>CM053793.1:424073074-426473074 GCA_028749045.1 Cupressus sempervirens | reverse complement strand
GAGTTGGTAGAAGTTTTTTAATAATTAATTTAATTAAACATTAGTTTTAATTAAGATTAATTATTAGCATTTATATAATTGAAGTTTTGATTATGTTATTTCTCAAACAAAGTTTTTATAAATAAAATAATATTGGATCAATTAGAAAATTGAATCTAATGGAGGAACTTTTATCTAACAAGTAAATACATGGGTTAGGTAAAACGTGAAATTTTTTCACTTGAAATTAAATTTGGGAAAATGTAAACTGAGACATTTGAAATTTGAATTTGAAACTTAGCAAAACCAAAACATGTGTTTACATTGTGTATTCCTTATGCTAATGTTTTGGGTTTTGGGTTGACTAGTGTTGACCAATTATAGGATGTCTACCAAAGGCTTGGGGGCTATGTGATTGTGATGTCATGATGATGTTTTATTTCTCGATCTTTATAAACCCAACCATGATTATGTGATGGAATGCTCCATGTACTAGTTGTGAATACTGATTGTTATAGTTGAGATTCTTATGTTTGAGACCCTTGACTTAACCATTATTTTTTGTCATCGATCAGTTACCCTTGGATATATTCTAGTCACCATGATGGGACTAATATGTGGATTTATTCTTGATAATGTCATGTTGTGACATGTATGACTCAACCATTTTGGAGTCTTCGATCAGTATGTTGAGATATTCTTGGATATGATGATCTATTTTGAGATATATTCTGCTTGATAAGAACCAATGGATACTTTGATTATCTGTGATACTTCAGTTGCCAATAGAGAGCTATTGTAGTCATGATTTTCTATGGATATTGCTCATGGAGATTTGATGCTTTTGCGCATATTTGATGATTTTATCATGGATATTTGTTGATTCTTATTATGGATATTTGATGATTTTGTGGAATTTCTTTATGATTATGATACCATGAGCATTAGGGTAGGATATCTGCATGTAGTGTCGGGAAGTGGCTTGCAATGGGGGCCAGGGCCCTAAGAGGCTGCCAGGATAACTCATTGTAAGTTGGTTTAATAAGTGATAACATTCACACTTAATACTAACTGAATGAACCTAAAAAGATAAGAGTTTTGGTTCTCGCCCATGCCTTGAGTGCTTGTATAGGCTAGGATGGGAGTAGAGAGAACGCATGGTTACGACCTTGCATCCCATAGTATGCCTTGTCAGTATGAAAGGATACTAGTGGCCGCATGAGATCTGTATGGACCCGTGGAGTTTAGCTAACTGCCAGGGTAACAATGCGATGACACTTTCCCGCTTGCATAGTAGGTTCCTACATGTCATTGTGTGCCTCTGGGAAGTAGATGTCTATTTTGGTGATTGGAACCTTGAGTTAGTATACTTTTAAGATTCCTGGACTTTAGAGACTTGTGCTATGTGGTTTTGATAGCCTTTTTGGGACTTGGGATTATCTCTTCAACATGGTGGGAGTACCACGCGTTCAGGTGGTAGTGTATTTTTCACTCTTATCGTTTGAGTTTCATTGAGACATCGTGGCTGATGTGTCCTTCGTGATGGTGGATATGTATCCTTTCATTGATGATTAGCATATGTTAGATGATGTTATCTTATGCTTATATCTTCATGTTAGATTACTTTCTACATATGATGTTGTATTTATTAGGAGTGACATTCCTACTATGTTAATACCGATGATCTCTTCGGTGATTTGGGATGTTATGCACGGAGGGATGGCTAGGGCCCACGATGGTCTAATGATGCTATTAACAGTTGGGAGGAACCATGCACTTATTTTATTTTGTTGATCTTTATGATGGATGTATATGACTTTTATGATGATGTATCATGAGTATCATGTGATTATCTTTACTTTGATGTGTCATGGATTAGAATAGGATGATGTACCTTATTCTACATATGTATATTCTTTTAAGCCTTCATACCCTGTGACATGTACAGTGGATGAATGAGCAGTTGGAAATGTAATAATTGAACATTGGACTTATCATTATTTATTCATGTGGATGTTGTACCTGATGGATTCATGTAAGTACTCACGTTAAGGGATCTTAAAGAATGTAACCTATTGTGCATATCATGTTTACTCTTTAGATGGTCATTGCTATTGCTTTTGTTATTGTGCATAAGTTTTATGTGGTATTTACTTTCATGGAAAAAAAAAAAAAAAAAAAAGTTACCATACTTAGTGAAAGTTAATTCTTTGGATCCCTTGGCAGGGCATTACAGTTTGATGCAGCAATAGCAGAACTGATGGAGAAAAATAAAATTCAAGCAGATGAGATAAGATCTCTCAAGATGGAACATGAATCATAGGCTATAATGATATGTGAAATTATTGAACAAAAGAAAAGAGAAATTGATGATAAGGTCATGATGGAAAATGACAAAAGGAATCTTGCAAACAGACTTGAAGAAAAATGTGTTGAACTGACAAGGATCTCAAACATGCAGATGGATACACTTTCTCAAATGATGAATCTTCATCATGAACTCAATATGAAAGATATTGAGATCTCTACTTTGAAGATGCAGAAGGAACAAATGTAGAATGAATTGAACAGAGAAAGAGAGGTGGTAGAAAATCTCAACAAATCAAGTGAAGCCATCAAATATTTTGAGCAAATACTGAAATCTCCAAGATCAACCCATGATACAACAAGGCTTGGATATAACAGCACTAAAGTTGGAGAATCATCAAAGAGTGCAGAACAAAGAAGTGAAAAAGGTAAAGATGTTAAACCTACATGTCATTTCTGTGGAAAGAAAGGACATACATCTAATGTCTGTAGAAGCAAGAATGCCCATCAGCATGACAAACCCAAAAGCATAAATCATTGTCATAAATGCAAGAAGCAAGGTCATCAAGCATATGAATGCAGAACCCAAATTATTAAGACATCAAGATTTGATGGACATTGTTATAATTGTAAAAAGTATGGACATAGAGCTTTTGAATGTAGATCAAAGTCTATGTGGACAATAAATCAACCAGCAAAGACATCAAACTATGAATTTTGGGATTACAACACCAGGTACAGCTGTCACTATTGTCAAGAATATGGACATATCCCACAGAACTGCATAAGAACACATTTTAGAGGGAACTAAAAAAGATGGTTGAGTCAAACCACATGTTTCAGTTACTTAAAAATTGGTCATGTCAGCAGGAATTGCCCAACAAGGTCAAAGGCATCAAGTTCTGAGTTCAGCAATGGAAAGGCAAAGATAGATGTTGGACATATCAGAAGTGAAATGAATAAGACATGGAGGAAGAAAGATGAGTCTAGCACATCAAGTACAAAGATCACTTCACCTAATAGGTCAAGTGATCAAACTTCATCAAATTAAGCAAAGAATAAGTGTGTGGGATTGATAAACCAAGTTACATCATAAATCAGTCCCAAGATATATAAGAACTGCAAAAATGAAATCAGCATAAACAAAGATGCTAAGTCAAAATTGAGAACTTTTTGAAGATATGTCAAAGTTGCCTTCAGGAGCCGAGTTGCTAACAATGATCGAGTTGATAGTTGATGCCGAGCTATGAAATATCAATAGGAGCTGAGTAAAGTAAAACATAATGGGAGCCGAGTCATGACGAAACTTTTCAAGTGCCGAGTAGACAGTTGGCAGTGTACTAAGCATTTATTACTCTATTTTGAAGGGTACATAAATCTAATTTTTGATCATTTTCCCACCATTCGAACAAGAAGCAAAGCCGAAAAGAGTGGAGAAGATCAAGATCAGCTCAGAAGCCATTTGTGAAGATTTCAACAGTGATTCAAGACAAATTTCATTGATTTAAGGTATTTTAATTAAGTGCCAAGCTACGTAAGACTTATAAACTTGTTTAAATTATAAACCCTAGTTTGGAAAACAATGGCATATGGGTCAGGAACCACTAAGGGTATAGAGAGTCATGAAGTTTAGTTGGTCAGCAACAAAGTTAAACAACCTGAATTTAAGCCCATTCCAGAAGTAGCATACAAGAATGATCTTGCAGGTGCATTATCAGTTATTCTGGATAAAGTTGTTATGGTCCAAGATGTTCGCAGATGTTATAATTGCAAAATAGGTGCCATAGGAGACTTAGAAATTCATAATGCATATGATAAACTATGTGAAAACAAAGTACTAAAAAATGAGTTTTCAATAATAGAAAGAAAAGGATTGACCAAAACCCTAGCTTTTTTTACTGTTTTCAAAACTGAATGGGTACGGATAGTTTTGAGCCGAATACATGACGAAGCTTTTTGGTTAGAGTCAGGGCCAGTAAAATTCACCAAGAAAACTATTCATAGGGTTACTGGTATTCCAACCCTAGATTGGCCAAAGATCCTGCGAAGTGACAAAAGGGAAGTAATAGAGAAAAATACAGGTGCCAAATGGAACAATAGAGGAATGACTATCGACACAGTCACAGATCCCCTACTAGATTTTGCTGTGAGAATCATTTCACATAAATTCTATCAATCAAGTAGGTTAAACAGTGTACCTTGTATAGCAGTTGATGTTGCATACAAGATAATCAAAAGGGATCACACTTATGATTTGGCAGAGCTCATGTTTCAACAGATTAATGAAAATCTAGGAGTTATAAGGAAGAGCAAGGGAGCTCAATGCAAATTTGGATCAGTTTTGATGTGCATGTTTTTCTATCTGATGAAAGAATTTCCTTCTATGGGTAAGGTAAGATGGAATCCAGATAAAACAATTGTTGAACAAATTAGTGGACACATTGAACAGATGGGTGAAAATTTTGATGCCCAAATGACTGGTTATTTTGAGGACTTCAAAAAGTCCATGAAACAAAGAATGAGAATTACAGTCTCATTGACTGAGAAATATGAAAAAGACATTTGTTTTCTTGTAGATATAGATTATACTTACATACAAGCAGTTATACCTAGAGTAAGATGGCTTAGGCCACTAGGTTATGAACTTGATGTTGATCAAGCTTCTGCAGCAATAACAGCTCTACTTGTAGAAGAAGCTAATAAAAATGCAAAAAAAATTGGAACCTATGATGTTTTCAAATCAAAGGTGATAAAAAATTTGAAGAATGCTTTAGTAGTAAAGAAGAAAGAGAAAATGGTGAGACAAATCAAAAAAAAATTTGGCGTGGAAGAAGAAGAAGGAACAACAGAAGAAGAGGGAGAAGACATTGAAGAAGAAGGAGATAAACTTCAAGGTCAGACTCAAGGGTTAGGAGAAGACAAAGAGGAAAGTGCTAAGGTAGAAGAAGCCAAGGAAGCACCAGTTAAGAGAAAGACCACAACTCCTTCTGCTCCTAAATCCAAGGGGAGGAAAGTAGCTGCCCCTGCACCAAAGAGACCTACCACAAGGGTTGTAGCACAAAGAGCCCAAGAGGAGGCAAAAGGAAAGAAGAAAGACTCAAAGAAGACTAATTCTGAGTCAAAGAAAAGGAAATTTATTCCCCAGCCTGAAATAGATGAGGAGAAAATAGAGTCAGAGGACAATAGTCAATTTCAAGTGGTAAGACACAAACCCTAGACTGTTGTTGATAAATTATGTTCAAAAATTAGAAATAATGATTTAAAAGGTCTAAAGAACCTAAATTTTTCTAAGCTCACCAAAGAAGAGAAAAATAAATTAGAGGAATCTGTGTATGCTATGATGGCTGAGTATAAGCACACACCTCTAGAATTAGATGAATCTATGCCAAGAGAATTGTATAAAATTGTAGAGGATAAATGGCATTTTTGTTTACAAATGGAAAAAGAAATAAGGGAGTCAACATTAGCAAGATTGTTTCCTGATTTGACTAAAGATCAAATAATAAATGTCATAAAAAGGCATAATAATAGATTCACTCCCAAGTATAGAGCATTCAGCATATTGCAGAATAAAATTGAAGAGGTAGTTACTAAATCCACAAGATTGTGGAAAATAGTTTACAAGAAAATTGAAGATGTATATAATGAAGAATATAAGGCAGAGGCAAGTGCCAAGACAAAGGAAAAGAAAGTATCAGAAACCAAAGAAAAAGAGAAGGAACTAGTGGAGAAGAAGAGTAAAGAAGAAGAGGCACATAATGAGGAGAAAGAGGAAGAGAAAGATACAGTTGAGCCACAAGATCAAAGTATGTAAGACATACAGGTATCTCCTCCTAGTCCTCCTCATGCCACCATCACACCTGCAGATATCATAAAAATAAAGGATGTTACAGATACTTCAAATCTAAACATCAATCCATTAACTGCAGAGGATTTGGAAATCCTTGACCAATCATCACTAGTAGAAAAATTAAGTTCAAATCCTGTATTGGTCAGTGTTGATGAATTACAGAATCCAAAAGTCAAGGTAAAAGCACTAGTGCCATCCTCGACCATACAAACTACTGGCATTCTATTTCTTCCACCACCACCTCCACCAAGTATAGTCACTTATACACTCCAAATGCCAAGTACAATAGCAGGGGAAATAAAAGAAACATCTGAACAACCAACAAGTTCAACCCCACCTAGCAATCATAAAAGGGATATTCAAGCTAAAGAAAAAGATGAGATAAAGAAGAAGAAGGAGACTGCAATACAAACACTGGTTGCATTACCAAAATCTGGTACTCCAACACAAACTCTTCAGCAGCTAAGCACAGATGGATTACAGCTGCAAATCAGGACACCAGACTCGAGCTCATCAAAGGCAGTCAGAAAAATCCACTATGGAGTTCTTGAGCTTGATGAAGAAATAAAGATCCCATATTATGAATCTAGCACTCTTACTGAAGAAAAGATTAATGAAATTAAGAGTGCATTAGACAAAAGGAGACAAGAAGCACTAAGAAAAGAATACAAGAATAAGCTTACCTTGAATGAAATTAAAGACATATTCATAGAAGCTTTTTGCTTACAATCTCCAAATGAGTCAAGACCAATTATAGAGCAACTAGCTGATATAGTTGACCAGGTGACTAATGAAGACCAGAAAACAAATTCCAAATTGCTTGAATGCTCAGAAAACAAGTTCCAAGGTAAAGTATATAGTAAAATATTCGGTGATATAGCACTATCTAAAGAAGAACTGGCAAAGAAAATTAAAATAGTTAAAATTGTACTAGGAAACATCTTTTCCCTATACAACAAGTTGTGTGATTTTTCCACATTCACACAGGACACTAGCCAGAAAATACTGAGCTTGGAAAACAATCTGAAAATTTCTAGCATGCAACTCCCCACAGATCCAGCTCAGAGTGAGAAGCATTTTGTCCAATCACTTCACACACAAAGAGAGTTAGTTGTCTTAGCAGCAGAGGAGGAAACCACAAAAGCAAAATTGATACAAATTCAATCGTCAATTACTCCTCATTTGGAATTACTTCACAAGGAGCAGATGAATGTAGAGACAGTCCCCAGGAAAGACCCCAATCTTTCTTCATCTGATGGACTTGTACACCTAGCAGCAGAGATTGTCATCCAGCATAAGACATTGGATGTCGCATTAGCAAATTGGGATGCAGCTCTGAAGGTACTCCTTGAAGTAAATAGCACATTATTGGCTAAGTATGGCATTTCATTGTAAGACCCTTGACATAAGTGTCAAAAAGGGGGAGAATAAGTAATAAGAGTTAAGTACAGGAATGAAATGATAAGTATGATAAAAAGGGGAGATAGCAAATTTTGATAAGTATGATAAAAGGGGGAGATAGCAAATTTTGAATGAAGGATAAATTACTGAGTCACATGGATCTTAATTAAGTGTTTTTTCCACTCATGTCAAAGGGGGAGATTGTTAGCTTAAAGAATAAATTTGACAACTGAGTGTCAATACACTTAACCAAGATCAAAAGTAAGTGTTGAGTAAGATAAAATGCCAAGTAATAACAAGTGTTGAGTGATAACAAGTGCCAAGTAATAACAAGTGTCGAGTGATAACAAGTGCCGAGTGATATCAAGTGTCGAGTGATAACAAGTGTCGAGTGTTAACAAGTGTCAAGTACAACAGGTGCTGAGTATTAACAAGTGTCGAGTACAACATGTGTCGAGTGATACAATTTTGTTTAGGTGTCGAGCTATCCAGGAAACAACATGTGCCAAGTATCAGAAATACTTCAGGAGCCGAGTAACTCAGTAGATCAGCATAAAAGTTTGAAATTGCACAAACTATGATGCAAATAGTTTTTGCAGCCGACAAAAGGTAAAATTTGAGGGATTTAATGATAAAATCGAATCTTTTATTTTTCCCATGCAACTCACATGTAGCCAATAAGAAAAATAATAAAGGCATGCAACCAATCAGTAAAAAACAAGTATTGAGCGAGAAATTGAGAATCAATATGGATCGTAGATCCAAATCAAACCCTAAGTCTTTGAAGTCTTTATAAAGAAGATGAAATTTCATTGTACATATATGGAAGGTGCATAAGAAAATTTGTTTTCAGAAGCAAGGGTTATCAGATCACAAAGGATCAAGATCTTGGAGAAGGCGAAAAAGGAGCCTGCATTCAGCAATCAAGGATTGTAATCTATCAGGTTTATTGTATCTAATAGTCTCTAGCAATTGTATTAGAATGAAAATCCTATGGTGATAGGTTAGCTTTATAGCTATTTTGTAAGATCCTTTTGATTAGGTGATTAAAATCCTTTAATCGGGTGACACTTCATGTTAGTTGTTTGTAAATCCTCTAATCAGGTCACTATTAATACAATGTAAAGCCTTTAACAGGGTAGGCCTTTAATAGGGCAAACCATCAGAAGTGGTTGAACAATATTGCTACAGTAAATTTTTGTGGCTATCATCCCCACCCCAGTTTTACCTTCTTATTCCTGGAGGGTTTCTGGGTTACCAAAATTCCGGTGTTAAGTGTTATTGATGCATGAGTTTTGTTACATGTTTTTACATGCATGCAATGTACTTTAAGATAGAAGTTTTATTGACTAAAGTGTGATACTTATGATTCACCCCCCCTCCCCCCCTCTCATAAGTACTCTTTCCATATTTGAATATTCCAACAAAGTTTTATTTAATTTGTAACTTGCTAGGCCAATCTATGGCTTAGTTTGGGTATAAGTAGAGGGTCTTGTCTTGTCTAGAGTCATTATTTGGGAGGAAATTTTGCATGGAGTAGCTAAGAGGAGAGAAGTTGACCAAAGCTAGTAGCTAGGTGTGGCTTGGGAAACAAGGATGTTGCTTGGTGGCTTGCGAGCACAAGTTTAGATTCTTCTTGGAGTTTGCTACCACATTGTGGATCTAAACTAGCTAGGAGGTGGATCTTCTGAGGTCTTACATAATTATTATTATAATTTATCATGTATTTTTCCATAACTCAGAGGGCCTTATAGTTGGGTATGTTGGATGTAAATCTTATGATTCTATTATGAGAATTCTATTATTTTGGATCTAAGTATTTGTATTATTGTTTATATTCTACTCTATGGTTATTTGTTGGGGGCTAGGTGTTGGAAATACAAGAGGAGTAACTAAGAGGGGAGGGGTGAATCACTTACAACAAAATAATTTCTAGATCCCTTAGATGTCAATACAAAATCATCTTTGTGAAAACTCAGCTCTGTTGGAACTCGGTAAACACATAGAAAAATGTTGTAACTCTATAAACACTGAAATAGTTGAACAAATGCATAACATGAAAATATTTAAGATATTATCTATGATTAATATGACTTTAAATTATTTTCAAACACATAAAAGAAATAGCATGAACACACTTGACACCAAGATTTAATGTGGAAACCCAATTTGGAAGAAACCACCAATTGCAACTAGTTACTGATTTTCACTCTTCTGAAGTGAGCCCTATTAGGATCCAACCCTATTAAAGGTTACAAAACACACTATTAGGTGTGACTTTGTTAGAGGATTTAATCACCCTATTAGGAGTGGCCTTGTTAAATGTCTTTAGACAATTTAATAGAAATGTCACCTTGTTAGAGAATTTACACATAGTTGTTAAGCCAACTTTGTTAAGAGAATTAGATCATTGCTACAATGGTTAGAGAATTACAATGAGATGACCTAATTCCTAACATAAATGAATTGTTCATTATAGATCTCAATTCTAGCTTGTATACTTGTTGATCCTTCTTGGTCAAATGTATCTTTGCATCTCAACAAGGATATTCTTCTTATCTAGGTTCTAATTTGCTTCCTCTTGGCATCATCAAATCTTTAATTATGTTTCACTATCTCACTTTCTAATCTTGACCTTATATTTATATATTTCATATTGTTAATTGACTTTGAATATAACTTAGAATAATTAATATTCATATTCTTAGTCTGCTAGAACCAACAAACAAATCAATTGAACCCGATATACAAAAACAAGAAAATCCTTCATTGACCAATCCTACTTGGTAGACACTAACTCAAAAATGATTTTCTTGTCTTAACCAAGTGAACTTGATCAATACTGCATATTCACAAAGTTCCTTTGGTAACTAAGTGAGCTCAGTTAACACTGGTTCCATCCAACATTTCCTTCACTAACCGAGTGAGCTCGGTTAACACTCAACTTTTGCAAACTTTTCTTTGATGCCTGAGTGAACTCGATATACATTGCCTCTTGAACGAGGAAAACTCTAGAATGCTCAATAGATACATAAAATTATCTTCAATGCCCAAGTGAGCTTGACATACACTAACTGGCAATGATATGACATTTTGTGTGACATCAAAGACAATACACAATTAATCAATTGCATTCAACAATCTCCCTCTTTGGCATTGATAACAACACAACATGTCATAATGCAATAAAAATTTTAGAGAAAGAATAAATTAATGAACATATCCTTAGTTTCATTCTGATTCTCATCCATGAGAACTCCTTCTAACAGTGTGAACTCCTTCTACCTTTAGTTTCTTCCTCTATCAAAAAATTTCTGTCTTCGGCATCTACTTCTAATAGAAAACTCTA
The DNA here is from genome assembly GCA_028749045.1 of Cupressus sempervirens. Lineage (NCBI taxonomy): Eukaryota > Viridiplantae > Streptophyta > Pinopsida > Cupressales > Cupressaceae > Cupressus > Cupressus sempervirens. Next base: position 426,462,188 of record CM053793.1, on the reverse strand, counting down.
TCTTTGATATTAGACCAAGTTTATTCTCCCTTTTTGATATCTCTTTCTCTTTATCTTTATAAAATTTCTATGAGATATGATAGCAAACTTCTCCCTCTTTGACACCTCACACCATAGACAATATTCAATGAACATCAATGTACCTCTTGTACTAATTCATTTACAATATGTTCTTTGTCAATACTACACCAACTAATTGATCTTCAACATGCTCTGGTTGATGCATCACTAATCTTCATTTAGTGAGCTTCAGTTAGGAGAATAACCCCTAGCTTACCTCTTAGATATAGAAATGCATCCTTAGGTAATGGTTTGGTGAATATGTTTGTAATTTGTTCTTTAGTATTCACATATCCCAATCTAACTTCTTTATCTTGTACCAATTCTCTCAAAAAATGATATTTTATAGCAATGTGTTTTGTTTTGGTATGCATTACTAGATTCTTTGATATATTAATTACACTGGTGTTATCACAGTATATGACTACTGGATCCTTGATCTCTATCTTCATACGTGCCAACAATTTTTTGAACCAAATAATATTAGAACAATTAATTATTGCTGCCACATATTTTGCCTCTACTGTGGACTGAGAAATAAAATTGCATTTCTTGCTTGTCCAAGACACTAGTCTTTTATCAAGAAATAATGCTCCACCACTGGTGCTCTCCCTATCATCAATACTTTCTGCCCAATCAACATCTCTAAATACTTTTAAATCCAAATTGCCTCATATTTTGTACCATAAACCATAGTTTCTAGTACCTTTAAGATATCTCATGATTCTTTTGATTGCCATCAAGTAATGTTCTTTGGGATTTGCTGAGAATCTTGCCACCATACTAAATGCTAATACAATATTAGGCCTTGCCTAGACTACATACTACAATTTTATAATTATTTATCTATATGTGGTCTAACCTACCTCTTTGGAATCATCATTTTTGGAAAGCTTATGTCTAGTAGACCTTGCATTCCAAATTTCTTTAGTATCTCCTTGATATATTTAGATTGAGTAATGTAGATACCATATTTCTTCTATTGAATCTGCAATCCAACAAAGAATTTTATCTCTCTAAACATAGACATCTCAAATTATTCTTCTAAAAATTCCTTTCATAAGTCATCATTTCCTATGAATAAAGTGTCATCCATGAATATTTTTGGCAACACAATCTTCTTGTCTGGTCCTTCTTTGATATACGGACTACTGTTATCATTTGTTCTTTGAAAACCAATCTGTACCTAGTAGTTATGAAGTCTTTCATACCAAGCTTAGGAAGCTTTCTTGAGACCATATAATGCTTTGTGTAATTTATAGACCATATCTCTTTTACTAGGATCTACAAAACTTTCAGGTTGTTCTATGAAGACTTCCTGATCAAGAATTCCATTCAAAAATATAGATTTTGCATCCATTTGATAAACTTTAAATCCTCGATGTGTTGCAGATATGCTAGTAAATTTCTAACACCTTCTAATCTTGCAAGAGGAGAAAAAATTTCACCATAATCATTACCTTCTTCTTGAGAATAACCTTTACATACTAACCTTGCTTTGTTTCTAGAAACTTCTCCATCTTCATTTAACTTATTTTTGAATACCCACTTTGTGCCAATTGCATTTTTATCCTTGGGTCTAGGAATGAGAGTCCAAGTTTTGTTCTTCTCTATCTATTCTATTTCTTCATTCATTTGCTTCAATCCAAATTTCATTATGCAAAGCATCTTTAATATTTCTAGGTTCAAATTTAGCAAGTAAACATGTACCTTTCAGTTTTTTTCTTGTCATTGTTCCATCTGACTTGTCTCCAATGATCTAGTATGGTGTATGATGCCTTCTGACATATCTTGCTAACACACATACTTTGGATTTGGAATTTTTTTTATTGATTTTTCTTCATGATCTTTTGTGATAAGCTCAGGTCCCACTATTTGTGACTCTAGTCCATCAGACTTGGTTTGCTCTAGTAACAACTTGGTAACTTCTAACTACGACTCAAGTCCTTTAGACTACAACTTGGGTTGTACTCATTGCAACTCAGTAGCTTTTAGAGATTTTGGGGACTTAGGAGGTGTGGCCTCCTTTCTTCTAGATAGATTTGGAAAAGTATCAGGTTTGTAGTAAACAAATCTTTTGTAATCCTCAAGCTCTTTGTTGCTTTCTTCTTCACTCTTTTATACAAACTCATCAATTCTCATGTGCACTTTCTATGATTTTATAAGTAGACAAATTCAAACATTTGTATGCTTTACTTCTGTAGGAGTATCCTAGGAATATGTCTTCATTGCCTTTGACATCAAATTTTCCTTTCCTAGATTCTTTCAAGATATAACGCTTGCTGCCAAATACTTTCAAGTAACTTACATTAAGTTTGTAGCCATACCATAGTTCATAAGGAGTTTGATTTTAGTCTTTCTTCAATTGTACTCTGTTCAAGGTATGCACTATAGTATTGATTGCTTCCTTCCAGTATTTAATTGACATTATTTTCTATCATCAATCTTCTTGTACAATCCATGATGGATCTATTCCTTCTTTTAGCTATACCATTATGCTGACATGTACAAAGGGTTGATACCTTTCTCTTAATTCCTTTTTCAATATAGAATTCATTGAATTCATTGAAAATGAATTCACCACCTCTATCTAATCTTAAACATTTTAGCTTCTTTCTAGTTTCCTTTTCTACACTTGCTAAATACCACTTGAATTTTTTTAAAGCTCATATTTTTCTTTTAGATTATAGTCATCAACAAAAAGAATGAAAAACTTATCTCCACTATAACTTTCTATACCAATAGGTCCAAATAAGTTTGTATGTACAAGCTCAAAGACTTCTTCAAAATGATAGTTCTTGCTTTTGAAACTACTTTTTTCCATCTTACCAATTTGACAATTTTTGCATAGACTCATATCAAGTTTCCTCAAGCTAGGAATACCTCTTACTCTTCGGTATTCGCTTATCTTAACTAGGTTATCAAAGTTTACATGACATAATCTTTTGTGCCATAACCAACTTTATTCTACTTGAGCAATAAAACATGAACTTTCACTGAGATTTAGATAGAATAGATTACATTTTGTTTGTTTGATAGATCCAACCAGATTTCCTTTTCCATCTAGCAGTTTGGCCTTCCCATTCATAAATTCTACCTTGAATCCAATGTTATTCAACTATGCCATACTTAGTAGATTATGCTTTAGTCCTTAAACCCAATAATTATTGTCACATCTAAGTTTATTAGTTAATGAGATATATCATTTTCCTTTTATGCAACAAGGTTCATTGTTTCCAAATCTCACACTACCACTATCATAATGTTCCAAGTGCTCAAACTTTGTTCTATATCCATTCATATGATGTGAGCAAACACTATCAATAATCCATTTTTCATTTTTGCTAATATGAGAGATAAATGTCATTTTATCTCCTTCATGATCAAATTCATCTTTTACAACAATATATACCATTTCATCTTCACTGTTATCAGAATCTTTATCCATAAAAAAAGATGTCTTACCTTTTTCCTTGTAGTTGTTTTTTTTTAATTCCTTCTTACCTTTATACTTATTGCTTTTCTTTTCATCCTTATCTTCTCTATTTGGGCACCTTGCAACAATGTGACCAACTTCTTCACAAGAAAAACACATTAGAGGAATCTTACTTTTGTACTTTCCTCTACCCTTGGAATATTTCCTTGCAAGTAGGGCTTCAAAAACTTCATGATCACTATCTAAACTTTCTTCTTTTTCTTCACTTCCTAATTGATTGGCCTTTGATTTCTTACTCCTTTTCTTGAGTGAAAACTTGGCTTCAAATGAAGACTCAATACCTTTGGAACTAGAGACATAGTTGTCATAGTTATCTAACTCAAAAGCTGTCAATCTTCCAACTGGAGCATCCAAATTTATTTTTCTATTTGGATCACATCTCATCTCTTGAATAGTAGACACTCTAAATGCCTAGATAGAAAGAAGGGTTCAGAATATCTTACAATTTTTTTGTCCTCAATGTCTCCTCCAGATGCTTTGATTGAGCTCACACTTGCTTTAATTCTCTCAACATATTTTGCAATGTTTTCATCTTCTCTCATCTTCATCTGATCAAATTGTCCTTTGAGACTTTCACCTTTAGCTCTATAAATTAGTACTATTGCCTCCCTTATCTCTATAAACTGCAAGTCCTGCAACCAAAAAACTAGAGAGATCTGTGACTATAAACTGCAAGTCCTGCAACCAAAAAACTAGAGAGATCTGTCCAATGAAAGGGAGAAGGCAACCATGATTGCACTTCTAGAGGCAGATTATTGGTCTAGCCATCATGTTCATGATGGAAAACTTATTCATGACCTTTTCTTGTCCATCATTCAAGTTATAGGCCACCCAACACTTGTCAATGGTATGGTTAGAAGAATGCTCACAGATGAACTCTTTCACCAAGTGACTATAGCTTAGAACTAATGGATGCCAATCTCTTGGGTTTGCTACTAAAGGCATTGTTTGCTCTTGAAGATTAGGAAAAGAAAAAGATTATGAATTTTTTTTGGAAGATCTTCAAGAACTATATTGCTGAAGTTAATGATATGGAAAAGTTTTTGTTATTTTGTCAAGTTAATGACAACCCTTTTTTGAAGGATGTTGTAGCTAGGTTGGCCTCAATTCGTGAGGGTATTGGATACCTTTATCATTGAGGATGTATTGGAGGATCTTCTTTATAGCATATGTATCTATTTTTTGGTGACCAATATAATAGGTACTGCCCCTTAGGAAGAGCTTGCTTAAATAAAAAAATCCATGTCACTAAAAAAAGCACAACATTGCTCATTGCAACCAATTTGAAAGGGATAAGAATCATTCAAAACCTTTACCTAAAATAATGTATCCCATGAGTGCTCAAATTTTCATTTAGCCATGTTTCCAAATTCAAATACTCCCTTCTAGATCCAAAAGCCACAAGTTCAATTGCAAAAGAAAAGGGTGTCATGTCCAACACAAGAGACAATGCCTGAAAATTACAAGTTATGTGTTTAATAATGTTGATAATAACCTAAATATTAAGCCAAAAGCAACTCTAAGATAATAAAATGTAAATTATAGGGGCCCTCTCCAGTTGTTTCTTTCAAATTTATTGGAGGGTGAGGAAAACATGGGGTTCCCCAACTATCCCCAATACACAATCCCTGAGCAATGATATGGCTAATGTTTCTAATACTGACTTTTACCCAAAATTACCAGTAATTGCAGCACTTGGTTCTTTCTTTATGGAACATTAGTGAGACATGATATGCATAAATAATCCATGTTAAAATGTGGGCAAACAATATAGCTTCATTCCTACATACACAACAATAAAAATATGCACACACAATTGTGATGTAATGAATTCATTGTCTTACCTTTATCTATTGGCATGCATCTGCAATCTTTGAGATACTACTAGGATATTTTGAATGGATGTCCATCATACTCTAGAGGAAAATTTGAGGAAGTACAATGTTGCTACTAAGATTTCCCCAAGACATAAGGAAAAAAGAGTAGAAAATATATCACACTGAAGCATGTTGAAGTTAGTCTACACAAGTGGTGTTGCATTCTAATTAGACAATATAAATTAAGTGTCACAAACATAGAAAAGAAATGAAATAAAAATGCCACAAGAAACTAACTTTGACTTGGACAAAAATGACAAGCAGTCTATGGACAAAGATTAATATAAGGATACTTAAACATTGAGTGCACAACAACCACGTGCCCTATCTCTGCCAAATGGCATAGTACCTCTACCAAATTAATAGATAACCATGCTTGATTCATATTACCAAATGTAAGTTTATTTCTATGTGGACCTTCAAAGGGTGCCTGTTAAAGTGGGATTTTTTTAATTAATCAAAAATTTAAAAATAGCATAACAACTAATTAAGAAGGCTATGTCAAATGTGATGGGATAAAATGTTAAATTATTGAAGCTTTCATAGTGGAGAGTTGTGTTCAAATCCCAAAAAAGACACAAATATGTTTATTTGGAATAAAAGATGAATGTTCAACTAGGTAAACCACTACATCCAATGCTGAGTATGGTGTACTCCAATGGGAAATGCTTCATGCAAGTCATGGAGAAATTGATTGAAGAGATGACTCACACTCTTAACATTGAAAGGTAAAGGGCACTCCACCTTTAGAATATCAATCAAAAATATAGACGGACTTGTAAGCTAAATCATCACCTATAGCCTTCTTGAATTTGTAAATGTAAGAATTTCAGCTAGTGTGGATACAACAAATCTCAAGAAGGATAGATGACCTTCATCATTCTTCCATACACTTCCACAAAATTTTTGAATAGGAAGTGGATCCTACAGGCAATTAAAATTGAAAACTAATTATATTCAATTCATCATTTATGGTTAGAAATCATTCTTTTCCCTACTTAGGGAGGATTACAAAAATGCACAAAATATATAAGCATGCAAATAGGATCTAGTGATATATAGAACTCTATCATGTTTACTTGGAAATTTTTTGTATAGGTCAACATCAGATTGAGAATGACTGTTGATATGGTATATAAAACCCTTCATTACTTTAACCCAACTAATGTCTAGGGCCTACAATAACAACCAGTATCAATTTCATCCAAAGATCCTTAAAGCATGACAAAAATAAAATATATAGCTTTGCAACAAGTTAAGTAAATCATAGAAGACTCACCAATTCCTTAATAGAATCTAAAAGAACATCTATATTCTAGGAGGTTAATCATGAATAGTCAGTTGTGGAACTACTAAAAAGTGAAGAATAAAATGTTCCATGCATGTCATGAGCATCAACAAGGCCTGTGTGAGTGCGAACAATAATACTAATTATCTTGGAAATAGTATGCTTTGTAAGTGGGCAAAACAATGACACAACATCTTTGCAATGTGCAACATTGATTGTATAGCCATATCCAAGCTCCTCCATTATTCTTGCAACATTACTAGCCTCTTCCAAATTGTCAAAATAGTATCCAACACTTGCAAATTGCATGCATAAGATTGAAAACTCTTGTAGTGACCAAATAGTACAGAATTGAAGTAATGTGCATATAAAACTAGCAAAAAAAGGCCAAAAATAGACCTTTTTGAATCAAGGATCTAATCCAATCTATCCTCCAAGTTTAATAAGTAAGAACTGTTGGAAAAATACTAGCTTCACAATAATAAAATAATAGAAAAGAAGCAAATACCTTAAAGTGCTAATAGCATTTACATCATTTTTTTGATACTGGTTTGAGAAGAAGTGACATGTGCACTTTTGGCTCTAATAATAACAAAGCTTGAAGGAAAGAAGGTACGTGTTTTAGTAGTCCTTCACTCTAATGGAGGAATAACAAAATTTTCTCCATAAGATCTTTAGAGATTCCAGAGGTAGGATTCTCAAAAACTTCAGCCTAAGAAATGTACTCTACTATTTTAAAACAACAACAAACCAAACTGATAATAACTAGGAAAACTAGGAAAACAACAACAACTAGGAAAACAACAACAACTAGGAAAATAGAGAGTGCACAAATTTAAAATTTGGAGATATTGTTTCTTCAAGTTTGTCAGACTAGCGAGTGATTCAAGTATTGTTCCATTTAAATTATTGTCAGACTTATCACTGGAAAAACATAAATAGAATTTTTACTTTGAGTCTTAAGAAACATGTAATCCCCATTTGGAAATAACTCTAATGATTTAAAAATTTTAACCTTTATCATTGCACTCTATAAACAAATATTCAGAAGAAGAAGAATAATATAAGGGTAACAGTGGAACTTTTGAACCTTATGCCATAGGACCTTAGGGTGACAAAATAACATTTACTGCTAGTGCAGTCCCACAACTCAATGAAGCCTATGCCTATTCTCTTGTACTTTCTTTTGCAACCCTACAAAGTTTCTTCCACCCCGGTGAAATAGATCTGATTATTGAACCAATAAATGAAGTACAATCAGAATTGGGAAAAATCAAGTAGGATTTCTCTGAAATAGTTTAACTAAATACCTTCACAAATATAAGAGGGATCTTGAAGGTAGTTACCACTAAACTGCAGCCTGATGGGATGCCAGTTCTTCCAAAAAGAAAATCCAACTATTTCCTAATAAAAAGAAAAGAGCAAGAATTGTGTGAGAAAGAAATCATTAATCTTATATCCAGAAATATAAATTAGACAATGCAACAGTCCATTCTCTTGCCATGCCATGTATGTACCTAAATTTGATGAGAATGGTAATGAACTAGAAGAAAATAGTTTAGTGGTTAATTATAAGATGAAAAGTATGTGTGTAGAAGACAATGAACATCCTTTTCCTAATAAGGCATAGATGATTATATATAGCTGGCCTTAGAAATTTGATTTATGATTACTTTAGTTTGAGCTTCACTTGGTTTCGAGAATAATTTAATATTCTCTACTTTAAAAGGCCAACCACATGAAGGTGGAAGCTCATTTAGCCCCACCTTCCCCAACATCACTCTAAATTCCCCATTAACATCTAATAAAATTTATTCATTCATTCATTCAACCGTTTTTGAAATATAACATTCAATCATTATAATCACATGATAACATTCATTAACATCTAATAACATTCATTCATTCAACCATTTTTTAAATATAACATTCAATCATTATAATCACATGACAACATTCATTAACACATAAAATTCATTTACATTTACTAACATTCATTCATTCATTCAACCATTTTTGAAATATAACACTCAATCATTATAATCACATGATAACATTCATTACCACATAAAATATATTAACATCTAATAACATTCATTTAGTCAACCATTTTTGAAATATAACATCCAATCATTGTAATCACATGATAACATTCATTAACACATAAAATTCATTAATGTCTAATAACATTCATTCATTCAACCATTTTTGAAATATAACATTCAATCATTACAATCACATGATAACATTCATTAAAACATAAAATTCATTAACACACAACATTCATGGATAATGTATTAACACATAAAATTCTTTAACACACAACATTCATGAATATTTCATTACCACATAAAATTCATTAACACACATCATTCATGAATATTTCATTACCACCTAAAATTCATTAACACACAACATTCATGAATATTTCATTAACACATAAAATTCATTAACATCATTCCCTTTTGGACTTCTTAATGTTATTTTTTTTTAAGTATCTTGTAAGAGGAATATCAACTTCCTCATCCTTCCCCTCATCTATTGATTCTAATGCCAATGCATGTCTACTCCTCATCTAGTTAGGATGAGGTGGTTGTTGTGGCGAAGGGGAGTCTACTACAAAAACAACTGCATCATGATTCAAACCATTTATAGTAGTGAATTACATGTATTTAATTAAGTAAAAGAACTATAAATCAAAAAAATTATTTAAATAAACAAAACATAGCTTTTCTTTACCTGAATGTGCCACATGATCTACATGGTGATCAGTCTAAACTTCCTCCAGCACTCATTCAACGTGACATTTTCTATCCTCTAAAAATATACACCAAAAAGGTTACACCAAGTTCAATTTAAGATGTTAAATTATATTAATAATTACATAATTATTTTTAAATAGAAAATGAACACCTCCATTGATGCTATGATGCACATTAGGGGCTTCATCATGCAGCATATAATAAGGATTTGTGTTCCAATTAGGAGGTTGCATTGCAATGTCATGCACACATTATTATCAAATAGATTGTTGCTCAAGTATTCAATTTCTAATTTTATTTTATTTTTGCATATTTACCTATTCACATGATGCAAGGGGCTCTTGGGTTGGGCCAATGGAAGCTTGGCATAGGCGTTCAGCCACGACTTGATATCCTTCCTTGAAGGCAATTTTTTGGTGTTCTCTTGTGGCCTCTAAATTAAATTTAGAGCCCTACATTTTTTGATTAAACAAAATTATTTCCATTTTATAAAAAAAAAAAAATTCAAGAATTTATTTACTCCTACTTACAATTTGTGCGTTAATTTTTGAATATCCACCAAAGCCAAGTTTGTGTTGCACAATTTTTTCTAGCCTGGCCTTTGTTGCCTTTGACGTATCTTAGATATAGAGATGCCTAATTAGTGCAATAATACACTGTACTAGTAGTTAATACTATTGCATACCTTCTTCTCTCATTTGTAGGTATAACTCCTCTTTTAACATCCATTTTTTCCTTTGCATCACAAATGAAGTCATTCCAATCCCTCACTGAAATAAAGGGAGGATGCTTGTACTTTGGATTGTGGATGAGACTCCTTCTATAAGAGTCCCTCACAGTGCTCAGATGTTTTGCATCTTTTTCCAAAAATTTCTTCTCCTTTGTTTTTTTTTATCAAGCTCATGCTCTAAATCTGCAATGAACTGATCTTTTAATTTTTTATCTTGCAAGTTCCACCTTTCAAGAAAAAACACAAAATTGTTAGATAGAAAAATTAACTAAAGTTGTGCACCTTGAATATAGTAAAAGAAAAGTTGTGTACCATACAGGTATGGTGGGTCAAATATCTTTAGTGCATGGTCATAAAGCATCTTATAAAAGCAATTATTTCCTGCAAAAAATGTCATGGGATCATCAATCCAAAACTTGTTATGAATAGGTAAATGCATATTACAATATAAAAAATAATAATTTAAAAGTACTAGGAAGCTTAGGATATTTCAAAGGCATCAATTCATTGTTGTCAATCAACAATGATGTCTACATAGCTCTTGTACTAGAAACACAGGTAGATCTAGGAAATTATGGTGAATTATCACCAATACATGTACTATGATTTGTATTTGGTGTCGCAAAACTCAACAATGAATGTACTAGTAGATGCACCCATGATTAAAGTACAAATTATCAAACCATAATTAGCACAAAACCAAATATAGCAAAACAAGGATTTACCAAGCATAGATTGTGAAGATGTCAATGTTTGCATGGCCCTTGTTATCAACATTACAGTCAACAATCTTTGATGGACCTCTATTGACCTCCTAGGAGTCTCCTGCACTTGATGACCAAGTGAACAATACATTATTAGCAAAGACATTCTAATATAATAAAAGTAAGAGTTAACTTAAGAAGTTTTTGAATGTTCGATCAAATAAAAAATTGCTTGTAACTTGTCAACTTAAGGAATAGTTTAACTAAGGTAGTTAGAGCTCTGCTAGTACCAACCTCACCGCAATGTCCTAAACTAGGCACTTGAGTTTGCGAAAAATCCTGTAACAAGAACACATACATATTTTAGTTCACAACATAAAATTAACCTTTATTGAACTTTTGCTATAATTAAAGATTCATTACTGTTTACTTCAAAACAACGTGTTGTGGCCATCAAAGCCTATTGCCTCTTTAGTAGCTCCTCCATTGGATTTGGATCTTCAAAAATGCTCATACTTTCTAAATTTATTTTTTTCAATTTTTTCCTCATCATATATGTTAAATTATGCACCTCTATGATATCATCATCAAAAGGGGTAGGTGCCTCTATTGTTGTAGGCACTTTTACCCTATCCTGAACATCAAATTGTGATAGAAATATCAGTAAAACTTTCATAAAAACTCCAAAACCCTAAATAAAATAACATAATAATATGAAATTTTCAACTATCTAATTTGTACAATTTCAGTAAGGCTTATCATTGTTGAGGAATGGATGGGAGCTAGAGCATCCTCGTGGCCTCTATCCTGTGGGGGATCCATATTGTCCTATGACAAAGATTAAATATAAAAGACTTCAGTGATCATCAAAAATGCTCATTATTTCTATATTGATATTTATTTATTTATTTTTCATCTTGTATGTTAAATTAGGGACATCTACGATATCCTCATCAAAAGAGTTATTAGCTGCCTCTATTCTTGCAGGTGCTCTTCCCCAATCCTAAACATCAAATTGTGATAGAAATATCAGTAAAACTTTCATAAAAACTCCAAAATCATAGCTAAGGACATTTATTAAGATTTCTAATTATTTTTTTAGTTTTTTGTTTGTGTATTAGCTTGTTGTTTATCAAGCTTAATTCAATACCTACTCAGTTTGAAACTTTGATACAATATTGATTAACAATAAACTTTATCACTATTCAAGTTAGAAGTTTATCATTTTCAATATGTCATTGTCATATGATTTATGATCTTCTTGTTCATGTTTAAAGTCTACCTTCTCTGTTATACATCTAAATAGTTATCATATTTTATTATTACAAACATACAAGAATCTGAAACTAAAACTAATACATTACATTAGAAAACTTTATCACTATTCTTGTTTTTTTTTTTAAATCATGACTCCTAATTTCATATTTTCTATATAGCACTTAACATTTTGAGGCTATTAGTTGTCCTCTATCAATCAGATGGATAATTGACTAAAATGACATGTTCTATTTTCTCACACTATGAAAGGTTCAAAGAATGAAATGATTTGTTTGCATAGTAATTTAGTTTTTCAATTCTATGTTATATGGCAAGAAAGTTCTATTTGCATTACTATAATGTTCATTTGACAAGAGAGTTCTATGAAAGGGTTGTTATTACAATGAATTATCAACTAGGGGGTGAAATTATTGTTTATATAATAAAATTATTAAAACATTTATGGGTGATTCAAACACGAGTGATTTCTCATCCTACTGGGCTTCAACATTTCAAGTTTAAATTGGTTCTCTACCAATTATGATCTTCTTGTTCATGTTTAAAGTTTTCCTTCTCTATTATGCATCCAAATAGTTATCATATATTATTATTACAAACATACAACAATCTAAAACTAAAAATAATAAATTACATTAGCAAACTTTATCATTTTTCTTGTTTTAAAAAAACTTTTCATAACTCATAATTTCGGATTTTATATGAATATAAAAGTATAATTAAAAATTAAGTTTGAAAACCAAGTACCCCCATCCCCTATTATGAAAAATAATCGTACCAATACTAGTACTAGTACCCTAAGTACCCAAAGTAACCTTGATAATAGTATAATATTCTTCAACTATCTAATTTGTACAATTTCAATAAGGTTTACCATGGCTGAAGAATGGGTATGAGGAGCATCCTTGTGGCTTCTATCCCATGTTTGATCCATATCGTCCTATGACAAAGATTAAATATAAAAACTTCAGCCCATTGATCTTAGAAAAAAAACTTATTAATAAAATGGTATTTAGTACTTACCACTTTATGATAGTAACTTTGTTTGTATCTATGTGATTTAAATGGTAATATATTAGTAGTTCTTCCCCTATAGTTATTGATTTTGTTGCACATACAAAAACTTAATTCCCCTCACACACCTCAAAAATGTAATTGGGTTGCTTATTAGTTGAGGAAGGTCACGTACTATTTATAAAACCCACAATATTACCTATTTCTTTTGGTCTCCCATCAATGTACATAGAAAATTTTTTACTTTGATAATTTTCTTTCCATTGTATATAATTTGTTGATAGTGCATACCTATGCATACTTTTTTAATATTAAACAATCTACATCCAATCATTGTAATTGTAACAAGGACTGACATACTTCATCAATTCAACAACTTTTTTGTAACATACATTTATCCCATCCATGGAAAATAGGCCCAAACAATGTAATGAGGATGAAGCTATGCAATATATCCTCTCATTAACACAAAAATTAGTGTTAATTGGAGGTGGCTCATTAGGTATCCATTCATTCCCAATATGTGTGTACTGAAAGGGCACATTGATGTTGCCTTTGCTCTCATCATAATAAGAACATGACCCCCCTTTAGCAAGGAAAAATTGCATGTGTTTCTTAATTTTTTTTTCTAATCTTTTGACCTCTAGTTGATCTCCCCATTTTAGTCGTAGTACATGTAGAACTTTCATCTACCATTCCCTCATTTCCCTCATTCAATATAGATAGATCTAACAAGTGCCTATTTGGTGGTCCCCGCAATCCATCAAATGCAATATAATTACATGTGTATATGGTTCTTCTTTATCTATTTAAAAAGAAGAATATAAGAAAATTATGTCTATTTATTGACTTATACCTACTGATCCATGTCACTATGCACAATCCTCACCAAAGGGGTTAAATTTCCTACATTTGTTAATCATTTATCTTAAGTTAGCTACAAATAACTTAGAAGCATGAACATTTCACTCAAATTATTTTAGGACACCTGTGTATGAAATGATCAGAGCTTACTAGGAGTCATGTATATCTTTACAAAATTGAACATATTATACTTAATGTTTATAATTGCACATATGATTTTGAAAGAAAAATGTGGTGCATGTTGTATTGAACAATCAGAGCTTATTAGGAGTCATGTATATCTTTAAAAATTTGGACATGTTGTACTTAATGTTTATATCTGTACATATGGTTATGAAAAAAAAATTTGGTGTATGTTGTACTTAGTGATCAAAGCATAGTAGGAGTCATTGATCACATACCTTGTACATTTCAATCATGTCATTGATCATCTTCTTCATCTATCTCATCATCATCACCACTATCATGATCGTTATCATCATCATCATTGACACCATCATCATCACAAATATCATCATCATCATCATCATTATTACGATCAGCATCATCATCATCATCATCACCATCATTGTCATCTTCATCACCATCATCTTGATCTTCATCATCTTCAACATCTTCTTCTTCCATAACATTATAATTTATCAGCCTTCTTCTTGGTTCATGTTTAACAAAAAATAACCAACCCTATTTATGTGGAACCTCTGAGTAAATAACTTGCTCACATTGGCTTGGAAGAACATAGCGCTCGTCTCTAACTAGCTCAAATGACCTTGTATTAATCATTGTAAATCTATCATCATGTTGAATTACAGTTCTATCTGGACCATTTTGATTTAGTCATAGTTTGTACCATTTGATGATGAATAAAACTACTTTGAAGGAGTTAAATTCGCACTCAATTATATCATCCAAGATGTCATAGTATCAATTTTGATATTGTTGAGGATGTATGTCATTTCTAGATGATATATTAGTGACCTCAAAAATAGTAATTATCCTAGAATCACAATTTTTCTTAGTATCATCTAGTATTTTATGCAAAATTTGTACCCATGATAGTACATAGTTTTGTGGTGCTTGACCTAAAATTTTTGAAGCGTGTGACAATTATTTGCATCGTGAGTTGATATGAAACATATGAATGATGATCATTAATAAATTTTTACATACATGTCCACCTCTTAAAGCCTTTACTAGATCAACTACCATCAACATAACATTGGAATCTCCATTACAATGAACTTCTATAACCATTGAAGCAACACCTTCCCATGTTAATGAGCAACCATTTTGTTGACATCGTTTAATCCATACCATCATCCAATCAAAATTATTTGCAATATGCAAATGTATTGCATCTCACTCTTGACCAGCTGTATTAAAAAAATACACCAATTATAAATAACTTATATTGAAGACTTATAAGAATTAATTAACTACAATAACATCTTATATTTACCTTTCACTTTCCTCAATCTACCTTTTCCCATCAAGTACTCCCCTTTGAATTTTTTAAGGGAGTTTGGATCCCAAATATGATCTACATAGATCTTTGTTGTAAACTTAAGAAGATATTCACTAATGTACACCATGGTCTGGTATATCATAGAACCCTTAGGATGTGCTCTCTATCAAACCAAGCCTTTCTAAAATTTCAAATACCTCTCAACCATCCACATTGACCTAGTTGATGCAAGTCCACACAATTCAATCTCCTTAACTTGATGTATGAGGTAGTGTTATTGTGTATTGAAAAAAGTTGGAGGTAGACACTTTTGCATTTCACACATAAGATGAGGAATTTTTCTCTTCTAATATTTTATATCTTCTTTATTGATTTCTTTTGATGGCAACCACCTCATGTATTTTCCAAGATCATATATAACTTGTTTGACATTGTTCTCAAAGTGGTGTGGGAGAGATAGAGGTAGAACATACTACAATATTTGTAAAATGAGATTATCAATGTTTTATAAAAGAATGCAATGAAAACTACATGTAGTGTAAAAATATATAGTGAATAAAAAATAACATGAATTACCTTAATAAATGTATCTAAATCATGTGTTTTCATCCCTAGCCCAAATTCACTTTTCTTTGATATGAGATCGTTTATGTTTGCAACAAATCTTGTGGGAAATCATTTTTTTTTTATGACTTCTTTTATAGCATTGCTTTGCTGCTTTGACAATAACCAGCTAAGGGCACTTGTATCAATATGGTCTTGATTGTTATTTGATCAAATGAAATTTTTCATTGCATGGTTGGATTCTTTAATGTCACTACAAATTTTGACAATTTTGTCTTTGTCATGCCTTCCATCCAAGATTTTCCATAATGTCTTTGTTAGATTATTTTTAATATGCATAGGATCAAACAAATGCATGATTGGGAGTTTCTTATAGTATGGAAACCTACTAAATTGGGTAGGATAACTTTTTACTCTTTTTGGAAGTTAGTCATTAATTCCTTGACGACCTTCAGGAGCATCAATTATATCATCAGCAAACAAAATCAAAATATGAATTTCAAAAAAGAAACCATCAGATGGAATGATATTACCTCTACAATTTATTTTATTGTATTCCAACTTCCATAGGTGAGGTGTCATTCTTCGTGGCTTTGATGTAGTCTCATCTTTCCCATTGAAAAGATGTTTTTTGGTAATTCGATACTTATGATTTCTATGGAGAAAGTGTCTATTCTTATCGAACACCTACTTTCCTAAACTTTTTGAATGACAAGATTTTATCTTTGGACCAAAAACTGGATATGCAAATTTTGCCTTTGTCTAAAGACCTACAAGATTGTGTATAATTGGATTAAATACATTAAATTTGTGTTAGCACTATAACATACCAAAAAAGAGATGTTAAGAAGAGAACATACTACAAAAATGTGTTAGCCTTGGGGCATCATGTATTGTCCATACAAGCATTGCATGGAATTGAAATTGTCTTTGTCCTATTGGTCTAAAGATGTCATACATAGTGATCCCATTCCATAACACCATCAACTCATTGACAAGGAGCTCAATATAGACATTGATATCTTTAACTTTTGTACTTACCTAGTTGAGTGAACAAAAACAATACATAATTATTATGACCATTTTGATGGACTATTTATAATAAAGTAATTTAGATGACTATTAAATGAAAAAATGCTTGAAATAATCAATGTCAACATTATGTGCTCCCTCTTTATGGTCATCCAAGGATGAGTGTTATTGTTCATAACAAAAATATGCCATACTGATTAAGTAGATCTCATCTCTCCAAATGGATTGACACCATCTGCTACCAGTGAAGACTTGAGATTACGAGGTTCTTCCTTAAAGTGTGGCCATTTTCCCTCTATTTCCTTAAATGTTAAACCATCCATAGGCATTCACATAATGTCATCTTGATTTCTATTGTGTGCATGGTAATCCATAAAATGTTCCAAGCTATTGCACCTGAATAATTGTTGTAGATGTGGAATAATGAGAATAACCCGAAGAACCTTGTGAGGCACCATTTTTGTTATTCGATCTAATTCATATCTATTGTGTTGCAAAATCATGTTGTTTATGATATATAATATGATCATTTAGACATGTATGTATTGTTTGATACTCCATTCCAATATCTTTTATAATGGTTGTTAATTCTTGGTATGAGCAAGGTAGAATGTTTGACAGTGGTAACAAACACTCACCTATCAACCTATGACAACAAATATAATTTGTTAATATAAAGAATATTTGTTTCTACACAATTCACGCAATGTTAATTGTAAGGGAATTATGACTAAAATTTTAAAAAAGATAACATACCTTACATACATGTCATTGCTATGTTGAATAAACCATTCATAACCTTCAAGTTTACTAACATCAATATAGTGGCAAGAAGAGTTGTTTGAGAGTCTTTGTATAAAGGCTCATGTGCCTTCTCAAGTATATGTACATCAAGGTTTGTGTCAATATCATCATCATCATCATCTTGATCATCATGATCTTCTTCAATTGGATCATTAACTTCTACTTCTATATTCACACCTCCATGTTCCCTCATTTTGAAATCCATTCTTTGAATTGTCATGGTCCATAACATGAAACCCAAGGTGGTTGGCCTATACCAAAATGATGACCTTATATTAACCATGACCATGATGTCACCATCAAATCATGTCTTCTATATTTTATAAATTATTAAAATACATACCAATGTATGAAATTATTTTGTTTCCTCCTTCAATGTGATCATGATGCCTACAATGTTCCTTAGCTATTTTGATTAGATATCGTTGAGTTTTTAAGCCCTTACAATTTTTGCTAGGATAATAACATTTTCCATCACCTTTTCTTTTTAAGTTAGACCACATTCTCGCAATTGTCTCCCTATTTTTTTGTGCGTTGATATCACAAACATGGTCTTTCTTAAATGGAATGACTCATTGGTGGAAGAGGGATGATTTGTTTGCCACCTACAGATTCTATAGCAATTCTATTAAAAGAAGATCCAATATTAATAATCAAGATGCCTTTTGGTAGGATGATAGTTGGATTGAATAAAATATATAAATCTATTAATATTTAACACTCATTAATATTCACATAATAAAATACTCATATATTATCTAACCTTGCATTATTTCTCCTCGGTTATTTTACAAGACTAGTTAGGAATATCTTTACATCACCAATAATAATATAATCATTGATTATGGTAGGGTCCGGTATAACTCTTGATGCCAAGTGGTTTGAACCAATGTCCAATTTAGCTGAAGATCAAGATGCTTCTTAGAGAGCATGAGATTTCAAACTTGGATGGTAAATACATTCAAAGAAAGAGGACTAATGATTTATTATTAAATGATTCTTCATATTAGTTTTTCATAATCTATAAACTAGAATATGATTGATTTTACTTTTAAACATTTTTGTTTTGTAGTGCTTGCCCCTAAGTTACATTTTGCTATTATTGCCAAACTCTTTTAGGCTAGTTTTGTGTTTGATGTTTAGTAGCATTACTTTCAGATTATCAGATATTGTTTCAGATTTAGTTGATTATATGATGAGATTACTTGGTACTCTATATTTTATGTATGCATGATGATTATTATAGTATTTTAAGTTATTGATGATGATTAGTTAGATAGTTTATTATCCTATGTGTTTTATTATGGATACTTGACCCATATTGCATGTGTATGGTGTGCGTGTTTGTTTTCTTTATGTATGACATTTCTAATGTAGTTAAGGAAGGGAGTCATAGTCACTTGCTAGTCAGGATCTACACGATGCCCCACTTCTTTCCATTGCCTATTTAGCTTAAAATATTGTGTTTGTACATGCATGGATTTTATGCAACTTGTAGGTATCGGGTATTGACTTTCCTAAATTGCTAGGATGAGCATACCCTATCGCATTATCTCAATGGTAAGAGAGGGGAGATAAATTCCTAACGTCCAAATCCTAAACCCTTAAGCCATTTGTCCTAAATGATAATTAGGACAAGTATTCGAGTTGAGTACTCTCTAAATGCGTCGAATGACGTTAATTCATGATTATAACCCTTTAGTTGATTTTGTATGCATTTTTCTATGATGGGTTTTCATATTTTGTTTTATGAGTCTTTGGTAAACCTTCTATTAATTAAGTCTAATTAAAATATTAAATTAATGATTTAATTTAATGGAAAATTATTATGATATTTTCATATTTAATTATATTTAATTAATTGAAAAAATTAATTAAATAAAAAGAATTAAATTTGAAGATAAAAGTTATAAGGATAATTTTTAGAATGTGATAGTATTTATTTAATTTAATAATAATATTTTTAGAGTTCATTTTAAATAAATGCTAAATAATATTTTTTTTTTTAGATTACAATAAAAGCAGGTTTTGAAGGGACCTTGAAACCCTTTAACAAAAAGCAGAAAGATAAAGCATTATAGCCCAACCAGGTAAAAGAAACCTACAACAAACTATAGAAAAGTATCAAAATCAAGTTTCACAGGGACTTGAAACCACTAGAAAAGTCCAAGAACAAACTAACCAAGTTTTACAGGGACCTGGAACCACAAACAATCAAAACGATAAAAACCAAAAACCACAACCAAAGACCCCAACTAGTAACCAGAATAGACAGAAACTAAACCAGGGAACCCGACCCAGAGCCACTATTGTAGCTCCAAGATTATTTTAGCAACCTCCTTACCAATTGCAGCAGTCTCTTGAATGGTGTTAGCAACCGAAACAACAACAACTTTCATTGCACTCTTCCTCGAGCTCTACCTTGTTCTTTTGCTCAGACCCTCAACCAAAGTGATATCTTCATTAGCCCTTTTGCCCAGGCTTGCAGTGGCCGCACATATACTTGAGATGACCTATTCCATCTTAGTGCCACTCTCCTTGATTAGCATTCTGAGGTTCTGCTCATAGTTGTTAAGTTTATTAGGGATGTCTCCCATCTGCCCTTCTAGTTGGCTAAGTTTGACATTGATATTATCCAAGTTATGTTGGAGAATTTCCACCTTTTTCTTCAAACCCATCATTTCATTGTAGATCCAGGAATCTACTTTGAGCATGGTGTCAGCTTTATCCTTTGCAGAATGTAGGAAGGAGAGCATGGTATCCCTCTGCATTGAGTCACTATCATCTTCAGCAGTCCCATGTGGGGGGGAACGGACATTGTCATTGTTTTCCTCCATTTCCATTTGATCCTCCTTTCGAACCCCAGCAGAGTCCTCTATGTGAGCAAAGTCCTTTTTTTCTTCCTCTATCCTCTTCACGGGAGAAGCAGTCTTAGCCGTATGGTCCTCCTTACTCTTCTCAACAGGGTTCCCAACAGTATTATCTTCCTCTTTCTCACCCCCACTAGATATATCCTAGTTACCCTCATTAACAGATTTACTGTATTCAGAATTACCTTCATTATTGGCTTCCTCTTTCCCTTTTTCATTATTACCTTCAGTCTCTGGGTACCCATCCAAATTAGAGCTTAAATCCCAAGCGTCAGTATCTTCCTAAACCTCAGGGTTAATATTCTCACAGCTTTCTAATTTCTTGGTCTTAGACTCATCATCCTCATATTTTTGAGAAGCCGAGGGTTTCAAATTCAGGGCTTTATCTTTACCCTTAACAGAGTCACCCTTCTTACTCTTAATGGAGTCCTTCTTCTTGTCCTTAGAGGGAGTGGAAGCAATGTGTTTATTTTTACAATACCTCTCTATAAGAAGAATCAGCCCTTCATGTAAAATGGGTCTGGACTCCTTCTTCTTATGAGCTTCTAAACTATGAAGTAAATAAAACCGTAGAAAGAAGGGGAAAGATATTCTATCTTTATGTCTGAAGTGATTTAAAAAAAACAAAGTGGCATTTATGAACTCTTTTACTTCTTCCATCAAGTATGAAATACTCACAGATACAACAAAGAACATCCCTCCAGATCTCCTTTATCTGATGCACATCGAAGAAATCACCACTCTTTTCCAGTTGCTTCTCCTCGTCTTTCATTTTTGGAAACTTTTTGTAGGCTGCATTTGAAATACTAGTTTTCTTGGTGAATTTTATGCCTGCCATGGAGAGCCCCATGATCTTTGTAATAAAATCCTCCATAAGTTTCACAGTAACACCATGGAGAGTGACTTTGTCATTGGACCAGTTCTTAAAGAAAGCCGTAGTGATGTGTGGCTTAAAACCATTGAGTCACTCTAGATAACAGGTCACATTTCCTTTCTGCAAAATTTTCCATACATCCTCATGAGCCTTCCAGGCATCACAATTTTTTGGTTCTTGCTTGCGCAGTTTGCCCCCCATCTGCAGAGAATTGAGAACACACTCAAACCAAAGTAACCAAATGCAGAGAGTGAAAGAGTTAAAATGAAAACTATTTTTCATCCCATCAAAAGAGACTCCCTTTTTTGGAGATACGTGTGAAAATCACATCACATTCATTTGAGTGTATTTCCTTAGGGAAGAAAATTTGGCAATAATATGCTCACTCCATGAAATCATTAACTTTCTAATCTTTACAAATCTTTCCCACTTGCGCATGGATGGCTTCATAATGAATAATTGCTTTGAGATCAACTTGGTTAGTTAATACATCAGTCCACCTCACCTTTTGCCCCGATAGGACATCATAGTTGGCAATCCAATCAGCAATACAATGCATTGGCCTCCCAAAAGGTATGGGATATGACAACTTTTTCAAATTTTTGAATAAGGTATTTGATCTCCTTGATTGTGGCCTCTATCGACCATGAGATAGAACTTTTATTATTTAGGATATTCACAATATTTAGAAAATCACCTTCCAACCATAAATTCGAACATCCCAAATCCATGGCAATTTTCATAGTATAAAGGGCAGTCGTTGCATCAGCAATGTGACTATTAGTCCTACCTATGGGGATTGCTATAGCATCTTTAACATTTCTCTTATGATCTCTCAACACACCTCCACAACCTGCACTTCTCGGGTTGCCCTTAGCAACACCATCAAAGTTTCCTTTAATCCAACCATAAGGGGGGGAACTCCAAGTGATGGTCAATCTTGGGTTATCAGTTTGAAGTTTAGGATTTTCAAAATGCATTGGATTATCAATAGAAAAGGTTTTATCAGGGTTCTTCAGAGATCTAAAGTTCTCCTTAAAATCTCTAATAATATTCTGACCAAGCACCCATCTAGGAACCTCTCTATTTTTAAAAATTCTATTATTTCTTTCTTTCCAAATACCCCACCAGAGATGAGGAAGAGTAATTTTCCATAGAAATTGAACATCAGAATTCTTAGAAGGGCATTGCTAGCTTTTAAAAGAAGATTCCACATTGTTATGATGAACCTAGGTCAAATTCCAATACATAAGGATCTCAGTCTAGACTTGCTGGGTATAAGAGCAGTTCAGAAACAGGTAGTCTCTATCTTCAAATCCATTCTTGCATAAAATACACCTATTCACCAAATTTATACCTCTTTTCTGCAAGTTATCAAGGGTCAAAATTTTATTTTGAAGCAGGACTCAAAAGAAGATGTTAATTTTAGGTATGAGACCCTTGGTCCAAGCCTGTGACCAAAAGGGAAGATTTTCCTTCTCATTAGAAACAAAGAAAGAAGAAACTTTGAATTTTCCACTAGGATTAGCATTCCAAATAAACTCATCCTCAAAAGAATGATGGAGAGAAATAGCATTGAGAGATAATTGGATGTGATTGAAGCATTGATCAATGTCCTTCAAGTTCACCCAAGAGTCATTTTGCCAGTAATGACTAACAAGAGTGCCATATCTCTGCTTGCATAAGTCAACCTATGTCATATCTTGAACATCTTCAATCAAGGGGTGATCCTTAAGCCAACCATCTTCCCAAAATCTCACCCTAATCCCATTACCAATTTTCCAAGAGCACCCTTCTCCAAGAATTTTCTTTGTTCCCTACATAGCTCCCCAAATGGAGGAAGGATGAGCAACATTAGAAGAAGAGAAGAAATCAAGAAAAGAAACAGAATTAAGAAGGTACTTGTGTTTCCAAATGGTACTCCACTCTTTGTTTTCATGAAAGACACGCCATCCTTGTTTAGCTAGAAGAGCTTTATTCATGCTTCTGATTTTTTGGATGCCCAGTCCACCTTCCCTAATTGATTTACAAACTTGGTCCCAAGCAATTAAAGGCATTCTCTTTTTTTCCTCTGCACCAGTCCATAAAAAATTCCTTTGAATTTTGTCAATAGCCTCAGCAAATTTAGTGGGGATTTTAAAAAGACTTAAAGCATAAGTTGGTATACTTTGGAGTGAAGTTTTAAGAAGAATTAATTTACCAGCCTGGCTTAAAAGGTTCCCTTTCCAACCAGCCAACTTCTTGCTGAATTTGTTAATAAGGTCTTCCCAGAAGGAATCTGGAGCCTTCAAGCCTAAAGGAAGACCCAGATAGGAAGAAGGGAAAGACCCTATAGAACAACCGAGGATTTTGGCAATTTTATGTTGTCTAAGAATAGGAGTATTGAAAAAAAATACAACACTTTTATTCTAGTTAACCAGTTGGCTTGAGGCAGAAGAATAAAGATTAATTACTTGCTTCAAATTTTTGGCTTCCCTGAGTTCAGATTTCTCCATAAAGATGGTATCATCAACAAATTGGCCATGAGAACATATAAGAGGATGGGAAGAGGGTTGTAAGCCCTTAATAACTCCTTTATGCACCAGATCCCCAATGTACCTCCCCAAACAATCAGCCATAATAACAAAGAGAATGGGGGATAAAGAGTCCCCTTGTCTCAATCCCCGAGAGGGATTAAAAAAATGAGAAGAGCTACCATTAACCATGATAGAAATAGAAGAAGTAGAGATCAACTGATGTATCAGTCCAACAACCTTGTTGTCAAAGCCAAAGGTAAACAAAATGTTTGAGAGAAAAGACCAATCAACTCTATCATAAGCCTTAGCAACGTCCACTTTCATTACAAATCCTTGATTGTTAGAACAAGATAAGGAATGAATATTCTCATGAGTAGAAATCATAGAATTGAGGATTTGTCTACCTGGAGTGAAGCCATTTTGTTGGTTAGCAATGATCAAAGGGGTCACCAAAAGCAATCTAGTAGTAAGCACTTTGGAGATAATTTTATAGAAAGAATTACAAAGGCTGATCGGCCTAAACTGATCAGGTGAATCAGCTCCAATTTTCTTAGGAATCAAGTAGAAGAAGGTGGAATTGACTTCCTTCAGCATTTGTTTTGCCCCAAAGAATTCCTTTACCGCATCACAAACATCTTTTTCAACAAGTTTCCAAAGTTTCTGAAAGAAAAACATGGGAAAGCCATCAGGACCAGGGGCTTTTTCTCCTCCTAGAGAACTAACAGCTTTGAAAATTTCATCATTCTTAGGAATTGAGCTTAACAATTTGTTTCGATCCTTTGAAACCAGAGTGGGGATCACTCTAAGGAATTCAGCCTGGTGTTCCATATTGATATTGGGGTCCGCTGTCATAAGCCCAGAGAAAAAAGTCACCATCTCGTCCATGATGTCCTTATCCTCCTCAATCTTCAAATCTCCCTTAGTAAGATGTGAAATGTGAGATTTTCATATATGCTTCAAAGTGGATAGATGGAAAAATTTGGTATTTTTATCTCCTTTAGTCAGCCATATCAATCTTGATCTTTGCCTCCAGTAGATCTCTTCTTTAGTAATGATGTCGTGGTATTGAGTCAACTTTTCATTTTCTTCTAAAAGAAGGTCTGGGGAATATCCCTCCTTCTGAATTATATCCTGGATTTTTTGGATGTCCTCTTTCAATACAAATTTATCCTCAAAAATATTTCCAAAGCAGTTTTTGTTCCAAATTTTGCTAAATAATATTATTACTTAAGTTAATAAATAGTTTATCAAATTAAACGTTCAAAAATAAATTAAGTGGAAAAAGGAATTAATTTATGAAAGAGTTTTACATCACATGATGTATGCATGAGATTAAATTTAATAAAATTAACTAAAAGAGGAGTCAAGTAAAATTAAATAAAGTTATTCAATAATTTAATAAACGTGCATAGAAAAAATAAAGAAAAGATTAAGAAAAGTTAATAGCAGTTGAAGTTTGGTGAGCATGGAGTTCTCTCGAGTGAACACACAATTAGTGCCTTGATTTAAGGAGAGAAATCTTTATCACAATTGGAGAGTTCATTTTGGGGGACGTGAATTTTGGAGAAGGAAGGAATTTTCAGAAAAGAGAAGGCTTTGTGAATAGGGATTTCTCTACAATCGTCTTGAGCGTAGCGATTAGCATCAGAGTCCAAGTAGATGCTTAAGATTGTTCGCACAATTGATTATGCTCTTTCCTTTCTTTTCTTCATCATGACTATGAATTGTTTGTTCGATTTTTCCTTCTGATGAATCTTTCAATATTATATCTTGAATTTATCAGAATGCTTGTGTGAACTTTTCTGAATACATGGAGATTATAGTGTCATTAAAACCTTCTATCAATAGATTTGACTATGGAAAATTAAATTGGGAAGGGTTTTTAGATTTAAAAAGAAATTTTTTAAGTAGAAATTTTGGATGGCTAAACGTATTTTTCCTATTGAAATTAAAATTGTAAATGTTATTAAAAAAAATTGTTAAAATATATTTTTTATGGGGTGGGGGGGTCTTGTTTTTAGAATATATATATATATAATTTATATTAAAAAAATGATAATTTTGGGGGGGGGAGGCAAGGTCACCACATCCCCACCTACCAACACCCCTAGCCACAACCTCAAGGGTTGCACGTGGTAGGTAGTACTACTGCGCAGTGGTAGTACTTTGTACTACCACCTATGGTAGTAGTAATGCATGTTGTTGCAGGATGATAGGTTGCTGGGCCTCTAAATACGCATGTGTTTTTTTTTTAAGTTAATCTTATTATTTTATTTAAAATTTAGTTATTAATAATTTTATTTTAAAAATATTGTTAATTATTAATTTAATTTAATTAATGAATGTTTAATATAGTTTATTTTTAATTAATTATTAATAATTTTTATTAATTAAGTAATTAATAATATATTAATATAGTCTATTTTATAATTTTAGTTGTTTTTAGTTAAATAAAGTTTAATTTAAATTTTTACTAATTATAAATATCATGGAGTAAAGTTTTAAATTTATTTATCATTTAAAACAACGTATTTATTAAATTATTAAAATATTGAATTATTGGTTATCTCATAAGATAAGGGCAAATGTGCAAATTGTTCAAATACAAGAAATGGGTTAAATAGTAAGGGTTAAAGTGTTAATTTTAGATACTCAAAAAACTTACTTTAAACAAAAAACTGAAACCTTACTATTTTACTCAACTACATGTTTTCAAAACTAAACTAAACTATGTGACTAATCTGTTGTCTATACTTTTGGGTTTCGGGAGTTTGATCTAGTCGTGACTAATCTTAGGTTGTTACTAGAGGCTCGAGGGATATGTGTTTGTGATGTCCTATTGATATTTTGTTCTTGATCCTTTTAAACCCAACCATGGTAATGTGATGGTATGCTCTATGATATGTTTGTATTTACTATTTGTTATTGCTTTCTAGTGATCTTGTGCGACATTGAGGTGAATGTATGACTTACTTGACTTAACCATTTATGAGTCCTCAATCAGTTATATTGAATTGCTTTCCAGTCACTTTGATAGGACTGAAGTGTTTATATGTTCTTGATGATGTCATGTTGTGACATGTTTGATTTAACCATTTTGAGTCACTGATCAGTATTATTGGGATACTTTTCAATTTCTCATTGAGAATTGATGGATACTGTGATTTATCTTTGATGCTTTCCAGTTGCTCGTAGAGAACTGATGTGATTATTATGATTTAACTTTTGATGCTTTCTAGTCACTTGTATATGATTGAGGTGATTTTTATATGATTATTGGTTTGTGATTTTATGAGCCTAGGTTAGGTTATCTACATGTAGTATTGGGAAGTGGCTTGCAATGGGGGTCGGGGCCCTAAGTGGTTCCTAGGGTAACTCATTGTAAGTTGTTTAATAAGTGAAAACATTACACTAAATGGGGATTAAAATGAACCTAAAAAGAGTCTTTGTATGTTCTCACCCATGCCTCGAGTGCTAGTATAGACTAGGATGAGAGTAGAGAGAATGCTTGGTTGTGACCTTGCATTCTATAGTATGCCTTGTTAGTATGAGAGGATACTAGTGGCCGCATAGGGATCACTAGGGGCCGAGGTCTTGAGAGACTACTAGGGTAACTCTAGCGTGATTCCTGCGATGACACTTGCCTGCTTACATAGTGGGTTTCCAACATGTCTTGTGTGCCTCTAGGAATTAGTTGTTGACATATCTTAGAACCTTTGAGTTAGAATACTTTTAGGATTTCCTAGACTTAGAGAGTATTTTTGATATTTGGTTTGATATCTTGTTTGGGACTTGAGACTATCTCCTCGGCGCAGTGGGAGTGGGCCATTTAGGTTCCACGCGATCGGGTGGTAGTGTTTTTTACTCTTACCATTGACATTCGTTCATAGTCACCATGGTTGGAGCTTCCTTGTCTACATTTCCTTTCATTCTATCTATGTATCTTTATGATGGATGGTTGTATTTCATGATGGATGTTTATATCTTTTAGGATGGATGGATGTATCATGTATGGTGGATGGTTTCATTTATTTTATTGTATTTGTATCATGGATTTGAGGATGATTATGTATTTTTATTTCTACATATGTATATTCTTTTAAGCCTTTCATACCCTTGACATGTATAGTGGATGATTGAGCATTCCGAATTTCATTTGCCAAGAGGTATTTAGAACAAATGTATATTATGGACTTTGGAATTTATAATTATTCTTTCATATGGATATGGTATTTGTTAGACTTAGTATTAGCTAAAATTTAAATGTAATTCAACATCATGGGATCCTTAAGGAATGTAACCTGTTATGTATGCTTTTAGTCGATTGTATATTATTGCTTCCGCTACGATGTGTTTGATGTGTATGATTTATCTTTCTTGTTTCCAAAAAAAAAAAGCCTAGAAAACTTAGTAAAACTTTAGGTCAATTCTTTTGGATCCCTTGGCAGAGCATTACATCTGGTATCAGAGCCTGAGTTTCTACATTGCGTGCTCTAGGTATATTGGAATGCCACTAGTGTTAACTAGTTGAACAAAAATGAAAATTTTAAACAGTTATATGTACCTATATCAAACTGAAAATTGAACTAGTTGAACTAAAAAAAAAAATTAAACTTTTAGTTGTATATTTTTCATACTTCAACACTTAGACTTCAAAGCTAAAAATTATACATAAACCTAAATATAGGCAAACTGAAAATTGAACTTAAATTGTTTTCAAAACATGTATCTTTTATCTATGCTTTACAATAGTATGTTTTATGGTTATTATAGCATCATTTTATGGTTATTATAGCATCTTGCATCTTGTTGTAGGATGGTATCTAGGATGAGATCTTTAGTTAGAGGTCATAGCCTAGGCTATGGTAGAGGCCGTGGACGAGGAAAAAACATCAATGTACATGAGTTTGTCCACGAAGACCTTAATTAGGAAGGGAATAGGGAAGAGCATGTTAGTGAGCATTAGGAAGAGAACCATAGAGAGTAGCAAGCTAACTCAGAGGAAGTTGACTTGAGGAAAATAATGAAGACCATCATTGATCACCTGCCTCCTCTTCAGGGTGTTGATCAGGATAGGGCTCATCAGGTAGGACATGACCATAGACCTAGGTCTAGGAGCCCTCAGAGGGATTATCAAAGATCAATTGTATCTACTCAGATGAAGGACCTTATGAGGTCCAAAGTTAAGCACTTTAATGGGTTAGGTTCAAGATATGTAGCTGAGAAGTGGCTTATCACTCTTGACAGGGTTTTCGCTATGTAGGACTTTGATAGTAATGTCAAAGCAAGGTTTGCTATCACCAACCTGGATAAATTTTGAGCCACTTGGTGGACTATCAAGGAAAAGAAGCTAGGCATAAACATGAATAGTGTCACATGGGAGTTATTCTTGGAGAGCTTCTATGAGTGATTCCTACAAGAGGAATGAAAGCAGCATAGAGTAAATGAGTTCCATAACCTGAGATAGTTTACTATGACCATTGTGGAGTATGAGCTCAAGTTCTATGAGCTCATGCCCTTTTTAAGAATTAGTGACAACCCAACACATCTAACACAACATTTCATCAGAGGCTTGAACAATCATCTAGTTGGGGGTGTGAAGGTGTTTGAACCTTAAACCCTCAAGGATGCATTACATCAAGCCATTCTCGTAGAGCAGGGTGTAAACCTAGGACATGGGGGTTTTGTGGGAGCACCATCAACATTAGGATTGAAGGGTAATCAAGGAGCAGGTGGTAATAGGAAACCTTCTGCAGTTAATCAGTAGTAGAGAGGAACTTATCCTCCAGCACAAAGTGGTGGCAGTGGTTCCAATGCTAGGAACTACCACAATGTGCAACACAAAAAGTGCAACTAGTATGACTAGCCATCTTAGAGTGTTTAGTGTTATCCTAGTGTAGGTAGTTAGTCTAGTGCACCTAGGATGCAGAGGAGTTTCGACGAAGAGTGTTTCACATGCGAACAATGTGGACACAAGTCATCCCATTGTCCTTAAGGGAAATCTCAATTCTTAGGCCAGAGACCCACATCTTTAGAACCTATAGTTGGTGACCTGGGTAGAGCCTAGAGAGTGTACTCAGTAGATTCATATCCTCTTATAGGGGGAAAGGATCCAATGGGACTTGCATAGTGAGTCCTTAGCTTTACTTTCCTTGTAGGCTTCCAGGAGTAAGCCCAAGTCTAGGGGGTTGGATGTAGTGTCTGCCCCTAAGTTACATTTTGCTATCATTGCCAAACTCTGTTAGGCCAGTTTTATATTTGATGTTTAGTAGCATTACTTTTAGATTATCAGATATTGTTTTAGATTCAGTTGATTATATGATGAGATTATTTGGTACTCTATATTTCATGTATGCATTGATGATTATTACAATATTTTCAATTATTGATGATGATTAGTTAGATGGTTTATTATCCTACGTGTTGTATTATGGATACTTATGCCATACTACATATGTATGGTGTGTGTGTGTGTGTGTGTGTGTGTGTGTGTGTTTGTTTTCTTTATGTATGGCGTTCCTGATGTGGTTAAGGAAGGGAGTCGTAGTCACCTGCTAGTCGGGATATACATGATGCACCACTTCCAACCATTGCCTATTTAGCTTAGAATATTGTGTTTGTACATACGTGGATTTATGTAGGTTGCAAGTACTGCGTATCAACTTTCTTGAATTGCCAGGATGAGCATATCCTATCACATTATCTCAATGATAAGAGAGGGGAGATAAAATTTTAAGTCCAAACCCTAAACCCATAAACCATTTGTCCTAATTGATAATTAGGACAAGTATCCAGGTTGAGTGCCCTCTGAATGCGTTGAATGAAATTAATTCGTGATTATAACCCTTTAGTTGATTTTGTATGTGCTTTTCTATGATGAGTTTTCATATTTTGTTTGATGAGTCTTTGGTAAATTGTCTATTAATTAAGTATAATTAAAAGATTAAATTAATGATTTAATTTAATACAAAATTATTATGATATTTTAATATTTAATTAATTAAATAAAAAGAACTAAATTTGAAGATAAAAGTTATAAGGATAATTTTTAGAACATGATAATATTTATTTAAGTTAATAATAATATATTTAGAGTTCATTTTAAATAAATGCTAAATAATATTATTATTTAAGTTAATAAATAGTTTATCAAATTAAATGTTCAAAAATAAATTAAGAAGTGGAAAAATGAATTAATTTATGAAAAAAATTTAGATCACATGATGTATGCATGAGATGAAATTATAAGAAATTAATAAAACAAGTGAATTTAATAAAGATTGCATAATATGTGCACATGAGATTAAATTTAATGAAATTAACTAAAAGAGGAGTCAAGTAATATTAAATAAAGTTATTTAATAATTTAATAAATGTGCAGGAAAATATTAAGAAAAGATTAAGAAAAGTTAATAACAATTGAAGTCTAATGAGCATGGAGTTCTCCCGGGTGAACGCACAATTAGTGCCCCAATTTAAAGAGAGAACTCTTTATCACAATTGGAGGGTTCGTTTTGGGGGATGCAAATTTTGGAGAAGGAAGGAATTTTTAGAAAAGAGGGATTTCTCTACAATCATCTTGAGCATAGCAATTAGCATTAGAGTCTAGGTAGATGCTTAAGATTTTTCACATAGTTGATTACGCTCTTTCCTTTCTTGTCTTCATTGTGATTGTGAATTGTCTATTCAATTTTTCCCTGTGATGAATCTTTCAATATTATATCTTGAATTTATTAGAATTCTTGTGAGAATTTCTCTAAATACATGCAGATTATAGTGTCATTAAAACCTTCTGTCAATAGATTTGAATATGGAAAATTCAATTAGGAAGGGTTTTGAGATTTAAAAAGAAAAATTGAAAGTAGAAATTTTGAATGGTTAAACGTATTTTTCCTATCAGACAAAAAATGTAAACTATAATTTGGGGGGGGAGGCGGGGTCACCACATCCCCACCTCCCAACACCTCTAACCGCGGCCTCAAGGGCTATGCATAGCAGGTACTACTACTACATTACGATAATACTTTGTACTACTGCCTACGCCAATAGTAATGCCTGCCACTACAAGATGATAGGTCGGCAAGCCTCTAAATATGCGTTTGTTTATTTTTTTTATTTTTTTTAAAATTTAGTTATTAATTTATTTATTATTAATAATTTTTATTAATAATATTATTAATGGAGTATTCGAGGGAGGAGGATGGTGAGCACAAACCTGGGCTTTGCTAGGGCTTCCGTGCTCTAGCCCGTTTGGCATTGCAGACCTGTGTTTAGCTGGTGGATGCTTGCAAGTTTTGGATCATATCTGTCTCTTGGCTGGCCTGGCATAGAGTTTGGGTGGTAGTGTTTTGACCCAACCTATAGGTGGCCACTTTGTTGCCTGAGCTACGTCGTACTACATCTTCGGTGGGAGTTGTGGTATTTGGAGGCTGTGAAGCTTTTGCCTCAACCTCTTCTTAATTTCTTTATTGCTCAGCTCGGGGGTAAATGAGGGATCAAGTTATTCCTTCCTCCCAACTTCTCGGTGGGGATGCAGAGATGGGGGAGCCATCTTTCGTATTGCATGCTAAAAATAAGGGTTTGAATGATAAATCTCAATCGAAGGAGGGCGATTCCCCTCCAAATGGGGGGCTTAGAGTAAAGAAAATTAATGGATGTCTACAGAGAGCTGAGGATTGACTAATTTTGATTATCCAACCTAAACAAGTCTCAAAAGATGTGGAATATTGGAGCAATCATGCCCTTATCTACAATTTTGTGGGTCTTCACCTTTCATTGCCAGTACTGGAAAACTGGGCTCACCAGATGTGGAACCCAGAAGGAGATATGGAAATTATGTTAGCAGCTAATAACTACTTTATGGTTATCTTTTCAAGCATGACAGATAGGAATAAGGCATTTGAAGGAGGCCCTTATTTCTTTAATCAAGTGGAGCTCTTTATCAAGCCCTGGCATACGGGCTTCAACTCTACTGAGGAAATCCCCTCTCGAGTTTCGGTGTGGGTCCACTTATTGAGGTTGCGTTTGGAATTCTGGAGAGAAGATATTCTTCACTCAATCTCGTTGCTTCTTGGAAAACCTATGGGTTCAGCTACATAGATACAAGATCATAAGGTAATTTCTTTTGCCCATATTTGTGTTAAAGTTTATTTAAATAATATGCTACCAGATTCTATGGAAACTTTCATGGGATCATCTTCCTAGATCCAACAGCTGGACTACGAGACCCTACCATTTAGATGCAAAATTTTCCATGAATATGGGCATTGACAACATAAATGTCCCAGGAACAAGTCTCCTTCCTCAACTACTCCTGGACCCCCTGGGGAAGACAAGGGAAAAGCTACTTCATCTATTGGACCTATTGATAGTGAGGGATTTATTCAGGTCAAGTCTCGTAACAAAGGAAAAGGAAAGAAGAGAACCTGGATGGAGAGGTAGACCAATGATACCTTTAAAAATTTTGATGCTCTTGGAGACTTGGTCCAAGAGGAAGGTACCCCAATTGAGCTTCTTTTTGAAGCCAAAGGGCTACATGAGATTAAAGTTGGGGAGATACAGAGAGAGGATCATATTTTAATTGTAGAGGAATAATAGGCTGGATAGTTGGATATTGATTTGCCTCCTCTTGGTTAGGATATTGGAGATACTGGTGAGTTATAGGGTTTGAGGGGTCTGGTCTTGGTAGCTCCTATCCCTAATATGTTCAAGGGAAACCTAGATTCTGCAAAGGGTAATAAGACTCCTCTTGTTTTAGGCATGCAACAAAAGTCTTTCAAAAAAGTTTCTATTGACAAACCATCAAAGAGTGGTAGGAAGACTGATTAGGAGAAGGTGAAGATAATGGGTGAAAATTTGGTTGACTCTAGGTCGGTGAAACCCATTGATTCTCATTTCTCTCACCCCCATAAATGATTGTGTTGTCATGAAATGTAAGGGGGTTGAAAAACATCCCCAAAAAAAAGGTTGTTCGTAGATTAATTGTCTCAATCTTCGAATGTGATTTTTATACAGGAAATTAAGCTTACAATGGAGGGATTGGCAAACTGTGCTTCGCGTATTTGGCCCCAAGGTTCTTGGTAGGGAGTAGGTGATTTGAATAGTTTGTGGGGGGGGGGGGGGTGGCATGTTTCTGGGACCCCAGAAAAGTTTCCTCCTTATGGTAGATCTCCAGTTTGTCCCCCATCTCTATGGTGGCTTCTAGTTTTGAGACTAGAGAGAGGTGTCTTTTATCCAATATATATGCTCCTACTGATTTTTTAGGTAAATCACATTTATGGCTCATATCAAATTCATTCAGCCAATGGACCCTTTTCTCCCATGGATTATGGTTGGGATTTTAATGTTGTAACTAGTCTGGAGGAAAAATGAGGTGGGCTAGCTAGGTTGTATCTGTCTTCAAATTTACTCAGGGATATGATTGGCTCCTTGAATCTCATTGATGTGAATTCTACCAATGGTGTCTTTACATGGAATAATCAGAGATGTGGGGGTGACGCTATTTCAGAAAGGCTTGACAGATTTCTGGTTTCCTGCTACTGGATGAACAACAAATGGATCACCAATTCGGAAATTCTTGACTGGAGGGGCTCTAACAACTGGCCCATCAAGCTATCCATCACCTTGTATAGTGTCACCAAATGTCCCTCCAAATTTCAGTTGGTGTGGCTCAGAGACTTGTCTTTACCTGACCTTATGGTGGACTAGTGGTATGAAGGGAAGCTTGCTCATGGAACGACTATGTATACTTTCAGTAAGAGGCTCCAACATGTGAAGTATAAGCTTAAGAGATGGAATAAACATCATTTTGGGAACCTCCATGCTTAGAAGGTTGCTTCTTAGGCCAAGATAGATGATATTACCCATCAAATTAGAGATCAAGGGTTGACATCTGATTTGAGTAAAGCAAAGTCCTTGGCTCTAAAGGGATTGGAGGAATGGGAGCTTCGGGAGGAGATTTTCTAGAAGTAGAAATCTCGTGTTGATTGGCTTTAGGAAGGGGATAAGAACACTACTTTCTTCCACAACTTGGTGAAGGCTTAGAGATAGGGTAACTCTATCTCCTCTCTTATCTCTTTTGATGGGGACCAGATCTCATCTTGTGGAGAAATTGCTAGGGAAGCAATCAATTATTTTTCTAATCTTTTTACTAGGGAAGTTCTTCCTGTTGAGACTAAGGAGTGTGCCATTTTGGACTGTATCCCCCTCTTGGTCACTGTAGAGATGAATGAGGCCCTCTTAAGCCTTATCCAATTATCAAAATTGGAGAAAGTTATTTTTAATATGAAAAAAGGCAAGGCCCCTAGTCCAGATGGATTTTTGATTGAATTTTTCTAGGAATTCTGGGAAATAATAAAGTTTGATCTCCTTGAATTGGTTCAAGAATCTCAGAGAAATAAATAGATGTTGAAGTCTTTGAATTCTACTTTCTTGTCTCTAATAACTAAGAAGGAAGAGACTAATAGGTTGAACCAATTCAGGCCTATAGCATTATGTAATGTTGTCTATAAGATTATTACCAAGCTGATTGCCAAGAGGCTCAAAACACTCCTAGGTTCTTTGATTTCTACTAAATAGGGTGGTTTTGTTGAAGGTAGATAGATTTTGGATGGGGTTGTGATAGCAATGGACGTGATTCACTCTATGGTGACATCCAAGGAGAAAGCTATGTTTATAAAACTCGACATGGCTAAAGCTTATGATCAGGTGAGTTGGGAGTTCTTATAGAAAATTCTATTGGCCTTTGGTTTTGAGGAGGAGTGGGTATTATGGGTTCTAAGCTATGTGACCTCTTCCTCTTTCTCAGTTCTCATTAATGGGGAACCATTTGATTTATTTGGGGCCTCTCGGGGACTTCGACAAGGAGATCCTTTATCTCCCTATTTATTCATCATCATGGTAGAGGGTCTTGGCAGATTTTTAAAATCAAAAGTGAGGTAGGGTCTTATCCAAGGTTGGAATTGGAATAATAATCTCCCCTCCTACTCTCATCTTTAGTTTGTGGATGACACTGAGCTAATGGGCATGGCTAGAATTAGTGAGGTAGAGAATTTCAGGTGAGCTTTGGATACCTATTTGAAAGCCTCAGGGTAGTGCATTAATGATGATAAGTCTTCTATTTATTTTTTTAACACTCCTTGACTTATTCAGAATAGGATTACAAGGATTCTTAGATTTCAAATTGGATCTCTTCCTTTGATGTACCTTGGGGTTCCTTTGGTCTTGGGTTCTCAGCAAAGAGACTATTGGGAGGGGATTTTAGATAAGTTCTTGAGTAAGGTTAGTCACTGGACTTACAGATGGTTATCTTCAGCTAGGCGAGTGGTTCTTCTTAAGTCCGTGGTGCAGTCTCTCCCTATTTATAGATGTTGTGTTCAAGTTCCCCCTTCCAACTTTTTGAGGGATTTTGATGCTTTATCTAGGCAATTCCTTTGGTTTGGCAACCTTCTTTCCTTGAAATGGAGCCTTATTAAATGGGACTCTGTGTGTAGGCCAAAGCATGCTGGGGGCCTTGGTTTTAGGTCAATGGCTCTTGTTGTCACTACTTTGGCTACCAAGCTATATTGGAGATAGTGTAAATGTTAGGATCATGATTGGGCCAAAATTCTTTCTCACAAGTATTTTCCAGGTGCTAATTACCTTTATGTACCAAGGCTTACTCTAGCAAGTAAAGGTTCCTATATTTGGGACACTCTTAAGAAGGGGCTCAGCTAATTAAGGAGGGCCTCTTCTGGATTTGTAATAGTGGATCTGATGCCCTATTTTGGAAAAACTCTTGGGATAGCCATCCTCCCATTCTTTCTAGCTTCCCCCAGCTTCAGACTCTTTGCCACATTTTTACTAATGCTGGATGGTTTAAGGTGGAGCACTTTAAGATGGCCAAGCGTCTAGGTTAGGTGGAGGTGACTTGTTGGAAGGACCCTTAGGAGTGGCCCATGGGTGGCTCTAGTGAGGACCATGCCATTCTTTCTAAAGCATTGGAAAATAGGTTGTGTAGCTCTCTATGTGAGCAAGATGTCTTGGCCTAGAGCCCTAGCCCAAAAGGCAAGTTTATTATGGCTCAAGGTTATGCTATGCTTGACAAGAACCTTCATGGTCCAAATGAGGTGAGTTGGTGGAAGAGGGTTTGGTTTAACCTTTCCTAGCTGAAATGTAATTTCTTCTTATGGTTGTTAACTCAGAACAAGTGCCTCACTTGGGAGAATCTTCGCAAACATGGCTTTCAAGGACCTTCTATCTACTTCCTTTGTTCAAACAATGAGGAATGTACTTTTCACTTATTTTTTCTTTGCCCTTATTTAAGAGAAATATGGCAGAGATGGTGGGAGGATTAGTGGCATGGTTGTATTCATACATCCTCTTTAATTGACTTTTGGGAGAGTATGGGCAGACCTCTAGCAAAGACTTCTTTCTTGCGGGTTGCCTAGTTGGTCGGATCGTCTTTCATTCTCTGGAACCTTTGGCTAGAGCAGAATCGTAGAATTTTCTGTGGCTCCAAGTTAGAAAGTTTGCATCTTTGGAGGATTATTCTAAATAGGCTCCAGGAGATCATTTTTGCTAAGTGTGATATGTCCAAAAGTGTTGATCTTGGGGATTATGATATTGTGCAAAATTTGAATCTTGGAGATAGCAGATGGGGTGTCAATCTTGGAAGAAGATTTCATTGTGGCAAGCAATGGGTTTGTCAAGATGGGAAGTGGACTCCTCCCCCGGCTAAGACTTTGAAGATTAATATAGATGGTTCTTCTCATGGGAACCCTGGCCATGCTGGTATTGGGGGCATTGGTAGGGACAATGATGGGGGTATGGTTTTTCTTTTCTCTATCTACAAGGGTCATTACTCTAATAATCTGATAGAGGCTCTTGCTATTAAGATTGTAGTTGAGAAAGGTGTTTCTTTAGGCTAGAAGAGGATCATCTGAGAGTTTGATTCCTAGATTATTGTGGACATGCTAAAAATTCAAAGCTTGGAGAATGTTAGCTAGCAATTAGCTGCTTTGGTTAGACAGACTTTAAGTCTTTGTAAGTCTTTGGACTCTGTCTCCTTTCATCATATCCCTAGAGAATGGAATAGAGTGGCTGATTGTTTGGCGAAGTGGGCTTTAGAGAATGTGGATGGATGGAATATTAGTGGAAGAGATGAGTTACCTATTGAGTTTAGTGGGATTGTTGAGCAGTTGTTATTGGATGCACAAAGATGTAGTGTTGTTGTGGGCCATGGGCCATTGCTTTGTACTTTGATTTTAGTTGAATAAATTTTTACCCCCTCTTTTTTCAATAATGTTATTAATAAAATATTATTAATTATTAATTTAATTAATTAATGAATTTTTAATATAGTTTATTTTTAATTAGTTATTAGTAATTTTTATTAATTAAGTAATTAATAATATATTAATATAGTTATTTTTATAATTTTAGTTATTTTTAATTAAATAAAATTAAATATAAATTTTTATGAATGATAAATATCATGGAGTAAATTTTTAAATTTATTTATCATTTAAAATAATGTATTTATTAAATTATTAAAATTTTGAATTATTGATTATCTCGTAAGATAAGGGCAAATGTGCAAATTGTTCAAATACAAGAAATGGGTTAAATAGTAAGGGTTAAAGTGTTAATTTTAGATACTCAAAAAACTTACTTTAAATGAAAAACTGAAACCTTATTGTCTTCAAAACAAAACAAAACTATGTGACTAATCTGTTGTCTATGCTTTTGGGTTTCGGGGTTTGACCTAGTCTTGACCAGTCTTAGGTTGTTACTAAAGGCTCGAGGGTTATGTGTTTGTGATGTCCTACTGATATTTTGTCCTCGATCTTTTTAAACCCAACCATGGTAATGTGATGGTATGCTCTATGATATGTTTGTATTTACTATTTGTTATTGCTTTCCAGTGATCTTGTGTGACACTAAGGTGAATGTATGACTTACTTGACTTAACCATTTATGAGTTCTTGATAAGTTATATTGAATTGCTTTCTAGTCGCTTTGATAGGACTAAAGTGTTTGCTATGTTCTCGATGATGTCATGTTGTGACATGTTTGATTTAACCATTTTGAGTTGTTGATTAATATTATTGGGATACTTTCTAGTTTCTTATTGAGAACCGATGGATATTGTGATTTATCTTTGATGCCTTCCAATTGCTCGCAGAGAATTGATGTGATTATTATGATTTAACTTTTGATGCTTTCTAATTACTTGTATATGACTGAGTTGATTTTTATATGATTATTGGTTTTTGATTTTATGAGTCTAGGGTAGGTTATCTACATGTAGTGTCAAGAAGTGGCTTGCAATGGGGGTCGGGGCCCTAAGTGGTTCCCAGGGCAACTCATTATAAGTTGTTTAATAAGTGAAAATATTACACTAAATGGGGATTAAAATGAACCTAAAAAGAGTCTTTGTATGTTCATGCCTATGCCTCGAGTGCTAGTATAGACTAGGATGGGAGTAGAGAGAACACTTGGTTGTGACCTTACATTATTTAGTATACCTTGTCAGTACAAGAGGATACTAATGGCTGCATAGGGATCACTAGGGGTCGAGCTCCTCAGAGACTACCAGGGTAACTCTAGCATGATTCATGCAATGACACTTGCTTACTTACATAGTAGGTTTCCTATGTGTCTTGTGTGCCTCCAAGAACTAGATGTTGACCTATCTTAGAACCTTTGAGTTAGAATACTTTTAGGATTCTTGGACTTAGAAAGTATTTATGATATTTGGTTTGATATCTTGTTTGGGACTTGAGACTATCTCCTCAACATGGTGGGAGTGGGCCATTTAGGTTCCACGTGATTGGATGGTAGTGCTTTTTACTCTTATCATTGAGATCTATCCCTAGTCACCATGGCTAGAGCTTCCTTGTCTGCATTTCCTTTTATTCTATCTATGTATCTTTATGATGGATGGTTGTATTTCATGATGGATGTTTATATCTTTTATGATGGATGGATGTATCATGTATGGTGGATGGTTTCATTTATTTTATTATATTTGTATCATGGATCCGAGGAGGAGGATGTATTTCTATTTTTACATATGTATATTCTTTTAAGCCTTTCATACCCTGTGACATGTATAGTGGATGATTGAGCATTCCGAATTTCATTTTTTGAGAGGCATTCAGAACAAATGTATATTATGGACTTTGGACTTTATAATTATTCTTTCATATGGATATGGTATTTGTTAGAATTAGTATTAGCTAAAATTTAAATGCAATTCAATGTCATGGGATCCTTAAGGAATGTAACCTTTTATGTATGCTTTTAGTTGGTTGTATGTTATTGCTTCTGCTACTATGTGTTTGATGTGTATGATTTATCTTTCTTGTTTCAAAAAAAATGCTTGGAAAACCTAGTAAAACTTTAGGTTAATTCTTTTGGATCCCTTGGCAAGGCGTTACACATTTTTCAATCAAAAACATTTAATGATCCATTATCAAAATGAAAGAAAAAAAGAATAATCCCAATATCAATCCAAAAACTTTGACATAAATTGCAACCCTTGGTAAAAATATGGATAGTAATTTTAAATAAGCAATTTTAAACATTATCTTCTTAAGGTATCATCCATAACTCCTACAATCAAGACCATAGGATTACCAAACCTTAACATTGTATCCACCAACCAACAAATTGCATGAGAACATTATTCTCACTTGGTTGAAGGATTTTGTGTTCATACATATTCCCTATCACAAGATTAGTTCTTAATCTTCACCTGTATACACATAAAATATCATTAACGTATCATTTGAAAACTCTATCATAGTTCATTATCTCTCTCCCTATTTAATTATTTGCATTCATCATTATTGTATTCATTTGACCTACCACAACACTATCCTATTTCAGGCCAATCATCCTTCACGCCAAAACATGAAAAATCTAATCAGGATTTGCATGACTTAATAAGGATACTAAGCCCTTACACAGGCTCATTCCAATTAAAAGCTACACCTTTGGAATACTTTACAAGGAATCATGATGTGATCAGTATTTACATTGCCCATAACCCAAACTTGACAAGTTTGCACTTTCCTATTAGCATATAGGTTAACACAACCATCTAGTAACCTTAACATGTAGAATCTTCCTTACCCCTACGACTAAAGACACTTTTAAACATCACTATTGATTTTCCAAAACTACAACCATCTTGACACACTAAATATCTTTAATCCAATGAAATAAAAATAAGTTTTATACCTTGCTAGATTGTGTTATGATAGTCTACTCCAAATTTGCAATTTCTTGTATCCAATCCTAAAATCTTGTTTTCAAACTTAATACAGATCTTTCACACATCAATATAATCTTGTTATACTATTTTCACAATATAATATCCATATTTTAACCACCCATCTAATGGGAAAAGCCCTGTTGCAACTTCACACACTCAAAAACCTTACCCTATGATAGTTTACTAGTCACATTCTAGTAATCAAATGCACATTCTTTCCTTTCATGGGTTCCTAAAAATTACTTGGAATTTTTTTATCTATACCTCTCCATGTTATTTACCAAATGTCAGGCTTTATTAAATTGAAATCATGCAAAATATTACATTGAAATGCTCTCAGGTTACCTAGATTAAAGGTTTGCTAGTCAATCTTCAAAGGAATGCTCTCGAGTTACCCTAGTTGCATTTGAGAAGTAGAATTTTGTGGGGATTTCGTTCTTCATGCATCACTACTTTAGCAATTGGTTTCTTCAAATTTGCATAAACCGCACCCCGGGGGGGAAGAAGTGGAGAGAAGTTGGTGTAGAGCCCTTTGAAAGGTCGAGTATGATTGCATACCTTTACCGTTGACAACATTTAGCTAAAGAGAGCTCAAAATTATGATGGACAAGTTCACCCATGAGTTGGGAAAGGTAGTGTTTGGGTCTTTCTTCAAGGGATCCCCTACTAAACAATACACTTGTGTCCTTGTAAAAAAATTAGAGGGTTTTATGCAAGGAGAAAAGATATTCCATGTGTAAAATAAGCATAATTTATAAAATAAATCACCTAAATTAGGCTATGATATTTTTGTGTAGGGATTTTAAAGAATGCTTGATGCTGAGTATATACAAAATGGGTATCTCAACTTTTTCATGCATTGCAATGCATTACCTAAAAAAAAACTTATAGCCTTTGAATGTGAACCCGCCTTTGTATGCAAAACCACCTCCTCATGCGAACAATGAAAAATATGTTTCGACATTCACTTTTTTTTTCAAATATAATCTCATTTTTGTTGCTATTTTGACATCCCATGTTCATGGCTATTTCGATGAACACATGATCATAAACAAAAAAAGAAGTTCACAAGCTAATTTGGCCTCTCGTCGAAAACTTTTGTTGAAAATAGAGGCCAAATGTACTAGTGCCAATTGCAACTAGTTATTGATTTTCACTCTTCTGAAGTGAGCCCTGTTAGGAGTTGACCCTGTTAAAGGTTACAAAACAAACTATTAGGTGTGACCCTGTTAGAGGATTTAATCACCCTATTAGGTGTGGCCTTGTTAAAGGTCTTTAGACAATTCAATAGAAATTCCATCTTTTTAGAGGATTTACAATTAGCTATTAAACCAACTCTATTAAGAGATTTAGATCACTACTACAATGGTTAGAGAGTAACAATGAGATGACCTAAATCCTGATGCAATTGAATTGCTGACTACAGATCTCAATTCTGGCTTGTATACTTGATCATTCTTGATTGAATGTATCTTTGCATCTCAACAAGGATATTCTACTTATCCTTCCAATTTTCTTCCTCTTGGCATTATCAAATCTTCACTTATGTTTCACTATCTCACTTTCTAATGTTGACCTTATATTTATATCTTTCATATTGTCAAGTCAACTTTGAATATAACTTAGAATAATTAATAGTCATCTTTTTAGTTGGCTGGAACCAACAAACAAATCAATTGAACTCAATATGCCAAAACAAGAAAATTCTTCATTAGCTGACCCTGCTTAGTAGACACTAACTCATAAATGATTTTCCTATGTTAACCAAGTGAACTCAGTCAACACTAAATATTCACAAAGTTCCTCTGGTAATCGAGTGAGCTTAGTTAACACTGGTTCCATCCAACATTTTCTTCATTAACTGAGTGATCTCAGTTAACACTCAATTTTCACAAACTTTTCTTTGACACCCGAGTGAACTCTGTAGACACTACCTTCTAAACTAGGCAAACTTTGGAATGCTTAGAAAACACAGAAAAATTTCTTTAATGCCTGAGTGAGCTCAACATACACTAATTGGAAATGATATGATATTTTGTGTAACATTAAAAACAATATGCAATTAATCAATTATATTCAACACTAGGATCCTTTGGGTATTTTCCTAACTTGCACTGCATCAAATCCACCCATAATCAACAATTCAATTAAGATCCTTTTAGTGGTTAACACTAAACAAAATATAAATAATTTTGCAAGTGGTGAAGTACAATATATTGATTTTTTGAAGACAACTTTTTGAAAGTGGGGAGTTGATCTCTAGCTCCATATATCAAGAAGATCCTTAATAAAATTAATCAAACAACCTCTTCGGTCAAATAAGCATTAGTGTTGTTATACCTCATAATAAAGTTGAGACATCAATAAACCTTATAAGTGTCATATTTTTATGATCAACCCTCTTTTTGAAAAACCTTTTGGAAGCATGTTAGAGCATACATTTAGTAGATGAGCAAAAATAGAGGGAAAATGAGCTAGAGGGCAGGTCAGTTTTAAACCTAAATATTTTAAATTGATCATTACATCACTTAAGAAATTTGATTGAAATTTTTTGGGGCAATCAAAGTGGAGTGGTTTTTTCTTACGTTTTTGACTTCAAAAAGGCTTTCAAGACACATTGCTAAGATAAAATTTGGCACAAAATAAAGGAATTTGGGGTCCTAAAGGAGATACAAATTGTATGAGGAGGTTAGAGCTTAAATAAGTATTAAATGAGCATTGTTTGAATGCTTCAATGGTAATATTAGCACCAAATAGGGGTGTCTTTAATCATTGACATTGTTTAGTTTATATTTTGATAAACTCAAAAAATCACCATTGGAGAAGCTATCCAGCTAGCAGGATGTGTGGTGTAGTTTATTTTATATATATATATATATATATATATATATATATATATATATATATATATATATATATATATATATATATATACATGACCTAATTCTTATCATAAAAACTACAAAATATTTGAGAGAGTAGATGGAAAGCTCTTGAGATCTTTTGTCAAAAGATTGAAATGCAAGTTGATATTGACAAGAGCTTGTTCACAGCCTTCTCTTTGAAAAATAAGAAGTTGTTTTTGGTTAGATAAATAGGTTTTACAGGGATCCTGAAACCCAATAGTTAAAACATATAAGGTTGATAATAAGCATGAAAGCCCAGCCAAAAGAGTATAAGTTCAGAGGCTGATAATAAGCATAAAGCCTAGCCAAAAAGCAGAGTTCTGAGAAAAGACCAGGACAAAAGACAAGTAATACCACGGTCTAAAGCTAGAACAAAAGCCAAAAGACAAAGAAAAATAAAAGAACAGGCGAGAGTTATTCCTCGCTCTTTCGCTCTAGCTTTTGCATAACTTGTGCAACCTCAAAGGCCAGTTGATTCTCCTCCGCTTCCAGTTGTTGCGCCCTTTTGTCTCCCTAGTCCTAATCAGGAATGATGTTGTTCTTTGCAGAGTCGTCCTCTGTTCTGCATGTTATTGTATGGGGTAGATTATTGGTATTTATAAGAGATGATTAAGT
Source organism: Cupressus sempervirens (assembly GCA_028749045.1). NCBI lineage: Eukaryota > Viridiplantae > Streptophyta > Pinopsida > Cupressales > Cupressaceae > Cupressus > Cupressus sempervirens. The sequence continues at coordinate 426,417,212 of CM053793.1, read as the reverse complement.
GTTTATGTGTTGCATTCATGACTATGTTTGTCATTGATGTCAACATATCAATTTTATGGATAGTTCAGTTAGAGTTGCAGATGAAGATTCATTCGACGAGGGTCATTGTTAGAGTGTTATGTTTTGCACTCTTAAAGGAACATTTGTGAACATGTTATGATGTTATGTCTATGTTCACAAAAAGAGATATCTAGTTTAGTGTGAGTTACAAAAGATTTTGTGGAGATTGTTCTTAGAGCAATTTTTGGAAAGTGATTACTGGTAATTGTGTTGTATCTATTTGGTGAGACTAGAGATTGTTCAACATGCTTGGATTATGTTCATGATGAAGATATGTTCATGATGCTTTGGTTATCCAGTGGAATTAGACGATTATTTTGTGAAGACTTGTGGTGCATGTTCAATGTATTGTTCCTAGGAGGCTAACTATGGTTTCAACATCATGATGGGAAGTGCACATTGTATATAACTGTAATATCTTAGTATGATCCTATACTATTCATTCTAAATTGAGAAAGCCTCAAGGCCGAATCAATACTTATTTTAGGATTTGGTATAAAGGAAAGTTTTTTTCCTTGGCTATGTGTGTATCATCAGTGAGATCTTATTTTATGATATGTGAGCTTTGGATGCACATTCGATGAGATCAGAGTAGTGATTGATGTTGAGGATGTACTGTGAGATTCAAAGGAACTATACTAGAAAATAAGTTGTTATTTACCTCGTTCATAGACTTGGATATGTTATCTTGAAGATTGTTTAGTGAAAATAGTCTTGCAACAATTTGAACAGTGGGTTCAGTTGTCTTCCTATCAACTCCTAAATAGGGTTGGTACAACTCATAATATGGTTGGAATCTCCTAAAAGGGATTCAAAGACTCCTAGTAGGGACTCATAAGTACTAATTGTATTTCATTGGCTCCTAACATAGTCTATCCTTTCACAAGGAAATTTTATATTAGTACATCATCTTGTGGACATCATTCCCACTAAGGTTTTTAATTTGATCAAGGGCTTTCCTAATCAACACATGTTTATCTTTCTATGATTGTTGCATCTTTTGAGTACATGTTTTGGATTTGATAAAATTATTATCATAACTGATGCATACCCCCATCTCAGGAATATTGGTGGATTTTACTTTCTAACAAAAACATGTAAATTTTTACTATAAGGGAAACCTCTTGGAGGTAGTCATGGAATACATGCACTTGGAAATCAATTTTCACAATAAAATCTATTGGGAGATGTGTAGCTCAAAAATAGCCCAAGGAGGGTGGGAGACTTATATCATCTTCAAAAAAAGAAGTGGGAAAGCACATTGTGAAACTACAAAATATCTTTTTGGTTTTTTTTGATTATCCTTTATCAATGTGAGGTTTGGGGGAATAGAATGTCAAACCACAAATAGTGATAATTAGAAAGAATTCTAAAAGATATAATCACTAGCAACTTTAAAGTCAAATCAAGGATATCATAAATGATTCTTTTAGCTGAGTTGTTATGTTACAAATTGCATTTAGCAACACATGTTGACCCAAAAATGATTGTTGAAAAAGAGCCAAGTCACAAGACACAAACTTGGAATAAATGTTCTAACAAGTGGAGAAAAATATGCACGAGTGTCCTAACACTAATGAAGAAATTAAAAAAATGGGCATTAGAAAAATTCAAGAATGCAATGTGGACAAAACAACTAGACAAAAAACAAACATAATATATCAAAGAATTTAACCCCATGTGGTGTAGTATGATGGAAAAAAAATTATTTGAGATTTATGATGAAGAGAAAGGTTAAAATTTTAATTACACAGTTGAGAATTATCTATCACCATCCGGGATGTGAAATTGGTTGATGGAAGGTGCCTAGAAAAGAATGGGGAGAAAGGAGTTTTTAAAAATGAACAAGGAGGTGATGGAAACAAAACAACATTTGATCAAAGAGTGTAATGTATGAAGATATTTGTAGTTGGTTTGAAATTAACTTAAAGGTGGATGGATTACATGAACTTCTTGAAAAGACACCGCTTCACAAATTAGTGAGTTTCTTGTTCAAGATTCATTATAGGAAAACCAACACCAAAAAAATTGAAAACAAATTAACTTGATGTATCTTGATCCCTCAAACTACGAAGACATTAAATTGACACTTTTTTACACTTGACGAGTGTGATTCAAAAAGTTGATTAAAAAAGTATAACACAATCAAATCCTAAAATAATTAAAAAAATTTAAATGATGGATTATGAAAATCTTGTATCTTTGACTTCTTACCCATTCATCCTAATGTACAATATTAAAATTTCTTTATTTAATTAAATTTGTTCTGAACCAAGTTAGATGGTTCAAGGGAATCCTCAAAGGGTCTAAAGTTCTGGAACCCTATTTTGGGGTCTTTGTTATTTTCTAGGGGATCCCTAGGTTGCTTTAGCCTTACAAATGTTATTAAAATTATTCATTCATTCGACCAAATGTTGTCGAGTCACTGAGAAGTACTTGACAAGCTCTTAAGTCAATTAGTTAGTCTATTACCATCACTAATTATTGCATACAAAATATTTGTATTACTTGTAAGAAGACTTGGATAAGAGGATGAAAACCTAGATGAAACAAAACATACCATTGTTGAATAAGTGGAACATCAAGATACAAGAATGTGTTAATACTGATGTGGAAATTAAAAAGTTTGCATCAAAAAATTCTAGATTGCCATGTGAACTAATCACATGGGTAAAAAAAAAAGACTCATTATTATCGTGAAGGCATTCCCTTTTTGAAGATATAAAACTCTATTTTAAAATCAATGTTCAAAAATCTACTCCAAACTATGCAAGGACGATTCAAAGAACAAACACCATGAGATTTTTTTTTTTCTTTTTCCTTCATTTCCATCTCAAATTTTCCCATATTTTAATTACTCACAACACACCCCACTTTATAAGCAATGTTGATTTGTAATGTTGTTTGATTTTGCCGTATCATTTTGGTCCTTTTAACTCTGCTTTAGTACATTGTTTTTCCATCAAACTTATCTTGGCATTTACAATTTGAAAGCGCATCAAACCTACCTAGCTACCATTGTTTTCTATAGTATTTTAGTACTCTCTTTACCCAAGAAAAATAGATTTATCATTTTGGCTGAATAAAGATAAAATTTTAAATTATATTTGTACAATGCATTAGCATAAACATTAAATATAAATTGTTTAAATTTAAATATATAACATTTTATAATATAATAATTATGTATTTTTTTGTTGATTTTTAAATTAAATATATTGTGATATGTAATTGGAATTTTAAAACAAATATATTATTGCATTTAGTTTAATTAATTTTTAAAAATAGAACTTTTATTAATAAAATAAAGTATTTAATTTTCACATGTACTTCTTAATATAAATTTATAGAAAAATAAATATTGATGTTCATAAATGAAAAAAAACTGTATCAAAATAATAAAAGGAAGTTGAAAAAATAAAATCTATTTTAAGCAAATAAATTAGTCCTAGATAGTTAACTAATTTCTTAATCTAAACATTAGGTAAACTAATTAAGTAGATGTTTAATGTTTGGGTTAGGGTTAGAGTTAGAATTATGAATATGTTTTAAGGTTATAACCATGGTTAGAGTAATAGTTTAGATCATGGGTAGTATTGTGGTTGATGTTAGAGTTTTGATTAGGGTTAAAGTTAAGGTTAGGATTGAGATTAGATTTAAGAGGATGGTTAATTTTGTGGTTGAAGTTAGGGTTAGGATGATGGTGTAGACTTCAGAACTATCTTCAACAAACATCATTTATTAATTAGTCCTTTAACTACTTTTAGTTGTACAAATATACGATAAAAAAATATATTTTCCCTTAATTTACCATTAGTATTTCTTCAACATAACTATTGCACCCTAAGCTCTGATTGCTAGTATTTAAAGTGCATCCTAAGGTGCAATTGCTAGTATTTAAAGTGTTTTACCGAATGGGAACATGATGATAAGGCTTCCATAGGGCATCTATTAAAGGGAAAGCTAGATGTTTGGCACCACTATTGTAGATAGCTTCTCATCATCTCAAATTCCAGACATGAATTCCGTGGGGCATCTATTAAAGGGAAAGCTAGATGTTTGGCACCACTATTGTAGATAGATTCTCATCATCTCAAATTCCAGACATGAAGATGAAACTAAAGAGGAGAGAAGTGGGAAGAAAGGATTTGCAAATTCTACCAGTTGGAAGGGATTAACCTAATGTCACAAGTTATTTAAAGGACCACAACTTGCACAATTTATTTGGAGAAGATAAGATTAACCAAACTAATTTGATTTGAGTGTCAAGATTTATAACTGAAACTTTGATATGAAAAATATTATAAAGATAGAGGTTTGACATAAAAGAATTACATAATTTTCTTAAAGCTGTGTTTGTGTGATTCATTAGAAATGTATGACATAAATAATGCTAAGATTTCTCGAGGCTCCTCACTATAAGGCCCCTTAAAAGGATTGGGCTTATGAAAGTCATTAAAATAATCCAATTGGCACTTGTGACAGCATATCTTCACACAGAGACACTGGCATTTTAAAGCTACGTGGGAATCATAGTTTGGTGGCATCAAATGATCAAACGGAAATGGTTAGAAGCAGATTCATCAATGGCATTAGACATATGAGGAGACAATGCAAACAAGCTGCTGGACGGCAATACAGTTGTAGCAGCAGCAGTAGCAGCTTTGGAGATGTGCCACGAGAAAAAACAGATTGCGTCGTAATTGGAGGTGGGGTGGTCGGGATCGCAGTTGCCAGAGAGCTGGCCTTGGCAGGAAGACAAGTGCTACTGTTAGAAGCCGCCTCGAGCATTGGCACCGTCACCAGCTCTCGAAACAGCCAAGTGATTCATGCAGGAATTTATTATTCCCCTCAATCGCTTAAGGTAATCGTAATTCTACACTTTCCCTCGGCATTTCGATGTGCTCTGATCACGTAATGACATAATAATGCTGTAGCCAGGCCCGCCTGTGTGTGAAAGGGAGGAAAATGCTGTACGAATACTGCGCTCTTCATGGCGTGCCGCACAGGCAGTTGGGTAAATTGATAGTGGCTACGAGTGCATCGCAGAATCATGCGCTTGAAAAGCTGCTGAGAGTGGGATTTAAAAGCGGGGTTGCAGATTTGCGCTTGATGGAGAGAGTGGAGGCAATGAGGATGGAACCCGAGTTGCACTGCATCAAGGCCTTGTGGTCCCCTTCTACTGGGATTATTGATTCTCACTCTTTTATGCTGGCTTTGCAGGTATGCCTAAGCTAGAGCGAAAATCCATTTGAAATTTCATTAATGTTTTAGCATTTTCATTCTTTTCATATTAATATTAAGAAATTTTTAAATCATTTGCTCTTGTGCTGGCGTGGCTTATTGCTCAAACACACACCCCTACATACGCGGGTTCAAAACTAGACCACAGAGAAATAGTTCAGTCTGCAGTCTCTTTTCCAATTCGTTAATGCAATTCAACTCTTTTGCTACTGAGTTTGCTAGCAATGCTTTTTGATACATGGCATTGATCTCTAAATGTGTTTCAAACATAAATTTTACAGTGGAGATTAGCGATCCTTTTACTGCTCATCAAAGGTACTTTTTAACAGCATCACCCAGAATAGCTCATTGGTGGAGTGGATGACTAGTGTTGTTGCCCCTCTATAAAAATGGATATATAAAAAGGCAGGTAGGTATTAGGCCAATGCGCTTCTTTATTATTATTATTAATCATTTTATCACCCTTAAGATCAATACACTTCATATTAATTATTTTGTTACCCGTAGGCACCTGATTGAAAAAGTATGGGACATTCAACGAGAAGAAACTTTTTGTTCCTTTGTTGATTTAAACAGAAGCATTTGAGCCACTGCCCAAAAAAACACTTTGGAACAAGATGGAGGAACTTGCAATCCCAGATGAGTATAGAGTGCAAGTTCACCGGCTTCACATCATGTTAGGGCTAAAATCAGAACAAGAGTTGGAATGTCAAAATGTTTTGGAAGTGACATTTAAATAAGGCTATTAGCTCTCCCCCACTTTTTTTTGGCTTTAAATTGGTAAATATAAAGCATGCTTAAACAAAGCTGATAGTGGGGGCATCTGGCTTGTTGAATATGTGGAAAAGTTACTCTTATATGCTGATGACCTCATCCTCATTGGAAAGAGAACACATAGTTTGGGAGAACATGTAAGGGTCTTTTAACTCTTTTGCCAAGAGGTCCAGATGCAAGTGAATACTAACAAAATCAAAGTCATGATCTTTTTTGTTAAGAGGAAAAATGAAATATTTTAACTTTTTTTGGAAGAAGTTAATTGGAGATGGTGGAAGTGTACAAGTGCATCGATTGGGCTTAATTGAAAGACATGTGGGGCAAGAAGGCTACTAAGGGGTGGAAGATTTCATACACACTACAAAATATATGTAGGAATGCTGAGAAATGGGATTAGAAATCCAAGAAATCTTATTTGTGTTGCTTGTCATGACAGTTATCCTTGATGGGTTTTAAGTTTGGGTAAACAGTATGTCCAATCCAAAATGGAGGTAGTTATAAAGAATCTAAAAATATTTATCATTAGCTGCCTCAGAATCAAAAGTTCAGTTCTATATGAGATTCTTTTCACCGGAACAAGTACTTTCCCATTAGGAGCATTGGTGGTTGCAGAGATGCTAAATTATTAAAAAAGGCTAAGAATATGGAGAACCATGGTTAGCCTTGAATGGTGATGGAGGAGGTGGTAAGGTGGAGAAAAGACATGTGGATGAAACAAAAGTACAAATGGTTGAGTAAATGAGACATTTACTTGAAAGAATGCCCACACACCAACGAGGAAATTAACAAAAAGTATGTAATAGGGCTGCCATAGACAGCAATTTGGTTGAAGAAAACATATTATGTCAAAGAGTTCAATGCTACACCGGAACATGACAAAAAGAGATATAGTCTCATACATTAAGCAGAAGACAAAGATATTCCAACTGAAACTTGGATCATGCATTCTTAGGTGTGAGTTTGGTGAACGAACTATACAAACATCTAAAGAAGAGTGGAAACGAAAATATCCCCATTTTGCAGGAAGGGGTTTGTGGAGAGAAAGTTGCACTTCATCATGTATTATGTTGCTCACAATGACATTGTATCAAGTCTGAAGACAACCTAAAAGTGGACAGTCTAATTTTTTTGTGGAAATAAGGTTGAATAAGACACCCATTTTTCCATCGTAGAATAAAAAAAGGTTTGGAAATGTCTCAGGGCTGCAGCTCTTGGTCTCATAGGCTGCTTGGACTCTGTTAGTGAGTTTTCTTGCGACCTTCAATCGTAAGAGAATTCATAGAACCTAAACCATGGGATTGAAAATCTAGACAATATATCCAACCCTATTCACCGATTGAAGACAAGAAAACATAATATAACAAGGCTAGACAAACCTTCTTCACTTTGAGCTCCACAAAACTCAGGAGGCTATTTCTATTTCACAGATCTGTATGTAAGATAAACATGCTTTGAAGTTTTGAACAACAAATACAAATCTTTAACGGTAGACAATTCTCAGACCTTATATATAATGAGTGATTCTATTTCACCATTTCAATGCATAATCTCATAATGACTTCAAAGATTACTGATAATGAATCTATACTAGATCTACTCCTATAACACTTTTTTTTTTTGAATTTTTGATTTGCCTCTCAGATATACCCTTTCAAACACTCAAAAGTAGTTCCTGTTCCATTGCAGAGTCAAATAAAATATATTGCATTCACTTTCCCTCAACAATCTTAAAAAACCCATAATTAAGTTAACAAATAATGCCTTGCATTTAACCTATGCCACATATCATCTTTACAAATCTAGACTGCACTTCAAAATTCATTGTTTATTATTTCAAGAATTTTAAATCTTTTCTTGAAAGAAAGCTAAAAATAAATTTTATATATAATTTGTGTGGAACATTTCAACATAGTTTGGAGACAACTATACAATACAGAATATTCTCGAGTGAGAGAGGCCATTGGATAAGGAAACTAGTACGAGTCACAATATAAAACTATAACACCTAGAAAGTAAAGCACTATTCTATTATGCTCTTGTTACATAATTTCACCTATAGGCTCAATCAGGTAGAGCCCTTGCATTGCATAATCAAAAGTCACATGTGTCTATCAATAGCATGTGGATGTAAATGTGGCTCCCACAAGGGTTCGAGCCTAGCATGCTACTGAGAGACAAGTTCATATGAATGTAATGTCCCCAGTTTAGCAGGTTCCTGGAGTTTGGGTTTGTCAACTCATTATTGTGACTCTCGTGAGTTGACGTTTGGTTTTGGGGGTCTTTGTTGCGGATTTGCTATTTTTGGACTTACTATTTTTAGTAAGTCAGTTTTGACCAGTTTCTATTTTTGGAAAGGCAGCTCTGGCAATGGTGTTTGTCTATCATTTTACTCTTGGACTCCGGATGAAATATTTTGGTGAAGTCGTATTTATTTCAATTATAATGAGACTTTATGAATATTTAATGCACTTGTAATTATTATTGTGCTTTATATTTTAAAGTAATTGGACTTTATATTATAAAGCAATTTCTAAGTCAAAAGTGTCATGGTGAAACTAGGTTGCACAAAAAAATAATAAATATGGCTTCATTTGGATGGAAAAACATCTTGAATATTATATAATTTCTCCTTGATCATTTGGCTGAGGGTTTTGATAATTTGAGGAATTCATCCTACAAATTGTTGCTGTTGTATAGCAATTTGCATATCTCCTACTGTTCTTACTATGCCTTTGGAGATTGGTGATTGAGAGACATTGTCTAAATTGTGTAGAGGGGTTGAAGAATTTTTCAATCATACTGCGTTGCTGCAAATTGGAATTCAAATTTGGGCTGAAGGCTGACATTATTGCTTCTAGAAGTGGTGTTTTGCATTAACATATCATCTACATCACAAACCAAGGTTTGCTGATTGCATTTAGAGTTGGGCGGCTTACAAAATTGTTAGCACATTATGTTCCAAACCTGCTGTTAACTATACAGGGAGCCTGCAATAAATCTGGAAGGCTGTGTATGAATTCCAAGGCCCAACATTGATAATTTGGGGTGCAAATTTCACTTAGACCAAGGTGTGATTCATTTCTGCATGGGCAGCAATATTCTTTTGCAGAATCGTGGCCAGTAAGGAGGTCAGGTGGGGCAGCAAAGTGTTCTTCCAGCTTGTGTGAGCATTGGACCAGACTGGAGAAATGTGATTGGCATTATAATGCTGGGAATTTCAAGAAGACTGGGCAAATTGCACATTCCCAAGTTTTACGATTAATTTATATGTAATTGCAGAACTATCTTTACTTTCAATAATTCAGGCTGGGTTTGGTTAGCAATATCTTAATTCAGTATTTATTTTTAGTGTTTGGCTTAAGCATTTAATATTCCCAATTTAAAAAAAAAAAAAACATATATTCCAAAATTTACAAAAAAAATCAGGCAACCCCAAAATACAAAAAACATTTATATCTTTCCATCAGCATTTCAGTTAGAGACAAGACATGGTCTTTACAGTGGTATTAGAGCGGTTTCCTGCCAGCCTGTAGAAATTGGGTTCATTTATTAGTGCATTCTTTGTCAGAATTGTTTCCAGCATTTGATACAGAATTTGGTTCCAATATCATGGACGACGACAGGAGATTTGTGTAGGGTATGGATTATACCTGTAGAGGTTGTACTTCTCCTCCTAGGGAAGGAGAGCCAAAGATTCAATTTGGTTTTGTTGGCGGTCTGGGTGGTTTAGGTGGTGTTGGATTCAAAGGTAGTGATGCAGAGATTGACAAAGAGGCCAAGCAGACATTTAGGAATTTGGTAACTGGACATTAGCTGATGACAGGTGTATTGCACCAACTATCTAACACACACTGCAATAGTAAGCTCTCCCACGGGGATGGAGTAGAGAGAGAGCTTGTGATGCTTTAGTTGGTTCTCATAGACCATGAGTGGATGATGTGTCTAGGGCTGGTGATAGACATAGGATTGAGGACCATGTCAGGATTGATATAGGGTGGACAAGACATGTTATATTGGAGCCCATGATAGGCAACAAAGACCCACTTTTTTTAGACTAGAGTTGGATGTAGTTAGTACTTCTTTTGAGGGTGTACCTTTTGTTGATGATCTTGTTTCTCATTTCATTGATTGGGGATGCTCTACCTCAGACACTAAAGGATATTTTGAATTTTGATAGGTATTTGACATAGAAGTGTGAGCATTCCAAAGGCAGGCTAGCTTTTGATAGACAATGGCCTAGGCAGATTGAGCTACAACAGGTGGCTAGTAAGATGACACTAGCTCATTTTTATAGAAGTGGTAGAGTGATTACCAGAGCTTGGGTTTACAAGCTAGATACCTACCTAGCCCTGCATCCTATGACTAAAGAGGACACATCAGATTTGCAGTCCTACACCTTGATGGAGTTGCACATGACTGGTGGTACAATGGTTTAGTATTCCTCCATCATGATTAGATCATATCATATTAGGAGTTCGTTAATAGGTTGATAGAATGTTTTGACAAGAAGGATCCTGAAGTTTATTTTAGGGAGTTGGCTCAATTACGACAGATAATTAGTTTGAAGGCATTTATCAATGAGTTCCAGAGATTGTCGGTGATTGTTTATGACATATCGTAGAGGAAGAGAGTTATGCTCTTTATTGAGGGTTTCATAGAGCCATTTAGGGGTTGGGTTAAGTCATTGGACCCGCCCTCACCACAGGAAGCCATGAAGAAGGCTCAAGAGCTTAGAGGCCTCTATACCCAGGGGCAAATTTGCCTCGAAGCCTTCTACTTCATCTTATGACAGGACAACACCTAGGAGAGAAGAGAAATCTGAATCTATAGACTAGTGGCAACTCCTCTAGATCAGGGTACCATTAATGATTTGAGGAGAAAGAAATTGTGTTTCTACTATTGGGGCCTTATGATGTTGACCATGATTATCCTATGAAGCCTAAGGGAAAAAAAGAATGATGGAGTGGTTTTATGATGATGAGGACAATGCTGATGTCCCAGATTAACTAGCAAATAATGAGCAAGATGAGCGCAGGGTTGTTGACTATGAGGTTGAGGTGGATGATTCCAACCTCAAGGTGGCTTACCTTTCTAACATGAGGAAAGAGGGAGATTTCAGGATGCATGGGCTCATAGCGGGACAACATGTGATTGCGTTGTTTGACACAGGAGCTACTCATAATTTTATTGGTGCTCGATTGGTTACTAGGGGGTATCTAAACAGAGGATTTTGAGGGCTTACAAGTACAGGTGGCTGATGTTTACACCTTGAGGTGTAACAAGATGATTTCAGATCTTCTAGTGAGGCTTAATACATATGCCTTTCATGCAGATTTTTATGTGGTAAACATGGGTGGTACTGACATAGTCTTGGGTATGGCATGGTTACATGCTCTTAAGGATATCTACTTGAGCATTGAAAAAATGGAGATTAGTTTCATCAAGGATGGGGCAACAAATCCTTAAGGCTATCAAAAATGAAGAGATTAAGCAAATATCACTTAGATGCATGCAGTTGAGTGCAGGATCATGCCTACCTTTAAGAATACTGATGAGCTAGATTATCACCCAAATATTCAGCAGTTGAGAACTAAACACTCTAAGGTGTTTAGTGATTTACCTTATGGTAGACCCCTGGATAGAGGGATCGAGCATATCATAGAGGTGGAGGAGGGCATTAAGCCCATTATGATTACACCCTATTGGCATTCAAAGTGGCTCAAAGATGAGATTGAGAAGACCATATAGGAGCTGCTTGACATGAGGCATAAGCGTGATAAGTCTCCATTTGCTTCTTCAGTTGTATTGATAAAGAAGAAGGATGGTACCCTGCCGATGTATATAAATTACCGAATGCTAAATAAAAAGACTATTAAGAACTAATACCTGATTCCATGGGTTGATGAGCTTATCAATGAGTTGCATGGGGCAAAGTATTTCTTGAAGATTGACTTGAGGTCCAAATATCATTAGATTTGAGTTAGAGAGAAGGATATAGAGAAGATTGCATTCAAATGTCACTGTGGAAATTTTGAGTTTCTGGTCATGCCCTTTGGCTTGATGAATGTGCCTGCTACTTTCCAGTCAACCATGAACAGGGTGTTTCACAGTCAGCTCCAGAGATTTGTGTTGGTATTCTTTGACGACATCTTGATTTATAGCAAGACATGGGATGACCATGTTGCTCATTTGGATATAATTTTGTGTATATTGGAGAGGGCTTCCTTGTATGCCAAGGAGTCCAAGTGTGCTTTGGGTATGATAGAGTTACTCTACTTAGGTCATATCATCAGTGCTAGTGGAGTTCGCATCGATCTTGATAAAACTTGTGCTATTGTGGAGTGGCCTACACTTGAGCGGATTCATCGGTCTTTGTGCCTTTATTATAGATTTGTGGCAGGTTTCTCTCGACATGTGGCTCCCCTTATAGATCAGACCCGTAAGGGTGCCTTCTAGTGGACTTCTCAGGCATAGGAGTGTTTGAAAGGTTTAAGACTATCATGACTTTGTGTCGGGTGTTAGCTCTACCATACTTTTCTAGATCCTTCAATTTTCATTGTGATGCTTTTGGAGAGGGTATTGTGCAGTTGTATCCTAGGATCGACATCCCATAGGCTTTGAAAGTAAGAAATTATCAGGACCAGAGAGATTGTTTAGTGTTTACGATAAGGAGATGTTGGCTATTATGCATGCTTTGGCCAACTTCAGGCAATATTTTGTGGGCGACAAGTTTTGCATTAAGACTAATCATAATAGCTTGAGACATTTTATTGGAGAGAGGGACCTGAACAAGAGGCATCAGAAGTGGGTCAACAAGTTACAATCATATTGTAACGCCTCGCCAGGGAACCCAAAAGTAATTAACCTAAAGTTTCACCAAGCTTGCCAAACATTTTTTTTAAAGATTAAAACAACAAGAGAATATAGCAGAAGCAATAACTCACATGCACACAACAATCCATAAACATATTACATCTCTTAAGGGTTCCATGACGTTGAATCACATATATAAATTTTATTAGTACTAAATTTGAAATATAACAAAATCCACATCATAGAATAATCACAAGTACAAATCCAATTAAATAATGTACATTTACATAAGATGCCACTTGGCATAACCAGAATGAATAATCATCCACTGTACAAGTCACAGGGTATGGAAAGCTCAAATAATATACATCATGAATAAATACATCATCTCATAAGGTCTTTGATAACTATCCAACAAAAATACAAGATCAAAATGAACGGAACAACTAAACAAGTACATCCAACAATGACATCCAACTGTCGGATCTCAACGGTATAAGAAACACTGCCACCCGACCTCGTGGAACCTAAATGGCCCACTCCCACCGTCCTGAGGAGATAATCTCAAGTGTCAAATGGATATCAATCCACAAGTCATAACCAACATCTAAGTCAAGGAAAACTCGATAGCAATCTATCTCAAAGGTACCAAGACACAAGTAACATCTAAACCCAGAGGCAACAAAAACATGTAGGAAATCTACTATGTAAGTGGGCAAATGTCATCGCATGAGCCAACTCTAAGGTTACTCTGGTAGCTTTTCTAGACTCTGGCCCCTAGTGTCTCTATGCAGCATCAGTATCCTTTCGTACAAACAAGGCCTACTAACAAGGCAAGGTCACAACCAAGCATCCTTTCTACTCCCATCTTAGCTTGTACTAGCACTCGAGGCATGAGCGAGGAAAAACATTGACTCTTATTAATTCATTTAAATAACCTACAATGGGTTGCCTAGGCAACCTCTTTAGGGCTCCGACCTCCATTACAAGCCACTTCCCAACATACACTTAGACTACTTACCTAAGCTCATGAAAAGTACAACTCATAAAATCACAATTCTCACCTCAATCTTATACGAGCAACTGGAAAGCACCTAAAGATAAACCACAATATTCACCTCAGTCCTATGCAAGCAACTAGAAAACACCTATAGATAAATCACAATAATCACCTCAGTCCTATACAAGCAACTGAAAATCACCAAAAGATAATCGATGGGAAACTCAAAGGTTACAAGAAGAAAGTCACAATAATCATCTTAGTTCTATACAGGTAACTAGAAAGCATCAAAGGATAACTGATCAAAAACATAAAGGTTACATCAGGAAAATCACACCATTTACCTTAGTTTTAAACAAGCAACTGGAAAGCACTAACAAGCAACTGATCAAAACTCATCATAGAAATACGTGAATACATCATAATGGTTGGTATAAAAGATCGTGACCAAAATATACATAACATCATCGCTGAAAACAAAACTCCCCAAGCCTCTAGTAAACATCTTGACTGGTCAACGTACTAAGTCAAACCCAGAACCAACACCAGTAAACCATACATCACATCAAGTATATAACAAATGTAATTTTTTTTGTACTGCAAATTCTTGTCGGGATTCTTTGTTGTTCGCCATTTTAGAAGTGAAAGATCTTCCCTATTTGGTTGTTATAGATTCGGTGGTACTCAACCCCACACTATTTTGTTGTTTATACTACTTGTTTGAATCTGGCAAGTTTGAATGCCATCTTTGTTTGCAATACAATATTGAGAGTTGTCTACAATTTATTACAATTATTACATCTTTGTATGTGGCTTACTTTTGGTATTTGGTGAATATCTGGCATTAAGTAGCTACCTTTCCTATGCCCTTCGCCTCTCTTTCCTTCGCCTTCGACTCCCTTTGACGCGGCCTCGGGCTCCCTCTGGCGTAGACTCGGGCTCCCTTCAGTGTGGCCTTGACTCCCCTTGACGTGGCCTCGGGCTCCCTTTGGCATGGCCTCAGGTTCCCTCTGGCGCGACCTTGGGTACCCTCTGGTGTAGCCTTGGCTCCCTCCAACGCAACCTCGAGCTCCCTTCGGTGCAGCCTTGAGTTCCCTCCAACTTAGCCTTGGCTCTCTCCGACACAGCCTTGGGCTCCCTCTGGCGTGGCCTCGACTCCCTTCGACGCAGCCTCAGACTCCCTTCGGTGGGGCCTCAGGTTCCTTTGACGCAGCCTCAACTTCCTTTGATGCGGCCTTGGGCTCTCTTCGACACGGCCTTGCTCTCTAATCCCGCGCGACCTTTTCCCTCAGGTGGTTTCCCTCAAGTGGTTTTCCTCAGGTGGTTTCCCTCAAGTGGTTTCCCTCAGGTGGTTTCCCTTGGGCACTTGTCCCTTGGGTGGTTCCTCTCATGTGGTTTTCCCTCAAGTGGTTTCCATCAAGTACTTATTGTTAGGTGTGTTGTCGGGAAAATTACAGTGGTATCAGAGCTGGTGATCTTGCCAGCCTGTTGGGATGATTGAGAGATTTTGGTACTTGGATTACACTATGGCCCTGAACAGCGATGGAGAGTGGTGGTTGAAGGCACATGCTACTGCCCACTTTCCTAATCTAGCATACCAATTCAACCCAAATTTTAAGCTTGATAAAGAGTTTTTGAGTGGCCTCTATGATGTTATAGAGAGAATGCCACTCGATGAAATTGTTGGAATAGTTATAGGCCGTGAGATAGAGATGTTTAAGAAAGCATTAGGTTACTTATTTGCACAAGACTTATGCAAGAAAGACCAGACAAAATTAATGCTTGGTAAAACTCTATGATTACAAATTCTAATTTATAATTTTATTACCACTTTAGAATCTAGAATCCATATTAATAGAGTCAAAGTTATAGAACTGATATGAAATTCTCTTATTTCAGATGAATGGTGGGAGATGTTTGGCACTAAGGTGCCAAATTTACAGAGGATTGCAGTTTGTATCTTGAGCCAGCCATCTAGTTCTTCTAGATGCGAATGCAATTGGAGTATGTTCACACATATATGCTACAAGAGATGGAACAGGTTGACAGCAAAAATGTTGAATGGTCTTGTTTTTGTTTACTAAGACCTTCGTTTCCCTCAAACAAATTTTGGCAATTGACACATCTCCTATCGTATTAGAGAAAGTTGATATACAAGTAGGGTGGAACATGGGGGTTAAGGATCTTGTCTTCCGTGATGAAGAATTGGAGTGGGTTGATCAGGAGGATCGAGAGGCTGAGGCAATAGCGATGGCAGTGGAGGAGGCTAGAGCATGAAGAGACCCAATATAGGACCTTGAGGCTGAGAGTGATGGATCTGACTTTGATGATGTGTATTATGAAGATGAGTATGAGGATGAGGAGGATGATCATGATGAGCATGTCGCTGAGGTTCAACCTCAGACATGGGAGATAGGATGGCTTTAGAGTCTTCTATGACCTATCTTAGCCATACTCGTAGGAGGACAGAGATAGGCTGCTACGAGCCTTTCTTTTGATATATTTTTTGAACTTTTGATTCTATGGAATCCATGTTTCGTGAATAGTGTAGACATTTGACAGATACACTATATTTCAGATTTCTATTATGTTATTCAGTTGAAGTAATTTCTTTCAAAAATTTGCATTTATACTTTTGTGATCTATGAAGAGTTGTGTATGTGTGCAAAGTGGCTTCTTTTTATCTCAATTATTGTGTATACGGTGTTAGTTGGCTAAATGATGCATGAAAAAATTTAAAATCCTTAGAAATCTTTGAATTTCATGGGTTTCTTTAATTTGTCAAGTTTGGTTGTTGAGTTCGAGTTCGAGTCCTATTTGGGCTTGCCAAGTCCGTGCTGAGTCGAAGGTTGGTAACACTGCTTTCGCCCTTATTGTTATATATAAAATACCCATAATACTTATGTTTACGTATATGTAATATTCAACTAGATTGATAATGTGTGTGTGTATATATGTACACATTGTATTAAAGAGTACATACACACACACACACACATATGTATATACATATATGTTTGTATCTTATGTACAAATACATGTAAATACTATGGAAAATAACTTATATAATAATATATCCAACACCAAATAATGCATTATATCCAAACTCCAACTTAAAGGTAACAATTTTATTTCTTCCTTATATAAATGTTTTTAACAAATTTTAGATTGAATGACCTTGTCAGCTCATAAGGGACACTTGACATTATCTATTCTGTCCCATTCTACTTCTCCTTGACCAAAGTGGTTTAGATGAATACCTAATAACTTGGTGATAGGTTGGTTCTCATGTCCTATTCCCTATTTGCCAATGCTCCTCCCCTTCCCTGCTCTCCTGCAAGGAGGAATAACATGGTGAAAGTATATTTCAAAATCATTCAAACACGATAAAATTACAATAGTGAATAATCATAATAATTAACCAATTCCAATTCTATTAACCGATGTTTTCTAATTCACATGAAATTATGACGAATAACTAATATTTCCAATTCACATGAAATTATAATGAATAACCAATTTAACCAACTATTTCCAATTCACTGGAAGTCTCAATGGCTATATAGAATATTTAAAACTCGGCAAACTAGGGGATGTAACAATTACAATTATTACATTCATGTTGCTATACACTACAATACAATTAACATTTTGTCCAACGAAGATCAACATGTTTCACTAACAATATTAAGTGCGAATAAAACATATCACTCATTTTACTTTCGCGACCTTTCCAGAATGATCTCCAAGATATGCTATCACGAACATAGCATCACAAACATGTCTTCAACCATGATCCAAGCTTGCTGACCTTAATTCAACCTTATTGATAAGACACAACCAATCTTTTAGCAACTGTCTCTGTCATAATTTCCTGCACACTGGCCTGCTACTAGTCTTTACCAAATGATCAGTAGTAACTCATCCAATTCTCAACAGAAACGTAAGCGAACATAGATGTAACATCTACACTCATCTGTGAACACAATCCTAAGCTCGCATAGCTTAACCTGTCCTATGCCAACTTTGCTAACTTAGTAGAGCTCTTTGATGTACATAATCCCTTTCTGTCATGAACTCAAACATATATGTTGACATCAACGACAAACCTGTCATCAATACAACACATCATCAACATTTCCAAGTACCAACCAGACATGTAATCCCAACACAATTTTTAATATTTTACTTTTCTATATCTTATTTATTTAGTATTTTAACTAGTTATTATATGTTGATTTGTTTATCAAGCGTGTAATAATTGATTGAAGAATACGAGGAAAATGAGACATTTATTGTTTTCACATATAATTCATTGTTAAGGAAATGAACTAAGAGTGTTTTTATGAACTCCATAGTCTTTATGTTTTAAATATGCAAAGATGGGGCATTAGTTTTCTAAAAATCAACCTAGGGGCAAAGAGGTATTTTCCTCCATGTGGGTAACACTTGGTCACAGGAGAGATAGGGAGCTAATTATGAGTATGGACTTTTTCTTGGAGCTTATTGTTGGTTTGAGAACACGAGGAAGGAATATAGAATGTTTTTAGAGGAGTTTAGAAAGTCAGATTTGACTTCTTCATGGACTTTAGGAAGCATTTATGGATTGTTAGAGCATTTCTATAGGCACTTCTGATGCATCACTAGGTTGGTTATGACTTGGTTGGACATTTTATGTATTTGGATTTAACTTCATGAGGTGGATGGGCCTATTTTTCAAGCTATGTTTCTGTATCTGAACCAGTTGGTTGGAAAAATTGTACTTTGTGAGTTTTCACTCATGTTTGCAATTGAGGAATTAGTGATTTTGAGAAAATCCTTTGTCTTTATTTTGACCATATTTTGTAACTTAGTTATGGAGGTGAATACAATATAGATTTTGGTTTCATTCTCGAGTTCATTCAAGCCATCTTCTTATTGCAGGTTTTGCATGTGCTAAGTGTTTGATAGAGTTATTTGTGGAATCAATATCTTTCCTTATAGTTTCTATCACACAAATCTTATGCCTTTTGGCAAATGGTAGCTTTATGCAGGTTACTAATTGTGTCATCTTGACTTGTAGCCATCATTTTGTGAAATTTTGTTTTCCTTTTTGATGATTGTAGTATTTGACTTTTTAGTGAAATATTTATGCACAAGTTATCCTAAAAAGTTGTGCATTAAAATTTCTTCATGTTAAACCAAGTACTAGTTTTAGTTATTAGTCTCTATTTTTAGGTTGGTGAACCACTTAGTTTGTTTTCAAAGTTTTAGTTAGTTTTACTTTGCTAATTTTTCATTTCGGTATTCTTTCTCCCTTTCCCTTACGAAATGAATATTTTTCAAGTGATAACCAACTAGGAGCTGACCTAATCCGGAGATCCACTCCAAATTTTAAGTCACCCACAACCTAGGAGGGTTTCCATGTTTCCTTGAAATATCAAGTTTTTCCCATAATTTGTGAAGAGTGCAATTTCAAGAGTTAAACTATTTTTGGCATGCCCGATGGGACTTTTAAGAAAGATAGTATCTTATTGTATTTTGTTTGCTTGGTTCTACTTTGGAACTTGCAAATCTTCATACTTTTCAAAGGTTGTTTCGAGCACATATTGATGAAGAACTACATAATGTAATGTCCCCTACTTAATGTGACCATCAGGGTCAATAGATTAGCCTATGACAGGAGCTTCCGTAGGGTAATAAAGTGATTAGGGAACTGATTTGGTAGTATTTTCAGGAGTTAGTATTTTAGTAAGTCAGTGGGAGTCAAGTGATATGGAAATTTGCAGTGTTCGGCTTGGTGGATTTGGTTGAGCTCTTTCCGTCAAACTATCATACATGGTTTCTTGAGTTCGACTCTTATAGATTTTATTGCTAAAGTTAATTTACTTTATTATAAAGTGATAATTAAATAAAAGACTTATTAAGTCACTTTATTATAAAGTTGTTTTAAAAGGGTATTTCCCATTTATCTCACATTGCTTATGCAAATGAAGTCAACTTCTTGGGGGGCTTTATATTCTCTTGGCCGTAATGAGTTGGGGCATGCTTGGATGATATTATTATTATGCTATTAGATTTCTGGGAAATCTAATTGTTGAGCTTGGAGGACGAAACTGCTCTTTGCTATCATTCTCTTCACTATTGAAAGACACAATTAGGAGGATTATCGGGTGTTTTCATTCATAAAACACAGTGGGATTTATTGGGGATTTTACACATGACTTAAGAGCTCTGAAGTTTAGGTTATGCAGTTGTGAATAGTGTTTTTGCTACAATGCTCGTAAATAATGATTTTGCTATAGTGCGCGTGAATATTGATTTTGCTACAGTGCACGTGAATAGTGATTTTGTAACATCCAGATTTCCTGGGTCTAAATTAACATCTAACATAAGCATAAAATATAGTTATAACTTCGATTTCATAAGAAGGCAGTTACATCATTCATGTTCATATGAAGAAGATTTATCGTTAAAGTCAGTTAAACAATTTTTTTTTAACTAAATACTTGAAATACCCTTTAATGAAATTACTTCAAAAATTGAAATCACATACCTTGTAAAATTGAGACTGAAGATCATATAAGTATGCTTCTACGACCACCCGGTTAGTCCACAAATACACTATAACAATTTCTCAAATCGGCTGCTCTCTCAAAAAATCATTTGATGAATACAACTAAATAACACTATAACTTAAATTAGGGCATTGCATATCATCTTACCAATTAGGGCATCAATTACCTTCGGTTTATTCAGGGCTTTTGATACCGCTTTATCACTTAGGGCTTTTGCGACCACAGATTCAATTTAGGGCTTCCGTGACCACGGATTCAACTAGGGCTTTCAATACCATGGATTCAGTTAGGGCTTCCAATACCACTGTATCAATTAAGGTTCCAACTGTCACACAATCAATCAGGGCTTCGGATTTCTTTTCCTTCCGATTGCTTATTTGTGACAATTTCTCAAGATCAGATAATTACTTATATTCAATATTCATTTATATGAAAGTAAAATAATGATAACAATGAAATACTTCAATTTAATCTTACCTTCTCATAAACAAAAATGATAATACCTGTTTCCGATAAACAATTGATTGCACGGTTTATCTCTGTCTGACGCATATACAACATCTTGAGAGAGGTGAAACATTGCCAAGGGCTTAACCATCCAACCTCAGACCACAATATATATCCCCACACGATCTCTAACGAGATTGGCCCTCCCTACTCGGAATTGACAGGGATCATCTTACCATTCACTGGACTTCCTGATAATTAAGTTCACCATACGACTTGGCAATAGGAGATCACAATAACAAGAATGTGTAGGAGCTATTACATACATCTGGCATTTCACACTTTGTGATCATATAATAATATTCTTTAAAGATATCAAAATTGAATATTTAATTAATTAATTTAATCATAACTAAATTCTCTTCTGCATTCTTGCAGATTAAATTCCTCCTCTTCACCATTTCATGGCTTATTTGCCAGTGAATTTCCTCGTGTTAATAGTATTTTGGATTTGCTCAGAAAATTATGATAGCATGTGCATGGTGTGGTTTCATATAATCAATCATTTTATTACAATTACCAACGGATTTCATAAATGATATAACTCAAGAATATTTGGTAAATGATCTCATATAAATCTCAGATTACCAACAGCTAATATTATGAATTGATCTCTATTCAACTTGCCTAGCCGGCTATGGATGAATACTCAACCAAGGTGAAAAGGATTTGTAAAACAATTTAATTTATTCTTAGCTCTATCAATATGTAGTCAGCAACAAACAAGAAAGAAGAAACTGTGAAACACAAACACAATTACTTGTATTTAGTTAGGTTCATTAATCTAAGATGGAGATAATCCCAAATGAACAGCATATGCTCTGATACATGACCCATTGAATTTCATTTAAGAAGCTTATGATTATGTGTACAGATTGAATATATTTTCGGCATCAAATTCTATTTAAATATGATAAGGAAATGATAACAAAACACCGATTAGCATGGAAAATAAGATAGAAAGGAAAGAATAGATTAAAAAATGTTTCAACTGTACACAGCTCCAAATGTGAGATTGACTACCACATAACCTGTATAAGTCCAGAGCTCTCTGGAGTCGATTTGTATTATCTCTTCTTTGGTTTGCTTGCAAAAAAAAAACTCCAGAGTATAAATATTGCGTAAATCTTCAGTAAATCAGAACTTGTACGGCATGTTGGATTGGAAAAGTGCTGCTACAAATTTTAAAATGAACTCGCAGGAATACAGCAGTCCATACCTTCATCGCGCCCAAGCAAATAATAAAATCGCAGGTATATAAGAATATGTGATGCTAAGGAATTCCAAAGGCCCCAAATGCTATTGCCGCAATTAATAATGGTAGTCGGGTACCAAAAAGAAAAAGATTATTAAAAGCAATCATCGATACTCTAATATAAAGTTTTAACTTGACTCATCGACTTCCCAAATAGTTACAAGAATCCCTTCGAATTCCCAAGAAGACCATTTGGTTACCAAACATAAAATCGACTATGAAAAGAACAAAAGTAAAAAATAAGAATTTGGAAAGAAGAATTGGGAGATTATAATTTGAAAATTATAATAATACAATTATTATAAATTGAACATTATTATAATCTTATTTGTAACATTACTTATTAATTATTAAATTATAATAGTGCCAAAAATCATTTTATTTATTAAATGCATGAATATAAATAAAAAATAATACGACGAAAGATAAATTAGAATCCTTTAAGATACGTTTTATATTTTATCTCAATTATTTTTTATTAAATTATTAAATAACTCATGCAAGTCCTGCACATGTATTCTGGCTAGATCTTTTACCCGTCTGCCCAGTGATGGTGATGCCCTGCCTAATTCTTTTCTGACAATGCTTCCACCCCTTCAACATGCTCCCTGCAAGAAATTTCTTAGTAATTAAATTATTTAATCATAAATAATCATAACAGTTAACCTTTCATCTTAATTCCATGAATTCGCGATTAACGATCAACTAACATGTCATCTTCACTTGAAATCATAACAACCATCTTACCATTTCGCCAGATTATATCAAATTAGACTGCCAGCTGACTTCATGTGAACCTCAACAGCTATATTTCAAGCTAGGTCAAAAATTGGGATGTAACAGATTTTGCTACAGTGCGCGTGAATAGTGTATAGTGTGTCTTGTTGATGTCGGTTTTGTACCACTACATAACATATGGCAATTGAACACTTGATATAGAATATCAAATCCTCAATTCCTCTCTTGAAAAGTTAATGCTTATGAAGACATGACCAAGAACTCCAATGTTCCTTACACCTGTGGATACTAATTTAGTTATTGACGTGATTTGTTGGTAATCACGTAGGCGACGTTACGCTATTTGTTTGAGGACAACTTGGACTTTCGATGGTATGGTGGTGATAATGGTTTTGTATGAGTTCCAAATGATGTTGGTGGTGATGATGGTAATGGGAGGTGTCTATACCGATGATGTTTTTCCTTACTTCCTCAAAGCTCCAATTACTAAACTACTCACTATTCTACTCCTACTCCTATGAATGAAAAGATTAGCAAATGGACGGAGATCGAATCTAATGAAAATTAACCAGTGGCTCTACCTTCATAGATGCAATGATTCAAGGGAAAAGACTAATTTACCACGCAAGGCTTCCTAACAAGCTGCTAGGATGCTAGTGGCCTAGTTATAGATCCCTATCAAACATCCACTAATACTACTATACAACTATCCATCTACTTTTACCCTTTACTTAAAAAAACTTGCAATGAAATCTATTTTAACAACTTCAAATGAAATCTAATTCTAACTATTGGAAGTAGAAACCATGCAACAACACCAAAAGTTCTTAATCACCATGCAAATCACAACAATGAGAAAGAAAAGCAATTTTGGCATTATCTTAGCAACAATTTTCTCCGACACTTTACAAATGAGAGCAAATGGCCTTATATAGAGGCCAAAATTTACAACCGACAGTAGAGATAAAGAGGCAAAATCAACGATCCAGATTGGATCCTAGAAACCCTAAATTAGGGTTACCACCCCATTGCCAATGAGAAGATATCACCTCGTCAATGGACCAATGAAAAAAAGGAAAAGTGGTAACCAATGAGAAGACACCAAAATGGTTGCCAATCAGAATTAGACACTTGTCCTATCCAAGAAGAAAGAGAAATTGCCACTTGGGCTTACATCAAATGATCTTCTAATATAAATCTCCCTTTTTCTTTCATCCTTTTAGCTAAGGCAATGAACTTAGCTAGCCTTTCGTTGACTTCTTTCATGGGGGGGCAAGGTGTATGCTTCATCTTGAGCTCAGCTGAATTCATCATGCTGCTTGTTGCTTGCAAGGGAATTCTCATGGTCCTTCTCATACTCTTTTGCATATTCAATAAAGGCATTGAGGGAAGCAAGGGTACACATGTTTCTTCAACCTTCCCTAACTCATCCAATCTTGATCCAAAACCTGTCTCATTGATGTCCTCCTCTTTGATATCTTCAAAATCAAGTGCCGCCCCAACATCGCTTATCATGGTTGAAATGGAAGTGTCAACGCCTGGGCTGTGCTGTGCAATCGTATTTTGTATTTCCTCAAGTATTCTCAATCTGATAGTCAAGGCAAAAAACCAAGACTCTACCGTACTCAATCCTCCTTCATCGACCAACTTGGCTCTTTCCAAATATTTCTCTGGTAGCTCAATGAATGCTTGTAGCCTGGGAATAGCTAAATCCTTAACTAGAAGAAAATCCTTCCACTCCATTTCAAATATTCTGAATTTATCTCTAATAGTCACTAATGACCTAAATGTTGAGATAAAGGAAGGCAAAAAATTTTGCTTGTCTTGGATTGTATTATGGATCCAATCCTTGCCTTCATGCAGCTGAGCCGATATCTCTTTTATGTTGCTCCCACTATCTTGAGGAAGGGTTGCCTGGTGCAACTGTTGGATGGGCTGGCAATCTCTCCAATATTTGTTCTCGACCTTCAACTTTATGATCCTTTCATTTTCCTTCCTCAACCTTTCTCTGATTGAAATTACGCCCTCCTGGATCTCCTCACATTCCATGTCATCTGTGTTTCTTCCCAAGTTATGCTCCACTATTTCGTAATCTTGAGTTGTAATCTCATCCAATGCCTTGCTAATTGTCTATATAACAATCTGAACCTTTCGGTGACCATCATTGTCGCTCCTAATCACCTTTGCCACTGTTTTTGCCATTTGTTTCTGGTTCTCGCTATCACCCTTTTCCATTAATCCTTGGATGTCTTCAACTGTTCGGGCACTTACTACCTTGCCTCTTGGCATAAGCATTTGCCTTAACCATAGTGGTGTCGTGCATCTCCCCAAATCTGGATTCGGTTCAACTAACAAAGCATCATCACCAATGGCCTCGAGCGCCTAACTTATTTCCTCAATATCAATTGGCCCATCTTCTTCTTCACTAGTAATTGCCATGTCATCTCCATGTTGGTTTTCTAAGAGAGGAGAGTACTCGGTGCTGTCATTTTAACCACTTGACTCTGAATCAGAGCTCAACTCTACCATGGCCCCTTGTTCACTTGTGTTATCTTCTTGGCCCCTAGCCTCAATTATGCTTTTCCTTGATGGTGTTGCATGCTGTCTCTTTGCTGGAGGTTCCAGATGTTCTTTACTTTTCTCAACCTCCAAAGCTCTCTTCGTACTTCTAACTGTTTCTTGCTACCGGCTACTTCCTTCACCCTTCTATCCAACTAACTCCGCTAGACCTTCCTTTGGCTTCATCTTTTCATAAGTAAGGTGCATCCTTTGACTTTGCAATTTTCTTAACTTTCCATTGTACTATGACTCGGTGTGTAGATCAACTGTCCTTGTAATTGCTTCTAAGGAAGGATCCTGATGATCATCCCAATCCACTAGACTCAACTCTTTTCCCTCCACTGTATCATAATCTTCTCTCAGCACATTTCCATCATCTTCCAGTTGATCGGGAATATCAGGGCCTCTCCATTTGATATCTCACATTATGTTCACCGACAATCTTGAGAAAGCTAGCTTTCTCACATGAAAGTCATCATGGGCATTGGCCCAAAAATCCTCTATACTAGGAACATGTTTAAATGTATTTCCATGAGATACCTTGATAAGACCATTAGTATCGAATCCTTTCCTTGCTTTGTACCATCCTAGATGATACCATTCCAATTCTTTTTCTGTGGCTACAAAGGCGATATGATTGGGGCAACTATCATTGCCAATTCCGAATGAGAAGGTAATCCCTGTCTCACCCTTGAGTTTCATTATTCTGTCATAATGCTCAAGTTGCCTAGCCAATTCCATCAAAACTACCTTGTTGGGTGGGTACCTTGGAAGCCTCTTGGGAGAAACTGTGCTTCTTGCTACTCTAATGTATGTGAATTGCGAAAATTGGATGAACCAACTCCCATATTTCTTAATCTTTTCTTTTGCTTCAGATGAGAGCTTCTTAGCATGTGTCCCTTGTAATACCCTTACTGTCTTCATGGCAAAGGCGTCAGAAAACATTTTATAATCTTTTTTGTTGTGCAAATGAAGTTGGGGATAGTATTCATGCACCAAATATTGCCCTGGCCCATTGCCAATTTCTCCTAAGGCCTTAAGTCCAGGATTTTCATACAACCTCGCAATCAGATAGAATCATAGTAACGAGAATCGCTTGAAAATCACTTGAATTGGCAATTCAGCGATAAGATTCAAGGTGGGCGATTTTTTTGAAGTCGAGAATGCCACACCCGATTTTTTTCGATGAATCGCATGAATCGCCAGTATCGGTGATTCATCAAAAATATCGCATGAATCGGATGAAAAAATCGACAAGAAATTGCCTGTGGCTAGAAAAGTATGGAGTTGTAAATTTAAAAAAAATAATTTGTTTTTTTAACTTTCTTTTTGACCTATTCTCTTTGTTATAACCCTAAAGGGCCTTCTATTTGTTAAGCACGAGTAGAAGAGAGGAAAAGTGAGAGAGAAGAAGAGGCTTGAGCTGGAGCCTTGTTTTTATATTTTGTTTACACTGTATAGATATTGATAGTGATACTGAATCACTGATAGACATACGTTTCAAACTTTCATGGATCTTCATCTTAGATTTATACATACATTTATGATTTGATGTCTTATAGATCTTCATGATCTCATTTTACATACATTCTTTGATTTGAATCATTATGATCATTTGATTTTTATTTACTTCAGCTAGCCTACAATTTACATTTTAGTACATAATGATAACATAGTTATGTATGTGATGGATTTTATGTTTCATGTTTATGTATGTTAAGTTTCAATTTCAATTTGATGATGTTATAGTGTGTTTAAGTTATATTCAATAAAGGGTGCATGAAATAAGTCTTAAATTGTTAAAATCTCTATATTTAAAGGGTTTTTTAAATTTTCCGATTCATTGCCGATTCACTGGCGATTCACCCCCAATTCACGATTCGATTTGGCCGTGCCGATTTCGATACGATTCCGATTCTCGTTACTTTGGATCATAGAATAGATAGGACCCCATGCAGAATTGCTTTTGATTTTGTACGGTTTTAAGTTGCAACTCTAGATTCCCGCTTATGATGCTAACCTAATCAAATTTAATTTTTTCTTTTTCAATTTCATCAATAAAGAAGTACATCCAGTTTTCGAATTGCATACCTTGAGCAAGGCCCATGATCCGGCTGAGAAGCACAATGAGATCTCCATATTCCGATTTGAAGTCTGACACGGTGAGCCTTGATGATCTGGTAACTCCCTTCTTGCCTTCGTGTAGCCAATCTTGATTTAAGTGAATGAAATAAGCCTCTTGGTTATCCTAAAATGACTTGGCCATCTGATCTATCATTACTATTGTCATGCTTTTGTACTGAGGTATGTTAAATGCTTCTTTGATCACTTATCCACCGATGTTGGCCAACACTCTCGTCCCTTCATAAAAAATGATGGATTTACTAACCAAATCAAACTTGGATTCACATTCCATGATCAATTCTGGACAAAACAAGGTAGGAGGGAAAGCTGCTACGTGTACAATTCCACTTTTGTAAATCTTCTTTGCCAGGGGGATTGTCCTTCCTTTAGTCTGTCCTTTAGCTGTATCATGTTCATTGTATTGATATTGGTATAGATGGTCTTGGGCATCATGTCTTCCGTGTTTTTTTTAGTATTTGTTCCCTTAGGGTTCTTGCTTCCACTAACATCTACCATCCTAAACACTTATTTCTGCCCTTTTGTTCTAAGTGATATGAACTACCTTTATCGATCTCTAACCTTCTTTCTATCAATGGATTCTAACTTATATCTGCCTCACCAAGTCCTATCACTACACTTATCAATCTCCAATCTTCAACCTATTGGTGGAACTACCACTTATTTCTGCCTCTTCATTACCTTAGGATGGACTACATTGATATTTCCCAACTTCATTCTTAGGGTGGTCTAGCTTATTTCTGCCTCGCCAAATGTCTTATCATGGAATCTACACTTATCTCTCCAAACTTCAACCTACAGATGGGATGATGAAGTGGTGGATGATGAATGCAAGAAGAACATAAAGGAAACGAAACCAAACAAGAACAAGGAGTATAATCCACTTTTAAACCACCTTCAGCTCTAAAAATGAATTGAATTTACCTTTACCAATAGCCGGGTCTTCTTTGAAGTTTGGATCAGATTCTAAAAAAAATCCAAGCTTCCTTGCAAAATCAGAATTTTAATCCCTTTGAAACTGTTCACACCTTGCCAAAAATTAGACTTCAATCAAGCATCCTCTACCAAATAATAATGCCCAAATCTGGTATAAAACCACAGTCCATTGCAAGAAAATCAGACCTTTAAAAATTGCCAAGGCAAGAGGAAAGAAATCGGATCTGCCCTAACAAAATCGCCAAGCAAGAAAATGCCTCCTCTAGGAAAAAATCGCCAAACAGTTCTAAGCTGTTGCTCCTTAGAAAAAGTGCTAAACAGTTGAGAAAGCTGCTCCAAAAAATCGGCAAAGCAACAAATCTGCTCCAAGCTAGGAAAATTGCCAAGTAGAAGGCTGCTTGCAAAATCGCTAAGTAGAGAAGAAAGCTTGTGATGGAATGAGAAATGAAAGAGGGGGGAAGCCCTCTTATATCAAACTCCAATACTTCCTCCAAGCTGGCTGACTAGCCTTGGAGGAGACAAAAAATTAAATTAGGCCACCATTAATGGTCCCAGATTAAATGCCAAGCCAAAATTAATATTGCCAATAGTGAAATTTGCACTTTTAATTGTTGGTTAGGACCAAAATTGCAAAATAAAATCAAGAAAGCCTTGGAGATGTTAAATTTTTTTATTTAATAACGTTTTAGGTAATTAAAATATCATTTAAGATCGGATCTGGCAAGCCAAAATCAATTTTTTAATTTTAATTTACCAATCATTTTAAATATTTTAAAAATCTTCAAAGCAATTTTTCTAATTTAATGCAAAATTTTGCAATTTAACCTATTTTCAATTTTACAATGCAAGTTTAATTTCTAACCCAAAATAAATCTTGTTTTTTCAGCATCCAAAATCGATTTTCAAATTTAATTTCACAATCACAAAATTAATTTTTCACCAAAATTTCAAGATTGTCCAAAACAATTAAATCTAAAAAAAAAAATTCATTTTGTAAATGCTAAAGATTATATAACTACATCCAATTTTCAAAATAAAACCGTCTAAGTCCAAAATTTTGTAAATTTATTTTGCCGAGTATTGTTCTAATTATCAAGAAAATTTTCTCTTTGAAATTTTTTCGGCCTAAGGATAAAATTACCAGTTCTGGAAAATCAAGTTTAAACTGGGTGAAAAACAACCACAACCACATCCCTCCTAGCCTGAAGGCATCCAAGATGTAAAATTTTCTAAAATCAGAAATTTATGGACAACTTCTAAAAATTATTGCCAAGGCAATCGAGAAAAGGGGGTCCCCAAAATTTGGGGCGATGATGTGAAAACTTCACAACACGCGTGAATAGTGTTTTGGCTATAGTGCGCATGAATAGTGTTTTTTGTTATAGTGCCCGTGAATAGTGATTTTGCTATAGTGCGTGTGAATAGTGTTTTTGCTACAGTGCATGTGAACAGTGTTTTGCTATAGTGCGTATGAATAGTGAAATTGGTACAATGCCTTGAATAGTGCTGCTACAGTGCATGAACAGTGTCGCATTGAGTTTTCTTGCCCACTCTTGCCGGTTAAAAAGTTGGGATGCTGTCATGCCATCTGCAGATCATTACTTCCAGGTTCCTTCCATTATACTGTTTATTTTAGGCATTGTAATTGTTAAATATCAGTTTGAATATTTGCTGCAGCCTATAA
This sequence comes from Cupressus sempervirens, assembly GCA_028749045.1. Classification (NCBI taxonomy): domain Eukaryota; kingdom Viridiplantae; phylum Streptophyta; class Pinopsida; order Cupressales; family Cupressaceae; genus Cupressus; species Cupressus sempervirens. Next base: position 426,386,943 of record CM053793.1, on the reverse strand, counting down.
GGGCAATTGTATGTAAACATTCCTATTGCAAAATCAATATTTTATCAGCAAATATGGAGGTTCTAGACTTTGCATTTTTATTATTGTATGTTGCTAAGTGTTTGACAAAATGCCATGTTGAAAATAACACTCTAATTGATAATATTTAGTAGTTTGCAAGTCTCCTCAAAAAACAAGGGGTGGTTATTTTAGTGGTATTAGAGCTATAAGTCCTGCCATCTTGTGGAGGTCTTATAGGGAATCTCGAACAGACGGATAGAGGGAAAAGTGTTTGACAAAATATTAAAACGCTAAAGTCAGAAATTAAAAAATAGGCTAAGCATTTATGTTTGGGCATGCCACAGGGGCCTTATAATTTCCTCAATACTAGAGCAAGACAAAATAGGATTTCAGATTTGCAGAGTGAACAGTCTAGTTCATCCGTGCAGGTGGACATACAATCTAGTCATATAGACACAAAGGAGATTCTTTGAACAAGACAATAGTATGGGTGACCGAGATGACAGGAATATAGGACTAGGTGGAGGCTGGAATGTCGGTCCAGATCAAGAGGTAATGTTCAAACAGTTACTAGATACATTAGACCAGGGGCAACGTATGCAGCAGGAGCAGAATAGGCGAATGGACATGATGTTGCAGCTTATAACTAGATAGATGGGCGTCAATATTAATCTAGGTGATGCCAACAATGGAAACAATAACAAGGGGGAAACAATAACAATAGGGGCAATGATAATAATAGAGGCCGAGGCAACAACAATGGTCTTGAGAATAACATTAATGGTAATAATGGACATGGCAACAATGGGAATGAGGCTGATAACTTTAGACACATTGCACGTCCAGTTCAAGCAACAAGCTCGAGACATCTTCTACCCACCTTCCCATCCAGAGCTCCGGTTCAACCAATAAACGACCCATAGATTACCGAGTTACAGGATCAATTCAGGAGGGACTGGGATGCTAGTGGACCGAAGTTTCAGGTGGACATTTCCCTTAGAGATTATATGGATTTGAGGATGAGAGACATGCCTAGAGCAGGAGGGAGGAATCAAAACTTTGAGTTGAGAAAGAAAGTTGGAAAATTTTCTTTACCTTATTATGATGCTTTAGGGAAGATGACTGCACAAGCTTGGGTGCAGAAGGTAGATACATACTTGCAGTTGAATCCTATGCCTGAGGAAGAGGCTATAAAGTATGTGGCTATTCATTTGGATGGACCAACGCATGAGTGGTGGCACCATGGCATGGTAACCTTGGGGCATAATCAGATCACATCTTATGAGTTCATTGAGAAGCTTATAGAGAGATTTGATACCATTCATTTGGATGGACCAGCACATGAGTGGTGGCACCATGGCATGGAAACCTTGAGGCATAATCAGATCACATCTTACTAGGAGTTCACTGAGAAGCTTATAGAGAGATTTGATACTAAGAATCCCGAGTTACAGTCTAAGGAGTTGGCACAACTCAAGCAGTGGGGATCAGTTGAGACACAGATCAGTGAATTTCAAACATTAGCTGTCTTGGTCATAGATATTTTAGAGAGGAGGTTAGTAGTGTTATTTATGGATGGACTCTTAGATCCCTTGAGGGATTGGGTCGAGGGGCATGACCTAGCTACATTATAGGAGGCTACTAAGAAGGCTCGTGACTTAGCACCTTCTTTTAGGAGCAAATTTCAGCATAGGAATTCACAGATGAAGAAGGACAAGGAGAAGGAAAAAATCTTTTCACAAGGATGCCCAGCCGAAAAGGGATAATAAGTTGGATAATGACACCTTGAATGAGTTGAGGAGGAAGAAGTTATGTTTTCATTGTAGAGAGCCTTGGGACTTATCTCATAAGTGTCATCTCAAGGCTAAGGCAAATCAAATGGAGTGTTTCTCAACAGAGGAGTCACAGTTAGAGAGGATCAACACTATGGTTCAGATGAGGGTAGCACTATAGAGGAGAGCAGCATTCTTGAGGATGAGAAGTCATTAGCACTATTAACGAGGGCTTAGAAGGCAATCACATTTAAGGTTAGGGGTACTATCCAGGGGCAAAAAGTGATCTCACTTATTGACATTGGGGCCAAACATAATTTCATAGATGCACAATTGGTAGCCAAGAGAGGTTTACAGACCGAGGAGCATGCTGGGTTTAGAGTCATAGTAGCTAATGGTGACAAATTATTACACACTTGGAGGATATCTAATCTCCATATTAGGTTTGGAGATGGCTATGAGTTGGAGGATGAGTTCTATGTAGTAGACATGAGAGACTTTGATGTCATCCTCGGCATGACATGGATGGCCTCGCTAGTTGAGTTCACACTCAACCTAACAAAATTGGAGATGAGGTTCTAGCATGAGGGAAAAACTGTTGTACTCAGAGGACTTGCGAATGGTAGTTGTAGAATAGTCTCCCTGAGGAGAATGCAGGGACTTTTTTGGCATAATGACATAGAGTGGGTAGCAGAATGTTTCACTATGCCAGCTTCATGGGAGCCATAGGTGAAGAGTCATCCACCAGATATCTAGGAGATACTTCACAGGCACATAAGGTATTTGGCGAGATTCCGCATGGGGTTCCTCTTGAGAGGGGGATACAACACGTTATTGAGCTCAAGGAGGGAGCCAAACTAGTTATGATTACTCTCTACCATCATCTTAAGAAATACAAGGATGAGATAGAGAAGGCAATTAAGGAGATGGGGCATATCAGGCCTAAGAGCCCCTTTGCTTCAACAGTAGTATTGGTAAAGAAGAAGGATATGATGATGCGCATGTGCATCGATTACAGGGCATTAAATAAGAAGACCATTAAGAACAGATATCCCATCCTGCGAATAGATGAGTTGATTGATGAGCTACATGGTGCATGCTTCTTTACAAAGATTGATTTACAGTTAGGGTATCATCAAATCAGGATGAGGGTGGAGGACATTGAGAAGACAACCTTTCGGTGTCACTATGGTCACTTTGAGTTTTTGGTTATGCCATTTCGGCTAACCAATGCCCCTGCTACGTTCCAAAGTTGCATAAATTGGGTATTTAGGGGGCAACTTAAGAGATTTGTCTTGATTTTCTTTGATGACATTTTGGTCTTCAGTAAGACTTGGGAGGAGCATTTACAACATTTTGAGATGGTGTTGTCCATTTTGGAGAAAGAGTCACTATATGCCAAGGACTCTAAGTGCGAGTTTGGGTTGACTGAGTTACTATACCTTGGGCATATCATCAACGCAGATGTAGTTCGGGTAGATTTTGAAAAGATTAGAGCTATTGTTGGTTGGCCTACTCCTACAAACCTCATACAGTTTAAGGGGTTCTTTGGTCTCTACGAGATTTATAGGAGATTTGTTAAGGGATTTTCATAGACCATTGCACCCTTGACAAACCTTACCAGGAAAGGGGCCTTCGTATGGACAGGGGCAACTTAGAGATGCTTTGATCATTTCAAGAAGGTGATGTCATCATGTCTAGTATTAGCTGTACCGGACTTCATGAAGCCATTTGAGCTTCATTGTGATGCGTTAGGTGATGGGATTGGGGCAGTCTTAATGCAGGAGAAGCATCCCATTGCTTTTGAGAGTAGGAAGCTCCGTGGAGTGGAGAGGAGATGTTGGCCATTATTCCATCTATAACCAGGAGATGTTGGCCATTATGCATGCATTGGCCAAGTTTTGGTCCTACCTAGTTGGGGGATGTTTGTTATCAAGACTGATCACAACAACATCAAATACTTCATGAGCCACCATGTTTTGAATGATAGAAAACAAAAGTGGATTATGAGGTTGAAGGCTTATGACTTTGACATAGAGTTTGTCAAAGATAAGAAGAATGTGGTGGCAATTGCTTTATCTAGGAGACCTCATATTTGTGCTCTAGGTGAGATTACATGAGATTGGAGAAACAAGATTACAACATAGTATGCGAGGGATTCTTGGGCTTCTGGAGTGATTGCAGACACAATACAGGATGATCGTAATGTGGTGATGGATGGATTGATCAAGTTCCAGGGTAGGATATATTTGATTCATTCATCACAGTTTAGGGAGGTAATGCTGAAGGCATTTCATGATGCATCTATAACTGGACATCCAGGGGTCTTTAAGACCTATAGGCAGATCTGTGAGTGGTTCACATGGAGAGGGCTCAAGGATGATGTTCAGAAGCATGTCAAGGAGTGCAGTTTGTCAGCAGAATAAGGGAGAGCACACATATCCTGTAGAGTTGTTACAACCTTTGCCCATTCTAGATAGGAAATGGGAAAGTATTTCTATGGATTTCATCATTGGGTTACCGCGAGTTTAGAGGAGAGATTGCATCTATGTGGTAGTTGACAAGCTAACGAAGTTTGCTCACTTCTTTGCTATTCCATCCACTTACACAGTAGCATAGGTGGCTGATCTTTTTTTTAGAGAGATGTTCAGGTTACATGGGCTACCTAATTTCATGGTTAGGGATCAGGATAGTAAATTTATGAGTGCTTTTTGGCAGGAATTGTTTGAGTTGTGTGGTACAGATCTCACACCTAGCACTAGTTATCAACCGCAAACAGATGGGCAGACGAAGATTGTGAACAAATGGGTGGAAGGATACCTGAGGAACTATGTGCTTGCACAATAGAGACCTTGGGTCAAATGGCTACATATGGGAGAGTACTGTTACAACACCACTTATCATATGTCCATCAAGATGACTCCATCCATGGCACTGTATGGTTATGAAGCACCTAGCGTCATGGATCTAGTTTTGGCGGATATTAGAGTGCCCAAAGCTAAAGACTTCTTGCAGGATAGTTAGGATATTTTGAGGGTGCTCGGGGAGAATATACAACAGGCTTAGAATTAGTAGAAATTGTATGCTGATCAGCACCGGATACAATGCAACTTTGAGGTTGGGGATATGGTTTACTTGAGGCTACAACCATACAAACAGTCATCACTCAAGAAGAGTGGAGCAGAGAAGTTGAAGCCTAGATTTTATGGTCCCTAGAGAGTGATTTGTAGGGTGGGTGAGGTTGCCTACGAGATTGAGCTTCCAGAGGGCAATCAGGTGCATAATGTGTTTCATGCGTCGAGGCTTAACAAAGCCATTGGTCAGAGAGTTGTGCCTTCTACAAATTTGCCACCATTGAATGAGGAGGGGAAGCTTGTATTGATTCCAGAGGCTATTCTGGATACTAGGGAGAGGACTTTGCGGAGCAGGGTGGTTAAAGAATACTTGGTTAAGTGGAGAAACTTGCCAGAGGAGGATGCTACTTGGGAAAAAGAGCAGGTATTGCAACATCAAGAACTGAGATTGCTTGAGGACGAGCAATTTCAAGGGGGGCCGACTGTAATGTCCCCTACTTAATGTGACCATTAGGGTCAATAGATTAGCCTACGGTAGGAGCTTCTGTAGGCTAATGAAGTGATTATGGAGCTCATTTGACAATATTTTCAGGAGTTACTATTTTAGTAAGTTAGTGGGAGTCAAGCGATATATAAATTTGCAGTGTTTGGCTTGGTGGATTTGGTTAAGCTCTTTTCGATGAACTATCATACATGGTTTCTTGAGTTCGACTCTTATATGATTTTATTGCCAAAGTTAATTTACTTCATTATAAAGTGATAATTAAATTAAAGACTAATTCACTTTATTATAAAGTTGTTTTAAAAAGGTATTTCCCATTTATCCCACATTGCTTATGCAAATGAAGTCAACTTCTTGGAGGCTTAATATTCTCTTAGCTGCAATGAGTTGGGACATGCTTGGATGATATTATTATTATGCTTTTTGATTTCTGGGAAATCTAATTGTTGAGCTTGGAGGACGAAACCCCTCTTTGCTAGCATTCTCTTTGTTGTTGAAAGGCACAATCAGGAGGATTATTGGGTGTTTTCATTCAGGAAACATAGTGGGATTTATTGGTGATTTTACACATGACTTAAGAGATTTGAAGTTCAAGTTATGCAACCGTGAATAGCGTTTTTGCTATAGTGCCCATGAATAGTGATTTTGCTATAGTGCCTATGAATAGTGTTCTTGCTATAGTGCGCATGAATAGTGTTTTTGCTACAGTGCTTGTGAATAGTGATTTTGCTACAGTGTGTGTGAATAGTGTTTTTGCTACAGTGCGTGTGAATAGTGTTTTGCTATAGTGCATGTGACCAGTGAAATTGCTACAGTGCTGTGAATAGTGCTGCTACAGTGCATGAATAGTGTTGCATTGAGTTTTCTTGCCCACTCTTGCCGGTTAAAAAGTTGGGACATCATTTCATCTGCAAATCATTACTTCCAGGTTCTTTCTGTTGGTTCCCAAAACCGCAGATTGGAATCCTATGAGCCTTGCTTGATGCTGGGATATCCAATCGGTTAAGGCCAACCTGACGGGATTGATCGATGCGATCCAAATCCCCTATGCTTCTGGCTCTGCAAAATTGAGGCGGGTGTACCTGATCCTGGACAACAACCTTAAATCCAAGATCCTTATAGTAGATCAAATAGGATGCGAATGTGATGAAAGCTTCCGAAATGGCAAGAATTATCGAAAGCTTTAAAACTTGCGATTTATGAAAATAAAAGTAAATAATTGTATGAATTTTTTAAAATAAGGATAAATACGGATTAATGCAACAGATGAATATATTAATTCCTCAAAGGAAAGAAATGAAAAATTGCCAGCATATGGATTATGAACCAAGAGTAAAAGACCAATGCTTCATTAAATGGGCAATCAGAGTCAATATTATTAGTTGAAATATACAACTTTATGAAATTCAATATATTTTAAACTATTAATAATTTTAATAATTCAGACGCGACGGATCAAGTGTATGAATGCAATTTTAAACTAGTCTAGGATGCACTTTAACTCTGCGGAGACAAACTAGACATAAATATGAATATAATTATATATTTCACAATATTTATGTTTATCAAATTTAAAATGCAATAATGACCCAGTCCACTTATCCGAATATTAAAATATTTATAGAAATTAATAGGAAACATTTATAAAGGACACTAATAAATTAAAACTCCAAAATTTAAAATAAATAACTTTACCGAAAATAAAATCGCAATAAAGGCACTCCTTATAGACGATCTATTTACTGCATCTCAATTTCGAAATCGCATATAAATTTGCTCCATAATTCAATCCATGGGCTTTTTTCAAAACTTCATTTCTCCGCCAATAAAATAATATAATCTATCATAGTGCTTCAATATATAAAACTTTAAAAAATATGAACATAAAAAATTGTCCATTGTGTTTTCAATGGCCTATACACTTTGAAGGGTGTCCATAAAACATCGCACCCATTTGTAACAAATAATCGCCAATATAAAATTTTAATATAATCCTTATTTAAAATAATCGGTGGTTTAGTAATTTTAGGCCTTGTATTTAATCGGGCTTTTATTAACTTCAAAATCCGGCCAAGACTATAGTCCGAGAAATTGAAATCTTTAAAATAAAGAATTTCCGGCAAAAAGCTTGGAAACTCGGACGCTTGGATCTCTCCTTCCCCGTAGGTTCCACTCCATTCAAACACTTTCTGTGCTGCGTATGCTCACTGGAAGTTCAATATTTCAGGACGTAAAATCATACCTTCCTCGCATATGTTGAACATGGACACAGGGTACCATTTATATATTTGTTTGGACTTGATGTTGCCTTAGTTTTATTTTTATGTGTTGATGCCTTTACATTGCTTACTGGATGCGAATGAGGATTTCTGGCGCTGCTAAGGAGCTTTCACGTGATGCCGATGAATGTTCTCGTAAAATCCATGATGCACTTCTCTTCCGCCGGATCTCTTCTTTCCACAAATGTGCTCCTTTCTGCAACAAACACAGAACAACATTAGACAACATTGATTGCTAAGAAATGGTATGTATCTCATGCTCGGGAAGCCTTGTGAGACTTTTGACGACACTCATATCTACGACTTCATGATTTTATCGGGCTTTTCAATTCCTTGGACTGTCTTTCAAACAGTGCACATTTACAGTTCTACAATCTTTGATATGCCCTTCTGCATCAAGGTCACTATCTACCATCACTGTTAAATCACGTATAAAATCCCTTGCATCCTTATTGAATACAGAGACTCTTTCTTTCATCGTATTTTGTTCTGTATTGATGTGCAAATAGTTCGTGCTGTTTGGATTCAAATCATTTGCATATACAATGCAACCTGTCTATGCTGCAAGGATGGCAAAGGGCCCTATACCAACAAACATAGCAAAGATTATCTGCTTGGGCTGAAATAGTGTTACCAACCTCTTGTATTCATGTTGTAATCTTGAGTTGCAACATATCAGCCCATAATCCATTTGAAACGTGGCTCCATATCGTTGACTGTATGCAAAACAACTACCTTCAATAGACATCTTGAAGTTCTTGCCCAGCCACCCTACTATGCCTTGGCAAATTCAATGATTTTGATGTTTCTAATCCCTTTGCAACTTCCTTCTTAGGTGGCCCAAACCCACTTTGTTTCTTTCCCACATCATATTCGCAAGTGTAACAGATGTAACATTCTAGTTCATCATTTTTACAAGAACTTTGCTTGATCACTAAGCCTAGTAGTGCAAGCAAGATTTTGATACTTGCAAGAGGATACATCAAACTTATAACTAGAAAGTGCTGAAAACCAATGAAATCCCGTGTATTTTTTAGATCAAAACTCCAATATCCTAAATGGAGGCCTTGATTTTTGCCAAAAAATAGGGCTCCATAAGTGGCTCTAGTTGGGGATGTATGCCCCTTGTGGGCATAGCAAGATCTTCAGCAATCTTTGGAAGAGTAGACCATGCACCCATTTTTAGCATGATGCACATGAAATTGGGTGGCCCCCGGCCCCCCAAAAATGTACATTGATTCTTTCCTTGATTAAATACCCGACTTTGATCCTGCAATACTTTGGATCTCATGCATATGATAACAAATTGTTCCTTAGTAAGATTTGATTTGTCCATAAGTAACAAACAAGCATCATATGACATGTAGTTTTCTTTCATCACTTGTTTATAATTAGAATTTGCCTTGTCAACAAGATTTATAGAAAAGAAATAAATTTTATTATCAATTAATCCAAATATCTGATCTCTTGCACCACTCATTTGATTAGTATAATAAAAAGAAATTAAATCCTTAAAAGAAATATGATGAAAACTTAGAAACATTTCACTAAGCATCTTCTAAATAAATATCATCATAGAATTCTCATGGATACTTACCTTGGTATGCTTCTCATACTTATACCTGTATCAAAAGCATCATCCATATGAGTAAAATTTTCTGACTCAACTTTATCAACGCAATCTTTAGCCTCTGGTAAATCATTAGTTACATTGTGGTCCTTGCTGGATAGAAGATTCTTGTAGTCATGCATTTGATCAATCATACAAATACCTAGATTAATTTTCTCCGCTTGGATATCTTCTAGCACACAATTTCCTTGATCTCCACACCTTAAATGCTGATTTTCCTCACACAAAGGTTTTGAAAGCAGGTCAATTTCGGGTAATACAGGTTTCCTTTGATCAAGATTCCAATTAGATGTGATATTTGAAAAAGTTTCAGAACTATGCTTCAAGCTCAACACACTCTCTTCAATGCGCTTGTTTGATTTCATATCACTCTCACATATCTGATATGATTTTGGCTCATAGGATGAACTAAAATGATTCTTGCCTTGTGAATACATACTACACGTCTTATGGACTTCAACATTATCATTAAGCACGATATCTTTATTATTTTCATCATAGTGCTGAGATATTTGTTTGCCTAAAATATCCTTTTCAAACAATGGACTTGAGAACGTAGAATGCTCAGGCATATTTTCATGACAACCCTCATTTGAAACTTTCTCATGCTTATATATCACATGCTGTTCTAGTTCATCTCCACAAGATATTATGTCCAGATTCTCCATTGTTTCATTGCATAAAAGATCTGAAATGATTTTGAAGTCCTCCTTGGATGCATTTTCTTCCTTTTGATGTATGTTCTTATTGTCTTTGTGATCTCCTTCTACTATTCCATCATATACAAGATCTGAAAACTCTTTGAAACTGTATCCAAACAGATTTCTTTCTATACTTAGACCACAATACCCATCTTCAACGAATATATCATCTTTCTGAGAGTGTATGCCCCTTGGGGTTCATTGGTTTCCATCTCATGAAAGTAATATTGATTTGTAGAGATGACTGAATTTTCTTGTTCATTGAATGTTTCATACGACATATCTATTGTCTCATTGACCTGATTTTCTTTGTACATAGGAAGAAAATTTTTACCACCCTTTTCAACATACTTTTGATATTCCATATCTAACAAGATCGAAATCTCATCCACATTGAGAGAATCCTTTTCATCATTTCCATGTTCTTCATAGTCTAATTCCTTACTGGTCTCATCATGATCGGATTCTTCTTCTATTTCTTCTACATTTGAATCTGAAACATCTTTATGTTCTTGTATTACTTTAGTATCTTTTGCTTCATCGTTAATAGCTTGATCCCATATCTGAAGAAGAAGCTTCACATCAAGATCCTTTGGCGAGATTCTCAACTTGACAATTCTGTTCAAAAAATCCTTGTAAGGAGGCTTGAGGTTTGATGGAATCTCATGGTAAGTTTTTAGCATCCTCAAAAGCAAATGTGCTGAAGTTTCGCCTTCATATCTTTCTATATTGAAAAAGGTGGCAAGTGGAGACATGTCAGGATCCTCTTCCATGCTGCAACATTGGTCTTCATATTGTTCATAATACATGTCTTCTTCATGGTTTGCATCATCAAATTCAGATAGGAACCATCCTTCAAATTCTTTCCAAGATGAGATACATTGTGTGGGTAATGATTCATACACTTGTCTTGCATTGTCCTTCAATGTTTTGACAAACAACTTCATTACCTGATCTTCCACACAAATCTCATAATCTTCTATAAATGTATAGAATGCATCCAAATGTTGAATTGCCAATTCATCCCATTCTCCATGGAACTTGGGTACCAGTTGTGAAAGCTTTGGAGATAACTTGCTAGGTTCATAATCAAAATTGCTGAAATCTAATGGCTTGATGCCATCTGGAATAAAAGGCTTTCTTTGAAATGATCAATGCATTTGAAAAAACTGTATAGCACTTTCTTTTGAGTCTTCTCCCTAGCAGAGTCACTAATGATTTGGGCACTCCTTTTGTTAAAGTACCAATCAAAATACAATAGAGTCGCCACCTCCAAATGGAGGAAATGAATAATCTTCAAGAATTTGAGTTCTTGCTTCTGGTAGAGTATTTCTCACCAAAGATTGAATTTCCACAAAAGGCTTAAAGAAAAACATACAATGCTTCTACAAGATCAAATCTTCATAAAGCAATTTAAAAATAATTCTGAGAGTTTGAAATCTTTAAGGAAATTAAATGCACTGTAAAAAACCTATCAATTTAGAATTTCAAATATATCAAACTACTTAAAAAAATTAAATAAAATCTAACTCTTATTGATCTCGAAATCAAAAGCTCTTAGGGTTTATGTTGTAACTCTCCCCAGTAGAGTTGCCAATTTATTGGTTCCCAAAACTCCAGATTGGAATCCTACGAGCCTTGCCTGCTCAATGCTGGGATATCCAACCGGTTATGGCCAACTTGACGGGATTGATTGATGCGATCCAAATCCCTTGCGCTTTCGGATCTGCAAAATCGAGGCGGGCGTGCTTGATCTTTGACAAAAACCTTAAATCCAAGATCCTTATACCAGATCAAATAGGATGCGAATGTAATGAAAGGTTCCAAAATGGCAAGAATTATTGAAAGCTTTAAACTTGCAATTTATGAGAATAAAAGTAAATAATTGTATGAATGTTTTTAAAATAAGGATAAATACGGATTAATGCAACAGAGGAATATATTAATTCCTCAAAGGAAAGAAATGAAAAAATTGCCAGCAATTAGAGTCAATATTATTAGTTGAAACATACAACTTTATAAAGTTCAATATATTTTAAACTATTAACAATTTTAATAATTCAAATGCAACGGATTAAGTATATGACTGCAATTTTAAACTAGTCTAGGATGCACTTTAACTCCTGCGGAGACAAACTAGACATAAATATAAAAATAATTAAATATTTCACAATATTTATGTTTATCAAATTTAAAATACAATAATGACCCAGTCCACTTATCCGATTATTAAAATATTTATAGAAATTAATAGAAAACATTTATAAAGGACACTCCAAAATTTAAAATAAATAACTATGCCAGAAATAAAATTGCAATAAAGGCACTCCTTACAGATGATCTATTTATTGCATCTCAATTCTGGAATCGCATATAAATTTGCTCCGTAATTCAACCCATGGGCTTTGTTCAAAACTTCATTTCTCCGCCAATAAAATAATATAATCTATCATAATGCTTCAATATATAAAACTTTAAAAATACAAACATAAAAAATTGTCCGTTGTGTTTTCAATGGCCTCTACTTATACGCTTTGAAGGGTGTCCATAAAACATTGCACCCCTTTGTAACTAATAACCACCAATATAAAATTTTAATATAATCCTTATTTAAAATAATCGGTGGTATAGTAATTTTAGGCCTTGTATTTTATTGGGCTTTTATTATCTTCAAACTCCGGCCAAGACTATAGTCCAAGAAATTGAAATCTTTAAAATAAAGAATTTTTGGCAGAAAGCTTGGAAACTCGGACGCTTAGATCTCTCCTTCCCCGCAGGTTCTACTCCATTCGAACACTTTCTGTGATGCGGATGCTCATTGGAAGTTCAATATTTTAGGACGCAATATCATACCCTCCTCACATATGTTGAACACGGACACAGGGCACCATTTATATATTTGTTTGGACCTGACGTTGCCTTAGTTTTATTTTTATGTGTTGATGCTTGTACATTGTTTACTGGATGTGAATGAGGATTTCCGATGCTGCCAAGGAGCTTTCACGTGATGCCGATGAATGTTCTTGTAAAATCCATGATGCACTTCTCTTCCACTGGATCTCTTCTTTCCACAGATGTGCTCCTTTCTGCAACAAACACAGAACAACGTTAGACAACATTGATTGCTAAGAAATGGTATGTATCTCATGCTCAGGAAGCCTTGTGAGACTTTTGATGGAACTCATATCTATGACTTCATGATTTTATCGGGCTCTTCAATTCGTCAGACTGTCTTTCAAACACTGCACATTTATAGTTCTGCAATCTTTGATATGCCCTTCTACGTTAGGGTCACTATCTGCCATTACTGTTAAATCACGTATAAAATCCCTTGCATCCTTATTCAATACAAAAACTCTTTCCTTCACCGTATTTTGTTCTGTATTGATGTGCAAATAGTTCATGCTATTTGGGTTCAAATCATTTGCATATACAATGCAACCTGGTCTTTTGCAGGGATGGCAAAGGGCCCTATACCAGCAAACATATCGCAGATGATCTGCTTGGGCTGTAATTGTGTTACCAACCTCTTGTATACATGTTCTAATCTTGAGTTCCAATATACCAGCCCATAATTCATCTGAAACGTGGCTCCATATTGCTGACTCTATGCAGAACAACTACCTTCAGTAGACATCTTGAAGTTCTTGTCCAGCCACCTTGCTACGCCTTGGCAAATTCAATGATTTTGATGTTTCTAATCCCTTTGCAACTTCCTTCTTAGGTGGCCCAAACCCACTTTGTTTCTTTCCCACATCATATTTGCAAGTGTAACAGATGTAACATTCTAGTTCATCATTTTTACAAGAACTTGCTTGATCACTAAGCCAAGTAGTGCAAGCAAGATTTTGATATCTGCAAGAGGATACGTCAAACCTACAACTGGAAAGTGCTGAAAACCAATGAAATCTCACATATTTTTTAGATTAAAACTCCAATATCCTTAATGGAGGCCCTGATTTTTATCAAAAAATAGGGCTCCATCACCTTCCATCATATTGTTCATTTTAGGCATTGTAATTGTTAAATATTAGTCTGAATATTTGCTGCAGCCTATAAGTCAATTGTATGTAAACATTCCTATTGCAAAAATCAATATTTTATCAGCAAAAATCAATATTTTATCAGCAAATATGGAGGTTCTAGACTTTGCATATTTATTGTTGTATGTTGCTAAGTGTTTGACAAAATGCCATGCTGAAAATAACACTCTAATTGATAATACTTAGTAGTTTGCAAATCTCCTCAAAAAACAAAAAAAGGGGTAGTTATTTCACATAATCAGTGTTAGAAAGATTTTATGAGAAGAATACAAACAAGGAGTTTAAATGTTTTTAGTAACTGCAATTGTCACCACCGAGAAGACAACGTAGGACAGCAAAAAGGACTCCAAAGAGATTTCAGTAAACATTAGTTGGTATAAGGGTTAGACCCTTATTGTTTTACACAAGGAGAAGGGGTAAATCTTCAGGGGCTTACCATTCTGCTTCTCCAACATGCAAAACTGTTAGCTCATTATCAAGTAGCCTTCCAAAAAGTAACATTTATCCAAACTCCACTTGTTCAAATGGTGAGAAATCAACCATTGTCACATTTAATCAAGGTACCCTATTGAACTTGCAGTAACACAATGCCATTCCTGGAGATGCACTCAAGAGTTTACCATTTTCACTGGAGAGGACCAAGTTACACCTATTTAGCACATAAAAGATGTGGCTAACTTGTTCTCTATTCATCATATTGCACAAGAGAGTGTAGCATTGAGATTGTTGGTAGCATCTCTTATGGACAAAGATTTGCAATGGTTTAGAGGCTTAGCTGTTTACTCTATTGTGAATTGGGATAAACTTGGGGCTGCCTTGTGCAAACAATTTGGAGACAAGTTTGACAACCTATCTTTGGTTAAGCAGCTTATAATGTAATGTCCCCATTTTAGTGGTCTCTTGTAGCCGAGATTAGTTAGTTCATCATTGGGACCCTTGTGAGTTGCCTGTTTGATTTCAGGGTCTTCATTGATAGACTTTCTATTTATAGTAAGTCATTTTTGGGAAATTACTATTTTTACTAGTGCATTGGAGGCACAGGTTGTTGGCCGTTGTCAAGAGTTGATTGGGGAAATGAATGAATTCATATAATAAATCATTTTTAATAAGTGACTTTATAGTGCAGGAGCACCTTGGCCATCTCCATGGAATTTTGAGTCATAGTTAGCATGTTTTGAGTCATGATAGATTAGGGAATTTGTTATTTCAATTCATATAATTAGGTGTTTAATCAAGGTCATGTTGACTAAGGTTATGTTTCACTCAATGTTGGTCAAAGTGAGTCAAAGTCCTTAAAAGTGGAAAATGCCATGCAAGGCCATAGATGGAGTAAAATGTAGTGTTAAAATGTCATTATGAGCCTTTGGACCTATTTAAGGTGCCAAGAAAGCATGTAGGAGCATAAAAGGCAAAAAATGCAAGAAAAAGTGTAAAATGTTGCTATATTGTTAAAAATGTTGCTGACAACATTTTGCAACATGACAAGTTTTTGGAAGATGGAAGGTCAACCATCTTGGACAAGCTCTTAGAGGAGGTGAAAGGCCATGCTATTATAAAAACAATACAATCTCATGTAGGAAGATAGAGAGATGAAATGTGTAGAAGAGAAATGAAGGGTATGTTGTATGGTTTTGCATAAGGAATTCAGTGTTTTGTTTGTGAAATCTGCTGATATACTGGTATTTGACTATAGTCCTAGTATCTTCTTCCTTAGTTCGTGGATGTGATGATTCTTAAGCTTCCTATATGATGGAACGAATTCTAGAACTAATGCTGATTTGCCTAGTGTCATTGGGTTGTTCCAATATCTCATTATTCATTATTTTGACAGTAAATGCTGTACAGTTTCAGATTGCAATGCCACATTGATTGCATGTTTTCATTGTGTGAAGTCAGGGAAGATGTAAAGGTTTCCTTTATTGTTTTTAGATTGCCATTTTACTGGTCCACACCATAACCCTGTTCTATAAAATAGAGTTGGCTGAGAATCCATAAGTTACCTACTGTTTCATGTAAAATACAGTAAAACAGCAGGCAAGAAACATGACAGAAGCTTGTTTGGAGTCTGCCTGTGAGAAGGAAGGTTTATATTCATTCATGGAATGCTGGAGGATCCATTTGAAGTGTTAGCAGCTGAGATGAAGGAGGTTTGAAGTTGGTTTCTTAAAATAGCCATGAAACCCTCACTAAGGCTAGGGTTTGAAAGATCTGTTATCTCCTCAACAGCTAGGAGTCCAAAAATAGGAAGTTTGAAAGCTCTTAGTAAGGTAATGGTGTACTCAAGTTCATTTGTTAGTATTCTTGGAGAGTTTGGTGAGTTTGTAGTTCGAGTGTGTGTTTTAGGCCTATTAGCCTAGATTAGGGCATGCAAGTTAAATGCCCTAATGAACAGTTGAAAACCTAAGATTTTGGAATTTAATAGAGTTTAGTATTGGGTATCTGAGTCCTCCTTTAGCTTTGGTAGTTGTTTGGGAAGATTTTGATTTCTTCCCTAAAACCCAAAGATAGGGCTACAAAGAAGAGCCCTCATTAGGTTAGTATGTTAGAAATGGTGTTTGGAGCCCACTAAGGTGTATGGAACTTTATGGCTGGTTAAAATCACTTTATTTGTAATGAATTAAGCCCTTGGAAGCAATTGGGTGTGTGGAGTTGTGAAAGATCCTGGAGGGTGTAAGGGAGTGGAGGCGTTGTGTGGTATGAGAGATAGTTGTTTATGTTTGTGAAGATATAGGTAGAGATATTTGGAAGAGGTTAGTTTGGCATGAGGAAAAGGCCAACGACCTGGTCTCTAGCCTTGGAAGGGTCCTGAGGGATTGATGGTGATATGCTTAGTAGGCATGGAAGAAGCCTAGTGATAGAGTTTGTAGGAAGAACATGTAGAACACCTCCCCACTTGCATCACTTTATCATTAATTGTGTTATAATTTGAAAACGTAAACAAGAAGCCTCTTAAGTGAGAGGTGTATTGGAGAAGCTGAGATGCATTTTGTGTTATGAATATGACTCCTTGAAGGAAATCAACCATCTCTTATGCCTTGTGTTTTTTATCATATTTGAATTGCTGATGAGGGTTTTGGAGTTGGAAATTCAAGGACTGATTCGTCTTTGCTGAAGCACTTTGAACCATTGCAATAAATGGTGAATTGTGCTTGATTCTATAAATGAATTTCACAATCAAGTTTGGAAATCTTGGTGCTGTTGTATACCAGGATTGTTCAACAATATTTGCAGCGAATTACTACAAGGAAACTCTATTGAAGTGGGTGTCGGAGTGTCCCATTCTTCTATGATTGTGCCACAATACCCAATTGATCTCCTACATTTGAATGCCACCGAAGGGCATTTGTTTGCTGCAACATCCATGCCATTGGGTGTGAGTTTACAGAACTGTCACGACCCTTCCTGACTGGCTGTGATTTGTCTTTTTCCTCGGGCAATTGGGTGTTTGGCCTTGGCAACATTATTCCTTGCCAGCCATGATCTTATTGGGAACTAGAAATGAATGTGGTTATCACACCTATCTGCTGCAAATCCACATCTACAACAATCATATACAAGTTCTTAATTTCAATTGTAATTTCCTAAGAATTTACCACAATAAAATGCAACAAGTAAATTGTTGGTGATTGGTATTATCGTAGTTGATTATTTTGGTTGTTTATTCCAGTACTTTATATATATCTATTTGCAATTGAAAAAAATCATATACTTAAAAAACAAATTTTTTTTGCAAAAAAACATAAATCACATAAAATCAATCCTTCAACATTGCTAGTGTGAGCTAGCAGTGCTCTTACAGTGGTATCATAGTGGTTTCTTGCTAGCATGCAAAGAATTGGGGTTCAATGTGGCACAAAGATTCAAACTCGGTATGCACTACACCTGTAGAGGTTATACTTCTCCACCTGGTGATAGAGAGCTTGAGATATAGTTTGGTAGCATAGGTGACATAGGGTTTTGGTGACTTTCTTCTAGGAGGACCAAAATTTCCACAATCCAAACCCAAATTTGGATTAACCCTTTTTAGGTCTTTAATTTTCAACCACTTGATGGTGTTTGCTAAAATGGATTGAAATCTATCAAGGATAACTGTAGCTTCCTTTTGTTACCATTGAAGGGGAAAAGGGCATTGTCCATCAAATTTGGCCCGATGATATTCTGGATCAAGAATATTGTCATCATCTTCGATTTGAAAATCTTATGGGATCTCAAGCATGTTAAGATCAATGATGTGCTGCAAAGTTAATCTGCAGTAATCCAGTTTCATTATATCTAATTTTGTCCACATATCGATCCAAACATTTTTGAAATGATGAACATGTGTAAAAGCCCTCTTGATTTGAGAATTCATTTCTCTATAATTAAAGTCAAAGCTGGCTTTGAATCTCTTCAATGTGATCAACTGAAGTTTTGCTCTCATAGTTTTCACTTTGTGTACAAAATTGATCATATAATTACTAATTACCAAGGGTTTGGCAGAAGAAATACCAAAACTTGGCGTACACAAAGCATGTTGATCAGATTGAACTTCCATGAGTTTTCTGGCCAATTTCATTAAAATAATCATGTCTCTCCTTTAAAGTAGCCAACCCTCAAGTAAGTAAAGGTTGGAAATTGGATATAGATACAACCATATTGATTTACCTTCTCCTAAGCTTCATTAGATACCCTTTTGTAATGGTACTTACTATTAGCCAGAGTAATTTGATCATAGTAATCTCAGACTGGAATTTGAAGACGATCTCCTTTGGTTGAGAGTTCAGAAAAAGATCACATGGCACTAGCAATATAAACAAAGTAGGAATTCATGTTGAAAGGTACTGAAGTCCCTACATTGAGCAACTATTGACAGAGTGTAGTGCTGATTAATTCTCCCCAAATGGTATATTCCTTATTCTCCATGATCTGGAAGATGAACTTATACATCCATGGTTCAAAATTGCTAGAATCTTTGAGACCAAAGATTCTACTAAGAAAAATAATGTCTTTGTACTCCTGCTTCAAATTAGATTTGTGAACGATCTTTGGCCGTCTTGAGAAGTTGTTTATCTTGGTATCCAACCAATATTGAGTCACATACTTTTAGTAGTTTCTCTTATTCTCTTTCCATATCTCCAAAGATGACTCTTTCGTTAGATTTATGCACTCTGCACTCTGTGGCACTTTGAAAATCTGCTCAATAACTTCTGAATCAAGGCTAATAATAACATTGCCATCAACATCCTTGATCATTTTTGACTTTGGATTGAAGCGTTTCACGCATCCAAGAACAAATTCTGGTTCCAGGACAGCGATGGGAAACTTAGACACCAAGTGAATATGACTTCTCTTGATACGTTTCATTTCTTGACTAACAAGAGCTTCTACCCTTCGCAGGAAATCAATCATGTCTACATGTCTGATCTTTGTATTTAACACATTTTAAAGAATGGACATGATATGAGATTGAGTTGCATGAGCCAACTCTTTTTCAAATTGATATTTCATTTTGCCCTAGATATTGATGGTGAGGTCATCTCTTGTGCTTGTGCTGCAACACAAAAATATTCCAAAATGTGAATACATCATCAGAGGATATTGCCATAAAAGGTTGATTCTTGATAAGCAACAAAGGTATGAGTATAGATTAGATACTTAGAGGACCAAATGTGATGATCTCAAAAAGAAACATCATACATAGGCAGAGGATGCAAATGGTAGGTGGAAAGAGAAAGTATGAAGTGAGAATGGAAGGAGATGGATATGATTTAAGATATGAAGGTGGAACGCATCGGAATGCCTATGAATGAAGACTCTTGACTTTAAAAAGTGACTTGGGCTTTCAAGATGTCATTATGGAAACTGGATTACATGTATATGCAACATGTAATGAGGAATAGAAAGTGAGATGACGTGCAAATGCAGATGGAGAATGAGCTTACATATAAGTGCATATGAAATGCGTGATGACAAGGGAAGTGGAATGACATGTATTTTGCTCATGAAGTGTGCATGCATATGGAAGGAATGAATGTAATGTGCCTTGAGGCAAAGTGAACTTTATAGATGTCTTTGAGGAAAGGTGAAGTCAAAGTACATGGAAAACCATGCACATGACATTTTTTTGACCTTTTAAAAAGTGACTTTTAGTCAAAATAAGGTTATAGAGATGCAATTACATGTAAAAGACTTTTCATGTAATCATGTCATGCAATTGGGTGCGGAAAGTGAGATGAGTGAGAATAGAAATGGAAAATGAGATTGCATGTACGTGCAGATGATGGATGGAAATACATGTAATTGCATGAGAAGAATGAGATTTGAAGTGTTGTGACATGGAAAGAAATAATGCTTTTGTATGAAATGTAAGGTGGAGTGAAATGAAACATGCTCAAGTTCTTGGGAAAGAATTTGCAACTCTTTCAAAATGAAGAAAAATTGAAATGCAAATATGCAAAACACAAAGACAAACTCAAAAGAAAAACGTACCTTTGCAAAAGACTCAAACATGTCAACAAGCAAGCTACCTCAAAATGCAAATTTGAATTTAGAGTATGGGAAAAAGCAAAAACCATGAAAATAAACTATTTCATCAATTTTAAAGGAAAAATGCACTTTCCATTGCATCAAAATCAACAAGTGTAAAGCATCAAGCCAAAACATGCATAAAACTAGCAAGATAAGCATGAAAATAATTAGCAAGAAGGAATATGTCTACTTACATGATGATTATGTGCCAAAAATGGAGAAAGAAACTCCAACTTTGAAAAGTTCACAAACAAACTTGGACTTCTTCAACCTTGCAATGATAAATTCGAAATGAGTATCCAATGAGGCATTTTCCATGCACAATTCCAAAAACATGCTAAAAACATACCATAACACAAACCGTTTTTGGCAAAGAATGAAAAGAAAACCCGTTTTTAGCAAAAATGTGATTCCAAGAAGGCATTACATGAATTGATTTTTACGTTGGAGTGTGAAAACATGCCCTCCAATATCATTACTAAAGATTTAAATTTCAAAGCTACTCCCTATTGGTCAAAAATGTGCATTTTGAAGTCCCAAATCTGGGCATTTTTGTCAAAACATGCCCTAAAATGAGACTAAAAAAGACATTTTTTGCATGGAAATGCAACATTAGATGCTTGAGAACACTTTCAAATCCAAAAATGACCCTATAGTGAAGATCTCATTGATTGGGTTCGGAAAAATTTGAAGGTTCCAATAAAAAATGGGTTCTTGGTAAGCACATGCATGAAATTTCGCCCCCAATTTTCAAAAATGGGTTTTAAAAGGGAAAATGCATATGTTTGAATGCAAAACACACCTTTTAGAGGTGATTGCATATTTAAAACTTGCATCCAAGGCCAAAACATACCTTTTGGAGGTGATTACATGTTTTAAAACATGCAATGGACTTTCTTTAGTCAAAACACATCTTTTGGGTGCAAACACATGTTTTAAAAATATGCTTTTTGCCCAAAAATGGGTTTTTGAGATGCATGTACATGTCTCATTGGCAAAACACACCTTTTAGGTGCAAAGACATGTTTTAAAAGCTTGCAATTACAACCCAAAGACCAAAATGCACCTTTTGGGTGCAAATGCATATGACATATACATCTCAACTTTTTGATGTCTTTGCATGTTTTAGTTGCAATTACAGGTATTCTCCATCAAAATTTGCACCTTTTGGGTGCAATTCCATATTTTGCATGTAAACATGTTGCACACAACTTAAGTGATAAATTAAGCACATGTTAATTTAATTTTGATGAAATATGACTTAAATGGGACATAAATAATATTCACATTATCATATTAAAAATATAATGTGCAAATATCATTTAATAAGTAATATTTGCTAGAACATTTGATTTAAAAATAAAAAATTAAATTGAACTATATGTTAATATAGTCACTTAAGTGAAAAATCAAAAAGCAAAGTCAACTTAAAAATATAACATAAAGTGCACTATAGTTATTTTAAGTGAAAAATTTAAATGATAAGTTAGAGAAAATAATTTTTATTTATGCTTTACTGAAGTTTACTTAGGATAAATGCATTAGTTATTAATAACCCAGAAAACTAGTGCAAAGAATAAATATCTAAACTATGAATGCAAATGATACAAAATCAAAATAGCATCATAGAGTTAGTCTCCAAGAGAGTAATGCAAATGCTGGAAGCAAAATAGCATTAAGAGGATGCAAAGATAAGAGATGCAAATACAAGCCAGGTAGCATGCTTATATAGGCTAAGAAGAGGGAGGAGGTGGCAACACCAACCAATGAGGAGCAACCATCTATTGGACTAAACATAGCAAAGTATCTTCTCAAGATAGCTAATGGATGCTCACATGTAGGAAGGTGACACCTCACAACCATTCACATAATAAGACATGCTTTATTGACCTAAGCGAGATTATTAAAAGTTTAGGAAAAACTTATCAAAATAGGAAAAATAAAAAACTACACTAACACCCCCCCATAAGCGAAGCTTAGGTGCATGTAGAAATGGGTCCCGGCAAGTCAAGCTTGATGAGGTACCCATGTACATAAAATTCCTCCAAAAGAGAGAGAAAAAAGACTCCCCAAAAAAAATTAGGACTCCAAGTGAGAGGAAGAGGCCCCCCCAAAAGATGAAGCATCCCGCACCTCTAGCAAAGCTTGCAAATTTTGTCTTATTGATCCACTTACATCGAACAAGTTTTCTTCCCTTAGGAAAAGGGACAAGATCCCAAGTGTGGTTCCTCATCAAGGAACTATACTCTTCCTACATAGCTGTATCCCACTCAGAAATACCAGAAGCCTCATGAAAGGATTGTGGATTTGAGGCAGTAGCAATGAAGATATGTAGAGCATCTTGGAATTGTAAACGAGTCTGCTTGGTGTCTGATGGATCCCCAACCCAATCACCTGCAAACTGCAAGGTCTGTCTAGCCCAAAGTGGACTAGAAGATGGAGAATCTAGAGGAGAATCATCAACCTGTGAATGATGACTAGGAGAGGAAGGAGGTGAGTCCTCTGAATCACTCTCTGCATCAAAAGTGGAGGTAGAAGACTGCTCAAGTGAATCTGACCCATTAGAAGATCTATCATGTATTCCAAGTGACTCCAATGTCAAAGTAGAAGGCAACCCTATGACCATGCTCTGTGACCATGCTCTGCTGGTTAAGCTGATGCAAGTAGTGAAAGTTAAGATGGCCAAACCGCTCATGCCATAATCTGCTCACATCATTAAAGTGAGTGAGCAAAACAGTCAAAGGAGGATCACTCATTGTGCAACTCACGTATCTCCACTGAATCAAGAGTGAACTCAACCCGCTTGCCTAAACCTGTGTGAGTGATCTGGTGTACCGATAGGAGATTAGTTGACAATGAGGGTACATAAGGAACATCATGGAATGTGCCATCCCCCACATCAACAAACCCTCTCCCACACACCTCAACAAGAGTGTTATCACCCATCAAAATAGAAGGCATAGTACACAGCTCCAAGGATGCAAGTTCTTCCTTAGATGAAGCCATGTGGTGTGAAGCACCTGAATTAAGAACCCAAGTGGATGGTGAGGAAGCAACTGCAAAAAGGGCCTTGCCCTTTCCTTTCCCCTTGTTATTTTCTCTTTCTTTGTTAGACCCGTCATTAGAACTTTGTTTGATAGACTCAGGAACACTGATATTATTCTTCTCAAGAATGTATGTTAAGTGATTAAGTTGTTTCTGCAAACATTTATGTTCATCATGACCAGGTCTTTTACAATAGGCACATTTGACCTTTTTTTTCTTAGGCTTATCACCCTTGGAAGATGGTGTATCAATAGTTTCTTTTGAAGAAACCAGCATCTGATCCTTCTTCTCCTCGCTATTCTTTTGTTTCTTGTCCTTACTATTGTTGTTACTACTTTGTCCTTGTTCTTTTGTGCCTTGGTTGGCAGCAAAGGCATGTGACTTAGAGGACTTAAGAATGCCCATCTGGATTAGCTTGTCCTGTTCTCGAGTGAGATTGACAGCAAAGTCATCTAAAGATGGCATGGTGAATTGAGTACCAAGTGCACCCTTAGTAGCATAGAAGGTAGAGACAAATACAGAATATTTTGAACTTAGCTTAGAGAGAATACTAAGAATCAGTTGTTCATCTTTCTTTTCAATTCCGCATTGTTTTAACTGTAGCCTTAGTGATTTCAATTTGGTGAAGAAATCTTGGATTGTGTTGAAATTGCTTGGACTCAAATTAATTAATTCATTTTCCAACATATGACCCCTCATTGAATCTTGTGTGCCAAATAGTGTTTCTAGCTTTGTCCATACTTCATTTGGTGTATCCAAAGACTCAATGTGAAATAGCAAGTCAGGAGAAACAGACAAACATAATGTTCCAAATGCCTCATCACATTTGTTAAACCACTTAGGCTTATCTTCATCTTTAGCAGGTTCAATTTCAAGTCCCATAGTTATCCTATTTAATCCAGCTTTCCTTAAGTGAATTGTTATGCGTGATTTCCACTCAAAGTAATTGTATGGAGTTAGGATGGGAATATTTTTTTGATCCATGATGAAGAAATGTAGAGGAAAAATGCTAGAAAGAAGAGAACCCAGCCACGACAATGCCCCCCCCCTCTTTACTCAATCAAAGAACACCCCCCCCCCCCAAAGAAATATGATTTGGCACTTTATTTTAGTGCGTTTACAACTACCATTAGAAAGAAATACTTAGTGGTCTTGATTTAAATGCATTACAAACCCTCATGAAGAGCATATGTTAAAAGTGAAACTTGGGCACAATAATCAAAGAAACAAATAGCACCACTGCGATCTACTCGAAAAATCATGCACTTTCAAAAAAAGAATCGCTTC
Source organism: Cupressus sempervirens (assembly GCA_028749045.1). NCBI lineage: Eukaryota > Viridiplantae > Streptophyta > Pinopsida > Cupressales > Cupressaceae > Cupressus > Cupressus sempervirens. The sequence goes on along the minus strand of CM053793.1, from coordinate 426,362,103 downwards.
GATACGAGGTCGTATGAGAAAGTTATGATCCTCTGAAGTTTCCAAAACGAGAACTGTGCACAGTCACGGCTGAGAATCTGCAATTTCTGAAGAATTCATGCATGAAAATCAAAAAACAACTCCACTAGTGGATAGAGCACAAAAAAATAGCCAAGTTCATAACAAGAATCATCAAAATCGGAGTCCATATGAGCAAGAATGAGACATTTGAAAACTGCGTTCAAATCTGCGACTGCCAACGGAGAGGGGTATGGCTGTAGCCTTTTATGCTTGATTTTGCAAAATATACAGCTTGCATGCAAAATCTAAAAGATACCCAGATGGTTTTTCGGGGCTGCAAACAAAACCCAGAAAGCGTTTTTCTTGTTGATGTAGAGAAGATGCTGCTGTAGTGTAAATTAGACGCTTTTAATAGTAAAAAACGGCTCAAAAAATCAAAAAACGACCCCAGCAACCAAAATATGACATGGAAATGCTGGATCAGCTTCCTAAGTCCATCAATGGCATGCTGGAACCTACAATACTGATTGAAAACTCCAAATATGCAAGTTGGCTGTCAGATTTGAGATTGAAACCCCAGAGAAAAACCGTTTTTGTCAAAACTTTTCTGATTCTCAGGATCATCCAAAGATGCAAGATAAGAGCATACTTCGTTTTTCAAAAAACTACAAAAAAGTTTATTAGCCCCCCACGAATCTCTCAAATAAGAAAACTAAAATCTACATTTGCACATAGAAAAGCTCTGATACCCTGTTAGAATTTGATAAGATTAATAACCCAGAAAACTAGTGCAAAGAATAAATATCTAAACTATGAATGCAAATGATACAAAATCAAAATAGCATCATAGAGTTAGTCTTCAAGAGAGTAATGCAAATGCTGGAAGCAAAATAGCATTAAGAGGATGCAAAGATAAGAGATGCAAATACAAGCCAGGTAGCATGCTTATATAGGCTAGGAAGAGGGAGGAGGTGGCAACACCAACCAATGAGGAGCAACCATCTATTGGACTAAAGATAGCAAAGTATCTTCCCAAGATAGCTAATGGATGCTCACATGTAGGAAGGTGACACCTCACAACCATTCACCTAATAAGACATGCTTTATTAACCTAAGCGAGATTATTAAAAGTGTAGGAAAAACCTATCAAAATAGGACAAATAAAAAACTACACTAACAGTTGTCACCTAGGAGTAAGCATACTTTTACTTGTTAACTTGTTGACAACACAGGAGTTTGTTCCTACCTTGTCATACTTATTTGTCATGCTTGGTTGTGGAGGATAATCCACCTTTTGTGGACATATGCTTGGTTGTCATGCTTATCTCCTAGCGCTTTCTAGCTCATTTTAGAAGCTTCCTAGAGGCCTTTATAAACAGACTCTCCTAGTGTATTTGCATATCATATTATACATCAATTCATTTTTTATAGCAATCTTCTCTTTTGCTCATCAGGAATGTCTCATCTATGGATTTGGCAATTCTTGTCTCCATAGCTTTTTGCCTCTCTTCTGCGACAGGTTTTTGCATGGAGGTGATTCTTGAGAGTTGTGGGGTTGATCGTTCATCAACTTCAACATGGTATCAGAGCTCTAGATCTTCATGCCCCTGTTCTGTTATTGACAGATTTGACATTGGTTTTTCAGATCTGAGCTTTCAGTGGTTATTTTATTGGATCTGGGGAGGTCATTTTTTTCGTGCACTTTGAGCCCAAACGGACATCACCGTTGAGCTCAGAGCGCTCGAAAGCCCCCATTTCCATATAAAATATGTCTAGTTTGGACGACGTTGAAATTTGAGGCAAATTTTTTTGCATTTTGATCTTGCGCTCATAGTGGAGAAAGCATTTTGTTTGCTGGTCGAAGGCATTGGAGACCTGCACTTCCATATCACCCTTGTTCTCCTCAAAAGTGCTCTTTTATTTGGTGGATTTAGACATTTGGTAATTGTACTAGGTTTGCTAGATGTGCTGGTTTATTTTTAGGGAAATGAAACGGCTGGCGTCAAAATGCCTGTCGTTTACTAGATTGGGCTTGTCATTTCTCAGGGCGTTGTAAATGGTGAAAATTCCTCATTCAAGTGCCTGAAATGACTTGACCAGTAGCAAGATCATTCAGTCATTTTCGTGTCTTTTGGTAGCAAGGCAATTTTGTCACTGTTGCAGATCACAGAGCTTGCATTAGGGTTAGAAGCAAGTGGTGTACACTTTCTATGGGTGCTCCGTGGGAGTGTCCTGTCACAAGGGTTTGAATCTCGCAACGTAGAGCAAGGGTTTGTGGAAACAGGCTGGGCGCCGCAGATTTCTGTTCTCTCGCATGCCTCCATTACTGGTTTTATTTCTCACCGTGGGTGGAATTCTAGTTTGGAGAACATTTTGTCTAGGGTTCCAATGGTGGCTTGGCCAATTCAGGCAGAGCAAAAGATGAATAGGCTTTTGCTTGTGAATTAGCTGAGAGTTGCAATTGAGATTTGTTCTTGCTTTTCTCCTTGTAGGTGTTGTTAATGGCCGTTACTAGGTGCCTCTACTGCAGACGCCCTCTTGCACCAGGTGGATCTCATGGTTGTGCTATCATTCTCTTCATATTATCTTGGGTAAAAATCCTTGATAATAGAGGCATGCCTTTTGGTAGGAGTAGTGTAGAATGCATCCCATACGAAATATAGGAGCTAGTTTGGTGTTGACAAATTTTCCTGTGAAATGCTGCGGAAGTGAGTGTTTGCCACAGGGGCAACCTTTACTGTGTTGAACACGATTGTGAGTGTGGGGTCTCCTCCACCTTGTGAATGGTGGTGTTTTTTTGAACCAACATCTATGCTGTCCTCTCTCCTTTGTGCCCATTTCCTTAGCTTCCGCATTGAATTCTAATAAATGAAGCCTTTTTGGGTGATTTTTTTATCATGGCATATATTTGGCCACTAGATATTTTTCTCCAGCATCGACTCTTTTACTGGCAACAATGTCTTTTGCTCTTGTTGTGTTTCCGGTGGTTGGAGTTTTTTTTTCTTGATTGGGGTCATTTTTCTAGCATATTTTTGCCTCAACGGCCGTTTGACCGTCAACTTTGGGCTTGTTATCTACTAACGTCAGCACCATATCAGCACTGCATCACTACTCCCTGTCACCTCCTCGGCCTTTGTTTGGACCTATCTTTTATTTTCTGCTCATATCTCGGGCATACGGACTCCGTTTTTTGCAAACGAGATATCGTTGGAAAGTTGGTTCCGAGCCCGTCATTGTGGTACATGTAGTTTTCAGTTTTGATGGCTTTTTCTGCTGTCAAAGTCAAGACTTTAGTTTTGCACTCCGGGAGGCATATCTTGAGCATCTGATTTTCGATTTGGGAATTCTTTATATCGTTGGAAAGCTCTTTCCGTGCTCTTTCCAGTGATGTTGGCTGTTTTTCTAGATTTTGCTCCAGGCACATTCCATTCAGTCTTCTGCATTTTTACATTCTGGTAAATAACTTGGTTGTTTCAAGTCCGGGGATCAATTTCTTTGCTTAAGATGATTTGTCATGACTTTTACTATCTTTTGTATGAGTCGTATGCCTTTTCTGATCATTTTTGATATCATTTGTAAGCATTTTTAATGCAAACACACTAAGATAAAGTGCCACTCTTTGCTTTTCAGGATCTTTTTCATCATTGTGACTTATTGTACTCACACTACATTATATAGTGTCATGGGGGGATAGTTGGTTGCCTTTTTGTGCCTTCTTCTTTTGTCAAGTGAGTGTACCTTCCACGACATTAGCCCCATGATGTGTCGGTGACATGTGCCTTTATAGGTGTTTGTACCTTTTTCTCACTCTCAATGTTCTTGGTTCTATCTATAAGAGAATTTTGGCCCACTTTCTTAGTTGCTTGTCACCTCACTCTGTTTGCATTAGAGGGGGTTCTTCTCTTGTTTCTAATGCTTCCTTGGTTCGATGGTTCGATGGAGTGAGCTATGTATTCAGTATTTGATCCTATATACTAGGCGATTGCAGTGGCTGGCTACCTATGCATTTCGGTGAGATGGATCATCTACGATATAGACACTCTTCTTGGTATTCCTAATTTAGTTGTAGCCTTCTATTTTAGAGGAGGTTCTATAGATCAGTAGTTTCCTTTTGACAGAGTTTGCGGCTTCTTCATGCTTTAGTGATGTTCTTAATGATCTTCTCTTTGTTCCTATTTTCTTGGACATTCTTTTAGTTGGAGGCTTCTTCAGTCCTTCACTAGGTTTTCAGCTATCTCTTTTTGGAGTAGGATTTTTCCCATTGGGTTTTCTCTATTGTCTCCGGTTTACAGAGATTGCATTGCATTTCTTTGCATTTGTACATGGGTACCTAACATGGCCTTGTTGTCAAGACCCATTATGCATTTCATCATAGCTGTTGTGAGCTTAAGTGAATTCCCCTTAAGTTGCACTTAGGGGGGGTGTTAGAGTAAATAATTATTATTTACGCTTTACTTAGGTTTATTTCGGATAAATGCATTAGTTATTAGTTGTCACCTACGAGTAAGCATACTTTTATGTGTTGACTTGTTAACGATAGAAGAGTTTGTTCCTACCTTGTCATACTTATCCTCTTGTCTACGTGGAGGATAATCTACCTTTTGTGGATATATGCTTAGTTGTCATGCTTATCTCCTAGCACTTTCTAGCTCATTCTAGAAGCTTCCTAGAGGCCTTTATGAATAGGCTCTCTTAGCGTATTTGCATATCATATTGTACATCAATTCATTTTTTATGGCAATCTTCTTTTTTGCTTATCAGGAATGTCTCATCTATGGATTTGGCAATTCCTGCCTCCATAGCTTTTTGCCTCTCTCTTCCGTGATAGGTGTTTGCATGCAGCTGTGGGGTTGATCATTCATCAACTTCAACAAAAGTAACTTGAAAACATAACATAAAGTGAATTTAAGTTATATTTTTCAAAAAGTGAAAGTCAAATTAAAAAAATAACATGATATTTTTATTTCGTGCGGTTGCATAAAAATGTCCACTTTTTGGGTACTAAATTGGTTATATCTTTTGATTGCCAACTCTAATTAAGTCCTAAGATAGACCAAATCAAAGGGAAAACTGGAAGCAATGACTTGATCAAAACCAAAGGACTAAAAATCAACAAACACACACTAAAAAACGAAGAAAAGGATGTTGAAGGCCTCAAAAATCTAAGCACAGGCTCGACAAACAGAAAAATGAAAAATACTTGATGAAAGCCTTTAGTAAAAGAATTTGTTATGTGAATTAGAGTTAATTGATCGATTAACATTGACCAATTGAATAACAAATTCAACTTATAGAAATGCGAAACTAGTTTGAAAAAGTTTTGTATTGTTATCTACATTTTGTGACGACAAAATGTAGGACAACACACCTGATTTACTATATAGCATTTGAGAGTGCTTTGGCCTTGGACATGTCATTGACCAAGAGGCAAGACTTTGGTGATAAATAGGGGGTTGTTATTAAGTGCTAAAAATGTATAAGGGATTGTTGCTAAGGATTTGGGGGCATCGGTCCCCTTAAAGTAAGATTAAGTGGTAAGTCAATATTTAAGTTGTTCTTTACATCATTAATAGTACTAAATATATAATAGGTATTCTAATTAATATAAAAATATATGTATATAGAAATTTATATGGATGATATTGCAATTTAACTTGTTAAAATAACATTATGAAATATAAAATTAATATCGGGCAAGAAAGTAATATAGTTTCTTGCGGATTTAAGAAATTAATTAATAATAAAAAAGTTTTATTTTATGTAACAATAATATATGTATTATTGTTACATATAAAGAAATTGATAACGCAAATATAATGTTTGCAATTGTGATAAGTCATTGATTCATTGTTGAAAGAATGATTGACCTTAAATTCTTTTGTGTTAGTCCATGGGACTGACACCATGGAGATTAAATGAGACTCGAAGCATAGAGCATGTGAGATATTAAGATCTCCATTGTCCGCCATGGCTAAGAATCAATGTGCTAGAATATTCTGATGATGTCAACATATGCATATGTGATTAGTCTTAGATAGAGGATTCCCGTCTAAGAAGAATCTTAAGGGGTGCACTCCCAGGAAGACGGCGAGGTAGCTAAGAGCTATGAAGCCTGATTTGGAGACGTTCTTAAGATTGGAGTTAAATTAGAGGGTAGAATAATATAGTTAGTTTTGTTATTGTTGTGATTCTAACCATTATGTTGCAGGTATTACTTGTTTTAAAGCAACTTTAATAGTGGGGACATTACATACTTTGCAGCAAGCAATGAGAAAGGCTTGAAATCTTGAGTCATCTACACAATGAGGCATGTTTGCTTCAAAGCTTACTACTTCATTCTATGATAGGGCAACCTGCAAGAGAGATGATAAAGCTGATTCTAAGCATCCCATGGAAGCCCCTTTAGATGAAGAAACTTTGAATGATCTAAGGAGGAAATAACTATGCTTTTGTTGTAGAGGACCTGATGACACAAATCATGATTGCCCTATGAAGCCTAATGGTAAGAATAAGATGATGGAGTGGTTTCATGATGATGAGGATAGCTGAAATTTTTCCAGACAACCAACTGATTATGAGCATGATACACATGAGGCTTCAAGTGATGGTGATGATGAGGTAGATGATTCTAACCTCAAGGTTCACTTTTCTAGCATGAGAAAGGAAGGTGCTTTTAGGATGGGTGGACTCTTGGCAGGATAGTGGGTGATTGCACTCTTTGATATAAGTGCTACACATAATTTGATTGATTCATGATTGGTTGCAAAGAGGGGGATTCAAACTAAGGATTTTGAGGGACTTAGAGTATAGGTAGCTGATGGTTACACCCTTAGGTAGACACAAAGCTAAGCAACTACTCCTTTAAGGAAGATTTCTATGTGGTAGACATGGGCAACTTTGATATAATACTTTGCATGACCTGGTTGTATACTCTTAAGGACATTTATATCAGCAATAAGAGAATGTAGATGAGATTTATTAATGGTGGAAAAACACATATTTTTAAGGCCGTTAGGAATAGTAATCTAAAGCAGATTTCTTTAAGATGTATGTAGACTTTAGTTCGGCAAGATGACATGCTTCATTGGGCAGCAGAGGGTAGGATGATGCCTATATTGGATAGTATAGGTAAGCTGGCCTACCACCTTGATTTTCAGTTGTTGAGGACTAAACACTCTAAAGTGTTTAATGATATACCACCTAATAGGGCACCTAATAGAGGGATTGAGCACACTATTGACTTAGAGGAGGGCACAAAGCCCATTATGATTATTCCTTGCTAACAACCCAAGCGGCTTAAGGACGGGATTGAGAAGACTATATGTGAGCTTCTCGCTATGGGACATATTAGGTTGAGTAAGTTTCCTTTTTGCTTCATTAGTTGTTTTGGTGAAGGAGGTGTTGCTTAATTTTAATGCATGTTAAAATTCAGTTCTGCAAAGATCAAATGAAGTAAAGCATCCATGTTTATCATTTTCAACTCATACTCAAAAATTGCAGAAAACACTTTTCATTCATATTGAAAGAATAGAAAATGTCCTTGTATTATTCATTTTGAATGTACAACTGATATTTACAAAACTGAAATAATCAAAGAATGCTAGAAGTGAAATTCTCTCACTCAATTGATCGTGAGAGGAGTCCCTAAACTACTGATATATATTCCTACTCTGCCAAATGAATAACATGAAAGGAAAAAGAGAGAGGAAAAGGTCATGGGCACTTGCCTGTAATGATTGGTTGAGTTGCATCTATTCACTTTCACCCATTGACTGCCTCAAACTGCGTGCCATCCATGCATCCGAACATTGCATTCATAGAAAAGATTGTTAGATCCAATGGATCTAAGCGATGCTAAGTGTCTCATCTTGCTTCATATCCATATTCCTATCATGCCTTTCATCTTAACAAAATAAAAATATATATCATCAGGAAAGGAAAATAATCATGACACAAATGCTTTACTACTAACATATTTGTTTCCTGTGCAGCATTCTATCTTTTATAGGTACGCGGATATAATTGTAGGCTTCCACGAGGATTATTGAGCCCAACGTGCCCATGAAAGATAGGACTTATGAAGCTGATCAAAACAAGTATAATAGGAGTATTGAAGGGATGTCTTTATTTATTAAACCCTCTACTTCTACAACGTATATGTTATAGTTAAATCAGCACTTGAAAAGGTAAAGCATTAAAGGGACTAGTCACATGATTTGAAACCTTTTGTTTTAAAGTTAAATAAAATTATTGGTTCAGCTGAAACTCTTCGATAAATTGTAAGTGTACTGGATGAGCATATATCAAACTGGTAACAGAGTTGTTCTAAGAAGAAAAGGAAAAAGGGGAATATCATCCACAGTAAACAGTGTCAAAAGAAAGAAATGGCTACAGTAATAGGTGAACGACAGGGTAGAATGCATGATAATCATACAAAGGTTTATAACAGCAAGCTGGTTCCTCATCATGCATAAAGAGACAATAAATACTATAGCTTAAATACACTTGTAAATTTGTTACCAGCAAAGGAAAGCTTCAACATGTAATAAGGGAAACAAAGGCAAGCTTCCGAGATCTACAAGGGCATCAGGTATGAACTATGGAGATATGTGACAAAGTACAAACTACTAAACAAACAAAAATGCTATCAGATACAAGTTTATCATGATGCATGATAGCAAGAGTTCTAGAAAATCCTCAAAATTATGGTATTTATAACAGCAAGCTGGTCCCTAATCATGCATAAAGAGACAATAAATACTATAGCTTAAATACACTTGTAAATTTGTTACCAGCAAAGGAAAGCTTCAACATGTAATAAGGGAAACAAAGGCAAGCTTCCAAGATCTACAAGGGCATCAGGTATGAACTATGGAGATATGTGACAAAGTACAAACTACTAAACAAACAAAAATTCTATTAGATACAAGTTTATCATGATGCATGATAGCAATAGTTCCAGAAAATCCTCAAAATTATGGTATCTAAGTGCAACATCTAGAAGCCATGGCATCATAAACTCCAGAATAACCAGCCGGATTGATGTGTTTGAAAGACCCAGAAGAAAAAGATGAGAAAGATATATATTAGGAGAAAAAGCGCATGTTTCCAGTCAGGCAACAACAAGAATTGCCAAGAAATTTCTAAGTTCTAATTAACTTGTGGCATAATGACAGATTTTGTAATAACAATGCAAAAGCAAATGAAATTCAGTCAAGACGTCCAAACCTCTACGAAACAGTGTGCATCAACAAAAGATATAGACAAGTACAAACTCCAGTGCAACAAACACTCAGTCATGGCATGATAATAGAGAAAAGATAGCATCATATTCCAAAGCAAAATGAAGTCTCAATCATGTCAAGATTAGAAAATACCGATTGACATAGATTCTGTAAATATTCAATTGTGAGGTATCGTAAATGCTGAAGAAAATTTTCAAAGTCACAACCAGAGTCAACAGGAAGCTGCTGCTAAACCTTAGGGTTTCAAGTTTTATGACAGGAGGTCGAGTACTGAGGCAAGCAACAATGGCTTTCATTCAAGAAAATCAGATATAAAGTAGATTTATTATGCTCAGAAAAGGATAGTGTCAAAATATCAAGGTGGTGGAGATCCATATACACTCAGAATACCATGATAGTAGCCATTGAAATTTCAAATACCTTGGAATCAATTTACAGTTTTGAAAAAAACCTTACAGTCATGAAGTTGCTAAAAGAAAAAAAAAAGGGTGCATGAAACCCCATAATTTCTTCTAATTGTAGCGGCTGAAATGGCAGCAGTCGCCAAATAGTTCATAGCAAAAGAAAAAAAATATTCTAGAAAATGATGACAACAACTAAGGGAAAATGCAGAAAAGACTCCAGCCTTCTGGTAATAATAGTTGCAAATCAGAAAAATCTCAGTCACGACAACAAAGAAGGGCAAAGTTACAGCCCGTGATTTCTAGAAATTTGATTGTAACTTCCAGAAATCTTCAAAATATAACACAAAATGCAACTATAGCAAGTTTAATACCTTCAAAAACTTGTGCCATGAGAAGGGAAAAGCACTAAATATAATATATAACAACGCGACTTTAGAATAGTTCCAGATATTCACAATATGGAGAAAGACCAAATAAATAAAGCAAAAGATCATAGAAGAGACTCCAAGTACTCATGATGGCACGTCAAAAGAATTCCAAATGTGCCCAGAAGTTGTGTGCAGATTGTGGAAGAAGTCTACGAACCCTAGCAACAACGGCATCAAAGCCCAAACTCCAGATTTTCCCAAGTAATTGACGATGTTCTCCAAATTCCTATAAAAAATGATAGTTTAAAACTCATGAATTTGCCTAGAAACTGCGTACAAAAGAAATCCTTTCCTATAAAAAATGATAGTTTAAAACTCATGAATTTGCCTAGAAACTGCGTACAAAAGAAATCCTTTGAAATGACAGCTGTTCATCTTTTCTTTTATCTCCAAAAGATGTGAGTGACAAATACAATAGATATTTTTGTTTTAGGGTTACATAGAGATACTTGGAGTAGAGTTTTCCACATTGCCTTCTCTTCGCCAAGCGGTTTTTTTTCTTCTTTTATTTTTGCCTTATGATATTTTATTTCATGTGTTTAGCTGATTAAATAAAATTGTGGTAAACATTGATTTTTTGTTATATTAATTTTGTATTTTTCCATTGTAAATAATATTACTTATCTTGATAATTTATAAGTCAATTAAGTAATATTAAATTTTCAATACAAAATTAATATTAATGTTTTAAAAGTAGGAGTGAGAAGATTCTATGACTATCCTTAATGACACATGGAGACTGATTTTGAATGAGGAAGGGTCTTCTAGTTGGATAAAGTCCCATTGAAGAGGTGAGTGAGGTTGTATTTTTGCCAAGTGGTAAGATTAACTTGGAGTCTATTTCTAGGAGGCAGTTGAAGGTTGAATTTGACTTTGCCAAGTTAATTTTGGGGTCTTTATGATCAGTTGGAGCAGTTTATGGGCAGTTAGGAGTGAGTCAGAGGCTCCTTTATGACTTAGTGGAGTTTATGAGGTAATTAGTTATCAGTTGGTGGTTTTGACTCCTATTTTGGAGGCTTTTTTCATGGATTCAACCCCAAGGGGTTTGTACTTAGTCTTTTGAGACTTATATTGGTTTTTCAGTTCTGATTATGCAGAGTAGACTTTTGTGACGTTTCCTTGGTCCTAAGTCTTTCTAAAATTTCTTTGTAACTCAATTCTGAATTCTGAATATATTTTGAATGATTTTTGTGACAGAATTTCCCATGAAATTTAGCCTTCTTTTCTTTCTACATCTTTGTGTAGATATATGATTGATTAAGATAATAGAATAAATCTGGGGATTCCTTGTTACTTTGTCTCATTTTTACCTAGTTGCAGGAGTGTACTTTTGTTTGCAGGTTACAGTTCGTATCCCTCATTCCAAGATAGAACTGTGGATGGTTTTTGTCTTTCCTTAACTCTCTTTTTCAGGATCCTATAGTGAAACATTTATGCAAACTTGCATAGGATTGAAGTGTTTTTGTCTACAAGGGGACTTTTACTAGTCAAGATCAGTTGTGTGTTCAATATTCACAAGTTTTGGCGTATCACTAATTAGTTTAAGTTCAACTTTAGGTGTTTATTTCTGCATTTCTTCCCCTTTTCCACTCAAGTTAATTTGTTTCAGTATTTAGAACTTAGGTGACTATCACGAGGAGTCGGCCTAGAATCTGAAGATTCACTCCAATTAGTGGGAAAAGCCAACCACCTAGGAGTTATTCAATGTTGACTTAAATTTCCAGTTCATTTTCGTATTTAGTCAGGTGCAAATTTCAGGCCTCAATAGTTTTGGCATATGCCCGGCGGGGCACAAAGTTAGAACTTTTAGAAGTTCTTGTTGTTTTGATGTGCTACAACAAGTTTATAACTTTAAAGAAGTTGAAGTTTTAGCATATCTAGCAACTCCATTTGTGAAGGAAAGTGACCAATGCAAAATTTTATATGAAAAAGGTAGAAACAAAAAGCTCAAAGTCTTTTGAGTATTTGCAACTGTCATTACCCAAAAGGAAAGGAAGGACTCAATCGAACTCCTCGTGCAAAGAGAGTTCAGACAAATCCTCCAAGAATATATGTTAGAAGAGGAAGATCATTGCATAGTGAACGTCTTGTTAGACATTCAACATCACCAACTATCAAAGAAGAGCCACCAATTGTTGTTTCTAGGAACTTCAACTTCCCAAACAACAAGAGCAATTTTGGTACGATAGGTGTAATCTTTTATACTATAAGTGCAAGTATTTTTTCATCACATTCAAGTACTGTACCAGCAAGTGCAAGTTCAGTTTCAGTGAGCATATCAATAGTCTCATTAAATGGCTGTACCAAGAGCCTTCACTTTTGTTCCTTTTAATCAAGGGATCCCTTTGAATATCCAAAAACACAATGATATACCATTAGCAGCCTTGAAAGGAGTACCGGAGTTTATAGGAGAGGGTCAAATCACACCTTTTGAACATATAAGAGATGTAGTAGCATTATGTAATTTTCACCATGTGACTCAAGATAATGTGGATATCAAATTGTTAGCCATGTCATTCAAGAAGGCATTAGAATGGTTCAAAAGTTTAACTGTGGCATGCATATCGACTTGGGATGGACTTGGGGATGCTTCTACAAAGTTCTTTGAAAAAAAGTCAAATCATTTGTCATTAATGGAGTAGTTGGCCACCATCAAGAGAGCTCCTCAAGAGCAAATAATGGATTTGAACATCCAATTTCAAAAAACTTGGAATAGGATACATGCTGCGGTAAGACCTTATGATCACGCATTTTTATATTACTTGAAGAGCCTTAATAGTGATATATCCATAATGATACAATCCATGGGGGGTCAATCATTACCTCAAGCTTATACTATAGCTATAAGAGTGGAAAATAACCTTATTTAGGCAGGAAAAATAGCTTCTAGACCTCCTATGCCATACTTTCCAGATATTCAGCCAAATATGCCATTGCATATACCCCCTCTTGCTGCAATACCCGCTGTTCCAACTATAGAGTCTGGTGGAAGTCAAACAAATGCCGTTGTCGGACCCTCAAATGAGCTACAAGAGGTTAAAAGTAGTCAACAGAGGATAGAGATCTTTTTGCAGACCTTGGGGAATGAGTTAACTAGTATGAAAAAACAACAATTCGAAGGTCAGAGGTTGCCATTTCAACAGTATAACAAGCAATAGCAAGGAGTGTTGCCCCACTTTTTAACGCAGTCCAATTTTGAAAAGTGGAGGATTTAACTCGTTTTGTGTTTAGGCCGGTCGAGTTAGTTGGTCCTTCCTTCCTCAAGTGTTAAGTTTCTCCATTGGGTTTCCATCTTTTTCCTATTCCCGCATTATATAGCCGGGTGGGTGTTCCTTATTGTCATGAGTCATGCGGGTAGTCTACATCCTTACTTGATGGAGATTCTTGAATAATGCTACCTCAGATGAATTTACTTGCAGCTCATTTGATCAGAGTATAAAGAAAGTTGAACTGGTGGAAAATCAAGTTTCTTCTTCTCCTTAGCGGGTTTCCGCACCCCGAAGGTGAAACTCCCCAGAGATCTATAAATGCTATTTGTAGGTTGAAACAAGGAAAGGTGAGTCATAATATGGATGGATCATTCAAGTATTATCATGTTTTCATAGTGGGAATCACTCAAAACTCACCAGGATGATCAGAATAAGCATCGGCAGAAAAGTCAGAAATAGCTTCTCCTTTGGCGGGTTTCGAACCAAGAAGTGAGTTTTCCGAAAAGACCTAAACAGAAGGGTAAAGTTACTAGTGGGCCCCATTTTTCGCTTGCGAAGCCCTTTTTATGTTTTCCGAAGGCTTAAAGTGCTTAAGGCAGAAAAGGTAAAACAAAAACGTAAGCGAAAAAATGGAAATCGCCTTCTCCATTGCAGGTTTTCTAACCTCGAGAGCAATTTTTCGCATCCAATGAAAAATGGCTACTGCAAGCATGGTAAGTGTTTGAATTGATGACTAGATGTGTTTGGGACAGAAATGGAAGCAAATTAGTTAAATTTGTAAGGATACTTTGAGCGGAATCTAGCCAAGCAAATTTTTCGCTAGGGAGTACTTCGTTGTTTTTCTGAAACTGGGTGAAAACGGAAAGGTAAGTAAGTAATAAAGGAGAGTTACCGTTGGTCCAATGGAAACAGTGAAATGACAAAGAGAAATCTGTTAGAACCCTTACATTTACTAATCCAACGGATTTATCCTTAAATTCACTCGTGTGGCGCGGATTGTGGAATTTAACGGGCAGATTAAGGGTTCTTATATAAAGAAGAATCTAACAGAATTTCAAATCACTGCCTTACTGTTATACTATTATATTGAATAGTGCTTCCAAAAAACTTCAAATTTTAGGGTTCGTTTCTTTACATTATCACAATTGTTGAATTTCTATCATTCTATATCAGGCAAGATGGCATCAAGATTCTCTGGTTTTGATGGGCTGGGTGGAATCAAGTCAACATGGTAGAGTATCTCTAATACTTCGTTATGTTTCTTTGATATGCAAGATTTTTAGAGAAGGCTGAGAATTGAGCCGATTCACCCTATAACGGAGAAACTCTGAGGAAGTGGACTGGTGGAGGCAGCCGGGTTTCCTATCGCAGTACAAGCTCCGGAGCTAATTGTGGAATGTATCAATCATTACAACTTGGACACCAAAGAGATCCTATTGCCTGATCAAACGGTATTGATTTCAATTGATAGGCAAGCGGTGGTGAACTGTCTGCGGATTGCGGAACAAGAGGAGTTCTTTGAGCTAACAATCGGAGGAGCCATGTCCGAATTCTCCCTGAGGAAGATGGTCTGGCGGAAGGAGATCATGAACTCCTAGTTCCAAAAGCCCAGGGGAGCAAAAAGTAACGTCCCTAAAACCTTGTTTGGCAGGGATCTTAAGCCCGAAATTGTGGATATTTTGGTCCTCTTGCATCGACTAAAAGGTGAGGTAGAAGCACTCAATTTTATAGAACAATACTTCTTTATGGTGCAAATTATCTGCTCAGACACAGTATGTTTACTAGGCATTTGAAGTTAGTGAACATCTTTCTAGGGCTCTCAGTGTAGCCAAGTTTTATAATTCGTTTTATATGTCATCTTTCTTGATATATATGTTGGCTTCCCTACAATTGTGGCCGCGACTCCCCATAATAGAGAATTTTCCTGAAAATGTAAAAAGCTATGAGATTTATCCATGCTTGCAGTTACAGAATAGCTATGCGGAGTATATCCGGGTTACTGATGCATTCACTATGAGAATCTGCAGGGAACTCCAAGGGTGTTCGGAGCGGAGGTTCAGCCCAGAAGCAATGGCGGTCATCAGCCAGTTTGGCTGTTATTTTATTCAATTCTCATCTTTCTCTTATTTGCGTCTTGCAGCGTTTGACGGATTTCCCCTGAAGTTGCCTAGATATCTGGATGATATAATCGTGCTCATCGAGATCGTTAGGAAAGCAATCCAAGTAAATGTGTTGAGTGCCAATTTGAGAAAGAAGGGGTATGAATTCCCCATAAAAGTTGGAGCTTATAGTTGTGAATCCAGATCTGATGCAAAGAACATACTCAAAGCATTCGAGAAAAAATACAGACTGGAGGAGTATAAACTGATCAGGCCCATGTTTGATCCAAATGGGTATGCTAGAGATGTGCTTCAAATTGGAAGCATCATCAAACATGTAACTACTATAGAAGATTACTAGGCTGATTGCAGAGATGAGCTAGAGAGCCAAGACCGTGCCTTTGCTAGACTCACAGTAGATCAAATAAAGACCTATGGCATTGAGTTGGATGTGGAAGGGCTAGAAGATGATGGGCAAAATATGTATAGTAATACATATTTGACCAAATTGAGAAACATCCCAATCGCCGTGTGTAAATATAGAAGAAGATATTGATGTTATGATGGCTTGGATCATCAAGAGAACCGGGAAATGGGTTGAGTGGACAGCAAAAAAAGCCAGAGTAGGAGCAGGACTACTCAAGCTTCTCCAGCTGCTGCTACTCCCACTTCCTCTCAAAGCGCCACACCCAGTGTTACAACTTCAGCTACTCAAGGGCCAGCTCAATCTGTAGGAGGAGGTGATCAACCCCCAGAGAAGAATATTTCAATAGCTCCAACTTGCCAAGGAGGTTCTGTACCAGTGATTGGAGCTCAGGCTGGTACTGAAGAAAAAGGGACAGAAGAGCCGAAAGATGGAACCACCGCTCCAGCCTCGCCTCCTCACACCACTCCAACTCCATCTCCATATGCTCCTCCAATTCCATCTCCCCGTGTTGGCCCAATTTCATCTCCTCATCATAGCCCTACTCCATCTGCAGGTGCTTCTCTTTTGAAGCCAATTGGTTCTCCCATCCAGATAGTAGAGATTGGAGATGATAAGAGTAGTAGCAGCGAGTCCACTGAATCCGATGAAGCTGCAAAGAGAACTCAAGAAGAAGAGAATGTCTCAGGTTCATCTCGGCTCCTCTCTCAAGATACGAAGAACCCCTTCTCTGCAACAACAGTAGCAATGACTCCAGTAAAGAAGAAAATGTTCAGCATAGAGTCACTTGGAATGGCTTCTAAGGTGATTGGTACGGAGTCCTGGCTTAAAGACACCTTAGAAAGAAAAAGAAAGAGGAAAGATGAAAGTGTTCCTACAAAGGATGTTGTGTCTCAAGCGGTACGCTCTGGGTCAGCCATAGTAAAAGCTAAGAAGTAGAAAAATTTGTCCATACTTGGGCAGGATCTAGAGACCGGACATTTGACTATGGAGATTGCCAAACCAAATAAAGTAGGGCAGATTGAGGATATGACTCCCGAAGACTTCACTCTGCATTCAATTGATCTTGGAGAGGCCAAGGATGATACAAAAGTTGGCTTATGGAGATCAGGCAATGAGATAATAGAAGGTCAGTTAGAAAACCTCAAATTATGAAAGATTAAGATGAAAGCTGAGATAGAAGAACTCAAAAGATTCATCAGGCAGTTAGGTTTTCCATTGGCAACCATTACTGGTGTGCCTGCTACTGGAAATCCTATAGCAGAGGAAGTGCAAGCTTTCATCTCACAGCTCCTGAAAGATAGACATTTTGGTCAGATTGGGAAAGAGTGGATTGATAAACTCAATGCAGATGGAGTTGCTCTGATTGGTCGAATTGGGAATGTTATCATTCGATTGGAGACTGAGAAAGATAATATGTCGTCTAATCAACACAGTTTGACCGCAGAGAAAGCAAGATGTGATGAGTGTATCTCTCTCCTAAAAATGATTATCTAGATGAAGGCAAAGGAGGCGGTTGAAGTAAAAATTTGAAAGAAAGGAATTGAACCCCTGTTTGAATAGCCCCACGGTATGCAATTCAAGCTAGAGATGATTCAAGAAGCTGAAAAAGGACTCAAGGAAACGTTAGATAAAGTGAAGAGAACTCAAGATAGGTCATTTGAATTGATGAAAGGATTACACATTGATCCACAAACTAGCGGTCAAGGGAGAGTCCTTATTGGAGTGGAGATAATGAAGAACAACTTCTCCATGTATTTAAGTAACCTGTTAGGAATGGTTTCAAGCGTCCAAAATAGAGTAACAGAGCTACAAACACTAGGTGGATGCATACACGTAGCTGCTGAAGAATTGACAGGACATCTAAATTCTATGAAAGAGTTGGCTCGAGAACATTCAAAATGGCTCTTAAGATTCACTAATGTACACGTGCTTAGTCATGAGGAATTAGTTCCCATTATAGTTGCCGCTAAGGCATATAGGGTGAAAGTTGAAAAGGGGAAGAAGTCTAAATTATTTGTTGATGCCTCCTTTTCACTTTCTTTTGCAGCTTCAACTGAGTTTGTAAATTTTGTAATATGACAAATTGGCATCTTGCCATTTGTCTCCTCAGAAGATGAACCGATTAAAATTCCTATTGTAACGGTCATCTCTCAAAATCTATATGTATGAAGTTGAATGATTAATTAAGGGTCGGCAAAAATTTTGGCGTGAAGTACTGTTTGTTGCAGAGATAATTGAATGGTATTTTATTTCAAATCATTTTCCGTTCCAGTACGTATTGTGATTAGTTAGTATTTCCTTTCTGTATCGCTGAGAAACAAGGAAGAACAGAGTTTCATTTCCCTTATTTTCCAAAATACAAATGAATGTAATAAGTATTGTTATAATTCATTTGAAGAAAGGATTCTGTTAGTTTTTCCCGATTCATCAGTTGTAATTCAGATTTGAGTTTGACTTAGTTTAGCATCAGTTGATTATGCAAATGGATTTATGGATTCATAAGATGTGTGGGTACATGAATCTGTTTCAGTAGTGAGAAGTTATTATTTGCCTGAGTTGGATTTAATTTAGGTCTAACTTGGTTATTCCTCTACTGTTCTCGAGTTAAGAACATACCACAAAGTAGTTTAGGAAGAAAACAAAATTCATTGCAAATTTGTTTTAGGGAGCTGTACCTATCAATTCAAAGGAAAGCCAAATTATTTACAAGAGGTTTTCCAACTGTTTGTGATCAGATATTGTTCTTAATTGGGTAATAAAGAGTAATAATATAAAAGAACAATCTGTTTACCAATAGATTTTTGGCGACTGTGCTGGGGAGACGAACAGTCGCTTGATCAAAAAGCCTATGTCATTAGGAAAAATGGTACTACCTCATGAAAACATAATCCTAGTGCTCCAACCTAACCTTGGTTTTTGCAGACGACCAAGAGGATATAATTTCATCCCTTAACACATTTGTTTGGAGGCACAGAAGGAACACTGAACATTATCAGAATGCTAGCTAGGTATTAGAGGAAGAAGAAAGAAGAGCTGAAGCCTTTGAAAGAGCTGTTCAAAGGAGAGATATCCAGAGAGTAGAAAGACAATTAAGATAGTAAGCTTAGAGTTAAACTAGACCTAGCATCCTGGAACAGTTTAGGTTCCTCAGAAGTACCAAGGAACAGGGTGGGCAAGATTCCACCTTTGATAAACTAGTAGAGCTCGGCTTTCCTATTTTAGACGTTCTAAAGCGGAAAGGTGAAGGTAAAAGTCGGAGTAGACCCCCTTCCCCTGTTAGAAATTAGGACACCAACACTTCGCATTCCACTTGTCAGGTGTTAGCACTTCACAGAGTTACTACCCCTCTAGTTGTTAATTTTTCGCCATATACTGCTAGAACGATCATGGGTGCTCCATGGGCCGTGGCAACAGGGCCGTTAGCACTAAATGCTTATCATCCACTCCCAACTGGTTCAAGGAAGAATTTCCCTAAATTCTCAGGTGATGGGAAAGTCACTACAGATGAACACATTAAAGCCTTCTTTGCGGCTACCCATATATTAGGGGTGGGACATGAAGATGTTGCTGTAAGATTGTTCGTAGAGACCCTTACAGATAGTGCAATAGATTGGTTTTATCATCTACCTGACGGCTCAATAACTGATTGGGACACGATAAGAACTGAATTTGAGGCCAGATTCAAAATTGCAGAAGATGAACACGCCTTGCTAACATAGTTGACTTCAATAAGAAGCAACCAACTATGAGCATGAGGGATTTCGTTGCCAATTTCAATAAGATTAATAGCAGAATTCCTACTGCTGATAGACCCATACCTGGCAATCTAAAAACTTTCTTTATTAGTGCTATGCCTCCAGATATTAATTATGATCTAAGAAGAGCACGCCCCACTGATCTGGCTGATGCACAGAAGAAAGCTATTGAATGTGAGGATGATTTAATTTCCGTGGGAAAATGGAAACGAGAACTTCAAACTAAGGGGAGTTCTAGTAATACCACATCATCAGAAGAGATGATTCAGAAGTTGTCTGATGAACTAGTAGCAATGAAAAAGCAATTACCCGGATTCAATGACTCTTATCAGCGGAATTACCAAAATTCACCAGGAAGAAGCAATGAAAGTAGATTCCCGCAACTTTGCAGGTTCACAACTTAGGTTGCAAATCGAAGCAGCACTGAAAAAAGGAAATATGTGCATCTTTCATTTGACCACAGATCATGACAGTGAGAATTGTCCGGAGACTATTCGTATGATGCAGTTGTTAGCTACTAATGAATTAAATATTGCAGCTCCGTGTTTAGAACATGATTCTTGTTCAAATGGCGGCTCTGGAAATTTATTTTTGGAATATGAATTGGATTCTGAATCAAAAGGTGAGTGTTACGCAACCATTGATGGAACTTCATAAACAGTACTTACCCGTGGACAAAGGATGAAGAATCAAGCCTCTAGTCATACTCACAGAGACGACTCCAGTCCTTCTATGAGTAAAGTGCATACTGATCAAGAAACATCCACTTCACAAACGGGTAAAGACAAGACATCTTTTGATTTCATTCAATTTTGTGAAGAGTCAAAAGTTCAAATTTCCACTATTGATTATTTAAAGTCACATCCTTTCGAGTTAAAGAGATTAGTGGATAGATGTAAAGGGGGTATCTCAGACTTGAATCATAATGTGACTATTGAAATTGAAGATGAAACCTTAACATCTGGCTTGTTTAATCAAGAAGATTCTACTGTTTTAGCAACCTTCCTTGGACAAAAGCCTGAACCTTTTTATATTTCATTGTACATCAATGGATGTAAACTTAGTAATTGCATAATAGATTCAGGTGCATTAGATAATGTTATGCCAATTTTGTAGCTAAAGCTTTGGGACTAAATCTTACTAAAGTGCATGGGAGATGTTATTCTATGGATGCCAAACAAGTCCCTTTACTTGGACAGATCAAAGACGCTCAAGTAGCCTTAGCTTCACATCCGGAAAAGAAACTCCTATTGACTATCCTAGTAGCTGATATTCCAGCAAGCTATGGACTTTTATTAAGTAGAAGTTTTTGTTGAGACTTGGGAGGAGAAATAAAACTAGATTGGTCTCAAGCAGTGATACCTATTGGGAATAAGAAGGTCAAATTAGAACCTGAAGAAAAAGCAAAGTTGACAGTTTTGAAATCAGATGATCCTAAAGCTCAAATTCTATATCAAGAACTGGAATTCGGCAACTATATATTGTTTACTGAAGAAGGTATGAATGAACAAATAGATGAAAATCCAGGTGATAAAATTCCCAATGAAAACAAAGATGTACCAGGCATATGGACGCTTGAATTTGACGGAAGTTGTGCCTCTTCAGGATCTAGAGTAGGTGTAGTATTGATATCCCCAGAAGGAGAACCTGAACCTATGGCTTTCAAATTGGAATTTGGGAATATGAATAATACCGCAGAATATGAGGCTTTATTACTGGGAATAATGTCAGCAAAGGAAAGAGGGATAAAGATTTTAAAAGCTCAAGGTGATGCCGAGCTTATTGTAAAGCAAGTAAAAGGGCAGTATTCTATTAAAAACCATAAGCTTAAAAATTATAGGAACAGAGTCTAGGATGAGATTGAAGGTCTGGATGCTTTTCTATTGAAGCAGTTCCAAGGGAGATGAATACCAAAGCTGACTCCTTAGCAGTTTCTGTCTCTTTATTGCTCCCTCATCCAGATTTCAAAGACAAGAAGTACTAGATCGAAATTGTATATCGATCTGCCATCCCAGATAACACAGAATCTTGGCAAGTCTTCAGTGATGACAAGAGTTTGTAGATGTTTTTAGAGAATGACAAGTCTAGTTTTGAACATGAGTCCAGTGGAGGTGATCATGAAAGCTCTAATGTAATTGAGAAACAGGGTCAAAACGGAGAAGTTCCACTGAAAGGTAATACCATTCCTCCATATTTTGTGGCTTTAGAAAAATTGTTTAATAGACATGATGCTTACATAAAGCAAAAGAGAGCGGAAAAGGGACCTACCACAGGTGAATATGAAGGAGTTAACATTGGAGACATTCATAATCCCAAACTGATTAACATTGGGAAGTGCTGTTCACCTGAAGAAAAAGAGGCCGCAAAGAATCTATTTATGGAGTATAGAGATGTTTTTGCTTGGAGTTATGAAGATTTGAAAAGCTATAGAGATGGGAAAGTAAAACATCAAATTTCGCTTAAACCTGATGCAATCCCTTTCCGACAAAAACAGAGGAATTATAATCCTAAGGTTGTAGATGCCATTTTTCGGGAGGTAGATAAGATGCTGAAGGCGAGGATAATTTATCCCATTCACCACTCCACCTGGGTAGCCAATATAGTACCCGTTAGAAAGAAGAATGGAGAGATAAGGATCTGTGTTGATTTTCGCTATTTGAACCAGGCATCTCTAAAAGATAACTTCGCTCTCCCCAATATGGATTACTTCCTGCAAATGGTAGCGGGATCTGAAATGATGTCTATGCTAGATGGATTCTCAGGTTATAATCAAGTTGAAGTAGAAGAGAAAGATCAACATAAGACAACATTCACTACCCCTCGGGGTACATTTGCATATCACAGAATGCCTTTTGGGCTTATTAACGCTGGTGCTACATTCCAAAGGTGCATGAGTAAGACATTCACTGATTTGAAAGACCGAATCATAGTCATATATCTGGATGACCTCTCCGTGTTCTCAAGAAAAAGAAAAGATCATATGGAAGATTTAAGGAAAGTACTACAGAGGTGCAGAGAGCATGGAATATCTCTTAACCTAAAGAAGTCAGTTTTCTGTGTGATAGAAGGAAAGCTTTTGGGTCATATAGTGTCCCAGGAAGGCATTAGAATCGACCCTGAAAGAGTAGAGGCTATTTAGAGATTAAGTCTACCCTCAAACAAAATAGGGGTTAAGTCTTTTTTTGGACAGGTAAATTTTCTCAGAAGATTTGTGCCTGATTTCGCAGAAACTACTAAACATATAGTAGACATGATGAAAGGAAATTCAAATTTTAAATGGAATGAGGCGTGAAAACAAGCTTTTCAAGATATAAAAATTGCTATTGCCCATGCCCCAGTTTTGAGTCATCCAAATTATAAACAAGATTTCTTTATTTATTGTTATGCTTCTGAGCATACTTTATCTGCAATATTAATGCAAGATAATGATGAAGGGGTACAAGCTCCTATAGCTTTTATGAGCATACCTTTGAAAAATCATGAACTGAAATATTCACAAATTGAGAAGCATGCTTATGCAGTAGTCAGATCACTTAAGAATTTCCGGTTTTATATCTTACATTCACACTCTGTCGTCTTTGTCCCAGACATAGCAGTAAAAAGTGTACTAACACAACAGGAAGTAGGTTGCAATGGCAGAGGAGCGTGGGTAGCAAAGATACAGGAATACGATATTGAGATTAAACCTACAAAGTAGATAAGAGGGAATGCTTTATGTAAGGCAATTGCAGAGAACAAAATCACTGGAGAGTCAGAAGAACTGGGTGAGAAACAATTGGTGTTCGCTGTAAGTCTCCACAATCCATGGTTTGAACACATCATTTACTTTTTAACATATGGTGAATGTCCAGAGGGCCTAAATGTAAAGCAAAGAAGAGACCTTAAACTGAAAGCAGCTAAATATGTGATCTGGGATGGTAAGCTTTTCAAAAGAGCTATTGATGGTACTTCCCTTAGTTGTGTAGATAAGCAGAAGCAAGAAAAGTTGTTGAAGACATTTCATGATGAAGCTTGTGGTGGACATTTCTCTTCCTCAGTCACAACATTTTGTCAGCCGACTGGATGGTTCCAGCGGTGTTTCTGTAGCCGACGGATTGGCTGTCGTCGGTGTTTTGTATTTTGTAGCCGATGGGTAAATAGTTTGTAGCAGATGTAATATTGTGGCCGACAGACTCCTTCGAGAAGGTTCGGCGGTAGTATTTATATCCTGTCTGGGGTCATTGTAAAGCATCAATAATCTACATTCGTTTATCTTATGAAGCATAATGTATGTCTAGCATATGCAAATATAATTCGGCTATTCTGTTCCAGTGTTTGTATGCGTTGATTTCTTTACCAGTATGGTAAACACATTTAAAATACTAAGGCAGTGTTATTACTGGCCTGTGATGTTTAAAGATGCATATGCTTGGGTAGCAAAGTGTGAAAAGTGCAAAATGTTCTCTGGACGTCCCCAACTAGCTGCCCTACCATTGAGACTTGTTATCATAGAAGGGCCTTTTCAACAATGGGGCCTTGATTTTATTGGTCCTGTTAATCAAACATTCAGTGCTGGTCATCAATATATAATAACAGCAACCGACTACTTCACTAAGTGGGTAAAAGCTAAAGCTACAAAGAAGACTACTTTCGAGGTGGTGTGTGGATTCATAAAAGAGAACATTTTGGTCAGGTTTGGTGTTCCTATCAAACTAGTGATGGATAACGCGTCTTATTTTTCTTCAATTGAAATTACTGATTTTTGTTTTGAGTATGGGATCACCGTTGGTCATTCATCTGATTATTTCCCTCAAGGGAATGGCCAAGCAGAATCTAGTAATAAGAACTTAATTAATATTGTGAAGAAACTAGTTTCAGATAATCAGAAGACCCACAAGAAACTTCATGAGGCGCTCTGGGCAGACAGAGTGACACCCAAAAGGGCAATCGGTATGTCTCCTTTTGAACTGGTTTATGAAATTGAAGCCAATTTGCCTCTACCTCTGGAGTTAGCGACGAGCAAGCTCAGAACAGTAATTGAGGATGATGTCTATAAAAATGGTCTCGAGAAGAGGATCTTATATTTGAGCAAACTTGAAGAAGAAAGGAGAGAAATTGTAGACCATATTACACAGCATCAGCTGTGAGAGAAATAACTATTTGATAAGAGAACAAGACCGCGAAAATTCATGGTGGGAGACAGTGTGCTACTTTGGGACAAAAGAAAGGCTCCGAAAGGAATGCATAAGAAGTTTGATACTTTGTGGAAAGGTCCATTCAAAATTCACCAAACATTTGACAATAACTCTTTCAAATTGGCTTATGAGGATGGTGAAGTACTCCCCCTGACTTACAATGGTCAGGATTTGAAGCTCTATCAAGTTTCAAATTGAAAACAGGTAACCCCTGTAGTGTACTATAGTTAAACTTAGTGTCCTGTGTGTGCCTTAGTTAGCCTTTTCCTTTCTATTCTCTTTTCCTTGTGCTTTTTTTGTTTTTGTTTTCGTTGAGTTGCCACCTTGTATATTCTTTCGTGAAATCAGAGATTTTGAGTTCCTCGCTTGGGTGTACTCTACCCAAGTCCCCAGTCAGAGCTAGCTGTTGCCCCACTTTTTATCGTAGTCCAATTTTGCAAAGTGGAGGATTTAACTCGTATTGTGTTCAGGCCAGTCGAGTCAGTTGGTCCTTCCTTCCTCAAGTGTTAAGTTTCTCCATCGGGTTTCCATCTTTTTCCTTTTCCCACATTATATAGCCAGGTGGGTGTTCCTTATTGTCATGAGTCATGCGGGTAGTCTACATCCTTACTTGATGGAGATTCTTGAATAATGCTACCTCAGATGAATTTACTTGCAGCTCATTTGATCCGAGTATAAAGAAAGTTGAACTGGCAGAAAATCAAGTTTCTTCTTCTCCTTAGCGGGTTTCCGCACCCCGAAGGTGAAACTCCGCAGAGATCTATAAATGCTATTTGTAGGCTGAAACAAGGAAAGGTGAGTCATAATATGGATGGATCATTCAAGTATTATCATGTTTTCATAGTGGGAATCACTCAGAACTCACAAGGATGATTAGAATAAGCATCGGCGGAAAACTCAGAAATAGCTTCTCCTTTGGCGAGTTTCGAACCAAGAAGTAAGTTTTCCAAAAAGGCCTAAATAGAAGGGTAAAGTTACTAGTGGGCCCCATTTTTCACTTGCAAAGCCCTTTTTATGTTTTCCGAAGGCTTATAGTAAAGTGCTTAAGGCAGAAAAGGTAAAACAAAAGCGTAAGCGGAAAAATGGAAATCGCCTTCTCCATTGCGGGTTTTCTACCCTTGAGAGCAATTTTCCGCATCCAATGAAAAATGGCTACTGCAAGCATGGTAAGTGTTTGAATTGATGACTAGTTGTGTTTGGGACAGAAATGGAAGCAAATTAGTTAAATTTGTAAGGATATTTTGAGCGAAATCTAGCCAAGCAGATTTTTCCCCAGGGAGTACTCCATTCTTGTTTTTCCGAAACTAGGTGAAAACGGAAAGGTAAGTAAGTAATAAAGGAGAGTTACTGTTGGGCAAACGTAAACAGTGAAATGACAAAGAGAAATCTGTTAGAACCCTTACATTTACCAATCCAACAAATTTATTCTTAAATTCGCTCGTGTGGCGCAGATTGTGGAATTTAACGGGCAGATTAAGGGTTCTTATATAAAGAAGAATCTAACAGAATTTCAAATCACTGCCTTACTGTTATACTGTTATATTGAATAGTGCTTCCGAAAAACTTCAAAGTTTAGGGTTCGTTTCTTTACATTATCACAATTGTTGAATTTCTATCATTCTATATCAGGCAAGATGGCATCAAGATTCTCTGGTTTTGATGGGCTGGGTGGAATCAAGTCAACATGGCAGAGTATCTCTGATACTTCGTTACATTTCTTTGATATGCAAGATTTTTAGAGAAGGCTGAGAACTGAGCCGATTCACCCTATAATGGAGAAACTCCAATGAAGTGGACTGGTGGAGGCAGCCGGGTTTCCTGTCGCAGTACAAGCTCCAGAGCTAATTGTGGAATGTATCAATCATTACAACCCGGACACCAAGGAGATCCTATTGCTTGATCAAACGGTATTGATTTCAATTGATAGGCAAGCGGTGGTGAACTGTCTGTGAATTCCGGAACGAGAGGAGTTCTCTGAGCTAACAATCGGAGGAGCCATGTCCGAATTCTCCTTGAGGAAGATGGTCTGGCGGAAGGAGATCATGAACTCTTGGTTCCAAAAGCCCAGGGGAGCAAAAAGTAAGGTCCCTAAAACCTTGTTTGGCACGGATCTTAAGCCCGAAATTGTGGATATTTTGGTCCTCTTGCATCAACTAAAAGGTGAGGTAGAAGCACTCAATTTTATAGAATAATACTTCTTTATGGTGCAACTTATCTGCTCAGACACACAGTAAGTTGACTGGGCGTTTGAAGTTAGTGAACATCTTTCTAGGGCTCTCAGTGCAGCCAAGATTTATAATTTGTTTTATATGTCATCTTTCTTGATATATATGTTGGCTTCCCTACAATTGTGGCCGCGACTCCCCATAATAGAGAATTTTCCCGAAAATGTGAAAAGCTATCAGTTTTATCCATGCTTGCAGTTACAGAATAGCTATGCGAAGTATATTCGGGTTAATGATGCATTCACTATGAGAATTTGCAGGGAACTCCAAGGGTGTTCGGAGCGGAGGTTCAGCCCAGAAGCAATGGCGGTTATCAGCCAGTTTGGCTGTTATTTTATTCAATTCTCATCTTTCTCTTATTTACATCTTGTAGCATTTGACGAATTTCCCCTGAAGCTTCCTAGATATCCGGATGATATGATCGTGCTCATCGAGATTGTTAGGCAAGCAATCCAAGTAAATGTGCTGAGCGCCAGTTTGAGAAAGAAGGGGTATGAATTCCCCATAAAAGTTGGAGCTTATAGTTATGAATCCAGATCTGATACAAAGAACATACTCAAAGCATTCGAGAACAAATACAGACTGGAGGAATAAGAAATGATAAGGCCCATGTTTGATCCAAATGGGTATGCTAGAGATGTGCTTTAAATTGGAAGCGTCATCAAACATGTAAGTACTGTAGAAGATTACTGGGCTGATTGCAGAGATGAGCTAGAGTGCCGAGATCGTGCCTTTGCTAGACTCACAGTAGATCTAATAAAGACCTATGGCATTGAGTTGGATGTGGAAGGGCTAGAAGATGATGGGAAAAATATGTATAGTAATATATATTTGACCAAATTGAGGAACATCCCGATCAGTTCCGAGCCATGTGTAAATATAGAAGAAGATATTGATGTTATGATGGCCCGAATCATCAAGAGAACCGGGAAATGGGTTGAGTGGACAGCAAAAAAAAGTCGGAGTAGGAGCAAGACTACTCAAGCTTCTCCAGCCGCTGCTACTCCCACTTCCTCTCAAAGCGCCACACCCAGTGTTACAACTTCGGCTACTCAAGGGCCCGGCTCAATCTGCAGGAGGAGGTGATCAACCCCCTGAGAAGAATATTTCAATAGCTCCAACTTGCCAAGGAGGTTCTCTACCAGTGATTGGAGCTCAGGCTGGTACTGAAGAAAATGGGATAGAAGAGCCGGAAGATGGAACCACTGCTCCAGCCTCGCCTCCTCACACCACTCCAACTCCATCTCCACATGCTACTCCAATTCCATCTCCCCGTGTTACCCCAGTTTCATCTCCTCATCATAGCCCTACTCCATCTGCAGGTGGTTCTCTTTTGAAGCCAACTGGTTCTCCCATCCAGATAGTAGAGATTGGAGATGATAAGAGCAACAGCAGCGAGTCCACTGAATCCGATGAAGCTGCAAAGAGAACTCAAGAAGAAGAGAATGTCTTAGGTTCATCTCGGCTCCTCTGTCAAGATCCGAAGAACCCCTTCTCTGCAACAACAGTAGCAATGACTCCAGTAAAGAAGAAAATGTTCAGCATAGAGTCACTTGGAATGGCTTCTAAGGTGATTGGTACGGAGTCCTGGCTTGAAGACACCTTAGAAAGAAAAAGAGAGAGGAAAGATGAAAGTGTTCCTACAAAGGATGTTGTGTCTCAAGTAGTACGCTCTGGGTCAGCCATAGTAAAAGCTAAGAAGTAGAAAATTTTGTCCATACTTGGGCAGGATCTAGAGACCGAACATTTGACTATGGAGATTGCAAAACCAAATAAAGTAGGGCAGATTGAGGATATGACTCCTAAAGACTTCACTCTGCATTCAATTGATCTTGGAGAGGCCAGGCATGATACAAAAGTTGGCTTATGGAGATCAGGCAATGAGATTAGAGGTCAGTTAGAAAACCTCAAATTATGAAAGATTAAGATGAAAGTTGAGATAGAAGAACTCAAAAGATTCATCAGGTAGCTAGTTGTTCCATTGGCAACCATTACTGGTGTGCCTACTACTAAAAATCCTACAGCAGAGGCAGTGCAAGCTTTCATCTCACAGGTCGAGAAAGATAGACATTTTGGTTAGATTGGGAAAGAGTGGATTGATAAACTCAATGTAGATGGAGTTGCTCTTATTGGTCAAATTGGGAATGTTATCCTTCGATTGGAGACTGAGAAAGATAATATCTTGTCTAATCAACACACTTTGGCCACGGAGAAAGCAAGATGTGATGAGTGTATTTCTCTCTTGAAAATGATTATCCAGATGAAGGTAAAGGAGGCAGTTGAAGTAAAAGTTTTGAAGAAAGGAACTGAACCCCTGTTTGAATGGCTCCATGGTATGCAATTCAAGCTAGATATGATTCAAGAAGCTGAAAACGGACTCAAGGAAACAGAAGATAAAGTGAAGAGAACTCAAGATAGGGCATTTGAATTGATGAAAGGATTACACACTGCTCCACAAACTAGTAGTCAAGGGAGAGCCCTTATTGGAGTGGAGATAATGAAGAACAACTTCTCCATGTATTTAAGTAACCTGTTAGGAATGGTGTCAAGCGTCCAAAATAGAGTGACAGAGCTACAGACACTAGGTGGATGCATACACGTAGCTGCTGAAGAGTTGACAGGACATCTAAATTCTGTGAAAGAGTTGGCTCGAGAACATTCAAAATGGCTCTTAAGATTCACTAATGTACACGTGCTTAGTCATGAGGAATTACTTCCCATTATAGTTGCCGCTAAGGCATATAGGGCGAAAGTTGAAAAGGGGAAGAAGTCTAAATGATTCGATGATGCCTCCTTTTCACTTTCTTTTGCAGCTTCAACTGATTTTGTAAATTTTGTAATATGACAAACTGGCATCTTGCCATTTGTCTCCTCAGAAGATGAACCGATTAAAATTCCTATTGTAACGGTCATCTCTCAAAATCTATATGTATGAAGTTGAATGATTAATGAAGGGTCGGCAAAAATTTTGGTGTGAAGTACTGTTTGTTGCAGAGACAATTGAATGGTATTTTATTTCAAATCATTTTCTGTTCTAGTACGTATTGTGATTAATTAGTATTTCCTTTTTTTATCACAGAGAACTAAGGAAGAACAGAGTTTCATTTCCCTTATTTTCCAAAATACAAATGAATGTAATAAGTATTGTTATAATTCATTTGAAGAAAGGATTCTGTTAGTTTTTCCCGATTCATCAGTTGTAATTCAGATTTGAGTTTGACTTAGTTTAGCATCAATTGATTATGCGAAAATGGATTTATGGATTCATAAGATGTGTGGGTACATGAATCTGTTTCAGTATTGAGAAGTTATTATCTGCTTGAGTTGGATTTAATTTAGGTCTAAGTTGGTTATTCCTCTATTGTTCTCGGGTGAAGAACATACCACAAAGTAGTTTAGGAAGAAAACAAAATTCATTGCAAATTTGTTATAGGGAGCTGTACCTATCAATTCAGAGGGAAGCTAAATTATTCACAAGAGGCTTTTCAACTGTGTGTGATCAGATATTGTTCTTAATTGGGTAATAAAGAGTAATAATATAAAAGAACAATCTGTTTACCAACAAGGAGCAAATCAATCATATCAGAATCAAGGGCTTAATCAACAATACCAGTAGAATAGTTAGCCATACCAAGGAAATGATCAAGGACAATGACAAAATGTTAATCAAAGGCTATTTCAACCATATAATCTAGGGCCTTCGAATGCAGCAAATCCGGTGAGAGATATTGTTCCAGCTCAAAACAATCTTGTAGCAGATTATGAATGGTGTTATCCATGCAATCAAGCAACTTGCTCGAATGGAGTGATTAACCAAGTGCTTATGGACCAAAATGCTGCAAGTATACAACCTGATGCATTTACTCCTATACCGGAACAACAACTAGAGACACATACAAGTGAGATAACATTTCTAAATTGGCAAAGTGAAGATTTCTGCTGTGAATGGTGATCCAACAATTATAACATATGCTCAACCAAAGAAAAGAGCATTAGAAGTAGAAGGTACAACCAAAGGAGTTAGAAATGCAGAATCATCACCCACACCTAATCCAAGTATCTTACAGAAGTCTTCAAGTCAGCAATCTAACAACTAGCCTCACAAAGATGCAGATCTGGCTGCTGCTAAGATACATCAGAAGGTGCAGCCTGCTATGTCTTGCAACATTTTGGACTTTATGAAGAGGATGAACGTGTCAATGTCTATGTGAGATTCCCTATCTAGTCCTGGACAACCTGAAATGTTGAAGAAGGCATTGAATGGTGAAGATATACAAAAACAAGTTGTTGGTGATCGTGAGAATGTAGTCATGACAAATGCTAAGCAAAAGAATGTTGTGGACAGCAAGTCAAATACCACAGTTCAAGGTAAGCACGTGAGACCCCCTCCCTTTTATGTTTCATTAATCATTGGAAAGAACCTAGTACATAATTGTATGATGGATAGGGGGCGACTTAGTTTGTGATGCCTAAGCAAGTAGCGGATCAGCTTGGTTTACAATATGAGCTTGTAGAGAAAGGGGTAGCTCAATTGGATGGTACGTCTATTAATTCCATAGGTCTGATTAAAGATGCCTGTTGACCTTACATGCTTATTAATTTGCCCCCATATTTTGGCCTATGTTAGTCACCGGATTTCATTGCAAAAATAGGGGGATACCTTTCATCAGATTGGTCCCATATGTTGTTCCGTACCAGATATGGTACCAAGGTTACCATGAAGTCCGAGGCACTTGCAAAGGACAATATTGAGCCATATGTTCCTTGTGCAATTAATGCAAATTGTATTGTATTAGAAGGTGATGTCCTTTCTAGCTCTGAAACTAAAACCCAAACCGAAGATATTCCTGATATTCTTTTAGATGAGTGGGTAGCAGAGAATGGCTTGGAAACAGATTGCAGTCCTATTTTTGATATTGATATGGGGAATTATATGTTTCAAGAAGCTGGTTTGGTTATGCCAAATTTAGTAAAACGAGCAGAAACTGATTCTGAACAGCAAAATGAGGTTTGGAGTATGTTTTTTGATGGCTCAAGGAGTAAACAAGGTGCTGGTGGTGGTGCTATGTTTGTTTCTTGTGATGGAGTTAAGTATTATGCAGCATTTAGGTTCAGTTTTGCCTGCACCAACAATACAATAGAATATGAAGGTTTGATCAATGGGCTGGAATGGGAAAGGATACGAGGTATTAAAGCTTTAAAGGTGCATGGTAATAGTGAGTTACTAGTGAATCGAATTAGGGGTTTGATTGTTGTTAAGAATGATATTCTTAAGTCTTATAGGTACACAATTTGGCATCTCCTCATGGATTTTGATGCTTTCAACATACTTGTCATCCCAAGAAATAAAAATCAGCATGTTGGTAGATTGGCAACTGTGGGAGCTCAGTACGATATTCCAAACAACATTAAAGCGGGTTGTGACCAACAACACATTAAGATTATTATCAGACCTTCAATACCTGACAACAATGTCAATTGGCAAGTTTTCGAAAATGATGAACAAATCTTGCAGTTTTTGTCTAAAGAAGATGTTTTTTCTGTTTCAAACCAACAGAGATATAAAGAGCAATATGGAGATCAAGTGCTACAATTGAAGAATAACAAGCTACCTAAGGGGTTAGTCACTCTAGAGAGTGCCTTAATTCAAATGACCAAGTAAAAAAAGGTAAAGCTAACTTGTTGGTACAACAAAATCAATATGAAGATTTGGAGATTGCACCAGGGAAGAACCTTAAAATTGGTAAGGTAAATTCTGTTGATGAGAAACAATCATTCCTTTATCTATTCGAAGAGTTTAGTGATATCTTTGCATGGGAATACAAAGATTTGAGAGGTTTTGACTCATAGCTTGCACAACATACTATAGAGCTGGACCCAATAACCAAGCCTGTTAGGCAGAAACAAAGGCCAATTGGTGTAGGAGACCTAGGTAGGCTAATGGTAGACCTAGGGTTCTATTTGATATTTTGGCTTGTAGTGGTGCTAGCCATACTACTAGTTTAATATTAGGGCTAGTTATTCCTAAGTTAAGTTTGTGTAGGCAATGTTGCTCATAGTTGCTCAAAATTGCTCATTTGGCTTTATAGAGCATTTTTGGGTTTTGGTGGCTAAAAAGGTCAAGTACATGTTTGAAGGGCCTTCTTGGGTGTTTAATAACCATTTAGGGCCTTTTGCATAGCCTGGTATCACTTGAAGCAAGTTTTAGAAGATGTTAAAAAGTGCAAAAATTGCTCAAACTTGCAAAAGTTGTCATTGACAACTTTTTGACAATTCCTTGCAAATAGAGCAACATTTTAGTAGGAGCCTTCCAACTGTCTAAAACAGTTGGGAACTCTCTTGAGAAGCCTTGATAAGGCCATTTTCACCCTGTCCAGGGGATTGGAGAATGTAGGTTTTGTTTTTGTACAGATTGAGCAAGCAATATTTCAATAACAATTTTGTGGTTTTGGTGTTATTGGCATGTAAATGGATCAGTTCTAGATCTTTTTGTGTTGGAGTAATTAGTGTTGATTGTTTCTAGTTTTGTATAGTTCAAGTTTGTTATTTTACCAAGTTTTGAGTGCTTAGAATAACTATTTTGTTTTACACTAGTCTGCTGTCCTGAGACAGACTGTTTGGACAAATGGAGTCATAGCCATTTTCCACCTTAGGTACAGTATGATCTCTTGGGATTTGGAACTTGACAACTTATACATTATGTATAGTGGAGATGGAGCCTTGGAAAGTGAAGGAGCTAATATTGCAGTGATGCCCTAGGCAAGTCATGCCAACTTGGTTGATCACAGTCCTTTGCAAAGCTAATAGGTGTGGTTGAACTTATGGATACTTCAACTTAAGCATGGAAGGTGTTGAAGGAGTAATGAAGCCCCAACCTCAATGTGAGCCTTTTGAATGAAGTTTTTGAAGAGTAAAGACTTCTTGTTTGCAGATAGCCAGGAAACCCTTGAAACCCTTGAATTTAGGCTAAATTGGTGCCCGTACAGTACAGGTTGTTTGGAAAACCTAGACCTTTAAAATCTTCAAGAAGTCTGAAAAGGGTATTGGGAGTGGTAGTTTGTTTGGGCACTTGTGAAGGGGTTTTGCAAGATATCCTAGTTTTAGAGCATTTGGAGGGCTAATCCTTGTAGCCTTTTTCCAAGCATTTAGTGCATTCCCACTTGTGAATTGAAACTCGATTAGGGTTATGATATTGTTTTGGGTTTGGAATCTTGGAGAGAGACCTAAGGCATTCCTAGGTGTCCATTTAACTATGTGGGAAGATCCAATGAGCATTTGGGGCTGTGTGTTGATGGGAGTTAATGAGTAAGCTTGTACTACCTAATTGATGTGTACCAGTTGAAGGAGTAGGATTTATTGGATAGAATCCTCAGAGGCATAGGATGTGTAGAAACCCTATTTGGTCAAATGAATGACTTGGTGGAGACCATGGAGAGCTTGGGGTTTTAGAGCAAGATTGGCTGTCACATGAGAGTGGTATCATAGCAAGTTAAAGATTTGGGAAAAAGTGGTGTATGTCTGCAGCCATTGGAGAGTAAGTAGGTGAGACCAATATGCTGACTAATGCAAAACTAGCCAAGGAAGTTTATGAGTAGAGGGAGAAGAATAGGCTCCTTGAAGTAGCCTTGGAAGAGGTGAAGATAAAATTAGAGGAAGTTGCTGATGCAATAAAAAGGAAGGAAGAAGAAGACAACGAAAAGGGTAAGCAGGTAGTAGAAGAAGATGTTGTACCTGAACCTAATCTTGTCTTGAATGAAGAGCCCTTCTTAAAGGCTATCAAAGCCCTAGAAGGAAAAGCTTTGTAAGCTGTGCCACTTTTTAGTGGGAAGATGGACATAGATGCAATTATGGATTGAATAGATGGCATGGAGAACCATTTTGAGTGGGAAGGGGTATCAGAGGCACTAAAGGTTAAGGCGGCTAAGTCAAGGCTCAGAGGTTCAACATTGACCTGGTGGAAATACTTACAAGATGAAATAGTCAATATGGGCAAGACACCTATAGCTAATTGGAATGCTATGGTTACAAAAGTGAAGAAGAACTTCCTACTTGAAAACTTTGAGATCCAACTCCACAAAAGGAGACAAGGACTGCAGCAAAAATCTTAGATGTAACCTCTTATACTGAGGAATTCCAAAGGCCGTCTGAGATTCAAAAAGCAATAAGAGGAGCCAATCACGGTGGCTAGATATTTAAGTGGTTTGAAGTGGAATATACAAGAGGAGCTTAGTTTGTCGGCGCCTCCCATTGTCCAAAGGTGTCATCAACTAGCTCTAAAGGTAGAGGAAAAGAACAAAAGGAAAGTGGATTTCAACTTCAAAGATAGGGTCAAGGGTAGAAATCAGAGAGGATAAAGAGGAGACTACCAAGGTATAGGTAATAAGTAGGAGATTCAAGGTGAGAGCAAGTTTACAGAGCAAACTAGTGACAACTCCTAAAGAGGTGGTTATGATAGAGGGAGATGCAACCAAGGAGGATCAAATAGGGGAAGAGGTTCAGGTAGAACCAACTTATACTTTGCAAGTATGAAATGTTATAACTTTGGTCAGTTGGGCCATCCAGCCTATAGATGCCTGGAGAAGCCTTCTTCCCCAAACCAAGATTAAAGGGTGGCATATGCTCAAGAAGACAATTCAAGTTGCAAGGATACAGATATAGACCACATTGAGTCTAAAAAAGGTGAGAACCTCATGTATAGGACAGTACTGATGAAACAACTAGCTCCTGATGAACCTAGACATAGAAGGGCCTTGTTTAGGATAAAATGCAAAATCCTAGGGAAAGTGTACAAAGTGGTGGTGGATTTAGGGTCCATTGATAATGTGATATCAGAGGAAGCTATTGCTAAGTTGCAACTAAAGAAGATTCCCCATGACAACCCCTACAAAGTGACTTGGCTTAACAAAGGGTAGAGCATCTTAGTTAATGAGCAGACATGGGTGGATCTGTTGCAGGGTATAAGGACAAATTATTGTGTGATATTTTGCTAGGTAGGCCTTGGCGATTTGATAGGGAGGTTGTGTATGATGGCAGGGCTAATGCCATAACCTTCAAAAAGGGAGGTAAGACCTTTAAAATTTAGTCTTTGTTGGAAAATCACAGTCTAAGGTACCTAGTGTGCTATTATGTAGTGAAAAAAGAGTTTGTGAAGGACCTCAAACATGAGGAAAGACAAGGATATGCAGTGATATTGAAGTCCAAAGATGAAGACAAATCAGTCAAGGAACCCTTACTAGTTGAAGTCCAATCTTTGCTTGAAAAGTAGGACATATTGAGTGATGGTACTCCAGCTATCCTACCTCCTAGGAGAGTTATAAGTCATCAAATTGACTTTATTCCCAATGCCTCCTTGCCAAATAAAGCAGCTTACAAGCTCACTCTAGACTAAAACTTGGAAGTGGCAAAACAAGTCCAAGAATTGTTAGACCAACGTCCGATCCAAAAGAGCATGAATCCATGTGTAGTCCCTGTGGTATTGGCATCCAAAAAGGGAGGAAAATGGAGGTTGTGCATTGATTCAAGGGCTATTAACCAGATTACAATCAGCTATACCTAGGTTTCCCATACCAAGAATTGAAGACCTTATAGATTGTCTTGGAGGTGCCATGTATTTTACCAAGTTGGACTTGAAGAGTGGGTATCACCAAATCAAGATAAAGGAGGGAGATGAATGGAAAACAACATTCAAGACTACTAATGGTCTTTATGAATGGCTTGTGATGCTATTTGGCCTTTCCATTGCTCCTAGCACATTCATGCGGCTCATGAATAAAGTGCTTAAGGACTTCACAAGTAGATTTGTGGTGGTGCACTTAGATGACATACTCATCTACAACAAGACTAAGGAGGACCATATCAAGCATGTAGAGGCAGATTTGAAGAGAAGCTAGCCATCAACCTTGAAAATTGTGACTTTTTCAAGCAAGAATTGGTGTATTTGGGCTTTGTGGTATCCAAGGGATCTTTGAAGATGGACAAGAAGGTTGCTGCTATACTAAATTGGCCAACACCTACCACATCTACTGAGGTAAGAATTTTTCATGGACTATCCCAATTCTATAGGAAATTCATTAGGAATTTCAGTGGTATTTATGCACCTTTGCTTGATACTATAAAGGGTGGAGTCAAGTCTAAGTTTAAGTGGACTTTAGAAGTTGAGTAGTCATTTGACATGTTTAAAAAACAAGTAGCTACTCAACCTATTCTGCAATTGCCTAGTTTTGAAAAACTGTTCACCTTAGAATGTGATGATTGTCACATTGCAGTGTTGCTTAAGTCATTAACAACTATACTCAAGAAAAACGTTGTTTTTACTTGGACTACAGAGGCAAAGAACAATTTCTAGGATATTAAGGAAGCTTTAGCAGTAGTCCTTGTATTGGTAAATCCTGATTTCAGTAAGGATTTTATTCTTTACGCATATGGAGGATTTGAAGTCATTTTTGCTATGTTGGTACAATAGAATTTGGAGAGATTGGAACAACCAATCACTTTTTTCAGCAAAGGCCTTGAAGACTATGAAGAGGTATAGTTTTGTCGAAATACATGTGCTTGCTATTATTAAAAGCCTTAAGAAATTCAGACACTTGCTGTCACATAACAAGGTTTATTTGTGGTCTCTGGTCTTGGTTTTTGGTTTTTCTCGTTTAGACTGTTAGTGGTTCCAGGTCCCTGTAAAACCTGGGTTAGTTTGTTTTTGGACTTTTCTAGTGGTTTCAGGTCCCTGTAAAACCTGATTTTGATACTGTTCTACAGTTTGTTGCAGGTTTCTTTTTCCTATTGGGCTGTAATGCTTTATCTTTCTGCTTTTTGTTAAAGGGTTTCGGGGTCCCTTCAAAACTTGCTTTTACTGTAATCTAAAACAAGGTTTATTTGTGATTAGCTCATCCAAGTGTTAAAGAGTTTCTTTTAAGTAAAGACTTGAATGAAAAGCGGGCTGGGTGGATAACAAAGGTAATGGAGTATGATGTAGAAATCGAAGTGACTAAGTGGGTTAGAAATAAGGGTCTTTGTGAGCCGTTGAGTGCTGAAGGATCTTTGAATGCTGAAGAGCGAAAGGAGATGGTTCAGGTGTTACAAATTGCAGAAAACAGTAATAAGACAACATAAGTGTTTGTAAAATTGGGAATTGTTGGCAACAAGGTAAATACTAAATACAACACAAGAAAGAGATACATGAGAAAGAAGCATGGTAGGAAATGATAGGGTGATGAAAGATAAACTTGTGATGCTACAAGAATCTAGATTGTGGGTAGACAGTGCTGATGCAACAATTGGGGTGTAATAATTTGGTCATTACATTGAAGTGCTATAATTCAAAGAGATAAGTATAGAAAAATGCAAAACTGTGTATGCAACAATTGGGGTGTAATCGTGCTAAAGAAAAAGGCAAAACTGTGTATAAGAATCTCCCTGCAATAGTTTTGATTCATTCATCTTGAATTTAAATGCATATAGGGGCTTATTGTTAATTGTTTGAAGCCATTCATTCAATAAAATACAGCATGAATGATGGAATCAATGATTTCCACATTTTGCATATCTCAAAAAGATATATAACTATAGAAAACGCAATGAAGTTTCTAAAAATAATATTTGGAGAAGAGGATTTAATGTCTTAGCCAAAGTACAGAAATAGTTTTTAGCTTTTGGAGAAGAGAACATAACAAACTCTCAAGAAGAAACTTTTGTTGCTACAAACCCAAGTTGGGTCTAAGACCATCAAAAAAGAAAAAAGTGAGAGAACCCTCATTGCCATAATGAAAATACATAAATACCCGGAAAGTAGTATTTACTTGAATATCTCAAAATTTCAGAATACCCATCACCAGGTCTGATAATGGCTATAAATCTCAGCAAAATGACTATCTATAGTAGCTGCATGTTCACAAATGGCGATCAAAATAATAGAAAAAGAACACCTCCAAGAGGAATGAAGCCACAACATCAAACATGCCTAGGTAGCAGTTCAAGACGTTCAGTCACGACAACAATTTTTTGGCTCATTAACACCAAAAATCATAATAGATGCTGTCCAATTAATAGTGACTATACAATAAACTCCAGATCTAGCCAATAAAAACACAAATAATCATTATCGGAGATCATGGCCAGGAAAGAAATCTCTAGCAAATGAAGCCACCGGTGTAATATCTCTTGTTAATTTGAACCTCAACTTGTTGATTTGTTGGTCAAGGAAAATTGTCAAACACTTCCAATGCAATCTCTATGCTTGTTGTTTCTGAGTTTCAAACTGATTATGCTTGCTTGAAATGATATCAAAGGGAATCTAAAAGCCTATAATTGATTACTACTATATCTAAGAAAACAACTAAATGCATATGCAATTCTCTTTTGGATTTTCAAATGCATATAGATGAATTCTAAATGACAAATGTGCAGTTACAGCCAATTGGGATTTTGTCAAACACTTGGCATGCATACTTGATATTTTATCAAACACATGGTATATGAATTCAATGCTTAACATAATATTCCAAGGCTCCTGGCTTTGCAACCCCAAAAAACTGAGTAGAAATGAAATTATAAATCTGATATAAAATGTGCATCTGCAGCTACTTATGACAGCCACTTTTACAATGCCAAATGTCCAATTTAAATGATGCAAATTGATTGTAGAACCTGATATACAAATTGCCCAATGAAGGAGATGAAATTGCAATCATAATCAGGCCAAGTACTGTAGCGCGGGTACTGCTCACGGTACTATTCACATCACTGTTCACGGCAGTGTTCATGCCACTGTTCATGACATTGTAGTAGCAAGCAATAAATGTATTCTCCAATTTAAGCACAAATAGAACTCCAGAATAAAGCTCTCCCGAATGCCAACTTTAGTGGATATTTCACCACCTCAAATGGTTGCAACATTGAAGAATTGACGCTTTCCAATGGCTAACTGAAATTAGAAACCCTTAGTTTCTTCTCTTAAGTTTATATCAAATGCAATTGACAATAATCGGATGCCTAATAATGAAGCTCTCGCCTCAATTTATTCTTTTCCTTCACCCTTCTAGAAGGAAATAAAATATTATTTAATTAAACTCTCAAGAAGCTTCCCCTTTTCCAATACAATAATTACTTGTGCTTCTAGAAATTGCACTCTCTAGAAGCTTCCCTCTTTCCAATACAATAATTAGTTGTGCTTCTAGAAAATTAAATTAATTAAATATAAATTCACCTTTAGATTTATTTATTTATTGAGATAAATATAACTTTTTTGTCCTTATTTAGCCACTTAGCCTTCGGATCGGAGAACGAAAAGTTAAGAACTCCATTGAGGATCTAAAAGATGGGGGGACATTACAGTCTGCCATCCCTAAAATTGCTTGTCCTCAGGGAATCCAACAAAACAATGAACTCCAACCTCCCCCTGGATCCCAAATGAAGTGGTATGTGATACCTTTGTCAACATTGAACCAATAGCATACCACTAACGTCATCAAGACCAACAACATAACTTGCAATATAGCACTCAAAACCTGTGCTAATGATGTAGGAGTTAGAATGTCACCATAAGAAAACCCCACAAGAAATATCTTCATCTTGGTCCCCACCCGTATAATACATACTGGACTGGAATCATGATCAACAATCCCTTGAAGAGACTTAGCTACATGAGAACCATATGCACGCATGCCAACTGTATCAACAATAGGTGTAGCCACATCAAAATCCATAGACACAAGAACATTGCCAATTTCCACAACACAAAACTAAATCTTTATAGATGGTGAAAACTGAGCTCAACTCCACTCAGGTGAGTGATCAACATCAACCTCAAACAACGGATTGTCATAAGAGAATGTTGCATCCATGTCGAACATAGGATTGTCCATGAAGTGAACGTCAACACTTTGTTGATCGATAGTATAACATGACTTTGTCACTATATCACTCACCTCATCAACAATAACAAGTGTACCATCATTAGAGAACACATCTACAACCGCATGCATACTGCTAAACTCCTCGATGGATGGCTGAACCGACACCGAAGTGGCTGTTGATATGACAATATCCTTGCATGCTGCTACTCCCATTATTGTTGCATATCCATCAAATACATGATCCAGGAAACTCATGCCAACAACTACATCATCTGACTTAACCTGACATGAATTATCATCACATTTCGCTCTTCACAAAAACGATATCATGCTCTGCTCAAATATCAGATTCGAAATCAGTTGGGTCATTTGTTTGTGATTTTGATTCATCTCATTCTCTAGCACATCCAATTGTTTCACAATACCTTGTATTTTAGAATCTCCATCCCTTGGTAGAGAAGTACGCCCTTTGCGGGTATAATGAATACCAAACCTTCTGTCACCATCCATGATGCCGAAAACCAAGTCCTCTACTTGTGGGTCAAAGAAAAGTGATGAGCACTCCTCACAGTGTAATGCTGATAAAAACTCCCAATCTCATCATCATCATACTGAGAATCAGAAGATGGCTCCACTCTCTAACTTCGAACTATTGGTCGGGTAGGATCTTGGGCAACCCTCTCAGCAAACCCAACCACCAAATCCCTATTGGGAAGCATTGTATCCAAGGTCTCTACAATCTTCCTCACTAATCATCGTATAGCACAAGAGCCTCGAATGAGAGTACCCTCAGATATACTGTATGAAACCTCTCGTAAATCCAAGCTCTCAAGCAAATACTCCATGAATGACTTAGTAAAGTAGAAATTATATGTAGAAGCATCAATCTGCTCCCTCGCAATCCACAGCTGATCCTTCTGAAAATGTGACAATGGCAACTATCCAATGCTACTAGTCCTATTAAAAGAAGAAATAGATTCACTTCCAATAGAAGGAAGTAAATCACCATGAGAGCCCATCTCCACTGATGCTCTCACCTCCTCTGTACATACTACACTCATATCCTGGACAAATGTGTTCGCTACATCATCACATTTTCATCCTTAACTGTAGAAGCAAATTCACCAATAACTACAATATGTAACTGAACAAGGTCTGGGGCTAGTGTCAACTGTACCTATTCTAACTCCATGGTAACCTTATCCAATTGTGACTGTGACTCCCGAAGAGCCAACTGGGTATACTGAAGAGAGTCCACAGTCACCTCAAGCTCTTGGGTGAGCTCAGCGACCTCCTCCTCTTTCCCTAACAATATCTCATAATAGGTGCTACCCCACTCCATAAGGTAATCCTTGTCAGCAACTAACTGAGAGTAACTATGCTTCAAGATCCTAACAGCTTCTTGAAGCGCATGAACCTCTACTAGAGAAAGAGTACTATCACCATGCTCATCAAACATAGGAGCACCGCAACTAGATGTAGCTAACATCTGACGGATAGCATCATAATGCTCAAGAACTAAAGAAATGTTACTATCACTCACCTTTAACTGACAAGTCACATGATGCCTCTGTAATTCCTGACTCCTATGCAAGCTCTTTGTCTCACTAACTGCACTGAGATAGGAAATTGAATCAGAATTCTCCACCACAAGATTGCTCATACGGGTGCTATCTTCCTCGCACAATTCTGCATCCGACATAGAACTGCCCTGTACCTCAACCAACTCCTCATCCGAAGAAATGGAAGCCCTTGCTGAATCAATCTCTTTGCATGTCTCGACTTGCACCTCAATAGTAGGATCCTGTAAGCATCAATCCTAAGACTCATCCAAAACCTCCTTGGAGTCGTCACCCAATATCTGACAAGGGGTGTCATACCTAGTACATCTCATAGCATCTTCAAATGGATCATCAGATGTGTCCATACTATTTGCATCGACATCTCTTGACAAAGCCTAAGCTTTGGACTCTTGACTCTGCACACATGACTCAGCACTTGATTGTGAATCAGTAATAATAGAGCATAAACCCACATCTATTGACTCTGCTAAAACACTCACATCAACAACATTACAGTTGAGTGACTCTATATGTGCCTCTTTTTGACCTAAGGAAGCAACTGCCTCCTGCAATGTAGCTACACCAGGAGATCTCACATACAAATTTCCGATAATAATCATGTCCTCGGGAGAGCCGAAAGTATTAGTGATAACAGCAGCATCAACCGTCTCTGCACTAACTATAACAACAACTCTAGGAGCCTTAACCTGCTGAAGCTCGGTGCCGCTAAGTCCATCGTCAACTCTGTAGATAGGACTAGCAGGTGCCATACTAAATATAGGTACATCTGCAATGGAAACTCTTGTTGGTGAAAACTCAAGCTTCCATCCCTTCAACCTCGATGTCGGCCTTCTTAAAGGCGGAAACCATATACCTCGCTACCCTTTTAATTGTCTTTGAATCCGACAAGCTCTCCGTCAATCTCTATTGATGAAGCTTAAGTCTCTCCATACTTTCCTGCAAAGCATCCATCTTTGCGCTAAATTCGTCATTAATCCACTGACTTCTAGAATTGCCAGTCCTCCTATGTCTGTCCATGGCTAGTAAGTACTAGAGTGCTAGTCACTCCAAATGCAACAACACTCCCACAATAATAAATTTTTCCTACCCCACAAGATGGCAGGAAATTGCTCTGATACCACTGTATCAACCCCAACCAGTTATAACTTCGTGAAACACCAAATCCTTCCCAAATTCGATTGTTTGACATTTTGTCAAACACTTTGCAAGCAAGCTTTGATACCACTATAATATCCCTTCTCAATTCGAACCTCAACTTGTTGATTTGTAAGTCAAGGAAAATTGTCATACACTTTCAATACGATCTCTATGCTTGCTGTTTCTGAGTTTCAGACTGATTATGCTTGCTTGAAATAATATCAAAGGGAATCTAAAAGCCTGTAATTGATTACTACTATATCGAAGAAAAGAACTAAATGCATATGCAATTCTCTTTTGGCTTTTCAAATGCATTTAGATGAATTCTAAATGACAAATGTGCAGTTATAGCCAATTGGTATTTTGTCAAACACTTGGCACGCATACTTGATATTTTATCAAACACTTGGTATGAATTCAATGCGTAACATAATATTCCAAGGCTCTTGGCTTTGCAACCCCAAAAAACTAAGTAGAAATGACGTTATAAATCTGATATAAAATGTGCATCTGCAGCTACTTATGATAGCCACCTTTACAATGCCAAATGTCCAATTTAAAGGATGCAAATTGATTGTAGAACCTGATATACAAATCACCCAATGAAGGAGATGAAATTGCAATCATAATCAAGCCAAGTACTATAGTGTGGGTACTGTTCATGGTACTATTCATGCCACTGTTCATGGCAGTGCTCACGTCACTGTTCTCGGCACTGTAACAGTGAGCAATAAATGTATTCTCCAATTTAAGCACAAATAGAACTCCAAAATGAAGCTCTCCTGAATGCCAAATTTTGTGGATATTTCACCACCCCAAATGGTTGCAACACTGAAGAATTGACGCTCTCCAATGACTAACTGAAATCAGAAACCCTGAGTTTCTTCTCCCAAGTTTATATCAATGTAATTGACAGTAATCAGATGTCTAACAATGAATCTCTCCCCTCTATTTATTCATTTCCTTCACCCTTCAAGAAGGAAAT
Source organism: Cupressus sempervirens (assembly GCA_028749045.1). Classification (NCBI taxonomy): domain Eukaryota; kingdom Viridiplantae; phylum Streptophyta; class Pinopsida; order Cupressales; family Cupressaceae; genus Cupressus; species Cupressus sempervirens. Next base: position 426,317,582 of record CM053793.1, on the reverse strand, counting down.
AAATTTTTATTTAATTGTACTCTCTAGAAGCTTCCCTCTTTCCAATACAATTATTACATGTGCTTCTAGAAAATGCACTTTCTAGAAGCTTCCCTCTTTCCAATACAATAATTAGTTGTGCTTCTAGAAAATTAAATTAATTAAATATAAAGTCACCTTTAGATTTATTTATTTATTGACATTAATTTAATTTATTTCTCTTTATTTCTCCACTTAGTCTTCAGAGAACGAAAAGCTAAACTCCATTGAGGATGTAAAAGATGGGGAATATTACAATGGGTCATCAAATGAAAGAGAAATAAACCTTCAAATACTCATGACAGTGTTTAAAAGAGAACAATTGCTTACCCAGTCCAAGCAATGGTGTCATCTTTCATGGTGATCAAGCAATGTTACAACAAATTTTAGTAGCCACATTTTGCAGAAAACACAACACAAAAGAACGTGCCCAAAAAATTTACAGAGTCCTCATCCTTAGCGGCTTAGATCAAAAAAATGAGAGAAGAACAAGCAATCACTGCTCCAAGTAAGACTCCAAGTTTTGATTTGGCCGTCTAAGTGCGAAATTTGAAGAAAATGTATACTCAAACCCTAGTCGAGCTCTCTAGAAAAACACATAATGAAAAATGAATAAGCTTTAGGGTTGTGACGTAAGTAATTATGTTTGTCCTCAATATGTTGTTATAAGTCTTTGAAGTCCGATGACCTTAGATGATATTTTATTTGCAAAAATTAGTATTGAATATACTTATTTGTCGTGGCGTATGAGCAAAGCTTGTTTAATAATTTTGTTGAACATTAAGTCTTGTCTTTGTAAAAGAAGTAAATAAATGATATAATTATAAATCATTTAATATTTTCAATTCTTGATGGAACAATAAAGGTGGGTAGACTTATTCATATATCATGGTCATTGAGTCTAAAGTCACACATGTCAAAGAGTGAAGGGATATTCAATTTTTTTGAACAAGTTGCAAATCATGTTGGAGTCACAAAGAGTAATCCTAGGAATTGGTTGGAGTTGAATTTGGACTTTGACTAGGCAGTTTAGGGGTCTTTATGGCTAGTTTGAGCATTATATGGATAGTTTAGCTTGATTCATTGGTTCCTTTATGACTTACTAGTAGTTATGTAGTAGTTAGTAATCATTTTTGGTGATTATGACTCCTATTTTATAGGCTCTTTTCATGGATTCGACCCCAAGGGGGTTTGTACTTAGTCTTTGGGACTTATTGTTTTGACAGTTCTGATTATGCAGAGGAGATATTTTGTGACATTTTTTTGTCCTAGGTATTATCTAATATATTTTCTGTAACTCATTTTGGGATTCTGAATACATATTAACTGGATCATTTGTGGAGAATCTTTCTGAAAGCTAGCCTTATGTGTAATGACCCTCAATATAAGACTGACCCTCAATGAATTAATGACCAAATACATAATACATTATAATATCTTCGATAGCCTTAGATATAGGTCTACATCTCATCCAACCATCTAAATCTAAGAGTGCATAAGATAACTCTGAAATATAGAGCCTCGCTGAAACAAATGTCATGCATTGTATGAAGAACAACATGGGAAATCTACACCTGAGAAAATGAAGCATAACTCCAACCAAGTGTAACAATAAATTCTACGAACATAGGATAATTATCCAAGATAGGTCCACAATAAGAAGCCAAGCCTAAGGAATCTGGAAAGGACAAACAAGTGTTTGTTGAATCAAACTATCAGACTTATAACTGAAAAATAGAAAACAAAGAAAATATCTTTTTGGGTGATGCAAGATTACCAAAACTAAGTCATGCCTAATGGGAACTTGGATTCCTTGGCATACAAGGAAGCCTTATCAAGAATGCCCAACATTGCTGTAATGATCTGTTCATCCCGTGTGCCTGATAGTAGTTACCTGTTGGTCTCGTGTGCTTGATGGCCAGCTATGCGTTGGTCCCATTGCTTGATGGCCAACTACCCGCTAGTCTCGTGTGCCTGATGGCCAGGTACCCATTGGTCCCATGTACTTGATAGGAAACTACCTGATGGCCGTATAGTATAGCTCAATGGAGTTAACAATGATGTACAAACTATGTGGAGTGGGGCGTATAGTAGTTTGGAATGCAGTACAGACGGTGGTGTTGATTGGTAGTACGATAGCCTGGAGAGCCATATGGCATGGAGATGTTGCAGTATAGACAAAGATGGCCGTACGGTATGGTAATGTTATAGCACGGGTAGAGATGGTTGTACGAAATTGTAATGCTATAGTACGGACAGATGCACTGTTGCACCAAACCAAGGGTATGTGATGCTATATGTAATGTTCCAGTCCCTATACTCGAATAGATGTCTTCTTTGTATACCAAATTCTTCGATGTCAAGTGGCCTTGTTGGGGCTATACGGTGGCAAAACTAGGGCCGTATAGTGAGGAGTGCAAATGGCCGTATGAAGGAGACACAATTCTAGGGTCGTATGGTGGGGAGGAAGGAGTGTTGTATGGTGGCCACAAGTAGGAGTTTGTATTGAGGGTGTAGACTATACGTCGCCTTTTGCCAGTCCGTGCGGTGATGGTATTAGGTCATATGGTATCTCTTGCTAGTCCGTACGGTGGAAGTTTGTAGGTCGTACGGTATATGTTATGGTATCCATACGGTGTCTAGAATGCCCAAAAGGCCGCATGGTAGGTGAGCTGTACGATGTTGGAAGATGATGTTTGGTGCCAACCCTGAGGTCGTTCGATGGTGTAGATGAATGGACAAAATAATGTAGTGGGAAAGGTGAAAACAATACAACCATGAACAAGTAGAAATGGAGAAGTAAACACAAAGATAATCAATTAATATTTTCTAGAAGATGGTGCTCCAATTTGCCAAATCCGAGCAAAGTATTACAAGTGACGGAAAAGGGTGAGGGTTGAATCCCACCAAAACTGCACAAGTTAAATAGGGAAGATCTTTCACTTATGAAATGGTGAACATAACTTGAACTCCAACAAGAATTCGCAGCACAAATAAATAAACCAAAATGCATACCCATGACTACCTACAAACCGTGCTTAAATACCTGTCGAAAACCTTTCTGAGGGTGTACAAAGATAGCCGATGACAACTCTTACCAACGAAAACTAAAATAAAAATAGGTCCGAGATATATTAAATCAATCGGAACCACAAATACAAATATTAACTTGGGGCCCCATATTAATTAATTAAAGTAACTAATTAAAGGTCCTTTTATTATATTATTTAAATTCTAGGACCAATTAATTAATTAAATAAAATAAAGTAATTACATTAAAATTTTGGTACACTCCCTCCCCACCGTACGGCCTTGGAATTGTCTCTTCCGTACGATCATTTGCACTCCTCACTGTACGACCCTGGTTTTGTCACCGTACAACCCCAACAAGGCCACCTGACATCAAAGAATTTGGTATACAGAGGAGACATCTATTCGAGTACGGGGACTGGAACATTACATACACCATTTGCTACCCTTGGTTTGGCACAACACATAGTACATTTGTTCATGCTGCAGCATTACCATTGTCTCTGCCCGTGCTACAATATTATCATACTGTACGGCCATCTCTGTCCGTAGTGCAACATCTCCATACCGTACGGCTCTCCCGGCTATTGTACGACCAATCAACACCACTGTCTGTATTCCATTCCAAGCTACCGTACGGCCCACCCCAAACAGTCTGTACATCAGTGTTCACTCTAATCATCAGGTAACTGCCTATCAAGCACATGGGACCAATGGGTACCTGGCCATCAGGCACACAATACTAGCGGGTAACTGGCCATCAAGCGCACGGGACCAATGGCTAGCTGGCCATTAGGCACACGGGACCAACAAGTAGCTGGCCATCAGGTACATGGGACAAACAAATCATTACAATAGTGTTGGACATTCTTGATAGGGCTTCCTTGTATGCTAAGGAATCCAAGTTCCCATTAGGCATGACTTAGTTGTTATATATATGACACATCATCTATACAGAGGAAGTTCGCATGGACTCCGATAAGGTTCGTGCTATTCTGAGGATGTAGGAGCATCCTTGGGCTATTGATAATCTTGCATCACCCAAAAAGATACTTGCTTTGTTCTCTATTTTTTAGTTATAAGTCTGACAATTTGATTCAACTAACACTTGTTTGTCCTTTCCAGATTCCTTGGGCTTAGCTTCTTATTGTGGACCTATCTTGGATAATTATCCTATGTTTGCAGAATTTAAGGTTACACTTGGTTAGAGTTATGCTTCATCTTCTCAAGTGTTGTTTTCCTATGTTGTTCTTCATACGATGCATGACATTTGTTTTAGCGAGGCTCTATATTTCAGAGTTAGCTTATGCACTCTTAGATTTAGATGGTCAGATGACGTGTGGACCTATATCTAAGGCTGTCGAAGATATTATAATGATTTTGTATTTGGTCATTAATTCATTGAGGGTCAGCCCTATATTGTATAACATGTTTCTTATTATTGGAGATTGTGAACTCAAAGTGGGTTAGTGTGTCTTGATGGCTATATATGTAATGAAATAGAGTCTTGTAAGGTGACATGAATGATAGAGAGAAGGAATTGGTAGGTAAGGCTCGAAGTACTGGAGTTTGGTCTATTGTCTTGAATGTATTCGCCATAATTTGGAATGCCTTATGACTTGGCATGTATGTTCCTCATTTGATGTAATTCAAGATCTTCTTTTAATAAAGGAGTTTGTTTTCAGTTGTATCTTTTTATACTTCTGTTGTGTTGTATTTGATGGGGGTTTTGTCTCCTTTGGGGATACACCAACCTTTTACTGCATCATATGGTATCAGAGTAGGTTGATCCGATTGACTTTTTTGAGCATGGTTGATCTTGTTGGTGACTTGTTAAGACCTAGACTTCTTGATTGTGAGTTAGTAGATCATGGTTCTGGCACACAATTGCAGAGAACTTGTTCAAGTTGTTGGTAACCAGTTGCAAACTTATTGATTGTTGGCTTGGCTAATAGATTGCCGAAGATTGAGGTAGTTGTTACACCTTGATTTGATTTAGTATGTTGTCTAAAAGGATGAATCATAGGAGATTAGAACATATTTTTGAAGAATTTAAAGAAAAGACGAGGAATGAGATCTGTAATGTCTTAACTAGCTTGAGAAGGAATCATGAAAGAGAGGATGAATATGTAGAAGCTGTTGAAGATCTTGAAGTACCTAAAGTAGAAATCCCTGAAGAAGAAGAAAGACTGTTGAGAGTTATGGCACAAGTTGGTAAGAGTCATAGAATGGAGGTATCAAATTATTCTAGTTCTTTAGATCCTATGGAATTGACAAATTGGATAAATGAACTTGAGGATTATTTTGAGCTTGAGAATATTGTAGATCCACAAATGTTAGGTTAGCAAAAACTAAATTGAAAGGTCATGCTTCCTTGTGGTGGAAAGAATTACAGAAAGATAGAGAAGATAATGATGAATCTAAGATATGTAGATGGAAGCCTATGGTTTCTAGATTGAAGGCTAAATTCATGCCTGAAGATTATGAACTCGAATTGTTTAAGAAATTGCAGAACTTGAGACAAAATGATATGTCTGTGAAGGAATAAACTGAAGAATTTTACAAGATGCAATCAGATTTGGACATTGTGAATCTTCTAAGGAAAAGGTTGCAAGGTATATTAATGGTTTGAAATTTAATATTTAGGATGAATTGAGAACTTAGTTTAGTTGAAGTTGCTTATCAATATGCATTGAATGCAGAAGATAATCTAGGAAGAAAACAAGGTAAACAATTGATAAAATTGGATAAGGGTGAGCAAGTAGTTTCTGATTAGAAATTTGTTCTTAAAGACACTTGTTTTAAATGTGGTAAAGAAGGGCATCAAGCTTTTGAATGTCCTGGTAGAAAGATTGACAAACAAAACTTGGTAGCATAGGAACATCAGAAAGAGGAAACTTTTGATGTTGATTTAGCTTCACCTGAAGTTGGAGAATCTCTTTTGATGAGAAGGATCATGTTGGCTAAGCATGATGAGGAACTAGTGCAAAGAGGAAACTTATTCAGAACTATTTGTAAGTTTGGAGGTAAATGTTGCTAGGCTATTGGATGAAGGTAATATTGATAATCTTGTATCAGAGGAAATGGTTAGGAAATTTTGTTTGGAGAGAGTAAAACATCCTACTCCTTATGGTATCAGTTGGTTTCAAGATGATCATTGGGTGTAGGTTAGAGAACAATGCTTGGTTAATTTCAGCATTGGACCTTTTAAGTATAAAGTATTATGTGATATCGTTAACATGAGTGCTTGTCATGTTTTACTTGGAAGACCTTGGCAATTTGATAGAGGAGCTATACATGATTTCAGAAAAAATACTATTACAATTGAGAAGGATGGCAGAAAGTTTGTTTTGATTCCTTTGAAGGATGAGGAAGGAGAGCAAGAACCTGAGTGTTTTAAAGCTTTCAGTTTGAAAACTGGTAGAACCTATGGTTAATGTTATATATGATAAAGGACAGCCTGATTTGAGAGAGTTACCTGATCCTGTGATTAAGAACAGAGGTAAAGGGAAGAAGACTTCTAATCAGATGAAGGCATGCAGTAGTTATGATTCATTTGATCCTGGAAGTAGCAGTAGCAGCAAATCTGAGACATCCGACGGAATAATTGGTTGCAGTGGTAAGTTCGGACAAACTTTTGTGTTGATTGATGAAGAGGATTTATTGGTTAAGAATGAGCATGGGATTTATATGCTGAATCCTTTTAGATATTCATAAGTCCTTATGGAACATCTTTTGTCACCTTGGGTGTCTGATGCAAGAGCATGTTCTATAGAAGCACCAACTCAGCATCCTAGAGGCACCAACCATGATGATATTATAATTCTCTTTTGCAAAAATGCATTGATTTATGGTTTCTCTCTGTCGACTCATTGAACGATATATCTCTGCTACCTATCTCCAATCTTCACATCATGGATTCTCCCACACACTTGGACTTTGATGTTACTAATACAAACAGCCACCAATTTACACATCCTTCAATTTAGATAGTTTACACTTTATCGCATCTGATGCCTGCAATTAAACGATTAGAATGCAGCTACGCTCCACATATTATTTTCATACAGGTTCATACAATGTCATTGAAATATTCTTTGACCCTTCACAAATTGATTCCACTCACACTTGTTCTCCAGGTCTTTACACTTCTTAAATAAATACCTCTTTTAGGTGAACAGTTTGAAGGAAGTTTAAATCATTGATAACCGCTTACATGGTTATAACCAAATCCCCTGAACACTTGATTATATATGCATTGAACTACAGATATAGTTGCCATATGAATATTCATGATATACAATTTGTTTTTCTAATTACTGATGATGGTATGTACAGGTGGCAAATAACAGTTGTAACCAAACTAACCAAAGCTTTAACTGATCTATGAATGGCTTGATACATGCAGATTGTAAACTCTAAAGAGATGTAATTGTGTCTTCTAAACTTGCTGAATACAATTCATGCTAATCTAACAGAACAATCCTGTTTCCATATTTGATTAGAACAACTAAAAAATGCAGAATAGAGTAATGCAACTTTGATATGGTCAACATTATGCAACCAATGTATGCATGATGGAAAAACAATCTTAATATTCTGTGTTCTTGATTGATCTGATTCACACAAGGATCAAGGATAAAAGAATGGCCATCCATCAAATATAGCATCGATATCTGCAGAGCCGACACCCTGTTATCACTTTTCTGTCTGAAGATTGTCATGCCACCATTTGATACAAACAGATATGTGCATTCTGCATTTACCAAACTAGGGTTTCACATGAACATAATATCTGCAAATTTCATTGAACTGCTGAATCATATCATTATTTCACACTTTTATACCTGTATTTGAGATCAATGCATCTATTTAGACTTGACATCAATGATGAATTCTTCTAATGAATGCATATCATACTTAATTGTTGGAATGTAGCTAGCTATATTGTTACCACTGACGCGGGTGTGGATAGCTCCTTTTATTCAAGATCATTATATATTCTTGTATAGTTTTTTGAGATTAACAATTTTCTGAGTACAAGAAGCTAGAAAATAGGTTTGTTAATTTTGTATGGTTTCAATGGTAAGCCTTTCTTGTGGATAATATAATAGTTGTTTATCCATGTATATATTCCGGGACCTCAAATATATGAAGGCCTTTTGAACTTTCACAATATAAACTCAAATAGAGATGCTCTATCTGCTTACTTATTCTATCTAGCATAATGTAACATCTAATTCTATAAACCTTCTTCTCATCTGTTGATATTATAATATTTTCGTTATTTCACTCCTGTGATGTTTTAACTATGCATGCAGGGAGAAGCTGAAGAGCACGGCACAACTTTTTCTTTCAACACTTCAGTTGTTAGAGGCCACATCAATCAAAATGGTATTCACCTTCATATTTCTGAAACAAAAGACATGCATACATTTGTTTATGAACCTAATGCTCCAGCACAGCTAATATTGACTGCTAATGTTGTGATAAATTCTGCTGGCTTGAGTGCGACATCCCTTGCTAGAAGATTCCATGGTCTTCCATGCCAATCCATTCCTAAAACTTATTATGCCCGTGGCTGCTACTTTACTCTTTCTGAAACTCGAAAGGTTCCTTTTAACCATTTAATCTATCCAGTTCCAGAGGATGGTGGACTAGGGGTGCATGCTACCCTTGATATGAGTGGCCAAGTAAGGTTTGGACCGGATGTTGAATGGATGCCTGAGATTGATGATACAACTTGTTTCTTAAACATGTATAATCTCTATCCATTTTTAAAGAAACTTTATTTTGTTTTTGTATATATCATGTCTTTCGTGTGTAGGGGAAAATATAGCTAAATTATGAACCTTGGAGGAGAATATGTGAAAGAACTAAATTAAGGAATATAAAAACTTTTCAGATTCTATCATTTTCTTTTAAGTAATCTTATTGTTGCCAAGTTGTGTAACTTTGAACTACTATGGACAAGGTTTTCATAGTCCAAGAAAATAAAAAATGGAGCATTTGGAGAAAACTTTGTAAGAGATTTTAATATCAACATTTTGGTTCACATTATTATCCATCATCAAAATGCGAAAGATGTGCTAGGATTACATATGATAACTTGATATATAGTACAATGACAGGGGAAGCCCTCCTAGGGAAAGCTCAAAAAGTAGTGTTTCAAACATTAAGTAAATCTAAGAACCCAACAATTATTAAACATTATATAAAATTAAATTCTGTTTATATATAGTATGGAGCTTAATTCTCAGTTATAGGTTCATCCTTTCTTATTAAATAGATAATTGGACCTCAAGAGAGTGAATTGCTCTATTAATTTTTTGTGACTGCTTGCGTATTTCCATATTCTCCCAGTTCCATAATCTTTCTTTTAAACTAGCTTCTTTCTACAACTAAAACATTGAATTTCTCAATTCAAAATATTTCTTAGTCTTAAATGAATGCTCTGCAAAGGCTGATTTACAATTGCATTCTTATTTTGTCTGCAGTCTGCACCTTAATCACCTTAATGCTTTTGCAAATCAGTGCGCTCCCTTGAGACACGTCCCGTTTGGAATTCTCATTTCCTACAGGGGATGTGCAGATGCCTAAGAAATGTCCCCTGCTGCCCCCCTTGTTGTGCCTTGTTCAGGAAAAGTTTAGGAAACTTTTTAGTTTTTTGTATGCTTAGGGGATGGCTGGCTATCCCCAAGATGGCTAGGGAATGTCTAGGCATCCCTCAATTATCTCCACAGCAACTAGTCGTCCCTTATTGCCAAAGACATTTTGACACTAATTTTGAAAATTTCAATTAAAAAAGTGATGGGTGGTTCCCCACCTTTTTGAACCAAAACAAAACTTAATTTACCTATGAAAACAAAAAATAAGATAATTTTATTAATGTCCAACAAGAGGCTAGAAAAAGGCCTAAGGGACTGCCAACAAAAGAGCAACTATCCAACAAACAACACCAAACTATTTCCGGAAAAAGACATAAATACAAGAAATGCACAAACAAATTAGCTACTCCAAACAATTTGGAAGAAGTCCTAAATCAGCCGATAGGCAGTAGGACCAGAGGTCTTAGGATGCGCTCGAGAGCCTTTAGTAGTTCTAGAATAAGACAGCATCCAATGTTGACTAAAGGATCTACAAGGTCTCATATCCTTGGTAGTGCTTGTAGGGGGGTATCCATCACCCACTTGGTGCCCCGCATAGGGGGAACCACTGTAAAGGGAGTGATGAGTTGGTCAGAGTGCAATCTGTGGTGGAGGATCCACTGAAGGGTGTGGTCCCAGAGTCTCTGTGTCCATTGAAGATAGAGTGCAAGGTACCTTTGATCCGTATATGAGAAGAAGGCCAAAAGAGACTAAGTCTCTTAGAATAAGCAATAGAATTTCCCTTTGAACTTGTAGTATATGTGGCAGTGAAAAATGAACGACATCTCTATCTTAGCCTCCCCTAAATCACAAAGCTGACTGATACTGACCTCTCTCGGTAAATGATGGTCGGTTTGGGCACAGAGTTGTAATGATCCCCTTTTTATATTTGAACTATTATATAATAATCGTCAATTTGGTATGTTGAATTATGGCATCATTAAACATATTCTCAATTTAAATTATAATCAATTGATTTAATTGTCTTATGGGAAAATTCCATGACGTCCTCTGATTACTAAGGTCTTTCTCAAATGGTAGATTACCGTGCGAAGGTCGTGTGAAAAAGACTACATGCAACATCCCTCAAGACCTAACCCTAATATTGGGATAATCAATCATGTGCCTGAAATTACTCTGCCTTTATCTTCCACAAACTCCCTATCTAAAAATAACTCAATACAGAGTAAAAGATATAATTTATGCTTAAAGAATTATAATTTAAATTGTTTATACAAGCTTTATATATTTATTTTTATTATATTTATTATTTCAATGATATGCCATGAGAATTTTACCTAGCTATCTCTATGTGTTTGACTATTAGTCATATTATAATATCATTATGAGGTTTAATAAATAAGGAAGAACTACTTTAGCATTTATACTTTTATAGATGGTAATTATTTATTAATTTATATATTGTTCATAATAAATACTAAGATGGCATTATCTCCTCTCCTATTTTTTCGGGTTTTTCCCTTTAACATGGCTTGATCGATAACCTTATGAATTGATTTATTAATTTCCCTTGCTAGACATGGCGTTTGGCTTGTCTTTTGTTCACCCTATCTTCCACGTGGATTTCTTTGTTTATAATGTTGGGTAGATTATGTTTGCAAATGAAAAATGGATCAACCCAAATTAGTATGTCCTCTTTACAATGTGTTTTATTTGTAACTTGACCATTTTTTCTTTTTGCTAGCCCTTATCACCTCCACGATGGCAATCTAAATGGTAATAAATTCTTATGCCCCATGGTTTGAATCCGTGTCATTCATCCTTTTAGATGTTTCTTGATTTTTTGATTAATGCCCATTTGTCCTAGCACAGCACTCGATTTATAAATTGAAAAGCTTTTTTTTTCCGATATTCTCCTTGGCATTGATAGGAGTGTGAAATATCACCTTGTCCTTCAAGGGATGTGACGTTTGATGCATGGGCATCGTCTTATGTCTTTTGGTCATAAATTTTAATTGGATGCATATACTATTCATTTGTTTATGATCTAATATTATTACTTACAAAGAATTAGATGGACTTGGCAACCAAAACTTATATTTACCAATTATTAATATTTAGTTGTTAGTTTAGTTTAATATGAAAAATATTTGTTTATGTACTTGTTAATATCTAATTATAGTATGAATGTATATTTTATCAATCGATAAGCCATTTCTCATTAAATAACTATTCAATTTCATTAGTAGATTCTACTATTAGAGGGATATTATAGTGCTACCCTCTCAAAATTGCTTGTCCTCAAGCAATTACAATTTGAATTTGGAATTTGAATGATTAGATCTCAATAACTTTGTTCAATTTCCCTTTGTTCGAATTGACTGATAGATCTTATAATATCGAAGTTGAATGTATGATTGATGGCAATAAATAGCTTCAATGTATGATACTGAGTGATGGTGGAAGATTGAGTAAATTTCCTTCTTAGATGACCTCTTTAGAGGATGGAAATCTCATTGTCGCAAGGTGCTAGATACTCATCTACGAGTAGGCTCCCTCAAGGTACTGGGATTGCATGTTCATACCCATCTTGGACTCTTTCCTCCAGGTTTTTGGAATCATGCTCTTACCCATCTTGGATGCTTTCCTCAGAGCATTCAAAACCATGTCCTCACCCATCTTCAAATCTTTCCTCAAGGCATTAGAACCCATCTCCTTACCTACTATGGAATCTACCTATCTTGTGAGGATATACTCTGCATCTCCCATCTTGACAATAATCACTTGTATTCAATGGTTTGCTCTTTTTATTGATTGAAAAGTGTAATAACTGCAATAGGTTATAACTTCGTGAACTACCAAATCTTTCTCAAATTCAATTGTTTGACATTTTGTCGAACACTTTGCAAGCAAGCGTTGAAACCACTGTAATAATCCCAACTAGTTTTAACTTCGTGAAACACCAAATCCTTCTCAAATTCAATTGTTTGACATTTTGTCAAACACTTTGCAAGCAAGCTCTGATACCACTGTAATATCCCTTGTCAATTCGAACCTCAACTTGTTGATTTGTAGGTCAAGGAAAATTGTGAAACACTTCCAATATGATCTCTATGCTTGCTGGTTCTGAGTTTTAGACTGATTATACTTGTTTGAAATGATATAAAAGGGAATCTAAAAGCCTGTAATTAATTACTATTATATCTAAGAAAAGAACTAAATGCATATGCAATGTTCTTTTGGCTTTTCAAATGGATATAGATGAATTATAAATGAAAAATGTGCACTTACAGCCAATTGGAATTTTTTCAAACACTTGGCATGCATACTATTATGCCAATCATGGAAGACATAAATATGCATTTTACATCAAATATATAGACTTGCAACTTATTACTCCTTTAGTGAGATATTTTCTAATTCAATGCTTAACATAATATTCCAAGGCTCTTGGCTTTGCAAACCCCCAAAAAAACTGAGTAGAGATGATATTATAAATATGATATAAAATGTGCATCTACAGCTACTTATGACAGCCACTTTTACAATGCCAAATGACCAATTTAAGTGATACAAATTGATTGTAGAACTCAATATACAAATTGCTCAATGAAGGAGATGAAATTACAATCATAATCAAGCCAAGTACTATAGCACAGGTACTATTCATGACACTGTTCACGTCACTGTTCATGGCATTGTAGGAGCCAACAATAAATGTACTCTCCAATTTAAGCATAGATAGAACTCTAAAATGAAGCTCTCATGAATGCCAAATTCAGTGGATATTTCACCACCTCAAATGGTTGCAACATTGAAGAATTGATGCTCTCCAATGGCTAACTGAAGTAAAAACCCCTTACTTTCTTCTCTCAAGTTTATATCAAATGCAATTGACATAATTGGATGCCTAACAATGAAGCTCTCACCTATTTATTCTTTTCCTTCACCCGTCTAGAAGGAAATAAAATATTATTTAATTGAACTCTCTAGAAGCTTCCCCCTTTTCAATACAATAATTAGTTGTGCTTCTAGAAAATGCACTCTCTAGAAGCTTCCCCCTTTCCAATACAATAATTAGTTGTGCTTCTAGAAACTTAAATTAATAAAATCTAAAGTCACCTGTAGATTTATTTATTTATTGACTTTAATGTATTTTATTTCTCCTTATTTCTCCACTTAGCCTTCAGAGAATGAAAAGCTAAGAACTCCATTAAGGGTATAAAAGATGGGGAACATTACAGTCCGCCCTCCTTGAAATTGCTTGTCCTCAAGCAATCCAGCAACACAATGAACTCAGCAACACAATGAACTCCAACCTCCACCTAGATCCCAAATGAAGTGGTATTTAACATCCCTGTGGACAACTAAACCAATTGCAAACTAGCATCATCAGGACCAATCACATGTCCTGCATTCTAGCACCCAAAACTTGTGCTGATGATGTAGAAGTCAGAATGTCACCAGAAGGCAACTCCATAGAAGATATATGAAACCTCTTCTTCTCTGTATCCACCCACATAATATATATTAGATTGGAATCCTGATCATCACCAACATGCATTGAAAAAGATGTAGCTACAGGTGAACCATATGCACTAATGCCAACTGTATCAACAATAGGTGTAGCCACATCAAAATATATGGACACAGGAACAACACGAACTGCCACCATAGAAAATTGAACCGAATTTGCAGTTGATGAAAACTCATAATCATCAACATGTGCGCCATCATCAGAACACACATCAACGATTGCATGCATATTGCTAAACTCCTCATTGGATGGTTCAACTGACACAGAAGTGGCTACTGATATGACAGTATCCTCGTATGCTCCTACTCCCACTATTGCTGCATCGCCATCAAATACATGATCTGGGGAAGTCATGCCAACAAATGCATCATCTGACTTAATCAGTCATGAATTCTCATCACCTTCCACCTTAGTTGTGCCCAACTCATGCAGTATCTCATAAGAAATGTCCTGCAAATATGAAGCCGCAACTGTGTCATCACATTTCGCTCTTCAAAAAAACGATATCATGCTCTGCTTAGATTTTGGATTCAAAATTAGTTGGGTCATCCATTTGTGATTTTGATTCATCTGATTCACTAGCACATCCAATTGTTTCACAATACTCTATATCTCAAAATCTTCAACCCTTGGCGGAAAAGTATGCCCTATGTGGGTATAATAAATACCAAACCTTCTGTCACCATCCATAACACTGAAAACCAAGTCCTCTAGCTCTGGGTCAAAAGAAAAATGATAAGCACTCCTTGCAGTGTAATGCCAATAAAAACTCCCAATCTTTGTCAAGTGCTCATCATCATCAAACTGGGAATCAGAAGATGGCTCCAATCTCTGACTTTGAACTACTGGTCGGGTAGGATCCTAGGCAACCCTCTCAGCAAACCCAACCAGAAAACCCCTATTGGGAAGCATTGTAGCCAAGGTCTCTAGAATCTTCCTCACCAATTGTCGTATAACACAGGAGCCCCGAATGAGAGTACCCTCATATATATTGTATGAAACCTCTTGCAAATCCAAGCTCTCAAGAAAATACTCCATGAATGACTCAATACAGTAGAAATTATATGTGGAAGCATCAATCTGCTCCCCGCAATCCATAGTTGATCCCTCTAAAATTTGACAATGCAAACTGTCCAATGCTACCAGCTGTATGAAAAGAAGTAGTTTCACTTCTAGTAGAAGGAAGGAAATCACCATGAGAGCTCGTCTCCACTGATGCTCTCACCTTATCTGTACATACTACACTCATATCCTGGACGAATGTGTTCGCCGCATCATCACGTCCCTCATCCTCAATCATAGAAGCAAACTCACCACCAACCACAATATGTCACTAAATAGGGTATGGGGCTGGTATCAATTGTACTCGTTCTAACTCCACGCCAACCTCATCCAATTATGGCTGTGTCTCCTGAAGAGCCAACTGAGTATATTGAAGAGAGTCTATGGTCACCTCAAGCTCCTAGGTGAGCTCAGCCACCTCCTCCTCTTTCCCTAACAACATCTCATAGCAGATGCTACCCCACTCTAGAAGGTAATCCTTGTCAGCAATTAACTGAGAGTAACTATGCTTCAAGATCCTAACAACCTCTTGAAGCGCATGAACCTCTGCTAGAGAAATAGTACTATTACCATGCTCATCAAACATAGGAGCACCCCAACCAAATGTTGCTAACATTTGACTAATAGCATCATAATGCTCAAGAGCTAAAGAAATGTTACTATCACTCACCTTCAGCTGACAAATCACATGATGCCTCTGTAATCCCTAACTCCTATTTAAGCTCTCTGTCTCACTAATTGCACTGAGATAGGAAACTGAATGAGAACTCTCCACCAAAAGATTGCTCATATGGGTGCTATCTTCATCGCACAATTCTGCATCTGACATAGAACTGCCATGTACCTCAACCAACTTCTCATCCGAAGAAATGGAAGCCCTTGCTGAATCAATCTCTTTGCATGTCTTGGCTTCCACCTCAATAGAAGGATCCTGTAAGCATCAATCCTGGGACTCATCCAAAACCTTCTTGGAGTCATCACCTAATATTTGACAAGGGGTGTCATACCTAGTACATCTCATAGCATCTTCAAATGGATCATCATTTGTGTCCATACTATATGCATCGACATCTCCTAATAGAGCCTCAACTACTGTCACCTGACTCTACACACATGACTCTATGTCAAACTATGTATAAATAATACTAGACTAGGAACCCACATCTACTGACTCCGCTGAAACACGCACATCACCAACATTACAATTGAGTGATTCTATACGGGCCTCAATCCCACCTGAGGAATCAACTCCCTCGTACATTGGAGCAACTCTACAATAGCTGACATATAAGTCTCCAATAACTACTCCCTTCTCAAGAGAACCTGAACAGTTATTGATAACTACATCATCAACTGCCTCTGAACTAATCATAGCGACTACTCTGGGAGCCTCAACCTGCTGACGTTCAGTGCTGTTATCCACCAAGGGCACTAACACATCCACATGTCCTTGTGAAATAAGTCTATCGTCAACACTGTGGATAGGACTAGCTGGTGTCGTACTGAATACAGGTACATCTGCATCATGGACACATGTCGGAAAAAACTCAAGCTTCCTTCCTGGCAACCTCGATCTCGGCCTTCTAAAGGTAGAAACCATATACCTCACTGCCCTCTCAACTATCTCTGGAGCCGACAAGCTCTTTGCCAACCTCTATTGATGAAGCTTAAGTTTCTCTATACTTTCCTGCAAAGCATTCACCTTCACACTAACTTCCTCATTACTCCACCGACTTCTAGAACTCCCAGTCCTCCTATGTCCGTTCATCTCTAAAAAATCGTAGATCGCTGGTCATTCCAAATGTAACAGCAAATCTGACAATAATTAATATTTTCCTACCCTATAGGATGGCAGGAAATCTTTGATACCACTGTAATAACCCCAACTGGTTATAACTTCGTCAAACACCAAATCCTTCTCAAATTCAATTGTTTGACATTTTGTCAAACACTTTGCAAGCAATCTTTGATACCATTGTAATAACCCCAACCAGTTATAACTTCATGAAATACCAAATCCTTCTCAAATTCAATTGTTTGACATTTTGTCAAACACTTTGCAAGCAAGCTCTGATACCACTGTAATATCCTTTGTCAATTCGAACCTCAACTTGTTGATTTGTAGGTCAAGAAAAATTGTCAAACACTTCCAATAAGATCTCTATGCTTGTTATTTTTGAGTTTCAGACTGATTATGCTTGCTTGAAATGATATCAAAGGGAATCTAAAAGCCTGTAATTTATTACTACTATATCTAAGAAAAGAACTAAATGCATATGCAATTCTCTTTTGGCTTTTCAAATGCATATAGATGAATTCTAAATAAAAAATGTGCACTTACAGCTAATCGGTATTTTGTCAAACACTTGGCATGCATACTATTATGTCACTCATGGAAGATATAAATATGCACATTACATCAAATATATAGACGTGCAACTTATCTATCCTTTAGTGAGATATTTTCTAATTCAATGCTTAACATAATATTCCAAGGCTCTTTGCTTTGCAACCCCCAAAAAGGCTGAGTAGAAATGACATTATAAATCTGATATAAAATGTGCATCTACAGCTACTTATGACAACCACCTTTACAATGCCAAATGACCAATTTAAGTGATACAAATTGATTGTAGAATCTGATATACAAATCTCCCAATGAAGGAGATGAAATCGCAATCATAATCAAGCCAACAATTGTAGTGCGGGTACTATTCATTGCATTGTTCACGTCACTGTAGCAGCCAGCAATAAATGTATTATTCAATTTAAGTACAAATACAACTCTAGAATGAAGCTCTCCTGAATACCAAATTCAGTGGATATTTCACCACCTCAAATGGTTGCAACACTGAAGAATTGGTGCTCTGCAATGGCTAACTGAAATTAGAAACCCTTAATTTCTTCTCTCAAGTTTATATCAAATGCAATTGACAATAATCGGATACCTAACAATGAATCTCTCGCCTCTATTTATTCTTTTCCTTCACCCTTCTAAAAGGAAATAAAATATTATTTAATTGAACTCTCTAGAAGCTTCCCCCTTTCCAATACAATAATTAGTTGTGCTTTTAGAAAATGCACTCTCTAGAAGCTTGCCCCTGTCCAATACAGTAATTAGTTGTGCTTCTAGAAACTTAAATTAATTAAATATAAAGTCACTTTTAGATTTATTTATTTATTGACTTTAATTTAATTTAATTTTTCTTATTTCTCCACTTAGCCTTCGGAGAATGAAAAGCTAAGAACTCCATTGAGGGTCTAAAAGATGGGGAACATTACAAAAAGTTTATAATTTTCTTCACCCTACAAGATGGCAAGATCATGCTTTGATACCATTTGAATTGTTCCCCTTTTCACACTTGAACTATTATGATAATAATCGTCAATTCTGTATATTGAGTTATGGGATCATTAAACATATAATCAATTGATTTAATTGTCTTATGTGAAAACTCCATTACTTCCTATAATTGCTAAGGTCATTCTCAGTTGGTAGATTTACAGTGCAAAGGTCGTGTGAAATAGACTACGTGTAATGTCCCTTAAGGCCTGACCCTAATATTGGGATAATTTGTGATGTGCCAGAAATTACTCTGCATTTACCTTCCACAAACTCCCTATTTAGAAATACATCAATACGGAGTAAAGGATAGAATTTAGGTTTAAAGAATTATAATTTAAATTGTTTATACAAGCTACATATATTTATTTTCATTATATATATCATTTCAATGATCTACCATGAGATTTCTACTTAGCTATCACTATGTGTTCGACTAGTAGTTATATTATAATATCATTATGAGGTTTAATAAATAAGGAATAGATGGTAATGATTTATCAATTTATATATTGTTCATAATTCATATTAAGATGGCATAATCCCCTCTCTAATTATTTCGGTTCTTTTCCTTTAATATAGCTTGACCGATAACCTTATGTTTCCACTTATTAATTTCCCTTGCTAGACATGGTATTTTGGCTTGTCTTTTGTTCACCCTATCTTCCATGTGCATTTCTTTATTTATAATGTTAGGTAGATTATGTCTACAAATGAAAAATGGATCAACCCAAATTGGTACGTCCCCTTTTCAATGTGTTTTATTTGTAACTTGACCATCAGTCTTTTTGTAGACCCTTATCACCTCCATGATGGCAGTGTAAATAGTAATAAATTCTTATGCCCCATGGTTTGAATCTGAGTCATTCATCCTTTTAGATGTTTCTTGATTTTTTTCGTTAATGCCCATTCGTCCTGGCACAACACCCGATTTATAAATTGACAATTTTTTTTTGTCGATATGCTCCTTGGCATTGATAGTAGTGTTAAATATCACCTTGTCCTTCAAGGGGTGTGACGTTTGATGTGTGGGCACCACCTTATGTCTTTTCGTCATAACTTTTAATTAGATGTATACACTATTCATTTGTTTATGAACTAATATTATTATTTACAAAGAATTAGATGGACTTGGTAATCAAAACTTATATTTATCAATTATTAATATTTAGTTGTTAGTTTAGTTTAATATTAAAATTATTTGTTTATCTATTAGTTGATATTTAATTATAGTATGAACGTACATTTAATCAGTCGATAAGTCATTTTTCATTAAATAACTATTCAATTTCATTATTGGATTCTACTATTGAAGAGATATTAGAAGCGTTGATGGGAGCTCACTTTAAAGGAAGGAAAGATCTTCATTTAATGTGCAAATTTGAGTTCGAGAACAAGTAGAGAAAGAATACAATAGAAAGAAGAGAGAAGAATAGTTGAAATAAAAGACCAAGTCCTCAAATCCACTACATTAGAGGCAATTTCTTCTTCTACAAGTGTTTTTTTCATATTGTTTTGCATTTTTGTAAGTTTTAAAAATCATTTAACACATAGAGAGGGCATTGTTTGTTTATTCTTCCTTTGCTTTGAACATGAAGTTCCCATTTAATTTTTTATTTGAAAAAAAAAAGGAGCAGTTGGATTACTAATAGTGAAGAGGTTGAACTTCAAATGCAAGAAAGTAGACTTAGTATTCATAAAAGTATGGTAGCCATTGTGAGTTCAAGTTCAAAGCTTCAAACCCATTTGAATGTTCCTTAATTTTTTTCAAAACCTATGCAAAAGGTCCATTTAACTCCAAGAAGCCTCTACTACAATTTGCGTCACAAGTTGATAAGGATATTAAAATTAAGTTAAGGGGTTAGTAGAGTATGACATTTACGTGCATTCAAAAAAGAATATAGTGGAGGCTATATGAGAGTTTATTGTCATCTTTTGTAGATAGGTGGCAAGGGGTGAAAGATTGTGATAAATTAACTTCAGATAAAAGACTTAGGCAGCTAGATTGAATTTCGGGGTTGGTAAAAGAAATAAAGAAATTTTATTGGAGAGTTCACAGCCTAGAGTGTGTTTGACTTAAAGATTTGCGAATGTTGGATTTCATAGGTTAGAGGTTTCTCTTACAAGTGAAGGAAGAACTTTTGGTTCAATGTAGTGTTCCCTTCTTAAGCACTGGTGGCTTGGTGACTACTAACTTATTTAGTGGGTTCTCGTAGGTTGTGAGTGGGTTAGGGAACTTTGTTGGGACTTGGAGACTGTGTAGTTAGCTTATCCAATAGTTACATGTACTGCCTTGACCTCCATTCCGTTTGATATGCATTGACACTTTTTTTGTACGATTTTAGACATTTAATTTGTTTTTACTATCTCTAGTGAGTATCAACTTAGGCATTGACTTGGTTTGTTGTCACTAGTTTCACTTTGGATAGTTGGCGATTGTAGTTAAATAATGTTAATGTATAAGTTAAGTTGATGTTTAACTTATATGATTTAAAATATACTTTACTTATTAGAGTGGTCTCTAAGGGACATTAAGAGACCCAAAAGGTAAATATATGTTATGTTTAAGGGGGAGGCCCACACAGGATAGATGAGGGGCTTTATTTGAATAAAAAAAATTAATTCTCAAGGTTGGGTTTGGAAATTGAGGGAGAAGATAAAAGGCTTTTGAGAACTCATTTTGGAGGCATGTTTGGAGATTGAGGAAAAGATATTCTGGATGAACAAAGTTTCTTGCAAGTTCTTTGAGAGGATGGAAGTCTTCACAAAGGGCATCCATTTTGGAAGTGAAATCTTGATGGATTTGTGAGTCATTCTACATTGGAACTACACATGCACCTTGTTGGGTGGATATTTTGCAACCGACAATTTTGGGTAAAATCCAGTCGCAAAATAAGATGATCAGCCACAATGTGTGAGACAGAGTCTCTCCTACCTTAAAGGGGAGGCTCCCCCTACTCACCATTCCTTGGATCAACTCAAGGTAAGCAAAAAGTTGAGAGATTTTGTAAAAAGGTGTTACCAATATTCATTCCTCTTAACTTTCAGGAAAGAATCCACTTACCCATGGAGCAAGTAGTGGGCAGGGTGAAATCTCTAATTACACTTCTATCTAAAAGCTGAAAGTGGTGATACTGATAAACCAACACTAACTCAAAGGATAGCTGAAAGTATACTGATTTGGCTTTAAGTCCGCTCGTAATTCTATATGAATAAGCTTTACTAATTGGGCACAAAGTCTTCCAAAGTAAAGATATCTGAATTATTTTGTGAAGCAAGAAACAAATATAAGCTACAGACAGAGCTTCTAGTCTATATATCTCCACAATTGTTCCTAGTCAAAGCTCTGGCTCCAATTGCTTCTTAACTCGTTTTACACTCAATTATCAAGAGCACAAGATCACATGAACCAAAGATAACATATGCAAATCATAGACAAAGCTTCCAATGCGCACAAGTAACATTTGCACTCAATCAAAGTTCAGTTTCAAATGCTCCTTTGTATTCACTTTTCTATCAAAATAGTGCTACACAAAGTTATGCTGGCACAATTTCTCTAGAGCTCTCTTGTATACAATAATGAATATTTTTACAATGAGGGAGCACTCCTTTATATAGGCAAAAAAGTTGAGAAAAAGATGGAGGAAAAAGTGGGAGCAACTCAACCAAATGTGACTTAGTCTAACTAAAAGAGGAATTATTGGGTTATATGCAATTGCACGTGCAATTCGAATTACATGTAATTACATCTTTTCATGCAATGTATCCTCTTTGATCTACAAATAGAAATAAAAACAAAATAACAATCTTATAGATTTTTCTTTAGTGCCTTGAATTTGATGATAACATCACACACTGTAAGAAGATTAGAAATCTCCATTGTCTTTGATATTGCCTCTATCCTCACTGCATCTGCATATGCTGATTGCACAACCTTGAAATTTGCCGCTAGAGAATCTTGTAGGTGTTTTGCCAAAGACTTATGCAAAGCAAATTTGTTCATTGTGTGAGAACCAAAATTTTTAGAATCTAAATCAGCATTGACCTTGATTGTATAATCTGAAGTCATTCTTTCAACCACAATCAGACTACTGCGTTCATCAAGAATCAGACATCCTATTTTCTCTAAGTCACATGTGATTCCTGTTTCTATTGCCTGACAATCTCCAAGGGCTGCTTGCAACTTTATTATCAGTTTTTTCAATGTTTCTTCTTTGTAGTCCATAAGTCCTTGATACCTGAAAAACATTTTATAGGATGGAAGAATGTCATGTGAAACCATAGCATCTAGATCAAGCTTAGCAATCTCGTCCTGGTCATTAAAAATCCATTTCAAATCATCAACTTCTTAAGTCAAGGAAGAAATCAAATCTTGTTCCATCTCATCCATGTCTTTGATACACCTAAGGACTTTAACCGTATCTATAATAGCTTGGACTCCTTCAGAAATAACTTCTCCCACCCAAGACTTGACAGCTTCAACCATTTTTTTCTCCCTAGATGTCACAGACACAACATCAACATTTTGAGAAGATTGTTGCCAAATAACTTCATTTGAGTGAGCAACCTCATGTTTGAACTGATTTTTCTCTTTCCATAATTCATGATTGCTCTTTGATACATTGGCAAGTGCATCTTTGTCATGTCCCCTATTTTTCTAATAAAATTCAATAATATGAGTCAAAGAAATAATAAATTTTAAAAGAGAACATAATATTATAATAATTATGTTGATAATAATATTATAATATGATAGTAGCCAAGAAAGAATAATTAACAAGACAACATAATAATAATATTATAATATTATTATAGTATTATAATAATATTATTAAATATATTTGATAATATTATAATAATATTAAGAAGGAATATCATAATAAAGATGATTATAATAAAATATTAATAATTATAAATATAATTATAGTTGAACAATTATTAAACTAATATTAATAATTGCTTTTGATCGGTCATGTCTTTTGGAGATTAAAATGGACTGGGTATATAATGGAGAACAAATTTAAAAGGGAAGGGCATCAGAAAATATGATAGAAACAGATGGAAACTCTGGGAAATAATCAATACTATCAAGGTTTTAGAATAATGCCCCTATTTTCTAAATGGGAGGAACTGAGGACATTACAGTGGTATCAGAGCCATGAGCTTGCCATCAAGCTGCCTTGGGGTTGCTGATTTTAACTTTGCAAAGCATAGAAGAAAATGGCATTGCAGAACGAAATAATATTGCCGGTGCATTGATTTCAGAGCATGCAAGTTATGGTGATAAGTTGAAAAAAATATTATTGAAATCATATTATAAGCATCAGAATACCATGACAAAGAACAAATGAAAATCGAATGCAAAAACATCATATGCAGTCCAAGGATAATCACATAAGTTCAATATTAAGCAAGGTCTAAATTCAAGAGCCATATCGTTGACTTACAACCAACTGGAGTACCATCTCAATACTGTGAAAACAGTATCTCTGCAGAAATGGACACCATAATTGGGAATTACAGCAAATTATCTGTTGAATGAGGTTCTTTGTTAACAACATAGAATTGTGTATGCAGTCATCAGACAACAGGCAGAGAACAAAGAAATTAAAAGCACCTGGAACAGCGTCAGAGGAGAGTAAGAAAAGCATTGAACAAGACAAACACAAAAAGAAATTACCTCTAAAAAGACAATAGGGGATTTAACAGTAAGATCGAAAGAAAACAATTACAAGGGAAGTCACTAATAAAGGTCGGAAGAAAGCCACATAACAAAGGAAGAGCCATCTGTAAAAGACATCTAACCAGTTTAAAATCAGACATTAAAGTGTTTCCCTATATATTAATAGCAGTAAATATTATCATTGACATTTCGATAACCAATTTCAAATAGAAGCATTTGCAATTGCTATACATCTGAATCTAAACACTCAAATTATTATATCGAGTAATACAAATCACCCATTGGAAGATCAAATTATTATGACAAAAAGTTAATGTGATTTGGTTTTGTGAGGTGTGAGATTGAATGTCTTTTGCTTATGTCTGACTTTCCTCAGTATTACCAACTCTAATGGCTGGAGATGTCTCTTTCATAAACCCATGATAATCAACCTTTCAGCAAACTAAAATGATGTAGATCTTGGGAAGCTAAGTTATCAACGGACAAGGCTTGATATTATTCCAAGGATTGAATGAAATTGCAAAGCACAATTGGGTGCAAAATTTTGGACAATCTGGAATGGCCATGACTCTTGGAAAAACCCAATGGGAAGATATAAAAAAGTATTCAGAACCCAAGATTTGGGGGGGAGTATAGAAGGGGAAAACACAATTGGAATCACCATTTAAAACATAGGCAATACATTGAGAAGACACCGGACAGAGATATTATATTTATGTGCATGGTCAACAGATCATACATGGCGCCAAGAAAGATGAGCACCGATCAGTATTAATCTGCAGTTATAGAAACTATAATATATAGAATTAGAGCCCTCTATGAGTACATGTCAATAGATGAAGGGAGAGAAAAATCATTGATTATCAGATCAGAAATTCAACTGAAGAAAGATCCTACTTGTCAATTGTCAGAAGCACGACATGATTAGAAAGGAATAGAGGAACAATCAACACTAGGCAGATAGTCATCATAGCTAGTGATGCTAGAAGGATAAAAAGACACTATTACAAGGAATTGCACGGCCATATCCATCAAATACGAGCTGCATGCAACACTGCAGATTTCTACCTAGAAATTAGATAAGGGAAAGAAAATAAGATCAAGGAATTTGAAGGTAATTAGCAGACATCACACAAGTCTAGGAAGACAAGTATATTGTAGAGACAATTAACGTGCCAATCGACTAGGACAACTTAAATAGAGGTACCTAATATTATGGCAATATTTGAATGCTTGGTTTCTTTAGAGAGAAACTCAAGGTCAAACATTCGAATTAAGACATTGAGAGTTTGAACAAGAATTTATGAATATCTGGTTTCTTTAGAGATAAACTCAGAATGGAATATGCAACAAAGATGATTAAATACTTTAATAGAAGCCTAGTTTCTTTAGAGAGAAACTCAAGATTAAACATTCACTTAAGATGTTGGGATTGTGAACAAGAATTCTGAATTTCTGGTTTCTTTAGAGAGAAACTCAGAGTGAATATCTCACTAGAGATGTTCGAAAACTTGTTGAATAGAAGTATAGTTTCTTTAAAGAGAAACTAAAAAAATAAATGGAAAGAGTGGCAATTAAGGGAGAACCACTAAAGACACCCTATTGTTATCACCTTCCTAAGAGGGCAATTAAGGGAGAATAGCTAGGGCACCCTATTGCAGCGGTAAGTAGGGAGAACCGTGGTCAAGACACCCTATTGCTTTGTAATTAAGGGAGAACCGCTAGGACACCCTATTGCATGAATAGATGAGGGAGAACCGCTGAGGGCACCCTATCATGGTGATAGTGAAGGGAGAATTGCTAGCAGGACACCCTACTACACTATGATTATGGGAGAACTACTAAGACACCCCACTACAGAGAAAATATTATAGACCTTGGGATGAGATAAAGTCTCACCTAAGTTTTATAGAAAGGAATAATCTTAAAGGGATATCCATAAAAGGCTTAGGAAGAGATAAAGTCTCTCCTAAGGATTAATTAGAGGCCTGAGGCAAGACAAAGTCTCTCTCAGGGTACATTTGTCAGAAATCATTATGGAGCTCTAGTACATCAAGATAAGTTGTCTCTTTAAATTGATCCTAGTAATTCAAATTGAATCTTGCAATCTTTAAATTTATATATTTATAACGATTTAATCACAAAGTCGAAATTATTTTTGCAGGACCATAGTGAGATGCATCAATCAAATCACAAGCAGAGAATATTGAATTGCTTGAGGACAAACAGTTTTGGGAAGGGTGGACTGTCATGTGCATTATTTTTCTAATAAAATTCAATAATATAATGAGTCAAAGAAATAATAAATTTTAAAAGAGAACATAATATTATAATAATTATGTTGATAATAATATTATAATATGATAGTAGCCAAGAAGGAATAATTAACAAGAAAACATAATAATAATATTATAATATTATTAAATATATTTGATAATATTATAATAATATCAAGAAGGAATACCATAATAAAGATGATTATAATAAAATATTAATAATTATAAATATAATCTAAATTATAAATATAATTATAGTTGAACAATTATTAAACTAATATTAATGATTGCTTCTGATCGGTCATGTCTTTTGGAGATTAAAATGGATTGGGTATATAATGGAGAACAAATTTAAAAAGGAAGGGCATCAGAAAATATGATAGAAACAGATGGAAATTTTGGGAAATAATCAATACTATCAAGGTTTTTAGAATAATGTCCCTATTTTGTAAATGGGAGGAACTGAGGGCATTACAATCTTGAGCATACTATAAGAAACTAAGTTGTGATTGCTTTCTGATCTCTAACTTGGTGAACTTGTACTCAGAATGGGTAAGTTCTTCAATAGGTTTGTCCACCAATGGCTCCGCAACCTCTATAAACTTGGATTTTTCTAAATCAACTAAGATCCTTGAAACAATCTTATCTTTCAAAGATTTGGACTTAGGTTTCTTTACAGGAAGGTTATCTGGGGGTACAACCACTTTCTTTCTCTTTATTGTGATTCTGCTTAGCCATGAAGGCAAGCTGAAACTTTCATCTGTGGAAGCAGGTACAATGGAGACCACTAACATTGATCTTGATTGTATCTTTTTTGTAACTAAGCAAGATTCAGTTTGCACAATTAAATCCATAGGTACATGACAAGAGGATTCTATCATGAACAATTCAAAACTTGTTAGAGATGTATTAACTTGAGAAACTTGACCTTCTGTGAGAGTTGAAATTTTTTTGAACACTTCCCAAATGTTCATATTGTACATTTGTTAAAATGGGAGGTGTTGCTGAAGATATAGGAAGAGCCAATGTATTGACTTTTGAAGTCAGGATAGAAGGTGTGAAAATAGTGGAAAATGAATCCACATCATCATGTATCTCATCCAAAAAATGTGCTTCCTTCATTGATGGTTCATGAGTTTGGGCAAGTCTTGGAGGAGATATGATCATAACTTCTGCTTCTTCCTCATCTTCTTTGTCAAGTTCTTCATTTGATTCTTCCTTTGATTCTTGAACTGATTCAAGGTTCTGAGATGCTTTAAGTCCCTTTCCACCCTTGAACTTGAATTTGAGAGATTTCTTCACATCAGAAGAAGAAGTACCATCTTTACCCGTGATTTCCAGCTGTGACTTCCTTCTAGGAGGATCAATACTTCCACAATCCAAACCGAATTTCAAATTAACCCTCTTTAAGCCTTTATTTTTCAACCACTTGTTGGTGTTTGCCAAAATGGATTGAAATCTATCAAGGATAGATGTACCTTCCTTCTACTGCCATTGAATGGGAAAAGGGAATCGTCTATCAAAACCGGCCTGATGATATTTTGGAACAGGAATGTTGCCATCATCTTTAATTTAAAAATCTGACAGGATTTCAAGAATGTTAAGATCAAGGATCTGCTACAAAGTCAATCTATAGTAATCCATTTTCATTTTATCCAATTTTGTTTGCATGTCAATTCAAACATCTTCGGTACAGTGAGCATGTGTAAAGGCCCTCTTGATTTGAGAACTCATTTCTATATAATCAAACTCAAAGTTGGCTTTGAATCTCTTCAATGTGATCAACTAAAGTTCTCCTTCCATAGTTTTTTCTTTGTGTATAGAATTGATCATATAATTACCAATTACCAAGGGTTTGGCAGAAGAAATACCAAAACCTGGCCTATGCAAAGCATGTTGATTAGATTGAACTTCCAGGAGTTGTTTGGCCAATTCTATTAAAATGATCTTGTCAGTAGCATACCTAGGTAAAGTATATGACTCTCCTTTAAAGTAACCAACCCTCAAGTAAGTAAAGGTTGGAAATTGGATAAAGATAAAACTATACTGATTTACCTTCTCCCAAGCTTCATTAGATTCCATTTTGACGGACAACTATCTATCAAACAAACACCGAAAATGCCCAAGGAAAGCATCCTGAACTCTTCTATAATGGTACTTACTATTAGCCAGAGTAATCTGATCATACTAATCCCAAACTGGAATTTGAAGATGATCTCTTTTGGTTGAGAGTCCAGAAAAGATCCCATGGCAACAACACTATAAACAAGGTAGGAATTCATGTATAAAGTTACTGAAGTTCTTAAATTGAGCAATTGCTAACAAAGTGCAGTGGTGATTAGTTCTCCCCAAAAGATATGTTCCTTATTATCCATGTTTTGGAAAATGAACTTATACATCCAAGGTTCAAAATCATTAAATCCTTGAGACCACAAATCCTGCTAAGAAGGATAATAAGCTCTTTGTACTCCTGCTTGAAATTAGATCAGTGAATGCTCTTTGGCCATCTCGAGAAGTTGCTTCTCTTGGAATCCAATCGATATAGATTCACATACTTCTAATAACTTCCCTTATTCTCATTCCATATCTCTAAAGATGACTCTTTAGTTAGATCTACGCACTCTGCACTCTGCGACACTTTGAAAATTTGCTCAATAACCTCTAGATCAAGGCTTACAATAACATCGCCATCAACATCCTTGATCATCTTTGACTTTGGAATGAAACATTTTGTGCATCCAAGAACAAATTTTGGTTCCATTGTAGTCATGGGAAACTTAGACACCAAGTGAATATGACTCCTTTTGATACATTTTGTTTCATGACTAATAGAAGCTTCTACCCTTCGTAGGAAATCCGTCATGTCTACATGTCCAATCTTTGTATCTAATACATTGTCAAGAATGGATGTGACGTGAGGTTGAGTTGCATGGGCCAACTCTTTATCAAATTAGTATTTCATTTTGCCCTTAGATTTTCATGGTGAGGGCATCTCTTGTACTTGGGCTGCAATATAAGAACTCCAAAATGTGAATGCATCATCAGAGGATATTGCCATAAAGGTTGATTTGAAGTATGATTTAGACAAGGATCCGATGAGATGATATCAAAAAGAGATATCATACATATGCAGAAGATGGAAAACATTCATGAAGTAGGAATGCAAAGAGATGGATATGCTTTGAAACATGAAAGTGAAACGCATGAGAATGTGTGTGAATGAAAATTCATTCTTGGATTTTCAAGATGTCATTTTACAGAAAGTGGATTGCCTGTAAATGCAACATGTAATAAGGAATGGAAAGTGAGATGACACATGAATGCGGCTTAAGAATGAGCTTACATGTATGTGTGTGAGAAAGATGAGATGAAATGCGTTAGGACAAGGAAAGTGGAATTACATGCATTTTTCTTATGAAGTGCAAGTGCATATGGAAGGAATGAATGCAATGTGCCTTGAGGCGAAATGAGTTTTTATGGACGTCTTTGAGGAAAGGTGAAGTCCAAGTACATGGGAAAACATGCACATGACATTTTTTGACCTTTTAAAAAGTTGACTTTTAGTCAAAAATGGGTTCTCAAGATGCAATTACATGTAAAAGACTTTTCATGTAATAATGATGTGCGATGATGTAGAAAGTGAGATGAGGGAAAATCGAAATGGAGAATGTGATTACATGTACGTGCGGATGATGGATGGAAATACATGTAATCGCTTGTGATGAATGAGATGTGAACTATTGCGACATGGAAAGATGGAAATGGAATGAAATGATGCTCTTGCATGAAATGGAAGGTGGAGTGAAATGAAACATGCTCAAGTTCTTGGAAAAGAACTTGCAACTTCTTCAAAATGAAGAAAAACCGAAATGCAAACAAGAAAAACATAAAAACACACACAAAAGAAAAATGTACCTTGACAAAAGAATCAAAGATGTCAACAAGCAAGCTACTTCAATATGCAAATTCGAATTTGGAGTTTGGGAAAAATCCAAAAACATGAAAATGAAACATTTCATCATCTTTAAAGGAAAAATGCACTTTCCATGCCATCTAAATCAACGTGTAAATCGTCAAGCTAAAACATGCATAAAATTAGCAAGATAAACACGAAATTAATTACCAAGAAAGAAAATGTCCACTTGATGATTATATGCAAAAAATGAAGGAGAAAGAACTCCAAATTTGAAAATCTTCAAACAACTTGGACTTCAACCTTGCAAAGAGGAATTCGTAATGAGCAGCAAATGATGTGTTTTTCATGCCCAATCCCAAAGACGTGCCTTAAAAATCCTCCCAACTCCAACATTTTCATTTAATGCAAGAAAATGGGACATTTTTGGAGAAAAACATGATTCAAATCTGCACATTCATAAGTCGTTTTTGTCATTGAGAAGCAAAAACGTGTTTTCCAATGACCAAGACATGGATTCATACCACCAAATGCTTCTTCAAAATGCAAAAAATGTGAGCTAAGAATGGCAAAATCTGGCTGTGTTTTTGCCAAAAATGTGCAAGAGATCCAAAAAGATGTCTTTTGCATAGAAATGCAACATTGGATGCATGAGAACACCTCCAAATGCAAAATCGGCCCCATAGAGAGTATCTCCTTGATTTGGTTTGAAGAAATTTGAAGGTTCCAATCAAAAACGGGTTCTTGGAGGGCAAGTGTGTGGTAACCCTGTTCGGTTATTCTTCTAGCAATACCACTTATTCAGAAATTTAACATTTCAACAAACATTTGGTAGACAACTCAATTATTACTAAATATATGTTATTTAAAAATTCAAAAACACAATATCGGAAAATGCAACAATTGTTCACAAATTTATTTGACCTTAGCCTTATACATTACTCAAATAAATATCAAGCACTAGTATATAAATCTGCCATGTGAATTTTCACAGTTAAATTTGAAACAACAAATGACTCAACAAATTCTGAATTTATTCATTAACTTAGTATGCTTCAGTCAATTCCCGCTTGCAATCACATAAAGATTTTATCACCAGCAAAACCACAAACGTCCAACCTTGAGAAATCCAAATCAGAAATTACCAAAATCAGACACAGAAATTACCAAACTCTCCAAGATAGAATTGTCCTCTTAGCCACAGTCAACATGGTAAGAGAAGACGCTGAATTATTCCAACCAACAAATGCTCCTCAGCCTTAGCCACAGAGAATATAGTAGAGAAGATTCAACCAATATCCCAAAATATAATTAAATCACTATACTTGAGCAGTGATTTAAAACAATTTTCAAAAACTAATTCACAATACCTCTGCTGTGAATTAAAAACCACTTTTCAGCATCAAAACCCTTATACTTCAACAAGGGCATCAAAATTCAAAACCTCAGAAAAAGTCACAAAGGCAACAAAGCAAATAAATATCCAAGCATGTTTTTCTCAACAAATGGGCTTGTGTTTATAACATCCAGATTATCTTTTGTTGCTAAAATGTAACTTCACTCAAGAAGCTTCACCACACAACATTAATTAGAAGCTTCCATTAGATTCTCTCACTTGACTTGGCTTAACTAATTAATAAAGGACTTTTTGCAATGATAACTCAACTGTCAATTTATGTGAAATTATAAAATTAAATTATAACTTTATAATAAGCCATTTAATAAATTAATAATAATTTGGCCACTAAAAATATAATAACTCCCAAAATACTCGTCATTTAAATATGCCGTTTGAAGTAGGAGTTATACCCATTATTTCTCTATGTGACCAAATGCACTTTCCAAAAATAGAAAGGGTTTATCTTAATCAACACCCGACTTACCACAAACAGTAAGTACACAAAACTAAGCCCAAACAAAGTCCAATTTGAGCCAAACGGAGACCAACTAGTAGCTTACTGAATTGTGGAGAAGACTCCCTTCCAAGCCAAGTCACTACCAGAGAAGACCCTCTATTCACAATAACTAGCCTACGAGGATCTCAATAACAGGCTTATCTCTCAAATTTCGATGCTGACAAAAATGGGGACATTACAAAGTGCATGGACTTTTGCTCTCAATCTTCAAAAACAGAGAGGCAAATGCATGAACTTTAAAACAAATCACACCTTTTTGGTGTGATTGCATGTTTCAAATATGCATCTAAAGCCCAATGCACCTTCTAGGTGCAATTACATGTTTTGAAAGCTTGCAAAGAGCCTCCATAAGCCAAAATGCACCTTTTAGGTGCAATTACATATTCTAAAAATATACCTTTCGACCAAAAATGAGTTTTGCGGAATTATATGCATGTTCTATAGGCAAAACGCACCTTTTAGGTGCAAAGACATGTTTTAAAAATTTGCAAAGACAACCTCCAAGGGAAAACACACCTTTTTGGTGTTTTTGGTGCCTTTGCATATAACATGCATGTCTCAACTTATTGATGCCTTTGCATGTTTTTTATGCACTTGCATTCTCTTTCAAAATCACACCTTTTAGGTCCAATTGCTTGTAGCCATGTTGAAAACGACTTAAATGATGAATTAAGCACATGCTAATTTGATTTTTGACGAAATATTACTTAAATGGACCATAAATAATATTTATCATATTAAAAATATAAAGTGAAAAATATCATTTTAAAAGTATTATTTGCTAGAGAATTTGATTTAAAAAATAAAAATTAAATCAAACTATATAGCTAATATTAGGCACTTAAGTAAAAAACGAAAAAGCAACTCAACTTAAAAATATAATGCAAAGTGCAATATAGTTACTTTAAGTGAAAAATCAAAATGATAAAATAACTTACAAATATAACATAATGTGAATTTAGGTTATATTTTTCAAAAAGTGAATGTCAAATTAAAAATATAATATGATATTTTAAAATTGTGCAGTTGCATCAAATAGGTCCACTTTTTGGGCACTAAATTGGTCATATCTTTTAATTGGCAACTCCGATTACGCCCTAAGATAGATCAAATTGAAGGGAGAACTGAGAGAAATGACTTGAGCAAAACCAAAGGACTAAAAACCAACAAACACACTCAAAAATTAAGAAAAAGACATTGAAGGCCTAAAAAATCAAACATAGGCTCGACAAACAGAAAAACGAAAAAGACTTGATGAAAGCCTTTAGTAAAAGAATTTGTTACTTGAATTGGAGTTAATTGATCAATCAATATTAACTAATTTAATAATAAATTCAACTCAGAGAATAGTGAAACTAGCTTGAAAAAGTTTCGTACTGTTCCCTACATTTTGTGGTGACAAATGCAAGATAACACTCCTATTGCTTGAGGTTTCACAATATTAATGCCAAATTTTGTAAGGAAATTGATGGACCAATTTATCAAAGAATAGAATGAAGATTTTGTGGGGGATTTATGGCGGATTCATCCATCCTTGGCTGGCCATACACTCTTCCAAGCCGGCCTTACACTCAATAGTGGGACATGAGTTTTTATGAGCTTAAATTCCTAGCATTTGGGAGCTTTATTTGGTGGTATTAAGGCATCCTATGGTGCTGGTCAGAAAAGCAGCATTTGATGGTGAAATTTCAGATTGAAGAGGATTGAAGTCATTTTCAGAACCCTTGCTTGTGGTTTAGAGTTTACTTCAAACTTGCGCTGTATTGCAGCTTCCGTTATTTTTTTGGCATTTTGGGCATTGTTAGTTTCATATTAGATTTGTGTTTAAATTCTGTGATTAATTTGAAATTATTTTCAATCGTGGGTATTTCAAATATTGAGTATTTTGGTATTTATTCACTTAAATGTTATTGCAAAAATTAACCATCATGCCTATGATTGTTGCAATGTTGTATCATCTTTTGAACTCTACATTCAACATTTGGAATTCAAGCACAAAGCTAAAACATAGGGTGCAGATTACAGTGGTATCGGAATTGGTTTTTCTTGCAAGCATGTGTTTCCTATGAGTGAAAAGAAATAGAGGAATGTTAACAAAGAACAAATGGAAGGTTAGTGGTAGCCCCCTCAAGTCTCATAGGGAGAAACTATTACTAGTAGCCTTGGTTTACATCAGGTTTCATCCATGAGTAGTGGTAGATGTGATATTGATCCCTTGGCAAGCATTGAATAGGGTTAAACATGGGTCATAGAGAACACAAAGCAAAGAGTTAATGCAAAACCAGGCAAAGGGGATATTCTTAATGATTTGGCTAGAGGAAAACATAATCTCAACAAAGCATTGCTCAAATATATAACACCACAACACAACATATTTTGGGCAACATAACTGTTACTACATTTTTAAACATGTTAAAATTTTATCCTAAAAATTGCACGTGTTCATACAAGGTACACATTTCTTGTGTATTTGCATTTAACCTATATTTATTGCAAATCCTGTTTTATTCTCAACAAAAGTGTAAATCTAAAAATGTCCTTTGTATAAATCATCAAATGATATGTACAACTGATATTTAAATTCTATTAAATCAAATGAACATGCTGAAAGTAAATATTTCTCACACAATTGACTGTGAGAGTAGTCCCTAATGTACTGATACATATCCCTATTCCATGAAAAAGCATAAACAAAAAAGAGAAAGAACATAGAATGAGAGGGTCAAAGGGAACCAATCATTGCTTGTTATGATTGGTCATGTCGTCTTGCTCCGGTCTTGCTTGTCTGTGGCCCCAAATCATAGGTTGTCCAACTATCTGAGTCCTGCATACATAAGGAAAGTATTAGATCCAATGGATCTAAGAAAATGATAGAAGGACCTCACCTCATGCACAAATATTCTATGCTACTGCCATCTTGCATAAAACAGAAACATATACCAGCATATTAGAGGCAATCATGATCACATCAAGATTTTTATTGCTAATATGTTTTCTTCTTATGCATAATCTTATCTTTCAAAGGTATGCGGATATAACCGTAAGCTCCCACGGGAGTTATTGAGCCCGGCGTACCCATAGGAGATAGGATCAAAGAAGCTGATCAAAAGGTACAACATGTTACAAGCTAGATTTTCCGTTGCACCAAGAGATCGACCTGTTAATGCCCGATACAACCACTAGACTTATAGAACACAGGAGGTGGTTAAACCATGTCAACGAATCCCGAAGGGGAGGGTTGGCGGTTAGTCCAACAATTCCCCCTCAGCATTGCCTAAGGAGATTCAAACTTGTGACCAAGCTCTGATACCACTTGCTACAAGCTAGAGTTGTCATTGCACCAAAAAATCGATCTGTTAATGCCCGATACAACCACTAGACTTATTAAACACAGGAGGTGGTTAAACCATGTCAATGAATACCAAAAGAGAAGGCTAGTGGTTAGTCCAACACAAGAAAAGTGCCCAAGGGACATTAATTTATGAAACCTTTTGCTTTTACAAAAGAATTATGCTACAACAATTTCAAATCAGAAGAAATATCAAAAGGATATATTCATATCTGAAACCTTTTATTTCATATTACCATATGATGCTGTAGCATCCACATGTGCCACTCAAGTACCAATCACATAAGGTGAAACAAGTGCAGATACCCTCTCTGTAAAAAGGTATCTGCATTTGCATCACCATATGTGATTGATGCTTTTATTGTTTCTTTTCTTTCAAGTGTCATGAAAGCGGAAAGAGGCAGCAACAGTGAGAAATAACAGAAGAGAAAGATATAAATGCAGGCCACAGGATGAACAAAATGGGTAGCAAGCTATTGGTATAAAAAAAGTAAAAGAAGAGTAAAAGGATGCAAAGCATGAGAGTGAGAAGTAGGCTTTACAAATAAAGCTGCAAGTTTCAGCCGTGAAAGTTGTGAAGGTGCAGCAAAGAGTAGTCATTGACAATAGCATGTGTTCTACAAAACAACTGAATATGCTTGCAACATAAAAGATATATAAGTAAAATTGTCTCATAAATTGAATGATTGATTGACAAAACTATGAATATTAGAGGTAAAAGTTCATAAAACAAGATATCATATGTTCTGCAAGGGGGATCCACATGTTGGAAATGTAACAATAGATAGGTGACTGAGAGGGTGGGGGGAGGGGGTGAATTAGGAACCATTTAATACTTTTCACTTAGATTGCTTTTGCCTTTCTTTGTTAGATTGTCTAATCTACTTCCATGCATGAAATGTAAAGCAATAAAAAAATCAACACCATAACATTTTGATACAATATTTGGTAACCCAGAAACCCTCCAAGGAGAAGGTAAAACTGGGGTAGGGATGACATCCACAATGCTTCATTACTATAGTAATAAAGTTCGCCTATTAGGGCTTACAATTGATCACTTCTGGTGATCTACTCTATTAGGAGTATGAAGGATTGCTAGGTCCACCTTAAAGGATTGTTAGGTCCACCTTGTTAGAGGATTTACTTGATGCATCTGTTAGGATGCAATCAGTAGGATGATCCTTGATTATAACTTGAAGTATGTACTTTGTTAGGAGATATTACAAAAGGATTGTTAGGTCCACAATCAACTCATGCCCCTTCCACCTTGTTAGAGGATTTACTTGATGCATTTGTTAGGATGCAATCAGCAGGATGATCCTTGATTATAACTTGATTTGCTGATATAGATCCTTTGAAGATTGTAATCACCTAACTATGATAGATGTGTTTCTTCTTTGCCCTTTGTACTGCTTGGTAGCCTGCTAATTAATTTGCTCTATCTTCTTGTTTTCCATGTTTTCTTTTTCCACTTGCTTGCATCATTGACAACACATTATATCTTTCTTATATAGCCATCAAATTAATATTTTCATTTCAAATCGGCTACAAATAAGAGGTGTTTTTTCAATAATCAAATTACATCTTTAGGTCGGCTGATGCTGATGCTCAGGTGAAATAGTGAACTCGGGTAATACTCTGGCACTCGGGTAACACTATGATCCCTTGCTTGTACTAGATGCTCGGTTCATGTTGAACACTCGGCGATCACTGCTTACTCGGTTTACACAACTAACTCGGTTTACTCAGGCTACACTGAAACATGCTAGCTAAAGGAAAGCTCGGTTGCAGTATTAACTGACCTTCCTAAATGACTAAGCGTTTTGTCACTAATTGACGATATGTCTTGCCATAGGGTCAACAATCTCCCCCTTTTGCATTAGTGACAATAACACTTATCATGTGCAATTTTGTCATCAATCCAAAAACTCTTAATCAAAATTTTCATTCAAACTCCTCCTTTTCGTATGCTTGGGTCTGCAACTCGGTTTGAACTAAAAGTCTGTGGCTTGGTTACAGCTGAATTGAATTTTGGTTTTTCAAAATTGTTTATGTTCATCTGTACATCTAGTTTAGATAGTTCCTCTTACTATATAAATAAATATTTCCCTTTATACATTTTCCTCCCCCTTTTTTTACAAATGCCAAAAACATATCTTTACAAGGTTATACAAAAATGATTGAGGAAATCATGATGCACTTTCAAAATTAGAGACATAGTTTTATCCCAATTTTCTTGCAGTACCTTCAAAATGTGCAGTTCAATCTTTTGATAACTCCATCATGAGATCTACAACTGAGAAATTTGTATCATTTTCCAGTGTCTTTGCATGTGCTAGATGTTTCTACATTATATCCACGTGGAGAAGCATCATACTTTGAATATCTATTAGTGATGCCCTAATCTTGGCTTCTTCCCTTAGTAGCTCTACTTGTAAATCTGTCAAAAATCTGACCTTCACAAAATGATTGGATTTGGTACTCAGGTCAAGTGCCAACTAACTGGCACTATTCTTCAAGTCCTCATCAATCTTGGCCAGTTTGTCCTTTATTTCCTTGGTGAAATTTGATGTATCACACAATTTTGCAAATAAAGATACAACATTATCTACAACTTCTAATGTATAAGAGTGGACAATTCCACTTGATCGATGGAAATCTTCTTGGGTACATTTTCCAAAACTTTATCCTCAAATTTTCTTTCTGCCCTTTGAAGAAGTTTTTCCTGACCATCTAAATCTTTATTGAATTTATGTACAATGTCAATTAATTGTTCAATGATAGAGGTTTATTATTTACCGCAATTGAAATTACATCAAAAAATATGTCCTTGATGTCTTCAAGAACCTTTCCTTTGTCCCTTTTTGCTGCTCAACCCTTTTCTCCATAGCTCGCTGAAAATCTCCATTTGTTCAGCAGAGAGATTAGATTGATCCCAATTCGGAATCACAATTTTTTATCAAGCTCAATCTCTTCTGTAACCTTTTCCTTTTCTTTTCCCTTGGCACTCGGAAAAAGTATAATTTCTTTTCCTTTGCCTTCATCCTTCTTCTCTTCACCACTCGGTTGAATTTTTCTTTCTTCTTAATGCCCGGATGCTCTCCATGTTCTTGCTTAATTGACTTAGCTGTAACTCGGCTAGGTCGTAAGATAGATTATTCTTCACAACTTTGTATGCTAGGTCAACCAGCTCACAGGGTATGTTGTTAGGTCTGCTTGAACCATAGATCTTGTAAGCAATTACATGGATCCCAAACTTGATTTCCATGTCTATAACATCGTTCAGCTTTGTTCCTCCACCATCCCATTTAGCTAGAGTTTTCTTCACAAGCTCACCTTGAGCTAGGGTTTTGGTGGTTCTTGGTCTATCCAACACAAGGTAACCCATGACTCGATGGATCATCTTCTTCATGATCTTTACTAGTTCCTCAAGCTAGAAAGGCATATCATGAACCCTACTCAAAACGTATCTAGTCCACTTAGTTTGGAAGTTCCTTGGCATATGCAGTGCATGAGACAAAACCTTAACTTCCAAATGTCTATGCTCAAGTTTCAAACACTCCATCCTCACACATTGCACCAAATGCTTCATTTAACTCGAAAGAACCCAATTCTTGAATCGTGCAATGGTAAAATGACCTAATATCATGAATTAATAGTACCTTTGGAGGGATGATTGTGATCGAGTGAGCTGCCATGGGGTCTTTTTGCTTAGCAATTACAAGATAAAGCTTGAACTTCGGTGCGTCGCAAATTGTATTCTTCACCAACATCTCAGAACCCTTCTTTGTCTTCATGCTAGAGCCAGATGCCATTTTGCTCGGTGAATGAAGATTTTATTGACAGATAACTTTCCCAAATTGTACTGCCACAAATCCGTTCAACAACCTTCTCTTAATTGCTCAAAAATCGCTCTACTCAAATTGATCTCTGAATTCTCTGTGAAAGAATAAACCCTCGATTTCACTTTTTATAAAATTTTCAACTTTTAGGGCCTAATAAATGCTTTGTAATTGGTAGGTGAGATGACTCGGTTAGGTCTTCGAACTTGAATTCGGCATGAATTGTCTATTGTGAAGCTTGGTTAGAACTAGCAGACTGGTTCCCAACTTGTCTTAACTTTGTAATGCTTGATAGCTCGATTGGAACTGAGATTCAACTTGGTTAAAATGTAGTTTCCTCCACTTGTCCTTGTACATCTTAGTATGCAGATTTGGACAGTTCTTTCTTGTTTATCTAGAGTTGATATAGGATCTTCTTTGGATTCTTAGTTCCAGCCATGTCCTTGTATGCTCAATTGGAGGTGGATGCTTCATCAAACTCATTTGTTTGGATGACAATAGCTTCATTTTCTTTCCTTGTGTTCTCCTTTGATTTCCTTACCTATTTTTTTATTCATTTGAGGTTTGATCTCTTCAACCTTTATTTTCCCTTTGTTTTCTTCACCTGAATTTGTTGTAGCTTCATTCATACAATTTCTTTCCAAATGACCAATTTGTTTGCATACATAACATCTCACATTAGTATGTCTTTTCTTGAAGTGAGTTCTTACACAATTTGCTCCAATGTGGCTATATTCTCCACATAGATGACATCATCCCTATGTGTTGTAGTCCCAATGAATAAATGCTCTTTGTCTAGTTCCACTGTGCTGATTGTTTAAATTCCACTGTTTTGATCTGCATTTAGAAGATTTGTGAGAATGCTTGTGAAATGTGAAATAGTTTCCTTCGAATTTTGGTCTAGCTCTACATTTATTTTCCTTGTGTCTATACTTGTTTTAATTATAGCAATAACCGTGGAACTTGGGGTTTCATAGTATTACTCCAGCAAACTTTTGATGTATGATCTACTTTTCCACAATTGTTACATGTAGGCCTTTTGTTCTTCTGTGCTCCTTGGTGTAATGATTCTCCTTGATTAGTATACCCTAAGCCAGTAGTGCCTTTAGCTCTATTCTGAGTTTGTTCATACAATTGATTCACACTTTCTTGTGATCTCAACCTTCTTTCATTGAGTTCCTGTTCGGCTCTTAGATCATTCTTGAGTCTGTCATTCTCTGTTCTTAGATTGATGATTTCATGATTTGCATTATCTAGCTGATTTTCCATGTCTACCTAATGTTGTGATAGCTGTTGGATTTCATTGGTCTTTACAGCTGCTATTATGGGTAGCTTCACATGCCACTTGGAGTCCTTTCCCATGCCGCCGTAATTTTTGTAGTATATGCTCACTGGTTTGAATTCCTATTAGTGTCATTTGGAAAATTCTTTCACCATGGAAGATTACTTAAACTTTTACTTTGATAACAGCATTCTCCTTGCTGATAAACAATCTTTTGGGGCATGCTTAAATGCATTGTTTGACTTATTGTTCTTCATAGAGATGTTGAGGACAACACCTTTTGTTTCTTTGGCTTCCATGCTTGAAGATGAAATCTAAAATGTGTATTCATCTTTCTTAAATACTTTAGTCTTATCCAGATACTTTCAATTTCTTTTGTTCAGCGAGACATCTCTGTGAAATAAGACCATTTATCAGTGTATGAAAATTGAAAACACCATTACTGATGAATGCTCTTGAATCTGATTCCTTGATCCATTCTATGTATGCAAGTACGAACATAAAAGAATGAAATGGTTTTTTTATTTGAGGGGAGGTGAGCTAGCATTGCTTAGATCGTAATGATGATCCTGGATCTTAGAGAGCAAGAGATAGTGGATGAACCAAAATGCAAGCAAGCAAGCAGCCAGTCATAACCAGGCAATGACTGGCTCCTTATGATCCTTATGCTCTTGTATTTCATTTCTTTATGTAACTTCACTTGCATAGGATAGGAAAATTCTT
Source organism: Cupressus sempervirens (assembly GCA_028749045.1). Taxonomy (NCBI): domain Eukaryota; kingdom Viridiplantae; phylum Streptophyta; class Pinopsida; order Cupressales; family Cupressaceae; genus Cupressus; species Cupressus sempervirens. Next base: position 426,276,000 of record CM053793.1, on the reverse strand, counting down.
TGTAGTGAAAGCTACTCTCATAGCTTGTGTGGGAGAACATTTACATTCAGCATTCATTTCATTACAACTTTGTAAATACCAGTTGTATATCTCAATGTGTAATACAAAGAAAATTTATGCTATTCTCATTTTGTTCTGAATCAATGTTTAGGACTGAATTTTTGACATGACTAAAAAATGAGTAACACTTTTTGGCAACCTTTACTATTTGTCTACTTGCTAGACATTTGACCAGTAGCCTTTAAATCCATTGGGCATGAGAGTCTGAAAATAATGCATTTTTAGGACCCAAACTTGACATTACATGACTTTTGAAATTGCTGGTACAATCTGATATTTATTTATGAATGAGCTCAATAGACCTACGGATGCCTATTGTACTGATTTGTATGTATATATCCGATTGAATCAGCAATCTAAAGGGAAAAGCTCTCTATTTGTATAATTGTGCGTATCAGTCATGTATGTATGAGTGCATTAGTTGGATATGTGCATGCTGTTGGCGGACTCATTTGTATACATATGGATAGGTAGACAATGAAATGATGAATGAGAATTTTGAGACTTGACTTTACTACCAGCTACAAATGTCAATCATGTGTATGAATGCATCTACTAAGTATATGCATATACTCAACAGATCCACTTGAACATATATGAGTGATGTGGATAACTAGGCAATGAGAGACAAGACTTTTGACTCCGACCTTCAACCTGCAACTAAAACAACCACCTAAAACTAAGGAGAATAGTGAAACTATTCTTGGAAGGAAAACTGAGCTTTTCTCTGGACAACACTTAGGGAAAGTGAAAACACCTAACCTACCCTAAACTAAACAACAATGAAAATTGGTCAAACAAAACCATCTATAGACTGAAAAATAGCTACCTTTTCTCCTTGGCCCAGGATGACAGACATGCTTAATGATCACCACAAGGAGATGAAAGTTGAAGCAATGACATAAACTTGACCATTTGCAGGAGCACATTATGCTTGACAAAAATCCCACTTACTTGGTCAAGTTGATTGAGAATTCCATCATTTTTGGATTAAACAACAAGAGGCCACCTTTCTGCAACAACAATATTTGATAAGAAGTTCCCATTTGGTATGCACACACCGACTCCTTCATCGGACTTCATATGTGCCAAATGCCTGATAGGGCAACCTCTAGAGAGAACAAAACTGGAACCTTGCTTGTCAATCGGTTGCTTCTGTTTGATTATTTCAGGCTAATAGACTGTTACTGCAACATCTTGTTGTTGATTAAGATCAACTATTTCAGGTGCACCATGCTGAAATAAATTCTCCTCTGTTATTTCATCAGGCTGCTCATACACCATTATGCTTGTTGAGGATGGCTTTGTGTCTAGTTTTTAACAGAACTTTTCTAGATCATCCAAGAATTGGTCTTCTCCCAACTCTTCTTCATCTTTTTGCATAGTAGAGGTATTCTGAATAGCATGAGAAATTATGGGAACCTCCTGAAGCAAAGGCAGCAAACTGGTATCTAGTTCATCTTGAACAACACCATGATCTTCCAAATCCTGAAAACACGAAACTTGTGCAATCTCTCCTCTCTCATTCTGACATTCTGAAATCAATATGGGAAATACTTCAAGTATGATGTCCTCTTCAACGAAACAAGGTAGCTCCTTGAAAATATTCACTACCCTTTTCTCATCACAATCATGAGGTTGGCTAGAGGACTTTGCTGCAGCCTCTTGCTCAAAACTCTTTTTCTTTTCCTCATTAAATCCTAAATAGCAAGTTTGATAATTATCCAATAGGAACCGTCCTAGAATCCGGAGGTCTCATATTCATAATGGTATAACCCACATGCAGAATTTAAGTCCCATGTTATGCCAGATTACTAAAGCTTAAAAGTGATAGTAGGGTGCAAATTTGGTGCATAACAGAAGCAACATCCAGATTTTAGACAATGTGAGAGCTTGTATGCAAACTATTATGTCTTTAATGCTGGGTAAGGATGATGATATTAGTTTGTAGTTGCAATTAGATGTGTCAGCTATTCTTGATAACCAAAAATGAACTTATCTCAATGGGTTTATACGATATAGGGTCTCCTAAAAAAAGTACACCCAAGTGAGGAAATAGTAGATTTGTTTCACATGTTTGAAAGTTTGGACACTTGATCATATTTGTGGAATTAATAAGGAAGAAGGTATGTTGCAGCCAAGTGGTAATGAGGGCAAAGATAAAGATAAGAATGGTGCCATAACTCATGAGGAGAAAGCTAAAGCTACAACTTTGAAAACGCTTATTATTGGGCATGATGAAAGTAAAAAGGATATTGGTTTCCAATCAACTAAGGTTGATAATATGGAGGACATACATATGTCCTATACAAGATTGCTTCAGAATGATCTTTTGAACAAGGAAACTGAATTTGAAGATGAAGTTGATACCATCATATGCATCCACTTATAAAAATACTTTTGAAGATATGTTGGCCAAGGAATTTTTGTCTAGCAATGAAGAGGATAGGACCCAACATATTGAATTAATTGTTGCTTTAGGTTAAGGCTACAAAAGTTTCTTTGTAGGTAATTTGGAGATTATGTTTGACAAACTAGTAAAGGTAATAGCTTTTTTTGATGATTCTATGAGTCATGTTTTTGCTGCCCTAATTTCTCCATTCTATTATGGATTCTAATGGTGCCTTAGCACTAAATCCATGAGTGCAAAGAAGATATCATAGAAGAAGTCTTTTGTGAGATCCAAATCCTTCAAAGTAATTCAGCTACATCATCTTATGAATCTTTTGTTAAGTAACATAAATTGGAGAGTCAATTGAAGGTAAATGTAGATAAGATAGTTGCAGCATTGTTGTCCTGCATTTTGTCACCACAAAATGTAGGTAACAATACGAAACTTTTTCAAGCTAGTTTCGTGTTTCTCTAAGCTTGAATTTGATATTCAATTGCTTAATGTTGATCAATTAATCCATTTCAATTCGAATATCAAGTTGTTTTACTGAAGGCCTTCATCAAGTTGTTTTCATTTTGCTTTCTGTCGAGCCTTTGCTTGATTTTTGAAGCTTTCATAGTCCGTTCTTTGCTTTTGAGTTTGGGTTTGCTTGTTTTTGGTCCTTTGAATTTTTTCATGTTATGCCTTTCGATTTCCCCTTCGATTCGGTCTAACCTAGAGGTCAATCGGAGTTGTCAGTCAAGAAATATGGTCATTTTAGTGCCTCAAAGTGGACATTTTAGGTGCAACAGCACGCTTTAAAAAAAATGATGTTATATTTTCATATTGACATTCACTTTTTGAAAATATAACATTTTATTCACTTTTTGTTATGTTTTGAATTTACTTTTCATTTAAAATTTATAACTTAAAGTGACTATAGTGCACTTTATGTTATAATTTTAAGTTGAGTTACTTTTTAATTTTTCACTTAAAGTGACTATAGAACTATATAGTTACTTTTTAAATTTTTGATTTTAAAATCAAATACTTATATAAATGTCATTTTAACTTAATTTTTATGACTTATATTGATTAATATAATGCATAAATGTTATTTTTGACCCATATTGTTGACATTTTTATAAAATAAGTGAAATGCATAACTTAAAAGTCTAAAAGTGGACATTTTATGTGCATATGCATGTAAAAAACCATGAAAAGTGAAAACTTTTCATGGTAATGCATATGAAAACTCATTTTGAGGACTTTTTTCAAGTCATTATATCAAAAGTTTGTAAAAGTGGACCTTTTTGATGCAATGACATGAAAAGTTGAGTTTTCATGCTTGTGCATGAAAAAGGTGAGATATGTTTATAAAATATGTAAATGACTCCAAAAAGTGAGATTTTGGAGACTTGCACATTTTAAAATATGTAATGGGCTTCAAAAAGTGAGATTATATCTGAAGACATATTTTAAAACATGCATTGGACTCTAAAAGGTCCTCTTTTGCCTTCCAACATGTTTTAAAATATGTAATGAACATAAAAATGTCCTATTATGTGAAGAAAACATGTTCTTGCTCCAAAAATCTCCCATTTTGATTATAACTTTTGATTTTCTCCATGGATTTGAATGAAATCAGTTGCATTCATTCATGTTTTGAAGAGGTGATCATTTTGCCCTCATCAAAAATCAAGTTATTGCACCCAAAAACGTGTTTGAAACTCCCAAGCTAGGGCACGTTTTTTGCATAAAACTCCATAAATCTGCTAAGTTTGATCACGTTTTTGCATGAGATCAAGTCGTTTTTACCTCATTAGGTGATTACATTGGTTGAGGATCATTATTTTGGTGTTAAATCATCAAAACGTTTTACTTTGAAGATCACGTTTTTTGCTTTTTTTTGGCAAAAACGGCTCAAGAACATGCAATCTTTAAAACATTGCAAGGAGGAGCTAATCTGGGGCACATTTTGGCATTTTGCTAAATAATCTCCTTGTTTTCTGCCCTTCATCATTCGGATTTTGGAGATTTGAAAAGTTCTCATCATTTTTTGAAGAAAAATTCAAACAAAGAGCATCTTTTCCTTCATTTTTGGCATATATTCATCATGTAAGTGGACCTCTTCTTTTTTACATTTTAATTCATGCTTATCTTTGCTAATTTTATGCATGATATCGTTGAATGGATGCCATTTGTGAAAATCTTTGCCTTAGAACATGCATTTTTCCTTTAAATATGAATTTCTTTTTCATTTTGATGTCTTTGGTTCTTCCCCAAGTTCCAAATTCGAATTCATCTTTGGAGTGCATTGCATCTTGGCATGTTTTGAGTTGTTTTCAAAAGTATGTTTTTCTTTTGTTTTGGTTTTGTGTGCTTGTTGCCGGTTTTTCTCCATTTTGGAGAAGTTGCAAGTTTTTTTCCAAAAACTTGTTTTTCCTTCATTACATGCGAAAGTGTTATCATTTTTCACATTCCATTTCCACGTCATTACATCTCACATCTCATACGACAAATGCGATTACATGTTTATCATCTCATTCGCCATCCGCACATGCATGTAATCCCATTTTCCGTTTTTCATTTTCATCTATCTCATTTTTCATTTCCATTCGCACGACACGATTACACGAAATGTCTTACATGTAATTGCATCTAAAAGGTCCAATTTTGACTAAAAGTCACTTTTTGAAAAGTCAAAAAGATGTCATTTTCTCCTCTCCATATGCATTCACACCTCCATGAGCAAATACATGTTTCCGTATCTTTCCATGCTTTCCATCTTAGCCTTCATCCACATATGCATGTAAAGCCAATCTTTCACTCACACTTGCATCTCATTTCACCCTCCACCTTCCGTTACATGTTGCATTTACATGTAATCCATTTTCCGTGCAGTGACATCTTGAAAGCCCAAGTCACTTTTTGAAAATCGGCAATTTCCATTTACATGCATTCCCATGCCCCAAGCACTTTAAAGAAAAAAAAAAAAGAGAGAGTTAAAGGTACTGATGGAAAGTTGTTTCGAGTGTACATCCAAATATTGTCAAGAAGGTTTTCAAAGTGTCAAAGACTCCAGTTTGTGCTGATCTACAAAGGAGAATTCACGACAACTAGAGCGAGAAAAGATGGATCACATCAAGTTTCCACATGATAATGGACAATTCATCAAAGAGAGCTAGAGGTTGTCAAAAGACGCAACACTATGGTTATCAACGTGAATGCAGCAGTACAAGGTACAGGAACTCCTAATCCTGTTATCATCTAGGATTGCATCGTCAAGTACAAGGCCTTTCAGAATTGTTTTTTTATCTTTCATCTTCTTTCTTCTTCTTTCATGTTTGTAGTTGGAGAAGATGCATTACATGAAAAAGTGTAATTACATGTGTATGTAAAAGATGTAATGCGAGTTGCATGTGCAGTTGCATGTAACCCTTTAGTTTCTGTAGTTAGACTTGGTCAAAGTTGGTTGAGTTGCTCCCACTTTTTCCTCTCCTTTTTTCTCAACCTCTTTGCCTATATAAAGGAGTGCCCCCTTCATTGTAAAATCATCATTATCTTTATGCAAGAGAGCTCTGGAGAAATTGTGCTAGCAGAACTTTGTTTGTGTAGCACTATTTTGAGAGAAAGTGAATACAAAGGAGCATTTGAGACTTAACTTTGATTAAGTGAGATTGTTATTTGTGTGAATTGTAAGCTTTGTTTATAATTCATTCAAGTTACCTTTGATTCGTACTATCTTTTGTCATGATTGATAGAAAAGAGTTAAGAAACAATTAAATCCCGAGCTTTGACCAAGAACAATTGTGAAAATGCATAGCTATTAGCTTTGTTTGTAGCTTGGGTGTTCGTCTTAATTTGCAAAATAGTTAGATTGTTGTTACTTTTAGGAGTCTTTGTGCCCTAATTGTAAAGATTTTACCACATAGAAGTACAACATGACTTAGAGCCAAATTGGTACGTTTTGGCTAGCCTTTGAGTTAGTTTAAATTTTTCGGTATCACTGTTTCCAGCTCGTGATAGAAGTGTAATTAGAGATTCACCTTGCCCATTATTCGCCTTACGAATAAGTGGATCCTTTCTTGAAAGTTAAGAAGAAAGGATAATAGTAACACCCTCTTTATAAATCTCTCAATTTCTTGCTTACCTTGAGTTGATCCAAGGAACAGTGAGAAGGGGGAGCCTTCCCTTTAAGGTAGGAGAGACTCTGTCTCACATGTTGTGGCTAGTCATCTTATTTTGCGATTGAATTTTTACCCAAAATTGTCGGTTGCAAAATATCCACCCAACAAGCATTAACACATTTTGATGACATGCACAATCTGATTGTAGGTCACGTTTGAAAGGGACAGCTTGAGAGAAGACACAAAGGGGGTGAAGGAGAATCTTCCTATGCTGATTTACAGGTGATCAAAGAAACTATGGAAACTATGACATCAAATGATTTGCAATTTTAGATTGAGACCACCTCCTTAATGTCACAGAACTTTTTTTAGAATCATTGTATAGGAAATTAGAAGTTGAAAATCTCGCCTATGAGCTTGTGGATACTACAGATTAGTGTTTCGAGACTTTGCGAGTCCAAGGCAAAGGCAACCTTTCCGAGGAAAATGGCCTTTGGACTCGGACTCGACCAAGCCCGCGTGGACTCATTGAGTCTTGAGCCCAGGACTCTCCCAAAAAAAAAAAAAAAAAAAATAGTTACAAATTTGTGGGATAATAGATATAGAGATTTATGGAAGGTGTTTTTTTTCAATGTATATTAATTTTGAAAATGATGTTGTGGTATGTCAGGAATTTATTAAGGATTGGATTTTGAACAGTTCCTTGACCAATCTCAAATTATGGAGACAACAAGTTATAATGTTCTTATTTCAGTCTTTTGGTTGTGTAGAAAATTATGTAGAAAGAATGCCAATTGTCTAACAATATGCCTTATGCAGTTATGAATGCTTGAAATTGATTTTGACAAGCTTATTCTTAGGAAATTGTCCTTTCCCAACTTGCCCTTTTGTATAGGACTTGACACCTGTGGAGTGGGATTATCGTGGTCCTAGTACAATAGTATTTAGTTAAGCAAGTAATGATGTTTTTCAAAACTAATCTAGAACTATATTCTTGCATTACAAAAGTTAATGTTCTCCTACAAATTTTAGAAAAATAGTTATAAACTAATATAGTCAGCTCCCAGTCTGAAAATATGAACAATATCTGTCATAGTATAAGAAATTTAATGTTTAAATCTTCAAATATCATTAACTAGGTTATAGAAAATTACACAGTTGAATACATAGACATACTTGAGAGCCCTGGTGTTGCCTACAATGCGCACATAAGCTATAACAAACATATTTCTCAATATTCGAGTCTTCCATGACTTATCTTAGGCGAATTTGTAGGAGGGCATAGGCTACTATGAAGCTTAGTCTTCTATACTCTAGCTGATATTTTGATATATGTTTTGAACTTTTGATTCCATGGATTTCATATATTGTAGACATTTGATAGTGACACTATGTTTAACTTTATATTATGTTATTTAGTTTTTTTTTTTTCAGAAATTTTCTTTTTATACTTATGTGATCTATGCAAAATTGTGTATGAGTGTTAAGTAGCTTCTATTTATCTCAATTATTGTGTATTTGATGTTAATTGACTAAATGATGCATAAAAAAATCTTTTAATCCTTAAAAATATTTGAATTTCATGGGTTTTTCAATTTTTCGAGTCCTTGCCAAGTCTTGGTGGAGTCCGGTTGTCGAGTTTGAGTCCAAGCCCAAGTTTGACTTTCCGAGTTAGAGGCGAGTCCGAGTCTCGTAACACTGCTATGGATAACTTTGAAGCTACTCAAGGGACTCTACATACATTAGAAAATCAGATTGACAAGCTTAACTTAGAGGTGAGTTTGGCACAACCTTAATTAGAAAATCAGTTTTCAATGACAACCACCATTGATGAGAATTCAATGTTCGAAGAAGAATTGATTGAATGTTATAATGATTCTATGAAAAAATTGTATCGAATGCCGATTTATTGATGGTGAACTACAGTCCTTAGGCATTTGTTTGTCATAAAATATAAATATGAATTTTCAGGTTGACATAGATTTACAAAATCACATTCAAGTTTCAAGTAATTATTTGTTTGTCCAATGTCTCTTGTCTTCTCTTTAGCTGGCACAACTTTTGTTACGCTTGATGAGATTAGATGACTACAGAACCAACTTGATGATTGTGTTTGCCCATTAATCAGATGTGCAATGCCCCTCTATATGATTGACGTATGCAATCAAATTTGCACGTATTTATTAAACTAGGGTTGGAGGAGCCGAATGCTTTCAAGTCTTAATTGCCTCTTTGCTGCTCTTAGATTGTTTTTAATTTCTTTTTAGGGGAATTTCATTTGATTTTCAGTAAGGTGTACAATTGCACTACCTCTAGACTTGAACATTTGGTCTCTACTATGGAGTAGACAACCCTTCACCATAATATGACTTCTTTAGGATTGATGCAAGAACATATGAGATTGAAGATTAAAATTAGCTGGCATAATATGCCTTTTATTGGACATATGATTCTCTCACATAGTAGAGTTTAATTGTAAAGTTTAGGCATCATCTTGAGCTTTTATTCAAATTGCTCGAGTTATTATTGGTTTTGAACATTTTATTCTATTTTCATAACTAGAAATAATAAGAATGTGATTTTGCTGTCCAAATTCATTAGTGGTTAATGACAAATATAGTTGCTTAAGTTTTGTCCTCTGCCACCATTTATGGCTAGAACTTAGCACTATTGAGTTTAATGTCTGTATCTCACAGAAACTTTTAAAATTTCTTTTGTGTACCTTCTTTGATTAAATATCATCATAGATCATCCATGTTTTGTGAAGGGTACACATTTTTCTCTCCCTAAAGTTAGATGTTTCCTTTTTGGAATCATGGCCATTTTCTTTTTCATAATCTAAGTCCTAATGGCCCATAGATTTTTAATAGATTGTAGAGTATCATTTGGTTTCATTGCTACAAAAAAACTTGTCGAGTTCATTGTCAGTAAAATGTTGGAGTACTTCTTAACTTTTTGAGCCAAATTAATCTTACACAACCTAGGAATCATTGGTGAGGTACACAGTATTATCATGGCCATGAAGCTAATGATAAAGATTTTCTTTGTGATGTTTTCTGCAGGTACCAACTCATTCTTATTGTCAAATCTTGTTATTAATTTTTTAAATATTTTTTTCTTGGTGGGAAATTTGGCTTTCTGTACATGATTCATCAAATGGATTTTAGATAATTATCAAATTTCTAAACCAAATTCATGGAAGAAATACTTCAAGATTTCATTAATAGTTTCAAACTTTTAAAAAAGTATTTAGACATCCCATTTTAATGAAAAGAAAAGTATGCCTGGAAAGGGATATTATAGGTTATTTGTTGATGTCACAATAGCTGGATTTTTTGGATTGAAATATTTATTTATGAATATAAAAGTATTGATGATTCATAGCTACTCTTTCATTTGAAGGTTTGAATATACAATTGATGATCGCCGTGCACAACTCTTTTATCCAAAAATCAGAAACTATTATCCGAAGTTAAAAGATGGAACTTTAAGACCAGACTATTCTGGAATTCGACCAAAGCTTTCTGGACATGGGCAATCTGCTGCAGATTTTGTTATACAGGTTGGTTTACTTTTCCAGTGTGGTTGATTTTTCTAATTCCTTACATCACATGTGATTTTTCTCAACCTGCTTATGTTTTTCCTATTGAAACTTTTAGGTTTAGGTTGATTCTGCTGAAACTTACAGTCTCTTATGCACTTAGCAACTTGCATTTGAAAACAAAAAATGGTATATACTTCTTTTTGCAATACCGCTTTGTGAAGTGGCATGTGGAAACTTACATTCTGTTACTCCCTTGTCGAATTGTATTTGAAAAAACAAAATGATATGTACTTATTTTTGCAATAAACACTTTAACCTAGTGACATATATGAAGTTTTAAACTTAGACACTGGTCATTTTTAAATGCTCAAGTTCATAAGAGTAGTATCTAGAGTACATGCCATTATATAATGGTAACCGATATTTGTGAATGAAGAAGCATGTAAAAGGTCAATTTTTCTTCTCATTTTCTTTTGGGTTTTTAAACTTTTATACCTTTGGTAAGATTTTATGTATGAGAAATTTCTATGTAATTTAATTGAACTTTGGTAGTTTTTCTTGTTAATGTTTGGTAGCTTTAGTCGGATAAACCTCTATATAACTATGTATGAGATATAGTTTATATATATGTGTTCATTATATTTGAGATATAAGTTTATGAGAGAAATCAATATAATATATATACATATATATTACTGTGATTAAATTTGTTATTATATTAATTATCTAATTAACGAATAGAGATGTCCCATGAAGGGACATGTCTCTTCATGACTTATTGTCAATATAAAAAAGAGATCGCTGTCATTTGGAACATACATACCAATCTAGCAGTGCTTAGTACATTTGCAGCGATTTAGAGCCGAACTGCAAATGTAGAAGTGAATAATAATATATATAAAGTATTAAATAAACATTCACCAGTGCGACCTCCAATAATAATAATATTAGATGTAAGCTTATTATTATCTTAAGGTGTTAGATATCATTTGACTTTAGGAATGCGTCTAAGTTTGACTACCTTAAACGAGATTTGAAGATGCAAAAATTTCTAGGTTTAGCTTGTCTGGATCGCTTTCCTGCCCCAACAAAAGTAGAAATCCTTCCAGGTACAGGTCAAGATTGTCTCCTTTTAAAATTAATTAAAGAAATTGCAACTCTAATTTAATAGATGTAAAAATGGTGTCATTTGGCACATCTAGATCTGTGACAACTTGCCCTTGTAATAGTCTCATAACAATTGGGCCCTAGGTGGCTGGAATGCTACCAGTGGTGGGGTAAAGAAACTCAATTAGGGTCAGATGCACGTCTTTACACACTTCCTTTTTCTCAATCCTTGATCAAAATGAGAAAAGTATGGGATACCATTCTCAATCAGAAGAAGATTGATCATGTATTTGAAAATTAAATATTGATACGAAGAGTAATTTTGATATTGATAGGTTAGATTCTTTAGTGACCTTCCTCGAAGCCAATGACAAATTTTGCATCTTCCCTTAACCTCTTGTTCCATACCCATGAACTTACATTATGCAAAGGCCTATAATTTGGTTGGATCGGAAGCGCATTTTTCTACAAATAGTAACATGGAGACGAGGGTGATTGGGCTTTACATCACTCAGGATTTGATGAAAGCAAATAGAATCATGATACATTGTGCATTGGTCTCCTAGTTGATTTATTTATATCAGATGTCAATAAGGGGAAACAGTGTAAGAATTTAACTAGGTGATGTGGAGCAAGAGTTAATAATAAGCTGCAGCAAATGAATTGAAGAGAGGAAACATTATAGAAGGAATGATGTGGACTAAGGGTAAAGTCCAATTGTATGGGATAAGTTTACTCTCCATTACATGACAAAGTAAATAATAGACACAATGGGCAAAATATAAATTTGAATGTTATGAGACATGTATGGAGGTTTGTAAACAATTATTTGTCATTGGCTCATGATGCCCATGCAAGGTGGTTAAAATGGGAATAGAGAGTGTCATAATTGAAGTCTACTTGATGTTTGGACAAAACACATTAGCATGATAGACATGCATTCTTACTGGTTTATGGTATCGAGAGAAGAATTGGTCAGCAATATGGGAAGGTTGGAACCCATATTGTAAACATGACAAATTCGTATGTGGATCAAGAGAGAATGAGTACAAGCAAGGCCTCTCATCCATAGTTTCATGTGCCACATGGGTACAAAGGGACGAACAGCCAGTGGAGCTTAGATTAAATAGAAGAGATGGAAATATAAGGGCCCACATCACCATAGGGTAAAGTTAAGTGGGCATGGTGTTTGGAGGTATGCCTTGTTAGTTGAATTTGTTCTCACCGATATACTATTAACTAGGATGTTACTAGTTAATTAGATATGCGTTCTTGTGAATAAGGAAATAACAGGTTGAAAATATAAAGTATATGGAATATATGCTTATATGTTTCAAAGTGTAGACATTTATCTATATCATATTGGAATGATCTTATATGTAGAATCATTTTTTTATTCTTGAGTATTATATTAGTCTCTCTCCTATTATTGTTTCATTATGTACTATAAGAGCTATTTGCTTTGATCTTTTCCTTCGAGAATGTTATTGTAGGAAAAGGGAGATTGATATCAGATTCAGAGGGAGTCTAACACTTCTTCAAAGGTAAAGAAGCTCAAAAGATTGATGTTCAGAGGGAGTCTAACATATCCATTTGAAGGAGTGGATAGAGGATATGCTTCCATTGATCTTGAAGATATTGATCATATCAAAAACAGAGAGAGTTTTGACTTCATGTAAACTTTTGGAATCATACATGTGGCTGCATGATTTAATGAGCCTACCCCCTGTATACATCATGAGGAAGTAACGACTTCCAAATGATTATCGCTTGTGTTTGTAGAAGTTATTGGAAGGAGACAATCTTAGGGTAAATTAAGTCATGATATACATTTTATGTAAATATTGGAACAGATCATGATGGACTATATCTTGTAAATCAACAACTAAGTGTTCGATGTCATTCACTTGACGGTCTATTAGTTGTCTGTATAGATATATGATAGGCATTTGGTGAATATCATGTGTTGATATTCTAAAGGTGAATACTCATGATATCATATGTGATATCAAACCTTATTGAGTACTTGGTGAATATCATATGTTGATATTCCGGAGGCCAATACTCATGATATCAAAATGCTACTTAGAGTATTTGTTGAATATTATATGTTAACTGTTGTTCATTTTTCACATACGTACAAATGAAGTGAAATACATGCTTATTACTTTCATAATAATTTTCAGAAAATACATCAAAGAAAAGTATTTTATTCATTTTGAAATAATGTTCAGTATTTGCATGATGAAGCAAACCATAATAGAAATTAAATGCTGAAAGTAAATTTCTCCCACACATCTGACTGTGAGAGTAGTCTCTACATGCTGACATACATCTATACCCTACTGAAATCAATAACTGAATAGAAGGGTAAAAGGAGAAAGGATCATGGGCACCAGTCATTGCCTGTAATGACTGGTGATATGGCGTCCAACTGCATCCATCCTCTCGCTGCTCCAGACATCGCCCGTTCCTTGCTTCCAATTCCTGTATTTACAAAGAAGAGAATGGGTTAGATCCAATGGATCTAAGCAATGCTGATGACTCGCTCAAATCTCGCATTTACCATCCTACATGCTATTCATCTCAGTAAGATACAGACATACACCAGCAAACAGAGACGTCAATCATGAAGTACGAAAGTATTAAAGGGACGAACTGTCAAAAGTTTTGAAATCTTTTGTTTAACTCATACAGCAAGAATGAAAGCCGTGGTGATAAGATTTAGATATAGCAAAAGATAACTATTTTTCAGCCAGTGAAAAGAATGTGTCAGACAGGTCAGAATGCAAACTGAAGCAAGATAATAATCATAAACTTACAACACCACTAGGAAAGGCACAATGTTGGGAATGAAAAGAAAATAATACCGGAAAGGAAGCAAAACCAGACTAGAGGGCATTGGATTCAACAAAGAATCCTAAGGAGAAGGCAAAGGCTCCATAGGTTTGAGTTCCAAAAAATGGCGGCCAGATTTTATGACATTAATTTATCTCAATAAAAAGGTACTTGCTGTTGTGTTTATTCTATGCCAAGAAAATCACAGATTCAAGGGTGATATGGCGTACATATGCATCTTTCAACTAAAACCCAAATAAGAAATCTGGTATAGTTCAAACAACAACTAATGGAAACATATCAGCAATGGCAAATGTATAACACAGTCATATTAAACAGAGAAAATTTGGTGCCCAAAAAATTTATTTCCAGCAAAGATAAAACAAAAAATCTGGTATGACTTTTAGCAAAGAATCCCAGTCTCTAAGAGTTCAACCATATACACTCAGCAAGGAGCTTCATATGTCATAAGTCTATTATCAGTAAATGTGGCGTCTATATGCAACTTTCAGCAATGAAAGCAAGTAACAGAGATCAATAAATGAGTTACTTCCACCAAAGCAATCACTATCTATAAGAGCATTTTGCGAACATCTTAGTAAAAACTCACAAACAACAAGGAACCCTCATAAATGAGTTGAAACAGCAACCCAGCAAGGAACCAAAAAACTCATAGAAGTTACAACTTTCAGCATTTAACAACCCTCATAAAAGCACAGTCTGCAATCATTCTAATAGGCAGAGCCCAACATGAAGAAAGTACAGTTGCGTTCCAATAAGTAAATGATGCAAAAGAATAGTATTACCATGGTATCTATTTCATCATAGCAAGAAGATCACAAATACACTAGTACAGATGGCGCCCAGATATTGCATCATTTAGATTAAAAACCCTCTTACAAGCTTGGTGAATGATTTCAAAAGAATCCATGAGAATACAGATGCATCAATAAAAGAAAGGCACAGGTCCGAAATTAAAAAGGTTGCTCATATTTTATAACAGCAGCAAGAGAGCAAATACACCTTCAAATAATGGAACAAATAATCTCTAGGTGTCATTTTTTTTGAAAACCCATAAGAAAGTTCACAAGAAAAGAAGAGGGAAAGATCTCTTACAACTCAGCTGTAGACATCCACATTTTTCCTTCTTGCTTTCAAGCATATCAGATAAGTTTAGCAGTGTCTAGGTAATGCTTAGCAAAGGACAAATGATAGCTTTCAAGAGGAGCAAATTTCGACATCAAATACTAGTCAGCTCAAGGGAAAAGCCGCCATATCTCATGCCATGAATAAATAATCTCTAGACGTCCAAAACCCATTAGCAAAGGAATAGATTTCGGCCAGATATAATATCAAACCCTCAGTCGACACCTTAAAAGGCCACGTATACCTCATGCCGGTAGTCAAAATGCACCTGGCATCAAATTGAAAGGGGAATAAACAGCAAAAATGGCTTCTCCAGGAACCAGAGAAATCGCAAATTTGAACTCTAAGGCGGCTAGGGTTAAAAGAAACCCTCAGGCTATCTTACGCAGAACGCAAGAACCTCCAAAATGAGATTAAAAGCAAATAACTCGCCTTTCTTTGCATTATACATAAACGCCCCTTTATCAAATTTGATAAATTTTCGGGTCCGGTTACATGCTAAAGGCAGAGTTTTTGTTTTTGCATTCGCTTATTATAATGTGTTATCATATTACTTAAAACATTCTTATTCTTTAGTTGATTTATGATCAATTTAAAGGTAATAATAGTTTTAATGCACTTAAGTCTTAATTTTCTTTTATTTTATTTTAATTGCACAAGTAAATATACAAAAAAAAATTGTAATTATTATTTTATAATTGATATCCTATAAATCAATTATTAAAATAATGAACATTCGTGCAATTAAAAATAATTAAAAGTCAAGAGTCAAGACGAGTTTAAGGAGAGGTTGGTATTTTCAAATGCCAAATTTTAAGGGGCAGCTGCAGTTAATTTTTAGAGGCACAGTTCAAACTAAGGATTTTAGAGTGCATTATGGAGTGATTTATGGCAGTTTGGGGAGTTTTTTCTAGTTTTTCTCATGCATGGATGGTGGAACCTCAGTTTGGGGTATTTTGAGCATGATTTTGGAATTTTTAGTTGTTTTTAATAATGAGTTAACTCATTATTTCGACCCAGCTTTTCTGCTTTGAGGCAGTTGTATTGTTTATATATACTCCTCTTATTTTTGGAGGAAGGGTTCAGATTTTGAGGGAGCACGCTTATGTGATTTCATCCTTAAGTGTATTTTTCCATATGATTCTGATCCATTATGTAGATGTACTGTTTTGAGGGCCTCTGATGGAAATAAAGTTTTCATTGGAATCAGTTTTTGGAGTTGACAGATTTAGTCGTGTGCATTAAGGTGATTGATGTTATTCAAATTGTGTTTTAATTATAGGCCTTTCTGAATGATGTCTTATCTTGTACCTTATTTATAAATAGATGTTCATAGGTTTTGAGTTGTGTTTAAATTATTGACGTATTCGATTGTGATCAAATTCCTTACGTATATTTTCAAAGTTCATAGACCTGTTAAATTATTGATGTGAATCAGCCATAGTAACGTGAATCGGAATCGGCACGGCCGAATCGAATCGTGAATCGGGGGTGAATCGCCGGTGAATCAACAAATTTGAAAAAACCCTTTAAATGTAAAGATTTTAACAATTTAAGACTTATTTCATGCACCCTTTATTGAATATAACTTAAAAACACTATAACATCATCAAATAGAATCTAACATACATAAACATGAAACATAAAATCCATCACATATGTAACTATATTATCATTATGTACTAAAATGTAAATTGTATGCTAGCTGAAGTAAATAAAAATCAAATGATCATAATGATTCAAATCATAGAATCAGTAAGATGAAATCATGAAGATCTATAAGACATCAAATCATAAATGTATGTATAAATCTAAGATGAAGATCCATGAAAGTTTGAAACATGTCTATCAGTGATTCAGTATCACTATCAATATCTATACAGTGTAAACAAAATATAAAAACAAGGCTCCAGCTCAAGCCTCATCATCCTCATCATCATCCTCTAGCTCCGCTGCAGCCTCAACCTCAGCCTCTGAGTATCCAGTTTGCCTATGAGAAAGGCGTGTAAGGTAGGTCCTAGAGGACCGCCGAGCCATGTCCCCTGCACGGGCAATGGGCTCATGAATAACGTTGCTAGGGCCTGCGTCTGTGCGTGCGCGTGTGCGTCTACCAATGCCTGAACATGCTCTAGCTGCCTCCTCTGCCCTAGCCACAGCCTCAGCCTCTACATCCACCTGGTCAACCCACGCGCGGTCTTCCTCAGTGAAGACTGGGTCCACGGTCTCTGTGATCCACTCTGATTTTGGATCAATCTCCTCTAGAATGATCGGAGAGGAGTCAGCGCCCAAAATCTGTCTAATCCTAAGACGAAGGTTGTAATGAACAGAGACAAGATCATTCAACCTCTGCACTGTCAACCTGTTTCTCCTCTTCGAGTGGATGTGCTTGAACATGGACCAATTGCGCTCACATCCAGAAGCGCTGCTCGGCTGACTCAGAATGCGGATGGCAATTTTTTGAAGGTTTGGGGTTGTGGCCCCAAACATTTGCCACCATCTATCTGAAATAAGGAAAAACCAAAAACAATTAGTCTCATTTACAAATTACAACTCTAAAATTAATACATTATATAATCAACTTTAAGTTTAGAATCTAGATTCATGAACATTGAATATATTATTTAATTTTTACCTGGCTGTAGTGTTGTCTGAGCATTTATGGCCATCCTGCCAGAGAAAAGTGGCCCCTCCTTATTGTTGAACTGGTCTAGCTCAACAATCGCAGCAGCGCTATTTTCATTGCTACTTAATCTCTGAATCACTGTGTATAAGCCAGTGAGAACCTCCGCATCCGCCTTGAACTCAGGACGGAAACAAAATGCCGGATTCAGATAGTAAGCTGCTGCGTGGATGGGTCGATGGAGCTGATTCTGCCATCTCCTATCGATGATGTCCCAAATAGGGCCATACCTCTCTTGCACTCCTGCATATTGGGCTCTGATGGCCTCCTTGGCCCTATCCATGCCCTCATAAATGTAGCCCATAGAGGGCTTCTCCCCATCAGTAGTTCGTAGCAAAGCTACAAGGGGCTCAGTGACCTACATATAAAGTAAAACAAAAAATTTGAGTCAAAACTTAAATATAAAATAATATAACTTAAAGTAAAAGCAAAATACTAAATGTTAAATTGCAATAAATTTACCTTAAGGATTTCTCTAGCGGGTTTCCAAAAACCATCCTCATCAAATATGCAATCCGCCACATCTAACCCTACAATGGTCGTAGCATAGGAAGAGCAAATCCACTCCTGCCCAACAAACATGCTCCTCAATCCATCTCTTGATGTCAACAAGGACTGCAAGGTGATGAAATTCGAGGCAAACCTCATGATACCTGGGCGAGCTAACTCCTTGCCTTTTGTGTACTTCCTCATTGTGCTAAGGACAAATGCATGATTATAAATGAATTTGCATATATTTTTTGCCCTTTCCACACATGACTTGACAAACTCAACTTTGCCAATTTCCTCCAACATGAGGTCAATGCAGTGTGCCGCACAAGGGGACCAAAATATGGTGGGGTGCCTCTCCATCAAAAGTTTACCTACAACAATTTTAAGTCAATTAGAAACTCAAATTTCAAAATTCAAATAAATTTATTTTCAAAACTTGCAAAGTTAAAAGTTTACCTGCTGCAACATAATTTGCTGCATTATCCGTCACCACCTGGATCACATTTTGTTCTCCCACCTCTGCTATAACTTCGTCAATAGCCTCACATAAATATGTGGCATTTTTCACATGTGCGGAAGCATCAATGGATTTTATGAACATGGTATATCCTACAAGTAACAAAACAACGAATTATAATATTAAATGGATCATTAACGAATTAGCATTCAACAAATCAAAATTTACAATGTATGTAGGAAAGTAGAATGATCAATCACCTCCACAGGATACAAGAAAATTGAGGAGTGTTCTATTCCTCCTATCGGTCCAACCATCAGTCATGATGGTGCAACCCTTTGCAATCCATTCCTTTCGGTTCTCCTCGAGGTCAACCCTCATGTCCTCTACCATCTCATCCAGGAGGTATCCGCTCAACTTAGCCTCAGTTGGGGCTTTAAACCCCAGACCACAAATAGCAACTGCATCTATCATATTCTGCCAATAAGGAGCCCTGTCACAAATAAAAGTTTAGATGTCAAAGACTCAAATTATAAAACAAGTAGATATAATTAAAGTTTTACTTTTACTTTTAATTTTAGCTTTAAAGAAAACAAAGAAAAAAGAATCAATTACCTGGCTGCAATAAATGGAATGTTGCAAAAGTACCAAAATTTGCATATCTCCTTTCTGGCAGCATCGTGAATCTCCTTGTTCAAACCCATGCCCTCAAGCGTGGGTTGGGAACCAGGAGTAGTGCGGGGCACAAAGTAACTATCCATTCTGTTTTTCCTCACTCTAGGCTGCAATAGGTTGGTGTGGGACTCCGTCGCAGTATGTGACCGACTAGCACTAGCACTAGCACGAGCAAAAGAACTAGGATAAAAAGGAGGCCTAGAAGAACCCTCTCCAACACAACCTACGGATGCGGAAGTTGATGCAGATGCAGATGTGGATGCGGCTACGGATGCGAGAACATAGGAGCCAATACCCCTTAACCCTTCAACTTGCATTTTCCTATTTGCTTTGTCTTTTTCAAATTTTTCTAATGCCATTAAGCAAGTGCGTTTTGCCTCAGGAGTTTGTTGAGTGCAAACTGTAACATCATGTCCAGGTATAGCAGCAATGTGGAATTTCAATCTATAAATATCCCTGGAAGTTATTTTTTCTTTACAAAACATGCATTTTGTTTGATATTTGGTTCTTCCAGGAAACTCTTCATTATATATCCAACATTCATCTTTTTTACCCATTGGAATTTGCGAAAAATGAGAGCAAAGGCTGCTGCAATAAATTTTTTTATGTAAAATATCAAAGTTTGAAGCTAATAAAAATTAGAAAACAACAAACCCTAGCTTGCAACTTAGTAAAAATAAAGAGCATTCAAGATTTACACTAAAATTCTTGAAAACTATAGAAATTTAACAAAAAATGCATAATACACTAACATGCAAGAAAAAAAAAAAGCACTTACCTCTTGCAAATGAGTTGAGGAGTGTTGATATTGGCTCCTTAATGCTCCCAAAGCAATTGATGGGCTCCCCAAATGGCCTGCTGATCTCTTTGGTGCTCCTCCTTCTTGCCGGTTGGAAACCTATGGCTTTTCTTTTCTCTTCTTCTCTCTCACTTTTCCTCTCTTCTACTCATGCTTCACAAATAGAAGGCCCTTTAGGGTTATAACAAAGAGAATAGGTAAAAAACAAAGTGAAAAAAACAAGTGATTTTTTTAAAAATTTCAACTTCCCTTTTTACATGCTGCGGGCGATTCATAGCTGATTTTTTAAGGCGATTTTTGGCGATTTTTACATGAATCGCCTAAATCGGCAATTCAGGCGATTCATGGCCCAGAAATCGGCGATACCGATTCACGATTCAAAAAAAATCGTGCAGGATGAATCGGGTCGCGGAATTGCCAATTCAGGCGATTTTTGGGCGATTCTCGTTACTATGGAATTAGCAGATTTTCAAATAAGGTTTCTTGTGAATGTCTTGTCAAATCTTTCATTGTGTCTCAAGTATACCAGTAATCTGTGTTATCATTTTTGGTGTATCACCTTACTTCTTTAAGTTTTCCGTGTTTTAGGTCATCTTTCTACCCTTTTCCATCTGAAAGTTTTTTTTCACATTTCTATTAGCATAAGTAAGGTATAAGATATATTATACAGGAACCGGCCTAGGATCCGGAGGTTCAGCCAAGTTATGAGTTACCCACAACTTTTGGCTGATCCCATGTTTCCCCAAAATCGCTGCAAGTTTTAGCACTTAAAGCAAATTTTCAGGGTGCAGATTTTGGAGATAACAGTTTTTGGCACGCCCGGTGGGACCTACTGCCTTTATTTTTAATGAAGTTGCTGCTATTTTTGATGTGCAAACTGCAGAGTTATAATTTTTCTGCATATCTGGCGACTCTGTGGGGAAGAAAGGTACAGATCAGTTTTGTTAATGAGAAAGGTACAAACCAGAAGTTCGAATACATTTGAAAATTTACAGCTTGAAACACCCAAAAGGCGTGGCAGAACCCTTGCTAGGACAAAGCCAGCAAAGAGAAATCAGAAATCAGAAATCAGCACAGGGTACTCGAGTTTATCAAAGAAAGACTCGTAGCACATTTTCAGTAAGTCCCAATTGGAGAACCGAGCCTTTGGAATCAAAATTTTCTACATTTTTTGCAGATATAACAGCAAGTTTGAGTTCGTCTGCAAATTTATTTCCTGGACCAGCGGTATCATTAATACATCAACAACAGATAAGTTATCAGCTACCAGTAATGGCTCAGCCAAGAAATTTTGCTTTCGTTCCCTTTGATCAAGGAAGTCCTTTGAATCTCCAGCAGCATAATGACATCCCTTTAGCAGCTTTGAAAGGAGTGCCATATTTTATCGGAGAAAGCAAAACTACAGCTTTTGAGCATGTTAGGGATATAGCAACCTTATGCAACGTTCATCATGTGACGCAAGAAAATGTAGCAATCAGGTTATTGGCAGCTTTATTCAAGGCGAAAGCGTTGGAATGGTTCAGAAGTTTACTAGTGGCTTCGATAAGCACATGGGATGAATTGGGTGATGCATTCACCAAATTTTTTGAAGACAAATCTGATCATTTGTCATTGGTAGAACAGCTAACAACCATAAAAAGGGCTCCACAAGAACAGATGATTGATTTGAATACATGTTTTCAAAGGACATGGAATAGGATACCTGCTGCTGTTAGACCAAGTGCTGATCATGCATTTTTATACTATCTTAAGAGTTTGAACAGCGACATTTCTGTCATGATTCAGTCTATGGGAGGTAATACGCTGCCACAAGCATTTGCTATATCGGTAAGGGCAGAAAATAGCGTCATATAGACAGGCAAAATTGCTCCTAGACCTCCTTTGCCTATTTTTCCAAATATACAGCCAAATATACCTTTGCAAATGCCATCTTTCACCCCATTACCAGTGGTTTCCAGCCAAGAAATAGCTGTTGCAGGACCTTCTCAGGAGCTGCATGAGATTAAACAAGGTCAGCAAAAGATTGAGAGCTTAATGCAAACTTTTGAAAATGAATTGGTTAATCTAAAAAAGCAGCAGTTTCAGCCAAGGCAACCTTTCCAATCTCAAAATTTCGCTGCAAATCAAGGTTACCAGCAGCAAAATCAAGGTTACCAGCAATAGAATAATCAGGGATATCAATCGCAAAACCAAGGACAACCCCAAAATAGGCAAAATTTTCAAGGGTACAATGCTGGAAATAAGCAGAACATAAGTCAAAGACCATATAGGCCTTATAATCCAGCACCCTTAAATGCTGCGAACCCGGTAAGAGACATGGTACCTGTACCAATGCAAAATAATATGGCTGCTGAATATGACTGGTGTTTTCCATGTAATCAACCTCATAGTTAAGCTACCTGTTCAAATGGCGTCATTCAGCAAGCTTTGATGGTACAAAACGCTACATATATGCAGCAGGCACCAGAGGCTGAAATGGAACAACAGCAAGATGTACCCCCTGCAGATGCTTCATTCCTAAATTGGCAAGTAGATGAATTTTGTGGTATAAATAACGCTGATCCTAATATTGCTGTTTATTCCAAGAATAAAAAAAGGGCTTTAGAGGACCAAAAAAACAGTAATAACAGCAATATTAGTAATACAGCCACTGCAGGATCAGATAAGCCAACTAATCCACATGCCAACATCGGACAACAAGCACAACCTGCTGTTACAAAATCGCAACCTAAGGTACATGCATCAATTCTTTTTAATGTTGTTGAAAATATGAAAAAAATGAATGTATCTATCAGTATGTGGGATTCTTTGACAATACTTGGTCAAGTTGATATGTTGCAATCTGAATTATCAAAAAGAGGTAATGCTGGTGAAAATATGCCAAGTGCTGTATTCAAGAATAATGAAGAAGGTAACAACAAAACAACAGTTCCAGCTGTCAAACGTCCCCCTTTCTATGTCTCTTTGATCATAGGCAATAATCTGGTTCACAATTGCATGATTGATAGTGGAGCCACAAGTTCAGTTATGCCTAAAAAGGTAGCAGATCAGCTAGGACTGAAATATCAACCTCTCAAGAAAGGTGTGGTGCAATTGGATGGGTGAGCTGTTAACACAATAGGTGTCATTAAGGATGCTAATCTTACCTTGCATGCTTGTTCAAATTTTTCAATACCTCAGGATGTTTATGTCATAGATCTTCCGCCATTTTTTGCATTATGCTTATCTAGAGATTTCACTGCAAAGATAGGTGGTTATTTTTCATCAGATTGGTCTCATATGCTTTTTAGGTCCAGATATGGTACAAAGATCGCCATTAAATCTGAAAAGTTAGCAAAAGACCATATAGAGCCTTACGTTCTTGCTGCTATAAATGCAAATCTAATGTCACTTGATACTGATGAGCCTGAGGTGGTAGATTCTAGCACACCTCTTGCTGGTATCCCGGATATCTTGCTTGATGAATGGGCTGCTGAAAATGTTTCTAACAGTCAAAATAGCGTTGTTCACGATGCTGGCTTCGGAAATTATATGATTTTAGATTAAAGTTCAGAAATTCCAAATCTAATCAAAGATACAAATCAGATCAGCGAACAAGAAAATCAGGTATGGAAGATGTATTTTGATGGCTCACGAAGCAAGAATGGTGCTGGAGGGGGAGTAATGCTGGTGTCAGCTCAGGAGAATAAGTATTTTGCTGCTTTTCGTTTTTCATTTGCATGTTCTAACAATCTAGCTGAATATGAAGGACTGGTTCAAGGTTTTGAATGGGCAAGAAAGAGAAACATAACCTGCTTGCAAGTTTTTGGGGACAACAAACTTGTTGCAAACCAGGTTAGAGGTTTGATTTCTGTCAAGAATGATACTTTAAAGCTGTACAAGAACAGAGTATGGGATATTATAGAAGAATTTGAAGCTTTCAATATAATATCTATACCTAGAGTAAAGAATCAGTTTGCTGATAGGCTGGCAGCAGTAGGCGCACAGTTTGATATTGTCGAAAATGTCTCAAAAAAAAGCGAACATCATAATGTTAAGGTGGTGGTTAGACCTTCAATACCAGATAACAACATAAATTGGCAGGTTTTTGATTCAGATGAACAGATTTTAAGTTTTTTGTTGCAAGAAGATGTGTTTTCAGTTGCTAATCAGGATAGATTCAGTCAGCAATATAGAGATCAGATTATTCAGCTGAAAACAAACAAGTTGCCTAAAGGTTTGGTCACTTTAGAAACTATCTTTGATCCAGATGATCAGGTGAAAAAGGATAAAACTAGTTTGCTGGTGAAAGAAGAGCATTACGAGGAGCTGGAAATTTCTGAAGGAAAAAGGCTGAAAGTTGGTAAGATAAACTCACCAGAAGAAAAACAGTTGTTTATTGAATTGTCTCAGGAGTTTAATGATGTTTTTGCGTGGGATTATTCTGATCTAAAAGGCTTTGACCCTAAGTTAACCCAACATACTATTGAGCTTGAGCCTAACACCAAACCTATAAGGCAAAATCAGAGACCTGTCAATCCTAAACTAGAACCTCTTATGCTGAAAGAGTTAAACAAACTTCTAGAAGGAGGGATTGTCTTTCCTATCAAGCATACTTCTTGGGTCTCTAATTTAGTACCTGTAAGAAAGAAAAATGGAGAAATACGCTTATGCATAGATTTTAGAGACTTAAACAGGGCTTCATTAAACGACAGGCATCCCTTACCATCTATGGAACAGATTTTACAATATGTTTCAGGTTCTGAAAGGTTTTCTTTGTTAGATGGTTATTCTGGTTATAATCAAGTGCTGGTAAAAGATAAAGATCAGTTCAAGACAGCATTCACCACTAAATGGGCAACCATGGCTTACAGAAGGATGCCCTTTGGGCTAGCGAATGTTGGAGCTACATTTCAAAAGGCTATGGACATGGCGTTTCGAAATTTAATGTACAAGATAGTGCTGATATATCTGGATGACATTACTGTTTTCAGCAAGGAGGCTAAGGATCACATTTTTCATCTTAGACAAGTGTTAGAAAGATGCAGGGAGTTCGGTATTTCTCTTAATCCAAAGAAATCTGTATTTGCTGTTCATGAAGGTAAACTTCTCAGTTATATTGTTTCAAAGCATGGTACTACAATACATCCCGAGAGAGTTCAAGCGATTTTAGAGTTACCACTACCCAGCCACAAGAAGGGTTTACAAAGTTTTCTTGGTAGGATAAATTTTGTGAGACGTTTCATACCTGATGTTGCTAATCTTTTGAAGCCTTTAATAGCAATGTTAAAGAAAAATACAATTTTCAGCTGGACAAAAGAGGGAAAGTGTTGTTTTGAAGCAATTAAAGAGTCCTTGTCCGCTGCCCCTGCCTCGATTAATCCAGATTTTACTAAGGATTTTATATTGTATGCCTATGGCAGTTTTGACACCATTTCAGCAATGCTGTTGCAAAAAAATGATGAAGGTTTGGAGCAACCTGTCGCATTTTTCAGCAAAGGTTTGCAAGATTTCGAACAAAGGTACAGCTTTGTTGAAAAGCATGTTTTTGCTGTCATTAAAAGTTTTAAAAAATTCAAACCCCTGGTTTCCAACAGCAAAATTCATCTAATGGTTTCTCATCCAAGCGTGAAGGAATTTTTGTTAAGCAAAGATTTAAATGAAAAAAGAGCAGGCTGGATTACCCGGGTGATGGAGTATGATGTTGATATCCATATCACCAAACTAGTTAGGGGCAAGGGATTATGCGAACAGTTGGCAGAAAACAGCTTTCAAAAGGTAGAAATCACCCAAAATCTGTTGTTGGTTGATAATAATCAAGCTGAAGGTAATCAATCAGACTGCTGGTTGACTGAAATGACACATTTTCTGCAAACAGGGGAGTGTCCTTTGAGGTTGGATAGAGCGAAACGCAGGTATTTTAGACTTCAATCAATTCCTTATGTCTTGATTCATGATGTTTTGTTTAGAAAGGACCATAGTGGCATGTTATTACGTTGTATAAGTGCTGATCAGACCAACAAGATCCTGGAACAGTTTCATGATGAAGGGGGTCACTTTTCCCCAAAGACGACAGCTTATAAAGTGTTGAGGGCAGGATTCTATTGGCCTGATCTGTTCAAAGACGCCCATAGTTGGTCAAGAAAATGCCAAAAATGTGCATTATTTGCTGGCAAGGAAAGGCTGGCAGCCTTACCCTTGAAATCGATTTTGGTTGAGCAGCCATTCATGAAGTGGGGTATTGATTTCATAGGCCCAATTAATCCAAACTCTAGTTCAGGTCACAAGTGGATTCTTACAGCTACGGATTATTTTACAAGATGGACTGAAGCAGTAGTGTTAGGAGAGGCAAATGAATCAGCTGTACTTAATTTTTATGATGAGTTGACTACAAGGTTTGATGTTCCTGATTCGATCATTTCTAATAACGCATTAGCCTTTGTGGGAGCAAGAGTGTCTGAATGGGCGCTAAAGAAAGGTGTATATCTGAATACCTCATCAAACTATTACCCTCAAGGTAATGGTTTGGCTGAAAGTACAAATAAGAACCTTTTAAGGATTATTAAAAGAGCGTTAGAGGAGAATAAAAGAAACTGGCATGCAAAGTTGAAATCTGCCTTATGGTTGGATAGGATTACTCCTAAACGAATTATTGGAACATCTCCTTACATTCTAGTATACGGGAAAGAGGCCAAGTTACCTGTTACTACTGAATTTCCTGCGTTACAGCTTGCTGATCAGTTGATGTTGTTTGAAGAACAGGATCCTCTTAAGCTAAGGTTTGTTAAATTGATGGAGTTAGAGGAGAAAAGGAGCAAGGCACTGCAAGAAATGGAATACCAGCAGTTACAGGTGAAGAGAACATTTGATAGAAAGGCAAAAGATCGTCATTTCAAAAAAGGAGATATCGTGCTAAAGTGGGATGTACTTAAGACAAGACTAGGGCAGCATGCTAAGTTTGATCATTTTTGGGAAGGCCCTTTTCAAATTGTTGAGTGTAAGGAACACAATGCATTCCAGCTTGCCACTCTTGAAGGAGATGTTCTACCGATTCCTGTTAACGGGATTCACCTCAAGGCTTGCTTTTAGGTATGATTTTATTTCTTTTTGTTTTCTAGGTTAGGTTTCATGCTTTCAATAAATGCATCTGCATATTAGTTTAAGTTTTCCCTAAGTGTTGTCCAAGCACATGTCGGTTTTAGTTTCTTTTCCTAGAGTAGTTTTCTGTTTTGTTCTTAGGTTTTTAGGGGTGTCAAGTTGCTGGTTTGGTTGTTTCATATCATACTCACCCACCTCAATCATGCACACTAATGCATGGATTGAATGCATACATATAGGTTAGTACACACATGCATATGCATACGCCTAGGGCTGCATTTTTCATGACATTTTCAGTCCCACTTTCATACATACCTGGCAGCCATAACCATACACACACACAGACGTATACTAATCACCTGCACCCATCCAATTCACACATTTTTATGAATGATTGAGATGGATAACTATGAATTCGACTTCTAAAATTGATGTTACAGTCTGATCATGCATAAAAATCAGTCTAATAATAACCTGTCAGTTATCATTAGACTCATTTGCATACATCCCAGCCCATCCAGCCCATACTAGCAACTTTAGGGGTCGTGTCAGGTCCGGTTTAGGTCCAAGGAATTCATATTTTCAGACTCTAATGCCCAATGGATGTCAAAGGCAACTGATCAAGTGTCTAGCAGGCAGACAGTCAGCAAAGGTCGCCAAAAAATGTTGTTCATTTTTCACATACGTACAAATGAAGTGAAATACATGCTTATTACTTTCATAATAATTTTCAGAAAATACATCAAAGAAAAGTATTTTATTCATTTTGAAATAATGTTCAGTATTTGCATGATGAAGCAAACCATAATAGAAATTAAATGCTGAAAGTAAATTTCTCCCACACATCTGACTGTGAGAGTAGTCTCTACATGCTAACATACATCTATACCCTACTGAAATCAATAACTGAATAGAAGGGTAAAAGGAGAAAGGATCATGGGCACCAGTCATTGCCTGTAATGACTGGTGATATGGCGTCCAACTGCATCCATCCTCTCGCTGCTCCAGACATCGCCCGTTCCTTGCTTCCAATTCCTGTATTTACAAAGAAGAGAATGGGTTAGATCCAATGGATCTAAGCAATGCTAATGACTCGCTCAAATCTCGCATTTACCATCCTACATGCTATTCATCTCAGTAAGATACAGACATACACCAGCGAACAGAGACGTCAATCATGAAGTACGAAAGTATTAAAGGGACGAACTGTCAAAAGTTTTGAAATCTTTTGTTTCACTTATACAGCAAGAATGAAAGCCGTGGTGATAAGATTCAGATATAGCAAAAGATAAACTATTTTTCAGCCAGTGAAAAGAATGTGTCATACAGGTTAGAATGCAAACTGAAGCAAGATAATATTCATAAACTTACAACACCACTAGGAAAGGCACAATGTTGGGAATGAAAAGAAAATAATACCGAAAAGGAAGCAAAACCAGACTGGAGGGCATTGGATTCAACAAAGAATCCTAAGGAGAAGGCAAAGGCTCCATAGGTTTGAGTTCCAAAAAATGGCGGCCAGATTTTATGACATTAATTTATCTCAATAAAAAGGTACTTGCTGTTGTGTTTATTCTATGCCAAGAAAATTACAGATTCAAGGGTGATATGGCGTACATATGCATCTTTCAACTAAAACCCAAATAAGAAATCTGGTATAGTTCAAACAGCAACTAATGGAAACATATCAGCAATGGTAAATGTATAACACAGTCATATTAAACAAAGAAAATTTGGTGCCCAAAAAATTTATTTCTAGCAAAGATAAAACAAGAAATCTGGTATGACTTTTAGCAAAGAATCCCAGTCTCTAAGAGTTCAACCATATACACTCAGCAAGGAGCTTCATATTTCATAAGTCTATTGTCAGTAAATGTGGCGTCTATATGCAACTTTCAGCAATGAAAGCAAGTAACAGAGATCAATAAATGAGTTACTTCCACCAAAGCAATCACTATCTATAAGAGCATTTTGCGAACATCTTAGTAAAAACTCACAAATAGCAAGGAACCCTCATAAATGAGTTCAAACAGCAACCCAGCAAGGAGCCAAAAAACTCACAGAAGTTACAACTTTCAGCATTTAACAACCCTCATAAAAGCACAGCCTGCAATCATTCTAACAGGCAGAGCCCAACATGAGGAAAGTACAGCTGCGTTCCAATAAGTAAATGATGCAAAAGAATAGTATTACCGTGGTATCTATTTCATCACAGCAAGAAGATCACAAATACACCAGTACAGATGGCGCCTAGATATTGCATCATTTAGATTAAAAACCCTCTTACAAGCTTGGTGAATGATTTCAAAAGAATCCATGAGAATACAGATGCATCAATTAAAGAAAAGCCACAGGTCCGAAATCAAAAAGGTTGCTCATATTTTATAACAGCAGCAAGAGAGCAAATACACCTTCAAATAATGGAACAAATAATCTCCAGGCGTCATTTTTTTTGAAAACCCATA
Source organism: Cupressus sempervirens (assembly GCA_028749045.1). Taxonomy (NCBI): domain Eukaryota; kingdom Viridiplantae; phylum Streptophyta; class Pinopsida; order Cupressales; family Cupressaceae; genus Cupressus; species Cupressus sempervirens. The sequence continues at coordinate 426,246,159 of CM053793.1, read as the reverse complement.
AGAAAGTTCACAAGAAAAGAAGAGGGAAAGATCTCTTACAACTCAGCTGTAGACATCCACATTTTTCCTTCTTGTTTTCGAGCATATCAGATAAGTTTAGGAGTGTCCAAGTAATGCTCAGCAAAGGACAGATGATAGCTTTCAAGAGGAGCAAATTTCGACATCAAATACTAGTCAGCTCAAGGGAAAAGCTGCCATATCTCATGCCATGAATAAATAATCTCTAGACGTCCAAAACCCATTAGCAAAGGAACAGATTTCGGCCAGATATAATATCAAACCCTCAGTCGACACCTTAAAAGACCACGTATACCTCATGCCGGCAGTCAAATGCACCTGGCGTCAAATTGAAAGGGGAATAAACAGCAAAAATGGCTTCTCCAGGAACCAGAGAAATCGCAAATCTGAACTCTAAGGCGGCTAGGGTTAAAAGAAACCCTCAGGCTATCTTACGCAGAATGCAAGAACCTCCAAAATGAGATTAAAAGCAAATAACTCGCCTTTCTTTGCATTATACATAAACGCCCCTTTATCAAATTTGATAAATTTTCGGGTCCGGTTACATGCTAAAGGCAGAGTTTTTGTTTGTGCATTTGCTTATTATAATGTGTTATCATATTAGTTAAAACATTATTATTCTTTAGTTGATTTATGATCAATTTAAAGGTAATAATAGTTTTAATGCACTTAAGTCTTAATTTTCTTTTATTTTATTTTAATTGCACAAGTAAATATACAAAAAAAAAATTGTAATTATTATTTTATAATTGATATCCTATAAATCAATTATTAAAATAATGAACATTCGTACAATTAAAAATAATTAAAAGTCAAGAGTCAAGACGAGTTTAAGGAGAGGTTGGTATTTTCAAATGCCAAATTTTAAGGGGCAACTGCAATTAATTTTTAGAGGCACAGTTCAGACTAAGGATTTCAGAGTGCATTATGGAGTGATTTATGGTAGTTTGGGGAGTTTTTTCTAGTTTTTCTCATGCATGGATGGTGGAACCTCAGTTTGGGGTATTTTGAGCATGATTTTGGAATTTTTAGTTGTTTTTAATAATGAGTTAACTCATTATTTCGACCTAGCTTTTCTGCTTTGAGGTAGTTGTATTGTTTATATATACTCCTCTTATTTTTGGAGGAAGGGTTCAGATTTTGAGGGAGCACGCTTATGTGATTTCATCCTGAAGTGTATTTTTCCATATGATTCTGATCTATTATGCAGATGTACTGTTTTGAGGGCCTTTGATGGAAATAAAGTTTTCATTGGAATCAGTTTTTGGAGTTGACAGATTTAGTCGTGTGCGTTAAGGTGATTGATGTTATTCAAATTGTGTTTTAATTATAGGCCTTTCTGAATGATGTCTTATCTTGTACCTTCTTTATAAATAGCTGTTCATAGGTTTTGAGTTGTGTTTAAATTATTGACGTATTCGATTGTGATCAAATTCTTTTCGTATATTTTCAAAGTTCATAGACCACCTCTTAAATTATTGATGTGAATCAGCAGATTTTCAAATAAGGTTTCTTGTGAATGTCTTGTCAAATCTTTCATTGTGTCTCAGGTATACCAGTAATCTGCGTTATCATTTTTGGTGTATCACCTTACTTCTTTAAGTTTTCCGTGTTTTAGGTCATCTTTCTACCGTTTTCCATCTGAAAGTTTTTTTTCACATTTCCATTAGCATAAGTAAGGTATAAGATATATTATACAGGAACCGGCCTAGGATCCGGAGGTTCAGCCAAGTTATGAGTTACCCACAACTTTTGGCTGATCCCATGTTTCCCCAAAATCGCTGCAAGTTTTAGCACTTAGAGAAAATTTTCAGGGTGCAGATTTTGCAGATAACATTAATATTATGGAGGCCAATATTAATGATATCAAATGTGATATCAAAATGGTGGATATCTTTTGATCAAAGATATCCTTAAAATTTGTCATTCCTAATATTACCAATGGTGTAATATTTGTCTTGTGTTTATCCTCCCTAGCTAAGAGGGAGTGTTGATGTTTGGTAGCTTCAGTTGGATAAAACTATGTATAATTATATATGAGATACAATTTATATATACGTGTTCATTATATTTAAGATATAAATTTATGAGAGAAATTAATATAATAATGATATATATATTACTGTGATTAAATTTGTTATTATATTAATTATCTAATTAATGAATAGACATGTCCCTTTATGGGACATGTCCATGCACTGTCATTTGGAACATTCATACCAATCTAGCAATGCTTAGTACATTTGCAATGATCCATGAAACTTAACATTTCTCAATATACTTTTCTTTGTTAATGTTCCATTTAAAACATAGTTCCAACACTCTCTAGGACTCTCTTAGTCATGGTGATCTTGAGCCGAGCAACCCTAGTTGAGTCCTCGAGAAACTCGACTCTCCAAGTACTCACTCTAGGCAAGAATCACTAGAAACTTGTATTTTTGCCCAATTTTTGCTGATTCCATCTAAATTGTGCTGCCTCCCAAGTTAGGGGTCAGCCTTGTCGAGTCTGTGCTAAGTCCGTGTATCGTTTCCATTATTAAGAATGTTACATATAGGATGATTGTTGGAAGGCTTCTCCATTGTCAATATTTTTTTGCAAAAATGTGCTTTTTGATTAATAAAAAAATTGTAATTCATGAACGAAATAGGCCATTGGCCAAGTACAAAGAGGTCAAATCCAAGAAATAGCAAGATGCTAGACATGAAATCAGCCCAAGAATCATTCTCAAGATTTACAGGATGACTATCATCATCATTGTTTACATTAGGAGTCTCATGGTAATTTGCAAGAAGCAAACCAAATTCCTCATGTCATACACCAAAGAGTGCAAACTATGACTAGTTTCCTCTAGATCTGTTACAGCCCCTTTCTATCAACTAAGGAAATAATTTAATTTAAGTTGCCCAAAAATGTATTTTACACTTTATAATAGGAAACTTATGTTTTACTATTAAATTATGAAGTACCTAAAAGTGATTCTATGTAGTTCTTTTTTCTGTTTTTTATAAGATGGATCAAAATCTTGTCAAAAGTGTTGCTATATTAATCTTAGAAATAATTTTTCTTTTTATAGAGATTTCTTGAGGAGGCTAATACTAGAAAATAAGGAATTATAAAAGGGGTTGGACTTGAGGGAAATTATCCATTATCCCTTCATTTTGAAGATTGAGGTGTTTGGATTTTTGCCAAAGGATGAAAAACCATGTGCTAACAAAATTACGGACAAAAATCTATTGAATTCCCAGATTGCATTCAGGAGGATAAACCCTCTTATCTAATAGAGGTGATTCCGTCTAGGGATAGCATTTATGTGAAAATTATTTTCAGGAGATTGAAGTACTTGCCAATACAATTGATTGCGATTTGGTTATTTTTCGATTGTTGGTGAATTCATTTCATATTGAGAAACATTTAATGATTTTTAGAGTGTTATTTATATTTTGGTGAGAGTTTTATTTGTTACCTAGTTGTCCGAAATTATTTATTTATTCCAGACCATTGTTGACAGCCTCATCACATGACAATATTTCTTGTAATACTTTCTTAAGCTGTACCTTTTTCATATGTTAAGATGCTGCTAACTTGCTAGTAATTTTGTTTCAAATATAATGAGAAAAAGAGAACAAGATTTTCCACAATTTTTGGCATCATAAGGAGGCCTTCCCATGTGCACTCTTTGATGCCCAAAGCTTGATATGCAAAATTTATTCTGAAAGAAAACATTGAATTTGGTAAGTTTTCTGCTATGCTAATCAAATATTATTGACTATTAGCATACCTATTACTATTTTTCTTGTTGCACAAATTTAGTAAAATAAAGATTTGGCATTTGAAATGGCATATTTTTTCAAGAAATATTCCACGTCAACATGACAGTTGAAGAAAGCTCCTATTTATCACTCTCAACAACTTCAACATGTTACACACTTTGTTCGGGGTTTATTCTTCCTTGTAAACTAATGGAAAATCCTTGAAATCTCTTTTTTTCTTTGTACCCTAGCAAAAATAGTTATGTGATAGTTGATTTCCTCAAATTAATGGAAAATTCCAATGTTCCTTTTGATCTTCATGGGTTTCATTGCCAAATTTGTCCCCTAAATTTTTTTAAAGTAGTCTAACATGGGGATGTGTCCTCGCCCCTCCAAACCCCTACACACCTAGGTAGGGGACATCCCTAGGACGAGGGGTTGGCATTCCCAATTCCCCCCACAACCTCCTTTGCGCCGCTTGGGTGCCATTGGGACGCAGGGATGTCTAGATGTCCCTGGGACATATGTGAATGCCCAAGGGTCTCTCAACTCTCCTACGGACCTCTAGATATCCCCTATTGCCATGTGGCATCAACATGAAAATAGTGATATTTTTAATTTTTTAAAGTTTTATCTTTTGTAATAGGATTCTAACCAAACCCTAAAAGGAGGTGGCTCCCATTTTGGTCACTCCAAGCATACGTAAGCCCCTTCAAATTTCATTTTTCGCTCACATTTGGATGTCAACTTGTTTGCAACTGGGAGAAAAGAGTGAAAAGGAGTGCAAAGAGTGATTAGAGGAGTGCATGAAGTGATTGCAAGTGGAAATTGAGCAAGAAGAAGAAAATGATGAAGAATATAAACCTTCTTTGAAGAGATTCATCAATCACAATATAGGGGTTTTAGAATTTTTTTGTTTTATTTTCAAATATTTTCTTTTTAAGGTGAATTTCAAGTTCTTTTAAAATATTGATTGTTGTTTCTGATTCTAAAATCTTGTTGAGACTTGATAGTGTTTTCATTTTGGTGCTTCTTTCTCGTGATCTCATTTTTGTTGTTTTGGGTTGATTCTAAAATAGGTCCTAGGTTGAAACTGGTTTCTTTATAATTTATTTTTAATTTTTTAAATTATTATTTAGGCTTAAAAAAATTAATTTATGAAATGCAGTTTCAAAATGAGCTCTCATGCTCATCATCATGACATCAGTGGAGATGAAATGAAAGTTCACTCCCAGAATTCAAGTATATCTGATAGTGAGGTTTTGAGCGCAAGGAGAGTTTTGTTACTAGTGGACCCCCTTGTATAAATTGCTCCTCTCAACTTTTGACATTGTTTTCTCTCCTCTCAAATAACTTGCCATAAGAGTAACAACCCCTATGCCAACATGTGGTGGCACAAGAAAATAGCAATGCTACGAGTGCATAAAAAATTTTGTTGGATGCAAAAAAATGTCAATTATAGAATTGAGATAAATAAGTTTTGGGGTGTTCCTAGGGATAGTTTTGTTGTAGTGCCTACTACTTTGTCTACTAGGCAACATATTTAGGCAATTCAGTAGTTACAGGGCTAGTGACATACTTCAACTTGTGCCATGAATTAGAGAGCACGAATGATGTGAAGGTCATCCACAAGACTTTCATCCACTGAGAGTACAAGGGAGGGTAGATATATGAAAAAAATGCAAGTTAGGAAGTTTAAGTAACCCTACAGTTGATTTGTTCGATGTGCATTTGAAGGATCAAATAGAGGATTCCATTGGCATGGTCTTTGCCAATGGCATACCATTGCATGTATCTCAATCTCCTTATTGTAAGGAGATGGTGTCAATGGTAGTGGAAGGGTAACATGGTGCATGAGCACCTAGGCTTATTCCTTAAACTTGTTACAATTTTGGCTTGTACTAACCTTAGCCAAGTTAGTGATGTTGTTTTGACTTGAGAAGGTCTTGCTTGTGTGTTCCTAGGTGGATTAGACTAAGATCAATCCAACCTAGGTGTTTATTGCTTTAATAGTTGCTAGTGCCAGATTAGGCCTAATGTAGGAAACGTAGGTCTTAAAGCCTTTAAGGCTTGGGAAAGGGTAGAAATATGCCTAAAATAGTTCCTAGGATGTTTATACATCATTTTAGGTCAATTAGAGACCCTTAGCATGAATTTAGCAAAAAGATGTAAAAATTGTCACAAAGTTGCTTGACAACATTTTGCAATTGTTGAAAATTGCATGACAACAAATTGCAAGATTGGATTCTCTTAGAGGCATCATTATGGGTAGTTTCCATAATGGCCTAAAATCAAGGGTAAGGCATATTTAATCTTCTAGATCCCTTTTCCCAAGGCAGTGTGTGATGTTGTGGAATTTTGAAAGTGGAATAGAGGAGAGAATTTTGTTTTGGAGTGACAATCATCTTGCATTGAGTGAAAATGTGTTCTTATGGGTTGATTTGTATGAGTTAGTGTTGGATTTGCATAGAGTAGATAGTTTTAAGCATTTTTTGTTTAGTACTTAAGTTGATTTGAGTTCATTAGAGTAAGATTTGAAATTGTTTTGTAACTAGTTTGGTTGTTAGGGAAGAAGTAGATAGTTTTTTCTTTTATGTCTTCCCCATAGTTCTCCACCGTGCAAATCATCACGGCTTAGAGCAATATGTTAGGGAAGCCATTGGTGAGTGTTTGTGTGAAAGGAGGAGCTCTAGAAGACAATTAACTATTTTTAACATCATGCCCTAGGCGAGATCAGTGAGCTCACAAAATTGATGTGCAAGTGTAGGGGAAAGAGAGAGGGCATGAAACCAAGTATGGTTTTGGAAGCTTAATAGTCCTACACATCTAGGAATGAGATGAGGCATTGGCCAATCCATTTAGGTAGATTTCCTCGCAGAAATAAGTGATCAACAAAAATTCAACCCTATTAGCCCTATTGACCCTACATTTTAGGAATCCACTGTACGGATGACCTAGGGACCTAAGACCAGAAAAATATTCAAGGTCTTTGAGAAGGGTATCTGAATATCAAGTTTGTTTCTGGGGCTATTTGGAAATTTGGAGAAAGAATAGGGAAAAACCCACTAACTAAGGCTAATTGGCTAATTAGGCCTATTAGGCCAAAATCAAAGCAAATCTCAAACTCGATAGGAAAACCCTAGATGCCCTCTTCAAATGGAGTTACTTGGAAGTCAAGTGGATGGTTTAGTGATGGATACACCCCGTCCAGCACTGGTGAAGGTAATTTGGCGAAGTTGTCCTTGGAGACATCCAAGGAAAAGTGAAGATTTGTAGCACTCTTAATGATAGTCAACCCTCAAGGTGAAGCACAAAGAAACTCATTCATAGAGTTGAGTTAGGGAAGCTTTAGGCTAGGATTTGCAAATATACTTACTGTATGGTGACAGATTACAAATAACTATGTTGGTGTATATCAATGCGTTTGGGAAAATATTCTATTTATATTTGGCATTTAATTATTCTCTTGATTTGCACTTGTATTTGCATTGCCGAAGTCGCACATGACACATTCTACACTACATTGTTTCGTACTTGGCGCAAGCCATCCCAATCCATATGGTCGACTAGTTTTACAACTTGCAACATCCTCTCATTGTATGGCATGTTTATTTCCCACCATTGTATGCCCTTACTTAGCTCACTATACACCCCATCACCATACAACAACAACCCCTTCGACCCCAACACTATAGGACTCAAGTCATATTTCAATTATAGGGTCATCCACAGACACCTTACAAAATTGCAATTTGGGAAAGCAATGTACGGTACTTAAACAACACACTACAGTTAACTGTCACACTGTACAAAACAATCTAAGCTTTGATCGTTCTGACATTCTTCAATACCATATGCCAAGTTATTAGGGAGGTGTAATGAAGGGAGTGAGAAATATTTTTAGCATTGTTTTCCAAGTAACCAATCTTACAAATTCATCGTGCTCTTTGGAACATTACATTGGTATTAGAGCTAGTGATTATGCTAGCTTGTGGAAGTGAATGCAAGTTTATACCCGAAGAAGGCAAGATCACTTTGTTGGTGAAATGGGGAACTGGAAGATTCTATGACAGACTCATGAATCTTCTACGAGAGATCGCCAAAAACCAAACTCAAATCAATGAAACCCAATAACTAATGCAGGAAACATTAAGGAAAATTTCCTGAGGGAAGAGAAATCAGAGAACAAAATGGGCATAGCGACAACTCTCTTACAGGAAGGACAACCTCTCAACCCTCTTGCTTTCCACCTTCTATACCAATCTTCCCTCCAAGGACGAAAGTACTGCATAGAGAACAAGAAGCCACCTTCCACAAAATGCAAGAACAACTTCGAGAAGATCGAATTAACACGAATATAGAAGGCGATATATCCTACAAAGTCTATGTTGATCTAAGAATGAGATACTCAGGCAGGTGAAATTTAGGCTATTTTAATGATGACCTCAGGAGTAAGATAAAAAGGGTTAATTTAACACCATTTGATGGATATGGGGTAGTCATAGCACAGGCATGGGTTTTGAAGGTGGACACCTATTTTCATGTCAATCTGATTCCTGAAGAAGAAGTAATCAAGTTTGCAACACTCCACTAGAAGGAGTGGCATAGGAATGGTGGCACCATGGATTGGTCACTCTCGGCCATGACCAAGTGACCTCTTATGTCGAGACTCATCGACCTTTTTGATGGAAAGGCTCCTGAACTAAACTTCAAAGAGCTATCACAACGAAGGAAAACAAGGACAATAGACAATCACATTACAGAGTTCCAAAAGCTATCAATACTGGTCACAGACATCTTTGAGGGACGTTGGATCATGTTATTCATGGATGGACTGAGGGAACCGGTGAGAGGTTGGATCAAAAGGTTCATCCTATGCACTTTCGATGAAGCTATGAAGAAGGTGCATGACATGGCCGCATCTTCTTCCAAAACCCAAATAGCTACTCCAACACCTCCCTCACAAGAAGACAAAGACACGGAACCAATTCAGAAAAAAGCCTTCCCTAGAAGAAGACTCGACAAGAGCTCCGAACGAGAAAGCTTTGTTTCACTTGCAAGGAGTTGTGGGGACTAGGTCACCATTGTGTTGGGAAGAGGAAGATTCATTACATTGATGCATATCTTGATGATGAGGAAGGTCAAGTATCCACAATATCGTGTGAAGAAACTAACTAGGTAGAGAAAATAAATGCCCCCATACAAAAAGGGGGTTCTATTTTAAAACATGCAAAAGCACTCCAAGAGTGCAATATGCACTTCCAACCAATGGATTTTATATGTAATGTATGTTGGAGAATCCAATTTTGCATTCAAAACTCATGTAATCACCCTCCAAGACCCCGTTTTTGCACTCCAAAGCCAAAAATGTCCAAACACATGTCATGTATTGCATATTTAAAATATGTAATGACATCTTGATAGTGGGATTTGCACTTCCAGCCATCATATGAATACATTTTAAACATTTTAATGCACCCATAGACCCTGATATGGCATTTCAACTCATGCAAATGCTATTGGAGAACACAATTTGCATTCCCAAGCCAAAAACAGCTCAAATATGTGCATTTTTAGGTCACATTTCTGCTAAAAATGCTTAGAAAATTGGGTTTTCATTCACATTTTTGCATTTGGATTCATATATTAGCATTTAGGGAAGACGTTTTGGCATACACAAGTAAGAAACGACCAATATGTATGCATTTGTGAGCCATGTTTTCTCAAAAATGACCTAGATGTTTGCATGAAAAGGGCATGTTTTTGTAAAAAGCACCCATAAAATGGCATTTTCTGTCATGTCCCCATTTTGGAGGCAATTTGATTTAATTAATTTAATTAATTAGGTTGTCCAAAATAATGAATATTTTATGAAGATGACTAATTAATTATTTTAATTAAATAAATAAGTGGTATTAAGTTAATTATTTATAAAGTTATCAAATAAATAAATATTAAAAGGTAACTTTATATTTAATTAATTTAATAAAGTGACTTGAATTATAAAATATTTTATAAAGTCACTTAATAAAATAATGTTCTAGAAGTTTTTGGAGAAAGTGGAGAAAAAGAATAAATAGGCACCCCGGGCTTCATTCTAATCATCCAGTTGTTTATTTCTCTCTTGACATCAAATTGTGATTCAGTCACATAGTCTATTGTGGAGCCAAGTGGTTTCAGATAGTCAGTTGATCTTTGGGAACGAAAACTCCCTTGGATTAGCATAATTGAGGAAGTGAAATATCTTCTGAAGAGTTGCACATTTGGAGGTGATACTTCAGTCACTTCAGCTAGGGCTTTATTCGGCCTAAGGCCATTTTCAGCATTTCAGCATTTTAGCAGGGCCGAAATTATTGGAGGTCATTTTTAGCAAGTCTGAAATTATAAGAAGCCATTTTAAAGCAGAACCGAAAAAGCAGGCTGAAAAAGCAGTTCGAAAAAAGCAGGCCGAAAAAGCAGTCCGAAAAAGTAGACCAAAAAAGTAGTTCAAAAAAGCAGTCCAAAAAAGCAGCCCGAAAAAGCAGGCCGAAAAAGCAGAACCGAAAAAACAGGCCGAAAAAGAAGGTCCGAAAAAGCAATCCAAAAAAGGCAATCCGAAAAAACAAATTCGAAAAAGCGAAGAAAATTATTACAGCCATCTACAATCAAGGGCGGCAGCTAGAGAGGCACGACTTGGGCACTTGAAGAGGTTATTTTATGTTTAGTGGTATTGCAATACATCTATTCTCTAAGGCGACTTCATATGCCAGGTCTGATGTGTATTTTCATAGTTGCCTTTCACTATAGAGTGTTGTTGTAATTGTCATTTCATATCAGACCTGTCATTCATTAATAGATAAATCATTCATTTTTACATTCCTCACAATGGTATCAGCAATCCATGGCTTTAGTTGTATTTGATCATACATGTGATTAGCGTACTGCTGTAGGGGAGTCTTGAAGTTAGATATTTAGTATTGCATTAGTATTCATTGGCAGCTGTAGGTGCATATTACTTTACCAGCAATCATCATATTTTGATATATTTGTAAATGCCAAGAGTCTTGGCTAACTTAGTATGAATATTGTATTGGATACTCATTCTCAATCAAGGAGATACAATTGCTGGTCATTAATAGTTGTCTTTGAGCATTAATATATCATTTCTTATCAGCCAGTTAGCTTGCATACCAACTGTTTGTTAAAATACCAGTTGGCTGTAGGTGATCATTTTCATGATTAGAACTCATATATGCATTCACTATTGCCAAAATTAGTTGCATATTTATGTTAGGTTATTGTTTAGACAATTTGGAGTCTTTTGTAAGCATTCTCTTTGAGGCAAATCCAAACAAGAATCACTGCAGCAATTTGAAAAGTTATATCAGTCAGATGACCCTTGCTTGCAAAGTGTTTGACGAAATGTCAAACAACTGAAGTATAAAGATTTTTGGTGTTTGAAGAAGTTATAACCTATTGGGGTTATTACAGTGGTATCAGAGCTATTGACCTGCCATCATGTTGGGTAGATTGGACATTGAATCAGTTAGTTAATCATGTTTACTTGAAGTACCCAGAAGCAGTGGGACAAGGTTATGAAGAAGCTTAAACAAAATTTGAAAAGGTTGGATGAAAGTTAGAAAAGGATGAATGAATTGATGGTTTCCATGTTTAAGAGGACTACATCACAGAACAAAGAGAAAGAGGAACAAGAGGTCTCTACAAGTGAGGTATCTAGAAACCTCTACAAGGAGTTTGCAGCAGTTGGTGACCAGCATATAGCTGAATCTAGGGAGGACAAAAATCAAACTAGCTTGGAGGAAGATGTTGGGCACACAATACTTTAGAAGGTAGTGGGAATAGATATTACGCAGATTGATAGTAACGGTCAACTTGATACTCAAGTTGAGACAATTGTATACAAGTCGTCAGAGGGTGATGTCACAGGTACTTGGGATGGTTTAGTTCCAACAGGCAGTGACTACAATGTAGTGGGTTCAGATGATGATTATGAGGATGTTGTTGTGCATGATGGTGAGATACTTGGTAGAGATGAGCAGACATTGAGCATTCATGACTTTGCTGAGAGAGATTACCAGGCACAGTTAGATGCTTTGTCACATGAGCTTGAGGCTGGTAGTACTTCACATGATTTGTCCAGCCAGCTCAAGGTGCTCGAAGATAGTATTGTGACTTCATTATCTCATCATGACAGGATGCGAGATATGATAGAGGATCACATTCGGATGATTCAGTTACAGGGTAGACATAAGGGAGTCCAGGCAAAGTCTTCTTGTGTTGACTTGCAGGTGAGTAGGGAAGGAATGGGAACGATGAAGTTGAGTCATTTACATCTTCTATCAGATCGTGACCATCTTCTTAGCCTTGTCGGAGACTATTCAGATGCCTTAGAGGAGGAAGGAGGAGGAAGTTGACAAGCTTTCTCGCGAGCTTGAGGACACTCGAGCTTCTTTGGTGAATACTCCATTGGCATTACAGGACCGGGAGAGACATGGGGATAAGCATGGCATGGAGTTGAGTTTAGTTTCATCTTGCACTCCCGGTACTCAGCTTTCTGCGGCACGTAAATCATATGTGGTCGTTGATAATGTTGTGAGTTCATCTTGCATTCACATCCAGGATACAGGGACAATGTCAGACAGGTATGTGGAGTTAGTTGGTATTGGTCATATTACTCAGCTGAGGAGTTTGCTTGAGTTACCAGCTAATTCTAGTTTACGGATATGGACTCGAGAATGTTATATTGGCATTTGGGATTCAGTTGACTGGAGATCTTTATCATCTTTTGGTAGCAGTGATTGTTTGGGTGCTATCATGGATTTGATTAGCAGATTGCACAGTGTTGTCTTTCCTTGTGCCAGCAGCTTGTTCGATGTTGGTATTAGTTTTTATACACCGGTGTTGGGCTTGGTTCATATATCCAGTCGACCATTCTTGCTAGAATGTGTTGATGATCTTTCATATTTGGCAGTGTGTACAGATGAGTCCCAGGATCATATTAGCATTGATGACATCCAGGAGGATGCAGTGGGCAGTTTTGAAGACTTAGTTTCCTTGGCAGTTTCTTTTGGTACAGAGGAGTTGGACAGTAGTGCTACAGACTTTGATACTCCGTATGTTGATATGAGCTTTGGAGTTGATTCAGAGGATATGGATGGTAATACTCTAGAGACCAGTAACTTTGAGGATACTCCTTTAGACAGTGCGTCAGAGGAGGTTGGTAGGAGACAGTCTAGCCAGTACCATCATGTGTCTAGTTAGTTGAGAGTTAGTGAGTGAGACATTGCTATAGCTTGCCAGCATTTCGATGCTGCTCGTCAGTTGTTAGCAGTTTATGGATGGGGTTCTCCTACTAGTGATGAGCAGGGAGGTAGTTATCTTTCCTTGACAGAGTTCCACTCTTTATGGGAGGCTATCCGGATTCTGAGAGAGAATTATATGCAGTTGGTAGCCGATAGAGATTATCTTACGGAGTGGGGGAGTATAGCATACGATGCATTATTGGCCAAGGAAGATGAGGTGAGTGAGCTTACTCAGCAGCTCGAGGTGACTTCTGAGATTCTTGAGAGTACACAGTTGGCTTTCGAGGAGTCACAATTTCATTTGGCTAAGGTGACCATGGAGTTAGAGTTACTGCAGTCTTTACCAGATTCTATACAGTCACAAGCTGTGGTGTCTGGTGATTCGAGGATGTCCATGGTCGAGATTATCAGAGACAGTGGAGATGGGGATGCATCCATCCTTGATACTAACATTGGCATATCAGGTTTGTTCCCACTAGAATCAAGTTCAGTTGAGTTGGGTGCTGCAGCAGATTGTTGTATGCCTGACATGGTGGTGGCCTCTAGTACTGATGACACGGAGACTAGAAATGTTGTATCAAAGATCATGTGTGATGTTGGTGAGCCGGCAATTGGCATGGTTCCTGCTAGTAATACTACTCCCTTGGTGATGTTTTTGGAGGTAGTAATCAGTTCCAACATGGTTAATGATCGATTGCAGTTAGTTTCATTTGGATTGTAGTCTGAGCCATTGACTGAGATTGGCGCATTCTATTGGCATTACACTGTGAGGTATGCTCATTAATTTACCTTTGATGACCATGTTAATGAGATGATGATACAGAGATGTACTTTGGTTCCTAGTGCTTATCATCAGTTATGGGACGGTTTGACGCCTCGGGATGAGAGTTGTGATGAGCATGACATGGCGATAGGTTCTACGGTTGACAGCTTGATAATACATGACTTAGAGCAGGAGTTTAGGAGTGATGCTTCAACGGTTGTTGTTATTGATTCTACTCCTTTGACTATGACATCTCCTGACTTAGCTGGTGATCAGTCATAGTGGGTTGTATCACTTGTTCATGGTGAGCTGTTGACTGAGGTTGGTTCTTTTTATTAGCATTATACTGCAGGGTATGTACATCAGTTAGCATTTGATCCTTGTGTTGAGGAGTTGATGGTAGGCAAATTTGGTTTGGGTTCCATTTCTTGTTGTTTATCTTGTGATGTCTTTTCACTATCATCGGTGCATGGGAGTTATGGCTATGAGACAGTGGCCGGTGATCTGCAGAGTTGTGTTGACTGTAGAAGTTGTTCAGTGGGTGGATTCTCCATACTTGGTACGGTTTCATTCGGGAGCGTTCACCATTGTTGCAGAGTTGGATTGTACATTCCGTATAGGCCAGTGGGATGCGTTGATGGTATTTACTATGTTGGCAGTTTGATTTGTCCACTTTACTTGGGTTCTGATGTTCTAAGAGATTGTGTCTCGTGGGTTTCTGATTGTGGCAGTTGTGATTTTGGAGTTTGGTTGAGCTGTAATTGTCAGTTTGATTATGGATTCCTTTTGGATATATTGCAGAGGATATTGCAGGGCCTTGTGTTAATTGACAGTAGTATAGTTCATGACTACATTTGGGATCCAGGTGGATTGATTGGTTTATTGTTCAGCCATTGCTTGGGGACAAGCAATTTCAGGAAGGGCGGACTGTCATGTCCCCATTTTGGAGGCAATTTGATTTAATTAATTTAATTAATTAGGTTGTCCAAAATAATACATATTTTATGAAGATGACTAATTAATTATTTTAATTAAATAAATAAGTGGTATTAAGTTAATTATTTATAAAGTTATCAAATAAATAAATATTAAAAGGTAACTTTATATTTAATTAATTTAATAAAGTGACTTGAATTATAAAATATTTTATAAAGTCACTTAATAAAATAATGTTCTAGAAGTTTCTGGAGAAAGTGGAGAAAAAGAATAAATAGGCACCCCGGGCTTCATTCTAATCATCGAGTTGTTTATTTCTCTCTTGACATCAAATTGTGATTCAGTCACATAGTCTATTGTGGAGCCAAGTGGTTTTAGATAGTCAGTTGATCTTTGGGAACGAAAACTCCCTTGGATTAGCATAACTGAGGAAGTGAAATATCTTTTGAAGGGTTGCACATTTGGAGGTGATACTTCAGTCACTTCAGCTAGGGCTTTATTGGGCCTAAGGCCATTTTCAGCATTTCAGCATTTTAGGAGGCAATTTTAGCAGGGCCGAAATTATTGGAGGTCATTTCTAGCAGGTCTGAAATTATAGGAAGCCATTTTAACGCAGAACCGAAAAAGAAGACCGAAAAAGCAGTTCGAAAAAAGCAGGCCGGAAAAGCAGGCCGAAAAAGCAGTTCGTAAAAGCAGGCCGCAAAAGCAGTCCGAAAAAGCAGGCCGAAAAGGCAGAATCGAAAAAGCAGGTCCGAAAAAGCAATCCAAAAAAGGCAATCTGAAAAAGCAAATTCGAAAAAGCAAAGAAAATTATTACAGCCATCTACAATCAGGGGCGGCAGCTAGAGAGGCACGACTTGGGCACTTGAAGAGGTTATTTTCTGTTCAGTGGTATTACAATACATCTATTCTCTAAGGCGACTTCATATGCCAGGTCTGATGTGTATTTTCATAGTTGCCTTTCACTATAGAGTGCTGTTGTAATCGTCATTTCGTATCAGACCTGTCATTCATTAATAGATACATCATTCATTTTTACATTCCTCACAATGGTATCAGCAATCCATGGCTTTAGTTGTATTTAATCATGCATGTGATTAGCGTACTGCTGTAGGAGAGTATTGAAGTTAGATATTTAGTATTGCATTAGTTTTCATTGGCAACTGTAGGTGCATATTACTTTACCAGCAATCATCATATTTTGATATCTTTGTAAATGCCAAGAGTCTTGGCTAACTTAGTATGAATATTGTATTGGATACTCATTCTCAATCAAGGAGATACAATTGCTGGTCATTAATAGTTGTCTTTGAGCATTAATATATCATTTCTTATCAGCCAATTAGCTTGCATACCAACTGTTTGTTAAAATACTAGTTGGCTGTAGGTGATCATTTTCATGATTAGAACTCATATATGCATTCACTATTGCCAAAATTAGTTGCATATTTATGTTAGGTTATTGTTTAAACAATTTGGAGTCTTTTGTAAGCATTCTCTTTGAGGCAAATCCAAACAAGAATCACTACAGCAATCTGAAAAGTTATATCAGTCAGATGACCCTTGCTTGCAAAGTGTTTGACGAAATGTCAAACAACTGAATTATAAAGATTTTTGGTGTTTGAAGAAGTTATAACCTATTGGGGTTATTACATTTGCAGCCCATACGCTTGGATCAATAGGGGTCATTTTTGAGTTTTAATGCATGCTATTGCCTTTGGAGATCATGTTTTTGCATTCCCATGTTGAAAATGTTTCATGCTCTTGTATCTTAAGGCCACATTGTTTATAAAAACGGGTTCTACTTGGAGTTTTTGGTAAAAGCGGTTTGTGCATTGGAGTTTAAACATTACGTTTTTGGCATCTCTTTGCCAAAACGCCCATTCAATGATCATCAATATCTATCACTTGCAAGATTGAAGAGTCAAGTGGTCGTTTGTGGATTTGAAATTGGAGGAGAAACTTTCTTTCAAACCTATTAATCTTCCACTTTTGGCTCTTTAATCACCAAGTAAGTTGAAGTTTTCAATCTTTTCTATTTCATTGCATATTTTGGTTCATCCTTGTACATTTGTCCAAAGATATACCATTTATTTGCAAATCTTCTTTAAATAAGATTAGAACTTCCATTTTTCAAGTGATTTGAATTTTCCCCAAATTCCAAATTCGAGATTGCATAGGAAAGTAACTTGTTTTTTGACATGTTTGAGTCAAAGACCAAAGGTATGTTTTTGTTTTGTTTGCTTGTTTTCTTGCTTGTCGTGGCTTCCTTTTTTGGAAGAAATGGAGAATTCCCACCCAAGAATGCAAGTTCATATTACATCTTTTCATTTTTCACCAACACATGTCAATGCATTTTACATCCATTTTCTTTCATATGCAATTACACATTGAGAGCAAGTACATGTAATCTCACCCTCCATCTGCAATTACATGTAATCTCATTCTCCATCCGCATTTACATGTAATCTCATCCTCCATTCACTTTCATGTGTGATTCCATCCTCCGAATCTAATTACATGCGTAATCAAGTAATGATTGCATGTAAATCACTTTACATCTAATTGCATCTAGAGAATCCAACTTTGGTAGGTCACTCTTTAAACACCAAAGTCACCATTTGTACACATCCATATGCATCCCAACTTGCATTCTTGGTCATCCCAACAACAGCCCATCATTGCCCACAAGCAATCTATCCTTCTTACTTTGATTTTGGCCCTTTCCATCCAAATACATATCCTTTCTGGTTCATTTCCAGCCATCATATGTGTTTCATAAGTGTCTAATCAATACTTCGAACACTCATCCCTCATGGATTCGTCATTGTAACTTAAATCCAAAAGTTTCCACGAATCTAATCTCATTAGAAGATGTTTTCATCTTCATGTTGCAGTGCACTCTTCAAGATATGTCCGAACTTTTTCAAAGAACAGAGACATCCTGTCGAGAAGATATGCTTTGATCCTCAAGGAGCAGTAATTCATGTGGTCTCCATTTTCCCAGTGGCTGTTTGAGAACCTGTTCATGTGGGAATACGCCAAGCACTTTGCTTCAAAAAGAAAAAGAGTTAAAGGTGTTGATGGAAAGTTGTTCTGAGTTTACATCCAGACACCATCAAGAAGGTTTTCAAAGTGTCAAAGATTCCAGAATGTGCCAATCTACAAAGGAGAATTCACGACAACTCGAACGAGAAAAAGCTTGATCACATCAAGTTTTCAAATGACAACTAGAAACTCATCATAGAGGATGCAGTGGTGCAGATTACAGAAAACCCCGATCTTGCAAGCATCATCAAGTACAAGGCCCTTCAAAAAAATCCCTAGGATTGTTTCATTTCTCTTCCGTCTTCTTCCTTCTTTGGTTTTCATGTTTGTAGAATGGAGAGGATATATTGCATGAAATTGTGTAATTACATGTAATTCGATTTACATGCCCTTATGACATGTAATCCAATAATTTGTCTCGTTTAGTTAGAATTAGAAAAGGTCAAAGTTGGCTGAGTTGCTTCCACTTTTTCTTACTTTTTCTCAACTCCTTTGCCTATATAAAGGAGTGCCCCCTACTTGTAAGAATCATCTTTTTTGTATGCAAAAATGCTCTGCCAAACTTGTGCAAGCATAACTTAGATTGTGTATACCAATTTGGAAGAAAAGTGAATGAAAGAAGCAATCGGATTTGAAGCTTTGACTGGAGGCAATGATGATAGAGTAAATTAGAAGCTTTGACTGTAATTTGTGCCTATTGTCTTTAATTCATGTTATCATTGTGCATTCAGTAATAGAGCATAGTGAATTCAAAAGCAATAAGAGCCAAAGCTTTGATTGGGAGCAATTGTGGTGATACATAGACTAGGAGTTTTAACTGTAGCTTGTATTACCATCTCAAATTCACGAAAAATAGTTAGAATTCCCTATTTTTGGAAGTCTTTGTGCTCCCAATGGTAGAGGTTATTCTCATAGAATAGGTTAAAACAGGACTCAGAGCCAAACTGGTACACTTTCAGCTTGCCTTTGAGTTAGTGTTGGTTTATTGGTATCACTATTTACAACTTTAGATAGAAGTGTAGTTAGAGGTTTCATCTTGTCCATTACTTGCTCCACAAGTAAGTGGATTCTTTTTTGAAAGATTAGAGGAAAGAATATTGGTAATACCCTTTTCAATCTCTCAACTTCTTTCTTACCTTGAGTTGATACAAGGAATAGTGAGAAGGGGGAGCCTTCCCTTTAAGGTAAGATAGACTTTGTCTCCCATGTTGTAGTTGGTCTACCTAATTTGTGACTGAATTTTACCCAAATAGTCAGTTGTAAAATATCCACCCAACACACTGCAAAAGGTTTTTCAACATTGCAAAAGCTTTTTAGCAGTTAGAAAAATTTCAGCATTGCAGGAGATTTTCGAGTGTTCCCAAAATTGTCACGAGTCAAGCAAGTCCAGCAAGCAGAGTGAAGTTTGTTGAGTTTTAACAACTCAATTGCTCAACTCACCGATTTTTGACACATGAATTGTCTAACTTTGTGAGTGGGCAAAACTTGCCCAACTTGCGAAGTTTGAGTTGTTGTAACTTGACCAAGTCTGACATTACACTTGCAAGTCTACTTTGTAATTCGACTTGGCTTAGGTGGCGAGAGGATTTATATAAATATAACATTTAAATAACTTTTATCTCATTTCTTATGCTTAAGTTATATTTGTATAAATACTGTTTTAGGATGTTTGAGATATGTTTCAGCTTCATAGGAGTTAACAAGCAAAATTTAGATTTTGGGGTTTCCAAAAAATTCCAGACTTAGCCAGATTCCAAGGTTCATCTTCAACACTCTAACCCCTATAACCTATCCTAGCTTTCTAAGTTCAAACTGAAGCTAGAACAAGGATTGTCTAAAGGTTTCAAGTTTTTAACTCATTTCATCCAAGATCCCTTTGGTTTTTAATTCCATATTCTTGATAGACTTAGGTACAACTTACATTTTACGTATATGATGATGGATTAGCATTTATGTTTTTTGTTTATGTATGTCATGACAAATTAGCTTCTATTTGATGATGTTATAGTGTCTTTATGTTATATTCAATAAAGGGTTCATAAAACAAGTTTTAAATTGTAAAAAATCTATATATTTTCAATGGTTTTTTCATTTTGCCAAGCTGTTGGTGAGTCCAAGCTGAGTCGGCCTTGCTAAGTCCGAGTCTAGGAACTATGTTTCCAACACTTCAACAAATTTCAGCACCATAGGAGATTTCAACACTTAAACAAATTTCAACAGCTAGACAAATTTCAGCATTGCGAGGGGCTTTTCAAGCACGAAGACAATTTTTTGCTTATCTACCTTGTATTTTTCCTTAAGGTGCATTTGAGCACTGCACTACATGAGGAGCACTGCATTGCCTTTTTCGGTGCCCCTTGTTAGAAGATGCTTTTTCAGGAGATATTTTTTTGGTCAATAAATTTTCAACCAATTGAGACTTGCTTAACTATTTGGATATAGAACTAGATACCCTCTTTCTCTTCCTTTGCCAACACTCATCTAACCTACGAAAATTAGGCTTACTATAAATAGTAAGTTTGTTTAAATGCAAAATTTGGACAAACCATGACATAATGAAACTTACTAAAAATAGAATTGAAAAATGGAAACTAAAAATATTGAGTACTTCCAAACTCAAAACAAGGCCATTTTAGGATGCAATGAAACTTACTAGGAATAGAAATTTACAAAACTAACAAGTACGCCAACACATTCAAAATTTTCCTTGCATTCTTTCCGAAAAATCAATTCTCATTCACACTTGATCTAATCCACTAACAAATGCATGACTTCCATTCTAGGAACTAGGTGGAGAACACTTTTCTTCTAGACTTCGCCAGTTTCACCAATTGTCATTTCAAACACGAGGAACCATAGGGGATTGAGCCAAAAACTACCAAGAATGAAAGCCAAAAGGACAAGCCTACAAATAAAAGAGGGGTTCTCCATTTGAAATGGGGCGATGTGTGAAATAATACAACTAGTAGCATCATGGATTATGTAGAGGTCACAATTGGTAAAAAAATGCATGCTCTTAATGAAAATGTGATCTTACTTTGCTTGCCCATGACCTTTGCAAATTTTGACTAGCGAAAATAGTTGTGACTAGACTTTACATGACTTGCAAGTTTCTTCATAGGACATGCCATCAATAGAACCCCTTTGATATCATATTAAAAATATTTATTAACACAATATAACATTATCAGATATCAGATAATACAAAAGGTTCGTCTCTTATATAGATTTGGGAGGATTAATCAACAAAAATTGCATTTGTCCTAGATTCTGATTCTAATAATGGCAATGGAAAACACCTAGTTATACAGTAACTTTATTACAAAGTAAGCCTTCATAATATGCCATATATTCTCTAATATATGGAAGAACAAAGAGCATAGTATCTTCATTAAATTGATAGTTTGAATTCTTAGGGTATAGCTTTGAAGACCTTTATGAGACCCATTCTCGAGAGAGCCAATATATTTTTACAAAGATTCCATCATAGTATGAAAAAATGCCAAGATAGTAGATCACCATGCATTGAACCCTCAAAGCTAAGAAAAAACCTTCTATTGATCTGTTGATAAAAATTGATAAACTACCCAAAGAGTAGTAACTCTCAACCTAGGTTCTAAAATGAGAACTAAACCTGAACTTAGCTATTGCTTGGTTAAGAAAGCTTGAACTTAGTTTCCAGGGCCTAAGAGATATCTTATTTGTTAAGAAGACCTTTCCTCCTACTAGCTTGAAGAAAATGAATCAACAAATAAATATTAACAAAACTATCCATTATCCGATTTCTTTGCACAAATCCCCCTTTGTCTTTAGAGATGTGGTAGAAAGAAATTTTAATCTATTGGCTATAACTTTGGAGAAGTGTTTGTTGAAAATCTGTCATTGATCAATCTTGAGAAGATTGTCAATAATGTCAGAGACATATGGAAGATTGAAGAAATGACATGTGAA
This sequence comes from Cupressus sempervirens, assembly GCA_028749045.1. Taxonomy (NCBI): domain Eukaryota; kingdom Viridiplantae; phylum Streptophyta; class Pinopsida; order Cupressales; family Cupressaceae; genus Cupressus; species Cupressus sempervirens. The sequence goes on along the minus strand of CM053793.1, from coordinate 426,224,391 downwards.
GTGTAATTTTACATGTGATTAGACAAGGAAACATGCCAGTGCTTGTCTTGCAAAGTATAACAATTGAAAATTAATATAAATCAGAATGAACTTAAAGGAACTAATTAAATTAAATATTGTACTAAAATATCTAACAGTGATGATCTTATAGTATAGAGAAAGCTAGAACAATATCTACAAGAGAGGCAGACCTCTCTAAGAGTTCTCCCTAAAAGATTAGAAAAGCTAGCATGAAGTCAAGGCTTAATAAAGCTTGCAACAACTCTCTAAGAGAAGCACTCTATATAAGACAAAAATCAATTATGGCCAACTCACTACAATGTAATATGTTGCAGCAAGTGGCGATTTGATTAAGATTAAATCAGGTGAGGTGGCAATTAGTTTAAAACAAAAGAAGTGAGTACATCAGTAGCGATTTGCTAGACTATAAAAAAGACAAAATGCTTGTTAGATGCAATGTCCTCTCTAGGGGTATACCTAATTTTGCCCAAAAATAACAAATCCAATAATACAATTTATTTAAAATATTATTCTTTCACTAATTACACAATAGCAATTGCACTTAGGATGATCATCGACTTCAAACAAAATGATAATGAAGATTCCTATGGTAAAATGCACACTATAGCTTTTTCCTAATGGCCAACCATAGTAGAAACTTGAGGGGTAAGAAAAATAGGATGCAGTGAGATTGTCCTCCACAACTAAGCTCAGGAGCAACAAACACGCAACCAGGCACCTTGGCCCATAAACAACCAAACTCAATTGGTGGTCTACTAATTGAGTGAACTTTTACTCCTGCATCTTCCTATGATGTTTTCTTGCCACTTGATAATATGTTTTCTTTATGAAAAATCAAATGAATAATTAGTAATCCTAAGATTCTTGCTGGATTGACAAGTTTATGAAATATAAGTGTTCTTTACTAAATTTACAAATCAATAATTGTTGTATTCAAATATGAGACATACCAATTACTGCACAAATATAAAGTTTTCTAAATCTTCCTGCTTTATAATTTCAGATTTTTACTGTCATGTCCCCATTTTGGAGGCAATTTGATTTAATTAATTTAATTAATTAGGTTATCCAAAATAATGAATATTTTATGAGGATGACTAATTAATTATTTTAATTAAATAAATAAGTGGTATTAAGTTAATTATTTATAAAGTTATCAAATAAATAAATATTAAAAGGTAACTTTATATTTAATTAATTTAATAAAGTGACTTGAATTATAAAATATTTTATAAAGTCATTTAATAGATAAAACAAAATAATGTTCTAGAAGCTTCTAGAGAAAGTGGAGAAAAAAGAATAAATAGGCACCCCGGGCTTCATTTTAATCATCCAGATTTGTTGTTGTTGATGTTGATGTTTGTTGATGTGCATTGTGGAGCCTAGGGTCTCTGCAATAGTCACAACTGGTCATTGAGAACGAAAACTCTCAATTGGTACGCAATTTTGAGGGTGTGAAATATCACTTGAATTATTGCAGCTGGGAGGAAGATACTTCAACCTTCTATTTGTGCTACATTGAGAAAAAATATTTGAGGCCATTGAGAACGAAAACTCTCAATTGGTACGCGATTTTGAGGGTGTGAAATATTACTTGAATTATTGCAGCTGAGAGGAAGATACTTCAGTCTTCTATTTGTGCTATATTGCGAAAAAACAGTTCGAAAAAGCAGGCCGAAAAAGCAGTTCGAAAAAGCAGGCCGAAAAAGCAATTCGAAAAAGCAGGCCAAAAAAGCAGTTCGAAAAAAGCAGGCCAAAAAAGCAGTCTGAAAAAAGCAGGCCGAAAAAGCAGAACCGAAAAAGCAGGCCGAAAAAGCAGGTCTGGAAAAGCAATTCAAAAAAAAAAAGAAAAAGCAATCCGAAAAAGCAAATTCGAAAAAACAAAGAAAATTATTACAGCCATCTACAATCAGGGGCGGCAGCTAGAGAGGCACGACTTGGGCACTTGAGGAGTTTATTTTCTGTTCAGTGGTATTGCAATACATCTATTCTCTAAGGTGACTTCATATGCCAAGTCTGATGTGTATTTTCATAGTTGCCTTTCACTATAGAGTGCTGTTGTAATTGTCATTTCGTATCAGACCTATCATTCATTAATAGATACATCATTCATTTTTACATTCCTCACAATGGTATCAGCAATCCATTGCTTTAGTTGTATTTAATCATGCATGTGATTAGCGTACTGCTGTAGGGGAGTATTGAAGTTAAATATTTAGTATTGCATTAGTTTTCATTGGCAGCTGTAGGTACATATTACTTTACCAGCAATCATCATATTTTGATATCTTTGTAAATGCCAAGAGTCTTGGCTAACTTAGTATGAATATTGTATTGGATACTCATTCTCAAATAAGGGAGATACAATTGCTGGTCATTAATAGTTGTCTTTGAGCGTTAATATATCATTTCTTATCAGCCAGTTAGCTTGCATACAACTGTTTGTTAAAATACCAGTTGGCTGTAGGTGATCATTTTCATGATTAGAACTCATATATGCATTCACTATTGCCAAAATTAGTTGCATATTTATGTTAGGTCATTGTTTAGACAATTTGGAGTCTTTTGTAAGCATTCTCTTTGAGGCAAATCCAAACAAGAATCACTGCAACAATCTGAAAAGTTATATCAGTCAGAGGACCCTTGCTTGCAAAGTGTTTGACGAAATATCAAACAACTGAAGTATAAAGATTTTTGGGGGTTATTACATTTACTGCTTGATAATCGTAATTTCTATCTCCTATCTTATCCAGATCAGATTTTAATTCCTTGTTTGATGCCTTTCCTCCAAGTGATGGTCCACCTTATATAGTCCTCAAGAGAGGACAGATTCACAACCAATATGAAAAGATTACACCTTTGCAAATTGAGAGTTCTCCTCTTAGTCAATGCTACCCCTTCACTAACTATTGTTTTCTGAGTAGATGATTTTGAAGAAAATTACGTTAAATCTAAATAAATCACTGACCTGCTGGTAGTGGTATAAAGAGGTCAGTCTTAGTATCTTTGTTTTGATCGCCAATATATAAGTGCCAACCATCATCCATTTGTTTCTTCTTCCTTATCAATCATGATGGAGAATAATAGTGCCTTGTTGTGGGCGCATGGCAATCTGCCCTTCCACAGATTGCTTGTTGTAGTCAGCAATCTTGTCGAGTTTTTGGAAGTGGGCTTTATTTAAGGAATAATTAGTTGGCTATGTAATGCCATTTACTTCCAATTAGTTTTGGGCAGTTGCCAATGGTTGGTGTTCTTGATCAACTGACTAGCACCATATATGTACTTGTGTTCTGCCAAAAGATAGCATTGTTTGGATTCTAAATATTACATTTGGAAATAATGGCCATATCTTTCTGCCATTTTCTTGTGATTATTGCATTATATTTGGTATTGTTGTATGGTATATACTAGTACATGTTTTACTCTGTGTAATCAAGTAGTTCGCTTTGGGAATAAACATTTTGGTCTCGTCATATGAAACCTATAGATTGTATAAGAGATTATAATATATTTATATATATTATAATATCATAGTTGGAAATATCTGTTGGACTCATGAGCCAAGTCTAGGCGAATCTTAAACTCAGAATTGCAGCTTTTTGAATAGAACTTAGTCAAGATTTTTTATGGGGACTTCCAAGTCTATTATAGGGAGTCTTGCTATAGGGATGCAATGCCTAGTGAGGTTAAAAGTTGATTTTTTTCACTTTTCTTATCATTTGTTGCATAGTTCAAAATCTCTTTCTTTGCCACTTATTGGCGAGGCAAAAATAACTTTTCTCAGCAAATATCGGAGATAAATTAGTAACTTCTCGAGAAAATATCGTGAATTTAAAAAATGACTTTAATTTAATTTAAAATGCATTTTTTTGCAAAATTCAATAAGGAGATGCATCCAATGACTTAGTAAATGAGTAAACAAACCAAACAAGCTGATCTAGATATTATATAAATGCAATACGTACCAAAATCTCATCCTCATGTGGAATGTTAATGGCAGGCAGTCATAGCTAAAGATTCTAAAGTTTGAAGCAAACTAAAAATAGCAAATTGTGATTATAAAAATATAAACAAATCCAAATATCAAGTACAATATAAAATTAGTATACATCTTCCTCTTCCCCTTCCCAATAGCTCTAGTAAAAACTATGGGACTGAGAAGGGGTCTAGCCCTAGCACTGTAGTTGTGGTTGTAGTTGTGTCTCAATATCCAGTGCTGGTACTAGCAATGACTCATCTTCTATATCCTCACTCTAAGTGTCCTCCCTCTCACTGCCCTCCTGAATATCATCCAATCTCTGTGCAAAACTACCCTCTTTTGAATCGGTAGTTTCTTCCAAATCTCTTTGAATCCACTTCAAATCCACTTGTAATAAATCTACAAGGTTTCCAATGACTATTTCTCTCCACCAAACCCTTCTCCTCTCCTCCAAAGGTTGCAAATTTTAAAATGGGCCCCTAAATGGTATCTTGTTGGGCTACTTGTAAGATTTTTTCAACTTCTCGAGATAAGTATGCCACTTCTCAACGATATATCACCAACTTCTCGGCTAACATTTTGGTGCAATAAACTTGTATTTTCTTGCCACTACAAACTTCTCACAAGAAACTGATATATCGGCGCTATTTTGAGCTATGATTTGTTGTTTTTTATTCCTCAAAACAACTCTATATGGTTTGGAGAAGGTGAGGAAACAACATCAAAGCGGCAAAAGAAATCTAGGTAAGGGATTTTTCTTTTTTTAGTTACATTTATTATAAACCAAAAGAATCTTGAAAACAAAGGTATATACTAGCAAATATATTTTATTTCTCTTCTTAACTTATCTCCTTATATTTTTATCTTTCTTTTGATTACTAGTTTTTTCAAATGATTCTATCAATTTTTTTAAGACTTCCCATAAAACCCTATTGAATTTTGTGTCTTTGAAAATTTATTTTATGTTAAAACATCTATGTCAAGATCAATTTCAAGGGCAGCCCCAAGGCCAAAAGAAAAATCATGAAGGAAAAGCAATGAAGCATGGAAGTATGGGATAAAGGGAAATAACAAGGGAGAGGTGACTTGCACAAAATGTGGCAAATGGATAATAGGTGGAGTCAAAAGATTACAATACCACCTTGCAAAAATGCCTAGACAAAATGTGGAAGGTTGTCCCAATACAACTCTAGAGATTATTAGACACATGAAGGCCCTTCTTACAGAGTATGAATTGCAAAAAGAAGAGAGGAAAGCAAAAGAATCCATGATAGCTGCAATGAATCTGAATGTGTTCACTTCTCCTCTTGGTCGCACTCATGGAAGTCCAAGCATCAATCAACTAAATTCATCTATTGTTGGCAATGAGGGTGAGGCTACTAAGACTTGGATTCTTCTTACGTTAGATCCAAAAAGTTTGCTCCATACAATATTCCAAGTTTACAAACTTCACTTGAAGGTACTAGATGGAATAGATAAAGACATGAAAAAGCAAAGATAGAAGCATAATGTTTTTGGTACTACAACAATTTGGCTTCCAATGTAGGCAAAAAACACATATTGGGAATGTTTGGTGACCGCATTTACAATTGCAAGCAAGAGGAATAGGCCATTGCTAGAGTAATTTGTGAAAGATACACAAGTTAAAATTGAGGAGAAAAGGATGTAGCATTGTATCCGATGGATGGATGGATGGATGGAATAAGACTCTCAACTTCTTGGTGACTTCTGGGTACAATGGCATTCCTCAAGTCTATTGATGCCTCACATGAAATAAAAAACACTAAGATTACTTGGACTTATAGTTAGAAGTCATTGGAAAGATTGAATGGATGAAAAGGGGTGGTTGAAGATCCTAAAAGTGTGACCAAACTCATCTACAACCACGCTTGGGTCCCTTCATTGATGTGAAAACACACAAATGGCAAGGACCTTACATGACAATTAGTGATATGATTTGCTAGCCATTTCCTCACAGTGCCAAGCATTCTTGGTGTCATTCCCCATCTTTAGAAAATGGTTGTGTTTGATGCTTGGATAAAGTCTACATTCTCCAAAATAGCTGAGATAGAGAAGATAGTTAAAATTGTTATTTATGATGGATTCAACAAAAGTGGAGAGGAGTTGATCAATGTAAGTAACAAACACAAATATAAGCTTTATAGAAGATAATCTAGTTGCTGATTTTTTTTGAGTTGTTAATTGTGTAATAGTTAAAAAATTAGTTTCCATTTTTCCAAGTGATAGAAATTTTGGTAAGGTTTCTTTGTTTGGTGGATGGAGAGAGGATGCCAATGCATTGCATTTTGAGGCCATTTTACATTACTACGGCAGAAATTTAAGAAAATATGAAATGCTTTGGCACATCATTGATCTTAGGTGGACAAACCAACTCTACCAATCGGTGAACCCTAAATTCTACTTCTTTGATTTAGGGTTGATGAGGAGGTCATGACAAGTGTTGTTACATGTATTGATAATATGAAACTTGACTCTAACTTGAGAGACAAGGTTATTGATGTGTTGGAGGTGAGATTTGACATTTTCTATATCTTATTTATGAATTTGAAAATGTTCATTGTTCAAGACCCACAAGGGTGAAGAGGGGAGACTCTTCTCTTTGCAACAAACAATTAATAGGAAAGAAAAACAACAGGGTAAAAATTTAGTTCAATATTACAAGAAAAAATTATAAACTTGATAATGATTGCTATATTTTGTACTCAATTCTAAATTTCTAATATTTTTAAATTTTTTTTGTAGATTTATTTTGGGAGAACTATGGCGTTGGCGCACCTAATCTTCAAAAGATAGACATCCATATGTTCTCTTAGCCATGTAGTTCTTCTTGGTGTGAATGAAATTGGAGACATTCACATGAAGGAGAGATAGATTGACCTAGAAGCGACTCAATGATCTTGTCTTTGTTTGGTACAACCCTAGCCTTCACACTAGAAAGGTGGAGCGTGTTTCACATGATTCCATTGACTAGGGTGAAATTGATCCATATGGTGATTGGACCATTAGTAAACAAAATGATGATGATCATGACCTCCTAAACTTCTTGCATAATTAGAGAGAGGAGTTGCAACATTAGATGATTCTGATGAAATGGAGGATGACGAAGACGATGATGTTGATCTTGAAGAAGAATAATCAACTTCTCATTTAGATACCTCAACATCTACTAGTTTAAGGCCTAAAAAGTTGAGTTATATTAGGAGAGGGAAGAGGAAAATGTAGTTTTTAGTTTGTTGTTTTTCACATTTGGACATATCAGTATATATTATTTTGTAAACATTTATAAACTTCTGTTGTTACACATTTTAAAGTTTGAAACTGTGATGAAAAACATATTGAGCTTTTGGAGATTTAATGAAATGCAATGTTTCAATTATGGCTCTTATGTTCTCTACATGCATTAATCTGTTTTTGTTCTTTTGTAAAATAATGTTTTATCTTTATAGAAGTGTTTTAAAATATGTATTATGTATCACATTTATTCAATTAAGATCAGGCAAACACGCTTCTTATATTTTTCCTAAAATGTTACTACTACATTAAATTTTCAAATTTTTTAGTAAATAGTTTTATTATTTTTAGAAAATGACTAGTAGTTTAGAAACTACATTCAATTTGCTGCAGATTCTATTCTTATATATTTTTTAAATAATATTAATAACTATTCAAAATCTTATGTCAAATCGCCTTACTCTGTTTTCCTGAATTTTTATCACCACTTAAAGGCCTAGTTTGGCCCAAAATGATCCTCCACATACCAATATCACAAAGTAATAGTTTTGATTTCAAAAGTTCATTTTCTATTTCCAAAACTTTTAGCTTTTTGTTCAAATCCTCATTGTTCCTTTTAACTTCATCAAACAACAATATTTTATCATTTGGTTCTCCATTTTCCTTTTTAATTTTCTCCAATTCTCCTCAAGATTCTCAACTTTACATATCTATTCGCATCTTTCCTTTCCCATTTTTTTCATAATCTCTAGCAGTCCTGAATTACACTTTTGTGAGTTTCACCAATTCATCTTTCAAAACATCCTTCTCACACATTAAACTTATGGTTTATTTCTTTATATATTTGCCAATCTTTCGGATTGAAATGAATTAAATTTACCTGATACTACACTTGACTTCCCTTGACTATAGGTTCACACATTCTCTTGATCTCATGGGCTTTTTCACACAATCTGCTTTTCAATGTCTTAAGTCTGCACTCAGCATCAACAATCTTCATTTTAACAGTGACTTACAAAAACTGTCACCCTCCAATCATTCTTTTTTCCAGCTTCTAATGAATGGACATTTCACTGATTATGGCTCTTTCTGAAAAACTAGTCTGATCTTCTTTTGTTTTAGTAGGATCTTCAATTGTGAGTTTTGCAGCCTTAAAATCTCTCTTTTCTAGGTTCTGTGATCTGTGATCTTTTCAAATGTGAAACTTCTTCTTTGACCAGCACGCTTTTGGCATCAACTTGCTGCTTGCCCCTCAAATGCACTGATATTCATTGAGCAGTTATCATTTCACTTCATTCAACTTTCAGAATGGTTTATAATGATTCTCCTTCAGATCATGCAAATTGAGCAAATTTCCACAACTCTCAAAAGCAGCCTAAAAGGCAGATACTAATAGCTAATTCCTAGTGTACAAGTTTTAAATAGCCAGAGTTGACGAACTTTTTCCAGGCTTAATTTGTTCCTTTCTGTGTTTTGTTTAAGGGTACCCTAACTCTCCTTTCTCAGGGAAGACCAATTATTTATGTTGACCGATTGACAATGAAAAAAATCCAATCTCTTTCAAAAAACTTGATCTTGCTTCAGCAAACAAAGGGATCTTTTCTGATTTCCTTTGGCGGTCATGAGAACATGATGGCATCAATATTTTTCTGTGGAACAAATGACTTCTATTTCTTGGCAATCATTCCTCCTTTGTAATGTCCCCATTTGTTGCCAACATCAAAATTTCAAGGATTAGCCTAATAATGGATCCTCGTAGGCTAATGAGGATGGTTAGAGGGTCTTATGAGGATTGATTCGTCTCCAACATTCAGGGATTTATAGATTTGGCCTTCGTTCGATATCATTTGGACTCCATTTTTCATACTTACTATGTATAGTAAGTCAGGAGTAATAGGGATGGACCCTTTCTATTTTTAGAAAGTGTATTTGGTCACATAGGGAATTATGAGGAGAGATTCCTGTTGGGTGGATATTTTGCAACTGACAGTTTTGGGTAAAAATCAAGTCACATAATAGGATGACCAGCTATAGCGTGTGAGACAGAGTCTCTCCTACCTTAAAGGGAAGGCTCCCCCTTCTCACCGTTTCTTGGATCAACTCAAGGTAAGCAAGAAGTCAAGAGATTTTATAAAATGAGTGTTACCAATATCGTTTCTTCTTATCTTTCAAGAAAGAATCCACTAACTCGTAGAGGGAGTAATGTGCAAGGTGAATCTCTAACTACACTTCTATCAAGAGTTGGAAACAGTGATAGTGATAAACCTTTACTAACTCAAAGGCTAGCTAAAAATGTACCGGTTTGGCTCTAAGTCTGGTCATACTTCTATATGAAAAAAAAACTTTACAATTAGGGCACAAAGACTCCTAAAAGTAAAAATAATCTAACTATTTTGCAAATTAAGAAAGAAGCATAAGCTACAGACAAAGCTTCTAGCTATATATTTCCACAACCGCTGCCAGTCAAAGCTTCGGCTCCGATTGCTTCTTAAATCACTATGCTCTTTTATTAAACACAATAATAAAATAAATCGAAGACAATAGGCAAAAATTATAGTCAAAGCTTCTAATTTGTTCTATCACAATTGCTTCTAGTCAAAGCTTCAAATCCAATTGCTTCTTTTATTCACTTTTCTCCCAACTTAGTACTACACAATCAAAGTTATGCTTGCACAAATGTGGCAGAGCTTTCTTGCATACAACAAACGATGATTTTTACAATGAGGGGGCACTCCTTTATACGACAAAGAAGTTGAGAAAAAGGTGGAGAAAAAAGTGGGAGCAATTCAACCAACTTTGATCTAGTCTAACTAAAAGAGAAAATATATGTTACATGCAACTGCACGTGCAAGTAGCATTATATGTAATTATGCTTCTTCATGTAATACATCCAATTCAATTACAAACATGAAAGAAGAAGAAGAAGAAGAAAGACAAAAGAGAATTGAAACAATCCTAGGGATTGTTCTGAAGGGCATTGTACTTGGCAATGCAATCCCGGATGATCACAGGATCAAAAGATTCTGTACCTTGTACCATTGAATTCACCTTGATAACCACGATGTTGTGTTTTTTGATAACCTTTGACTGTAATGAATTGTCCATTGTCATGTGGAAACTTGATGTGATCCACCTTTTCTCACTCAAGTTGTCATGAATTCTCCTTTGTAGATCAACACAAATTGGATTCTCTGACACTTTGAAAATTTTCTTGACGATGTCCGGATGTAAACTCGGAATAACTTTCCATCAACACCTTTAACTTATATTTTAAAGTAAGGTGTTTGGTGCATGGGAATGCGTGCTATTAGAAATTGTTGATTTTCAAACGTGACTTAGGGTCTTCAAAATGTTATTGCATGAAAAATCATTACATGTAAGTGCAACATGTAACGGGAGATGAAAGGTGAGATGAGGGAAAATGGAAGCGGAAAATGGGATTACATGCATGCACGGATGGTGAATGAGATGTAAAGTGTTGTGACATGGAAAATGGAAGTGGAATGTGATGATGCCCTCACATGAAATGGAAAGTGGAGTGAAGTGAAACGAGCTCAAGTTCTTGGGAAAGAATTTGTAATTTCTTCCAAAATGGAGAAAAAATTGAAATGCAAACAAGTAAAACATAAAAACAAGCACAAAACAAACACATGCCTTTGGCAAAAGACTCAAACATGCCAATATGCAATGCACTTAAACACTTAAATTCAAAATTGGAACTTGGAAAAGAACCAAAAACATGAAAATAAGAAAATTCTTCATTTTTAAAGGAAAAATGCACTTTCCATGGCATAAGTTTCAACAAGAGGCAATCATCAAGCAATTATGTGCATAAAATCAGCAAGATAAACAAAAATTAAATAACAGGAAAGAAAGTGTCCACTTACATGAAGATTAAGTATCAAAAATGAAGGAGAAAGAGCCAAAATAGCAAGTTTTATAGACTTGAAGACCAATTCTCCTTCAAATCCGGATTTTCAAACAACTTTGACTTTTTTCGCACTTGCATGTAATGGACATAACTTGGTCGAATTTGACTTAAGAAGGCCAAAAAGGTGGTCTTCAAAGACAAGAGAACACATTTGAAACTCAAAAACAATCCATCTTGATCAAAGGTATGGGTTGGGAATGCATTTTTTTGAGTTTTTTGAACAAAAACATGATTTTTAAATGCAAAAATCTGGGCCGTTTTTTCAAAAACGTGGCCAAAAAATGCATATTTTTGAGTCATTATTGACTTGGGAATGCAAAAAAAACTTCCCCAAATTCATATACATAGATCAAAATGCAAAAAAAGGGCTTCAAAACGCATAAAAGTGGATTAAAACCCCAATTTTTCAGACATTTTAAGCAAAAACGTGATTCATAAAAAGACATGAAACAAAAATGTTTTGGCTTCTAAAGTTGAAAATGTGTATCGCAATGCAATGACAAACAATTAAAATGCCAAATCAATTCCACTTTGGGCAAAAATATGAGCCAAAAATGGTGTTTTTTGAAGATATTTCCAAAAACGTGCCCTTGGAGGGAGTTTGGAAAAATGTTTTTTAGCAAGATAAATCCATTTTTGATGTTAGAAAATCCATTGCGAAGCAAAAATGACCCTATTAGAGAAAATCTCATGCGAAACCATCAAGTAAATCTCTCACAATCTCCAAAAACGGGTTCTTGGAGGGCAAAGACATGTTCTTCAAAATCAGACTTTTTGGAGGTCATTGCACATATTAAAACATGTTTTTGGTTAAAATCAGACCTTTTTGGGTCACTTGCATGTTTTAAATATATATCTCATTAAAATCGCACCTTTTGGGTGCTATTGCATGTTTTAAAATATGCAAGTCATCAAAATTGGACCTTTTTGGGTCACTTGCATATTTTAAGTTACATCTCACTTTTTAGATGCAAAGACATGAAAACTTCACTATTGATGCAATTACATCAAAAAGGTCCACTTACATGATAACCTTTGGATGTAATGACATTAGAAAGGTCCACTTTTGATAACAAGTTGAACTTTATATGCAGACATGTAAAATGTCCACTTTTGATGGATTTTATATGTAATTGCATATAAAAGATCCACTTTTAATAACTTAAAACCATTTATTCAATTTAATTTCATAAAAATGTTACTAAATGGGTCATAAACAGTATTAATATATCATATTTATAAATACAATACATAAATATCATTTAAAAAGTAACATTTAAATGAGCATTTGATTTAAAAATCAAAGAAAAACTAAAACTATATAGTTATTTATAACATAAAACTAAAACTAAAAAGAACTCAACTTAAAATTATAACATAAAGTGCACTATAGTCACTTTAAGTTAAAAATTTAAAGTTAAACTTAAAAACATAACAAAAAGTGAATATATGTTATATTTATCAAAAAGTGAAAGTCAAATTGAAAATATAACATCATATTTTTAATTCGTATTGTTGCACCCAAAAGGTCCACTTTTGAAGTTCTAAAATGGGCATTACTCTTGACTAACAACTCTGATTGATCTGTAGGTTAGACCAAATCAAAGGGGAAATCGAAAGGCATGACATGAGCAAAACCAAAGGACTAAAAACAAATAAATGCAAACTCAAAAGCAAAGAACAGATGATGAAGGCTTCAAAAATCAAGCAAAGGCTCAACAGAAAGCAAAACGAAAAAGACTTGACGAAGGCCTTCAATATAAAGATTTATTATATCAATTTGTAGCGATTGGTTGATCAATACTAACCAATTAAATAACAAACTAAACTCAAAGAAATGCGGAACTAAGTTGAAAAAGTTTCATACTGTTATCTACATTTTGTGGTGACAAAATGCAGGACAACAATTCCGATTTCAGACGGCATGGCAATTAGACAAATATTTCAAGAGATATTAAAGTTCAAGTGACTTAAGTTTTTTATTTAAATATTTAAATAAACTTATAAAGTAACTTATAATAATAAAGTCACTTTAATATTATAAAGTGCAAATATAAAGTCATTTAATGAGAAAAGTAACTTAAGTGACTAAAAGACAAAATTGGCTTTTTATCCTACATTGCCTAGTTGTTTGTGTCTCTCCTCATATCAAGGTTATAAAAGTGTGGAGCTGCATTGGAATTGGGGCATTGAAAAGATATTAACATATTGTTATGAGAATTGGTTGCTTTAATGTGACTAATTTCTTTAAGGACACAAACCCTTAATAGCAAAAGGAAGAGTTGGACGTAGCCCCAGTTGCTTTTTTGGAGATTCATCTTTAAATAATTGTAGTGTCTATTACTCGTATTTGGACATTGACTGAAGGATCATTGGCTAATACAGATACAACTTAGTGGAGCTTTTTAGCACCCGTGTAAGTTCATTATGCATTCAGTGTAGCACTTGAACCTTTGGAAATATCAGTACTAGTACATCTGATATACAACAAAGATTTATACGGTGAAGACAGAGCCATAGTAGCTAGGAAGGCGTTTGGGTTGGAGACCACGTGACTTCCAAGTAGTTGTGATTAGTGGCATTTATAATACAGAGCTCCCACATCAAAACCAGACGTGTGGAGTGAAGGAGATAAAATGCAATAGGTCTATAGCAGCAACAGGGACTAAGTACAGATGTGGGGTAGTGACTGGAAATCGGGGTGCAGACCAAAAGAGTGTTGTTAGCAGTCGGGGGTGAAGTAGATGTTGCTGCCGGTCATCCCAGGTTGCATTCGAAGTAGTAGCAGTTGCAAACGGTTTTATAGGTGTTGTCAGCAAGCATTGCCAAGTTAGGGACATTCCCCAATCGGGTCACCACAGTGGAAAGAACAGATCACAAGCTCGGAAATATATACTCCAAGTTCCATTATTTCATTGTTTGGGGTTGAATGACTTTATTTAAATCCTTCGAATAATGTGTAATACTATGTGATCTTGTTCCATTCTCTTTGCTTTGCTTTCAAACAGTAACCCGTACATAATATTAAATCTGATATCATTGTTTTTAAGCACTATTATTGTAAGTAATCTCCACATTATATAAAACTTCCTTAGTAATATTGGCTGCATCATTAGTGTTAGAATATATCAGTGGCATCATAGCTTAATACAAGGATTACACACCGTTTGACAAAATTCCGTTAGTCCAAATTTAAATTTTCTGATCAGAAAAAGCAAGGATATTACATCCTCTTTAAGTTTCTTTCACCTAAACAAAAACATAAAGTCCAGCAATCTAATAAGAAAATATAAATCTTTGAATGCTACATGAAATCTCCACCTCACTTCATTGTGCAATCTTGGTTCTAGGTGATGGTAAATGAGGCAATTGTGATATTTTCTTTAGTTTTAAATACCCTAGAACTTCCTGCTGTCATTTATTTCTAGTGAACACCATTGATTGACCCTTGTAATATCATGCCCAAGATCTTTTCTAGAGCTATGCTACCAAATATAGATTTGGAAACACATGCACAAAACAAAAATCTCAAATAGCTTGTACAATCACAAAAAAATAAGAGAATGGTTTCCAAGTTTCAACGCATAAAATTTTATTCCATTTTTCAACAGCATCACATCTTGCCTGCCTCATTAGAGGTCTTTTTCAAAGGCTTAACACACTTATTCAGACTGCATTCCAAATATCAAGTTTGTCTTTTATAGAGCTTGTAGCCCCTTAAAATTGAGGTTAACGGGACTATTTCTCTCTCTTGCATTTGGCATGCATGACTAAAGTAAATCTAAAATTCCATGCAAACTAGCAGTCCTAAAATCACACATTACAACAAAGAGTATTGATGGCATGAAACTGGATGACGATTTCCCAATCATATGGAAGAATTGGAGTACATGGTTGTTCAGCCCATTAGTGAACAAGAGAGAAACATATAATCAATGCAAAATACTATTCATTTATCAAATGCTTTCATACACAACAGTGATATTTCATACAATGATAATGATGCCAAAATACATAAGTGTTCACAACATTTATAATGGCCAAAACGGTGCCAATGAAACAACACAACCGTGTCTGCATTGATAACTATCGAACTACCCGTTTTGCTGGACATCATCCCTCCCAAAAAAGAAAAGTCGTCTCCTGGCGACTCAAAACTAACAAGATTAGGAGACAACATACAAACATACAAACAATATAAACTAGGGAGGAGATTGCGTCCCTGAAGTGTTCTGCTGTCGGCACAACTCATAATCTTGATCAATGCGGATGCGTAAATCCTTCTGCATCCATGTGTTAACCTCCATTGCCTCATTCAGGAGAAGTGTTGTGTCCATGGCCTGGGCCTTAGCTGTCTGCAATTCTGGTTTGGTCACTTGTAATCTTTGTTCAGCCTTCTCTTTATCTCGCAAGAGCACTGTGCGCTCAGCTGCCCATGCTATCTGTTGGCTAACCAATTCAATAGCTAACTTCTTTTTAGTTTCCCTCTCAACTGTCATAGACCTCTCAGCTGCAATCCTCTCTGATGCCCTATCCACCTCTGCAAGCCTATGAGCATAGTAGACACCTTTATATACCCTCACTATCTCATGTGCCAACTTCTCCATAGGAGTGTTGCATGGTCCCAACTTAGGCTTTATATCCCAATCAACCAACATCTTCAGTGTTTCCACTGTTGTCCATCCCCTAGCCTCAAAGCAGGAGCAAAAATGCTTAGGACAAACCCCCTGAATATAGGCTCAAATCAAATATTACTCCTTCCTACGAGTCAAAGCCTGATATGCAATGATGCGTCCTCTCTCCATCACAACCTGTAGAGCTTCGATGTATGCCTTGCATCTATCCTCATCCGACCCATAATCCTCTTTTCCCACATCATCAATATTCCACTCCCTATTGGTTTCTATCTCTGCCTCTCCTACGATAGCCACGTCCACATTCGGTGTCATCGCATCCTCTCTCAGCACATCCTTAGACTGTGGTACTCCCACCTCTTGTGGCTCCAATATGGTAGCTGCTCTTGTGGATACCTCTCCATGCCTTGGGCACTGAATGGAGGGACCGACCTCTGTAGGAATGAGTTGGAACTACTATCGTAGGAATGCACTGGCTCTGTCCATCACTTCAATCTTCTCGGGTTGTGCTGCCTACGTCGTCTCAATGCTCTCGACTAGCTGTGTTGGCTAGGTCTCGGTCAACAAAGATGAAGATATGGTGACCACGACGTCAGAGCCAATCACATCTAGTCAAACCTGAGGTTTGGGCTCTGGCGCGTGCATCTCTTCTATCTCTACTACTGGCGCTGCTGGTGCAACTAGATCTAGTGAAACACTCTGTGGAATCATAACATCTGTCGTGGCCATCGGTGGAGTCATAACATCCGTTGTGGCCGTCGATGGAGTCATGATAACTGGCACATGCCTTTGGCCAAATGGAGGAGTAAGCGAGGTAGAGGCTATCAAGTGTGCCGAAGTTGGCAACTAGGGAGGGGTGAAAAATGTGGACCCTTCAACTGCTGCATCGCTCCCAACTTTCATTGAGATACTCTCTTCCTCGGAATCGGCTCCACTGTTCTTAGCAGTTTCCTCCCTTTCGTTGTCTGTGTCCGTGTATGCTTCTAATCCTTGCAATACTTTCTTCTGACCGATCGTGGTTCCATCCGTATCTAAATGTCTCTAGTAGAATACTGGGGGTTCTCCTGGCGCCAACTTCCCCCTCAGTGGAACTTCAAAGTCGTCTATTGGAACTTGATGAAGAGTTGCTTCCAAAAACAAGCCGATGGCATGATGTGGCATGAAAAATGTCCGATATTGTAATTTCATAAACTCCATCTTGTCGGCGAGAAGCCTGGCCCAATCGTACACGGTACCATTCATGATGCCATTCATGAATGTAATGAGGCAAGGTGATATTTGAGGCCCTACTTGCCCCCGTCAACCTGCTTTTAATTACATCCATAATACATCTCCAATGGCCCTCTCGAATGAAATCTCTCCGTAGTTCTCGGCTCTTGGCACTTTTCACCACAGACTCCATTTCCTCTGGTGTGAGATCGCGGCCCACCATCTTTACCCAATATTCCTTACGTTCTCGTGGCAACTTGTGATTCTTGGTCTCCACTTTGTGAGCTCCTTGGTTAGGAATGCCAAAAACCCTTCTTGAAATCTCACGGTTTGAAAGAGACTGTCATACGGTGCTTCTTGTAAAAAAATGTACTTGTTATGTTGTTCTTGTTATACATTTCTTTCATAGGTTTTAAGATCGATTCAAACAGTTGAATGGAAAATACCGGAAGTTGTATTGCCCAATGTACTTGTGCTTGTATGTTACATCCCAATTTTTGCCCTAAAATTTTAAGCTGATTATAGCCATTGAACTCAATTTATTTCTTCATGTTCATGTGAATTTGAATCAGTTAATTGTAGCCGTTGTTATAACATGTTAGTTATAAGTTGTTACTTAATCCTTCATGTTCATGTGAAATTAAATTAGTTAATTATACTCTTTGTATCGATCTAATCATCATATGAAATTGTGTTAGTTAATTCTAGCCTCTGTATTAACTTATTCATGATCATGTGAAATAGAGACAGTTAATGGTAGCCATTGTACATATATGATGAACAAGTCAGTTATTATGATGATTTTAATTAACAACTTATAAATCTTGAATTGATGTTTTGGCGAGAATGTCGTTTTGAATGATTGGAGGATGAAGACCGGAGAGAGAGGGGAAGCATTGCAAAACAAGGTCATCAGAATGGGATGGTCATAAAGTTCAGTCATCAGAAATGACAAGTTTGACCTAAAAACCATCCTGGCAAGGTCAGTAGGGCTTCAACATATTTCACAATGGAACCACATGAGCTATAAGTAAAAACAATATAATAAAAGCAATACCAAATAAACATAAATTCTTACCTTTGAGAATATATATTAAATAATAATATCATTTATATTATTTTATTCTCTTAACTATGATCATAGATAAATAATTATAAAGTGACACCATTACATTAAAATTATTGATCTAATAATGTCACCTTACCATTACGTACCTATAAGCAAAATCAAGAAAATAAAACAGATATAAATAATATGAATTATTTTAAAAACTCTTCATCTTCCTTTTCTTTTTCCATTTTCCCTCCTATCTAATTTCTTTCTTTTAACCAAATTGATAAAGATTCGAATTTGATCTTGAAACTGATGGTAGCCGTAAGGTCAGGCTTTGGCTATTAAATAAACCTTTATTCATTCTCAGCAATCATCCTATTTTGACGTCTTGCATCTATATTCCTTATCAGCGTTCTTTCCTTGGCAACTCGAAGCTTTATGTTAGCGTTTGCAGAGATTACGATTGGCCTTGCTTGCAATCCGCTTGAAGTCAGATTGAATCCATTTACAACCTGCAGAGCTAGGGTAGGCTGTTAATGAAGTGCAGACTCATCTCAAGATTGGTTTTTAGAGAGAGTCGAGTAAGAAATCCAACTCTTATATTGTTCTTAATTTTCTTTTATTTATACTTCCATGTTATCATGCCTGCTATCCTGGGTCGGCAGTCCTTTATGAGAAATACTGCTTGGAATGAATGATATTGCATTTTAGAACCAATTAGTCTTTTCCTTGTATCTTCTAATTGAAGTTTGAATATTCCAGTCATAAACAATGGAGCTATTTTGTTTCCAGTGTGTTGACTGATTACTTCATTATCATTACCATTAACATATATTAAATCAAACATCTCTCATACTGATTGAATGTACATTTACTTGTTTTTCTTTTCTTTTTAGAACGATGTCTTGTCCTCAAGTACAAATCACATACATCCTGCTATAAAAATTATTAACAGAGATTGAGATAATGAACTGTAAGCACCAAGGTAATCACTAGGCAAATGCCAGAATATGGTGAAAAGTCTCTAAGTAAAGCTAATTTGATGGCACCAAGGAATCACTGGCTTGATGGCCTGAATATGGTAAGGAGGTGTAGATGAACTTGTAAAAGGAAAATACAAGAATGATATCAGTAAACAATACATACCTAATATTACTAATGTATTAGCTCATGCAAGTTCCCGTTCTAAAATAAGTTGTCAAGCTGAGTGGTGGAGATCGGTTTGTAAACCCACATTATGAAATCCTTGGCCAGGGTGGAAATAGGTAGATTTGCTAGAACAATTGATCTTGTTGTTGTCCAGACGCTTCAGTTATTTCATCGAATAACTATTGGGACCTCAACCCACCTAGATACTCTGATGGCTAGATCAATGAACATCCCAAGCCCAACTTCAGGGTAGGGAGGGCCGTTCTATTTAATTAGAACCTATGGGGGATAAGTAATGGTTCGCGGCTGGGAGGTTAAGCCGATGCCAATGCTTCTCCTGTCACCAAAGCCAAAGCTTGGACAACCTGTTGAGGAAGCTTCACAAATTAATCTATATGATCTCTTAATCCTGTAAGTTCAGTATTTCTATTCAAGTTCAAAAATTGTTTATTTTAAAAATAGTTATCACATTGATATAGTTAAATGTTCATTTCATTCTGAATTTCTTTTCAAGATCATCTGCCATTTATCTCGGTTAAAACTAGACGTAGTTAAATATTTACTTTCAGCTGAATTAGTTGTAAATGTATTCAAATTGTATTCTTGATATTACAGCATTCTAATATAGAATTATTTCAGTTTATATGGCCGTTGGAAAATCTTAATCATGTGAATTAGGAATAGGAATTAGTTTAGTTCAATATTGTAATTTAGTTAGTAGGAAACCGATTGTTACATCATATCAGAATTTGTTTGATTAAATTTGTATCTGTAGTCTCTTGCCACCATTTCTGGCACTCACTACCATTCAACCCTTCAAATTGAACTGTGAGGTGTGATAGGTCAGCCTTTACCTTCTGTTTCTTGTTGTTGGATGTTGTCGGCCCTACAACTTGGACTCTGAAAGCCAACACTCTTGCATTCTTTTCCATATTTGCCTTCAACTGATTTTTCCACTGCTTTCTTTTCCCTACAAACTCCATAGCAATGATCTTTTGTTTTGTCTTTTAATGTAACCAAAAGAAACGATTAGGGTTTGCTCTCTTTTTGTTTTCTGCAACAGTGTGTCTCTGGCGGCAATGGTTCCCACTCTGAATGCCTTTGTTGTCTTTCACTTCTTTGCAGATATTCTTCTTTTGACTTCTTACAAATTCTCTTCTTGTATACCTACACCAATACTACTACTACGAACTACCTCTCTCTCTTCAGCATACCCTTTTCCTTTTTCAGCAGACTCTTTGTCCCACTGGCGGCTTTACTTCTTTCGATGGATTATCCTCATCTATCGTTGTGTATACTTTGTGTCACTGAAACCCTTCCGCGACATGTATTTAGGTCAACTCTGTGTCTTATATTTTGCACCTGTGGTGGCTCAGATTTTTATTGTCGTGTGGCGTCCACACTCCTCCCTCTACGAAAACATATCCCTGTGGAAACACTTAGTGTCCGCGAAAACATGTACCCTTAGGACACACATGTCCGCGGCCACATGCATCCGCGGGATACCTAGTGTCTGCAGCCACATGTTTTCACAGGACTCGTAGTGCCCGTGGGACACTTAATATGCATTTTTTTTAAATTCTTTTTTTTTTAAATTTAAATTTTTTTATTTTAAATTTTAATTTTTTTTTTTTTTTAAATTCTTTCCGTCTGGTATTACTACCCATTTCGCCTTTTTGTTTGTAATAAATTTTAAGCTTAGACCCATTGATGGCATCAGAGATTTCTCGCCTGTCGAGAGTCCATAGTTTTATGAATCCATTGTCGCCAACTTCTCTCACTTTATACGGTCCAATCCATTTAACCTTGAATTTCCCTAGTTTTATCTCGTTGCCGCTGTTGTACCAAAGCATGAGTTGGCCTGGCTCAAGCCTTGTTCTTTTCATATGTTTGTCATGCCATGCCTTTCGACAAGGCTGGACCACCTTGTCACCCATTGCGCTATTAATCTACGCTCATCTAGTTTGTTCAATTGATATAGGTGTTCTCGTAAACTCTGCATATCTTCGAGTCTATTGTCAATTGCAATTTGCAAACTTGGGACCATAAATTTGGCTGGTACCACAACTTCTTGGCCAAATATCAACTCGAACAATGTCTGTCCCATTGTGACTTTAAATATAGTATGGAAGGCCCACAGTGCTGAAGGCAACTTTTCCTCCCAGTTTGCTTGTTTGATGCAACATGATTTGTATATTATGGCCACCAGAATTTTATTTGTGGCCTTCGCCTAGCCATTGGCTTGTGGGTAGTAGGGACTTGACAATGAATGAAAAATCTTGAATTTCATTGTCAATAATCTAATCACATGGTTGACAAAGTGACCCCCTCTATCACTTGTCAACTGAATAGATATACCATACCGTGTGATGATTTGTTCATACAAGAACTTAACCATACTAATTGTAGAGTTGTCGGGTAGTGCCTGTGCCTCTACCCACTTTGTTAAATACTTTGTAGCTACCAATATCTATCAGTAGCGGCGAGTCCTACTCACCTTTAGTGGATCGACGAAGTCTAGTCCTCAACATTCACACAACTCCTTAGTGTGGGACGGGTTTAATGGCACAAAGTCCTTGAGTGGTTTGCCAGCTCTTTGGCATGTATTGCAACTCAACACCCATTCCTGTGCATTGTTGTAAAGTGTTGGCCACCATAACCAAGCAAGAACCTTTCGTGCTATTGTTTGGGTCCCATGTGGCCACCTGCCAGACCTTCATGTGCTTCCCTTAGAACACTTTGCACTTTTTCTTCGTTACACATCGCCGTAGTACATGATTAGGACCCATCTTATAGAGAAGACCATTTATTAGTTGAGAAGTCTGGCTCCTTAAAACTAGCTTCCATCATTCGCCTAGTGGCATCTTTGTTGGAAATTGAGACGTTGATAGATAGTTCCCTATAGACTTGTACCATCATGGAAGAATCGCGATTCTAAATAAGTGTGCATCTGGAAAATCATCATTGACCCCTTTTGGCGGCTTCCCGGACTTGATTCGGGAGAGCTGGTCGGCAATGACATGACTCTTCCCGGGTTGCACAATGATGGTGAAGGTGAATTCTTGTAGTAGCAACAACCATCTACTAATTCTGCCTTGGATGATTGGTTTGTTCATGAGGTACATCAATGCCTGGTGGTCCACGTAAAAGGTAAATGGTGTAGCCAATAGGTAATGTCTGAACTTTTGTACCGAGTACACCATCCCAAGAGCCTCCCTTTCAATGGTGCTATAATTCCTCTCAACTTTTGACAGTAGCCAACTTGCAAAATACATTGGGTGATCGAGGTGATATGGTCACCAGTCTGCGCCAATGTTACACCTATGGCGAAGTTTGATGCGTCCACGTGGGCGTGGAAATCCTTGTTCCAGTTTGGATATGCCAATATGGGTGCCCCCAGCAATCTATTCTTTAGTTTTATGAAGGCGGTCTCCTACTCGAAAGTCCAGATGTATGGTTCTCTTTTTCATGTCAAATTGTCAAAGCGCAGAGCAATTTGGGCATAGTTCTTTATAAACCGTCTATAGTACCCAATGTGCCTGAGAAAAGACTTGACTCCAGATACCTTCGTCGAAGCTTCCATTTCCACTGTCACCCTTTCTTTATCAGGTTCAATCTTTATTCCTATCTTGCAAATAATGTGCCCAAGTAGTTTTCCTTGAGGAACCATGAACCGACATTTCTTTGGATTCAATACCAGCCTTGCCCATTGACACCTCTCCATACATTCTTGAAGTGCCTTCAAGTGGTTGTCTTGTCTACTGAAAATGGACCAATCATCCAAAAATGCGCAGAATTTGCCTACCTACATTTTGTCAAATATGTGCAAGATGATCCTCTGAAACGTGGCAGGTGCATTACACAATCTGAAGGGAATTCAGTTGTATGAATACACTCCATCCTCCATCACAAAAGTAGTTTTTAGTTTGTCTTCTTTAGCAATGGAGATCTGGTTATAGCCAGAGAATCCATCCATGAAGGAATACATCTCATGTCTGGCCACTTCTTCCAGAATCATGTCGGTGAACGGAATTGGGAAGGGATCTTATATTGTGCCTACGTTGAGGCACCAGAAGTCCACACATATCCAAATTTGGATCCTGTCCTTCTTCATCTATATCACAATTGGTGACACCCACTCACTTGTTTGAACTTTGAATATTATGTCGGCTTCCAGCATCCATTGTATTTCCTCATCTACACAGGTTGCATAGTTCTTGTTCATTTTGTATGGGTGTTTCTGCGCAAGTATGGCTCTAGGTACCAATTGTATGCGGTGGACATAGATTCTGGCAGGATTCCTTTAAAATCCTTGTAAGTCCATGCAAATACATCTTTGTACTCCAAAAAGATTTTGAATGTCGTGGCCTTTAGTATTAGGTTCCAGTCGTCTCCCACAAGTATGTTCTATGGATTCTCTGCATCTCCAAGATAGTAACCTCTATGGATGACTCTTCGTATCTTATCTCTTTTCCTTCAAAGTAATGGGCGGGACTCTCATTGATCTCCGCGTTTCCTTCTTTGTATTCCATGAACTGTGGTGGGAATACCTCCTTATCCTCGGGTTCCTCGACGCCAAGCATGTACGGGAAGAGTTCATAGTCTTCCATCTGCCAATGAAAAAGTCCATTCAGTGAACTGGTCTCGTCTCTTGAACACTCCAGTTCTAAAACGCCTTTGTCATTCGGATCCATTCTTCCCTCATTTCCCCGATGCTCTTTGTCTGACTCGAACTTTGACAATGATGTCATTTCTTCACTTACCATTTGAGTTCTGAGATCAATGGCAAACTTCCGTCCTCCGCTTTCCATTAACAAGATATTCTTCTTCCGGTTGTGATTTACTTTCACGACCACCAACCATCCTCTTCCAAGAATGGCAGCATATCCCTTTTTCTTCAAGGGAATCACTACAGAATCTAGCACAAATGGTTGCGTCCCAACGGTTACTTGTTGAGCCACTAAGGTCCCTAGGGGCTTCATCCCCTGTTGGTCGGTGCTGAGTAGGTTGAATGTGGATGGCCACAGTGTAGGCTTTTCCAATTTCCTCCACATCTCCTCGGGAAGAACATTCACCCTGGACCTACCATCCATGATGGTGTCCGTCAGGATGGTTCTGAGGATTCCCATCTTGACCATCGTAGGATGACGGCCATTGCTTACTGTCAGCAACATGGGATCTGTCGTCGACCCTCCTGGTACCGTTGGTTGTTCCTTTGTCTCTGACGGGTTTGCGTGGGTGAATAATGCTGCCGTTAGTTGCGGTACTACTTATAATAGGTCTTGAACTATGACAGGCACCTCTATTTGTAGGATCTAATTGACCAAGTTGTTCTCTCCCTCCGATCACCAAGGAATAGCATCTTTCATATCCTTCGTAGCCTTCATTGCTTTCTCTACATCTTCCTGTGCTCCTATAGCCTTTGCTTCTCCGTGCGGGGGTCAGGATAGGTGGCTTGCTTAGCCTAGTTGTGGGTGACAACCAAAAATTTTTCCTCGTCAATGTTAATGAGGTTTACTTGTTTTGGGCAGTTAGCATCTTCGTGGTCCTCTGGACCACACCATTGACATAATTTCTGCTGAGTGTCGTTCTTCAGACACTCTCTAGCAAAGTGGCCCCACTAGTTACATGCCCGGCATTGGATTATGGGCCTTCCCTTGGAATCATATTGTATCTGATTCCTATTGTCATTCTCGCCTGTCCTCCTTAGTGGTTGTTCTGGTAGCCGCTGGATGTGGCATTATTGTTGCCTTGGGTCTCATTGTTTGTGCTAGAACTGGATGGTTGTTCCTACGTGAATAGAATCTATTGGCTTCTAGTCTTCATGTTGAACAAACATTACTTTGTAGAATGACCTAGGACCTGACAGATATCACACATTGCCTTTTTGGGGCACACTCCCTTTGAATGACCTTTCTCTTTGCAATCCATACACTAGATTTCTCCTTCCTCCATGTGGCCACTGGTTCCCATCATGGATTTGAATTCCTTTCTCATCTGTTCTAAGTCTTTGTGGAGTGATTGTACTTTCTTGCTAGGCTCCTCCTTGCTGTTTGCATTGCTTCCCTCATCAGAGGATTCATTGCTCTTGGAAGAGGATGAAGATTTACTTCTCTTCTTCTTCTTCTTTGCTGTTTTGCTTTCACTTTCTAGATTTGAGGCACAGTCGTATGCATCTGTGTATGATGTGGACAGAACTATCTTCATTTTCCTTCTCAACCCCTCGCGGAGGCCTTTTACAAGCCAGTGTTTCTTTAATTCATCCACAGGTTGAGTACCCATCCGGTTAAGAAGATCTTTGAGCCTTCGATTGTAGGCTCGAACAATGTCCTTCCCATGTTTACTATTGTAGATTTCTACTACAACCTCGTTGCCGTCCTAGAGCTATTGAAATTCTACTTGGAATTCTTTCTTCAGATCATCCCATGTAGAGATCTTTGCCTTGTCCATATCGAAGAACCAATCCACTGCCACTCCCTGTAGGCTGGCTGGAAACTGGTTCAACCATTCATCCCCATCCTTAACTGAGTTGGCGGTCCATATCATTTCACACATATAGCAATGCCACATGGGATCTTCCTTCTTGTCGCTTGTGAACTTTAGGAGTTTTTGTTTTTGAGACATTGTGCTTCTTGCCCTTTGATTACCACTAGATCATGTCGCTAAACTATTCAAAATTGGTCCTGGTGGGTTACTCTGACCACTGTCCAGTGCTGCTTTGGTACTTCCTTTTGCCCCAGTGTCTTTTGTTGGCCTCACCTCCTCTCCTACTTCTTCATAGGTTCCCTCTCGTAGTGGTGTACATGATGAATGTAAAAATTGCTCTTTTGTTTCCTCAAGCACCGCTAATCTATGTCATGTTTCCTCGAGCAACTCCTCGTTGCTCTGTCCTTGCCGTTCCAGCGAACTGTGGTACCCTTCGTTGGTTCCTGTGAACCCTACTACAACCACCACAATAGGTGAATCCTCCGGCTGCCCCTTAGTCCATTCTCCGGCGAGTTGTCTTATTTTCCACCGCTGTTTGGCTTCGCCACACACAATTTATAATTCATCGATTTCTTCCCTCAAATTCATATTCTTATTTAAACGATTGGGCATTTGACGTATACCATTATAAGACAAAACAAAACAAAACACTCTTTTATTTATTTACTCTGTATACATAATGTGTTGACTTATGTGACAACAATTACAGACTTTTGAGTGCCCTTGACACCACAATGCAATAGCTCATGGTCCAGTTTTCTGATGTCATGCGGCTCTCTCAGAGAATTTCTTGAGGGTATCCTAATGGCATTCCTCACATTCTACTTCCTACTTGTGTCTCTTCTGTGCTACGTAGGCTTGGGAGATCAAATGGGGAAGTTGGTCCAAAAATTTGTTCGTGGTTGGGCTTGCGTGCATATCATCCCACACGTTGTCTATCGTAACCCCGATCTTCGTGGCTTCTCTCCATACGAAAGTTTCCAAACCTATGCGATATAGAATGTGAAAGTTCTGCATTACCTCATGCTCTCCTTTAAAACTTTTTGTTTTTCCGTCATTATTCGTCTTCCAGTTGTCTTGTACTGTTCTTCCCATTTATCTTTGTCCTTCCATACTACTCCAAATTCGAACTAGCAACGGCGCCAAATGTTCAGCCTGTCAGGGAACGGGAAAGAAACATATAACCAATGCAAAATACTATACATTTATCAAATTCTTTCCATACACAACAATGATATTTCATACAATGACAATGATGCCAAAATACATAAGTGTTCACGACATTTATAATGACCGAAAATGACACAACTGTGTCAGCATCGGTAACTGTCGAACTACCCCTTTTGCTGGACAATAATGGCAGTGAGGCTCAGGCTTCAGTTCTCAACAAAATTGATGCAAAAATGCACTATATTTTGAGAATTAATATTATGAGCTCTTACGCCCAATTGAAAATGTATTAATTGCTCTTAAAGTAAAGAATTCCTACACTTGTATTGGAAGAAGTATACAATATAAATATTATATCTTTTCATTATTTGTGGACACTAATAGTAATTATATATGGTCTTGTCATTGCACAACACAAACCATTGGGTGTGCTAGAGCTGAAGTTTAAATTTGTAGTTCCTATTTACCATGCTATTCTTTAGTTGGGTTGAAGACCCCAGCTTCAAGATTATATATATGTATAGTCTTGTAATTGCACAGCTTATATTCATGCGGACCATTGGATTATCTACAACCGAGGTTAAAATTTGTAGTTTCTATTCACCATGCTAATATTTTGCTGGGTTGGAGCCCCCTCTGTACAGCTTATAAATTGCTATGATTGAGAAAAAATGTAAATATCTTTTAGTTTATTCAAATATTTGAGCACTTTTCCTGATGACAACTTTTTGAAGTGTTTCAAAATAATATTATTTCTTGTTATCAAATTTCTCAATAATGCTGAACTTCAAATAAGTTGGTTGTGAGCTTTGTTTGTGACATACAGGGCAAAGAGACGCATGGTATCCCTGGGTTAGTAAATTTATTTGGCATTGAATCTCCTGGCTTGACAGCAAGCATGGCCATTGCTGAAATGGTTTCTGCTATTGTTTAACAATTCTCAAGGTAACGTCATTTACAAGGGACTGCTAAATATCCTTGCCTTTCATCAATAAGGATAAACATTTGTAGCACTATATATCAGAATTGAGAAAAGAATAATTTTGGGAACAGTTGCATGAATCTCTTAGTTCAAGCATGTACAAATCCTTAAAAGGTTCCACCTCATTGGACATGGTTATACGATTGGCTGTTGTTTTGAGGATGATTCGTCCTGCATTTTTGAACAATCGACATTAGAATAGTGGTAACTGTTATGACATGGATTTCTAAAAATACTCGGTAATTGCTAGATCCGATGCATTTGATTTTTTCAGAATGTTATTTTCAACTATATCAATCTGCCATCCAATGAATCAGAATTAAAATGGTGGTTAGGCAAAGACCGTAGCCTTCTTAGCACACTTCCAAGTGAGACACCAATTTTCGATGTTAGAGCTCACTCATGCAAATTCTTCAAAGCTGCTATCACTGAGAATAATTTATGTTTGGATATATATTTATCAGGATAATTCTTCTTGTATTTTCAACAGTCTGTTAGAATATTACAAGCGAAAAAAAAACATGATTACAATCTCTTATTTTAGAAAAATAGTTTTTAGCTTTCAAATGGAATTTCCAATGTCTTTGAAGGAATAAATTGGGTTTTTTTCTATGTTAAGAGATTTTCTGTTATCTTCAAGAGGTTATAAATCTTTCTTCTCTTGGAAGGCATAACATAATATATTAAGAGAAATATTGAAGCAGTTGTGAGGTCTGCAGATGTAATTGTTTTTTCTCTCAGCATAAGATCACCAATACTTGCCCCATGGATGTTTACTTGACATATTGTCAAGGTTTTACCACATATATCTGTGTATTGTCATTTGTTTTGTTAATCTTCTATTATTTTCTCACTGTTTCTTTGTATCTAATTTGTGCTGTAAATTTATAGTTTATGCCTTATGGGTTGATGCTTCCACGTTCAAAACAAGTGGTATCATAGCAATTTGTTTTGCAGCAACTGTGCTGGAATTTAGTGTGGATTTCGCAGAATCAAATAGGCTTCGAGCATAAGATTTTAGATGGAGAAATTTAATGGAAAGAATAATTTTGACGTATGGAAGTTCAAAACAATTGATTTGTTAGTGCAACATTGCACAATGCATTCATTGGAAATCAAAGAAACCGACAAATATGTCTGGTGAGGATTGAGAAGATTTGACTATGAGAGCCCCAAGAACAATTCGATTATGCTTGGGAGATGAGGTTTGGTTTAATATTGTTGAAGAGGGAACAACAATAGGCTTATGGAGCAGGATGGATAGTTTTTATATGACAAAATGCTAGACAATCCAGATCTATAATTGCAAGTTTGTTTCCACAATCCATAGTAGTATTTTTTCCTTCTAGATTGAGATTGTGTGTATCTGTTGAGCCAATGTTTTGGGCCACACTCTATGAACCATCACCAAGGCAAGATAGCAGCGAGGAGACAAAGTATACAGGTTGAAGAGGCAACTGTACATTCTACAAATGAAGGAAGGTATAAAAATTGTTAATCATTTAGATGTTTTCAATACCTCTAATTTGTCAATTGAGTAGTATGGATGCAAAAATCAAAGATAAAATACAAGGCAGAAACATTGTTGTATTCTTTGTATGAATCTTAGAATCACTTAGCCTCTTCCTTTTAGCTTTAGCAAACTTGACACCTGTGAATTTGATTATGTCGTAGGAGCTTTGTTGTTTGGAGAGACTCAAAGTCTAACACAAAAAGTTCGACAGCAAAAGCAATGGTGGCTAGAGGTCGATCTATCGAAAAAGTGGAAAATTCAAGAGGTACATCTGAATCCAAGTCAAAATGCACAAAAGGGTAAGGGAAAAGGTTGGCTCTACAATAAAGAAAGAAGAGAATGATGAGTCCAAAAAGGAAGCAAATTCGTTGAAGCAATTTTAGGTACAATTTGTGAAGTGTTATCTATTTGAAATATCTTACAATATCAAGATGAATGGATATTGGATTTTGGCACTTCTGATCACATGTGTCCACATTGGAGTTGATTTTCCTATTACCAACATATTGATATAGGTGTTGTTCTTATGGGAAATAATGAGAGGTAAGACATGTACCTGAACTGAAAAAGAATTTGATTTCCTTGGGTATTTTGGATTCTAGTGGTTATCCATTCCAAGGGGATTTTAGTGGTAATGAAGGCTATGAAAGTTGGAATCTTTTATAGGCTAGAAGGTAGTATTGAGGTAATTCAAGCGATAGTGATACATAAGGAAAAAGATGAATCCACTCCTTTATGGAAGCAACAACTGGGTCATATGAATGTGAAAGGGCTGAAGGTACTTGTAAATCGTAAGCTACATCCAAACTTTAAAAAAATTAATTTGAATTTCAGATAGCATTATGACCTTGGGAAGCAATGTAGACAAAAGTTTAAATTTGGTAGTTATACAAGCTAAGTGTTCTAGATTATGTCCACTGAGATGTTTGAGATGCATCCACTATAGTTTCTTTTGGAGGGGCATCATATTTTGGGACATGTATAGATGACTACTCTAGAAAGGTATGAGTCTTTTTTAATTAAAAGTAAAGCTAGTGTATTTGGTCTATTTGAGCAATTTAGAGTTTTAGTTGAAAAGAGTTTTGACAAATGAAACAAGTGTTTGAGAACAAATAATGGAAAGAAGTTCACATCTTTAGTTTGAAAATTATTGCAAAGAAGCTGAGATCTTAAGGCATAAAACCACAATTTACATTCCTCAACAAGATGTGTTTCTAAAAACATGAATATTACAAGGAGAGCAAGAAGCATGCTCAATAATGCCAAATTGTAACAAGAGTTGTGGGCAGAAGCAATTAATACAACATGTTATTTGGTATATTGGTCACCATCAATTGCAGTGGATTATAAGATTCCTGAAGATGTATGAACAGGTAATACATGTCATTTATTAATATGAATTTTCTAGGTTGTCATGCTTATGCTCTTGTTTCTAAGAATCAATACTCCAAATTAGACCCCAAATCCAAGAAATACTCCTTTGTTGGTTATGGTGATGGAGTTAGGGGATATAGATTGTCAGATCCTACTACCCACAAAGTCATCATTAGTAGAGATGTAGTATTTGATGAATCATT
Organism: Cupressus sempervirens; assembly: GCA_028749045.1. NCBI lineage: Eukaryota > Viridiplantae > Streptophyta > Pinopsida > Cupressales > Cupressaceae > Cupressus > Cupressus sempervirens. The sequence continues at coordinate 426,193,434 of CM053793.1, read as the reverse complement.
TCTAAAAAAGTTTGACATTGTAAGAAATGAATTGGAATAGCTTCAAGTACCATAATACCAACAAGTTTAGTTGGAAACTCATCCTTCTACAAAAGAAAAAGAACAAGAAAGTCCTCTGAAAGGTGTGCATTTAGTAAACATACAAGAAACAATGGAAATACCACAACCATCTCTAAGGATATCTACACGAGTCAATAATCCTCCTAAAATCTATTATGATTTTGTTTTATCTGTTGCTTTGATTTCTAGTGATGGGGAGTCAAGTTGTTATCAAGAAGTGAATAATGCTAAATGGAAAACAACAATGAAAGAAGAAATAAATGCCTAAGAGAACAATAAGATGTGAGACTTGGTAGGATTTTCAGAAGGTAGGAAAGTTGTTGGCTGCAAGTAGGTCTACGGACTAAAGAAGGGTGTTGATGATAACTTTGAAAGATGCAAAGAAAAGTTGGTAGAAAAAGGCTATTCTCAAAAGGAAGGTATTAATTTTGGTGAGGTTTTTTCACTAGTTGTTAAGCTTGTTTCTATTTGGCTTGTTAGCATTAGTTGTTTTACTTGATCTTGAGTAAGAGAAACTAGATATTAATATAATATTTGTACATGGAGATTTGGATGAGGAGATATATATGGAATAGGAATTTTGTTTGAAAACTCAAGTAGATATTGTATAGCTTGAAGGAATCACCCAAGCAATAATACAAGAAGTTTGATTCCTTCATAGTGAGTCAAGACTTTGTAAGAAGTGAGTATGACTATAATGTATATTTTGAAAGTTTGGAAAATGACTTATTCGTTATCTTAGTATTATATGTTTATGATATTCTTGTAGAAAGTAAAAGCATGGTTGAAACTAATAAGTTAAAGGCTCAATTGAGTATGATTGTTGATATGAACTAGGATATAGGAGCAACAAAATGAATTTTGGATATTTAAGTACACAGAGACAGGGAACATGGTAAGCTTTGGTTATCAAAAGAGACATATGTGGGGAAGACCCTCATAATACTCAGTATGCAAAATCAAAAACTTGTTAATATCCCTTTGGCTTCATCTTTAAGTAGTAGTCATCTATAAAAGTCACTAAATATAACACTCCTCAAAAAGAAACTATAGGGGATGAACCCCAAACATCTAAATGAAAATAGTTTAGAAGAACTTTGCTTGTATGACTACCAAATTTAAACTTATGTCTACATTTCTTCCCAAAAACACAACGCTTACAAAAATTCAAATCTAAAGATTAAAAGTTTGGAAGTAACTTACCATTTACTAGTACCTTCAACCATTTCACACTCATATGACCCAGTCGTTGATGCCACAAATAAGTAGATTCATATTTTTCTTTAGAAATCATTGTTGCTTGACTTACTTAGTACCTCCTTATGTTAATGATGTGCTTGTAGCAAGTAAAATCATGTTTGAAATTAATAAGTTCTAAATTGTTTAGGACTTCTAATATAAAGGATTTAAGAACAACAAAACACAATTTGGGTATAGAAATGCACAAAGACAAGGAACATGGTGAGCTTTTCTTATCATAGGAGAAATGCGTGGAGAAGATCCTCATAGATTTGATATGCAAAATGTGAAACTTGTTAACATCCCTTTGGCTTCCGATTTTAAGTTTTTCTCACGTTTATGTCCTAGTACTAAGGAAGAAAATAGCTATATGTTCGTGTATCGTGTGCAAATGTAGTAGGAAGTTTAATGTATATGATGGTATGTACAAGACTAGATATTTCACATGTTGATGGTGTTGTTGGTAGATACATGGAAAATCTGGGTAAAGAACATTGCAAAGCATTGAAATGGGTGCTTTGATAAAAGAAGATCTACATTAGGTTATGTCTTTACTCTTGTAGATGGAGCAATTAGTCGGATATTAAAGCTTCAAAAAATTGTTGGTTTGTCCACAATCAAGGTAGAATATGATGTCTCACATAAATGTAAAATAGCAATTTTGTTGAAGGGCCGTTTGGGTGAGTTTAGAAAAGTGCAAGACAATGTGATTGAATTTTGTGATAGTCAAAGTGTTATCCATTTGAATTCTTATCATAGTAGACCTAAGCATGTTAAAATTTAGTACCATTTTGTAAGACAAATTATTGATGGAGGTGGAGTAACCCTTGAAAAAGTTCATACACCTAAGGATTGTGCAAATATGTTTACTAAATCAATGTTGGTGGAGAAGATGAAGTTGAGTGTGGCTTCTCTTGGTATGTGAAAATTGTGATGCATGGGCTTGGGCAAATATTAGATAATTTTTTGTCAATGTGAAGATTGTCAGATTGTGATAACAAGAAAAAAACATATAAAACAAGATTGTGAAAACAATCTCTCTTATTATAGAATAAAATAACTTTACACTTTCAAAAGGAAATTCACAAGTCCTTTGAAGGAATAAATCCTTTTTTTGTTCTTGTAAGAGTTTTTTTTTTTGTAAATTATAATCTTCAAGAGGTTATAAGTCTATCTTCTCATAGAAGGCATAACATAATATTCTAAGAGAAATGTTGCAAAAATTCTAAAGTCTATAGATGCAGTTATTTTTCTCTATGCATTAAGGTTACCAATACTTTCCATGTAGATGATTTCTTGATGCATTGCCAAGGTTTACCATGCATACCATGCATATTTGTCTTTTGTCATTTGTTTAGTTTTTTTTTAAAAAAAAAATTTCTCACTAATTTGTATCTAGTTTGTGTTGTTAATTTATTGTTTCTAGGTTAATGCTTTTGTATTCATAGCAAGTCAATATTGAATATAAAGAAAAATTAATACTTAACAACCATATCAAATTCCATCTAGTCAAAGTCTGTAAGTTGCATGTTAGGATTGTTTCAGTGAAGATTCAACACATCTTCCTTTTGTAATAATCTATATTAAATTCTTTATTTCAAGTTTTATGCTTGAAGACAATTGAAATGACTGTTGCATTTTAAAGATGATAAAGAAAGAGTTAACAATTGGAAAATGTGATATAGAATGGTATGAAAAAGTATTTAGACATGAATGTTCTATCTAGTGTATTTGCAAGCTCAATGTGAATAGAAATTTGTGATAGATGATCGCTTTACTTGAATTAGTGTGTGAACGAAGAAACTTGGCCTCAAATGATTATTTTGTTTTTTTATGGACACTGAATATATGTGACAAACATACCAAAAATTATGCTCAATTTCCACTTGTCTTAGATATTCTCTTCATCTTTTTTTTGATGTGTTTAATATGGTACAGTACAATGCCTCTTTGACTTTCTTTGTACATTTGAGGAGCAAGTTCTTGTTATTACATTGATGTGATTTGCATGAGGTGACTAGAAAAATAGAGAAAACAGAAAATTTTGAAACTCAATCTATATAATTGAAACTTTTAGTCAAATAAATATGTACATTTTGGGTTTATGTCTATACCATACTTTTCTTTGTGGTAGTTTACTGACACGAGCTATACTTTGTAGACTTCATCCTAAATCATGTGTCAAAGGAGTACATATTAAGAAATAGGTGGTCCATGTAGATGTATCCCTCCAAACAAACCTACATCTCATCCAGGGAAACATTTACAAGACTTGGGGACTTGGGGAAAACATCTTCCCCACATAACCACCACCTTTTCCACCTTGAACAGAGATCTCACAAGGTTTCTTTCTGTAGAGAGCATGCCATGTTACATTCCAATTTCAAGCATTAATTTTTGTAAAAATATTTCCCTTTCATGGGGCACTCACAAAGATTTTATATTGCAGATTTTTTCTTGAAGATTCCAATTTTACCTCAATTTGTATATTATTGCCTTACCCCTCCAAGCCACCCCCATTGCTCCACTATCATTCCCTTGTTGTCCCTGAGTTTATACACTTTGTCTCTCTTCCTTGAAACCCATACCTCAACAAATTGTACCGAACTATAGAAAGTAACTTATTCAAAAGTTTTTTTGATCAAGTTAGCAGCTTCACAAGAGATATCCAAGGCAAATTTTAGTATCTAACTTATTTTGAGAGACATTTAAATCAAAATGAGTAATTTATACATTTCTCCAAATCATCACTCACTCTCCCAAGCTCCTCTTCGATTTTTCTCTATGATCACAACTCCTCTAAATTAGACTAACATTAGCAATATTTGAAAGATTAAGAGGGAGCTACAAGGATAGAGAACAAAAAGAAGAAGAGTTTGGGAGAGTGACAGTAACTTGGAGATATTTATAAATTATGCATTTTGATTCATTGTCACCAAAAATAGGTTGATAGTAAAATTTTCCTTGAACGTCTCTTAGTAATAGATCTCCCTTGTGAGGCAAGAGCCTACAATACAACGGTACTTGTGAGCCTCTCATGTGGGAGATGTGGGAGGTCTTGGGTTCAAATTCGCTTAACACATAAAAATAATTGATTAAAATAAATAACAATAATTAATGTAGGCTTTGGTCATTTACCAATTTTTTTCAAAAAAAATCATTGTGATGCAAAGCTACTAACTTGATAGTTTTTTTTCTTTTGTTACATAAGTCATTTCCTATATTCCATGGATTTTCTTAAAGGATAGGTTTCAAGGATGAGGGACAAAGTCTATAAATTTGGGGACGATAATGAAATGACAATGGAGGGGGGTGCGTAGGAAGGGCAATGCACTAATAAACAAATTTGAGGTAAATTGAAATCTCCAAGGAAAAACTTGCAATATAACATTGTTGTAAGTGCCTCATAAAAGACAAACTATTATTAAAGGTTGCAATTAGTATGTAATGACATATGTTGTATAACAAACAACTATGTGACATCCCTATTGGAGGTGGAAAAGGTGGTAGTTATATTGGGGTCAGGAAATATTCTAATATTTAAAAGAAAAAACTTATATTCTAGTGGTGAAATATACTAATTATCCCCATTAATGGGATTAATGGGTTTGAAAGAGTTGAATCTCGTTCTTTGCTCTTGTAACTTGGAAGTTCCCTTAACCAAGTTGACTAAAATTAAATTTTGATGACCTACTGAGGAATCTAGACCCATTTGTAGTTGTAGGATTTGCAAGTCCAGACATTTTTAAAATTATTTTGTACCTTTGGATTTTAAAACTAGTAATGAGGCCAAGCTCTAGGCCATTCTTCATTGCCTGAAGTTAGGTGAAGCAAAATAGATGATGAATATGGAAATTTAATACTTTAGTCATTCTTAATGTCGTTTATCATCGCTCGAATCATAGTTGGTAGTATCAAACTCTTCTAGGAAAAATCCTAAATATCCTGGAGTGGATTCCCAATTATTTAGAAAACCACACTTTAAAAGAGTAAGAGTGTATTCACTCTCTAATCTAGTTGCCAATCAGGTGGCTCCCTTTTAGCTTGGAAATATGGGGTAATTATCTTGTAAGTGTAAGTCAATAGTTTCACTATTGTCTAAAGGAAGTGTGACAATAGCTACTATAGCTAGATAACTCCACACACTTATGAGCCTAAATTATGGATCATATTTGGTTGTCTTCATATGTGAGTTGACAAAATAAAATATGCTTTTTGCTTTTGGGTAAAAATGAAGCTTCATGCAAAAATTGTTAAGTGTTGAAGGACCCAAAAGTGGCAACTTTAAAGTGTCAGATGTTACCTAATTAAAGATTATCCTATTAATAACCAAAGCATGCACATCACAGTTAGAGTGGGGGGGAGGGGTGTGAATAAGTTGTGGATACTAATTATGGAGTACAAACTTATGAAATTGATCACTGTGAGGCCTCGCCCCGACCCATCCTAGCATTGATGATACATTATTATTTTGATACTCATGACTCAATACGTTAGAACATTATTTGATGCACTGAACATTATTATGATATTTATGATGTGTGATGCTTTACTTTTAGATATTTGATTTCCTCATTTAATGCTTTATGAACATGTATGATGATAATGTAAATGAATGCAAAACTAACACTTTGATTATGCAATTCTAATGGTCGGGAATATGAGTAGAATTAGATAAATAATTGATCATTAGAAAAATGGATGTTTTAATTAATATGATTTTTCTGATATGTAAATTACATAATGCATGTGATTTCTTGAACCTACTGATGTGTGCAATGAGTGTGCAAGACATGTAGCCGGGAAACCTAAAGGAAAGACAGAATTAAACCCCCTTGTTTAAATGTGTTATCCTTGCATTGTCTATCTTTAAAAGGTTATTATTTGATTTTATTATCCTCCTAACTTTTATTTGTTCCTATTAAGTCTTTAAGGCTTAAAATCATTAAATTTAAGTGCCCTAGAGGTAAGGTTATGGGTGGGGAGTACTTTCCACCCCCTTAGCCTCTTAGTTTGACTTTTAGGATCACTCAAAAGCCCTATTTTTGATGGATTGCAAAAATGGATTGTCATCTACTTGAGTTGTACTCAAAACTCCATCTTGAGTTACTTGAAGCCTAGTTGAGTGAAGGGATGATACTTAGAGGCATTCTGGAGTAGTTTTGGGGGGTTTACCCAATCTCTAGTTTAGAGAAAGTTTGAAGATTGAAGGAAGAAAAGGGAAAAGCTCTTCTCAACTTACCATTTTTGCCATAACATTTTGTGAAGGTAGGAGTTCTTCACTCTTTTGGTTTTGTTCTTCATATTTTTTTCATGCTTGAATCTTGCATAAAGTATTGTGTTGTTCTTGTTTTTGCTTGCTTGTGTGTTGGGATGGATTTGGAGGGATTTTTGTTTGTTCTTGATGCAATCTTATGCTTGTCTTGATGATTTGTTTTTGAGGGGATTGCATGGGGATTGTTTTGGCATTACTCACCTTTGGATAGGGAAGAAGTGGCCATGTACGGGGATAGGGCCTTAGTTGGACCTTCTCAATGGTGTAGAGTCTCCTCTCATGGTGAGAGGAGGGAAAGAGGGTAGGGTGTATGGGCCCCTACTTGTCATCACATGCCTTGTTTGATATTGTGAATTCTTGAATATGGAAAGGAGTGAAAATCCTTGTGGTATTAGCCTCGAAAAGGCCTTGTAGAAGAACATAAGTTCTTGAAGTTTTAGCCTCGAAAGGGCTATGTCATGGCATGGTGATTGACGTCTCCCATTGGAAAAATCCACCTCCCCCTAGTCAATTTCTATGTTTGGATCTATTGTGTAAAATTAGGTTAGGGTGCATGCTTGAATTGTTCTTGATGTTGTGAAGATTCACTCGGGTCAGCTCTTGTCTTCTTCTTGTGTTTCGTTGAAGTTTTGAAGGTATTGGAAGAGAGTACTTGTGAAGGATTTTGAAGATATTTCTTTTGAATTGTAATATTATGTAAAATGTTTTTGAATTTTGGATGTATTGGCAATGGCATCAAGTTTTCTTACTGGTTCTTTCCCGATGGAGCCTTGAACTAGGATGAATAATAGAGGAAAAAAAGAAGAGATTATGAAAAACTCCTTGTATTGCTCTTATGAAATTTCAAATTATGCATATGTATGTGAGAAAATAGAATGATAGATAATGTCTTTAAATTATGAATGTTCAAGTTTTCAATTATGTCAATGAGAAGCTATTTGATATGTTGAGGTTTCCAACTTGATGTTTAAGCATTAAGAAGAAATAAAATTCCTACATTGTGATCACATAGTTATCTCTCTCCTTGTTAGATCTCGTAATTGACACAATCAAATTCGATTAAAAATTATGCATCACTTTGAACTCTGAATAAAAGGGAACATACACATTGTTGTAGGATGATTGATTATCTATGAATGGTAATAGAAGAGAAAGAAATAACACTATTCAATTCCTTGTATTAGTTTATTGTTCATAGGAAAATCTATGCTGACATTGGGTTGAAATTCTCTCTTAAGTATTAAAAAGAAAATGTACATACACATCAACACTTAGGAAATGGACTTTCAAAAATATGCATCTCCAGGTTTAAAAAGACCTCTCTAGAAAATGTATGGGGAAAAATTTAATTTCCCCATGTTACAGAGAATATTCCCCCTATATATATATATATATATATATATATATATATATATATCATTGTTTCATTCAAACAAACACAATCACTTAATTGGCAAAATGAAATAAGTGCCTTGTAACAAGTACCCTAGCTAAGCTTATATCTAATTTTCACCAAATTAACTTTTTGCAATAACTATTCTACCCCATTCCTAACTTGTTTAAGCTTTCTCATTTAAAACACTAGGCGTGGGCAATCCCAATTACCTGCCAAGTATGGGCGCAACCATTGGTTAAATGCTCTGACATTAAAGTCCATGAGATAAGCAAGGCAAGGTACTTAAGACTTCATGACAATCCTTTTTTTTTAAATCAAAACATAATTAAGATCATACCCTTTCACCTTCACTTTGGAAGGCCAAGCATAGACTCCACCACCACCTGCCATATGCTCGTACTGGACACTCATGGTACCCTCGTCATGTCAAACGTGGGGAACAAGGGAAGTTGATATCATATATATATAAATGTTTAAAGGAAACTAAGTCTGTGCATACCTTAAAGTGCCCTCCCATCAAATGTTTTGCGCTGACCCTAGCCTTCACTCACGCAAGGTGAGGGGGACAGGTATGCCGTGCACAGACCTTGGGCAGCACAAGGGGGGCCACATAGGTAGAACAAGCCCACTTGGCCTAAGGAGTAGGGAGGGTAGGTGTAGGTTTTAGGATAGGAGATGTGGGGGGGGGGGTAATTTAGTATAATAATTGTCATTTGTTCTTTTTTTAAATTTGTTTATGTTATGTGGTGGTAGTTGCTAGTTAGTAGATATTAGGTTGGTAGTTTAGTAATATTCTTTTGTTAGTATAGTTATACATATTAGTTAGTATGTGTAGTTTAATAATGTTAGTTAGAAATTAGATTTATGTTAATTGTAGATAAGAGTGGTATTATATTGTAATGTAGTATGTGTTAGTAGGTGGGGTAGGTTAGCAGTAGGGATATTTTGTTAAGTTAAATTTTATTGTTAGTTTTAGTTTAGATTCACATAAATTTAGTATTTGGGTTAGTAGATACTTTGTGTTATTAGAAAGTAGAATAATTTTATTAGGATAGAATAGGATTTGTTATTATTTTAAGGTCGCTTTTACTTAGTATTAGCATTCTAGGAACTTGATTATAAGCTAATTTAATTGTTATAGTATCTTAATTATTGCTTGTTCTTTATTAATTTTAGATAATTTTATTAATAGTTTTAAATAAGATTAGCCTTAAATGGTTATTAGATTAGTAGTCTTTAACAATACTAGGAAGTAATATAGTATTTTATGTTAGTAACGATGTTAATATTAAATAGTGTTTTAGAGGTTAGAGTATTAAATAAATTTTAATTTTAATGTTCTATTAATTAGTTTTATACTATTGTGAGCGTTGTCAGTTTGACTTTAACATGGACTTTATTAATGTGGATTTAAATTTATGATAGTTTCAAATGAAGCTTAGATTAAATTATAGATTATTGAATTTATTCTAGACATCTATTTCAATTGTAAATGATAAGTTAATAAGTAGATTAGGTTTTGGATTCAAGTTTTAAACGTGGTTAGTATGTGTTAAATAGTTAAATTTAATTGACCTTCTAGAGTTTCAAATCTTCTTAACGTTAAATGAATTCTTTGGTAATATCGATCAAGTTATCAAGTTAATGAAAGGTCTAGCTAATTAGATCATCTTTAGGGTTAGTGGTATATTACTCGTAATTAAATTGTATCATTAAAATAAATTCATGGATTATGACTTTAATTAAATAGATTAGTCATTTACTTTCATTAATGGATTTACTAAGAGACTTTCAGTTCACTCAAATAATCTCTTTGATGTAATGTGCAAACTAAGTCTTAACCTTGTTAATTGTCAATGGTGATCTCGCATCTAGCTTCATTGTACCTATGGTTATCTGAATCTTAAACCCCCTTCGACAATTAACTCCATTGTAGTTAAACATCTAAACCTTTTCGACCATGTTATCTTATTTAATCATTGTTCTTAATTTTTTTTAAAAAAAAAATTGTTGTGTGTTTTTACCCTTATATTTTTGGGCATGACAATCACTAACTAACAAGATAGTACTATAACAAGAAAATCAACACCATAACATAATCATTTTTGTTGTTGAGGAAAACCTTGATGGGGGATGATACCCACTAGTTGTTCTTGTACTCATATATAAACTCTAAATATGGCCCTATTAGGAGTTGATGAGAACAAAAGAATCATTTCCCAAAGGATAAGACCTACTGTCTTAGAGGTGAAGGTTAAAGCCACCTTCTAGATCTACAAATTGAATAAGTCAAAAATGACTGAAAACAAATCAATTGCCAAAATAGTTCCTTTCAAATCTGCTAGGAATGAAAAATTCCACTCATACCTTTTTTCAAAGCATATGACAATCTTTCGTCTCATCTCTAATACTCCAACACCAAGGCTCACATACATAATCATCCCATACCATTCCACATGTTACAAATGAAATAAAATACTTTGTTTTATACCCCTTGCAAACAAGTAATTAGGTCATCTTGTTAGGACTTTCCCAATGCATAATTAAATAGATAGAACCATATTAAGGCATGCATGCCTTCAAAGAAAAATATTCAACCATTACATTTATTAATCCATATGCTAGGATCAATAAAGATTCTTATCAATAAAGATCAACATCCTACACCATCCAATTGGTTGCTAGGATAATAAAACACATGCTAGTGACCACTCTAACATCAACTAAATGATCCACAAATCTGAACATACACACACAATAGTCTTCTAACATATTCTAAGCTCATAAATATCAAATACATGTCTCCAATAAGTTACATCCAAAATATTGCACGTGCATTTGACATAATTTCCTGTCCACTAGCTTGGAACCAAACTTTACTAAATCAACTACAACTCATCCAATACAACACATAAAATACTATGACCATAGCCATAAGGGCAACACTCACTCTAAAACATGAATTCACACTCGCACGCTTAGGACTATTGAATGCTATTTGTATCAGGTAGTAATCAATATCCTGCAAAATGCAACATCTAAGTCTATTTGCAACTACAAACATATGTTGACATCAGTGACAAGACATGTCATCAATACAACATGTATATCTTCTCAATAGTCTCCCACATTGCTAATAATCTCCTCTAATCTCAACAATCTCCCCTTTTGGCATTGACATAAACATATGGTGAAAAATAGTCAATCCAAAATTCTTCCATACAACTTTCTAAATATCCTCAACATATACAACTTCCCAACTTCTCATAGACATGTCTTCCCAGTTGAAGGTTTTCCATATGAATCTCTTCCCCTTTGATATCAATAGCAAAATGTGCCAAAACAATGTAAAGTAACTAAAATAGTGATCTATCCCTTGTGATGATAATCTCTCTTAACTAATTACTTTTTCTTAAGAAAGATATGCAATTCCTTTGATCCTAACTGATGCTTGGATCAAGCAAATCTATAACCAAAAAGGAAAATCAAGTTCCAACAAACACTGTCAACACAAACTGACCAAAAGAGATTGTAGATTTATCTTTTCTTAATATGACTACTCCCCCTTTGTACTAGATATTATGTCCAACTGTATGAATGTTCTCTAATCTATACCAGATTGATGCATACCTACATCAATTAGTCTTCATAAGGCAAGGGCATCACCCCAAGAATAACCTTGAGATAATCAAAGATGTCCTTAGGAAAAGGCTTAGTGAAAATGCCTTCAATTTTTTCCCTTGTGCTTATATATTCCCATCTAACTTCATTCTCTACCACTTTCTCTCATAGAAAATGATATTCTATAGTTATATGCTTAGTCTTTGAATGTAAAACAAGATTCTTTGACATGTTCCTAGTGCTTGTGTTGTCACAATGCATAGCAATAGGCTCACTAAAGGGTATACTAATTTCCTTCAACATTTCTTTTGATCCAAATCAATTGAGTGCAATTATTTATAGCAACAACATCTCTTCTTCTATAGTAGATTGAGATGTACAATCTTGTTTCTCTCTTAGTCATGAAACCAATCTCCCACCTAGGAAGAATTTCTTAGTCATAGAGCTACACTTAAGACAATAAATGTAGAACTCTAGAATATCTTTCCAAAAATTTTGATGGTTCATGATTTCAAGCTATGAGTAGAAAGTTACAACTTCTACAAGTAGATGTAGATTTTAATGTAATTTTTTCATAGTTTTTATAGTTGTTAGAGTTTATTTTGTAATTAATTAGCTTGTGGACTTTTCATTTTCATATCCAAGGGATAATGGTGACCCTTGGGATCCATCAACCTTGTATAAACTCTATTTTTCCAAATGAATGGATTACTTTTTGGCTTGCAGAACATCTACTATTGCATTTTAACTGTTTTCAATTTAGTCACAATACTATAGGTTCAAAACTAGGTATTGTAACCTAAATTCATAATTTAGATCATTGATCTAGTGAAGAAAATACAAAGGTTGGAGTAAGGAGGAAGATATGTGCAAGAGTATATAGAAGAGTCCTATTGAGTCCTCGTTAGAATAGGTTATACGGAAGTTTACAAGGAGAAAGTTGTGTGTTACCTTAACAAGTTGAGGCCAAGTATTCAGGAGGAGTTTAATCTTGTTAGAGTGACCAATATTGAAGAGGGATACCATTTCTCCTTAAGGGTGGAAGAAAAGTTTAACAAAAAAATTTAAAGCAAGGAAGGAGGAAGAGGTTGTGGTAGAAGATCTAGTGGGTGATCTTATGGAGGTTGCAATAAAGATCATAAAAGGCATGATGTGGCCAATAGTAGTCATATTCAAATGGGAAATAATGTTGACTATGCCTACAATCAAAATAACAAGGATTAGAGAGGAAAATGAAGAGGTTGACCAGGAAGAGGAGGTTTTCAAGGGACATGTTTATGTTGCAAATGATGACATAGAGCTTATGAGTTTCCTCAACATCAAGGGAAGACAAAAAGGGACTACACAAGCTACACATGTAGATTAAGAGACCAAATCATCACATTTTGAAGATGATGAAAGAGGAGAAGTCTTGGTTGTTAGAAGGACCTTGTAGAGTGATGAGAATGAACTTGAAGAAAGGAAGATTTTTTCCTCCAAATGAAAATGGAATGGTACTTGTTATGAATGTCATTATCGATGGTAGTTTCACATATAATCTTGTCTCTAAGGAAATGGTTAATAAGTTGAAGTTAAAAAGAAAGAAGTACCCAAACCCCTACCAAATTGCTTGTTTGCAGAAGGATCATAAGACTTTAGTCAGTAAACAATGTTTTCTAAAACTCATGATTTGGGAACTATCATGATGAGTTGTTGCACATGATATTATGCCTATGGATGTTTGTCATTTTTTGTTAGGGAGACCCTAGTAGTATGATTGTAGTGTAGTACATGATGGTTTGCAAATACTTATTCTTTGATAAAGGATGGAAGTTGAATCCATTGAAGGAAAGTGAGAAGAAGGTGTCTAGAAATGAAAAAGTATGTTTAGTTGATGGAAGAAGGTTTCTAGAAGTTATAAGGTATGAGCATATGCATTTTTCTTTAATTCCAAAAATTGGTAAAGAGGAAGTAGATGATGTACCCTTAGAATTTGTAGATTTATTGGATGAGTTTTATGACAATGTATCTGAAAATGTTCTTGGTGGATTGTTGCCAATGAGAAAGACCAATCATCATATGGATCTAATTCTTGAAGCCATTTTTTCAAATAAGTCAACTCACAAAATGACGCTAGAAAAATGTGAAGAATTGAATAGACAAATGCAAATGTTACTATAGAAAGGGTTAATTCATGAGAGTTTGAGTCCATGTATTGTACCAACAATATTAGCACTAAAGAAAAATGGAGAATGGAAGACATGTATATATTCTCAAGTCATCAACAAAATCACTATCAAGTACAGATTTCTCTTTCCAAGGATGGATGATATTATGGTTTGCAAATATCACCAAATCTAGATCAGAGAAAGAGAGACATGGAAGATAGATTTTAAGACTAAGGAGGGCTTATATGAATTTTTAGTCATGTCTTTTGGGATAATCAAAGCACTAAGCACATTAAAGTAGATCATGCATAGGGTACTGGAAGAGTTTTTTGTTAAATTTGTCATTGTTTATTTGGATGATGTTTTGATACTTAGTAAGACATTAGAGGAACATACAATGTATCTTCGTAGGGTTTTTGAGAGGATACGGGATGAAAAATTGTTGATTTATCTAAAGAAGTACATTTCTATTAAGGAGGAGCTAGCATATCTAGGTTTTGTAGTTTCACTAGAAGGTCTAAAAATAGACATAGGAAAGGTGGAAGCTATACTCAAATGGCCTACTCCAAGGAGTGCTAGTGAAGTAAGTTATTTTCATGGTTTGGCTAACTTTTATTAAAAAATTATTAGGATATTTAGCAATATATATGGACCCTTGACTGAAATAATTCAAGGGGTAGGGAAGAGTTTAAGTGGAATATGAGAGTAGACAAGAGTTTTAAATTGTTGAAATAGATAGTTAGAAAATAGTTTGTTTTAAAACCTCTAGATTTTAATAAGTTTTTTTGAAGTAGACTATAATGCTAGTGCTAATGCCATTAGCATTGTTTTGAGCCAAGAAGGTAAACTTGTTTCTTACTTCAATGAAAAGTTAAATGATGCCAAAAGAAAATAGATCTTTATGATCAAGAGTTTTATGCTATAGTTCAAGCATTGAAAAATTGGAGACATCATCTTCTTCCTAAAGAGTTTTTTTATATACAAATAATCAAGCTTGCAATATTTGAACAGACAAATTTGAACTAGAGGCATTTGAAATGTGTTAATTTTTTGTAGTGTTACATTTTTTTAAGAAATATAGAAGTTGGAAGTCTAATAGGGTTGTAGATACTCTTAGTTTGAGATAAATTTTATTGTTGGAAAGCTTGTATAAAACATGTTACTATGGAAATAACCAAATGGTTGCATTTCATAATCCAATATGATATGTTATTCAGAAGAAGTCAAATTTTCATTACATGGAGTTGTGTAAGGAAAAATCTCAAGAGAGAGAAACATAGCGGAGGGTTGGCTAGATATTTTGATCGAGATAAAACTATTGCATTTGTCATGGCCCTAACAGTTTTACATCTATCACCTTGGAATCTGAGGATAGTTTACTTTTCTAGATAGTCTGTTATTCGTTGAAGTTTTTTTATTTCAGCTATCAATATGTTAACTCTATGGGTATCAGAGGATTATTAAAATCTGTTGCTCAAATCAGATGTTTTAATGTTTACAGTATTGTGTTATATTCAGAATTTTGTTATCTGAATCAATTTCGATTTAGGAATGAAAATTTTAAAATTAAGCAATGTTAGTATGGTTTCAGTTTTATTGTTGTCTGATTCATATATTTTCAGACTTATATTAAGGTGGCATTAAATTTTATCAGCACCTTGTTTCTGTTGTTGCTGGATTTAAGTATATATATATATATTTATATAATTAAAGTGTTGTATAATAAATATATATATATGTATATATAAATATGTGTATTAGTAAAAAAATAATTTTATTACGTATATATATATATATGTATGTATATATATATATACACACTTATCTATTAGTAACGTATATTATGTCTTTGGAATTAATAGTATCTAGTATTAATGTTAATGTTAAATATTGATATTAATATTAATATTAACTAATATTAATATATATATATATATATATATATATATATATATATATATATATATATATGATGATGATATATTAATATTAATATTAATTAGTATTAATAGTAATATATATGTTAATGTTAATATTAGTGTTAGCTAGTATTGATGTTTATAGTAATTCATATCTATTGCTAACTATGTTAGTGCCTAAAACTAACCTAGTGGATGGATTTTACTAAGTCTAACCTAAACTTGAAACATGGCCTAAATGTAATGATGCATGACTTGAATTTGGCATTGTTTTGGGCTGGGATTTAGTGGCCGAGGTAGTGGATATTAATGGTGGCAGGTTTATTGAGCCACGAGCTGGTACTCCAGTTGCCATGTGTAGAAGGGGGCTCAGAAAGTGGGGTTTTGGGATTAGCTCGTAGTAATGAGCATCACTTCACATGTTAGTCGGTCGATTTGGCTTGGAAGTTGGTTGAATATTTGAGTTCTTTTCGCCATTGATGCATACCAGTTGGAGTAACATGGAAACCCTGTTGAATAGGTATCTCGGCGTGAACATGTGGAAACTGTTAGCTTTACAGGAGACTTTTGAATTACTTCAGTTCTATTTATATTCACAATTTAGTTCATGTCTTGGTTTCTGTCTTGTGGTGGTTTCATTCTTTCTGATACCGCTTTCGAAAGGGTCTCATTGTATCGCTGAAGAACGACATAGAGATTTTGGAAGCTTGGGGTTTTGAGTTTGGAAAAAAGGGCTCTTCAGGCAGTTTCCATTTCGTATCACTCCACACTTTCACAGGCAGGGGGCTTTTCTTTGACTCTCTCTTTTAGTTATGTCAATGTATCATTTAGATATGTGAATGTTGATTATCAAACTTAGTTATGTAAGGTATTTGGTGTGTTTATTGTGAAACTCTGCACTTGTGTTTGCAAATGGGTTTAAATGAGTTTGTAGTTAACACTAAAATGTTGTGCATGGAAAATTTAAAAAGGTTTTGGTATCGCCCAAAATGATTCTGTGGATGTTTATATTTATACAAGTTTTGTAGTTGATATTTTGAATAGGGAGTTCGGGTTTGAATTTTGGCTTCAAGTATGATAGTTGTTTTCAATTTTTGGATCTTGTCAATTGTTAAAATGAGTTATACGAATATAGGTTTGTTATTATTCGCATCAAGTAAGTTTTACTATCGTTCTTAATGGTTATGGCTGCTTGTGTTAACCCTTAGCATTATATTCCATTGCGGTTGTTGACTTTCATAAAGTCTTAAAATGTCGAAATGCAAACATGTTTATTTTTTTTGACTGTATCATTTTTAGGGGGAACTGGTTCTGGTAAGAGGCCGTTTGTTTTACAGTCATGGGATTTGGGGTTAGATATTTATCAAACATATTGTTGAGCATGTCTTAAGAATAGATATACATTATTGGGTGTCTAGGGTGTGTAGTTATGGGCTCGTTATAATCTCATTTGACTGCCATTGTGGATATCAAATTATTCTATGTGTCTCATGCCTTTATGTTCATAGCTCTTTAGTCGAATGCGACTCGGTTATCAGTCTTGGGTTCGCAGTGATCATGAGTTGGGGTTGTTTTTCTTTTGTGAATCGATTTGCAGGCATCATACTGATTTGTTTGATTGTAAGTTGAGTCAATGCCTTGTCGACTATGCATGATGTTTTGTATTCATATGTATAACTGCATAAGGAGTTATTTGTGTCGCAGTTTTAACAATGACCGTGTTGTTTTTGAGTTAGAAATTGTAGTTTCTGGAAACAACAAATTTTTAGATTTACATTGAGAAGATTATTTAATCATTTATTATTCTGACTTTAAATTTATAAGATTATATATATATATATATATATATATATATATATATATATATATATGTAAATGTATTGAATTATATGTATCAATATATGTGTATTTATTTCTTATGAATAGATTGTTAGAATTGAAATATAATTAGTCATAGGGAAATTATGGGTATTTATTCCGAAAATGGAAATTGATTAATTTTTATGTCTTAATGATAGTAAGTATCAGATTATGTGGATAGTTCTAATGGTATTTTAAGATGAGTTGTAAATATAGTGAATCTTGGAAAAGTTAATTCCTTACTATTTTATTGAATATAGTTGTTATGTAGTTTGGAGAAGTTTGGTTATTTATGAAGGATAAAAGAGTAGGTTGTTTTTTATTATATGAAATATGGATTGTATGAAGGGATTCATATATGGTCTCATTTGGTAATTTTATTGGGAATTTTTTTTTAAAGTTTGAATGTTGGTTTCATAAGATATTTCTGTTTGCTGGTGTAATTGTTATATTGAGGCCAAGGAATTGAGTGTTCTAGTTGGAATTGGAAAATTTAAACTATGTTTTCTTCCAATTAGTATAACTAAAATAATGTGTATGTTAGATTATGCAAGCATGATCCTTTAGATTGGGTGGTTGTCATAAAGCGAGTAACTTGTGGTGATAGAATTATGTTGCCGGATGCCCTCCAACACTAGTCTAGATCCTTATGGGAAAGTTTATGATAGTTAGTTAATCAAGTGGTAATATTTAAAATTTCATGGGTTGGGAATCATATAATAAGATAAGAACATTATGGTTTCACCTGACATATTGAGTTTTACGAGTAGCTGAATGTTGACTCTTATGTTGACACCCATGGACTACTAGATCATTACCTTGTCATTTTCTGTGCGAGTTTATTTCTGCATGTCTACATGTGAGAAAAATTATGTACTTGGGTTATAATTGATTGTGAAAGAGAATTTGTAATTTCAGTATATATGTTATTTGGATTAGATAAATATAGTTTTGTCTTGAAATCTAACGTGCAAGGTTACTAGAAATTATGTCGATTTAATTACTGTTGCTAAGCCCTGTTTCGTGTGTGTTGTGGTTGTGCTGTTTTGGATTTTAGGTTCGAGTTAGAGTTGGTATGGACCTAGAAGAAATGATTGTTTACATTTAGATTCAGTGATTAATTTGGATGTTTTTTTTAAAAGTTTTTTTACTTCTTATAAGAGAGTATAAATATATTATATACTCTGATGTAATATATAAAAATGTACATTGCTGATTATGAGTACTTAATTGTACCTATTGTATTAAGGATAATTTTTTAATGGAGTTTTTTTTTAAAAAAATTGTTCGGGCTTTTATCTCTTTTATGTATGGTTTATGGTTTTTATTAAGGGTATTATAGCATTAGTTAGTGAGAATTGTTATTGGCTCCAATTAAAACAAGATGTCAAGAAGTTTGTATAGAGTTGTATAGTATGTGAGATGGAAAATTAAGCAAAGCAAAATATCAACCATTACATGTACCAAAGAAGCCATCAAAGGATATGAATATGAACTTTTCTCTTGGTTTACCAAGGACTAATGAGAAAATGATTCAATTTTTGTGGTGGTTGACATGTTTTTAAAGATGACACATTTTATTCCCTATAAGAAGACTAATGATGGTCATGTGACAAATTTATATTTTAGAGAAGTGGTGAGACGACATGGTCTACAAAAGAGCATAATTATAAATTGACACACCAAGTTTCTTGGGTACTTTTGGTGAACATTGTGAAAGAAGTTAAGGATAGATTTGAAGTTCATCTCATCACATCATCCATAGACTAATTGACACACAAAAGTGGTGAATAGGAGTTTGTAAATTGTTTTGCGATGTTTCCTTGGAGATAAACCAAAAGGATGAGATTTGATTTTACGCTAGGTGAAATTCACATACAATAATTTTTTCAATAGGAACACTAGTAAATCACCATTTTAGATAGTATATGGAAGTAGTAAAAGAACCCCTTTCAAACTAAAACAAATGGACAAAGTGGAGACTAGAAGTTGGAAGCTGAAGATTTTGTACAACACTTGAATAATATTCATGATGAGGTGATGAAGTACATTATTAAAATGAATATATATTACACGCATAAGGCAGATGAGAAAAGTAGGCATAAGAAATTTTAAATTGGAGATGAATTTATGGTTCATTTAAGGAATGAAATATTTATAGTTGGAACATTTTTTTTTCATGAAGAAGTTTTGACCATGCAAGATACTAAAGAAGCGTGATTCAAGAAATGTCTTTTAAGTAGAGTTTTTTAGTGAGCTAGAAATTTCACTAGTGTTTAACATTTCATATTTAACAAAGTATCATGAAGGAGATGTTGAATATGAGGTCATAGAAGCATAGTAGAGTATTCCAACAACTACTCTAACTACATATATGACATTGAAGAAATTTTACTCGGTCATGTTGGAAGAAGCACACAAAATAGGACATATGAAGAATATTTGGTCAAATGGAAAGGACGACCTATTTTAGATTCATCATGGCCAACAAGAGAGAAGGTTAACCATCTTGGTTTTCCTTTGAACACCTGAGATATGATAGGACCACTTTCCAAATTATCAAGTGTTTGATGTTGGAGCATCATGGGTGCAAGGGAAATCTTGCATTACCCTTTCTTTTTTTTTTTTCTTTCAATAAGGGTTATTTTAGTGCAAAGTTACTATTTAAGAGGCCTACTATTTTAAATAAATTTATCATTTGAGCTCATAATTTCATCCCTATAGATTCATTTTATATGTATCAACCCACGAGTAAAGTTTCATTGCTATATCAAGTTTATTGTGAAGTTATTGAATATTTTTTATATTGATAGAGGGTTATAAGAAAATTGAACTCGATTTTGAAGGCTTTAGAGGCTCCGAAAAGGGGTCAAACCTCAATTTATTGGAGCTTATCCACATCAATATTGTAGAGGGTTTCGTAGAATTTTTGAAAGGGGGGGGGGGTCATAATGGTCAATCGTAGAAACTAGCAATCAATTATGGTCTTCAAAATTTGGGCTACCTAAAATGGGCAAAAATCAAATTCCTTCAATATTTTTTTTGAGTTTTGAAAATTGTTGGGGTCTACTCTATTCTAATGAAATATGGAAAAGAATAATAATATATGGTTGGTCATCCTTAACATCTAGAGCTAAATTTCTAGCAACTTCTTGGATGGTGGAAAATTGCCTATATAAAGAAGGCTTGTATGGTAATCTAGGAAAATGTTTGGATGTTAGTAGTAGCTCTGGGTTATAAAATATTATAAGGAAAATTCCCATGTGGATTTTTATATAATATTTATGAAATTTTTAATTCCATTCTTTTAGAGATAATAAGAAACCAACTTTTTAGTCTTGCAACTTCTTGTTATTTCTCTGTTTATGTGTTTGTCTTATTAAGGGGAGTACCCATCATCAAAAAAGGAAAGAAAATCCATGGAGAACAGCAAGAAGGTATGCTATCTTGTTGAAGACACTATGAGGAATTTTATGGAAGACATGAAGAAGAAATTGTGCTTTTAGCAGTTAAAGAAAATACCTCTTATGGTGATGACAAGCATTGGTTTCCAATATGATTCACAATTGAGACTAGATTATTGACACCGACTACTCACATCACATGATCACTAATAAAATAAAGCTCATTATAATAGAAGAATGTGATGGAGGATCAATAAGGTTTGGAAATAATTTTCCTTATGTTGTTAAAGGTAAGAGTTTCATTGTTTAGAGTAATAAAATAAACATTGATCATGTTTACTAGGTTGAAGGATTGAAATAAAATTTGTGAAGTGTTTCTCAACTAAATAAAAAAAGGATAAATATTGTAATTCATTGAAGGAATGTGCAAGATCATAAGGAAATCAAGAGAAGTGAACTTTATTATTGGACAAATCAAAGGTAATTAGTCCTATCTGAATTCCACTATTAAGAGTTGTTTGATTGCTAGAGTTTAAAAGTGTTGGTAATGACATAAGAGGTTTTTCCATGTTAACTTTTATAATCTAATCAAAGTATGTAGGATGAAAGTAGTGAGAGATTTTCCTAACCTAATTAAACCAAAAAATGTATTTTGTAAAGGATTTCATATTGGGAAATTAACCAGTTATAGTTTCTTCAGTAAAAACCATTCTTCTAAAGAAATCCTAGAAATAGTTCATACTGACATGTGTGGTCCAATATGACTCGGAGATATTATTGAGATGAGTATTTCATGTTGTTTGTAGATGACTACTCTAGAATGATGCTGATTATATTTCTGAAATGTAAATAGTAATCCTTTTACATGTTTAAGATCTTCAAAGTTAGAGTAGAAAGGGAGACTAAGATGTTGAAATTCCTTAGATTAGATAGAGGAGATGAGTTTTTCATTTCTTATGAATTCATTGTATAGTATAACGACAAATGAATCATAATGCATATGATAGTTTCCAAGACACCTTAGCAACATGGTAGTTTTGAAAGGAGAATCGAGTCAATCATTATCTATGCAAAAATATTAATGTTTTAAAAAGGTATTAATTATAATTTCTTGAGAGAAGTGGTGATTACTATAGTCTACACATTGAATAAAAGTATGAACAAAATACCCTATGAATTTTGGTATGAATGATCACCCTATATGAGTTATTCCAAAGTGTTTGGTAGGAAATTCTATTTAAAAAGAAATGGTCAACTAGGAAAGTTTGATTCAAGAAGTGATAAAAAAATATTCCTAGGTTGTTTCATCAAGATAAATTTTTATAAGTGTTTCAACAATAGAACAAACAAAATGATATAATGTTAAAATATAAGAATTGATAAATACTTGGAGAAAAATGATGAATCTAGCAAAAGAGAACTAGAATACTACCACAGATTTGTCTACATGCATGCAATTAGGGCAACAAAATGCTACAAAATAATCAATGAAAGAGAAAGTGAATGCAAAGGAACTAGTCCATGCAGTTAAAGGAGCTCCTAGATTAGAACCAAAGCTACCAAGGTATGTCAAGATAAAATCACTCCCTAGATCAAATCATTGTTGATAAAAAATCTTGTATACTCACAATAAGAAAGACAAAAGAAGGTATTTGTTTTCTATCTCAACTTGAACCAAAGATAGTAAAGGATGCATTATAGGATGAAGGTTCGGTAAAATCCATGAAAGAAAAATTAGAATAGATTGAGAAAAACTAGGCCCGAACATTAGTGCCCAAACTAGTGGATAAGAATGTGACTAACAAAAATAAGGTTTTAAAAAATAAGATGAATGAGACATGTAATGTGGTAGATAATGCTAGTTGGAAAAGATATGCACAAGAAGAAGGCTTGGACTGTAGAGAAATATTTTCACATGTGGCCAAACTTTAAGGGATAAAAATAATTCTTGCATTTACTTCTTACAAATGATTCAAAGTGTATCAAATGGATGTTAAGTCATTATTTATGAATGATATCTTATAAGAAGAAGTATACAAAGAACAATTAGAAGGATTTTCTAATTAATAAGGTAAGAACATGACATACAAATTATAGAAAGCATTATATAGACTAAAATATGCACTGAGAGAATGGTATGGAAGGTCGAATACATACTTGATCAAGATTGGGTTCATAAGAACAAGTGACAATATAAATGTGTACTTGAAGGTCAAAAGTGATAACGAGTTTCTGATTGCAAAAATATTTGTATATGATATCATTTTCAGAGGAAATTATGGGATGCATGTTGCATTTTCAAAAGAAGTGAAGAAAAGGTTTGAAAGTATATGATCGATGAGTTGAGGTTCTACACAAGTTTGTAGATATATAAACTCAAAGATGTCATTTACATAAGTCAAACCAAGTATGTGAAAGTGATATTGAATAAATTTGGGTTAGAAGACTCAAAACCTATTGGTATTGCAATGGTAACATAATATAAACTATCTAAGGAAGATGATTCTAAAGAAGTGGATGAGATACTATATAGATCTATGATCAATAAGCTATAGTATGTGGTGAACAATAGACTAGATATAACATAGGCAGTTGGGTTAGTGGCTACATTTTTGTCTAATGCCAAAGAATCTATTTTGATTGCAATAAAGAAAATATATAGATATCTTAAGGGGACTATAGACTATGGTATATGGCATGGACACATGCAATTTGACATGTTGAATGCATTTACTGATGTAGATTGGACAATTAATGTAGATGATTGGAAGAGAACAAGTGGTGGAGCAATTTTTGTTAGTGATAGGATTGTGTCATGGAAAAAAGAAAAGAAAAAAAGATTGTGCATCTCAATCAACTATTGAATCTTACTATGTGGTTATTACAATTAATTGCACTCATTTAATATTGATCAAGCTAATTCTGGAAGGAATTTAGGAAAATATAACTGATCCTATGGTTATCTACTATGATAACATAAGTGCAAGTAATATCTCAAAGAACCTAACGATGCACTCTAAGACCAAGCACATGTTAGAAAGTAAAGTACACCAAGATAATTGTGAAGGGAGGGATGTAAATCAGATATTATCTTTAAAAAATTATAATAATTTTATCAAATCTGAATTTTGTAATCAAAAGATGAAACAACCATAGAAAGACAAATATACACAATAACATTAGATTTGTTAACTAGGGAAACCCTTGATCAGAGGGAAAACCCTAATGGGAGTGATATCCATAAGATGATGTATGAATATAAAAGTTCCTTGTGAAAGGATAGACTCTATTAGGAGAAAAATGAAATAAAATCAGTACATATGAGTCCCATTTAGGAGACTTTGAATCCCTAACAGGATCTTTCAACCCGGTTAGGAGTTGTGCCAACTCTATTAGGAGTTGATACGAAGACAAATGAACCCATTGTCCAATTTCTTTAAGATTGTCTTTTCTAAACAATATTTAGGGTAACATATCCAAGTACATGAATTGACTAAACACAATTTTTTTTTGCCAATATAGTTCCTTTGAATTTCATAGTACATCCTCAACATCAATCTCTACTCTAACCTTAGCCAAATTCACATTCAAGTTCATAGAAAAAATAAACTTCCACACTAGATACTCAACCAAAAGAAAATTATCCTTATGTTATACCATGTCCTAAAAAACATATGTAGTTAGCCTTGAGGCTGTCTCAATTTACAATGAATAGCATAGGAACAAACTAATATATTATATTTACACATTACATTATAATATATGCTTCCCATAATGATAGTAACTAGGAACAACACTTTGAATAGTCTTCAAAAATATTCACAAAATGAACATTGGATACTTCCATGTTAACCAAAGCATCCTGAACATGATTCTACCATTATCCAAGACTTTTGAAAGATCTTTAGCCTCAATAAAATGATATGACACAATTACCAGTACTCTCTTACTAGAAACTCACTCTAAGAGAAGTCTCCATAGAAACTTCTGTTAACTCACGCCAATCTGCATCTCTCTTTCTAAATACATAGAAACAACATCATAAAATGTTCCTAGATTCTACTCTAAATGTACAAAACATAACTCTCTCACCATGAACCATGATGAACGAATCTTCATCTACAAATCTAGCTGAATTGTCCAAAAATTTCATATGTTGATATCAATGACAAAAATAGTCATTAATGTAATACATAAGCTCTTAATCATCTCTCTAATATACTGATAATCTCCCCTATATAGTCATACCTTTAGCAACATCAAGCATTCATGCTAACACCACATAGCCATCAAGTATCATTTTCTTAAACAATAGGTTCAAGAAAAAGAAGGTTGGAATATGTCCCAAATAAGTAACAAGTAGTAGACATATTCACCAAGTCATTAAATAAGGATATGTTTTAGTATCTAAGAGGTAGGTTAGAGGTCATTCCATTACCTAAGTTTAACTAAAAAAGGATGCAATAACAAATATTCAAGTGTACTCATTAACCATTTGTATGCTTTGAATTGATGTTCAAAGGCTACTCCTTAGGGGAAGTAGTTGCAATTGTATTAAATACTAGTAAGTTAAAATTTGTAGAAGAGGAAATAGGTGTGTATTGACACCTTTGACATTCTTAGTAAAGATGGGAGGCAGAATGTATTGATATGAAAAGTATGTATAGAAAAAGGGAGAAAATATATAAGAAGTTTTGAGTAAGAGAGAAAGTCTAACAAAGTTATGAAAGATATTAGTTCAAATATTTTGTTTCTAGTATTGATCGTGAACAAGTTTTACACATTGAGAAGAGAAGTGTAGTAGATGTTGTCATCAATGTCAAAGGGGGAGATCATTGGAATAACTAATTTTTTGATGAATCATAATGTTAGTAATGTCATTGTATGAATTTATGACACTTCTAGGATGAAAATGTGATAGGTAAATTCATGAAAGGTTTGATGAATAGGTTAAAGAAGAACTAGTTCTTGAGTAATAATTAGTTGGTTGATGAATCACAATTGATGTCAATGTTGGTGTGAATCTAGATCAGTTACTTACAATCTAGTAATATGGATGAACATATAGAGGTAATGATCTAGCATCACATTGTTTGAGGACAATGCATGGATAAGATTATAGAAGAAGAAAATGTTTGGTCAAAATTTGTTTGGCCTCTTGGCACCAAATTCTATGAATCAATTGGTGTAGTCTTGTCAACTAGTATCCTAATTTATGTTTTTTTCTTATAGTGTGTGGGATATGCGTGACATATTTAAATTTCATGTTGGTAATATGTTTAGGTTTTGATTAAGGCAATGTCAGACTTGGAATACCAATATATATTGTGAAGGATGAATAGTTTGTGTTGTTGATTGTGTTCAAGCAAGTGTGGTGAAGAATTGCAAGGTGAAATTTAGGTGAAAGAAAGTCAACTGTGTTAAGGAGTGAGTTCGGGTTTGAGTGGATTTGATAAGGAATAGGTAGTATTTTTTCATATATCATTCTTTGTGTTGTTTCCTAACATTTATAACAATGAAATTCTTTAACTTGGAGGATCCTAATAGGCCCTTTTTTGTAAATCCTTCAAATGATGATATTTTTAATAGGGTAAAGCTTCTAGTAGGGCTAGAGGTAAATTCTTTAGTATGTGTCATCTAATAATGTCTTTGTACTTCCTATTAGGATTAATCTCCTAATAGGGTGTACTTTAGAAGAGTACATAATTTTTGGGTACTAATCCTCACTGCAATTTCAATCTAAGTTGGGTTTCTGTAATACCAAAGTCTCAAAGTCAACTTTATGGATGTTTACATGTGGTGAATACATTTATGTGTTTCTATAAAGTTGTGTATCATTTAAAGGTTTAAAAGGTTGAAGAGTTGAGTTTTTTTATTATGAATTCACCCCCTTTCTTAGTAATCTAATCTCTTAGGAATAACAATAAATTCTCCTCCTCTATTTGACCTTAGGCATATTATATTTAATATAGATTGTTTTCTACCTTAGTTTTATAAATATTGAACATATCAAAAGTCTTAGTTTTTTCTCTTAAAAAGCCAACCTATATCATCCTAGAATAATTATTAGCAAGAAGAATGAAGTTTCTCTCACAATAATAGAATCTTACTTTTGTTGGACCATGTTGTGCACTAAGAAAGTGTCACACTCTAAACCCTTCTATCCAAGTGATTCCATGAGATTGGAATGCTTGGATGTCAACTTAGAGCTCCCTATCCATGGAGTGAAAAGAAGTGTTTTGAACAATACAAATGACTCTTAGTTGAGCCTTACAGACACATTCCTTTCTAGTAAACCATGCAATGGGAGGTTCCTTGAGATGAGAGCAAGAATGCAAGTATCCACAATGACTTCCTCAAACATGCAATACAAATGTGATCTACACTAGAATGAGATGCACAAATAGAACTAGATTAAGCAAAATAAGAGTATTACAAAACCATCCTAGTTATACTATGTGAGTGATATTATTGCAAAAGAGAAATTAGGCTACATGCATCTACAATAAAATGCCATGATATGAGAGAATGCAGACAAGAGGATAGAAGTACTCCATAAGCTCTCAAGAATTCAATCAATAAACCAGCAACATA
Source organism: Cupressus sempervirens (assembly GCA_028749045.1). Classification (NCBI taxonomy): domain Eukaryota; kingdom Viridiplantae; phylum Streptophyta; class Pinopsida; order Cupressales; family Cupressaceae; genus Cupressus; species Cupressus sempervirens. Next base: position 426,165,919 of record CM053793.1, on the reverse strand, counting down.
AAAATACTAAGAGTGTGGATTCTTTGAGAAGGGGAATATTCTTTATTTTAAAGATGTATGGATAGTGGAGATCAAGATCAAGAGATGAATGATCAAGGTGGAGTTTGAAAATGGGAGTGATCCATGTGCACAAGCAAGTCAACCAATAAGAAAAGAGTCGATTTTGCATGTGAGACAAACAACCTTTTCTTTTAATTTGTAAAATAGAAAAAGGACAAGTTATGTGTGCACATTGAGTGGGTTAGAAGAATAGGGTCTTTTATTTAATTGAAAGGGACATGTTCTTTTAATCAAATGATGAACTTAGCTAGTATAGTCAAACTATAGGTTATAATCAAATGAATTGATTTTTAGCAATTTGGTCTAGACAAATGATTAATTAATTTAACCAAAATGCTAAGAAGGGGGCTAATAGTCCAAGAGACTATTTTTAGTTGATTACATTTGCCCCTCTTTGACTAATGTGTGATTGATTTGGGAACACATTATGCGAAAGAAAATAGAAGCCAAGTAGAAAGCAATAGGTAGAGATATCTGATTCCAAAGAATGATATGCAAAAAGAAATAGCAAATTCTAAATGTATAGCCTGATAGTGATAGTTCTAAATGCTAGTAAAGAGACGATGTCTAAACTCAAGAAGAATGATAAAACCAAGAAAAGAAGATAGATTGAGAGCAAATGAAAAGATAAAAACTATGCTCCTCATAAATAGATAGTTGTAGCAAGTGATGATAGATTATTTCTACCCCCTCAAGATTGAAATAAAAATGAGGTAAGGGGAATGTAGAAATGAGCTAGATATGAGAAAATTGAGATATAAAAAAGTCCATGATAACAAATATGTGTTTAGAACCAAAGAGTGACCATAAGGAAATGATAGAATGTCCTAGTTTGACCAGAGTTGACCATGAAGGATAAAGTATGAAAATTACATCAATTGAAGTAGAAATATAATTTAGACATGAAAATATGAAGTGAAGTAGATAGGAAGTGTAGAAATGATGAAGACATGGAGAAATGAAGATGCCCTAGCGAAGATTCAAAGATTAAACCTCAAAAGGTCAAGTAACTACATAGAAGAAGGTAGAATTTTGAAATTTTATTTTGACTATCAAGATGAACTCTTATTTTGATTTCAATCCCAAAAATGGATTCAGGACGTCAAAATTAGCTAGGGGTGGGATTTTTGGAAAATTTTGAGGAGTTTGAAAAATGAGCCAAAATGAGGTCGGAAGGTTATATGAGGAGTCCAAGTGTCATTTTCAATTCATTTGTCTTTTTTGATTTTGAGAGCTTTTGAGTGGCCTAGAGAGAGAATATGGCTTTAGTGGGTGTTTCAATCCACAAACATCATTTCAAGCATAGTTGGCTGCACAACCAACCACCTAACTATGAGGCACTGATAAGTCATCAAAATTTTGTCATTTCTTTGAAGCATTTATGTCATTTTTGGCACATTTTAGAGGTTTGAAAAAGGAATATCGTGCAATATTTCAAAAGTATCATGTGGGGACTTTGAGAAATATTGCGTGATATTTTTGTCACACAAAATGTATTGCCCCACTTTAAAAGGTCTATCATTTCAGCCATACCCAAATATCACCCTATTTGGTGTGAAATATCACTCGGGCAAAAAGTATCACTCTGGTACTATGAAAAGTATCACATGATACTGTATCACCAAGAAGTGTTGCCTACTTATAGAAAGAAGTATTGCACAATCTTTTTTTTTAGTTTGAATTTTGGCATGTTTGATCACTTTTTCAATGTTATTGATGTTTGCTTGACTGTGTTTTGCAGATTGCATTTCCCACACTTCTTGTCAGGGTCCCCAAGGTGGTGGGGTTGTGTGTCTTACAACATTTGACTGGCAATGAGAGAGACACCATATCAAGTATGGTGCTGAAGTGTGTCACATAGTGCCACACATACGGATGAACCACAAGTTGTTGACTACACTGGTCAAGTGATGGCATAATGAGCACAACACATTTTATTTGTTGACTAGAGAGGCCACCATTACAATGGAGGATGTATATCACATCCTTTAGGTACCATGATATAATGATTGAGTGAGTTTTATGTTTGATTTCCCTTTTGCATTTTAAGTTTTTGATATCCATGCGAGACATATTGATGCGAGGTTTTTACATGTCATAGGTTTATTATGATTAGACCTCGATAGAGGAAAGAGTAGCCATTCAGGAGATTTTTTAGGATGTTACCATCCTAGACTACCATTTCAGTTGGGAGCAGCTCCTAGATGAGTATGGGGATGTGATGCAGGAGCATCCAGAGGTATAAGGGCAATCATGTGTCACCCAAAAAAAAATGTACTTAGACTTAGTTTTTGTTTCATGTGTTTTTATTTTTGGATACCCATTTGGGTAAAATAAAGGTTCCAACTCTCACAGTTCCACTATCAGTGTGCTAGAAAATCTTGAAAAAATAGGAGCATGTAATTGGGCCACCATTTTGGTGAACTAGGAGGTGCAAATTGGCTAGATGAATGTAATTGTAATTTAGAGCATTCCAAAAAAAGAATCAGGTCAAAAGGCCCCACGGTTTGAAAGTTATTGCAGTTTTTCAAGTTTTGGAGACCTCCTAAGAATACTTCAAAGTTAGGTTAGGTACATTAAATGACCTCAAAAAGAGCCAAAAAATGGGGGATGAGCAAAGCTGCTCCATACGGCTATAAAGTGCTTTGAGAGCTTTCTGAAAATGTAAACGGTTCGTCAATCGGAGCTACAGTTCAAAAGTTATGCCTCCCGGAAGTTCGGTTACCATTTCTGGATTCTTCTAGATTTGCACCAACTTCTAACGCAGCTTCTGGAACCTCCTATTTGGTCGATGGATGCCTACTAGCACTTTCTAGAATGTACTCCTAGTCCTTAACCCTTCGAGGTCTATTTAAGGAGATTTATGGCATTGTAAAAGGCAGTTCGGAGTGGAATTTGAGAGGAGGTACTGAAAGGAGAAATTATCTCCAAATTTATGCTATTGTAAGCCCTTAGGGCATGTTTTGAAGTTTATTTTCTCTGTACTATTTGTACTAGCTTATTTTTTTAGTTAATACAATTTCCCTTTTCTATTGTGTCCATTCTGTTCTTGGGTTGTGTCCCCATCAAGTGGTATCAGAGCTGGTTTTCCTGAGTGTGTAGACAGAATGCCAACTGTGAGGCAGTTTGCACCAGGACTGTGTGGTTGTGGGTTTGAGTTAAGAAGATGCCTCCATGAAGAGAGCATGATGGAAGGGCTAGAGCTATTAATCCTGAGGAGGTTAGAGCCCTCCAAAGGCAGGTACATGCATTGCAAGAGGAGCTCCGTAGAGGAGCAAATGTTGCCGCAAGTGACGACAGTGAGGATGACAATGAAGAAGAAGTAATGGAACCAGAAGGGGAATTTGATGGGGAAGTTTTGAATCATGCAGAGGAAAGGCTTTTTAGGGCCATTACTAAGTTTGGAAAAAGACCTACAATTGAAGTGGGTGTATTTTCAGAAAATTTGAAACCAGATGAGTTGATCGATTGGATCAATGAACTGGAAGAATACTTTGAGTATGAGGATATCAGGGACCCAGATAGGGTTAAGTTTGCAAAGGCCAAACTAAAAGGCCATGCCAAAATTTGGTGGCAAGAGGTCCAATTGGAAAGAAACAGAAGAGGAAAGGAGAAGATCACAAGATGGGATCGCATGGTGGACAAATTGAAGAAGCAGTTCATTCCTATGGACTATGAGCTTGATTTGTTTAAGAAGATGCATGGGTTAAAGCAAGCAGGAAGATTAGTCCAAGAATATACAGAGGAATTTTATCGACTCTTGATTAGAGTGAGACATGCAGAAGAAAATAAGGAGAAGGTTGCTCGTTATATCAGTGGGTTGCGACCTAGCATCCAGGAGGAATTAAGTCTAGTAAGAATGACCAGCGTTGAAGAGGCATACCAATTTTCCCTACGAGTTGAAGAGAAGCTGAATAAAAGGTTTGATGGAAGACAAAGAGGGCGCGGTCAAGGAGGAAGGGGAAGCGGTAGATCATCTGGAGGTCGCAATGAAACCCAAAAGAAAAATGAAGATGTGGATACTAGCAGGAACTAGAGGAATGAGGGTTTCAACCGCTCCCATGATCAAGAATTTGGAAATCAGAGAGGAAGAGGTAGAGGACGTGGACAAGGAAGAGGAGGCTTCTGTGGTACCTGTTTCCATTGCAATGAAGAAGGTCATCATGCCTTTGAATGCCCTCAATGACAAGGAAGGACAGATAGGAGAGCTGAGGGACAAGCTAGGGTTGCTCATGTGGATGAGGATGCACAATCATCACATTCAAAGGATGCAAAAAGAGGAGAGACCTTGGTAAATGAAAGAGTCCTACTAAGTGGTGATATTGAACCAAGACAACGGAGGAGTTTGTTCCGTACCAGATGCAAGTGTGAGGATAAATGTTGTGACGTGATCATTGATGGTGGTAGCACTAATAACTTGGTATCAGAAGAGATGGTCTCTAAGCTAAAGCTCAAGAGGGAGAAACATCCCCAGCCCTATCGGATTGCTTAGGTAAAAGATGATCATAAGGTCCTGGTAAGTGAACAATGTTTAGTAAAATTCAAAATTGGGAGTTACCATGATGAATTTCTCTATGATGTTATTTTGATGGATGTTTGCCATCTATTGTTGGGTAGACCATGGCAGTTTGATAGACATGCAGTACATGATGGACATGCAAACACATACTCTCTGACAAAGGATGGAGTTCGCCACAAATTGAAGCCCATGAAAAAGGAAGGGGAAAAGGTATGTAGCAGTGCTAGGATTTGTCTTGTTGATGAAAGGAAGTTTTTAGATGGCATGAAACATTAGCATATGTGCTATGCTTTGATTCCTAGGAAAGATAAAGAAGGTAGTAGTGAAATACCAGTTGAAGTTTCAGATTTATTAGGGGAGTTTGGAGATATTATCTCTGATAATTTTCTAGATGGATTGCCACCAGTAAGGCAAATTAGTCATTAGATAGATCTGATTCCAGGAGCTAGTTTGCCTAACAAGGCTTCTCATAGGATGACTCCTACTGAAACAGAGGAGCTAAATAGACAGGTTCAAGAGTTGTTGAGGTAGGGCTTGATTCGAGAGAGCTTGAGTCCATGTGTAGTACCTGCAGTACTCGCACCAAAGAAAGATGGAGAGTGGAGGATGTGTACAAATTCTCAAGCTATAAATAGGATCACCATCAAGTACCGATTTCCTTTGCCAAGGATGGATGATATTATGGACTGCTTGAGTGGAGCTCAGTACTTCACAAAGATAGATCTGAAGAGTGGTTATCACCAGATACGAATTCGAGAAGGAGATGAGTGGAAAACAGCCTTCAAGACCAAGGAGGGTCGTTATGAGTGGTTAGTCATGCCCTTTGGATTGACGAATGCCCAAGCACCTTCATGCAGCTCATGAATGAGGTACTTAAGAAGTTCTTGGGAAAATTTGTTATTGTTTATTTGGATGATATTTTAATTTTCAGCAAGACTTTGGAAGAACATTTATTGCATATTCGTAGTGTCCTTGAAAGGCTAAGGGAAGAGAAACTGTTAATTAATCTGAAGAAGTGTAACTTTGCAAAAAGGGAGTTGGTCTATTTGGGGTTTGTTATATCACTTGAAGGTCTCAAAATGGATCCGGAGGAGGTAAAAGCCATCTTGGAATGGCCTACTCCAAGGTTTGCTACTGAGGTAAGATCATTTCATGGTCTGGTTAGTTTTTACAGGAAGTTTATTAGGAATTTTAGTGGCATATGTGCACCCCTAACTGATACAATAAGAGGGGATAGAAAAGAGTTCAAATGGACTACAGTAGCTGCGAGAAGTTTTGAATTGCTAAAGAAGAAGGTAACAGAACAACCTGTGTTGGCACTTCCAAATTTTAGAAAAGTATTCTAGGTGGATTGTGATGCTAGTGGCAACACTATTGGGGCTGTATTAAGCCAAGAAGGTAAGCCTATTGCATATTTTAGTGAAAAATTGAATGATGCAAAGAAGAAGTATTCTGTTTATGATCAAGAGTTCTATGCAATAGTTCAGGCCTTAAAGAAATGGAGGCATTATTTATTGCCAAAGGAATTTGTTTTTTATACTGATCATCAGGCATTACAGTACCTAAATAGTCAAGGTAAATTGAATCAGAGGCATATGAAGTGGGTAGAGTTCTTGCAGAACTATACATTTGTGTTGAAGCATAGAAGTGGAAAATCTAACAAGGTTGCAGATGCACTAAGTAGGAGACAGTTGTTGCTTACAACAATGTAGGTTGAAGTAGTTGGGTTTGATGAACTCAAGAATTTGTACCTCGAGGATCCTGATTTTGTTGAAGCCTGGAAAGCTTGTAAAGAACCTGTTGTTGTAGATAGAACCAAGTGGTTAGACTATTTGATTCAGGATGGCATGTTGTTCAAGGGTAGTCAATTGTGCATTCCAAGAAGTTCCATGAGGGAAAATATGATTAAGGAGAAACATAGTGGAGGGATGGCAGGACATTTTGGTTGAGATAAGACCATTTCCATTCTTAGAGAACATTATTTTTGGCCTCAAATTTCACAGGATGTGAAGAAGTTTGTACAGAGTTGCCAAGTTTGTCAAGTTGCCAAGGGGTTTAGTCACAATACTGGCCTATATCAGCCATTGCCTGTTCCATCAAGGCCATGGGAGGACATAAGTATGGATTTTGTTCTTGGATTGCCAAGGACACAAAGGGGTAATGACTCAGTATTCGTGGTGGTTGATAGGTTCTCCAAAATGGCACATTTCATTCCATGCCACAAAACTCATGATGCTGTCCATATTGCAGACTTGTTCTTCAGAGAGGTGGCAAGACTACATGGTCTTCCAAGGAGTATAGTTTCTGACAAAGATACTAAATTTGTGGGGTATTTCTAGAGGACATTGTGGAAAAAGTTGAGAACAGACTTGAAATTTAGTTCCACACATCACCCACAGATTGACGGCCAAACAGAAGTGGTAAACAGAAGTCTGGGCAATTTGCTGAGATGTTTAGTTGGGGATAAGCCCAAGGGATGGGATTTGATTCTACCGCAAGCAGAGTTTGCTTACAATAACTCTATAAATAGGAGTACTGGAAAATCACCATTTCAAATTGTATATGGGAATAGCCCAAGGACTACACCAGAATTGAGGAAGATAGAACAAGGGGAGAGGACAAGTGCTGAAGCTGAGGAATTTGCTGAACATATCAAGTGTCTACATGAGGAGGTTCAAGCATACATTACCAAGATGAATCAAGAGTATAAAGCTAGGGCTAATCAAAGGAGAAGACATAAGGAATTCCATGTAGGGGATCTAGTCATGGTGCACTTACGAAAAGAAAGATTTCTAGCCAGTACTTACAACAAGCTGAAAATGAAGAAATTTGGCCCCTGCAAAATTTTGAAGAAACATGACTCAGGAAATGCATATGAAGTGGAGCTTCCAGACGGTATTCACATTTCTCCCATTTTTAACATTGCAAATTTAATAGAGTATCATGATGATGGTGCAGATGAGGAGTTGGTGTTAGAGCCATGTCCAATTCTTACTTCTAAGAAGGAGGAGATAGAAGACATTCTAGATCATCGTGTGGGTAGGAGTACCAGAAACATGAAGTATGAAGAGTATTTGGTCAAATGGAAAGGACGACCGATCGAGGACTCAACTTGGATTTCAGCAGCTGAGGTTTCCCATTTGGGATTTCCTCTACCATTCATAAAGTGACAGGGTTAGTTTTCAATCTACCCTGGGTGTCTGATGCAGGAGCATCCAGAGGTATAAAGGCAATCCTGTGTCACCCAAAATAAATGTACTTAGACTTAGTTTTTGTTTTATGTGTTTTTATTTTTGGATACCCATTTGGGTCAAATAAAGGTTCCAACACTCACAGTTCCACTATCAGTGTGCTAGAAAATTTTGAAAAAATAGGAGCATGTAATTGGGCCATCATTTTGGTGAACTAGGAGGTGTAAATTGGCTAGATGAATGTAATTGTAATTTAGAGCATTCTAGAAAAAGAATCAGGTCAAAAGGCCCCACAGTTTGAAAGTTATTGCAATTTTTTGAGTTTTGGAGACCTCTTAAGAATGCTTCAAAGTTAGGTTAGGGGCATTAAATGACCTCAAAAAGGGCCAAAAAAATGGGGGACGAGCATAGCTTGTCCATAGGGCTATAGAGCGCTTCGAGAGCTTTTCGAAAATGTAAACAGTTCGTCAATCAGAGCTACGGTTCAAAAGTTATGCCTCCCAGAAGTTCGGTTACCATTTCTGGATTCTTCTAGATTTGCACCGACTTCTAACGCAGCTTCTGAAACCTTCTATTTGGTCAGTGGATGCCTACTAGCACTTTCTAGAATGTACTCCTAGTCCTTAACCCTCCGAGGTCTATTTAAGGAGATTTATGGCATTGTAAAAGGCAGTTCGGAGTGGAGTTTGAGAGGAGGTACTGAAAGGAGAAATTATCTCCAGATTTATGCTATTGTAAGCCCTTAGGGCATGTTTTGAACTTTATTTTCTCTGTACTATTTGTACTAGCTTATTTTCTCAGTTAATACAATTTCCCTTCTCTGTTGTGTCCATTCTATTCTTGGGTTGTGTCCCCATCAGGATGAGTAACCATTACCATATCTATTGTTTCATTGGTTGCTTAGGCTTTGGTTACCGACAGGGGCTAGAAGGGCTTCCTATTAGGATGGGATAGATTGGTAGTAGATTTGATTTAAATGGCCCCAAAGGATGGCACGGGGACCAAGGATCCTAGTGGACACGTACCATGAGTTGCATGAGGTAGTATCTCATGGTGGATGAACCTAGGCATGTAGATCAATGTTGGCTCAGAAATGAGCTTGGGAGCACATTGAAGTGATTTGGCTGTGGGTGCACTTGTGAGAGTGCAATTAGCCATTCATTGTCAAATACATAGGGTTCATACCATAGAGTTATAGTGGGGATGTGACATACTATTGGTGAATCTTGGATGAGCTTACTTCTTTTGTGTGGCAGTCGTATCGCTAGTGTCACAAATGGTCTGACTCTTGGGAGTTGGAGTATATGCGCTACAGTCAACCATTATTAGGAGGCATGCAGATATGGTAGAGCACTTTGTGATTAGCTCGGTATGGTGCTTTTTTTCTCAGTGGTATGTGGTCTCAGGTGAGACTACAATTTATGCATAGTATCATGGAGAGGAGACACAAGGTTGCCTTCCTATGCTTGACTATTATGTAGGCCTACGAGCAAAAACAACTTTGGTGTGTTATCCGTGGGACTATCATCCTAAGGTGGCAGATGTAGGGGAAACCCAAAATACTTATATGGCATGCAGAGGCTTTCATTTATTAGGTTCACATGACTACAAGCCCCACTCATAGCAGTTGGATAGAAGGGAGATGAAGGAGACAATAGTGGAGGCGGAGGTAGAGACAGTAGACAGATGGAGGTTGGGAGTAGTTTCTGAGCAAGGAGGAGATGCATATAGGCTAGAGACTAACCCATGAGGGATGAGGAAGAGGAGGATAAGGAAGAGGAGAAGCATCCATTGAGATATAGGAGAGAAGAACGAGTGGAGGTACGACAAGACTAGCTTGTTGGAGGAGATGATGATCGTGATGCTAGGATCTTGACTCTAGAGGTAGAGATATAGAGGTTGAGGATGATTGTAGTGGTCAAAGATTAGCATCTAGTGGATGCATTGGCCAAGGCAGATAAGAAAGAGAGAGTGTTAAGAGATGATCTGGCAGAGGCCTAATGGGAGGTGGAGCTACAATTGGCTAGGGCAACTACTATCATGGGGTATACATTGCTATAGTTCAAGTAGACCAATAGGTACCTATGTACTCTAAGAGGGTTGGTAGATCAGATCAACCACCATTAAGGTCACTAGCAACTCCTCCCTAGGTACAACCTACTCATGAGGGGGGAATCCAGTGTTAGGTCTAGGCTAATGTTTGATGACAATTGTATTGTACCACATGTATTTTGAGACATATATCCAGATTTTGGATCTCACATTGTACATGTATTGTGACACATTTTGATATATGAGATATTGGATTTGAGCGATGGTCATGTGCACTTGTTTCATTTTGTGGATGTTTCAGCATTTTTATGTTTCCATGTGATGTTTTTAGTTTCTTGCTGATGTATGCATTGTTTTATGCTCATGTTGATATGTTCATGGATCTCCTTCATGTATAGTTTTTAGCTCTCATGTGTATGATATAGGCTCATATTTTTTGAAAATGTGATACTTGGATAGATCATATGTAATTTTTTGATTAACCCCTTATGATGACATGATAGCAAAGAGATGAAGGGAGAGACCAAGAAGGTGAAAAGACATGATCATGAGAAAAAGAAGAGAAAAGAAGATATGAAAACAAGTAGCCAACATGTTTGAGAAAAGATGAAGAGGGAGCTCTCCCCATATGCAAAAATGCAAGAATAAGCTAGAAAATGAGCCTATGATGCAAATTGATATGCAAATTGGTTTATTTGCAAGGAAGGAAAAATATTTAAACTCTGATTACATCATTGAGCATTTATTAGGGACATCATCAAATCATACAACCATCTCTAGTATAACTATGAGGATATAAGTATGATTGATATCTTATAGGAATGTGGAAATCCAATCTAAGCATCAAAGACATGTAAGTCAAGATGGCCACATGATTAGATTCCCTAATTTTAATATAGAAACATTACACTTGTATCAAGGCATAAGTGTCAGGATAACCCCTTAGTGCAGTCTTCCAAAAATAGACAAGAATGATACATTGTAGGTCCAAAGTGTCAAGTAGGATAAGCATGAATGCTCTAAAACACTTTAGACTAACAAAGTATACCCACAAGTAGAAAGAAAGTAAAATATGCCCCATGCTCCCAATCATCTAGTCCATGACATCCTCAAAAGACCATTAGGGAGGAAACACATAGCAAAGAAATTGTCATTAAAAACACATAAAGAAAGATAAACTTTATCATATTTCAATAGTGTAAATGTTTATGTGCATGTTGTAAGGAAACTTGGCAAGAAAGAATATAACTGTTTCCACATGACCCATAATAGATCTAAAATAAATACGAAATTAAAATTCATATGCAAGAATAGACAACATACCCACAAAATTGTGACACAAGATATACCCTGGAAAACTCTCATTGAGGGAAAAATTCAGCCTCCAAAAGCATCCATCACCATGTATTATTCAGCAAAAAAATCATTATAATACAACCATGGAAGCCTTCATGGCCATAGCCACAACTGAGCAAACTATGTGAACAAACATGAATCCACACATCCCATGCCATGCTTCCAACCTTCACAAATGCTCCCTTGGCTAACCTGTCAAGCCTTGTCCTGCTCAACTCTTGCCTTTCTCACTCTTACTCTACAACAATTACCCTTGTGGTTGCTTATATAGTAGCAAGTCCCACAAAACCACTAAGTGGTATTACATAAACCATGTGCTACCTAACCCACTGACCGCACATTTAATATTGGGAATTTAATTATTTTTTCCAATATTAAATAATTACATGAAATATTATCATAATATTACAATACAACTCATCAAGAATATTCCATGAGAATCTTTACATGTTGCACGTCCATCTAGATGCAACATTACATAATAAAATATAACAATATTATGCAATGTGTGCAACACCCATTATCTCAACACATGTGTGTAAGTCACTTGGTCATTCCTTCAAGACTTGATTTTGATGAGAAATATTGTAACATCTGAGACTTTACCTATAGACTATCAGAAAAGTGTTGAGAAACACTTGATGTCAAGTTGGGGGTTGAGAAACACTATTTTTGTGAGTTTCCAAAGAAACCCTAATGCACAAGGAGACTCCAATAGGATAAGTAGTTGTGCCCTAAGACATGGACAAGGGACAACTCTAAGCTATGAAATGTGTTGTAGAGTGGGTGAATGAGATTGATAGACATAGGTGCAAGGGTCTGAAGTAGTGTCTGTTTCTAGGTTTTCACCACTTGGTAGGTTTTTTGAGAACTTTGTCAATTTTTTTGTATTTATTATTTTATTGGTGATACATCAAAGTGCATATTGCTAGGTTTTTACTATGATCATTCTTTTAGGATATTTTTTATTTTTTAGGATTTTTTAGGATCAATAGATATGTACAAATAGCTGAGCTGTGAGCCTTTAAACACATAAATTTTTTAGATGTAGCACATTGATAGGCTCCACAAGTTGTTCCCCCTTCTAGAGTAGAAATTTGATAGTCACCAGACCCAAATTCTACTATGATAATGTAAGGGCCCAACTCATTCAGCTCAAAGTTCCCTTTTTTCTCTTTTTTTTGTTGATCTTTGGGATTTTCTGTAAGCACAAGCTCACCCACTTGGAACTCATGGAAGATGAACTTTCTTATTGTATATAGTAGACATTCACCTTTGATAATCCCTCATATGGTTGAAATCAACCTTGTGGTGTTCATCAAGGGTTTCTAGCTCTTGTACTCTCATAGCCCTATGGTCTTCATTGGTCCTCATGAACAATAGCTTTGAAAAATTAGATTCAACTTTAGGTAAATAATCCCATTATCTAGAAGTTTAAAATTATTTCAACTTACCAATCAATGACTCCATGTTTAATCTTACAATGAGAGATGCCACTTCCTTAATAGAGTTAAATTTTGTTTCATAGGTTGGTATCAACGATTTGAGAATCTTCTACATAATTTTATCTTCAATTATGGTTCCACTAATACTCCTTATCCTTGTAACAATCTATGTAACTCTTTGAACAAAAGCTCTAACTCATCATCCTTCATTCACACATTCTTTATCTTTGCTTTCTAGTTTAGTAACTTTTCTTTCCTTGTGTACTGATCTCTTTCATATAGTCTCTCCAATTTTGTCCAAATCATGTTGAATCGAATTCTTTTACTTCTATAAATTCTTCTTCTAATAATGCATTGATTAAGGATTATCTTGTAATCATATTACACTAAAATTGTTTCTTCCCTTCATTTGTACATGGAGATAAATTATTCTTCAATTTAAAATCTTTATTCATCTTTATAGTCATCCATAAATTAATACCCATATTATTCAAGGGAGTTCTCATCTTGTTCTTCCAGCTATCATAGTTGTCTTCATCAAACATTGGATTTTTTTTCTTGTATGTCATCTTGTATCTCCTTGTAATCACCTAAAAATGGTCATCTAGACTATTAGCCCCTTTTTCAACATTTTGGCTAAATTAATTTAATCATTTACCTAGACCAAATTGCTAACAATCAATTTATTTGAGTATAACCTATAGTTTGACTATGCTATCCTAAGTTCATTATTTGATTAAAAGAACATGTCCCCTTTTAATTAAATAAAAGACCCCATTCTTCTAACCCACTTAAAGTGCACACATAAAGTCCTTTTTCTATTTTGAAATTAAAAGAAAAGGCTTTGTGACTTTTGTCTTATATGACAAGTCAACTTATATTCTATTGGTTGACTTGTGTGTGCACATGGATCACTCCTCTTTTCAAATTCTACCGTTGATCATCCACCATCTTCATCTTGATCTCTACCATCCGTACAAATTTAAAAGGGAGAGAGCTTTCCCCCTCAAAGCATCCCTCATTTGAATATTGTTATGCTGCAGGTTTTCTAATAGGTTTCTTTGGAGCTTTGTGAAGAACTTCTCATTTCTTGTCTCATTCTCTCATTACCATTGCACACTAGTTTATATTCATACTTACATGCTAGTTTAATTATTTCTTTGCAATAATCTATCTCACATAGTTTAAATAACGGTATTGTAACACTCTCATTCATATTCTAGCATAGTTGCATCTTGCATCTCCATTCTAGTTTAGTCTTCCATCTTACATTACATACTTGAGGGATTCCTTGAGATATTTGCACTCTTGCTCTTGTCTCAAAGAACCTCCTGTTGCATCATTTACTAGCAAGAAGCACATTCCTAAGGCTTAGCTAAGAGCTTTCATGCTTGAATACTAGCCTCTTGCACTCCGTGGATAGGGAGCTCTAAGCCGGCATCCAAACATTCCAACTCATGGAATCATTGGGATAGAATAGTTTAGAGTGTGACACATTTCTAGTGTACACTCCTCAAGTTGTTAAGGTTCACTATCAAAGAGGACTTGATGCTCTAATGAAAAATATGAATGAGAAAAATACCACACCTCATAGCTGAGGAGTGGGGATTAATTACTTGTGGATAATATTTATAAAATGAAAAATTATAAAATTGATCACCAACTCACAAGATATCAATACACAATAACAAGAAACTCAACCTCATAACACAATAATTTTTTTAACCTAGGAAAGCTCTTAGTTAGAGGGGAAAAAATCCTATGGGCAATGATACCCACTAGATCTTGTACTAATATATAAATTTCTTTTTAAAGGATCTAATCCTATGAGGAGTTGATACAATCTATTTAGTATAATTTTCCTTATTAAAGGATTGATCCTTGTTAAAGGAATTGAACCCCTATTAAAAGGTTTCAACTCTATTATGAGTTGATGAGGACAAAAGGATTACTACCCAAAGGATAAGACTCATTGTCTCAAAAGGCAAAGGTTAAATCCACCTTCTAGATCTATAGATCCAATAAGTATGAACTAACTATATAACTACTTAGTTAGAACTATAGCTCCTTTTAATTCTACTACAAATGATAGATTCTACTCATACCTCTTCTAAAAGCATTTGACAACCTTTCATCTCTATTGTGATAATCTTTTCATCAAGGCTTCCATATATAATTAGCTCATACACTTCCATAAATTATAAAGGAAATTACTTTCCTTTAAACTCATTACAACCAAGCAATTAGGTCATATTTTTAGGACTTCACCAATGCACAATCAAATAAATAGAATCACATTAAGGCATACACATTTCCTTAAACAAATATATAGCCATTGGATATATTAATCCACATACTAGATTCTATAAGTAATGTCCTTTTATAAGGATGAACACACCACACCATCCAATTATCTACCAAAATAATAAATAATAGGCTACAGCCTATCAAGCATTCCAACATTAACCCTACAGTCTACAAATCTGAATATAGACACACAACACAACCTTCAAACATATTCTATACTTGTAAATACTAAGTCTATCTTATCAATGAGTTACATCCAAAATAATGAAATTTCTTTGAACATATTTCCCTATCTACTAGCCTACAAGTAGTCTTCACCAAATCAACTACAACTAATCCAAAATAAAAAATAGAATATATGGCCATAGTCATAACATCTATACTCACTTTGAAACAAAAAATCATGTTCACATAACCTACAACATACATAATCTAGCTTTGTTTGTAACCACATAATATATGTTGACATTAAAAGAAAAACCTATCATAAATACAATGTTTTACCTTCTCAATAATATCCTACAATTCTAACAATCTTCCACAATCTCAACAAATCTAATTGTTGTGCACTCAAAATTTCCAAAAATTATGGAAAATATCCCAGTAATCATTCACAAATGAGCCAATTAAGAAACATGAACAATTTATTCATAGACTTGGTTATCATTTTTTTGGCTCCTTTAAGATTAATAATGGAAAGATTGGGTTTATTAAAAATACATTGATATCATGGTCATGATTTATTGGTATTCTTCCCTTGGCACAATTTTTTTTTGAGGTGTCAGAAAATATTACTTGAGTTTGCATTCATTTTAGTCACTTTTATCTTGGTCATCTGTGTCATAAAAATATTGTCATTTTCCATAATTTAGTCATGTGGTATCTTGCATTTGGTATTCACTTGGACTTGTAAAATCATAAAATGGAAGCACTTCATTTTGAGACCTTTTAGCCCTCCTTTGTGTGGTTTTGGTCCCTTTTTCTTCTTCCAAATTTTCTCAAATTTCAACATCATATCTCATTTCTATGCATTTCCCTTTTTGTGTTTTTTATAACATTTTTGGTCATATCTTATGACACTTTCATTATTTCCTGATTCTCTACACTTTCCTTGAGACCTATGGGCTGCACTTTCTTTTGAATACTCTTAGGGATCGGTTGACCATACCTATAAGGATTTTGGTCTTGAGGCTTGGGATGTCTCTAGTGTATGAGTATAGATTATTGAAATGACCAATTAGGATTTAAAAACATATAGTATTAAGCTTTTAGGAGGTCTAGTGTTGATTTTTTTCTATTCTCTAGGAACATGGTTTTCATTCTGTAAACCTACCCATAGAGGTCAACCATGTCAACTTGTACCTAGAGTTCTAATATTTTTAGGGTTTCTGACTATTTTATCCTAATTCTAGATCAATGGTCAATTTTCTTGTTGTGGTTTTTGATCCTCATCTTTTTTACCAGAATGACACTTTCCCTTGCACATTTTAAGGTCATATTTCTTCCATTTTTTTATTTCATGTTATAGATATGTTTTTATTCATTAGTTGGACTAATTGTATACATATATCTCCAAGATCTATTTCATCTTTGTTATTTAATCACTTGGATAAATTTATTTTCAATTGGATATCTTAACGTTTATGAACATTGCATGAAAGATGACTTTCTTGCATACTTTCTTGGTATAATTTGAGTTTATTATTGGCTTTCCTTCATATTTGGGTTTTTCTAATCTAACATGAGTTATTTTGAGATTTTTGTTTGAAAACCTCTCTTTCTCTTTTATATTGTAATCACCTAAAAATGGTCATCTAGACTATTAGCCCCCTTTTCAACATTTTGGCTAAATTAATTTAATCATTTACCTAGACCAAATTGCTAATAATCAATTTATTTGATTATAACCTATAGTTTGACTATGCTATCCTAAGTTCATTATTTGATTAAAAGAACATGTCCCCTTTTAATTAAATAAAAGACCCCATTCTTCTAACCCACTTAAAGTGCACACATAAAGTCCTTTTTCTATTTTACAATTAAAAGAAAAGGCTTGTGAGACTTTTGTCTTATATGACAAGTCAACTTATATTCTATTGGTTGACTTGTGTGTGCACATGGATCACTCCTATTTTCGAATTCAACCGTTGATCATCCACCATCTTCATCTTGATCTCCACCGTCCGTACATCTTTAAAAGGGAGAGAGCTTTCCCCCTCAATCCATCCTCATTTGAATATTGTTATGCTGCAGGTTTTCTAACAGGTTTCTTTGGAGCTTTGTGGAGAACTTCTCATTTCTTGTCTCATTCTCTCATTCCATCACATTAGAATAAGATCATATGGCATTCTTAGCATAGTTGCATTTTAGTTTAACTTTGATTCCTTTGCAAATAATTAGATCACATAGATTAATAGTTGGATTTGTAACATTCCCATCTCATTGTTAGCATAGCTTGCATTGTGCATCTCATCCTAATCTAGTTTCATTTTTGCATTGCATGATCTAAGAGTTCTTTGATACTAGCACTCTTGCTCTTGTCTAAAGAATCTCCCATTTTATGGTTTACTAGCAAGGGCTGTATTTCTAAGGCTCAGTTGAGAGCTCCTATATACTCATCTGTATGCCCCTTGCACTCCATGACTAGGGAGCTCTAAGTCGGCATTCAAGCTTTCCAATCTATGGAGAACTTCGGATAGAATGATTTAGAGAAGTGCACCTTTTCTAGTGTACATTTTTGGCGCCTACCGTGGGGCTGGACTGTACGTTTCGCCCTACTTTTTCTTGTTTCTACTCATGTTTTCCGTACTGCTCTGTATTTTCTTTTTTTTTACAGTCGCAGTATTGGGCGACATTTTTCTAGTATCGCGCGACAGTTCACAGTACTATCGTGCGACACTTTTTTTGAAAATAGTGTCGTGCTTGCGGCCTGTATATTGTCGCCCTCTATGCAGAATTATGTCGCACTGATAGTGTAAAAATTGTCGCCTAGACAAAAATTGTCGCCCTCTTATACTGCAAAGTATCGCGCGACTTTTGTTCAGCAAAAAGTATCGCCTAACATTTTTTTGCTCATTCCTTAAGGAATTTGATCAAATTTCTTCATAGCTGGCTTGCTGTCATCTTTAAACAGATTTCTAAACTGTTTTACAGAGGTTTAATTCATGGTTTTTATGATTATTTTGTGCTAACTTATGGGCTAACGAGTTGTGATTGGAGGTTGCTTTTTTTTTTGTGAAGAAAATATCAAAACCTTGCATACAAAAAGAACGCATGTCAAAGCTTCAAATGCGCAAGGGCTACTAACGTTGTTTGCAGGGCTGCCCAAAGCATAAAAACCCAAACTTGCTTTACTTTTTGTTTCCATGTGTGACATTGAATAAATTGTTCATTTTTTTTTATAGGCACATAAAACTTATGATTGGAATCTTTTGATAATAGGAGAGTATGCTCTTCACCCTTGTGGTGAATCAAAAATCTTGACTTGCCATTTGGTTTCAAAAACAAGGGGTAACTGAATCTTCCTGGCGTGTTTGGGAGAAAACAATTGGAATAGGAGAGTATGCTCTTCACCCTTGCAGTGAATCAGAAATCTTGACTTTCGAAAGTTGATCCACTTTGTATAGTTAAGATCCTTTAGAGGGCCTGCTCTCGGACAACCTGAGAGGGACGACCCAAGTGGGGACAAGCCGATTACCTGGCTCTTCCAACCCACTATAAACTCAAGGCTACCAAGGACACAAAACTTTGGTAGACGTAGTGTTTGTCTTTGCCTAGTGTGATTGCTTATGGGATTTCGACCATAGGAAGATCACTAGGCAAGAATGCTTAAGGTACTCTTGTGATCGTGAGATCGGTTACTCATCGCAAGGTGAGGTGTCCCGTAATTGGGAGCAAGAGGAACACTATGAACGGAAGCCCTATCTAAACACTCTAAGTTAGTAACTACCCTTTTTAGCTGCTCAACTTCTTGCTGCAAGGATTGATCCTAGTGGACTACCCGGATCACCCCAAGATTTTACACTCACCATATGTGTTCCCTTGGTTGTTCTTATGGAACTTCCATGACAAAGCCAATATCTCTTGTGGGAAACCACTTGGTGTGAGGCGAAGGAGCATCAAGCGTGGGCCAAGTTGTTGAGTAATGAACCATGACTTCTAGGTAGATATTGCTTGATGTGTTCTTGAATGTGCTAGACTTGTGAAAATCTTTTGAACATACACATGACGATAATTCTAGGGAATTCTTTTGAGATGTCACATATGCTTGTATTATGCAAGGTTGCTTTGTCCCTTGCTTGATTGTTTGAAGAATACTCCATGTGTCACTATCTTGCTTGGAAAGAAATTGCTTTTGAACATCAAACTTGCTATGCTATCAACTATTGTCAAACTTTTTCAACCAAGTCAAAGCATCATATCTTAACATTTTTCTTGTGTTGCTTCCTAAGGGGAGTCTCATCATTTGACTTTGATTTGCTATGTCTCTAGTTCTTGAACATGCTTAAAGTGACTCTTTGGTCTTGGTGCTCTTGGTCTTTCTATCTTCATGGTCTATGCATGCTTGCTAGTTATCCTTTTGCTAAAATGGTTACCTTGATTTCTTGACTACACTCTTGGGTTGGGAAAGTTGTTCACTTGTCACCCTGCTTGCTCTATTTATTTGGCTATTTGGACATCTTGCCTAGCTATTGACTTGAGTCATTCATGTCGTAAGTTTCTTGGACATATTGTTTGACAAGTCGCTTTAATCTCTCTCTACTATCTTGGCAAGTGGACACTCTACCTCCTATAGTTTCAACGTCAAGTTATCTTCTAGACTATTTTATGTTTGGCTTTGCATCTAAAACTATGGGATCTAAACCTTGTGCTACCAAACTTCAACCAAATCTAGATGATCATGATATCCTCCATGTCACTAAAGAGTTTCAAGATCTATATGCACAATACAAAGAACTAGAAGAGACAAATGATCTTTCTTACCTTCATTTCTCTAAGCGCATGACAAAAATGAAGTCTAAACTTGAGAAAAGGTTGGAGGAGAAGATTGCATCATTACATGAATCTTCCTTGAGGTCTTTACATGCATGTAAGTCACCTTCTTTAAGGTCATCCTCTTCTTCTAGGTCTACATGCTCTACTTCAAGACATCAAATGTCTTCATCTTCTAGATCTAAATACCTCTTTAGAGAACAAGCAAGTGATACCTTGTTTGAGCCTATGCTAAAATTTCATGATGGACCTATCTTTGACGAAGCTAATGATGAAGACATGGATGCATACCATTCACTTGAGAAACAACAAAAGGACTGTAGACATACTTTTGAGAGAAATTTTACTCCCTTGGGGAATTCTTATGATAACATTTTGAGAACACTTCTTGGCAATAATATCATCATGTTACCAAAGTCTAGCTCATATGGAAACCCATTCTTGGATATCTATTGTGCCTATCATAGATCTAATGACCATGCTACTTCTAATTGTATAGAGCTGAAACATAAAATCCAAGATCTTATTGATAATGGAATTATTGGAACCTCTAGTGACTCATGTGTTGAGGATACTTCTCTTGAGCAAGATTATGTTGATGAACATATGTCTAGTAGTGGCTCCATTACATCTTCCACTTCTTCCAACACTCATGCATCTCTCAACACTTCAAAGCTTTCCAACATGCCTCCATTAAAAAAAACCCTAGTGCTTTCCATATGAAATATGCGTACCCTCAAGGGCTACCTCTAAAAGAAACTCAAGCTAACCTTCACTTGGCTGCAAACCTTTTCCATGCTACTAATCCTAAACATCCTCAACCTTCATGCACTACTATGCCTAATCCAAGCACTACTCCATTCACTCTTCATTCTCCCTTGTCCTTAGAAGTGGCTCCATGTCAAGAGGACTCTCAAAAAGAAAAAGCTATAAATGTCAAGAAAGATCAAGATCAAGCACCCTTTCATCTCTTCCAAGATTTTTCCCCTCCATATCCTATATCTTGTCCACCTCCTAAGTATGATGAAGATACCACTTCCATTATCTCCCTTGAGCTTACTGAAAATTATGAGAAAATTTCTCTTCATATGCTACCCAAAGCTACTTGTCAAGATCAAAGCATCCCCTCATGTTCTACTTCTCCATATCCACTTCAAAATTATGCTCGAGCTTCAAGTGCTACTATTAAAAATGTTGTTCCTATCAAAGGTACTCATGAGTCTATTGATGGTTTTGACCATGTTGCTCACTCTAAAGATGTTGATATCCCTTCCCACTATCCCTTTGCATACTCTCAATCTATCCTTGGTCCTTATCCATCTAAGCTAAAACATGCAAACCTTCCATCCATATTAGGGCCTTATGTTCCTCCATCTCCTATATTCACTCATAGCTCATTCCCTAGCTCTCCTATATTACCTCAAGATCAACAAAGACACTCATCCTTGATGACTTTTCACCCATCTATACATCTAAACCAGTCATATCATCCTTATTCATCCACAAATCCCAAGTCCTTAGGAAGTGAGAATAAACATAAGAATCCATTGAAAAAGAAAGATCACTATGTCCCATATAATCGACATGTGAATGCTAAGAAGGAGAATGTGCAAAAGAGATTGCAAAGGTCCACTATTAAAAAAGCTAAATCAAATAAAATATGGGTTCCTAAATCCATCATTGAAGAAATGTGTTTTGAAGTATCGAAAGGAAAATCTAAAGCTATATGGATTCCCAAGTCTCTTTTAAAAGACTTGAATATTGAAAATACTTCAAAGTTGACATTCAAGCTTCCAAAGGCTTCCATTCCATCTTCTTCCAAAAATCTTTCTAAAAATATTCCAAAGCCTTCCACTCCACTTTTTTCCAAATCTCTTCTACCACCTCATAGATCTAAATCTCAAGCTACTTCATCCATGATTCCTCCATTGTTCCAATACCCTTCAAGTTGTGTGTCAATGTTGATCTTGTCCAATATTTCAGCTACCCTCATGAAATCCTCTAAAGCTTACACTTACTTTCTATACATGCACTCTTATCCTCCATATACTCTTCCTACTACCATTTCTCTTTCATCACCCTATCAATATCTTTGAGCATACCTTTCTATGGTCTTGTCTTATCATGACTTATCTTTTCTATAGGAGCACTATCTACTTTCAAAAAGCTTGAGCTCTTTCTAAAAGTTCAAAAAAAAAATTTAAAAATGAAAAAATGAAAAAAAAAAATGAAAATGTGCCTTGGTGAAAACCACTTCTTGTGGCACCTTGGTAGCAAAAGTAAAGAGAAATAAATTTATCCTATGGTGAAAACTACATCTTTTGGCACCTTGGATAAGTACCATGATGAAAACCTGGCAAACGGCATCATGCGTAATTCTTTCACCATGTATCCATCCCCTCTTCTCTCTTTGATCTTGACAATGTTGAGCTATCTTTGCATATTGGCTATCTTATCCATGAGATTTTCTATTGTGCTCTCCCATTCACTCATGGCCTCCATCTTGAGCTTTATTTTTATTGCTCTATCCCATTGCTATCCTATCTAGTTGACCCCTTGGTCTTGATCATAATAAATCAAACATGGTTCTCATAGGCTTCTTGACATGTCTGCTCTCTTGGATTGCACGCTTTCATGCTATCTCTCTCATTGGCTTCCACTGCTTATCCTACATGCTATCTTACTCATTAGCTTTCATCGCTTATCTTATATGCTATCACACTTGTTGGCTTCACTACTTATCCTACATGCTATCTTGCTCATTTCTTCCATTGCTTATCCAAAATATGCTTCATATGACTATTTCACCTCTTTCCCTAGCTTGGGTACTCTTGAGGAGTCAGTCCTTGAGGATCACTTTCACTTGCTTCATACTCTTTTTTCATCCATCTTTGCTTATCCACTGGCTCGTTGCCCCATCGTATCCTATACCTTGCTAGACATTGGGAGAAAATGATGTGATCTTGCTTGAGAACTAGTAATCTCTAAATTATTCTAAAAAATCCAAAAAATCATATATGATGCTGAAAAAATCCTAAAAATAAAAAAAAGTCCTAAAAAAATGATTATCTTAGTGAAAACCTAGCAATAGGCACTTTGGTGTATCATCAAAAAAAATAAAAAAATACAAAAATACAAAAAATTGAAAAAAGTCCTGAAAAAATCTGTTAAGTGGTGAAAAGCTGGAAACAGGCGCTACTTGAAACCCTTGCACCTATGTCTATCAATCTCAATCATCCACTTCGCTACACATTTCCTAGCTTGGAATTGTTTCTTGTCCTCATCTTGGGGGCATAGCTACTTAGCCTATTGAGGTATTCTTGTGCATTAGGGTTTCTTTGACAACTCACAAAATAGTGTTTCTCAACACTTCCCCCACTTTGACATCAAGTGTTTTTCAACACTTTACAGATAGTTTACCTACGGTCTCCGATGTCGCGATATTTCTCACTATCAGAATCAAGTCTGGAAGAAATGGCCAAGTGACTTACATACACACACTTTAACACTTAAACAACTAAGCTATGTTGATCTTTATCTACTTTGTGTGCTGTGTATGATGATTTATTTACTATATGTTCCATCCCTAATAGTCTTTCAAGGATGTCATTGACTAGAAGACTAGGGGCATGGGGCATGTTTTCTTGATTTCTACTTGTGAGTATACTTTTTTTGTCTATAGTGTTGTAAGCATTCGTGCTTGTCCTATTCAACACTTTGACTTATAAATGTATCATCCTTGACTGTTTCGCAAGACCGCACTTGGGGTTTATCCTAGCGTTTATGCCTTGATACAGGTGTAATCTTGCTAAATTAAACTTAGGGAATCTAATCGCGTAGTTATCTTGACTTACATGTCTTTGATGCTTAGATTGGATTTCCACATACCTATCTGATATCGATCATATTCATATCCTCATAGTTATACTAGTGATGGTTGTATGATCTCATGATGTCCCTAATAAATGCTCAATGATGAAATTAAGAGTCCAAATGTTATGCACTTCTTGCTGGTAAACCACTTTGCATATTAGCTTGCATTTTAGATTCATTTTTTATATTAGTCTTGCATTCTTGCATATGGGGAGAGCTCTTTCTTCATCTTTTTGTGGACATATCAGCTAACTCCTTTCATATATTTCTTTACTTTCTTCTTGTTCATGTCTTTTCACCTTCTTAATCTTTCGCTTCATCTCTTTTCTATCTTGTCATCACATTATATAAAATTTTGACCTCTTAAATAATTTTGACGTCCTAGATTCATTTTCGGGATCGAAATCCAAATTCGAGTTCATCTTGATGGTCAAAATTGTCTTTTAAAATTCTACTTTCTTCTGAGCAGTTAGCTGACCTTTTGAGGTCTAATCTCTGAATCATCACTGAGGCATCTTCATTTCTTCATGTCTTCATCATTTTCATACTTCATATCTACTTCAATTCACTGTTTCATGTCTAAAAATACCTTTCTACTTGTTTCGACCTAATTTTTATGCTATATCCTTCAAGGTCAACTCTAGTCAAACTGGGGCATTTTATCGATTTCTTATAGTCATTCTTGGGTTTCTAATCATCTATCTATCATCTGGGACATTGTTCTATTCTAATTTTCTCATTTCTAGCCAGTTTTTGCATCCCCTTACCTCATTTCAATTTCGATCCCAAGGGGGCAGAAATACTCTATTGCTGATTTTTACAGCTATCTATTTCTTAGGGGCATTTGTTTGACCTTATCACTTGCTCTCAATCTATTCGCTTTGCTAGCTATTAGAATTCTTTTTGAATCCTAACATCATCTTCCTAATGTTCAATACTACCGCTATCAGGCTGTGCATTTAGGACTTGCTATCTTTTTCTACATTTCGTTCTTCAAAATCAGATATCTATATCTACCACTGCCTACTTGGCTTCGATTTTCTTTGACATAATGTGTTCCCAGATTGATCACACATTAGTCAAAGAGGGGCAAATGTAATCACCTAAAAATGATCATCTAGACTATTAGCCCCCTTTTCAACATTTTGGCTAAATTAATTTAATCATTTACCTAGACCAAATTGCTAATAATCAATTTATTTGATTATAACCTATAGTTTGACTATGCTATCCTAGGTTCATTATTTGATTAAAAGAACATGTCCCCTTTTAATTAAATAAAAGACCCCATTCTTCTAACCCACTTAAAGTGCACACATAAAGTCCTTTTTCTATTTTACAATTAAAAGAAAAGGCTTGTGAGACTTTTGTCTTATATGACAACTCAACTTATATTCTATTGGTTGACTTGTGTGTGCACATGGATCACTCCTATTTTCGAATTCAACCATTGATCATCCACCATCTTCATCTTGATCTCCACCGTCCATACATCTTTAAAAGGGAGAGAGCTTTCCCCCTCAATCCATCCTCATTTGAATATTGTTGTGTTGCAGGTTTTCTAACAGGTTTCTTTGGAGCTTTGTGGAGAACTTCTCATTTCTTGTCTCATTCTCTCATTCCATCACATTAGCATAATATCATATGGCATTCTTAGCATAGTTGCATTTTAGTTTAACTTTGATTCCTTTGCAAATAATTAGATCACATAGATTAATAGTTGGATTTGTAACATTCCCATCTCATTGTTAGCATAGCTTGCATTGTGCATCTCATCCTAATCTAGTTTCATTTTTGCATTGCATGATCTAAGAGTTCTTTGACACTAGCACTCTTGCTCTTGTCTAAAGAATCTCCCATTTTGTGGTTTACTAGCAAGGGCTGTATTTCTAAGGCTCAGCTGAGAGCTCCTATATACTCATTTGTATGCCCCTTGCACTCCATGACTAGGGAGCTCTAAGTCGGCATTCGAGCTTTCCAATCTATGGAGAACTTCGGATAGAATGATTTAGAGAAGTGCACCTTTTCTAGTGTACATATATAAGTATTTAAGAAGTAGAAGTCTCAATTTTACAAACATTACTAAGTGCTTCTATTTCACTACTAAATATTTTGGTGAAAGTGACGTCCTACATCTCTTTCTTGGGTTTTGGAGTTGGATTTGGCTATCTTTTGAAGTTAGATTCCTCTATATCTTCTTTGTGCATCTAGACCTTTTTCGTAACAATGATATCACTAATAAAACTTGGTACATAATCATATCTATGTTCACTTTTGATCTTGCATTTCTTTATCATGCTTATGATGATTATACAAGTTCCTTTCATTTTCTAATGTTCATGTATCTAGTTTTTTTTCTTGCATATATTAGATGAGGTTAACTAACAAAAGGTTTCCCAATGGGACATATTTCAAGTCATCATTAGACTTTCACATTGATTCCTTATTCATCTTTTAGATGACATTAGATATTTTGTCAATGATTCTCATATTCTTATTCCCAATCATATGCATAATATTATGACTAATCATATACCACCTACTCATGATCAATCCCCTTATACCTCTACAACCATATAACATCTTCAAAATATGATTTATGACCCCAATGTTATAAAATTACTAGATGAGACATCTTCTCTACCACCTCCAACAAATACCTCTCACTCTCCTATACACAATACTCCTTATTTTATTCCTCATTACACAACATATACTCATACACGTCAAGATCAACCACTTTCTCTCAATCCATCCTTCAAACTATTTATAACATAGGCTATGATATTGTTACTACACAAGGTTACAAGGATTTAGAAATTTGTGTTAATGAACATGGTATTAAGGTTCCCATTAACTCTCCTAAGAAATAACATAATCAAGGTGTAGGATGTATTCCCCTTCCCAATTTTACTCCTTCATGATCTCCTCATTATATTTGAGAAGCTTTCACAAAGAGAGCCTATCACTATCTCTTGATTGCACTTAAACTTATATATCAACCTTATATCAAGAATTGTTATAATAGATTCTCATGTCCTTTTTTTTATCATGATAAACATTTACTTAGTGACTATGTTGATTTTATTTTATATGTTCATGATAAAATTAAAAATGGTAAGATTTTTTATACACAAGATATTCTATCCCTTATTCACAAGGTTACTTAGCATTACTACTCCTTATTGGGGCCACTTCTTTGTTATTATGTATAACATGTTTCATTCTCCTTGTTTATCTTAACTAAGGGGAAATGTTAACTTTTATTAGGGATCTATTTGGGTCCTTGTTTCATGTTTCTCTATACTTTATTATCCTTTAAATTCACTAAGAAATGTATATCTATTATATAGGAGAAAGACTTTAGGGGGCTTAATATGTTATTCCCCCCTCTCTCTCTTTTATTTCTTGTGAGTTTGCATTCTTTATAGTGCACTTATTTTCCATTGATTTTTTGTGCAACTTTGTGTCATATATTATAGAGTTTCTATCTTGTTCTTTGAGTATTTTTTTTAATCTCTTAGTTGTTTTGTTTGTCACTACAAAGTAGGTATAATGTGCTATAATTTCATATCCTTATTTAATTTCTCTATGGATTTGTATTATTTTATGATAAATTCTAATTTTGGATATGTAATGTCTTGCTTTATAAGATGTGGTTATCATTTCCTAACAATTAATTTTCATTCCTTGAATTCTAATATATTTTATTTATCAATCATCTAGAGAATCTATAATTTAATTCATTTCTAGCATATATATGGTTTGAAATTTTGAATCTTGCGGTGTATGTTTCCTTCTCTCTATAGTGTTTCATTATTGTATGACACATCTTGTTTGATAGACAATGTTTTATTTTGTGTTAGGCTCTTATGGTCACTACTTATAATTTCTCTTTATATCTTACAAGTTTTTGTTTATCACTTCATAATATGAAAAAAAAATCATTTTTCCTATTGCTCATTTTTTTGTTCCTTGCCTCTATACATGGGGGGCAAGGTTATTTGTACATCCTTTCTCCCTTTGTCTAAGGATAAAATTTCCTTATTATAGTGATATTTATTTATCATGCGACTTTATTTTCCTATATTGAATTCTTGTCTTGATCAAAAATTTCTCTTATAAGAGGTGTATGTCCTTGACATTACCTTCTTTACTTAAAAAATTATGTTCATTATAAAATTGTTACCTTATTATGTTTTTAAATGTTTGTCACCCTTCATCCAAGGATCACTATTTCAACCTAGACATAGAGGGTTGAATATGTGCATTTTCTTTCTCCTTCATTGTTTTTGTCTTCAAGTTGTTATCTTTGTTTAGACAATCCTCTACAAGGTAGATTTATTATCAACAAGATCTCTTATTTTTAATTGTTTCTACTATATGTGACATATTATTTTATAATTACCCATTTTCCAACTATCTTTGCTAATTTTGTTACATATATTATTGCTTAGAGGAAATCTCCTTGTTCCTAGAAGTAGTTATATTTGATTCTCTTCCTTATGGTGTCTATAATTAAAACATACTCATCATCAAGGGGGTGACATGCATACAAACCACTTGTACTATAGTTTATATTTTAGATAGTTTTTAGTTTTACATTGTAGCATCTCACTCCCTAATAGGTATAAGTGACCCTTGTCCATCACAGAGAAATAAATTTACACACATACACTTATCTCTATGAATGACAAACTCTTTTCCATCTAAGGGAAAAATAATTACACACATACACTTATCTCTATAGATAATAGACCCTTTTCTATTGATCACATAGAGAACATACATATTTATATATAGTGGTGATAGGAAATAATTATTCCATATGATATACACAAACATACATACACATGCATGTAGAATTCATTGACAGACACATGTATAGAAACCTATTATATCATTTCATTATGCAATTTCCTTTTCCTTTTTCCTTTTTTGATTTAAAGTAAGACACACAAACCTTTTTGAGCAAGATAACCATCTCTCTCTCTCTCTCTCTCTCTCTCACACACACACACACACACACACACACACACACACACACACACACACACACACACACACACAAACACACAAACACACACTAGTAGGATAAAATCATGAGGGATGTCATATTTTTTGATAGTCATGTCTTTACTATGCAATCCTCTATGCTTTTGCAATAGCCTTCATAACATGATACTAGTAGGTAAGAAATTTCTTTAGCTAAGGTCTCTTTCACTAGTTGATTTTGGTTTTAGTACTAATCTCCTTTTTCTCTTTTGATTTTTCTTTTCTTTCTTTCTTCTTTTTTCTCTTCATTTTGGCTTTTTCCTCGTGTGCATGGGAATGTTGTTAGAATCCTAGGTTTAGGGGCTGAAATACTTTAGCTTAATTATGGTCCATCACTTTTTAATCCATTTCTTCATCGCTTCTTCTTCTTCCTTGACCAAGAGTGTGCCTTACCTCATTCTCTTGCTAATGTAGGTGCTAAAGTCCTAAAATAGAAGTACTTCATTTTGAGACCCTTTAGCAATCCTTAGTGTAGTTTTTGTTCATTTCTCTTCTTCCAATTTTTATAAAATTTATAGATCATCTCTCATTTCTATACACGACCCTTTAGACGTTATTTCACCACCTTTCTAGTCATATATTCTAACACCTTCATTATTTCTTGATTCTTTTTGCACTTTCTCCAAGACCTCTAGATCATATTTTCTCTGAATATCCTTAGTTATATTGATTGACCTATACCTAGAGAGATTTTGTTCATAGTTCCTGAGATATCTTATATATTTTAATTTTTTTGTTTTGTTCTTGAATTGGCATTCTTTATTTTTTTTTATCTTAAGAACTATTATATAAGAAGGCTTGAAATTTGTTTTCATCCATCAATCATCACACAAGAAATAAAGAGAAAGCATATAATCCCCATGAGACATCAAGAAAGAATATTTTGACCATTTTAATCAAGCATTCTTCAAGAATTCATCAAGATATAGAGTTTTCCTTCTTGCATCAATTTTTTCCTTTCAAGATGGTAATGGTGTTTGGCTTCCAAGGTGAAGATCTTCCATTAACTCATTCAAATCATTATATTCTTCATCAAGATACATCACATGTATTCCCATTCACAAGGTTTTGGCTTACATAGTTTCCTTTTGGTTTTGTGTCGAGCCAAGGGTATTACATTAACATACTTGATTACATGCTAAACTTAATTTCATCTACAAAGGTAACTGTATTCCTTGTTAGATTAAGTTCTACTACTTACTAGAATTTCCTTTATCGTTATCATTTCAATTATAAGGTTTCCTATTGAATCTAAAGCTTGACAAACAAAGTCCCTCCCCCTAAAAAAAAAACTAATTTTCCTTGTGTATAGGTATAGGTTATCAAAATTGTGAATTTGAATTTGGAGATTCACATTGTGAAGCTTCCAAGAGATTTGGATTTATTTCTATGGTCCAAGATTATGTTTATCATTTTATAAACCTACTCATATAGGTCAACTTATACCATTACTATCTTAAATTTGGCACTTTTGGATTTAATACCTTTTAGCCCCTCTTTAGTGTGATTTCATTTATGGCTATTTGGGGAGGTGGAAATCACAAAAATGGGGGGTTGAATAAGGAAAACCCCTTTATTATCACCTAGAAAAACAAAATTGTTATAGATTTATAGGTGGGAGCAAAACAAATTACAAATCTATAACCTAAACTTTGCAAGCTTTTTGGAGTCATCAATCTTGGATTTGTAGACTACATCAATCTAGTTGTGGGATGTCCTTCCAAGTTGACCTACTCATTTATTTAAATTTTGGGGAGATTTCTAGGTTTTTTTCCTTTCATCATTTTATTCCAAGATCTAGGTTGAAAGTTTAGAAGCAGTTTAGATCTATGAGTTCTAGAGCCAAATTTGTACAACTTTCACTACACATTTCTAGATAACTTCTTCATCTCTTATTTTCCTTCTTAGAATACATTTACTTTCAGATATCTATTGGGCTATTTGTTTGTATTTTAGATTTATGTTTTTCATATATATTTTTCGACATTCCATATAAGAGAACTTGCTGTCATACTTCCTTGATGAGTTTCTAGATTTGGCATTAGCATCCCTTATCCTATTTGGGGTCTTGCTAATCAGATTTAGGTCTTATCAAGATTTATGCTTGGAATCCCCTCTTTCTCTTGTATTGAATATCACAGGGTGACTGTGTTTAACTTGCCTAATCTAGTTTGCACTATTTTTCACTAGTGCCCTTTTCCCCCTAAACATTTTGGTGAACCCAACATGAATACTCTCTTTTATTTTTGGTAGTTAGATATTTCTTTTATGCATTTCATTTATAAAAACAACAACACAAAAGTGTTTTGCATGGTTTTTTCATTTTACATTTTAGCCTTAAGTAATTTCATTTTACCTCAATATATATGATTTCTTTTACGAATACTTTGATGATGTGTTTTCTAAAGAAAACTCAAAGCTGTCTAGTACCAAAGAGTCAGATGATAGGAATAAGATCTTCATTAAATCCTTTCCTCCTATGGCTTCCTTTACATATTTTTCAGCAAACTTATACACTAGGGTTATGTCATGGCTTCCTATGTGTGATACTATGTGTAATATTGAACCTATTCGATTCTCTTGTCTTGTGTTTACTAATGAATGATGCCACTACAACAACCTATTATCACTCTTAAAGGAATTCCTTGGGATGATAAGCCTCTTATAGTTCTTAAAGGAAAACCTGATTACACTTTAGTTTCTCACACTTATCATACACAAAATAACCCTCAACCAACTATTACAGTAGCTCCTATAGCTTTACCTCCATCTCAACTAGTGTTACCTCAAGCACCTCACTTACCAAGTTTCTTTGGAAAGGAGTATGACTTAGTTGAGTTGTTACATATTACTCCTACTAAGAACCTTTCATGGGAAATTATTCAAAAATCACCTACTTATCATGAAGCTTTTGCAAAAGGATTTATTTACTCTTTTTGAAACTCTATCTAATCCAAATAATGCAAATTATTTCTTAGAGTGTATGCATTCTACACCTACATCTCCTCAAATTGTGTTTACTGATGAAGATTTTCCATCTAAGCAATTTCAAGACCAATTAATGCCTTATGGTTGTGGTTCTTACCAATGAGATCTCATTCATAGAGCCTTATTGATAATAGATCAGGATTGAATGTCTGTAATCTGGAAATGTTGAAATCTATAAACACTGATATGTATACTATAAAGCTAGATAGCCTGCCTATCTATGATTTTGATAACATTGCTAAGAAAAACTTGGGAGTTATAAATCTTCCTCTCAATGTTGGTCCTATGGTATTAGATACTTTGATCCATGTGATGTTGAGACCTCTCAACTACAACCTTCTTTTAAGGAGACCATGGTTGCATAATATGCATGTTTTTCCTTCTACTCATCATCATAAAGTAAAGTTTATCTATGATAACATAATGTACACTCCTCATGGGGATGATAAGCCTAGTAATTGCTATAGTATTGAAGCCTCTAAGGTGCCAACACCTAGGAAAGATAAACAAAAAGGACAAAATTGAAGTTAAAGAACAACCGAGTGAAGAACCTTCCTCTTTGTTGTCTAATCATGACTGAGGTACTTTGGTCTTTAATCCTACATTTATTGAATAATGAAAGGTCTCTAATCTCTCTTTTATGAAGACCTATGAACAATATAAGGAAGAAAAAGTTGTTTTAACTCCTTCGAGTGAACTAATCTATAATTTCATCACTTTTTCATGTAAAGAAACTATTGAAACTTTTAAGCCTGATGGTCAAGAGATAGTTTCCTATGAAGCTTCATTACTATCTATGATATGATAGATCATTATTCATGGGTTTTATGGTCAAGGGTGTCGAAAATATGAACCAGGAATACAAGTTCCTTTATCTAATGATGTTTATGAGCATACTTATGGTTTGGAACTTAACCCTTATAAACAACCATCATTCTTTCTGAATGTTAATCATATTTGCAATGGCCTTTAAAGATAGCAAGTCATCATCTTATTTCTTTGATCAATCCACTTCTTTTGATGTTTTCTCCCATAATGATACCTTGGCTTATTTTCTAGGTGCATATGAGGATTTACATTCTTTTCACCATAATAAGAGAAATCCATATCATTTCAATATTAGTGGATAGTTTGGAGAAGAAATGGAAACAAATTCACATATTGATCCTCCTCCTCCTACTGAAGAGACATATAAGAATAATATGTTGATAACTGAATTGGTAGATTAGCCCATCTATCCTAATGACTATGAAAAGGTTGTTAAGATTGGGAAATGTTTAGATGAAACAAAAAAAAGCATCTTATTGAACTTCTTCTAGAATTTTCTGATATTTTTACTTGGAAATATTTTGATATGCTTGGCATTGATCCTAATAATTGTCACTCACAATATAATCCTGACATATAATGCTAAACCTATTAAACAAAAGATTCATAAAATGAATCATAGCATTTCTCTCTTGGGTAAGGTTGAGATAGAGAAACTTTTAGATGTTTGCTTCATACATCCTATAGTTTATTCCCATTGGATCTTGAATACCATGGCTATCTCTAAGGGTAAAAATAAGATAAGGATTTGTATTAATTTTTGAGATTCAAACAAAGCTTCTTTGAAAGATGTTTTTCCTTTACCAAACATTGATATGATAGTTGATTCAACTATTGGACATGCATTTCTATCATTTATAGATGGATTTTTGGGATCTAATCAAATTTTCATTTCTCATTATGATCAATACATAACCACTTTCATAAGTCCTTGGGGAAATTTATTTTTGGTAATGATGCCTTTTGGATTAAGAAATATGGGTGCTACTTAACAACATTCTATGCCATTGATTTTATATGATTACATGCATAAGATTCTTGAAGATTATGTAGATGATATTTCAGCAAAGTCTATAAGATGGGATGACCATGTTCCCATTCTTAGAAAGATCTTTAGAAGGATAAGAAAATACAATATACATCTAAGCCCATGTAAATGTTCCTTTGGGGTTGATAGTGGAAAGATCCTTCGGTTTATCATACCCAATAGACATATTAGGGAAGATACAAATAAAATTGATGCTTTGTCAATATACCCCCTCCTTGTAACATCTCATAACTTTGTAGTTTTTGGAAAGATATAGGTTTTTTTTAGGTTTTTTTTCTGACCTGTTAGATCATAATATTCCCTTCGCTTCCTTGCTTAAGAAAAAATCTATTTTCTCTTGGAATGAAGATTGTAAACTCTCATATGAACAATTTAAGGCTTACCTCACTAATCCTCTTATCCTTCAACCAGTTCACCCTAAGACAACATTCTTTCTTTATACTTTTGATTCTTTTAAGGTGTTGAGTGCTATCTTGGCTCATTATGATCAAGATGGTAAAGAATATCCTTTCTATTACATAAGTCTTACCTTGATTGATTATATATGGTACACTATGATTGAGAAACAATGCTTAGCTTTAGTTTTTACTTTTCAAAAACTCATACATTATCTCCTTAAGGCTGAAGTTAATGTTTATGTGAAGTTTGATTATTTGAAGCATCTCTTTTCAAAAGTAGATTTATTTGGACGACTAGCTAAATGGGTCATGCTCTTAACAAGTTTAATTTAAATCTTATTTCTCATAAATCTATTAAAGATAAAGCCTTGACTGATTATTTGGTTGAGGCTCCCTCTCATCTTCTTACATCGACACTTGATACATTTCCTAATGAAGTCATCTTTCTTATTGATATAGATGAGATATGGGTGTTATACTTTGATGGGTCTAGATGTCAAATTGGGTTTGGAGTAGGTGTTATATTAATATCTTTGTCTAGGAAACCTATTCCTTTATCTTTAAAACTTACCTTTGCATGTACTAATAATATTGCTGAGTATGAAGTTCTTATTAATGGATTGAAAGTGACTTTATATTTGAATATTAGACATATTAATATCTTTGGTGATTCAAAACTTGTCATACAACAAATTAATGGGACATATCAAGCTAAGAATGATAAATTGAATAAGTATCATAATATTGCTTTAGACATGCTTGGAAGATTTATTTCTTTCTCCATTTAGAACCTACCTCAATAATATAATTGACATACTAATGCTATGGCTAGTGCAGCATCCTCAATCACTTTAGAGGAAGGTGTGTTGTATTTTTAGTTCATGATTCATGCTCTATTTGAAATTTCTATTTCACATGATTCCTCACTAGATGTAATTTTTCTTATCTTAAATTTAGATAAGTGGTATTCTCACATCTATCAATATCTTAAAAATTATTCTTTCCCTAAATTAGCAACTAGGAATTCTAGAATTAGAATCTAGAAGCCATCAACTTGTTGTATCATTATTGCTGATGTTCTTTATAAAAGACCCTACAATGAAATTCTCCTTAGATGTCTTATTAAAGCTGAAATCCCTATAGCTTTTCAAAAATCTCACACTGGATCATGCGAGGGTATTTTGGTGAGAAGTCTTTAGTTAACAAACTTCTTTGTATGGGGTATTATTGGAAAACTATGGAATAAGAATCATTCTCTTTTGTCAAAAAATGTCTACAATATCAACACCATAACAACTATATCCATGTTCTTGCATACACTTTGCACTTTCAAGTTCCACTATGGTCTTTTAGTTTGTGGGGTTTGATCTTATTGGCACATATGATCTCTCCCCATTCCTCTTAAGCACATACTTATATATCCTCACTACTAAAAATTACTTTACTAAGTGGGTAAAAGTTGTACCTCTCCTCTCTACCACTATATATGTAATTTTTGATTTCATTCTTCAAAACATTATCGCTATATTGGGTATCCCTATGCCTATGATCTTGGGTAATGGAGCTAAATTTAAAAATTAGGAAGTTAAGGCATTTTTGGAGAAATATCATATTTATTGCCATTTTTCTTCTTACTTCCCTCAATCTAATGGAAAATATGAGGTTTCTAATAAGGTTATCGAACAAATCCTCTAGAAGATAGTTAATAAACATAATAAATGTTAACACACTCAATTGGTTTATGCTTTGTGGGCTTATATGACAAGTGTTCAAACTACAATCGTGACATATTATAACCTATTTTATGGGGCAAATGCAATGATGCCTTTAGAATTAGAAATTCCTTCTTTGAGAGTTTCTTTCAAAAGTATAATTGACAAAGATACCTTCCAAGAACAAATTTTACAAGAGCCTAAAATGTTGGGCAAACAATAAATCAATTCTTTGGAACACATCATGACTTATCATAAAATGGGAAACAAAAGATACAATGGTAAAGTGAATAAACACTCTTTTCTATAGGAGATTCAATTATTAATGAGAATAAAAGGAATGTAAATGCCTTGCCAGGAAAAAAATGGAATTTTAGTCCTAAATGGTTAGGTCCTTATATTATCACATAGGTATATGGATTTGGTAATATAAGACTGCTAATATGAATGTCTTCCTTTTAAGGAACCTATTAGTATTATGCATTCATGATAATATTATGTGCAATCATTTATTTATTCCACATTTTTTTTTTTTTTTTGCAATTAGTTATAATAATTAATTAAGGAAAGAACTAGGAAAAATATGTTCATCATATATACGTTATCATCAAACTATTATGGTATACATAAGTAGACATTTGATACAAAATGTGCCCGATATCAAAAAAGATACAATCAACTCTCATCCATAGGACAATGAGATCTGAATCTCTCTTCTCTATGATGTGATAAAGTGGTGGTCCTCTAAGTCATGGATACATATGTATGACACCTAGAGGTACTCCTATCTGATTGGCTATTTGATCTACATTGGTACTCATGTAGCTCTCATAGCTTGTATCCTTGCTGATCTAGCTGCTCTTGCATCAATTGTAGATCCACTACTATAAGTGTAAATGTGTATGAATAGAGTCTAAGGTCTCATCTTCTCATGTATTAGATCTATGAAGTGGATAGAATCATTTCTTCCATGAATATATCTATCAATATATCTCACACAAAGAACCTCCACTCCTCCATACTAGATGCACAAATTACAAATTTCATCAGTCATATATTTGATATAATCATTTATGCAGTCATTTTATATCTCTTTTTGATACCTAGATCTCTTGCTTGGAACCCGAGATTTATATATTGGAGATGGGTAGCCAGTGGTGGATGAATCAACTCTCTAAACTCTTTATGTCTTGTCCTAGGAGGAGGTATCTTGGCATAATCTTATGGTTTGCATGATCATTATGGTGTGGCTTCCATAGGAGATGGTGTCCTCTATTATGTTCTCCTACCCATTACTAGTGTATCCTCCTCACCCTCTATCAGATCTCCCTTTGGTGGAGGCTCATCATCATCATCATCATCATCATCATCTCCACCATATCCTCATGGTACTCTATAATATGGACTCAGATCACCTATAGGGTAGTCATCTAGGAATATAGCTAGCACACCATTCATACTAAAATGTAAGTAGTCTCAAGATACTCTTGCATCCTCTAGTGTAGGGGGAACCTCTATGTCATTTGGACCCTTGCTAGCTATCATAGTCACATCATCTATAGTTAACCACTATCTAGTCATGGGTATATCCCTATACCTAGCTCTATATGGATATCAGGACACAAATGAGTGTGAATCTTGCTTAAGAAAAAACTACCTCATCATTGTATCACAATAGTAGGGAACCACTATGTACTTGTGCCTACCCTCTATCACCCTTTGTCTTTACATCCACCTCAAATATATTTTAGAGTCTCATCATGTTGTCGTGAGGCAGTAGGGTCTCCATGTAAGTAGACTATAACTAGTCCAATCTGATCCTCTAGTATAGTATATCTCCAAACTATTAGGGATGGATTAGTGTGTAATGCCCCACTCAGAGATCCTCGGAACAAGAATTAAATATAAGCCAAGATAAAAAAATTTAAACAAGTGCAAGTGTACAATACAACCTCATACATGGATCACAAAGATTGTAACAGAAGACTTAACCACCATCTCGACAATCAATGAATCTCCAAATGCCATTACTTAAACTATCACACACACAACAGTAAATGGAAACCCAAAATGAAAATAGCACAAAGAAACTAAGATCTCTCAAAGCATGGAAAATTAAGTAAACCCAAAGGGTACTAGAATCACCAAAAATGAACCCTTAAAAACTGGTGGAGATGCCCACTATTTTTTGCATGAGGACCAATAATAGACATAAATCTCACACAAGGATGTTCAACATGCCATGTGAGGAAATACCTTCTACGCAAGAATGTGCACCAAATAGCATGAGAATGTACTTGGAGAAACAACCAAGATAGCAAAACTAGTGTTGAGTTTTGTGTAAGAAAGGCTAGAAGCCACATGAGAAGACCCAACAAACCATGCGAGAACTTGCATTCTTGCATGATAAACTACAAAATTGTGTGAGAATCCAATACAACAAACCAAAAAATGTTAAGGGAAGAAAGCTAGGAAAAGTATTCATCCACACCAAGGAGTACCAGATCCAAAAATCAAGGAAAATACACTTGAACACAATACTAAAAGACAAGAACTGCATCTAACCATCTAATCAAGCAGTGAAGGAAAAGTGCATAAGAAAACATTGCCGTAGACTAAAATAACATCATAATGGACATAACAACCAAACTAAGTATGCATTTTTTCCCAACCATAATAGCATCATAAGACCATCGTGGGCCCTAGCCATCCCTTGTGCATAGCATCCCAAACTATCAACCAGATTGTCAGTGCTATCTTATGAGGATGTCACTACTAAAATGTGCTACCACATAAGAAGAAGGAAATATAACATGCTAGAAGTAAAGCATAAGATAATCCTACAAATCAACTCATCATCTAGCATATGTTAAACATCATAATAAGGAAATATGTCAATACTAACATCATTTAAACATGATATACAAGCATCCCAATGAAAGCATAAATCATAAGATAACATACTCTAGAACCCAAAGTACTAAGTGAAAACATCCAAAAATGGTTGTATTGGAATAGTAGACCATCTTTGTACACTAGTCCCTAGTAGTGGTATAGGTAGCTACGCCTCCCAGGTGATGGAGATAATGATCCAACTATAAACACACATAAAAAAAATTCCCACGGCTAACACTCATGCCAAATAATATGATGACTGAAACCAAGGACATAGACAACGCATAAACTTAGGTCCTAGTTAGACACTCAATGGTCTACTATGTAGGGGTTGACACCATGGAGAGTTGCTTGGCATCGAAAAGCCCAAGCTCAGATCTATGCGAACTCAACTTCCTAATAGAAGGCTCTCACACTGAAGCATTGTTTTATTATCTTAAATTTTATTACCACCTAGTATTTTATTTAGTTATCATTTACTTAAAACCTCTTTTTCCAACCCTATGGCGTCATGACACCAAGTTGTAAGATAGGAGCCCCCTCCATATGCTACCCTACCCTTCCAATGCTCATCTAACGATGAGTTCTCATAGGAATGCAAATTCCCAATCCAACCCTGATGATCATAACTTTTGTAAGTACCAAAAAAGATCAGGCCTTGCAAGTCACCCAATAATTGTATGTGCATGTACTTGTGTGTGGTGCACCACCATCACAAAGATCATAACACAAGGACTAGATGAGAACACAATGCAAAAAGTCACTTAATCGAAAATATACTCAGGAGGATGGATGCAACATGCATCCCAATGCAACATAAAAGTGCAATAGTGGTTTGGCTAACATCCAAACAGATTATCCAGGTACATGACCAACATCATGCCAAGAAAATTTAAGAAAATAGGGCAGCATGCAAAATGAGGTAAAAACCTCCAAAACTAGAAAACTTCAAAATTAAAACCCATTTGATCTTTAAGTACAAAACCCTTGAAAAATTAATAATATTATGGTTTGGACACCATATGCAAAAATTACTAGCATAATTCTACAAAACCCCACACCCCCATCCCAAAAATAGGAAAAATATTCATACCCAACCAATTGAGTAGAACTAGCAAATAGAAACAAAGGAGAACACTAGTTCTTAACCTCCTAACAAATTACTACCATAAACAAAAGTTGAAACAAAGAAGAAACAACAAAATAGGTAAGCCCTACCTAATAGTAAAAGGGGTAGAGATTAAAATCAACTTAATAAATAAAATAACCCATCAATACTATCGAAAGTGACAAAAAAAGAAAAGTCTCCTCGAGCCAGATCCAATGAGAAAAACCTCACAAAGATCCCACGCTCACAACTCTCATAATGAACAAAAAAATAATCCTTCAGAAAGAGGATTTCATAAAAGCTCTCCAATTTCTAAATTGCATAATTGAAAAGTGAGAAAATAAATCCCTTTTTCAATACTTATTCACTTTTTGAGTGAATAATCAATTAGGGAAAATAGCTAGTTAGACTAGCTAGACTCTAATTTGACCCAAATGAAAATAGGTTATTCCTTGTAATAGGAATTTAACTAAGAACAAGTTATTAGAATTTAAAGCCCCAAAATCCAAAATCAAAGAAAAAACCTTAGCAACTTTCATGACAATGTGAACCTCTAAATGCATAGACATAATCATTAGTCTAATCACATAATGCAGATGAGTTCGGATTTAATAATCACCAAAATGTTTAATTTAGAATAATTAAAATAAGGATACATTGATCATGTAGGGACGCTATTGGTAAAATGAATAGTTGAATCACTAAAACTCCATGTGCCACTGTCAAGGATATAATTCTTACACACTAAAACACATGATCAAGTGCAATTTCATATAATATCATAGCTGAAGCAATAATGCATTAAATACCTAATTAATCCATTTACATCACTCATATTCACATAAAAAATAAAGAGAAAAGAATGAAGAAAATAACAATAGCATGAAATCCATCACATGACATAGTTAGAAAATATGTCCAAATACTAGATAATTAGATATCAACATAGACTTAGTGTCATTTCAAAATGGCATCAACATGAAAATACGATAAACTGAATAGCATAGTAGTATAACATCTATGATACTAAATCAAAGTATAACATCTGAACCTTAGGTCATCTCAAAGTACATATAATAAGAGTATTAAGTATCTTTTGAATCAAAATAAACAAGGTACATACTGCAAACATGAGAGGCACTACACAGTGACTAAGCATACACTCTTTGTGAATGTGTAATAATCTTAGTCAAAAACCATGGCAACCTTATTCTTGTGAAGTGCTCAAAGGCCCATGCCTATAAGAGTGTACATGTCATAAGACTAGGTTGTTGATATTTCATAATCTTCCCCAGATCATAGTATAGATGCACTATTATGCTCCATTCCAATGCATTTACCATCAACTCTCTCACCATATTCCTAATTATGTACAAAAGAGGAGTGGTGAATATCATACTCTTTATAAATGGTATGACAATAATGCTCATGACACATGTCATAATATTCCTAAGAAGAGGTACTCATCCAAGGATGATTCTCTTTAGGTGCACCTAGTATGGTGTCTATTTCTCTCTCTATGGCATACCCATACAATACTCAAAATATGTCTCAATCTCTTTGTGTGATCTTTGTGCTTGGTGTCTCATTGTAAGTCCCCAAACTAGAAGGCATAAGATCTAGTAGACATGATCCAATGTGACTACCAAGTCTCCCACTTGTAAGTGGAAGGAGCATGTGGTCTTATCCCACTTCTCCATCAATGCTAACAATATACCTCTATGGAATCTCACATGTGGTTGTTATGTTACCTAGTGCAACCCTATATCCTTGAGTATCTATATCTCTACTCCTTTGAGTGTAAGGACCCTCCTCGTATGTAATTATAAAATATGAATTCTCTATTAAAATTGTTATAGGAGATTTAAATGGATTTGTTAGAGTAGTTGATATATCCATGTTTTAATACTTAGTGATTCAAGGATTACTACATTATCTTGACTATTAAAACATTAAAATTTCACTAACGATGATACGAAGCATTTTCACCTAAAGATAATCATGGTGATTTGATACATTGATGATTAAGTTTTATGCTTCAGATAGTTTAGTATTCTTTAATTGGTGTTGTTATGATGATTAGGTGTATTCATACCTAACGGTGATTATTCTAGTACTTCAATATGAATTAACGAATAAGTTTTGTTATATGGATTATGTGATTTAGATGATTAAATGTGGGTAGAAATGAATTAAATAGTTGATTTTATGAAACATTCATGTTTTAATTTATGTAACTATCCAAATAGGTTTTTAATATATATGCATGTGATTTTCTTGAGCTACTGATGTGTGCAATGAGTGTGCAGAATATTTTAGCCAAAAAATTTAATGGAGAAATGAAACTGAACCCTACGTATCAATTGTGGAAACCAGGGTTGTTCGTATTTTATTTGTGTTGTGGATTGGGTGAATGTATCATTTTGTAATCAGTAAATGTTAATGCTTTGTAATAGTGTTTTTATAGTGTCACTTGACACTTGTGAATTGTGTATGCATTTCAACATGATAGTTAGAGGGAACCGAGTAACCTAAAGATTTAAGTTGGATCTGGTTAGTTAACTTTTCATTAATCAATTAGTATTGAGATTAATTACCCCTAATTAGGATTAGTGAGTTGTCTCCATTTTGAGGGTTGTTACTAAATCTTAAAATATTCCTAGCTTTTGATAGGTCTCTAATTAATCCTAAAATCCTAAAATCATTAAATCTAAGTACCTAAGGGGTATGGGTATAGGTTGAGGACATTTTTCACCCCCTTAGCCCCTTTGGTTGACTTTTATGATCACTCAAAAAGTCCATTTTTACTTTAGTGCGAAAATTGATTGCTTCCTTCTTGAGTTGGTAACCTTGACTCCACCTTGAGGTTTACCTAATGTCTAGTTGAGTTAGAATCATATTTAGAGGCATCTTTGAGAATTTTTGGCTGTTACCCAATCTCTGGTTTTAGAGAGAAATTTTGAAGATGGAAGGAAGAGCTCATCTCAAACTAGTTCATGTTGCCATAACCTTGTTGTGAAGGTAGGATTCTTCGGCTCATTTTGTTTATGTTGTTCATGTTGTTCATGCATATGTTATTGTGTTTCATTGGTATGCTTGTATGTTTGTTGGTTATGCTTGGGAGGGATTGAAACATGTTTTCTTGAATGCTTTTC
Source organism: Cupressus sempervirens (assembly GCA_028749045.1). Classification (NCBI taxonomy): domain Eukaryota; kingdom Viridiplantae; phylum Streptophyta; class Pinopsida; order Cupressales; family Cupressaceae; genus Cupressus; species Cupressus sempervirens. Next base: position 426,122,937 of record CM053793.1, on the reverse strand, counting down.
CTTCATGTTTTGTTTGATTTTTGAAGGGATTTTTGTGGGTTGTTTTGGCATTACTCACCCTTGGATAGGGAAGAAGTGGCCATGTATAGGGGAAGGGCTTTAGTTGGACCTCAATAGTGTAGAGTCTCTTCTCATGATGAGAAGAGGGAAAGAGAGTAGGGTGTTATGGGCCCCTACTTGTCATCACATACCATGGTTTTGAAATTCTAAAAATTGAAGAAATGGAGGAATGAAAATCTTTGAAATATTGGCCTCAAAAGGGCATTTGTGGAAGAATGAAAGTTCTTAAGTTTTAGCCTCAAAAGGCCTATGTTGTGGTATTGTGGTCGACGTCTCCTATTGGGAAAATCCACCTTCTCCCTAGTCTGGTTCAATGTTGAACCTACTGTGCAAATCAAGATGGGAATGAATGCTTGTTTTATTCTTCATGATATGTTTGATTTATCTCCGAGTCAATTTTATTCTTCTTCGTGTTCACCGTGATGTATTGAAGATATTGAAAAAGGTCCCTTGTTAAGGGCCAAGAAGAGAATTCAAATTATGTTGTAATATTATGTAAAAATGTATTTAAACCTTTGTGGAAGTGGCAAGAATGTCAAGTTTTCTTACTAGTTCTTTCCCGAAAGAGCCTTTAACCAGGTTGATTAATAGAAGAGAAAAAGATTGAGTAATATTTTGCATTTGAGTTTTGTAGCTTTTTCTTCAATTTTTCTTATGTTATTTAAAAATCAGTTGTGATGATGTTCACTCTTCCTACAACATTCGTATGTCTCGTAATCATATTCATTTGTTTTGGATTAAATAGATAGAATGTGTTGTAAGAGTAGTGTCATTGTTTTATTTCAAATGTCATATGGAAGGGTTAAGAGTATCTATGTATTGTGGAAGGTATCCCTTGTGTATATCTATGATACTTTGTTTCCACCACCTTTGTGCATCATGAGGATATCATTGAAGGGTTGTAATAATTGGGGGATTATCTCTTTGGTATTATCTTACTATTCAACTCCATCATTTATTAGATATGCATAATATTCAAATTGATCCTCTCAAAAGATAGTATTGATAGAAAGGATTATCTTTGTTGAATGTTATTATCATTTTAGATCTATTGCATAATAGTTGTGGTTGTACATTCAAATTGAAATCTACAAGAAAACATAATGTTAATCGTTATCCTTGAACATATGGTTTTCTAAACTTCATAATGCATAGATAGGAACAATTTAGATAGTTTCATATAAAACCTTGTCATGAAATGTATAATCATTGTGTTGAGTTAATTTTTAAAAGTTAAATGAAAATCATCAACCTAGATTATACAAGTATGAAGAGTACCTCCAAATTAGCATAGTGATAATCTTTATAGTACGGACTTAGAGGTAGGAAATCAATAAAGAACAAAGAAACATATTGTGTGAAGAAAATAAACATAAGCTATAGATACACAAATCTCCTCTGGAAAATGTATGTGGTAACAAAATAAGCCTTCCAAAAAGAAAAAAAATACGGAGCATTAAAATAATGTGCAGAAGATACACAAGGACTAGTACACTAAATATTATATAAAAGGAAAACATAACATCTATTCCATAGAAGAATTTTCACATCAAATCATTCATATAATAATATTTCAAAAGGAGTCACAAATGAAAACTCGAGGACCCCACCAAGTTGAATCATTATATTAAAAGAAAAAAAAACAATATAAAATAGAACAATCACAAAAAAAAATAATTTAAAAAAAAAAATATTAATAAACTTGGACACAAGGGCCAAGTGGGCGACCATTCCTCTCACATTCTCCTTGGGCGCACCATAGACATGACAAGAATGCCATGCTCTGACAAAAGCCAAAGAGTACCAGATTGGGCACCATCATTTTAGGGAAGGAGAGAATTAAGTTGGTTTAAAAAGAAACAACCAAACAAATCATATAAACATAAATTTGGAGTAGACTAGACATCTCCACCCACCTCCATTTCTTCGCGCATGAGATGGGGAGCCATACCATGATTGGACATAAGTCAGGAAGCTCTCCCTTTAATGCCCACCTTGCTAAAAAGGGTAAAATTGATTAAAGTTGCCCCTTATTAATTGAACCAGCTACCATGTGTTTAAAGGAAACAATAAACTACGCATTAAAAAGAAAACACACGCCTAGAAGATGGGATATTGTAGTTTGAAATCTGCACCAACATGATTTGTTTGGAAAAAGGAAAATCAAATGCCTTGCCACCTAGGTGCCTTGGGTTAGGAAGAGGAGTAGGATGGGATGGGGTAGTATAGGATAATTATGATTGTAGGAATTCATGAGCAATATCTATATGTTAATTTAATATGTGAAATTTAAATTGTGCGATTTGGATAGGACAAAAAAAGAGGTAAAGTGGTGTTAAGTAATTTGTGTATGGATGGGTAAGTAGATAGGATGTGAGGTAGAATAAATATAGTAGTTAGTTAAGGGTAAGTAATAATAATGAAAATAGTAATAATATTAATATTAATATTAATAAATAATAATAATTTTAATAGTAATGTTAACTTTAATGTTAATTAAATAAAAATAATAATTAGAGAAGAAAATAATAATAGAAGTGGCAAAATAAATGCTAGTGTATAGAGCTAGTGGATTGTTATGGTTAGTAATCAGCTTAGGAAGAAATGAAGAGGTCTTAATATTATGAGTTAAGGGCTGTTTAGAAATTTTAAGGAGAAGAAAATATTAAGGGTTAGTAATGGGTTTGAAGGGTTAGAAAATTGGGTGATAGAATTTGGATGTGTAACCGATATAGGAGATCAAATTAGGAAAATATGGGTTTCATTAATTAGATGATGGTGGTTGCCTTAGGAATGTTTTTCCAATTAATAAGTCACTTAGAGTTAATTACTTAAAAGTGGATTGGCCTAGAGTATACACAGGATTAGTTGGATGGCATGGTGTGGTTTGGGGGTAAGTGATAGTAAGGATTATTAAGTGACTATAGGAGTAATTGAAATGATTAAAGGAATAATATTAGGGTCAATGTGACACAAAAATTAAAGTAATAACGTAACAAATGTCAAAATTAGTTTAATAAAGAATGTTCAATTTTAGCGATCTCTTCTTACTCATTGGTTATAAACTGTTACAAAAATGATAGGACATCATTAGGAGATCATGTACCTATTCTCTTTATACCTATACTTTAACATGTGCAAATTTAATATATCAAACATAGTGGTGTTATTAATCTTTAAAAAAAAAAATTGTTGGTGTGTTTTTGCACTAATTTTTGAGCATGACACTGAGATCCTAGATGTGCTCTTGGATATAGATCATCACATTTAGCATATAGTGCTCCCGCATGATGGTGTTATCTATTTTCTTTGTGTATTATTTTATTTTAGCATATAACTATTCATTCTTATATTGCTCTAAATCTGTCAAACCCTAACACAACTAGTCTTCCTATGGACTAGGTTGACCTCCTGGAGGATTAAGTTGACTTCTCCAAGAATAGGTTGAACTTGTTAGGGACTAGGCCTACTTTCTTCTAGGATAGGTTGATATGCCCTTGGGACACCCTACAAAATCTAAGGACTAGGTTGACCTCCTACTAGGGATCTTATAGATCACCTAAAACAGCTACATTCTACAGCTATGAAAAGAAGAAATGTGTAGGCTAATGAAAAGATGGGTCTAATGCTTACCTCCTGTAGCACAACACCATCTAGTACATCCTACTGAAGCACCTCCATCTATGTGGGCTATAGTGGCTTTATCTTTGACATTTATCTTCCTTCTTATTTTCTCCTTCAAGCAAAAGGAAACAAATGAGCTTTTGAAAATGTAACTTGCACTTATATTACATTGTTTTTTCAAACATTTTGAATATGTTTTAAAAAAATTCCTAATTTACATGTATTCACTCTTTCTATGATATCTTGAGTTGTGTAACTTTGATTTCCTCCTTGTTATAGGTGTTGGAATAGCTATCTAGTTACCTATATTCTTAGGATCCTCTAGAAGCATTCAAAGTTAATCTGATAATGCTTTGAAGGCTTATTTTCATCACTTCCTATTTATAGTTTGCTACATATAGCATGATCCCTTGTTTCACCTTTTCTAATGAGAAAGCCAAAACAAAAGGGGAATGGCTATTTGCAAGCTTCATCGTCTTTCTATAGTAACTCCTAGGTGATTTTTTGATATCACTAACACATGGTTTTGCAGGGTGTGTTTACTAATATATTCTTTTAGGATTTTCACATGTGGATGTTGCTATCATTTTTACAAGTTATGATTATGTTTCTTACTTTAGTTTTCATATGCACATAGTGTCATATCTTGCTAAAGTGGGGGCTAAATGTACCATCTTAAATTTGACACACTTGGATTTAAGAACTTTTAGCTCCTCTTTATTGTGATTACATTTCATGTTTTCACCTTTAGCACACACCTCACATCTTTCCTTTCTTTTTCTTAGGAAAAAAAAAGGTAGGACCTAACCGATCCTCCTTGATTTTGCTTCATCCTTCACACAATCACTAAATTGGGACCTAATCTATGAGTATTCTCTCTTTCTAGGACCCCAAAACCCTAGATTGGATCTCTAGATGATAGTCTAGGACACACATTTTATCACTAAACCTCTACTAGTCTAAAATCTGGATAAGGAGACACTCAAGGTCAACCTTCTAGACTAGGTCAACTTGGTCAAGACTAGGTTGACCCACGACCTAGTCCTAGTGCTTTCAGTTATTTCAGGCTTGTATTTGTTTAACACTCTTGTTAAAATCTTTCTTGCGGAGTTGGCCTTGGTTGTGTAATTTCATGATTAATCCAAAAATTCACAATAGAAAGGGATCTAATTCTTCATTTTTACATAACATGGTAACAACAAGATTTTAGGAGAAAAGAGAAAGTAAGAGTGGACACCCTAATCTAACTTTGAGTGATTGCAAGGTGGGAACAAAGGATAGTTTCTTATTCTTCATTTTTTAGTAAGGCTATTATTCTTCATCCAAGCATTCAAGATGAATATATCAATCATAAAGTTGCCAATACATCTTGAATATGGTTAGAGTACTTTAGCCTTAGGGGCTTGGTATGATTTCTACATCATTCATCAGATCTGATTCTTTACACCTTCATACATTTACATGCATACATACTTTCATGCTAAGGTTTCACTCACATAGTAGATTCTTAGCATTTTTGATTTCATGATCTACAAATATAGGGTTACACATATACACATGAATTTTTTCCTAACAACTATTCATAGAGGTGGAAATCACCAAAATGGGGCTTTGACTAAGGAAAACCCCTTTATAACCACCCATACACATAAAATTATTACAAATTTATAGGTGATAGGTAAAATAAGTATAGATCTAGAACCCAAACTTTTTAAGATTTCTAGAGTCATCAATTTCAGTCACAGACTATGTCAACCTAGTTGTAGGACATCATTCCAAGTCAAGCTTGTTCTCCAATCTCATATTTTGGGGAGATTTCTGGGTTTTGTTCCCTTTGTCATTTTATTTCAAAATGTGTAGTCAGAAATTCAAAAGGATTTTAGATCTACTTGTTCTAGATCCAAATTAATATTCCACTATGCATTTCTAGATAAGTCCTTCATTTCTTATTTTTCTTCTTAGCATAAATTTACTTTCATATCTCTCTTGGAAATTTTTTTCTATATTTCAGATTTATACTTGTCATATCTATTTGCCTACATTGCATGAAAGAGAAATTTCTAGTGTACTTCCTTGATTAGTTTCTAGATTTTACATTAATATCCCTTCTCCTCTTTAGGGTCTTGTTAATCAAATTTAGGGCTTATTGGGAGTTATCCTTTGAAGCCCCTCTTTCTCTTGCATTAAATGTGGGTGGACATGTTTAATGTGCCTGATTAGTTTGCATTGTTTGTCATTGGTGTCATTTACCCCCCTACATAATATATAAAAATGTGATATTTTTAGAGAATTATGTATTTTCTATTCTAATTATAGATCTACAAATAGTTTTCCAATTGCAACTTTAGATCCTTAAAATTTTGAGTTGAAAGGAACTTTCTCTTACACATTTTAGGGTCTTATTTCTTCCACCTTTTCATTTCATATCATAGATCTATTTTCTTACTTTAATTGGATTGATTGTGTACACATATCTCCTAGATTTATATCATTTTTTCATTTAATCATTTGGATCAATTTACTTTAATATTGCATATCTTAAAGTAATGAACCTTGCATGCAAGGTGACCTATTTGCATATTTCCTTAGTATAATTTGGGTTTAATATTGGAATCTCTTTAATTCTATTTGGGCTTTTCTAATATAACATGAGTTATATTGAGAGTTATGTTTATAATCTATCTTTCTCTTGTACTTGAATGTTTGGGAAGTGGAAGTCTCATATTTATGCACCTTAATAATTACTTCCATTTTATCACTAAATATTTTGGCAAACTCAACATCATACATCTTTTTCTTTCATTTTGGAGTGGTCTATGTGTATGATCATGGTGTACCAAAAAGTGGTGATGTGAAAAAAGTAGAGTTTGGAAACATCTAACAACATTTCAAAATCTGCTCTAACTTTTTTCCATCCATCCTAGTACCAAGGAAAAAAGGTTGAGCCAAACCTTATCAGGTATCTAATCTATTATCGAGTACCTAATATAATATGAGGTATCTGATATGAGATCAGATACCTAAATACCACTAGGAATTTAAAAAAAAAACTCAAGAGCCTTTTAAGCATTTACATTTTGAGTTTGGCTTATGTTGCTCCATTTTGGGTATTAGATAGAGGAACAAGTATTAGATATAGGTAATATTTTTGTTGTATTTTTTTATGATTTTGAATGGATTTTAATATAAATTAGTTATTTTAAATATAAATAGTTGAAAATTAGGTTTTTTTAATAAAAATTATGTTTTGTAATTTAATAAGTATGGCTGACCTGAATGATGACACTGAGCCAAGAAACAATGTTCCTTATAACTGTCCACCAAACGATCTAGTACCCCATCAAAATCTTCTACCAAATGATCCCCCACCCCCTCATAACCTTCCTCAATTTGAAGATTTGATATATGAAAATTTAACCAAACTAAGTGTTTTGCAAACAACATATTAAAAATATCTCTACATCGGCTCCCATGTTATCCACATTAAACACCATAGTAGATAATATTCAAACACTTACTAATGAACAAAATGCTTCTCTTCACTGGTGTGAGAAAATGCATGCCATGTTCAATGGTGGGTTGGACAATGATGAGGTTGTGGCCCTAAACATAACTAAAGATGATATAGTTAACCTTTTTGTAGACCCAAAACCTAGTAAAATAGTAGAACACACAAAGACCTAATTATCAATTAAATGATGCACAAATGAGGCTATGCATGTAAACTTTTTGGATTGTTGGTGAATGGTTTTTGACAAACCTCCACACATCAATTTAGAGGTGCTATTCTATTTTATTAAAAAATTGTATGCCAAATTTGTGTTGCACCTCAAGGTGAATTACTAGAGCATGAGGCCCAACATGGGTGTAGGAGTAGGAGCTCCTCAAGATAAACCCTTTTCTCAATGGAAGAAAGTTGGCACTTTTGTCCCCTTGCTGATGTCTCCCCCCTCCTCTACTACAACATCCTAATATCATTATTGAGGCTAGCTCTCAAACTATTAGAGTCATCCATAAATTGAGTATCCTATTAATATCCTAGGTTGGTTAGTGTTGCCTCTCTATGTTGATGATGCTAGTGTGAGTGTTGCCTCTCAAGGAGATCATCACATGTTTGTGTGCCCCATACTTGCATAACATGCAAGAATATTTTCTTGAGTCCCATATGTGATCATTCTAAATATTAGTTTGTATTTGAGGAGGATGATACACCAGATGTACGTACATAGGCTACACACCCTAACGTAAGAGAGGAGGGGCATGCAAAGGCATAGAATCCTTTTGTGTCGGTACATGTATATTTTTTTTTGTTACGACATATGTGATGTAAAGTTAATATTTATAATAGAGTAATTTTAACCCATACTAACTTATACATGTATTTGATCTTCATTCATGTTTAGCTGATAACTAAGGAGGAGCTCAAATAGGTTGATAATGTCATCCTCTTGGCTATTTCATTTGGCCTTGAGACATCTAAAATAAATTATATTGTGTTCTCATTGTTTTTCTATTTGATATTGGAGCATATATGGTTTCTAATCTTTCTTTTCTCTTGCAAGTGTTATCTATCAATAGGGGGTAGAGTGCGGTGGTGACACAGAGCCCATTGACAAGGGAAAGGTAATTAGGTTCTTTTAAAGTGATTAAATATCAATGAATTCCTATAAAATATTTTTACTAATGAAATTTAATTACATTATTTATTGTATAGGGCATGGCTACTGGTGATGAGTGTAGGAAGATTCGACATGGTAGACCCTCTGACATTTCCATTCATAGGGAGAGCCCCATCATTTGTAAAAGTATCATTTATTTTTACTTTTCCTTATTTTCATAAACAAATTCAAAACTTATTTATATGATATTAACAACTAGGCTTTTGTATCTCATAGGAAACACCTAGTGCACAGGAGTTTGGACGTCAAAATTTTGTATCTTTGTTGATGGAACCATTATATCCAGAGGAGGAGTTGATAGAGGTAAGTTGTAGTTTGAATTCTTGATTATATATGTTGCAAATTTAGTATGATATGAATTATAATGTTATAGTTTAAGTTATAAATCCATTTGAAAAACATACTTGAACATATACAAGTCACAACCAACCAAGTTCCAAGCATCCTGACATATGAGAGGACTCCTAACTAATGCAGGAGGTCAATGAGAGAGGTATTTATGATGAAAGTTTGATACTATAAACCTTCATTAAAAAAAGGATCATTGTGCATTTGAGTAATTCAACGTTAGATACATAGAATCATATAAAATTAGTAGTCTAACTTTGGGTTTTCCTTTTTTTATTTATGTAGGAGGCATCCAATCCACTTAGTTTAGCAAAGAGGCTGCATTTTGATGATCCATTAGTAGCATGTGATAGTATAGTGGATGTATCATTAGACATTTTGAGATGGCATATGCCACATTATATATAGAAACATTGATATTATACACATTTTGATGGCATGATCAACCACATTTTATATATAGGTCTATGTATTTTGGTATATATTTGCATAATTTGTTTATGAATACATGAATTTTGATATATATATATTTGTGTAATTTGTCAATGAATACATGTATTTTGATATATATTATTGTCATTTATGTGCACAGTGATATATATATATATATATATATATATATATATATATAGTATTGTTCAATTTATCGTGGATCATGTGTATTGTTCATGTTTATGAAATATCATTCATTTGAATCATGTTTGTTATAGTTGATTCAAATGCAATAATTTGTGAAGAACTATCTAACAACCTTTATTATCAAATTTTGATGCAATGTTTGATTTTAAATTATATCATTTATGTTTAATATTAGGTGATCTCTAAAATCCCTTAAAGATTTCTATAGTTAGCCAAATCCATGGCAAATTTGGTCTTAAGAGCCCATCTTTAGTGTTATAAGATGTTTCGGTATGTACTGGTCACAAATGTTATCAAGGCTCTATGGTCAAAATAGGGGTGTCACTAGGTGTCAGTAGGTTATTTTAGGCATTGACATGACCATCCTATAGCATTTGACATTTCATTGATAGTCCCCACAAGCTCCAAGTTATGACCCTCGGAAGACTGACCTCCAAACACACTTAGAGCACCTTGGAGAGTCTTCAATACGAGGTGGCTTCAAATGTTGGATGATCTCTATGGTCAAAAAAAGGGTTTCACTAGCATTCACCAACTCATTTGGAGCTAATGGTGCTAGCGATTTGATGCCAAGATCATTGGTTTCAAAGTTGCACAATGATGCACCAATGAATTGAGGCACACTACAAGTTTTTGCATCAAGCAAGATCTTTGTGCCAAATCCAAATAGAATGTGATCTCTCCAAAATGAGATAGGTTATTGTATATCTTCACATGTGCATCATGTAGCATTCAACATTTCATATATAGCCCCCATGAGCTCTGAGTTATGACCCTCAGAAAATTGACCTCCAAATGCACTTAGAGCACCTTAGAGACTCTTTGGTATGGGGTGGCCACAAACATTTAAAGATCTCTATGGCCAGAAAAAGGGTGTTACTAGGGTTCACCCTCCCATCCAGAGCTAATGGCACTAATTAATCAATACCAAGATCAAATTTTTCAAAGTTACACAGTGATGCACTAATGAACTAAGGCACATTGCAAGTTTTGGCATCATGTGAGATCATTGTGCCAAATCCAAATGCAATGTGATCTCTCTGAAATGAGATAGGTTATTGTAGGCCTTGGTATGATTGTCCTATATCCTTTTACATTTCATTGATAGCCTTTACAAGCTCTGAGTTATGATGCACTTAGAACACCTTGGAGACTCTTTGGTATGGGGTGGCCATAAATGTTGCAGGATCTTTGTAGCCAAAACAAGGGTATCATTAGTGTTAATATTAAGTACAAATATCATTTTTTAGCTCCCTCAAATTTTTGGCATTGGACATAGTGCAAGTTTGGTGTTAGTATTAATTAAAATCATCATTTTTTAGGTCCCTCCACATAAATTATATTAAATAAAAGCATCTTTTTTTATTATGTAAAATAAATAGGTTTACATTTACAATATCTCAAGTGTTTCATCATTATTACATCAATACACAAATATCAAAAATCATAGTGTTAAAAGTCATAGTGTCAAAAATAGAATACATTTTTCTTCATTCTACTCATTTAGTTTTTATCTTCATGCATGGCTACTCTTCATGATGTACTTACATTCCAATACAATAAAAAATATTAGTAAATAATTATATGAAACAAGATAATCATTAGGTCATTGAATCATTATGAACAAATGAACATAAGAAGTAAATATACCTAGTCGAGTGTTCTTGTAGGATCCTCTCTCTATTTTAGGGTCTCCAATAGGGCTTCACGATCAACATTAGTAATAGTAAAAAGTTATTTTACTTTTAGTCTTCCTTGATGCTTCAACAACTTCACATTTGTTTCTATAATAAGATGTGAATATATAAGAATTGTTTTGCGCTTATGATAGTCTTTGAATATAGGAATTCCATTCCTTCTGCACATATGTCTGCAACCATGTTCCAACAACAACAACTAAACTAGTAGGATATGTGAATTCATCATTATCTTGGATCAATTATGCAAGACTTCTTTTACTTGTTACACAATGTGCTAACCAATAATCTGATTTCTCATCATTCCCCCATGGTGCAACCAATGCAAAGACATGTCCTAATTGAGGAATATCCGATGGATGGTTATACTCAAGAAAACTTTCCATGTCATCATTTTTGAAAGAGAGTATGATAGGAAATGGAGTAAGATAATATGGAACCCATGTGTCCACCCACTCACTTGACTCATAGTGATCCCAATCACACTGAAAACAACTAGGACAAAAGCAAGCTTGTTATTGTGTTCAAATGGTTCATGCACTAGAATTAGAGGTCAGGATTGAATGTATTTTTTATGAGTCCCTAATAGTAGCACAATATGTTCTATCACCTATGGACCCTTCCTCAACCAACCAAAAGAACCTGCATATTGCTAAATCAAGAAGCCCCTCTTGTGGTAATGCTAAACTACAAAAATCAACAATGCTACGAGCATCAAGAAGCTCTGCTCTTGAAGTCTTCAATTGCTTCTTAACTAGAGCTCTCTTCATAGATGCCCCTGCTCCATTATGTTCCCCTTTCCCATGGGAAAACTTTAAAAAAATCTAAATATAATGCACCCCTCTTTATATGTGCATCCTACACAACCAATAAAACATGTGGGCATTCTTGAATTGACTTGTGCAATTATCTGACCAAATGACATGTCTATCCATAGCAATGTCATGCTCCTATAATAAATCAAAATAATTCTTGAAACAATGTTATACAAACTCATGAGAATGAAATCTATCACCACTCATGTAAAAATGGTACTCTCTAATAATCTTTTGATTATCTTCCACACTATTAGGGGCATGTCTATATGTTATGTGGACAAAAAAAAAATTTGAATATTGATATTATGTCTCATTTTGGGGCTGCTATGTGTAGTTCCTTGCAAAGTCAATGACTGATATAATAGTGCCAATGGAAAAAGTGTCCTTACACATTCTAAATTGTTGATCTAACCACTGAGACTTGTGACTATGCTTTGCATAATTGTAGAAAAGATTTATCTTGAAATCTAAAATATAACTAGCCATGGTAATTTCTTTTGCAACCTATTCACATCTAGAGCCCTCGCCTACACTCTTCAATGTGTATTTCACTATTTCATATACCATTTTTTTTACTATTGTCCTCCCAAGATCTTGTTCACACCCCTCATGGAAATATGTGTCAAACTTGGAAAAGCCACCACATTCTAAACACTTCTCATTTAAGAAAGCATTTCTATAAAAGAAACAAACATCAACTGTAAGACATAAAAATTGATTTAGCAAGTCTCTTGATGATTTTGGAAGCCCACTAGCACCATAATTTTCCAACATTTTTTTACTATGCATAGTAGAATGGATGGAGCATAATAATTCATGGTGCATAGAAAACTCCACATGATATTTGCAACAACATATATTTCAAATTTTAAGTGGCACATAATAAAATATCTTCAAGGATTCAAAATCCCTTTGTGATATATGCTATCTTGGATGAATCTAACTAAATTCTTTGAACAACATAGTTTGACTTACCTCTAAATAATGTTTAGGATGTGGCATGCAGTTTCTAATGCAAATTCTTAACTTCAACATATCTTTAGAATTGGGTGATACTCATGAGCTAGAGTTCTAAAATTGCATAATTTCTTACTTCACATCATCGGATATCTTTTTATCAAAATGTGGAAGTCTCCCACCGAAAGGCCATGTTTCATTTTGAAGATGATCATCAATTCTTTTTGTCTAGTATGTGATCTTCTTAAAGTTGTATGATTTTGTTTTAATTAAATACAAGTTTGTCTCATATATCTACCCTTTCTCAAATAATGACTTACCAAAGTGGTTGCAATAACCCTTCAAGAAACTCTCTTATCCTTCTCCTTGCTATTTTTCCCAATGCTATTGAGAGCACTAAAAAGATTCTTCACAATAATGACATTTCTTTCTATTTTTTTATTAACATGAATCTTTAATTTGAAAAGTATAGGTCTCATCTTTTGCATCTTTAATAAGTGCATAAAGAGTTGGCATTGCTCTACCACTATCTTGTTTCCAAAAAACATCTTATATAATCTTGAAGCCCATAACTAAATGGTTCTTTGTGATTTTTTCCCTTCCAAATTGGAAATAATTATTTCATCAATTTCAATTATCCATTGTGGTGTTCTAGGACCTTCATGTCGATCATAACTAGGCGATATGTAACATTCCTATGCATTTTCATTTTTGACATGGTCAATCATGGCATTTACATTATGAACTGGTAAATTTTCATTCTATAAATTTTTAATCCTGACATTATTATTATCAATTGGTATATTTTCATTTCCCAAATGAATATATTCATTTTCTGACTCTAAAATTTCACCTTTGATCAATAAATTGTCAACTTGATTCACATTTAACATACCTTGTCTCTTCCTTCGATGATTTACCTTTTCCCTTTCCCTATGTGTTGCAATGTCTTCATTTGATACCTTCATTTTTAAATTTGGCCTTATGATGACTATTGCTCCCCATTTAGACAACAATACTAGACACCTAATCAAATCTTGTAGCAACTTTTGGGACCCAAACAAATATTTTCTTCAAATCTATGAAAATTTCCCCCAAAAAATGTGATTGTTGTCTCGATAATGACAAAGAATATTTTAGGAAAAGGCTGCTAGTAAAACTATTCAGGTACTCGATCCCATATTGGGTATTTGATATCATCAAGTATCTTATTCAAGATTAGATACCCGCTATGATATTAGGTACCCAAATCTTCAAAGCATCATTACCAAAGCACAAGCTATCATTCTTTGATCACCAATAATCACTACATATCATAGCAATAACCTCCATCTCACCACTAATTTCCAAAGCTAAAACATTGCCATTTCAATTAACAATGGTCCTTGTATCATATAGTGAGGCCAACTTAAATTTTTATCATTACTCCTTCCACTGTATGTTATGGAGAATGCAAAAATTTATTGCTCATCACTAAGACTGAAACCCTTTTATTTTGATTAGCAATAATTGCCATAAGCTAGAGTGATCTTATTATATCATCAATCATTATATCTCTTTGGTTTTTTCACTACACAATGATATACCTTGACCACTATAACATATAGCAATGAATGAAGACTTATCACTCATCGGTGAAGTAAAATTACATCTACTCTTCTTGTAAATAAGATCTATCATTATAGTGTATAGTGATAATCCAATCCTATCACTAATTGCCAAAACTCCATAACTTCTACTCTACTCAGTGATGAAGTTGAATCTTTAGAGCATCATTACCAAAGCACAAGCTATAATTATTTTATCACTAATAATCCATACATATCATAGAAATAACCTCCATCTCATCACTAATCACCAAAGATGAAACATTATCATTTTGATTAGTGATGATCATTGTATCGTATAGTGATGCCAACAATTTTTGACTTGCAAATATCAAATGAGTAGAAAGAAATTCATTTGATATTTGACTCATTTGATGTATCTCCTTTGATGCACAAAACTACACAACATTGTGAGGTCACTATTAGTAGTCATTTGTAGTCATTATTCACCTGCTCCATGAAAAATATATTCAAATAAATGATCATTGTAACTCTTGGTGAAGAACATGTACACACCATCGATCGCTTTATCTCATTATTTGTAATAGCAATTTATTACATTTTTCACTTATATCACTATAGAAACAATGATAACCCTAACACTCCTTGTCATATCCATTTTTCTATAAAAGAGATTCATAATCAAAATTGCCTTATCACTATAATCTATAGTGATCCTTCTTCTAGCCATACTACTATGTCGTTATAACACATAGTGATATACGTCTCTTCATCACTTATCAATATGTCATGTTTACAGCAAATGTGACGCATGATTCTTTTGACCTATCACTATAATATATAGTGACCTATACTGCTTTTTCATCATAACACATAGCAATATAGGTGTCTTTATCACTTATCACTATGTCATGTTTACTCCAAACATGACACAAAATCCTTTTAACCCATTTCTATATTATATAGCAACTTATACTACTTTTTTATCATAACACATAGCAATACACGTGTCTTCATCACTTCTTGCTATGTCATGTTTACTCCAAACATAGTGTGTGATCCTTTTGACCTAGCACTATATTATACAGTGACCTTTTGAGAGATCATACTACCATCAACATAAGTTACGATGATCATGTATTTTCTATCATTGATTGCCATAACACAATCCTCCCCTTTTTTATCACCAAAAATACTTATCACTAAGACATATAGTGATGTAATATCTTTATCGCTCATCACAAACATGACTATATTTCATTTCTACTTGTCAATAATTGCTATGTGTTATAGCAATAAATATTCCTTACCACTCATCACTATGTCAATTTTATGCTTTCTTCACATAGCAATAGAAGAGATTGCTACATGTCCTAGTGATATAACACCCAAGTTTTCCTATGACCATGATGTCATCACTATAGTGTATATCAATTCATGAAGCTTTCTCACTACAACTATAGCAATATATGAGAAAAGTATAAAGAAATGGTTACAATGACAAAAGCTTTCGAGGGTTGACACAAGATGCATATAATAGATTAACATATGGTTTTAGAGAATGCTTATAAAATAATTGTTACCATAAAAACAAGTAAACAAATATTACAACAAACATCAGTAGAGTTGATTGTAGCCAATCTTGGCAAGAAGGCAATGATCATGAACTTCTATATGTCTGAGTGTGTTTTTATGTGGCTTTCCATATTTTATACTTCCCTTTTGCAACTGCAGTCTCCTATAATGGAGAGACATTTAATATATAGTCATATTATTGTTATTATATAATATAATAATGTATTATTATTATTAAATACAATATAGTAATATATATTATTATTATTATTATTATTATTATATAATCTAGTAAAATATTATTATTATATTTAATATATAGTCTTATATTATTATATATATGTATCCAAGTTTATATGTTATGCAATGTAATTGAATACAATTAGAAAAGAGCATCAAAGAGTAAATTACAAAGGCTACAATAGTATAAGGAGCAGCAAAGACATATCTATCACAGCAAGGTGATTTGTACACAATGGAATCTCATTCACCAAACCAAGTTGCACATTAGAGATTAACTACTCCTTCATCCTAAGAGGTGGATTAGTCAAATCCTTTAACAAGGTAGACTTAACAATCTTTTGCAAATCTCTCTATCGAGTGCATACTTCATTGTATATTTGTAAAATCCTTTAACAAATTGGACTTAGTAGACCTTATTGCTCTTAATAGGGTAGATCATCAGAAGTGATCAATGTATGCCTTAACGGGCCAACTTTATACAATAGTACTAAAATTTGTGGGTATCATCCCCACCCCAGTTTTACTTTCTATTTGGAAGGTTTTTGGGTCACCAAATATATGTGTCAAATGTTATGAATGCTTTCATATCTTAGTTTCTTATGCATGCTACTAGATTAGATTAAGTGGGATAGATTTAATTAGATATCTCATGTCAAAAGTTTTTCAAGGTTACTTATTCACCCCTCCCCTCTCAGTAAAATAACCTTTTGAATATTTCCAACAATTGGTATTAGAGCTTGTGGTTCTCAAGAGAAAGTTTACCATCTTGAGCAAAGATCAAAGCCATGGAGATATTTAGACTTGATAAAGCTATTGACAATAAGAAGTTGGATTTAGAAATAACTATTACTCAACTCAAGAAAGTAAAAGAGAAACTTTTCCAATCCCTAAAAAGAAGGAAGGATCTTGCAATTCAAATGAATGATCGTCTCTACATTGAAGAAAGTATTGAAGACCTTCATCTTTCAAGTAGCTTAGATGAAGCAAATGAAGAAATCAAATAACTCTTGGAAAATAATGGTCACCACAAGAAGTGAGAAAACTAAGAAGACAACAAGAAATCTAGTTAGTAAGGCTATGTAAAACTATGGAAGAGAAAAATAATAAAAAAGAAGAAATGGAAGGAAAAGATAATGAGATTCGACATCTATCCCTTTAGTAGACTAACTTCATCAATCAGCTCACCAATGCAAATGAAGAAATCATGAACCTAAGATCTAAGAATAAAAGATTGCAGAATGATCTAAACTCTGAAAAACATGAATCAATGAAAGAATGATGAAATCCCAAGTAGACATGAATTAATTGAATGAGAAAAATCTCTATAGAAAAAAGGGGAAAGCAGGAATTGGATACAAAGAAGAAGGTGAATCTTAAAAACAAGGAGCTCAAAAGAATCAAACACCTACTTGTAGTCATTGTGGTAAGATAGGTCATATATCAAACAAATGTTGGAGCAATGGGAAAGGAAAATTCAATGGAAAATGCTACAATTGCAATCAACATGGTCATAAGGCTAATGAATGCAAAGAGAAACCAAAATTTGAAGGAAAATGTCACAAATCTAGGAAATATGGATACAAGTCATTAGAATGCAAAACAAAGATATTGAATCTAGTAGAACAAATTGTGAAAGCTATATTTGGTTGGGACTACAACACTTGGTACAGATGTCATTACTGTGGAGAATTTGGACACATTGGAATGAATTGTGTAAAACATTATATGAGGAAAAGATACACTAATAAAAGATGTTTTACCTGTATTGAACTTGGTCATCTTGCCAAGAACTGTATGAGCATTAGTAGAGTTGAAGATGAAAAGAAGGAAAAGGCTGATAGCATCTGAAAATAGATGAGACAAAAATGGGTTCCTAAGTCTGATGAGGATGGTAGTTTAAACAATGGTGGTCAAGTCACTCAAGAATTGGGTGAATCTACCATTTCTAATTAAGTTCTCAAGGGAGAACTGGAACCAAGCTATAAAAGAAGACATCCAAATTAGTTCTAGTTAAAAGGACACAAAGATCCATATCCATATTCAAGATACAAAGGGATCATTGAGTAAGGAAAACATTAGTTACTACCAAGTTACCTTATTTACTAAGTGAGGTTGGGTCACAAATTCTACCAAGCAAGGTCGAGAGTAACTAAACTTTATATGGTTACTAAGTGATGAAATACTCTACCAAGTGATCAATGCAAATAAGTGAATGATAGTCTGTCAACATGATGCCAACTGATCTACCTTCGTATTGGGCACTAATGGAAAATTTTTGATAAAAGGAATGAAATCAAAGTTATTTCCATCGTGAAATTTTTGAGAGCTATTGCAAAGTGTAATCTTGAGAGCATCCAAGTGATTTGAGAAAATTACTAGTAAAAGATTTTGAATTCTCTTGAAAACCTACTGAGTGAAGATGACATCTAGTAGTGGCATGGTAAAGTGAGGTTTGGACATGCTAGATCATGGTGTTGAGTGGAAGGCACCAGATTTAAAGCTCACTCTTGCAATCATCGAAGCTCTAGATCTAAGTGGAGCATAGTCTCAAATTCCTCCAAAGGTAATGTTGATCAATGACTTCAAGCTCATTTTAAATATGTTATTTAAGAGATTGGTACTTTGGAAATGGATGATTCCCTAGATAAACTATGTGTTAATGGAGATTTCAAACCCAAGCACCAACACCTAGAAAACAAAGGGTTGAAACATCCTTGACATGCCCCATGAATTTTAGTTGAAATGGATTAGTTTTATCCTTAGTTAGGTTCATAATGGGTAGTTGTGGCTAGAGAAACTAGTTTTGATAAGAAGATGATTCATCACATTACGAGTCTCCCAATGTTGACCAAAGTGAAGGCAACCAAAATCCTAGGTCAAGTAGAACTTGAAAAGAAATCCCTAGTAGAATGGGACAATAGAGGCATAAAAATTAGCAATATCTTTGATATAGAATTGAAGTTTGGGATCCGCATTATTGCTCATAATATTTACAACTTGGGCATGTTGAATAACATGTCATGCAAAGTAGTTGACCTTGCATACAAGGTAGTAAAGAACAACCTATCCTTTGACCTTGCTGAGCTACTATTGAAATAGTTCAACAAGAATATGGAGAGCATAAGGACATCAAAAAATAACCCATACATGTTGTTAAATTTCTTATTCTTTTATGTACACAAATTATTTCCTTCAAAAGGCACTATAGTATGGAGAAAAGATGTGCCAGTGTTATATCAGATCAACGAGTTTATTGCTGAGATGGGTGAGAACTATAACAATATTATGGAAAAATATTTTGATGTTTTCAAGGAAAAAATGAATAATAGCTATGGAATCCCCAAGAAAATTTTTGAAGACTATAAAGATGATATATGCTTCATGGTGGATAGTGACAAGGTATACATTTAGGCAGTCAGGCCTAGAATAGCATGGGTAAAACCTCTTAGATATTATGTTAATATTGATGAAACAAAAGATATCATTGAGGCACTTGTCAATGAACTAGTTGATCCCAAGGCTACATATTTTGGGACCTATGATGAAAAAAAAGCTAGGATAGAACTAGATATAAAGCTACCTTAGGTGGTCAACAAAGGAAAAAGAAGGATTGCCAAAATTAAAGCCAACTCCACCCTCTTGTTGACCCAAGGAAAAGGTGAGGATGAGGAATAAGTAGAGGATGAAGAAGAAATAAAGGAAGAGGAACCACTAAAGAAAAAAGGCAAGGTGATCATTACCAAACCAACAAAGCCATCCACTACTATGTTTACTAGGAGGTCAAGGAAGAAGGCTGACAAGAAAGGAGGAGACATAATATACAAGGAAGGAGGAGAAATAATATTCAGTAGACTCCACCCACCTTCCAAGATAGGTTGAAAGAATTGGAAGTTGGAGCAGGGATAACAAAATTTAAGGCATTAAGATATGAAACTAAGACTGTGATAGAGCATAAGCAAATTGAAGATTTGGTCATGGATAAAATGGACTGAACTGACCAACTTATATCTAAGATTCCTAATGTCTTAATGGAGAAGATCAAGCCAAGATGGGAATTTTCCATGCAAAATATCAAGGACATCTATGGGTAAACCCTAAGGTAACTTATAGAAAGCATACCAGATGCAGAGGTAAAAGAGGCACTGAAGAGGAATGAAGAAAATTTGACACTTAAGTTCAATACTTGACTAATTCTGATGAAGGATATTGAACATGTTACAAGGAATACAATAAAAACTTGGAAGAATGTTTATCATCTTCATAAACCAAGTGATTTTCCTGTTGATGTAAAAGATGATGATATAATGATGATGATGAAGATAAGGATGAAGAGGATGATGAAGGATCAACACATTATGTTACTATTGATTATGAAGAATACAAGGAGCAAGAGGCTACTAAGGAAGCAACTCAAGATGATAAGAAGACTAACCCAATCAAGATAGCTACAATAGTTATTGCCTCACTTTCTCACTCCCCAAACAAACTAGTAACAACATCAAGCATGGAGATAGCCTCAACAAGATTGATTGTGACTACTAGTGATAATACAAATGCCCAATCACTCTTTGGTCCAATTCAGCTCAGCACATCATTGACTTAAGTGACTTCCACTTCATCTACTAAGCTCCAAACTCTTACCTCTTCTACTAAGTTGGCTGCATAAACTATGGATACATTAGTTTTGAGCACTAAAGTTTTGGCTACATCAATTTTGAATTCTTTAGGTATTTCTACTAGTATTCCTTCACTAAGTATAGTATCAATTTTTATAGCTAGTCCTAGTATGTCTACTATTGTTTCTATTTTAGGCACACAAGCAATAAGTGCAATGATACTTGAGACCAAGACTCAACCAAGCACAACATTTTTGGGAAAAGGAAAAGAGATAGAGAAAGAAATAGATTTGGATGAGGAAATTGTAATCCCTAATTAGGACATTTCCAAGCTTGATCCAAACCAAATATAGACATTTGGTGAACTCCTCTAGAAGAAAGAAAAATAGAAGAGATCAAGAGAGGAAAGGGATAAAGAATTTAAGATTATTGAAGATGCAAAGAATATTTTGGAAAATGCTATATGTGTAGATATTGATTCTTCATAGCTAATTTTGTATCAGCTAGTAGAGGTAGTTCAAAGATTCAATTAAGATACTAATGGGCAGGATAAGCTAGTGCAAAAGGGTAAGAAGAAATTTGAAAATAAAGTGTTCGAGCACATTGCTCAACAAATAGCCATCTATCAAGTAAAAATTTCTACAATTTTGGGTTCTCTGGAATCATCTTGTACAAACGTATCATCACTTTTTGGCAAGCTATGTGATGTTTCTATTTTGACCAAGGAAATAAATGACAAATTGTCCAAAATAGATGAAGATCTTAAGGCTAGTGCTCAACAATTGTAGCTTGACCCTAGTTCAAGCTCTTCTCATTATAAGAAGATAAGATTTTTGACTAACATGCAAGCATAATTACTTAGAGAAGAAGAAAAGATCAGATCTACATTAGTAGATATACAACATATGATTCTTCCCAACATAGATGCACTGTAGAAACACATTGCACATTCAAAAACTCTCATCCATGACAATAAATTCTCCATAGCAGACCATATGATAGAGTTGTCAACATAAGTGAAAATTGCACTACACAAGAGTAAGGTCTTGCAAGAGGACTAGGATAAAACCTTGGCTATAATACTCAAGGTACATTCAAGTTTTCTATCTCATTTTGGCATTAACATATAAATATATAGAATAAATCTTTGGCATTAATTTCAAAAAGGGGGAGAGAGACATATGTGGAGAATGATGTATAAAGATGTAAAAAGTTATGGGGGAGCAATTGTAATATGTTGTAAACACAATGGAGGAGTAAGATATGTACATATAATAAGTATAGTATATAGCAAGGAGATGTATAGTATACTTACAAAATGAATTTAAAAAATTCTCCAAAATAGTATACTCTATCGAGCTAGCATCACAAGGTGATGAGTAATGGTATTCAGGAAACCTTTTTTTGCTAATAAGTGTTTTTGACACTAATGCCAAAGGGGGATATTATTGACATATCAGTCAAGTTTTTTATTAGTGATATACACTTATTTAGATTGTAAACATCTACCAAGCTCATTGCATAGTTAATAGTGTTTACCAAGCATTTTGAGCCTATAGAGGAAGCATTGACCAAGTAACTCAATATGAATCAAGCAATTAAGTTTATATGCTTAGTTGCACAATATCTACTGAGTAACTAGTATAGACCAAGTTCAAGAGTACTTGGAAGTGATTAGTATGGATTGATCTTTTTACATCCATTGAGTGCATGACAATGTTGAGCATTAACAATGGATGCCGAATATCAAAACCTCATCGAGTCAGTCTTCAGAACCTGAGTGTCTTCATTTGGGCCAACTTTGTAATATTTGTGTAAAATTTTACTGTGGCTAACTTTGTAATTTTATAATTGGATTAGTATATATGTAATGTATTGTACCATATCCAAGTTTGTGTGTTATGAAATGCAACTGAATACAATTAGAAAAGAACAATAAAGAGAAAATTATAAAAGCTACAATAGTATAAGGAGTAGCAAAAACATATCTATCATAGCAAGATGATTCATGCACAAAGGAATCTCATTCAGAAAACCAAGTTGCACATTAGAGATCAGCTATTACTTCATCTTAATAGGTGGATCATTCAAATCCTTTAACAAGGTAGACTTAATAGTCTTTTGGAAATCTCTTTTTTGAGTGCATACTTCATTGTATGTTTGTAAAATCCTTTAACAAGGTGGACCTAGCAGTCCTTATTGCTCCTAATAGGGTAGATCATCAAAAGTGATCAATGTAAGCCTTAATAGGCCAAGTTTATATTGCAGTACTAAAGTTTGTGGGTATCATCCCCACTCCAGTTTTACTTTCTATTTGAAAGGTTTTTGGGTCACCAGATCTACATATCAAATGTTATGAATGCTTTCATATCTCAGTTTCTTATGTGTGCTACTAGATTAGATTAAGTGGGACAAATTTAATTAGATATCTCATGTCAAAAGTTTTGTAAGGTTGTTGATTTACCCCTCCCCTCTCAATAACCTAGCCTTCTGAATATTTCCAACACTATGAACCTATTTCATTTGTTTGAATGGGTTGAAAGGGGTCATAGGATAACCTATGACCCCTTTCAACTCATTTCATGACAAAATATGTCCTTAGGGGTCCTAAGACCCCTAGAGATCTATTTCATTTGTTTGAATGGGTTGAAAGGCATCATACAATAACCTATCACCCATTTTGATGCATTTCATGAAACATAAGTCCCTACGAGTCCTAAGACTTCTAGGGACCTATTTCATTTGGTTGAATGGGTTGAAAGAGGTTATAAGATAACCTATGACCCCTTTCAATTTATTTCATGAAAACATATATCCCTAGGGGTTAGAACCCGAGTGACCTATTTCATTTGTTCAAATGGGTTGAAAGGGGTCATAGGTCAACACATTTCATGACAACATATGCACCTAGAGGTCCTAAGACCCCTAGTGACCCATTTCATTTGATTAAATGGGTCGAAAGGGGTAGTAGAATAACCTATGATCCCTTTCAATGGATTTCATGACAACATATGTCCCTAGGGGACCTATTTCATTTTTTTGAATGGGTTGGAATAACCTATGACCCATTTTGACAAAATTTCATGATAAAATATGTCTGCAGGGGTCCTAGGACTCCTATGGACCTATTTCATTTGTTTTAATGGGTCAAGAGGGGTCATAATATAACCCTAGGTACATAGGGTACTTGATGTTATGGATCAAATGAGGTTGTAGGCTAGCCCATGACCCCATTCAACCCATTGCATTGATTACCCTAGCCTATGACCCTATTACTATATTATAATAATAATGATACATTACTATATTATATATTAATAATAATATATGACTATATAATAAATATATAAATAATATATTACTATATTACATAATAATAATAATTATATATATATATATATATATATATTTAAAACGCGGCATAGCCACTTGATATTATATTTATATATAATTTTATTTTTACAAAAGTATTAATTCTAACATAAGGAGCTCCTAGAGAAAAGAATCAGGAAGAAAACTCTATTCATGACCCCATCAAGAAAAATTGGAAAAGAAATTCCAAGATTTATGCCTCCACTTTACATCCAAGAGAAGAAAAAGGAGAAGGGACCTAAAACTACCATCTAAATATAATACATATAAGTATCCCATAAAGGCATGATATCCCCAAATCTATGTCATCCTTTACATAAAATACATAGATATGTAGCCATAAGACCGCTAAAGAAGTAATACTTGACCTTTTTCATCAAACAAAATCAAACTACTATAAGAGTCCCACTTAGAAGAGAACTTGCACATGTAATAAAATGCAAACCACAAGTGGCCAAAATTCATAGCATAATACATTGTCATATTCCTCCATAAAACTTGTTGTAGGACATGCATGTTCAAGATTAAGAGTAATATTAGGAAGATGATGGGGAGAGGCCAAAATTTGTGGGGATATGAGTAGCTGAGAGGAATCATGTTCCAAGAGATCCAAGATGGCAAAAAGGACCTGATGTACACTATTAACACAATCTCTTGACAAGTGCACACCATGTTGTTGCAAAGCAACTTTAACCAAATGGAAGGACTGTCTCTCAATAGCCTTAATACTCACAAAAACCACATAAATAACATGGTTATTGAGAAGTGCATGATGGTGAAAAAGACCTCATATGAGAGCAACACCACCCCAAAGATCATATTTTTGACAAGGTTTTGCAATCTTGCCTCCTTGCAAAAAACTACGCTTGAAAAATCTACTAGTTAACAGTCAAATCAAGATGAAATGAAGATTGCAATAGATCTAGAGAATTTGATAAGAATACTAACAAAATATGATAAAGATAGATTACCCTCTTTCCCAAGGGGAAAAGGATGTCATGCCCAATGATCCTCTTAATAGCTCTTCTAATATGTGATCATTCACATAAGAAAATAGATGCTAGCATATCATCTTTGATACAACCAAGAAATGTAATTTTTCATTCTTAAATTTCCAAAAAGACTCTATAGTTTCTAGGATAATAGTCCATATGCAATACTGAATAGATAGAGTAGAGCTCAACTGGATAACTAACTGCTACCACAAAGCTAGGGTAGTCTAACATAATGCTGACCACATAATAGACCAGATCACAAAACCACAAACAAAACCCCCAATAGAAGATCAACAAGAAAAAAACATACCCAAATACCAAAATGACTCTTTCTTGTGGCAATATAAATCCTTGAGAGTTCTATGATAACATTTATTACAAAAAGATATGAAATTCCTTGCATAATATGAAAAAAGAAGGCATAGATGAAGTACATTAGCATAAAAGAAGAATAATGCTTGCATAATTTCACACAAGTGATTAAATTTAAGCCACCCAATGATACTCAAGTATAGTACACAATTCCAAACTATAGAAGAAAAATCATAATCTAGCCATCAAGTGAAAACTATCATTTTCCTCCATGTAATCTTTTTGAATAAATAAAGATAAGTCGCCCAACAACTATCAATTAAGATACACAATTCTGAAATATAAAAAAAACTAAAATCCAAACATCATATGAAAGTTTTTGGATGCCACCGCATGAGAATACCAAGTATAGTTAATGGGGCTAACTAATTTAATGTTAAATCCACTAACTGTTAAGATCATCTATTAATACACAAGCTACCAGCTACTAATCCTATAATGCCATTCCTAATGCCCCCAAATTAACATCATGCATGGTTGCATCCTAATAACCATGACTGCTTATACATATAGATTATATAACCAGTTATGCATACATATAACATACACAATGGCATTAACCATACTAAAATGCAATTAGCAACCTACAACTAGCCAATCAAAGATGACTCATGCTTGATGATCAAAATAATGGAAGGCAATTTTTCTAACAAGGTAGTAGAAGAACAAAAGTCCAAAGTAACTCTATCACATCTAGAATTTTCTCAGCAATCTGCCAAAGCATTATCTTCTCTATAGACATGAGGTACAATATAGTTATCCAAAGAATCAATGAAACCCCAAATTTTCTAGAGGACATAACTTAGATGCAAGTTATTTCTCTTCCTATGAGTGTAAGCATTAATAATAATAGAGGAATCACCCTCAATATATAGGTAAGAAAAAGACATTCTCTTAGCCAGAATTAAACCTTCTAACAAAGTAGTGGCTTCTACCATACTATTATTACCAGGGCTAATAGGGACTGCATGAAAAGATAACACATCACCTAGATGATTTCTCAGACAAGCCCCAATACCTGACTCACCAAGATTCCCTTTGGATGAACCATCAAAATTAAGCTTGACAATAGAGGGATCAAGAGGTTTCCATTTTATTGAATCTCTATGTTTTGGGACAATTCTAACATGTGGAAACATAGGGGAAGAAGGAAGTGAGATGAGCTTCCAAGAGTGGACTATTAAACTATCCCAAGATGAGAAGAAGGCATTTGTATTAAAATTCCCAAAAGAAATATTATTCACTTCTTTAGAATTGAGATGCCCAATTGTGGTCATTACTATAGTCACATCTATCACCTCTTCTCTAAAGATTCTTTTATTATGCTCCCACCATATAGACTAGATAACTGATGATGGAACAATAATCCATAGGCATACAAAAATTGAATTTCTAAACAGAATGGGCCAGGTTTGAAACATATCCCAAAATGATTTAGGGAGAGGGAAGGAGATGGATAATTTTTCCATGATATAATACCAATATTGTAGAGATAATTGAAAATGCACAAAAAGATGATCAATTGATTCCTCATATAACCCACACAGAACACATTTAAAGGGGTCAGCTATATGAATTTTTCCTAATGTATCACTAGTTAAGATTCTTCTTTGAATAGACAACCAAAAAAAAAACTCCAGCTTTTAGGAGGATACATTTTATCCCAATAGAAAATAAAGGATCTATAAGAGTTATGTTGCTTGGTCATTTTCTAAAGAGCCTCATACCCAAATTTAGTAGAGTACAAACCATTTTTGGCAAGACAGCATAGCAATTTATCTCAATCTTTAGAACATTTGCTAGTTTCCTTGCCAATTTAGGAAGAGAAAAAGGATCTTTCCAAAATATCTTATGTAACACAATATCAACATAATCCACATTATCCACTAAATGATCCCCCTACAGTGAAGAAGACACCTTGATAACCTCATTTAATGAAATAGTTAGATATAATGGAGGACAACCATTCCAGGAATCCTTCCAAAAGGAAAAATTAAAACCGGTGTGGACCTACCAAGAGAAGAACTTGGTGACAACTTCTCTAGAAGACACCATAAAATTCCAAGTAGATGATCCAAGAGGGGATTATAAATAGTGATGATTATATGAGAGAAAGGGGAATCTAAATACTTGGATTACATAATTTGGCACCATAGTGCCCAAGGTTTGGAATACATATTCCAAAATAACAACCCACCAAAAGCTTTATTTTGGAGAGATACATTTTACACTCCAACCCCTCCAGAAAGTTTATTAGTGGATAGATTTTAAAAAGATACAAGAGGAGTCTTTCTAGTATTTGTCATATTGGAGGACCGTAGAAAATTTTGAATAATTTTTTCAATCTGACTAATTACAGACAATGACACTTGGAGAATAGAAATATAGTAGTTTGAGATAGCTAGAAGAACAATTTTGACCAATAAAATTCTACAAGAAAGAGAGATCCACCTCACCTTCCACACTAATATTCTACTCTTAAGTCTACTAATAACATTATCCCAAAATGAAGCTTTCACTTGACCCAGGAAGAATGAGATCCCTAGATAGGTAGATGGAAATTCATTCACCGAAAAACTAAGGATATTAATTATTCTTTGCTTAATTGATTTAGGAATAAAGAACATATAAGCTTTAGACTTATTTAGATTAATGACTTGACCAATCCCAGAAGTATATGTATCTAGAATCTTCTTAATACACTTGGCCTCACTAATAGAAGATCTTCCAAACATAAGCATATCATCAACAAAGAAATTATGGGTTACAAAAAGCTCTAAATTTGGTATACTTATACCCTTCCAATTGGCAAGAATTTTTTTTCTATGTATAGATCTAGTGAGAGTTTCAACCATTATAATAAAAAAAAAAGGAGATAGTGGGTCCCCTTATCAAACTCCCTGGGTAGCTTGGAAAAAAGAGGAAGGAATGTCATTAATAATGACTGTAAAAGTGGCCCCAAAAAGATGTTTCTTAAGCCATTTACACTAGCTAGCCAAAAAGCCAAACTTAGTAAGGACTTCCAAATAAAATTCCCAATCTACTTTATCATAGGCTTTCATCATATCTAATTTTTCCACAAAAGAAGGAATTTGAGAGGTTTCAAAAGTATGTAGGAATTCCAATGAAACTAGAGCAACATCAAATGTATCCCTACCAGGAACAAAAACTTCCATGCTAAGGAAAAACTAAGCTAGGATTGAGGGGTTTGAACCTAAGATAAATAGGCTTTGTAATAATCTTGTGTATGGAATTGCATAATGAGATGGGCCTAAAATCTCTAAACATTTGAGGCATTTTGACTTTGGGATCAAAGTGAGATTCATTCTATTGAAACTATTAAGAATATATCCTTTCTTATGAGATTCCTCTACAACCATTAAGAGATCAAAACTAACATCCCAACACATCTAATAGAATAACATAGGGAATCCATCTAGGCTAGGGGATTTCTCTAGGGCCATGGAGAAAACAATAGAATGGAGTTATTCAATACTAAAAGGCTTCATAAGATTGTCATTATCTTTACTTGTTACTAAAGATGGGATGGACTACAATAGAACATCCCTATCACACTTATTATCTCTCAGAGGCACACTAGGAGTAAGTTTTTGTAAAAATATACTCCCTCATTATTGATTTCCTATTTCAACATTAGAGTATCACTTGGTGAGATAATTTTAATGGACAAAATAGGTGAAGAAGCTTTCCTAATTTTAGGAAAAAATGAATTTTTTTTTGTATTCCTATCACCCTCTTTCAACCACAACTCTCAAGATTTCTGTCTCCAGTAAATCTCCTCCCTCAAACAAAGTGTTTCCCAATAGCATTGGAGAGATCTTTGTTTCTCTGCTACTTTAGCATCTAGCCCAAAATTAATAATATGATCTAAGATAAGGCTAAGATCATGTTCAACCCTAGTCTTTTCATGGAACACATTCTTGAATACTTCCTTATTCCATATTCTAACATTGGATTTTATGAACCTAAGCCCATTGGAAAATTGGAATATTTTGGTACCTTTTCAAAAAGGTGCACTAATCCACCATTGCTAAAGTAACTGAAGAAAATGGGGATGAGTGAACCACATACTTTCAAAATTAAAGGAGGAACACTTATTAAAATTTACTAGATTACTCAATTCAAAAGATATAGGAAAGTGATCAGATTCTGAAGAAGATAGAATTGTAGAAGATAAACTTAAATTTAGAATCTTAAGATCATGGGAAATAAGGAATCTATCCAGTCTAGAGATGGATGAGGTGGACCTATGACTAGTCCATGTGAAGATCCCATTCAAAAAAGGGACATCACATAAGGCATTATTCTAAATAAAAAATCCAAACTCTTCTATGATCCTTTGAGTAGTGTTATTTCCCCCAATCTTTTCATTAGGAAACATAATGGCATTAAAGTCACCACCTACAACAATTGAAAGATCCTCAATCTTTCTAATTTCGTCAGTAAGTGATTCCCATAGAATGAGCTTATCTTGGGGTGTAGATGGGCCATAGACATTAAAAAAAAAAAATTTAATATCAAACCAAGAAAATTTAATGAGTTTTCAATTGGATTTTGCCTCTAGTACAAGGCCTTTAATACACTTACTCTTCCAGAGAACTTCAAGGCCTCTAAAAGCTCCAGAGGATGGGACACATCTTGACTCCCAAGAGGACCATATTTAATAACAATAATCATCATATTTTACTATATTATTTTTTATAATAATATAATAATATAATAATATACTAATATATCATAATTTACAATACTTGTTAATTTTTCATGCTTGCCAAATTGATTTCCCTCCAAAATTTGGGAGTTAAATTTTTGAATTTTTCCTTTTTGTTGCCAAATTTTGGGTACCCGATTAGGATTGGTATTTACAAAGCCTCTCTAGTCAACTCGAAAAACATGTTTGAAACATGTTTCGCTGACATTCAGCCTTTGAGTAGCCATCTGAAAATAATTTTTCATCAAAATTCAATGGAATGAAAAGGAATTTTTGATAAAGCTCTCAAGATTCTATTGATATAGTTGTTGTCAAATTCTTAGTTTGATAAGTATTTATTAGTTAATTTTTAATGAATACATCTATAAATTATTGATTGACATATTGGTTGAAAAATAGTTATAACTTTCAAATGGTATAACATTTTTGAAATAAAAAAGTTGTGTCAAATTCTACACTTTGCCTTGTATAAAAAAGAAAAAAAGAAAAAATTAATTTTGTAAAGTTTTCAATTAGTTAAGGTGGTCAAGCACGTGAGTTTTTTTATTCTAAAAAAGTTATAGTAGAAAATTCATATTTAATTTTTTTGGAATAAAAATACCCAAAAAATGCATTACGTTTAGGCATGAGTCTAATTTTATATCTATAATTATATTTAAAAATATTATCATTTGGTTTTGATTAAGGTGGTTAGACATACACCTACTTTTTATTTTTGCCCTAAAAATTTTTTAGTACTGAATTAAAATCCAAAATTTTGACAAATCAATTTTTTCTCTAGATAAGGCCTAGAAGTTTAGAAACTACATTCAATTTTCTACAGATTCTTTTCTTACAACTTTTTGATATAAATCCATAACTACTTTAAAATTATGTGTCAAGTTAACATAACCTTGATTTGTTGGTTTTTCACTACCACTTAAGACCATAGTTTGGTTGACCATGATCCTACACATACCCAGTGAGCTTTAGCTATCTTGTGAAAATGTATTTCTCTATATCTTGTTTTTGCATTAAGATCTTCTTTGTAACAATGGCATTTACTAAAGAAACTTGGTGAATAATAATATCTATGGTCACTTTTGTTCTTTTATCTCTTTATTATCCTTATTATGTTTATGCAATTTTCTTTCATTTCATTATGTTCATGTCTTCACATGCTTTTCTTGCATATAGTATAATGAAGCTAACTAACACAAAGTTTCTTGATAAGATATATTTTAAGACCATCATTAGAATTTCATGTGGATTCCTATTCATATTTTACATGACATTAGAGATTTTGTCAATGATTCTCATAATTCTATGCCCAATTCTATGCCTAATATTATGACAATTATATGCCATCTACTAATGATCTATCCCCTCATACGTCTACATCCTTCCAACATCTTCAAAATATGGTTCATGACCATGGTGTTAAATAATATTACATGAGAAATCTTTTCCAAAACCTTCCACAGACACCCTTCACTTTCCTATACATAATACTCCTCTTTCCATTCCTCCTCACACAACATATTCTCATACACCTCATGATCAATCACTTTCTCCACCTACCCTTTAAACTAATCATGCAATATTCTATCATTTTATTATTAGATAAGGTTACAAGAGTTTAGGACTTGGTGTTAATGAATGTGGTATTTAGGTTACCATTAACCCTTCTAAAAAATAACATAATAATTGTGTAGGCTTTATTCCCCTTCTCGATTTCCTCCTCTATGAATTCCTCTCTATATTATTCTTCCAACTCCATATTTTGCTCCTTATGATACTCAAAAGTTTCAGAAGAGTGTATTACATCTCTTGAGTACACCTAAACTAATATATTAGCCTTATGTCAAGAATGCTATTAAGATTTTTTTATGTCCTTTTTGCTAACATATGAACACTTATGGTTGTGTTCAATTTTTTTATATGTTCATGATAAAAATGAAAATTTAAGATTCCTTATACGCATGATATTATATTCTTTATTCATTAGGTTGCTTAGTATTACTATTCTCTAGTGAGTACCATGATAGGTCCTCCTTGTTTCTCTTAGCTATGGGAAAATATTCATCTCTTTTTAGGATCTATTTGGCTACTTATTTCATATTTATCTATAAAACTCTCTCTCTCTCTCTCTCTCTCTCTCTCTCTCTCTCTCTCTCTCTCTCTACATATGTGCATTCTTTATAATGGACTAATTTTACAATGATTTGTCATGCAACTTTGTTTCATATATTATAGAGGGCCTATCTTTTTCTTTGAGGATCCAATATCTCTTAGTTGTTCCTTTTGTGATTACTGTTTCTTTCCATGCCTTGAATTTGAAGTTTTTTCATTTAATAATCATCTAGAATTTAATTTAATTTTGGCACATACATTTTTTGGAGTTGCATATCCTATATCTTTTCTTCTATCTTTAGCATTGCATTATTCCATGATATATCTAGTTTTATATATGTCATTTTGTTTTGTGCTAGGATCTTATGGTCATTGGTTACAAATTTTTCTTTATATTTTACAAGTATTTATTTATCACTTTATAATCTACATGGACTTTTCACTCTTCCTATTGCTCACTTTTTGTTCCTTGCCTCTTGTAATCACCTAAAATTGGTCATCTAAACTAGGTGCCCCTAATCTCAATTATTGATCAAAATTCACTACCAATTTCTAATAAAAGGGGCATTACAAATTTTATCAATTATCTAATTTGAGTATCAAATTGCATAAAATCTTAACTTGTAATAATCTCAAAAAATCATTTAATTCCTAAATATCATCATTAATTGAAAACTAATAATCCTAAATTGATCAATTTCATTAAATAACCTAAAACATTAATTAAATTGAACCCATTTGACAACTACACATGAAAACAATAATTAATTTGATTAAATTAAATTGAATAAAATTTCTCAAAGATATCCATTATTGAATTAAATATTCATAAATTGAGAAAATCTAATTATTGGATCTAAATATCCAAGTATCCTCTCAAAAGTTCTACAAAATACCAAATTTAAGGAAAAAAGGTGAGTTTAAATAAATAAATAAATAAGATATCAATTAACTCAAAATCCAAAAAGTAGTCTCAAATTTGTCTCAAATCATGGAAACAATGACAGGGTTATGGACTGAGATTCTATGATTTGATTGTTTAGTTAAGTCCCATTATTGTTCTATTTACTCTCATGATTATTTTTATTAAAATTTCTTGATTATTCTGCTAACCTCCTTGATTTCTTTGTTAAATGAGTTTTGAATCATGTTTAACTTAGTTTTGACTCACCTTTAACTCAAATCTAACTCATCATCAACTCAACTCTAACTCAACCTAAGGATTTATAAAAGAAGTCCTCCTCTTACCTCTTATTTCATATGTGCAATTGAAGAGTAAGGACTCGTTGCTGAAATTTCTTTGGAGATATTGTGCATCATATTTGGATAAACTTGCTTATTTTATTTGTTATTATTTAGGTTAATCTAGTATGCTATATTACTATTTACTCGTATAGATTCATTCATCTTATTGCATGCTAAAAAAATAAAAAAATCTAAATTCAAATCCTTCATTCTAATGACGTTTATAGTCATTAATAGCTTTTGATTCTAAGAGCATTCAAACTCACCTTAGAAAGAAGGCAATAAGTCACTTTGTTGGGTAGATTATGCTTTATTTATTTGATTATTTTATTTGATTGATCTATTGTATAAGGGTTTATTGAAGTGTGTTGTTACACTTGTTGGAGAACATTCTATACACATTTCTTGGTGCCCACCATGGGGTTGCAAATTTTACTTTTGGCCTCATTTTCATTTATTATTGTGTTTTTAACTATTCATTTTTTCATACATCAACATAAACTATCATCTAGAAAATTGTTTTGTCATATGAGGCATATCTTTGGTCATACTATGGTTAATTATTAATTATACCAGTATTTGACCTCTCTATTCTATCGTGCAATAATCTTTTTTTGGATCATATGAGCATTTTGTTCTATCATTTGGTAAATTCTTTACTTGTACAATTTTGAAAAATTGTCTATTTTGTCATTTGGAAAAGAGGCTTATTTTTAGGAGCTTTTAGATTGAATTTTGGATTATTATTGATGTTAACCCTTGCTTGGTTCTCTATTTTGTCCTTTTTTTTAAATGAGTGTAACACATGTTTGTGGGATGTTTGTCAAAGACACTATACACACACTATTGACACTTTATTTATAGGATGCTTGTAGAAGAGCTCTTGGCCAAAGACCATCATTCAAAAATTCTAAGACTACTAACACATGTTTTTAGAAATTTTGTCAAAGACTATCATATGAAACTACTGATTATTGCATGTAGGTTACCTTGATAAACTTGAAACATTATATCTTCTTTAGTTATTTTCTTAAGAAATGATCTAATTGGGCCTTATTAAAATACTTAGAAACTAGGTTCTTGGTATTGCAATAGAGGATTATGCTCTTTGTCACATGGAAAAATTAGAAACTTAGACCTCAATATGAGATACACTCTTATAGGAGAATGGAAAGATAGAAAATCATTTATCTTATCTATTAGAAAGGGGAGTATGCTCTTTTCTCCTTGAGGGAAAATGAAAAACCTAGAAGATTTTGGAAATTGTTGAGACATGAAATAGATTAGTGATGAACATGTTCTATGTGCTTGTGTAAAGTGAAGAGGATCATTGGATCTAAACCTAACAATACCAAGAATCACCTTTAGAGGGCCTAACAGACAACAAAAAATCTCTTTGGGAACTACCTAAGTGGGTACACACTCTTCACCAATGATTCCACCCCACTATAATAAAGAAGTATTATAAAGTCAAAATACTCTAAAAATACATTAATTCCATCCTCTTGATTCAAGATTATTGCATATCTTGTGGGTGAACTATTCATTGTATTAAGTGACATTTCTCCTAGCCTTTCTTGCCAAGGGTTTACATTTTAAGGTTTTAGTGTGACTGAGAGGCCTCAATCTCACTTGTGAGAACATTGGGAGCTAAAATGAATGGAATCCTATTAAATACTTTTTAGATATTTCTACCAAGTTCATTTTTGAAAGGGGGCACAATCTTTGTGAAAGGAGGGGGCAAAATTTGTTTTAAATAATCTCACCATAGATATACACCTAGATTTTTGAAGGTGGAATATGACCCTAGTCCTTATTGAGTTAAACATATTCTATTGAGTTATTAGAGAAACCAAAAACATGGGCACCCTTATTTGTGACACTATTCTATAAGGTGAATGCATACATATCAAATGTGGGACAAAGGTTTTATTTTCTCAAACATTTTCTTTCTAGGGTTGAATCTATCTTTTTGAGTCTCCTACTCATCCAAAAAAGTCCAAACTAGTCAAATCTTACACTCTTCTTTCTAATTTTATTTATCCTTGGTTTGATTATTTTAGACTACTATTTGTACCATTATTCTCTATTGTTAAACAATATAGAAAACCAACTATACAACCTAGAAATTGAGAAATTTGTCTTGAAAACTACAAAGTCTACAAAATTACCTATTTTGTCATATGGTCTATCAAGAAATCTTATAAAAATCAGAATTTTGGAACTTTTTGTCTCCATGTTATCATTTAAGAAATACCATATTGTCATCTGGGAACTAGGTACCTATCATATGAGCATATGCTTGTTTACTATAAAAAAAATCAAGAAATATTTCAAACCTTGCATTCTCTTATATGTCTTGAGAAAAGTATCATCTGGAATTTTATTCTCATCTAATCCTATAATCTATTGTACAAATAATTTTCTATCAAATTGGTAAAATTATCCTATCAAAATTGTATTCTTTCATCTTGGACCTGCACTCTATCATCTAAGAGAGCATTTCCTCATACAATTCTAGCATTTTGTCATATAAAAATAAAGGGTTTTACATGAGTCTTTGTAAAAAGTGCATAAGAGAGTGTCAAAGTTCATTAGTTGGGTCCTCTACTATATTGGCCACTTCATGATTATTATTTGCATTGTCTTATGTCTTTAACAACCATATCTAAACTTATATCTATAAACTAAAACTTTGTTAAACATATCGATCTGAGTAGAGCTAGTCTCAAATCATTGATCCATCTACTACTATGTACCATGACATCACACCAATTGGTACAAGAGTCATTCATCTAGGACATTTAGCCATTACTCTAATGGATTTTACATTGGTGTGCTTCACTTTCAC
The DNA here is from genome assembly GCA_028749045.1 of Cupressus sempervirens. Lineage (NCBI taxonomy): Eukaryota > Viridiplantae > Streptophyta > Pinopsida > Cupressales > Cupressaceae > Cupressus > Cupressus sempervirens. Next base: position 426,086,434 of record CM053793.1, on the reverse strand, counting down.
TATTATCCTCATCTAAACCAAGACAAGCTCAAAACATTAACTTCATTAAATCTTATCATACTATTGTTGCCAATTGAGATTAGGAGTGTTAGAAAATTCAACATAGAGAGATCTATAAAAAGAAAGAGTCCTACTTGGATTTTTGTATTTTCCTTTTTCTAGTGACAATTTTCCATGGTCTTCGTCACCTATGAAATGTTCGTATGTGAAGTGTTCTTTCAACCAAAATAAAAATAAGCTTATAACCCACTATTTCAAGAGCAATTTAGAGACAAGATCTTTGCTAGCTCATCTCCTAAACCTAAGTTTATCACTAGGAGAAAGAAACCAATGCTTGTAAGACCAAACATTGAACAAAAACTTTTAAGAATGATGTATGATCATGATCAAGAAAATGAGGAATAGAGAAGTAACAATAGTGATCAACATGATAACACTATTTCTAGAGTTTGAGATGACTCTGAAATACCCCTTGAAGCAATTGAGAAGTCTAAGAATGAAAAATGTTTCCAAGAATTGGTGTATATATTTATTTAAAAAGAGAATAATAAGTACTTCCTTGAACTCACTCTTGAAGGAGCCAAACTACCCAAACATTTTGATCTAGAAACTATTGTCACAAAAAAGGAGGAAACTCCTATATCTATCTTAACCATACAGTTACATGACATGAAATATAAATGGCAAAAAATGACAAAGGAAAAGAAAAAACCTACCAGACAATACTTACTAGACACCATCTTTCTATTCCCTTTTGATAAGGACATGTTTAGACATCTTCTCCCTAAAGGAGTATAGATACCAAAATATGACAAGTGCATGGGTACATCTAACTTCCACGATCATCTTAGAGAGTTTGATGCCTTATCTATGGATTTCATGCATGACCAAACTCACCTTATGCTCTTGTTTCTATGAATCTTAGGAATACACTCTATGGAATGGTTTTCTCAATTACATATTGGGATTAAAACTTTTGATGAACTTGTAAAACAATTCATACACCAATACTCATAGAACATAAAACATTTGAGTACTATGAAAAATCTTGGCAACACCAAACAGAGAACATTTTTTCTTTCCTAAACTTCCTTCAGAGATGGAGGGGAGTATATGAAAAATACCCCTAATAGGTTCCTAAACATGAGAGGCAAGATCTTCATGGACAATCGTATACTTGAATTAGGTAATAAAATGCAACTATTAGGACATTTTTCTTTCGATTTTATGATTAAAAATATTATACATATAGAAGACTATGATTAAGAAGGGAGAGGTAACCTTGTGCAAAGAGACTAATCAAGGATCTAGCACAAAAAAAGACAAAAGAAAATATTGGAACTCTAAAAACAATACGGTAAGTTTGAGGTATGTACAACTTTAATGTTATTTTCACATTTCTTTTTCAAATAAATATTGAAATGATAGTGATAATAGTTTTTTATTTTCAGATTTTAATACCTTAGTTATTTCTTTTTTTCATCAGGAACAATATGAATAAATGTTTCTTAAAATAAATTCAATCTTTAGGAAAGCATGAATTGTACATTCATAATAAGATTTATTTGTGAATTTCATTATTACAAATGTAAAGGGTTGATTGAGGAAATTCATATTATTTTAAAATATGATTCATATGTATATCTTCAAATGAATTTTCTTATTATTTTAAATTAAATGTTAAAAGGGGTGAATATTTCAAGTTATCATTAAAATTGGAAGTAGTGAAAATCAAATATCTTGAAACCTTTTAATGATAATTTTTCCTAATATGTTTAGGGAAAAGTTGCTTTAACCTTTTCCTAACATTATTTGTATAGTTAATAAGAATATATTTCATCTTCCCTAAATTTGGTAAAAGATAAAAAATCATGTATTGAGGGAAGATATAATGATCTTTATTATCTTCAAATTGTGATGATGTTATTGACAAATATTTTAAAGATGATTATGTAAAGATAATGTAATATATTAATAAATATATGTCTCTCTACATAGAATAACCATGATTTATATTCTTTAATATGAACTCTAATATGTAATGTTTGAGGTAAATTGTGCACAATTTTGATAAGTTTTATAAAGTCATAAATGACTCTAATAAGAATGTATTTCTTCTTTGTCTAAATAAAGATCTAATTGAAATATTTGTGTGTAGAATTTATCATTCATATAGAGAAGCAAAAGTGCAAAGGAATTATCAAATCACTTAGGAATAATGAGATATTTTTCAAATGAAAAAATAGTTAAAATGAGGATTAATTAAGCCAAGGGATGTGTCTTTTCATAGAGGTGGCTTTCAAATTAATTATTTTAGAAACTTTTCAATTGTAATAAATTGTTGGAAATCTTAATGGGAAACAAGATACTTAGGGGCGAGGCGTGAATCAAGATCTATAATACATAGATTATGAAGAGACATTTTTCCTGTTGCTAGAATTGAAGTACTAAGAATGTTCTTGGTTTATACAACAAGTAAGAAGTTTAAGGTATATCAAATGGATGTAAAGTTAGCATTTCTGAATGGAGAACTTGAAGAAGAAGTCTACATTGAGAAACCTGAAAGGTTTCCTTTGAAAAAAGAAAATGATATGGTATACAGATTAAAAAAGACACTGTATAACCTAAATAAAGAACCTAGAACCTGGTATTCAAGGTTGGACTTGATATTTTGAAAAATTGAGATTTTCTAAAGGTACAACATATAGTAACCTATATTTGAAAGAAATTGAGAATAGATTATTGATAATTGTATTATTTTTTGATGACATAATGTTTGGAGGTCATGAAGCAAGTGATTAGGTTGATGTGAGATGAAGAATGAGTTTGAGATGAGTATGATTGGTGAGATGAAATTTTTATTGGGTTTATAGATTGTATAAAATAGTGATTGTATTTTCTTATCACAAGCTAAGTATTTGAAAGACTTGTTGAAAATATTTGGCTTGGAAAGTTGTAAGGCTATTGGTATAGCTATGATAATTGGTCATACACTATCTAGCAAAGATGAGACACTTGCAGTTGAGAAGGAGAGGTATGAATCTATGATTGGAGGTGTGCAACATTTGACTTAGACCAAACAAGATATTAAAAATTTAATTGGTATAGTAGTGAAATTTAATGTTTATCCTAAAGAATCACATTATGCAACAATAAAAGGGATATTCGTATATTTAAAGGGTACACTTGATTTTGGACTATGGTATGATAGATCAAGTTATTTTACTTTGTGTACATATATTAATGCATATTGGGTAGGTAGTATGGAAGAAAGAGCACTAGCAGTGGAGCATCTTTTCTAAGATGAAGATTGGTTTCTTGGCGAAGAAAGAAACATGATTGTATTTCATAGAGTACAATAGAGGCAAAGTGTGTAGCAAAAACAAACAATTGTAATCAGATCATGTGGATGAATCAAATGTGAAGGATATTTGGATAGAGTTTTCAAAACCTATTATCATATATTGTGATAACACAACTATAGTGAGTATGCCTAAGAATCATGTGTTTTATTCTAAGACTAAGCATATATCTATTAAGTATCATGTTTTGGGAGAGAAAGTTGCAAACAAAGAGATTGGATTAGATTAAATGTAAGTACAAAAGATAAGATTGTAAATATCTTTATGAAGCGATTACCTAGAGACACATCTGAGTATTTGTGAGGTATTCTTGGGGTTATGCCCTACCTACTTATGAGTAGATGATGCAAAGAATGCATCAGCCTTGTGGTAAAACGTACTATTGTTTTTTTGGATTCAATATTGATGCTTCTTGTATGGGGGAGTATTTGTGATGAGAAGAGTCATCGAGTACTCTTGGTAGATGGTTTAAAACAATGTCTTTGGAGACTTGAGATGATTGAAGACTTGGAGCATATGATTGACATAATGAATCATTTTTCATTAATGTAAATGGGGAAGAGATTGCATGAAAAACATGCTCTAGCACAATGGGGGAGAAAGATTACATGATAACATCTATTGTGAGAGACATATGTATGAGGGAGAATTATTCATGTATTTATTGATGTCAATAGGGAGAAGCATTGAGTGGGGGAGAATTGTGAAAATAGATGACCATCCATGAAAGAATGAGAGTTGTTCCTAAGAGTTAGAGTGTGAACAACTAATGTTGATCCTAAGAGTGAGAAAGCACAAACAAAGTAGTGTTCCAAAAAGTTATAGATTTGATTCATGAAGAGAATTCGAAAAGAAAAGAATAATAGTAGAAAAAACAATAGAGTTTGATTTGGTATTCTTGGAACTTAGAATTTTTTGATCTATGTTGTCATCAATCCCAAAGGGGGAGATTTATAACATGAACATTGATGATATTCCTTTGGGAGAGTATCCTAAGAATTAGAGAGTATTGACATGTTGCATTCATGACTATGTTTGTCATTGATGTCAATATACAATTATTTCTATGAAGACTAACAAAGAATAAGGTCATACAGACTAATTATTGATGATCATGTTAAGTGCAATTAAGGATGTCTTCTACATTGTGTCTTGATTATGTGAATAAGTGTACATACAATGAGTCAAAGACATGTAAACAATATGCTTGATTTACAAGGGACAATATATAGATAGTGCCTAAGAAACCATTTCTAATGTTTGGATTGTATCTGCTAATAGGAGGGATAGAATCATGATGTGTGTAGCTAGACATTGATAGTAGACAACCTAATGGTGATGTCAACAAGTGTGCAAGGATAGAGGTCACACGTGTGAAAATTTGTAAAGACTGTGAGTCAAAAGTGATTTATAATTGTGAAATATGTAAACTTTTGTAATATCTTAATGAGGTCCTATTATAATTAATTGAAAAAGCCTCAAAGCTATCTCAAGGAATTATTTTGAGGATGTGGTATAAATGAAGGTTATTTTCCCCTTGATGAAGTATATAATGAATGTGATTGATATATGAAGTGTGAATTGTGCAAGCAATATGCAAAGTTGGTAAATGTGTGTTATCTATCTAAGGGATTATTTGGATGCAAATTTGGTGATTTGGTATCAAGATTAGAAGAGGATAAGTATGAACAAGTAGAGAGAGGAGCTCCAGACTATTTCATTTCTATTATTCTACCAGGAATAATAAAGAGACCAATTGAACAATGAGTTTGATGGTCTTACCCCTAAAGTTGTTTAGACATTGGGTCCTTCTACCTTCTACGACTCCTAAAAAAGTTACCACAACTCCTAACATGGTTGGCACAACTCCTAATAGGTTTAGAATCTCCTAACTAGGATTCAAAGTATCCTAACAAGGGCTAATATGTACTAAATGTATTTCATTGGCTCCTAACAAAGTCCATCCTCTAACAAGGAATATTTATATTAGTACAACATTTTGTGGGTATCATCTTCATAAGCTTTTCACTTTGATCAAGGATTTTCCTATTTAGCATATCCAATGTTTTAGATTATGGTAAAAGTAGGTTTTGAAGGAGCCCCAAAACCCTTTTAACAAAAAAAAGAAAGATAGGCAATTAAGACCACCAGGAACAGTCCTACAACCTATTGAAAAGCAGAAAGAAAATTAAGTTTTACAGGGACCTGAAACCACTAGCAAAGTTCAATAAAAAGTTATCCAAGTTTTACAAGGACCTGGAACCTAAAATAAAGTTTTACCAAAAAATAGAACTAGAACCAGAAACCAGAACCAAAAACATAGACCAGAAAAAGGACCTATACATAAACATATCCAATTTTATTGTGTATGTATATCTTCTTATGGTTGTTGATTACATTATTCACATTCTTAAGGGATAATAAGGTCGATAAGTGTTTTAATAGTTGGATAACTGATTCACCCCTTCTCTTAGTGGACTTTAATTTCTAACAAAGAGTTTACCTTGAATGAGTTTAATATTTTTGTGAAGTGAATCCAATATTAAAAGATAGCTATCTGAACCAAGAACACTTGAGAAAAATGGTATAGTTGAGAGAATAAACAAGTTTATAATAGAAGGAACAAGAAATGTGATGTTTGAAAATGATGTATCAAAGACATTTTGGAGAGAAGTAGTTAACACAATGGTTTGTCAAATGAACATAGTGCATATAAAAAAAGGTACAAAAGACCCCTTATGAATTATGGTTTAGACATGCACCATTAGTGAAGTATTTTTTAATATTAAAATCATTTCTAAATATTTTTCTCATTCAAGAAACACCATATCTTATTCAAGATCCTTTCGAGAAACACAATAGAAACAACATTCATGAGACAAATACAACCAATAGAAGACCAAGAGTCACAACTTAGAATTCCACAAAGATATCCCTCTTGGGATTTGAACTAGGGTCTCAACAATGAGAACTCATTGCTTCAACCAACTAAGCTAAACCCCTTGGACTTCAATGAAGTATTTCAAAAAAAATAGAAGTGTTATATTAGGAGAGATGATGACGTTGGTAAATTTGATTCAAGAAGTGATGAAGGTATGTTCCTTGGTTATTCATTGAATAGAAAAGATTATAGAAGTTTTAATCACATGACTAGGACTATTGTTGAGAGCATAAATGCAAAAGTGGATGAGAAATTTGGAGTTCAAAAAAGAAAGGCTTTATTATAATTTTGATGAAGAAGATAATCCTAAGGTTAACAAAGAAAATTTTGAATTATTTTATGAGACTAATAATAATTTTCAGAATGACATCCAAGTTGTGGAATAGAGAGAAGAATCAAGATATGAACATAAAGAAAAAAGAAATAGTTGAGACACTAACAAAAAATAAGAATTTGACAAAGAATCACCCTACTGACCAAATTATTGAAAAAAAAAAGACAAAGGATTTATGACAAGAAATAGAGTACATGAAGAATTGTGCTTGATTTCTCAAGTTGAACCTAAAAGTGATAACGAAGTGCATAATTACGATAATTGGATGCAAGCAATGAAGGAAGAACTAGACCCGATTGTGAAGAATGGGACATAGAAATTGGTTCCTAGACTTAAGGTCAAAAATGTTATAGGAAATAAATGGCCTTTTAGAAAAAAGATGAATAAACAAGGCAAGTTTATGAGAAGAAAAGCTAGACTAGTATGCAAAGTCTAGAATTGAAGTAGTGAGAATATGTTTGAATGTAAAGTCCACCAATATAACTTTGGGGGGGGGGTGTGGGGGTGAATAATTTATCAAACTATTATAACAATTATAAACCTTATTAATCCTTAACCATATGAGTAATATAATCAATAACCACAACAAGATATTCATGCACAATAATACTAGATATGTTAACTAGGGAAACCCTTGATTAGAGGGAAAACCCTAGTGGGGATGGTACCCAAAAAATCATATTCTAATATAAATATTCCTTGTTAGAGGATGAACCCTATTATAATTCAATAAAAAACATTCAATACATATCAGTCCCTATTAGGAGATTCCAACCCTGTTAGGAGTTTTGTCAACCATAAAGACCCACTATCCAAATAACTTCAGGGGAAAGACCAATGAAACTATTGTCTAAATGATCTCTATATTATTTTTTGGAGAATAATAGTAATGAATTGCACTTGTACTTCCTCTTCCTCATCTTGTCTACCAAACTTTTGCTCCTTCTCCTGATCTTAATACTAGATCACAAACTTTGCATCCAATAATCCCTTAGATTATTTGCATGCATCTATCAAACAATCTTCTCTTGTTTACACTATCTTGATCGCTATACATTCTTTATCAAAAGGAAAATAACCTTTCTTTATGCCTTGTCCTAAAAAAAAATCCTTGATTTGGCCTTGAGGATTTACAAATTAATCAATATAATAGGACCACATTAAGATAATTAATTATTTCACAATTGCACAACACTATCAGCTCACAATCTTTACAAATTCTCATACGTGTAACTCTAGACCTTACATATTTAATGACACCACCATTAGACTATTTAATATCATTTTACAAATTCATATTTCATGATTTGATCTCTATTAGGAGATATAATCCAACCATCAAAAACTACTTATCAGGTATTCTATCTGTATGTTGCCCTCTATAAATCAAGTATATCTTTTGCATGTCTTCAACTTACTTCATGTGTGCTTAACCTCATCATCAAAATATAATGTAGAATAAATCCTTAACCATGCTTGACTTGAACATCAATCCCCATCCTATATGACCTCATTCTTTGTCTGCTACTCTAGTAGTCTTCACAAAATTAATATTCGGTTGACATCAATCAAAAACACAATCATGAATGCAACATGTCAATCATGGTAATGATCTCCATGTGCTCTAGAAATTCTTAGAATACTCCCACAAAGGGATACCATCATTATTCATGCTAACAATATCCTCCTTTAGAATTGATGGCAATAGAGATGAAAAACATCTAAGTTCCAAGAATACAAAAACAATGCTCTACTGTTGCTACTACTTTTCTTTTCAAATCTTCTTGATCAATCAAATCTAAAATCTTCTAGAACACTAATTTGTTCTAAATCTATTTATTTAGTATTAGCATTAGTTGTTCACACTAAATATCGCTCAACATCTCTCTTGTTCAATATATCCCCCATTGAATCCTTATACATAGGAGATTTCAATTTCTCCTCCATTAATCAATCTCTTCCTCATTAAAGGGTCTTCTCCTCATAGATGGTACTTCCTATTCATAGGATATGTCTTTCATGCATACTTTCCCCATTCATGCAATATATCCCCCATTCATACTTAGGAGAGATTTTTCATGCATACTCTCCCCCATTAACATCAATGAAAAAGGATTTATTTTGTCAATCATATGTTCCAAGTCTTCAACTAGATTGAGTGTCCAAAGACACTATTCTAGACTATCTATCAAGAGTCCTAGATATGCCCCAAATAGGAAGCATCAACATTTAGTCCAATCAAATTATAGTTTTTTGTACCACTAGACTGATGCAATCTCTACATCATCTACTCAAAAGTAGGGAGGGGCATAATGCCAAGCATACCTTTCAAGTACTAAAATATATCTTTAGGCAAATGCTTTGTAAAGATATATACAATATGATCTTTTGCACTAATATACTCCAATCTAGTTTCTTTCTCTACAACTTTCTCTCTCAAAACATGATACATAATAGATATATGCTTAGTCTTAGAATGCAATACAAGATTCTTAGACATACTCACTAAAATTTTTTTATTAGAATGTATGATAATAATATCTAGAAATTCTATCCCAATATCCTTTAACATTTCCTTTATCCACATGATCTAATTATAATTTTCCTACTAGGTACTTTGCTCTAGTTGTACTTTGTGAAATAAAATCTTGTTTATTTCTTAGCAAATAAACCAATCTTCCTCCAAGGAAAAATACTCCACCATTGGTGATTTTTCTATCACCCATACTTCTTACCCAATCTTCTATTCTATACTTCTTACCCAATCTGCAATAGCATAAGCACATAAAGTGAAATCACTTGATCTATCATACCATAACCCATATTCAGGTGTACCCTTCAAATATTTGAATATCTTTTTTGCATTTGCATAATGATACTTCTTAGGATCATCTTGAAACCTAGCTATAATCCTAATTGTGTTTTCTATAGCTAGACTTGTTTCAGTCAAATATTGTAAACCTCCAACCATTTATATATACTTCTTATGCTCACGTGTAAGCATCTAATTTTTGCTAGATAACTTGTGACTAGTTACCATGGGTGTACCAATAGGCTTACAACTTTCCAAGCTGAATATTTTCAATACTTCTTTCAAATACTTAGCTTATGAAATTAAAATTCCATCATTGTTTTGCATAGTTTGAAAACCTATGAAAAACTTTATCTCACCAATCATGCTCATCTCAAATTCATTCTCCATTTCTTTAGTAAACTTATCACTTGTTTCATCATTACCTCCAGAGTATATCATCAACAAATATCACAATGATCAATAATCCATTCTCAATTTCTTTCAAATATAAGCTAGCATCCATCACACCTTTAGGAAATCCAAAGTTTTCCAAATAATTATTTAATCTTGCATACTAGATTCTAAGTGCTTGGTTTAGACTATATAGCTCTTTCTTCAATATGCATACCATATCCTTGTCTTATGTCAAAGGAAATCCTTCAAACTAATCAATTTAATCTTCTTCTTCAAGTTCTCTATTGAGAAAGGCTAATTTGACATCCATCTAATACAATTTGAACTTTTTACTTCCTAGATAAGCCAAAAACTTTCTCTCTCCTTCCATTTTGGCTATAGGGGCATATGTTTCTTCATAATCTATTTCCTCCTATTGTGAATAACATTTGCATACCAGTCTATCTTTTTATCACACAACTTCACCTTGTTTGTTCATCTTTTTTCTAAATACTTATTTAGTTTCTATAGCATTCTTATCTTTAGGTCTAGGAACCAATTCCCATGTCTCATTTTTCACAATAGTCCTTTCTTCATTTCTTGAATCCAATGATCATCTTTGCATGCCTCATTTGCACTCTTAGATTCCCCTTGAGAAATTAAACATAATTCCTCATGTACTCTATTTCTTGTCATTACTCTTTTTTCTTTTCTTCCAATAATCTACTTCATAGGGTGATTATTTGTCAAGTTCTTGTTAGATGTAGGAGTTTCTATCTCAACTCTCATCTCTTCTCTTGGTTCAGTTCTTTGTACTCCTCTTTGCTCAACAATCTGTTCATCATTTGCAAGTCATTATTAGTCTTAAAGAAAGCTTCTACATTTTCTCTAAAAATTCTAGGATTTTTTTATTCCTCATCATAATTATATTCCACCATCCTTTCTTTAACTCCAAACCTTTCATCAACTTCACACTTGCACACTCAATAATTGTCCTAGTTCTATAATTAAAATATTAGTAAGATTTTCTTCAAGAAATAATCAAGGAACATACCTTCATCACTTCTTGGATCAAACCTACTAATATCATAATCTATCTTTACATAACAATTACTTCTGAAAATTATGAAATACTTCATTGAAGGTATATGACCAAACTATAATTCATAAGGTGCCTTGTTTATACCTTTTTTAATCTGCACTCTGTTCATGGTGTATACTACTATGTTGATTGCTTGTCTCCAAAAAGTCTTAGATACATCATTCTCAAACATCATTTCTCTTGCTACATTTGATATTGATCTATTTCTCCTTTTTTCTATATCATTCTACTTAGGGGTCTTGGGTGATGATAATTGTCTCTTAATTCCATTTTCTTCATAGAACATGTTAAAATATATAGAAGTAAATTCCCCACCTCTATCTAATCTCAAGCATTTAATATTTACACTAGATTCATTTTCAACTCTATTCTTAAATATTTTGAACTCACTACTGCATTTGGGCCCAAATTATGATGACAAGCCATGACAATTACAATAGTCACCTATCACCCAATTGATATCAAGAGGATTGGCTCCCATCAAATGGGGGTTAGACTTTTTTTGTCACAATTTGTGATGGCAAGGGTGACCATTGTAATTGTAATGAATACAAGTGTTGTAAATTGAGCTAACTTGTTGGAAAAGCATTCATTTTCACCATCACAATTGTGACAGAAATCTATCAAAGATACCATCTCAATTGTGACATCTTTGCAAAAAAATTCTATGGGACCAACAATAAGTTTTCAAAAATGTCTATCACAATAGATACAGACATGTGGTAGGAATTTTGTGGGACCAATGGCTAGCCGTCAAAAGTTTTCATCACAATTATGATGGTGTGTTGTATTAATAAAAAATGGTGGCAAATGTTGAATAACTATGATGCCCTCATAGCTTAGAGTAGATTCACACAGTTAGTTGTCATGCAATCATAGGTTAATATTGAGTTTCACTTTGTTTCTAGAATAGTTTAATATTTTCTACTAATCAAGGCTAACCACATAAAGGTGGAAGCTCATTAACCCCCCTTGTTAACATCCAAAATCTTTAAGAAAGGATCAATGTTTAAAGTACAAAAAAGGTTCCAAACTTGCAAAAGTGACATCATTTTTTCATTGCATCCAAAATAAGATCCTGCCACTCTAAATTGAGAATGTATGTGTACTTTCACTCTAATGCATGGATAATAGGTAGAGCTGATAAAATACAATACAATTACATTTATTTCATAGGTCTATTAAGTTTTTAAAATTGTATATCATCATGAACAATGTTCATGATGGTCTATAACTTAAAATACCTAATTAAAGACCTCTAACAAAAATACAAACCTATTGTATTTTTTAGCTTCACCTAATGTCATATGCATATGAATTGACATTGCATATTGAACTATGACATTCTTCAACATTGCGTGAAAATAAATTTTTTACACAATTAGTTGTCATACAATCATAGGTTAATGTTGAGCTCCACTTGGTTTTGAGAATAGTTTAATATTCTCTACTAATTAGGGCTAAGGATGTGAAGGTGGAAGCTCATATGGCCCCACAACCAGCCCCACCCCACCCCCCCCCCCAACCCAACATATAAATTCCTTATTAAAATCTAAAATATTTAAGAAAGGATCAATCTTTAAAGTACTTAGAATGTCCTCATTTCCTCCTACTACTCTTAGGGGAAGTCCATCTTCATTTCTCATGAGAAATTCATCACATAGGTACATCTAGGAATGTCCTCATCACCTCTTACATAAAATGAATCCAATATTAAAAAATGCCCCATATGAAATAATAGTTCAAGTGAAATAAACACATGAAAAATGAGAGAAAAAGAGAAATCTACTTACCAATAGGTGTTGTCATTGCATCTATAGCCATGCTACCTATTGAGTGAGCTTTATTATTATTTTGTTGTGCCAAGATCTCTCTATTTATATACATACATATACATATATACATATATTATACATACACACACACACACACACACACATACAAAGATCACAAGGGCATGACAATGAGATGCAGAGATCACAAGGGTATGGCAACAAAATGTAGCAATCACAAGGGCACAAAAATGAAATCCTAAATCTCTTGTAATCTCTACAATCCACAAGATCTCTCTCTCTCTCTCTCTCTCTCTCTCTCTCTCTCTCTCTACACACACACAAATATACATACATACATATATATACACATACACACATACATCTATTTGCATATGTAATTTTATCACCTTGGAAAACTATATTTGATCCTGCTAGCTGGGCATAGCTAATTGTTCATTTTATTGTACCTAATATGATGATAGTTCTATAGAAATTTGTAATCAACCCAACTAATTAGAAACTAGACCAAATTAATAGCAATAGTAGATATATACAATTCTCATTGAAAAAGCATTCCAATACATGCATGGTTACATCCTTTTCTACCATTATTGGGCTAGTGTATGGAGCCTTTATATCCAACCATTCATTATAAATTGGGGGATGCACTTCATGCCTATTTGGGAACAACTAACTATTTTACCCTGAGATTCTTGCTAATGAGAGGATAAGAAGTTAGCTAAATGTAGCCCTTGAAATGATAAATCAAGTTGTATAGGGTACAACTATGGAACAACCTGGCGCTAGAGAGAATGTAAGCTATCTTAGGGTGACAAAGAAATTCCAATTTGAGGTAGTTTAGCAATAAGATATGCTTAACAACAAGCCTCAACATCCATGGGCAGTGAGATTCAACTTCCATTATTGGGATAGCTTATGGAGCCTTTATATCAACAATTCATTATAAATTGGGAATGCACTTAATGCCTAACATTCAAATGATGCATTTGCATATGCAATTTTATCACTTTGAAAATTTGTATTTGATCCTATTAGCTAGGAACAACTACTTGTTCATTTTATCATACCTAACATGATGATAGTTCTACAAGAATTTGTAGTCAACACAACTAATTAGCAACTAGACCAATAAATTATAGTGACAAAGGCATAAAATTTGTGACCAAAGTCCTTAAGAAAAGAGATTTAGAAAATGAATCATTTGAGGGTACCAGAAAAAAGGGAAAAAAGGAGAAGATATGATCATGACCATGATAGTGAAAAAAAAAACTATGGACATATTGGAATGAATTTAGAGAAATATAATACAAAGTCTACAAAAGGTTCTGATTAGAGGAATGAGATTTATAGTAATTGAACTAGAGGAAATCATTGATAAACCAAACATATAATGAAGAGGAAACTTGAATGCTAAAATGTTGAAATCTAATCTATCAAAGATCAAACACCTATAGTAGAGTTACAACACAATGTGAAGTTGATTTTAGATATATATATATAATAATAATAAAACATGACATAAATCATTCCCAATTTTATGTTCACAACTCAAATGCCCTCCCATGGCCTAAGCTAAAACCCTCATTACTACATCCAAAATTAAGGAATAAAATATGATTATGTCCCCAATGGAGAATTGAAATGCAATTTTTTCTAAGTCCACTTAGTACTGTATTGATAATTCAAGAAATTATGCTACCATGCAAATTAACTTACATTAATTCTGAAGCTTAGACCCTAACAACAATTGAAAGGTAAATTATTGTCAAAGAATGTGCTAAAAACAAGCAAGAGTACATATTTAGAATGAACATAGATATTGGAAATAATGAAGAAACATATAATCCTCTTATACACAATCAGAATTACGTCAAAGATGAACTCAAGAAATTGAGCAATATAGGAGGTGCTTAGCCAAATATTCTATCCATCTTGGGTGATTTGGTGAGAGGCTTCTATAAGGGAACAAGACTTGTGTGTTAAAATATAATGTCTTAAAATAGTTAATTGCTACCTAACTATGTCCAAGGCATCTGCATACTAGAGGCATAATCTACCTACTAGGCTGCCTACATACCTATATCCATAGGGTCATCTACTCAGTCTAACAAATATGCAGTTTTAATTTCTAATTGTTTCGATGTAGTTGTATTCCTATAACCACTAGTGAGCTCTATTCACCTAATAAAGTTCTTCACCATCATGCACCCACTCAGGTGAATCAGGTAGTTTTCTATAATTATAATACTGTAATATCTTGGCACAACCTTTGTCTTGTAATTTATAGTTAATGTAAGGTTAACCTATATACATCCTAAATCACACCTTATATAGTTATGTTTAAAAGCCTATGATAATACTTGTGACCATGCTAACTATTGAGTGAGTTTTATTATTTTTCTATTTTGCCAAGATCTCTATGTTTACATGTACATACATACATACATACATACATATACAAAGATTTCAAGGGCATGACAACAAGATGTAGAGATCACAAGGGCACGATAATGAAACATAGTGATCATAAGGGAACAACAATGAAATCTTATATCTCCATTAATCTCCACAATCCACAAGATCTCTCTCTCTCTCTCTCTCTCTCTCTCTCTCTCTCTCTCTCTCTCTACCTCTATATATATATATATATATATATATATATCTACATACATAAATACATTTGCATATGCAATTTTATCACCTTGATAAACTGTATTTGATCATGTTAGCTAAAAAAATCTAATTGTTATTTTATTGTGCCTAATCTAATGATAGCTCTACATGAATTTGTAATCAACCTAGCTAATAAAAAACTAGACCAATTCAAGTAGGTTATGACTTGTTTCTTTCTAAAAATATTGGTTGTGATATTTTTTCCTAAATTTTTTTGCAAACTTTGCCCTTTTTTCCTGGTCTACATTATTTTTGTGTAGGATCTTGAGCTAAGTCAAACACCTATGGAAAAGTTACAACATAATGTGAAGTTAATTGTCCATATTTAAAAGAAAATAGCATAAATCATTCCCCATTTTTTTTTATTATGGAGACTTACATGCAAAAGAGGGTGGAGAGCTCTAAATATTGATGGAGATTTAATTACTATGCCCTTACAATCCTACATTTCATTGTCATGCTCTTATGATCTATGCATTTCATTGTCATGCCCTTGGTGGAGATAAGTGGAGATCTAGGATTTTGTTGTCGTGCCCTTGTAATATCCACATTTTTTTGTTGTACCCTTGTGATCTTTGTGCCCTTTGCAATAGTACAACATTTGGGTTCAAATTGAGATGACAATTTGTGATGATGGTGTAATTTGTGGTAATATTTGGGCTCATATTTAGTAGTGCTTGCTCTACAATTTTCTTCAAGGGGAGAAGAGGTACCTATGTAAATGTTCTTTTTTTTTCCTTCTAAAAATGTGTCTCTTTACATTTCCTCTAGTAGGTGATTACATAACCTTCTATTTGTGTATATGTATGTGTATATATACATACATACACATATATGTGTGTGTCTATGTATGTATAGAGAAGCTTCTCTTTATGTACATGTATGTATACACACACACACACATATATACATATATATATGTATGTACATACATACATACATACATACATACATACATACATATATATATATATATATATATATATATATATATATGTATATACATACATATAAAACATACATATACAGAGATCACAAGGGCATGACAATGAGATGTAGAGATGCATATATACATATATACATACATAAATCTACATATGCAATTTTATAACCTTAGAAAACTGTATTTGATCTTTTACTCAATCACCAATAGATAATATAATTTGTAAGTACAAATTTTGGCATACTTAGTTTGGTATGAATAGTTTTGATTGAATTCGTCTAAGGAGAGTGAGTCTACTCATGATGATAATGGCTCCATGTATTGGGTCTTTAGAGGAGAAACACTTTTAGAAGATTAGACATTGTTTATCAATATGGGATGATTTGTTTGTGATGTCAATATATCCTCCTCCATATTGAATTTCTATATCATCAATTTTCTAGATACAAATCACTAGACTTGATCTTCTAAAATGGTGGGACTAAAATATAAACCTCAAACAAGGGTTGCATGCTATGGTGAGGTAGGGGAAGATGGTTGTGTGAATGCTTGATTGGGCAAGTTGCAGAAAATCAAGGTGTGAGTTGCAAGTACTTTCATTAATTTGATAAAGGAAGCAACTTTGAAAGTGAGATGATCAAAATTGGCATGTCCATCATTATGATAGATGTCTCTATCTCATAATACAAAATTACCTCAAATGACAAGAAAAAAATTATTAAATATATGGAAAATCAAAAGAACATTCACCTATAATATTTTTGAAGGAAAAAAATATAATAAAAATATAATTTGGTGGAAAAATCGCTGAGCTATGTGGCTCCACATTGTGGCTATTCCACTATTCAATAGTGGAAACTCTTCACGTTAAATATGAAGATCTTGAAATTAAAAAAGATAACTATCAAAGATCTATATTTGTGTTTTAGTGATAACAAATATACAATCTAATTTTAAGAAAAGTAAAAGTATTAAATGTATATGATTAAATAAAATAAACAAGAGTACTAGTTGTAGCTGTATAATTCTAGTATTACTGATTATGTTAAACAAAATGTTCAATAAAACAAATATGAAGTAACATAAATGGATCATCTGCTCAATCCTATTATGAATTAATGTAAATGCATATGATCATTACTTGGACAATATTATGCATGATATTTGTACTCAATCACAAGTAGATTATATAATCTGTAAGTATAGATTTCTACATTTTTACATACTTAGTTTGGTATGAATAAATTTGATTGAATGCAAGGATAATTGCTTGTGTGAATTCAAGAGATGAATGATTAATTTAATTTAGCACAAGAACTATGTAAGTGTGTATGTATGCATGCAAAGAAGTTCACATCATGAACTAATTTACATACATATATGCATACAATAATCATAATAAGTTATCCTTCAATCTGACCAAAGCTATTATATGTGAACAAGAGATAAATATTTAGAAGGAAAAGAAAAGAACATTTACATAGGTACCTCTTCTCCCTTTGAATCAAATTGTAGAGAAAGGGCACGATGATCAAAAGGGCATGACACAAAAATGAAATGCAGCGATCACAAGGGAATGGAAACAAAATCCTAGCTCTCCTCTGATCTTTACCAACATTTAGAGCTCTTGACCCTTGTTCGAAGATCTTCACCCTCTTTCATGTGTAACTCTTTGCAATCAATCAAAACAAATGGGGAATGATTAATGTCATGTTTTATTTTCTTTTTTGTTTATAATCCATAATCCATAATCCACATTATACAAGCCACAAGATCTCTTTGTATATGTACACACACACACACACACACACACACACACACACACACACACACACACACATGAAAACATCAATGCACTTTCTAAGATTTTATAATTGTTCAAAAAAATTAATGTTTTATAAGAAAATGCATCTAAAGAACTATTAGCTCAAAAGAGAGGACATGGTATTAAAACATTACAAAAAATGATTGACATGAGAGGTTTGCAAGTGAGGGTGTTGATGAAACTTGAAAATGTAAATGCTGAAATAACAGCTATCGATGATCAAACACCTATGCTAGAGTTACAACACACTATGAAGTTGATTTTAGATAAGGTAGAGACAAATATTCAAAATTTTGATAATCAAAATTTAAGGCATGAGAGAGAAGGAGAAGGAGTAGCTTTAGAAAGAGAATGAGAAGGAGAAGCTTTAGAAAGAGTGCAAAACAAAACAAAAAAGCTAGATGACACAAAGGATATTATGGAAGCCACTAGATAGAATCTAGGAAAGTGGTGCAGTAGGTACTATAATAATGGAAATAATAGGTAAATTGGTGTAGTTGTTGATTAACTAGGTTGATTACTTTCATTATTATATGATCCAATGGTAATGTTAGTTATTATTTTGACATGCATGAAAATATTATTATTACTCATTATTATATATACATACATACATGAAAACAACAATGCACTTTCTAAGAGTTTACAATTATTCAACAAAATTATTTTTTTAGAAGAAAATGCACTTGAAAAATTGTTAGTCCAAAAGCAAGAACATGGTTTTGAAATAATACATAAAGAGTGCTTGACATGAGAGGTTTGCAAGTAAGTGTGTTGACCAATATTAATAACTTGAATGCTAAAATGAAAGCTATTGATGATCAAACACCTATGCCAGAGTTATAACACAATGCGAAGTTGGTTTTAGATAAGGTAGAGATAGATATTCAGAAGTTTGATAATAAAAATTGAAGTCATGAGAGAAGTTGAAGGAGCATCTTTAGAAAGAGACTACATGGTAGAAACAAAAACTAGACAACATAGAGGATATTATGGGAGCCACTAGATAGAATCCAAGAGAGTGCTATGGTAGGTATTATGACATTAGAATCATTAGTAAGTGCCTTTGAGAATTTGCACTCTAAATATCAAATTCTTATAAGATTGTTTCAAGATTGGGAACCACTTTAACATCCTTTGCATAGTTTAGTGGTAATGTCATTGTGACAAAGGCTTCTAAAAGGGAATAAGCCTCATGATTATGACATTTACATAGAAGTAGATCTTGCTTCTTCAACTCCTTACACTCAGCACTTCACTAAAGTTATTCTTCAATTCCTTGCATATAAAATTTTATCACCTTGGAAAATTGTATTTGATCCTAGTAGCTCAGAACAACTAGTTTCTCATTTTATTGTACCTAATCTGATGATAGTTCTATAGGAATTTGTAATTGTTAGTCATTTTAGCCCCCACTTTTTGTTCTTATTAGTCTGGTTTGTCACATCTTAATTTTTTTGTAAAATTGTAGTGAAAGATCTAATAGTCATCAATACAATTAGGGATTGTGTGTCTTTTGATTGATTATGCCCTAGGAAAAAGCCCCTAATTATATTTCTCTAATGTTATTTGTTCCCTAGTTCTCCAAAATTTGTTGACATTATTCACATTTTCAAATATGTGCAAGAAATTTTTTGAATAAATCCCTAGAACCTTTTAAAAACTTTTATTATAAAGTTTTGCACAACATTTTAAAAATATTTTCACAAAAAATCCTTTTACCCTTGCACTTGAATTTTCTTCAACCTAGCTTCTCCTATGGTTAGAATTCCCTTTGTTTTAATGTTAAGTTCTTAATCTAGGAGGAATCATTTTTGTGATCGTTAGATCTCAACAAATTGATGATCGTTGCTTTCTTGATTTTCAAAGATGCATGACAATTAGCCAAAGCAAGAATGTGAGCATTGGACACATGTCCCAGTGGGCCCATTACATTCTATGATGCAATATTTTTTCAACCATCAAGTCAATAGTTAATTTAAGTGGTTATCACATCTTCGCAAGTGGTTAAAGATAACCTAGAGTTACGGTGGCAAAGCAATGAAATGCTTTGATCACAGCTTCACATGGTTAAGTGTTGAGTTAAAGATTCAAGTTGCAAGCTTGTGATGAAGGGAAATAATTAACTTTAAAATGTTATCACAATGTCATAGGATAGAAAGCATTGAGAATTTTTCAAGTTGAGAAACTACAAAGAACATCTGATAGTCAAAGAAAATGGTCATTGCACCATTGCAAGTGTCTAAGTTATAGTGAAATATTAAGTTTTGAAGGTGCAAATGGTGATCATAATAGTTAAGGTTTAAACAGTCACAAAATCACATGGAGTTAAGGTTTAATTGTTAAGGTTAACCTAAGATCAAAGTTGTGAAGGGGAGAAATGCTTTGTTTGCATCTTTGCGGGGTTAAAGATAAGGTTAAGATTTGAGATTGCAAAATTGTGAAAAAAGAGAAAGTTGAATTAAAGGCTATCACAACATCAAAAAGTTCCAATGAAAGCTAAGTTCTTGGCTTGTGAAGCTACAAAATGAGACAACACTCATCCAAGGTAGTGATCACAACATTACAAGGTTAAAGTAAGCTTTATGCCTGGTGGTTGTAAAGAGGTGACATGGTTAATATCTAAGGCATTTCAAGTAAAATAAATTTTAAGTTCTAAATTACCATGAAGATGTGAGGTAGTTAGTTTGATGGTCATCACAAGATCACTTGGGTTGATAAACTAAAATGATAGACAATTGCGAAGCAATGATAAAGCATAGAATGAAGAGGCCAAAATTTCACAAATCCATGTTGTTGATGAAGAAATAGGGTTGTGAAGAATTGAATAAGAGAAAGTACATCATCAAAGGCTTGGTATTGTAGTTAGGAAAACAAGATGATCTGGTGGAACGTTTCAAAGAGATAACGCCATGTGATCAGGTTGACTATTGAATTCAATTGACTTGATGACACAACTGACTTGGCACTTTTGTAAACACTATTAAGTGGCTCATCAATGGTGAACAAATATTTTGATCACATGTAACCACTTTTTATTGTTTTCTTGATGCCTGATAAATGCACATTTCATCCTACCACTGCCATGGTTATTCATCTACTAGTTAGAGCTATTACAAAAGTTATTTTTATCTCTTTAGGGCCTGAGTTTTCACACAAAAATTAGGTTTTATACTTATGGACATGCATCCAATTAAATCTTCCTCATATCAATAGTTAATATTCTTTGCAACTTGATGATAGTGTTTGTGTATTAGGGTTTTAGTTGAAGTCTTTTCAATTATGCCTAAGCTATAATGAAATTTTTTGTAACTCTTTCAACATCTTTCAAGAGGGAGTCTTTTCTTTGATTTTGTATCAGTTGTATTGTATACTCTACTACAATAATTTCCTTTGCCTCTAAGTAAATATACTTCTCTACTCTACCTCTTTACTTCATTAATATATTATGCAATATTTTCTTTCCCTCTATTAATGTTTTGCTTCCATTTTTCAACTTGTATGTTGTCACTATTTTGCCTTTGAATGATATAGAGTGAAGCTCCTTCCTTATAACATTCTATTGGTTTTAAATCTACATGTGGTTATTAAGTTAAACCAAATATTGAATCTATGCACTTTGGGATTATATTGATGAACTATGTATTTCTAGGAAGAGATAATACTGAACATACTATTTCATGCATCACCCTTCTAGATTAGACTAGATAGTTTGATTTCAAGCATTTTCTTCTCCCTTTTCTTTCAAAGAAGTAGTTAGGTGCATATTAATAGTGAGTAATTTGAACTTCTCTAGAGACTCAATGTGATTGTTCAAGTCCCAAAACATGGAGATTATTTCCATATTTTATAAGGTTGCCTTTAGGTCAAACTTCAGGCAAGGGTGCAAACATTTGTGACAACAATTTTTGGCATACTTAGTGGGACCATATATTGAAGCATTTATGAAGTTTACTGGCTCACTAGTGAAACTTATACTGAGAAAATAGTGTTTCTCTTAGCACTTCAAGCCTTCAAGAGGCTCTCATTCAAAGCACATAGTGACTTCATCTCTACATCTTGGTTTCTAGACTAGAATTGTTGTAATTCATGCTCAAGGTTCAAACAAGGGCAACTTCTAGAGGTATTTTTCAGTTTCATGAAATTTCATTTTCAAACCCTAGAAGGAAGTGAATAGACTCTATCTATTACCAATTAGAAGTTTAAAAGTAGCACATACACCTACTAGATCTCTTTCTACTCCTCTAGTTGATAGATCACAACCTAGAGTACCATCTTTTCATCTAAATAGATCATTATTCCACATGGCCCTCCCTAGGAATCAGGTTTTTGCTACTTTTAATGGTGGAAGTCCTCTTATTTTATCCCAAAGACATGATATCCTAGCATCTTCTCTTAAAAATCTACCAGATTTTACTAGTGAAACTTTAATTCCCACAATAGAACATATTTTGGAAGTTTCAAACATCTGCAATATACATGGTTCTACAGAAGATGATGTTGTTGTTAGGCTTTTAACCTCATCATTAAAGTGAAAAGCTTTACAATGGTGTAGGGGATTGCCACATAATTCTATCAATAACTAGGATGAGTTAGGAGAAGGATTATGCAAACATTTTGATGATAAAAGTGACCACCTATCACTTTTAGAGTAGTTGACTATGATTAAGAGAACACCCCATGAATAAATGGAAATTTTTAATTATAGATTCTAAAAGACACAATATAGAATACCTATTGTAGTAAAACCTTCCCTTGGTAATTCTTTCTTGTATTACCTAAGAGCTTTCAATAGTGACATTGCTAGTACTTTGCAAACAATAGGAGGGGATACTTTACCAATTGCATATAAAATTGTCATAAGAACATAAAATACCTTGATTCAAGGATGAAAGTTAGCTCCAAGGCCTCCAGTGACTTTCTTTCTTATCATGCCTACTCATTAGCCTATAGTAGCTCCTATTCCTACAAAATCCACAAGCCAACCTCTTTTCATAACCCTAATAGCCTCTACATCCTCCAACAAGTTAGGAGAGTTGAAGAACATGATACAGGCCCTAATGCAAAATATAGACAAGAAGAAGCTACAAGATCAAGGTTCTAATCTAGAAAAGAAGCTGGAAGACAGTTTCTCAATGGTGCAAAAGATGATTAACAAGGTGGTGACCTTAGAATGGTAACAATCTCAAGGTAATAGGCCCTTTCAACCTCATTATCAAAACCCTACGTATAGTAGGCAACCAAATTAGGGTCAAGTTATGTTCTATGAAACCAAAGTAAACCTATGTGTAATGCATGTATTGTAAATACAAGCACAAATCCAATAAGGACATTAGTTATTGATGTAGGGGACTCCTCTTAATACCATAAACTCATAACAGAAACAAAGAAACAACAAAAAATGCGAGAACAAAATATAAACTTCTTATTATTGCCACAAATGTGAAATTACAGGATTCTCAATTACAATATGCTAACCCAAATGGGTTCCTTCATTACATTAATTTACAAAATAGTGATGTGAACTATCACCCAGAGCTGTCTTAGACAATGTTATGGCCTTTCTTAAATAGGCAGTTTTGTGTCACCTAAGAAGGTTATAGATGCTCAAACTTAATACCTAGGGCTGATAGACCCTAACAATACACATAGAGTTAGCCAAATACATCTTTGACAAATTATTTTAGAAATTTTGGTAGCCCAACTTTAGAAGGCCATAACTCACTAATCATTACTATGATTGGCTATTATGACCACTTTTCAAAAATGCTACCTCTTGATCTACAAGGTCGAAATGGTGCTAGTGCCCTTTTGTCGAGATTTCAAACCTCATCTAGACACTCTATGGCCTCCAACAGTGAGCTTGAAGATTTTTCTACAAATTTTTCCATCAAAAATCTACAATAACTTCTCTAATACCAATATCTGAGCAATGAGATTTTTATGGTAGGCTTATAACTATAAAATGAACCTTCCTATAGAAAATGAGGACATTCTGAGCTTGTATAACAAACTTACTAAAAATAGTAAGTTCCAAGAAATAGTAACCAACCTGTCTACTAGTCCTTAGTAAAATAGAAAAGGCTGAAAATAAAATATTTTTGGGTGATGCAACATTGCCCTTACACCCAGGATGCTCCTGCATCAGACACCTAGGGTAATTTGAGAAGTGACCCCATTACATCTCAGGTGTTTAGAGAAAAATCAAGATGGTTGACCTCCTCCTTTGCTAGCCATGATGAATCCTCAATTGATCTCCCTTTCCATTTGACCAAATATTCCTTATAAGTTCTGTTTTTGGTGCTTTTTCCAATATGACTATCTAGTATCTCCTCAATCTCCTTGGTAGCTGAACTAGCTATTGGAATACTCCACTACGCTTCTACAACTTCCTCTCCATCACCTCCTTCATAATAATCTATCAAATCTAAAATATTAAATACTAGTGAAATATTCAATTCAATAGGCAACTCCACTTCATACACATTTCTAGAATCATGCCTCTTCATTATCTTGCACGGTCCAAACTTCTTCATCTTTAGCTTATTATATATACCTACTGGAAAACACTCATTTCTCAAATGAACCATGACTTCATCTCCAATCTAAAATCCTTTATATCTCCTTTTCAAATATACCTTAGCCTTATATTGTGTATTCATCTTTATGATGTGCTTCCTCACATCCTCATGGATGTTCTTCAAATGTTCAACAAAATCTTCTACTTTAGCACTACATATCTCTCCCTTATCTAACTTTCTCAATTCAAAAAAAATTCTAGGACTACTACATACAATCTAGAATGGTGATTTACCAATACTCCTATTGACATAATTATTATATGCAAATTGTTCTTGTGGTAAAATTATATCCCATCCTTTTGGTTTATCTCCAACCAAGCATCTCAATAAGTTTTCCAAACTGTGATTCATAGCTTCTGTCTATGCATCAGTCTGTGGATGATGTGATGAACTAAACTTCAAATTTGTCTTCAACTTCTTCCATAATTTATGCTAGAAATAGCCAACAAATTTGGTATCTCGATCTAAAACTATACTCTTTGGTAGACCATGCAATCTCACCACTTCTCTGAAAAACAACTCTGCTACATGAATAACATCACTAGTCTTCATGCAACGAATAAAATATGCCATATTTGAAAACCTATCAACCACCACAAAAATTGAATTATGCCCATGTTGTGTCCTCAATAATCCAAGAACAAAATCCTTGCTAACATCCTCCCATGGCTTCTTTGGTACAGGTAATGGCTAATACAACCCTATATTCTACTTCACTCCTTTTGCCATCTAACATACTCAACAACTTTGTAAAAACTTCATCACATCTTACTATAGCTATGGCTAGTAATAATGCTCAACAACCAAAGCTATAGTTTTATCTCTGTCAAAATGTCTAGCCAATCCTCCACTATGCTTCTCCTTGATGAGGTTCTCTCTTATTGAACTTCTTGGAATGCACAACTAGCTTCCTTTGAACAACATACTATCTTGGATCATAAAATCCAACCACTTTGTCCTGTCAAGTGTAACAGGTTTTGTACAAGCCTTCTATGCTTCACCAAAATTAGGATCATCTGGATATAATGTACCAAGTTCCTTGAACCCAACCACCTCTATCTACATTTCTATTAGAAAAAGTTGTCTTCTACTAAGAGCATCTACAACTTTGTTACACTTTCCACTTCTATGTTTTAAAACAAATGTATAACTCTGTAAAAACTCAACTCACTTTAAATGTTTTTGGTTCAATTTTCCTTAACTATTAATATTGCAAAGCTTGATGATCAGTATACAAAACAAACTCCTTGGGAAGAAGACAATGTCTCCACTTCTTCAATGCTTGAACTATGGCATAAAATTCCTAATCATAAATAGAATATTTTCTTTTTGCGTCACTCAACTTCTCACTGAAATAAGCAACAAGTCTATCTTCTTGGCTCAAAACAACCCCTATTGCAGTATCACTAGCATCACAGTCTACTTGAAACACCTTGTTAAAATTAGGAAGTGCTAAAATAGGTTGCTTAGTAACTTTTTGTTTCAACATATTGAAACTCTTATCTTCTCCTATAGTCCACTTAAACTCTTTCCTATCTTCTCTCATTATTTCAGTCAAGGGTCCACAAATATTGCTAAAAATCTTATGAACTTTTTGTAAAATCTAGTGAGTCCATGAAAAGATTTTACCTTTGTCACACTCCTTGGAGTAGGCCATTCAAGAATAGCCTTCACTTTATCTGGGTCCATTTTTAGACCTTGTCCTGAGACTACAAATCCTTGGTGCACCAACTCTTTCTATACAAAACTACACATCTTTAGGTTTATTAGGAACTTTTCTTCCGTCAACTTTTCAAACACCTTGCAAATATGAATCAAATTATCCTCCAATGTATTACTAAAGATCAATATATTTTCAAGGAAACAATGAAAAACTTACCCATAAACTCCTTCAATACCTCATTCATGAGCCTCATGAATGTTCTCAGTGCATTGGTTAGCCCAAAAGGCATGACTAGCCACTCATATAGTCCTTCCCTTATCTTGAAAGCAGTCTTCCACTCATCACCTTCTATAATATGAATCTGATGTTGCCCACTCTTGAAATCTATCTTTGTGAAATACTTAGCTCCACTCAAAAAGTCCATAGTATCATCCATCCTTGGCAATGGAAATCTATACTTTATTGTGATCTTGTTGACATTGCAAGAATTTGTACACATCCTCCATTATCCATTCTTCTTTGGTGCTAATAGTATTGGTACAACACATGAACTTAGACTCTCTTGAATCGACCCCTTCTACAACAACTCATGAACTTGCCTATTCAACTCTTCACTTTTCACTGGTGTCATTCTGCGCACTGCTTTATTTTGCAAACAGGCTCCTAGAACTAAATCTATCTAGTGAATAATCTTCCTTATTGGGGGTAAATTATCTAATACAATATTAGAAAACTCCTCCAACATATTTGCAACTTTGGAACATACCTTCTCTACTTCTTCTTTACTATCTTTAGGAATTATAGCAAAACACATATGCTCATGCTCCATACTTTTAAGAAACTCTTTTCCATCAACAAAAAATATTTTGGCAGCACTACATACCTTTTCTTCCTTATCCTTCAATGGTTTCAACTTATGCTTCACTCCATCCTTAGTTAGAGTGTAGGTATTTGCTTGCCCATCATGTACAACATGCCTGTCAAACTACCATGGCCTACCCAACAACATATGACATATGTCCATAGGTATAATATTTCAAAGTACCTCATCGTAGCAGTTCCCAATTTTGAACTTCATTGAGCACTATTCATTGACCATAACCTTGTGGTCATCTCGCACCCAAGCAATACGATACAGATGTGGGTGTTTCTATCTCTTCAGCTTCAACTTTGTGACCATCATTTTTGACACCAGATTGTCAGTACTTCCATCATCAATGATCACATCACAACACTTATCTTCACATTTACACCTTTTTTGAAACAAACTCCTTTTTTGATTAAGGTCATTTTCACCACTTAGCAAGACTCTTTTGTTAACTAGGATTTCTCCTCTTTCAACATCTTTAGAATGTGAGGATCTGGCATCTTCATCAACATGTGTGACTCTTACCTAACCTTCTATTCTTTGATCTATCCTTCCTTGGTGTTGGGTACATTCAAATGCTCTATTCCCTTCTTCCCTATAGTGAAAATATTTTCCACGAAAGCCTTCTCTTCCAGATCCTTGTCCTGTACCTATTCTTCTCTGATCTTTATTGTTCTAATCATAGAAATGATTGTAATTGTTTCCCCTTTGGTTCTGGTTGCTACTTTTAGCCTCATCCTTGTTCTTTGGATCATCATTATAGCCTTCATAAGATCTTAATACAATTCATTAGCAAACTTAGCTCATCTTCTAGATCTTCCACTACGACCTCTTCCACTATTCTTATTATCAAACTTCTTGCTCAATTTCTCCTCATCTCTCAAGGCAAACTAGTATGCCTCCTCAATACTGCTCATTCAATCTAGACTTAGCTCATCATGAATGTTGGGCCTTAACCCATTAAGATAATGAGCAAATTTCTCCTTATTAGCTTCTGCATGGCCAGTTCTAATAAGAAATCAGTAAAACTCATTGGTATACTCTTGAATAGATTTTCTTGCTTGCTTCATTCCTTACATCTTCTTCAACATATCAAGCTCATAATCCATAGGAATGAATTGTCACTTCATTTTAGCTATCATTCAATCCCATCTAGTAATTTTGTCCTTTCCCTTTCTATTTCGTTGCAACTGAACCTCTTGCCACCAGATCTTTGCATGTCCCTTTAGTTCTTCCTTCATAAACTTGACCCTATTTAGATCTTCAATATTTTCATACTCAAAGTAATCCTCTAGTTCATTGATCTAATTGATTAGCTCTCCTAGGTTAAGATTTCATGAAAATGTGGAAACCTCAAACTTGGGTCTTTTTCCAATCTTAGAGATGGCCCTAAAAAGCCTCTCTTCCTCTGGGTTTAGAACTGCCTCTACTTTGGCATTTTCTTTTACTTCATCCTCATCGTTGCTTTCATCTCTTATGGGAAAATTTATTCCTCTTCGCATTTGTTCTTCTAATGCTTGCATTTGTCTTTAGAGGGCTTGAAAACCCTCAAGCGTAACACCTGCAGCTCTTCTGCCATGCTCTCTTCATGGAGGCATTTTTGCACTTCTGCTAAAACCCTAGTTCAAACTGCCTCACAATTGACAATCTATCTACATGCTTAGTTCAAACCATGATCCTGGTATAAACTACCTCACAGTCAGTGATCTATCCACATGCTCAAGAACTCTAGCTCTGATACCACTTGATGCAAGGGACTCCCCTTAATATCATAAACTCATAACAGAAACAAAGAAACAACAACAAATGTGAGAAAAAAATATAAACTTCTCATTATTGCTGCAAATGCAAAATTACAAGATTCTTAATTACAATATGCTAACCCAAATGGGTGCCTTCATTATAGTAATTTGCAAGATAGTGCTACGAACTATCACCCAGAGCTATCCTAGAAAATGTTTGGGTCTTTCTTAGATAGGCAGTTTTATGCCACCTGGAAAGGTTCTAGATGCTCAAATTTAATACCTAGGGTTGATAGACTTTAAGAATACACGTAGATTCATCCAAATACATCTTTGACAAATTATTTTAGAAATCTTGGTAGCCCAACTTCCGAAGACCATAACTCATGAACTCTTGCTCTGATTGGCTATTATAGCCACTTTTTAGAAATGCTAGCCCCTGTTCTATAGGCTCAAAAATTGCTAGCACCTTTTTGACAAGTTTTTAGACCTCATCTAGGCACTCTAAGGCCTCTAACAGTGAGCCTAAATATTTTTCTGCAAATTTTTCCACCAAAAATCTGCAATAACTTCTTTGATACTAATGTCTAAGAAATGAGTTTTTTATGGTAGGCTTACAACTCCAAAATGAACCTTCCTATAGAAAATGAGAACATTCTGGACTTGTATAACAAACTTACTAAAAATATTAAGTTCCTAGAAATAATAACCACCCTATCTATTAGTCCTTATTAAAATAGAAAAGGCTGAAAATAAAATATTTTTGGGTGATGCAAGATTTCTCGTACACCCAGGATTCTCCTACATCAGTTACTCAAAACAATATTTCTCAAGAAAAAGAACATTTTCCTTCTTGCAATTATTTATATGAATATTGCATGTGCCATAAGGAAAAACCATATTAGACATTAGTCACATAGGATCAAGCAATAAGACAACAATATAGTGCCAATCAACCTACTGATGACTCTTACCTACAATGGAAGGGTGATGCTCTTTTATGATCCATCACCCAGAGGAACATTCTCATGCTAACCACGATAACTATGATGCTATATCTCACAATGCCAAAAGAAAAAGAAGAGCCATTAAGAGTGTTGTATGTCCTCCATCAAACTAGGCTTCAACTTTAGGTGTTGCTCCTCATACTCCAATTATAAATGCATAGTCAAATGTTGCTCCCCAATAGAAGAAAAAAATAAGCAACAAGATGTCTGTTGAACCTCAAGCTACTCAAATTTAGTCATCATTTTCTATAGTCCCCAAGGCTCTAGTCAAATTAGTTGGAACTCCTCTCAACATAATATGTTAGATAAAAAGGAATAGTTTTATTATTCCTATATGTAGGATGTTCTCACTATGCCACCATAGTTGGAGCTACTACAACAAGAGTTAAAGAGTATAAAGGTGTCAAATCAACCAGCTACCTTAGATGAGGCAACAAGTTTGGTGCAACCAACAAAAGAAGGAGCCACGAGAAAGAAAAACAAGCCTCTTCCTTTTTATGTCTCTTTGATTATAGGCAACAAAATAGTTCATAATTGCATGGTAAATTCTAGAACTAGTAGTTCTATGATGCCTAAATGTGTAGTTGAATCCTTGGTATTACATATGAACCAATGGTTAGAGAGGTACTTTAGTTAGATGGTATCTCTTTTACAATAATAAAAATCCTAAAAAATGTGGAAATGGCATTGTATGCATGCCTTGGTTGTACTATCACTCAAGACATATCAGTAGTCAAGCTTCCTCCACATTTTTCCATCTATCTTTCCAAAGATGTCACTACATAGATAGGTGGTTATATTGCATAATATTGGTCTTATATGTTCTTTAGGATAAGATATGGGACAAAATATTCCATAAGGGCATAACTTTTGGCCTTTAATCACATAGAGACATACACACCTAGCCCTATAAGCATGAATTGTACAATTCATGAAATGGATGATAAGTGCATAGCATATGAACTTTATACTCTCCTAATAGAAGTGCCTAATTATATTTTAGATGAGTGGACCACTACTTGTCATTTTGATCCAAAACAAGAAGTTGACGAGATAGACCTTGGTACATATTGCATATTGGAGAAAGGTGCTCCTATTCCTAATCTCATAAAAATAGAAGAGGACATTTATGGATTATGGAGCATGTTCTTTGATGGCTCAAGAAACAAGAATGGCTCAAGAGCTAGTGTGATTCTTGCCTCCCCTATTTTTGCAATTTTTTACTTTTCTTATAGGATTCAATTTAGTTGTACTGAGAACATAGCATAATATGAAGCATTGATTCAAGGCCTCCAACTTGCACAAAAGAGAAAAATTAAATCTTTAAAGGTCTTTGGAGATAGTGAGTTGGTTGTTAACCAAGTAAGGAGCTAGAACATCACAAAGAATAATCTGCTCAATTCATACATGCACAAAGTTTGGGATCTTCTTGAGGGCTTCCAAATGTCTAATATCCAAAGTGTCCCTAGAAGAGATAACAAACATGCTTATAGAATTGTAGTAATAGGTGCTCACTATGATGTATCAAAGCATGTTGAGGAAAAAAGAGAGAAACACATTAGACTAGTTATAATATTTGTAGTTCCAAATAACCATGCCAATTGGTAGGTGTTTGACTTTGATGTGCAAATTGTAAACTTTCTGCAGAGTGTAAGTAGAATTCTCTAATAGTATTTGGTCTAAGATATAAAGCCAATAAGGTGATAATATTAGAAACCTTATCTCCAACAAGTTTCCTATGAGTCTCATCACTTTAGAAGGTATTTTCAATCCTAATGATTAAGCAAGGAGTAGAGGTATGAACCTAGTTGCAAATAAAGATGATCACATACCAGTTGCCACTATTGATGGAAAGATTCTTAGTTTGGGAAAGGTATCCTCTAAAGTTGAATGATAAAATTTTGTTCTTTTATGTCAATAATTCAATGATGTATTTGTATGGACATATGATTATTTAAAGGGTTTTGACCCAAGTTTGGTTCAACATACCATAGATTTAAATAGTGATGCAAAGCCTATTGGGCAAAAGAAAAGAGCAGTCAATCCTAAGATTTAACCTATGATGAAAAGGAATCTATCCAAGTTGATAGAGGCTAATATTATTTTTCCTATTAATAATTCCTCTTGGGTAAACAACCTTGTTCCTATTAGAAAGAAGTGTGGAGAAATCATATTATGTCTAGATTTTAGATACCTAAATATGGCCTCTCTCAAAGATCACCATCCTCTCCATTCCATGGAACAAATCTCATCCAAGGTCAATAGCTCTAAAAGATTTTCCTTCCTAGATTGGTTTCAAGGTTATAACCAAGTGTTAGTCTAGGAGTTTGATAGATACAAGATAGCTTTTACTTCTAAATGGGGCACTTATGCCTATAGCAATATGCCTTTTGGATTATCCAATGAAAGTGCTACCTTCCAAAAAACAATGGAGATAACTTTCAAGAGAATGCTTGAGAATTTTGTGCTAGTCTACCTTGATGACATAATAGTCTACTCAAACAATGTGGTAGACTAGTTTGGTCATCTAAGGCATGTGTTCATCAAGTGCAGGGAATATGGTGTGTCCTTAAATCCAAGCAAGTGAATGTTTTTTGTTAGTCAAGAAAAGTTGATAGGACATATTGTGTCTAGGGATGGCTTAACCATTGATCTAGAAACAATAAAAGAAATCCTTGCTATTTCACTTCCTAGTCATAAGAAGGGGCTACAAAGTTTCCTTGGTAGAATAAAATTTGTAAGAAGGTTCATTCCTAACCTTGCTACTATGGTCAAACCCTTTACAACAATGCTAAAGAAGAATATGGTTTTCACTTGGATAGGGGAAGTGAGAGCTAGTTTTGAATAAATCAAATTAGAAATAGCAGCAACTACTACCCTTAAAATCCCAACTTTGATAAAGATTTCATTCTCTATACCCTTGGGGATGATTCAAGCCTATCAATTTTCATGACATAATTGAATGATGCAGATGAAGAGAAACTTATAGCCTTTTTAAGTGAAGGGCTAAAGAATTACGAGGACAACTACAGTTATGTGAAAAAACAAGTTTTCATTGTCATAAGAGCTTTAAAGAAATTTAGACATATGTTATCACATAATAAGGTCTAACTCCTAGTTCCACATGCAAGTGTGAAAGATTTCCTTTTGAACATGGATAACAGCGAGAAAAAAGCTAGATGGATCACCAAGGTCATGGAATATGATGTTGACATTAAAATCACAAAGCTTGTGAGAGGTAAAGGATTATGTGAGCAAATGATTTCATCCTAGGAAATGATTGAAGAGGTTGTATTGGTATTAGATGATGAACAACCATCAAAGAATGAAAATTTGAATAGTTGGATACATGATATGACAACCTTAGTATTGGGAGAAGGATATCTACAAGGATTAGATAGAGCTAAAAGAAGATAGTTTAGATTGTAGTCTATTCCTTTTGTCCTAGTGGATGGAGTCTTTTTAGGAGAGATTTAAATGATGTCCTATTAAGATGCATTAACCTTGATAAAAAATATAGAATGATCAAAGAGTTTCATGATGGCCCTAATGGTGGCCACTTCTCAGCTAGAAAAACAATCATAAAGATAATGAGAGATGGTTTATTATTGGCAAACTCTATTCAATGACTATCATAAACATGTGAGTAAATGCAAGAAGTGTGCCTTCTTTTAAAGTAAACAAAGGTTAGAAACTCTTCCCATTCATCCTATTTAGGTTGATCAACCATTTTCTCAGTGGAGGCTGGATTTCATTGGTCTAATCAATCCATCTTCTAGCTCTAGTCACAAGTGGATCTTAGCTACAATAGACTAATTTATAAGGTGGATAGAAGAAGTAGCCTTGAAGGATGCCATAGAGATTTTAATAGTGGAAATCCTTGATGGAATTGTTACCAGGTCTCATGTCCCTTCAATAGTTATTCAAATAATGGCAAGTCATTTTTTGAGACTCACATTTTATCTTGGGCAGTTGACCATGGTATCTATTTGAGCACTTCCTCAAATTACTATCCTTAGGAAAATGGCTTGGCTAAGTCCTCCAACAAGAACCTAATCATGATTATCAAAAGGATAGTTGAAGACAATCAAAGATGTTGGAATTCAAAGTTAAGAATAGCTCTTTGGACTAATAGGATTACACCTAAGTGAGAAATTGGGAACTCACCCTTCATGCTAGTATATGGAGAGGAAGCAAGGCTTCCTATTTCACTAGAGTTTCCCTATCTTGAATTAGCTCATGAATTAGAGCTAATTGGAGATAATACCATGACAATCAGGATGACAAAATTGATTGACCTAGAAGAAAAAAAACAAGCAGCTATGTAGACACTTGAGACACATCAACAAAAGGTCAAAAGGAGTTTTGAAAGGAAGGATAAAGCTATGTTTTTCAAGGAGAGAGACCTTGTTCTCAAGTGGGATGCAGAAAAAGCTAGACCAGGTAGACAATCCAAGTTTGATGCTATGTGGAGTGGCACATATGTTATCACCAACTATAAAGAGGCCAATGATTTTTAGTTATTTAGGCTTGATGGTGATATCCTACCAATTCCACTCAATGGAATTTACCTTAAGCCTTGCTTCTAGTAAAGGTTAAGAGTTTTTGTACATAATAGAGTAATTTCTCAATTTTTAATAAGTGCATGATCACAAGCTATTTCTCTATGAAATATCAAGGTTTTGAGGTTTTCTTAGTTATAGAGGTTACAATTTTTATTGCAGAATAAGGCTTATTTATGTGAGGCCATTGATCCATGATTAGTAGGCAAGCATCCCCTTTGCTTTGTCATTCCCGTTAGCCTAGTTTGTCACATGTTATTTCTTTTACAAAATTGTAGTGAAGGATCTAGTTGTCATTAATACAATTAGGGATTGTGTATCTTTTATTGATTATGCCCTAGGAAAAAGCCACTAATTGTATTTCTCTAATGTTATTTGTGCACTAGGTCTCTAAAATTAGTTGACATTGTTCACATTTTCAAATATGCATAGGAGGGTTTTTAAGTAAAACCCTAAAACCTTTAAAAAACCTTTTACTATAAAGTTTCAAACAATCTTATTAAAATATTTTTGCAAAAATCCTTTTACCCTAGTGCTTCTATTTTCTTCAACCTAGGTTTTCTTGTGGTGACATCTCCTTTGTTTTATTGTTATGTTCTTAACTCAAGAGGAGTCATTTTTGTGATCATTGGCTCTCAACGGATTGATGATCATTGCCTTCTTTCTTTTCAAAGATGTATGACAATCATCCAAAGAGAAAATATTTGCATTGGACATGTGTCCTAGTAGGCCCATTACATTTTATGACGTAGTCTTTTTTCAGTGGTCAAGTTAGTAGTTAAGTGGTTATTGCATCTTCGCAGGTGGTTAAAGATAACGCATAGTTAAGGTGGCAAAGCAATGGAATGACTTAATCACAACTTCATAGGGTAAAGTTCTAAGTTAAAGATTTAAGTTGCAAGGTTTTGATAAAGGAAAATAGTTAATATTGAAAGGTTATTACAATGTCGCAGGCTAGTAGGATTGAAGATATTTTAAGTTACAAAACTATGAAGAACTTCTAATAGTCAAAAGAAATAGTCATCACACCATCACAAGTGTCTGAGTTATAGTGAAATCTTAAGTTGCAAAGGTGCAAATATTGATCATGATAGTTAAGGTTTAAATAGTTGCATCATCACATGGAGTTAATGTTAACCTAAGATCAAAGTTGTGAAGTGGCAAAATGCTTTGTTCGTATCTTCGTGGGGTTAAAGATAAGGTTAAGAAATTGCAAACAAAGAGAAAGTTGAATTAAAGGATATCAAAACATTGTAATGTTTTAGCAGAAGTTAAGTTCTTAGGTTGTGAACCCATGAAACAAGACAATAGTCATCAAAGGTAGTGATCACAATGTCGTATTGTTAAAGAAATATTTACGTCTAGTAGTTGTGAAGAGGTGACACAATTAATATCTAAGGCATCGCAAAATCACAAGTACAAGAAATTTTAAGTTCTAAACCACCATGAATATGTGAGGTAGTTAGTTTGAGGGTCATCACAAGATTTCATGTATTGATAAATTGAAGTGGAAGACAATTTCGAAGTAGCGATAAATCATAGAATGAAGAGGTCATAGTTTTGCAAAGCCATGTATTCGATGGAGAAATAGGGTTGCAAAAGAAAAAAACAAGAGCAAGCATATCATCATAGGCTTGACATGGTAGTTAGGAAAACAAGATGATTTGGTTCAATGCTTCAAAGATAAAAGGCCATGTGACAAGATTGACTGTTGAATTCAATTGAATCAATGACATAATTGACCTAGCATTGTTGTAAACACTATCAAGTAGCTCATCAATGGAGAAAAAATCCTTTGATCACCTATAACCACCTTTTTGGTGTTCTTGATGCCTAATAAATGCACATTTCATTCTATTACCACCATGGTTATCCATCTACCAGTCAAAGTTGTTATGACCATTGTTTCTATCTCTTCAGGGCCTAAGTTTGCATATAAAAATTAGGTTTTCTACATATGGACATGCATCTGATCAAATCTTCCTTGGATCAGTAGTTATTCTTCTTTGCAACTTGAAGACAGCGGTTAAGATTTAGGGTTTTGATTGAAGTCTTCTCAATTATGCCTAAGCTATAAAGGAAAATTTTGCAACTCTTTTAAGAGAGAGTCTTTTCTTTTATTTTGTATTAGTTATATTGCATACTCTACTACTTTAATTTCCTTTTCCTTTGAGTGAATATACTTCTTTGTTGTACCTCTTTCTTTCATTAATATATTGTGCAATATCTTCTTGCCTTCTATTAATGTGTTTCATCCATTCTTCAACTTGAATGTTGTATCTACTTTTTCTTGAAATGATATAGAATGAAGCTCCTTCCATATAACATTCTATTGATTTTTGGTATACATGTGGTTGTTGAGTTAAAGAAAAGTTTGAATCTATGTAATTTGGGATTATATTGATGAGCTATGCAATTCTAGGAAGAGATACGACTAAATGTACTATTTGGTGTATCATCCCTCTAGATTAGACTAGGTAGTTTTGTGAGGCCTCACCTGAACCATCAAAGTATATATGACATTTTTTCATTATGATACTTCTAAATCTATGTTTTTATACACTTTTGAGACTACAAGGTTATGTCATTCTAATATTTGCATTTTGATTATCCACAATTATGTCTGCATATTAGGACCTAATTGCTATATTTAATTATTTCATTTCATGTTCCAAATTATTGAATTGCTTTAATAGAAACCAAATTGTAGAAATACTTGAAAAGTCAAATTTCAATGTACAAATGAAAACTAGTGCCAGAAGATAGATTTAGATATGCAAATGAACCAAACTCACATGACTTGTAACTTAATAGTCATGAATTCAATATTTCATCACTATGGTAGAAAATAGATTATGAGGTTGTTCAAAATGTTAATTTGATCATGTTATATAAGAATCAATATTGATATGCAGGGATTGATATTATAATTTTTTGAATGTTATATAAGAAACGATGAAATACGAAATCCTAATGTTGAATGTGAAAGTGATTTATTGTACTCATTTATACATTGCTTATGCAATTTTCTTGGACTGCTAATGCTTGAGTTTAGTGTGTACAAATTTGACCATGGGATTTAATGCCAGGGAACAAGGCTCAAACCCAAGTGAAACATGAAATGGATGAGGTTGGATCTATGGAAGGATTCAAACCTCTTTCTAATATGTTTTATTTTGTAATGTGAATGGTATATGGATGATAGTTGAATGCATGTATTATTGGAGACAGATCATTTTAAATATAATATGTTGTGTTTGTGTCACTTGACACTTGTGTTGTCCATGTGGAAATGACATGTCATTTAGGGTTTTGGAAAAGTAACCTAACCTAAACATAAGACCAACATAGTATCCAAGTTAACCCCACATTGAAAAGTGTTAGCATAAGTCTCTATCTAGTAAAGTTCGAATTCCAACTTTCCATTAACTTTTGGGGATCAAAAAGTGGTCCTAGGGGGTTACCATGGTGAAAAATAAGTGCCCATAGTATGGGTTGGGGGTCTAAATCTAACCTTTAGTAGGCCTACATGACCTTGCGAATGCTCCAAACAAGTCACTTTCAAAGCAATTCGAAAATTGGAGTCTCACATGACTTCTTCTACTCTATTAGTTGGTCAAGACTACAGTTTTAGAAGGAGACAAGGGTGTAAGAAAAGACAGCTCATGTTGTGACCATTTTTAGATAGTGGGGATTTTGGGATCCTTTTTAGAGGATTGGGGATGAAATTAGGGGGTTGTCTACCCACTCTCTAACTTTAGAGACACATAGGGTTTGGAAGCTTGGGGTGAGATCTTCTATAACTTTTCATTCCATTTTTTTGCAAAGGGATTCAAGATTGGTGTTCTTACCATGTGGTTAGTTTTCTTCCATTTTGAAATTGAATCTTGGTATTTCATTCATGAGTATGTGGGTAAGGAGAATGCCATTGTAAGAAGAAATATGTGGTATCATCTTGTATCTTTTTGTGGTGTATTATGTTGTGATGAGCATGGAGTTTGGGTTTTCATTGTTCTCTTGTTTATTTTTGAGTTTCTATGATTTGTGTATGATTGTTGTTATGGGTGTGAGGGCTTCACTAACCCTTTGGGAAGGGAAGAGAAGTCCAAGGTGAAGGGGTTAGTTGGGCTTGAAAATTTATTGAGAATATTAGAGTATGGGCTCCATTGTATCGCATGATCATTCATATCTTACTGGGGGTGACAAGGGAAGTATGATGTATAAATAAAGTTTATGGAGTTGGGCTCCAAGAGAGTTACATCTGATGATAGTATGTTTGGGGTATGATTGTGAATGCCCCAAAAGGGAATGAAATTGATGTTTGGTGAAAGCCCCAAAAAGGCTTGAAATTTGTTCACTATAGGTATTGTTTGATATGGAAAATCTCCATTTGGAAAGCACACCTTCACCCTATGTTTATGGTTCCATTGGTGAACCCTTGTGATTTATCCTTGGGATGGGATTTTTCAAGCTTTAAGATGTAGAATATATTTACTTGCAAGTTTGTATATGAATCCTAGTTTGAGCCTTGTTCCCCTAGCACTAGGGTGGTCTCTTTGGAGGCCTATTGTTAGGTGGAAAGCACCCATGGTCCTTGTTATTTTGTTGTGATGTATTTATAGATTTTTGAGCTCATGGGAGAAATGAAAACAAGCTTGAAATGGTCATCTTGTGGATGTGCTTAAGGGACGAAACTTGTCTTTGTGCATTGTACATGTTATGGAGAATCTCTCTTCATCTTTTCATATTGTTGCAAGGAATGGATTGCACAGTAGCAAGGAAGGGGTGTATTAGATAATAATGCATTTGAAAGGATGTATTCTTTCTCTATGTTGTAGAATATTCATTGTAAAGATGGAACCTTCAATTTTGACATTTGCGTTTTGTATTGTAAAAATGAAGTCTTCATTTTAAGTCCAATTTTATGAAAAATGCATCCATGAAAGGAATGAAGGAATTTGAATATTGTCTTATGTACTTGTATTGAAAAATTCAAGGTCATGTATTTAGTTGCAATGAAGTGGGAAGGTTGACAACCCTAATAGTTATCAATGGAGTGTAAAAGAAACCCATGTTATAAGATATAGCACTTGTTGATGTAATGAATCTGCATTGTTTGTATCCTGTTCATTTGGAATCATGGGTGAATACACTTCCAAAATATTGTCCATTTAAAGAAATTATATGATGCCATTAGTTCTATAAGAAATATCTTCTCATGTTCCATTACTAATATAATAGATTTATCTATTAGTTTCATACTTGATTGGGCTTTTAAAGAAAATTCATATGGTAAGTTGTTATTCTAGTGATTTATATTAGATCCATTACTTTTGGTTTCACATTGAAATATCAAAAATAACATCAAACTAATGTTAAGACAAGATTTAGAAAAACTTAGTTGCAAGAGAAAAAAATTCAAATAATACAATAAATAGTAAAATTCTATGAGAAAACTTGGTGTAGGTATACATTTTCTCTCTGGAAAATATACGGGGAAGTGTTGGAAATCTGATTGAAAATATCATTGATGAAGAAGGTTCACTGTCAAAGAGGGAGATTGTTATTAAAAGAAATTTTCAATAATTTTTTTGTCATTAATGTCAAACCTATTATCTGTAGGAA
The DNA here is from genome assembly GCA_028749045.1 of Cupressus sempervirens. Classification (NCBI taxonomy): domain Eukaryota; kingdom Viridiplantae; phylum Streptophyta; class Pinopsida; order Cupressales; family Cupressaceae; genus Cupressus; species Cupressus sempervirens. Next base: position 426,046,223 of record CM053793.1, on the reverse strand, counting down.
TGAAAATTGCTTATAAGATCCAAGTACTATCACTTAGTTGATTGATGAAGAGGATTTGATCAACAAGATGTAACAAGAACACCTAAGGGAAAGGTTGAGTTATAATATTATAATGGAATGCAAGGAACAATTAAGATAATGGTTAAATGATTTATTAATAACATACTCAAAGATATAGAGGTTGGCCACACCTAGGAACATTAGAAGTATAAGTTAGAACAAGATTGATTGCAAAGCTTAAACTAAGTTCATTAGTGGGTGCTAAGCAAGCTAGTTGAAGCCAAGCAAATTCTCAATTGAAGCCAAGCAAAAGGAAAATCTAGTGTGTGCCAAGTAAACTTTAGGTGCCGAGTGAAGTTCAAGTGCCAAGAAAAGTAACAAGTGTCAAGTATTAGAAAATCTTAGTTGGTGTCAAGTAAACTTTAGCTACCGAGCATCAGTAAAAATGTAGTTGATGCTAAGCAACACAATATGTGCCGAGCATCAGGATTTGTATAGTGCTAAGATGCTACATTATTTTAAATGATGAAGATTCACCAAATCTGAGCTGACAAAGTTGTTACCTTGAATTTTGTGAATTTGTTGGAGGATAAGGATGATAAGCTAGTGGCACAAAATTCTATGTAAACTATTTTTGAGCGAATTCAAGAGGATTCTTCATGATTTTTCTAGAGGAAAAAAAATATGGGTTAGATGCAATGAATCCTACCTAATTCATACAAATTTAAAGTAATAGAGGGAAGAATTGAGTGGAAAAGGAACTCTAAGACTTATATTTAAGGAGTCACAAACCAAGAAGCTAGAGCTACTGGTGTGCCAAATTGCAAAGTGGTTAGAAGGGTGTCAAGGAGAAGACATCTAGGAGAAGGAAGAATAGAGCACAGAGGCTTTACTTTGACAAGTGGTCAGAGAGAGATGATTGCACTGGGAAATTGAGTATGGAGACTCAAGGAGACCAAGCTTGAAAGGAGGGCAAGTTGTCAAGAGTTGCAGAGATTACAAGCTAGGCAATGATATGAGCTATGAAGTGATCTAAGATCTACAAGTTGAGTTGTAACCTATAATCAAGTCAAAACCCCAAATTGTTACTCTCTAGCAATTGTATCAATTAGGATAAAAGAAAATCCTATGGACTTAGGTTGGCTTAATAGCCATTTGTAAATCCTTTAACAAGGTGGTATTCCAAGTGAATATTCTAAAGTCCTCTAACTAGGCTTGCTTCTAACAAGGTGGTTAAATCTTTTAACTAGGTCACATTTAATAGTGTGTTGTAAGCCTTTAATAAGGTAGGCCTTTCACAAGACATCACTTTAGAAAAGTGAAAATTGAGTAGCATGTTACTAGTGATTTTTCCCAAATTGGGTTTCCACATAAATCACTGTGTTATGTGTTGATCTTTTTATGTGTTATGCTTGCATATTCATTTATAGTAACTTGCTAAATAGGAAAGTTAAAGCTTGGATGAATGAATAAGTTGAATGGGCCTACTACATTTAGTTAAAAAAGTTTGAATAGGACATATGGACCTTGAATAATTGATTCACCCTGCGCCCCCCCCCCCCCCCCCCCCCCCCCCCCCCTCAATTATTCTAAAGCATTTCTAAAAATTGGTATCAAAGCCTTCTACTGATTTAGTTTTAAGGTACTAGAAGTAGGAAGATCAAGATGTCCAAGAGAGAAGTTCCCAAGCTCAACAAAGACAACTTTTTTGCATGACAGAGTCTAATGAAATTGCACCTTGTATTAATAGGTGATTATGCAAAAATCTCAAGTGGAACAAAACATGTAGACCTAGCTGGACCTCTTATGACAGATGATTTGAACAAAAGGAAGGAGCACAATTAGGCAATGTTGGAGATTGCCTCTACACTTAGTTTTGTTAAATTTGATGACATCAAGGAATGTGATACTGCATTCAAAATGTGAAATGCCCTAATAGATATCTATGGAGGAGGTTAGAATGTTCAGAGAGCAAAGAGAGAAAGCCTAAGAGGGAATTTTAATGACATGAAAATGGAGGAAGGTGAAAATGTTGCTCAATATACTATTAGAATGAAAGAAGTGGTTAGTGCAATAAAATGTCTAGGTGGTCAATTAGAAGAAGACCCTGTCAACGGTAAATACTTGAGAACTTTGCTCCCTATCTATGCTATTAGAGTTTCAGCCATCCAAGAGCTAAGGTGTGTACAAGGAAACACACTAGCCTTTGAAGGAATTCTGGGAAGACTTATTGCATTTGAATTGTCAAACTTTGACAACTACAAACCTAATAAACTTAAATCTTCTTTCAAGGCTAAGATGACATTGAAAGACACTGAGGTGACATAAAACAAGAAGATAAGAAAAGGAAAACATGCATCCAATGATAGCAGTACAGAAGAGGAAGATGTGGAATAGTTAAAAGAACTACTCGTTAGGAGATTCCATAGAGGCAAAGGTAAATTCAAAGGTAAGCTCCCTATCATTTTTTTTAATTGCAATGAAGTAGGTCACATTGCTACAAGATGTATAAAGAAGAAGAGTTACAAAGAAGGAAACAAGTACAAGAATAAAAGAGAAGATTATAGCAAAGATTACAAGGACAAAGGCAAAAGATGCTACATTGTTGAAGAAGATTCTGATGAGAATGATGATGAAGTAGTCTATGTGCCCATGAAGGATGAATCAAATGAGGATGAAGCAACAACATTGGTAACCTATGTGAACAAGAATGACAAATGGATCATAGACAGTGGTTGCTCACATCGCATGACAAGAGACAAAAGTAAGTTCAATACCTTTACTCAATATGATAGAAATAGTGTTAAATTTGGTAATGATGCTCCATGTCAAATCAAAGGAAAAGGTTCTATTAAAATTACAAAGAAAATCTCATGTGATAATGCATACTATGTTGAAGGATTGAACTACAACTTGTTGAGTGTATTAGAGTTAGGCAATGTAGGTTGCAAAGTAGAATTTGGAAACAAATCTGATAGGAAAAGATGAACAAACAAGAAGTAATCTATTTTATCTAGATATGGAAGATGCAACTTTTCTTGTTGTTAGACTTGATGATGTATGATTGTGGCATAAAAGGTTTTGTCATGTTAACTTTGACAATCTGATTAGCATCAACAAAAAGAAAAAAGTTAGAGCTTTACCTAAACTAAAGAAGCCTAAAAACACAATGTGGAAATAATTTGAACTAAGAAAGATGACCAAGTCTAGTTTCAAAAAAAAAACATATACTTCCAAAGAAGTACTAGAGCTAGTCCATACAGACTTATGTGGTCCAATAGAAGTGCAAAGCTACTTAGGAGATAGATAAATAATGCTATTTGTAGATGACTATTCCAAGATGATGACTGCTATGTTCTTGAAAAAAAAATTGGTGCATTTCATATGTTCAAATGGTATTTGGCCAGAGTTGAGAAGGTGTCATGTCCCCTTTTCAAATAATTAAAAATAATAATCTTTACTAAGGCAGGCAAGCCCAAAAAGGTGAAGTTTCAAAAAAAGGGGACAATCTTTGGAAGCTAATGGACTAATAAATAAAAATTATTATTAAAATATGTTTTATTAACTGCTCTTGGATATGAGTTAGGGTTATGCCCTCTTTTAAGGGGTTTGGAGGCATTTTGGGCTCATTTCATAACTTGATTTTTGCTCATTTCTTTGTTGTTCTTCAGAGGCTACCAAACCTGTGGAGAAGGAGACCCAAGAATGGGAGTTTTCAAGTTTCTAGGAAGGCTAAGGATGGGATTTTGAAGCCATTCCATGTGCATGCTCAAATAGAGTATGCCTTTGTGTTGAACAATGCAGATTTGTGGATTTTCGAGTGTGTTTTTTTGTAAGAGTTTGGTGTTTTCGGTTGAGTATTTCATATCAGTTTGGGTTGCTGCTGTATTTCAAAATTTAAGATGTTAAAATAGAGCTGAATATATGTATTGGGACATGGTTCAACTTCTGAGATAGTTTATTAGTGTTTTTGTGGTGTTTTCGGGCATTTTTGTGTTATTTCAAGAACCCAATGAGCATAGTTTTTGTCCTACATTTGTGAGCTATTGTGTAGATGCTATACAGATCTAGAAATTTCATTTTGTAGGCTGTTATGATGCTAAAATTTCTATAAAAATTTTCACTTTCAAATTTATTAATAATATGTGAAGTTGTGAAGTTTTTGGCACTATTTCGAACATACCCGATTTGGGGTTTATTGAGAAATTGGTGGATCTTTGTAATATTGGTTGTTTGATCTTAAAAATCTGATTAGAGGCTTGAAATATCATATAAGATCAAAGAAAGGGGCATTTTAGTGGTATCAGAGCAATGATCTTGCCAGCCTGAGGGTTTGTAGAAGTTTACATGTTAGTTTTTACAACTACCCAAATCTTGCATGTCAAAATTTATGGTTGCATGCTACTTCTAATCATTTGCATGTTAATTCTTGGTGAATTTGGTGGTTGCATGTTGCTTCTAATCAGATACATGTCAAAATCTATGGTTTCATGCTACTTTTAATCATTTGCATGTTAGTTCTTGGTGAATTTGGTGGTTGCATGTTGCTTCTAATCAACTACATGTCAAAATCTATGGTTGCATGCTACTTCTAATCATTTGCATGTTAGTTCTTGGTGTTTGAAGAAGTTATAACCTATTGGGGTTACACTCTACTTTATCCAGAATGGATAGGTATAGTACAGAGTCTTAGAGGACACGATCTTAGATAATTGATATCCAGAGTCAGAATAGTAGAAAGGATGGTTATTTAGACATTCGAGATAAACTTAGAAAAATAAGCCATGACATGTCTAAACAGTTGGTTGAGCACTACCGTATGATGAATGACATGTTGTCTGACCCAGATGAGGTGGATAAGTTGACCAAATTTTTATTTGGCAGATTTTCTCACAGGGCAGGTGACACAATTACCAAGTACTTGCATGAGGAGTTTGAGAAACTAGCTTATAGCCAGGCAGAGGTCTTAGATTCTACTCCACCACAGGAGGTAGTGAGAAAGGATATTACATAGATTGATAGTAATGGTCAACTTGATACTCAAATTGAGACAATTGTATATAGGTTGTTAAAGGGTGATATCATAGGTATTCAGGATGGTATAGTTATAATAGGTAGTGACTACAACGTAGTCAGTTCAGATGATGATTATGAGGATGTTGTTGTGCATGATGGTGAGATACCTGGTAGAGATGAGCAGACATTGAGCATTCATGACTTTGCTGAGAGAGAGTACCAGGCACAGTTAGATGCTTCGTCACATGGGGTTGAGGCTGGTAATACTTCACACGATTTGTCCAGCCAGCTGAAAGTGAACAAAGATAGTATTATGACTTCATTATCTCATCATGACAGGTATGTGGAGTTAGTTGGTATTGGTCATATTACTCAAGTGAAGATTTTGCTTGAGTTACTAGCTTATTCTAGTTTAAAGATATAGACTCAAGATTGTTATATTGGCATTTGGGATTCAGTTGATTGGAGATCTTTAACACTTTTTGGTAGCAGTGTTTGTTTGGTTGCTATCATGGATTTGATTAGTAGATTGCATGATGTTTTCTTTTCTTGTGCTAGTAGCTTGTTCGATGTTGGTATTAGTTTTTATACACCGGTGTTGGGCTTTGTTCGTATATCCAGTCAACCATACTTGCTGGAATGTGTTGATGATCTTTCATATTTGACAGTGTGCACAGATGAGTCCCAGGATCATATTGGCATTGATGACATCTAGGAGGATGTAGTGGGCAATTTTGAAGACTTAGTTTCCTTGGGTACAAAGGAGTTGGACAGTAGTGCTACAGTTTTTGATACTTTGTATGTTGATATGAGCTTTAGAGTTGATTCACAAGATATGGATGGTAATACTCTAGAGACTAGTAACTTTGAGGATACTCCTTTAAACAGTGCATCAGAGGAGCTTTGTAGGAGACAGTCAAGCTAGTGCCATCATGTGTCTAATCAATTAAGAGTTAGTGAGTGAGACATTTCTATCGCTTGCCAACATTTTGATGTTGCTTGTCAATTGTTAGTATTTTATGGATGGGGTTCTCCTACTAGTGATGAGTAGGGAGGTAGTTATCTTTCCTTGATAGAGTTCCACTCTTTATGGGAGGCTATCTAGATTCTGAGACAGGATTATATGCAGTTGGTAGCCGATAGAGATTATCTTATGGAGTGGGGCAGTACAGCATATGATGCATTGTTGGCCAAGGAAGATGAGGTGAGTGAGCTTACTAAGCAGCTTGAGGTGACTTCTGAGATTCTTGAGAGTACACAGTTGGCTTTCAAGGAGTCACAGTTTCATTTGGCTAAGGTGATCATGGAGTTAGAGCAACTACAGTCTTTACTAGATTCTATACAGTCACAAGCTGTGGTGTCTGATGATCCGAGGATGTCCATGGTCGAGATTGTCAAAGATAGTGGAGATGGGGATGCATCCATCCTTGATACTAACATTGGCATATCATGTTCATCCCCACTAGAGTCAGGTTCAGTTGAGTTGGGTGCTACAGCAGATTGTTGTGGTATGCCTGACATGGTGGTGACCTCTAGCACTAATGGCACGAAGACTAGAGATGCTGTATCAAAGACCATGTGTGATGTTGGTGAGCTGATAGTTGGCATCATTCTTGCTAGTAATACTACTCTCTTGGCAATGTCTTTAGAGGTAGTAGTTAGTTCCAACTTGGTTAGTGATTGATTGCAGTTAGTTACATCTGGATTGCAGTCTAAGCCACTGACTGAGATTGGCGCATTCTATCAGCATTACATTGTGAGGTATGCTCATCAATTTACCTTTGATGACCATGTTGATGAGATGATGATACAGAGATGTACTTTGGTTCCTAGTGCTTATCATCAGTTATGGGTTAGTTTGACACCTCGAGATGAGAGTTGAGATGGGCACGACATGGCGATAGGTTCTGCAATTGACAACTTGATAATACGTGACTTAGAGTAGGATTTTTGGAGTGATGCTTCAGCAGGTGTTGTTATTGATTCTACTTCTTTGGCTATGACATCTCCTGACTTAGCTGGTGATCAGTCATAGTGGGTTGTATCACTAGTTCATGGTGAGCTATTGACTGAGGTTGGTTTTTTTTATCAACATTATATTGCAAGGTATGTACATTAGTTAGCATTTGATCCTTGTGTTGAGGAGTTGATGACAGGCAAATTTGGTTTGGGTTCCATTTCTTGATCTTTATCTTGTAATATCTTTTCACCATTAGTAGTGCATGGGAGTTATGGTTATGAGATAGTGGCCAGTGATTTGCAGAGTTGTGTTGACTATAGGAGTTGTACAGTGTGTGGATTCTCCATACTTGGTATAGTTTCATTCGAGAGCATTCACCATTGTTGTAGAGTTGGATTGTACATTTCGTATAGGCCAGTGGGATGCGTTGATGGTATTTACTATGTTGGAAATTTGATTTGTCCACATTACTTAGGTTCTGATGTTCTAAGAATTTGTGTCTCGTGGGTTTTTGACTATGGCAGTGGTGATTTTGGAGTTTGGTTGAGTTGTAATTATCACTTTGATTATGGATTCCTCTTGGTCATATTGCAGAGGATATTGCAGGAGCCTGTGTTAATTGGCAATAGTATAGTTCATGACTACATTTGGGATCCAGGTGGATTGATTGGTTTATTGTTTAGTCATTTCTTGAGGACAAGAAATATTTGGAAGGGGAGGACTTGTCATGTCCCCTTTTCAAATAATTAAAAATAATAATCTTTACTAAGGCAGGTAGGCCCAAAAAGGTGAAGTTTCAGAAAAAGGGGACAATCTTTGGAAGCTAATGGATTAATAAATGAAAATTATTATTAAAATATGTTTTATTAACCCCTCTTGGATGTGAGTTAGGGTTATGCCCTCTTTTAAGGGGTTTGAAGGCATTTTGGGCTCATTCCAGAACTTGATTTTTGCTCATTTTTTTGTTGTTCTTTAGAGGCTGCCAAACCTGTGGAGAAGGAGACCCAAGAATGGGATTTTGTAGGTTTACAAGAAGGCTAAGGATAGGATTTTTAAGCCATTCCATATGCATGCTCATATAGAGTATGCCTTTGTGCTGAATAGTGCAGATTTGTGAATTTTCGACTGTGTTTTTTTGTAAGAGTTTGGTGTTTTCGGTTGAGTATTTCATATCAGTTTTGGTTGCTACTGTATTTTGGAATTTTAAATTTTAAACTAGAGCTGAATATATTTATTGGGATGTGGTTCAACTTCTGATATAGTTTATTAGTGTTTTTGTGGTGTTTTCGGGCATTTTTGTGTTATTTCGAGAGCCTGATGAGCATAGTTTTTATCCTATGTTTGTGAGCTGTTGTATAGATGCTATATAGATCTAAAAATGTCATTTTGTAGGTCATTGTGCTACTGAAATCTCTGTAAAAATGTTCATTTTTAGATTTATTAATAATATGTGAAGTTGTGAAGTTTTTGACACTATTTCGGACATACCCGATTTGGGGTTTATTGAGAAATTGGTGGATCTTTGTAATATTGGTTGTTTGATCTTAAAAATCTAATTAGAGGCTTGAAATATCATATAAGATTAGAGAAAGTGACATTTTAGAAGGAAATAGGTAAGAGTCTGAAATGCCTAAGATCAGATAGAGGAGGTGAGTTTATATCAAAAGAATTTGAGATATTTTGCAACGATAAAGGTATCAAAAGGCAAACATCAGTACCAAGAACACCACCTCAGAATGGTATTGCTGAAAAAAGGAATAGATCAATAATAGACTATGCTAGAACCTTGATGATGGAGAAAAATTTTACTCTAAAGTACTGGAGAGAAGCTATAAGTACTATTGTTTACACCCTGAATAGAGTTCAAGTCAAGAAAGGTACAAATGCAACACCTTTTGAGCTATGGCATGGTCACTCACGTAATGTAAAACATTTCAAAGCCTTTGGTTATAAATGCTATATTCTTAAAGATACTAGGAATGGAAAGTTTGATGTAAAGAATGATGAAGACATATTCCTTTGATACTCCACTAGAAGCAAACCATATAAGTGTTTGAATACTAACACTAACAAAATTGTGGAGTACAAATGTAACTTTTGGTGAGCATGCAGAAGTCCAAACTGAGGATTCCAAGCAATCAAAAGATTATAAATCTTTTGTATACTTCTATGAAGGAATAAATGTTGAAGATAATGTTGCAAACCAAGTTGGGAATTGTATGCACCCAAAAATGGTCGCCTAGACTATGGGCCCCCATTTTTCAATTTTTCAATTTATCAAATTTTCTAAATCAATGGTTTGTAATATATTCAAATCAATTTCCTTGATCAAATTTGATTTATTTCATTTCTAAGATTGATCATTTTATTCCAAGTCTTATTTAATTAAAAGAAAATCTTCTTTTTTAATTAAATAAAATAAAATCCCCATTTAATTAAAAGAAAACCTCTCTTTTAATTAAACAGTTCATCCACATTTAATTAATTAAGAGAAAAACCTCTCTTTTAATTTAATTAAATATCTTCTATTTAATTAAAAAGAACTTGCTCCCTTTTAATTAAATAAAAATCCCACTTAAATATCTCTTTTGATGAAAAAAAGAAATAAAATAAATTCTTTTTATTTAATTTCTCTACACTTAAAAATGTGATCTAAGTGAGATTTACCTTTCCACTTTCTCCTTAACCACTCCCCTTTTGTCATTGGTGGAATTTTGTCTCACATGGATCAAACTCTATTATCCCATATTGGTTTTGAGAAGCCTCTCGCCTCCATAATTTCCTTTATAAGGGAGAGCTCTCTCCTCATGTTGGACACCCATGATTATGCTATCGTTATGCTATAGGTTTGAAGACCAATTTTTGAAGGAGTTTGAATACAAAAGCTTTTTGTGGAGAACTTCTATTTTCTTGTCTTTTTCTCTCTTGCACCCATCATGGGCTTTTATCTTAGATCTTGCATTTATAGATTAGATTTTGCTTTCATAGAATAGATCTTATTTTCATGCATATTTGAAGATCATGGAGACTAGCATTCTTGCTTTTCCTCTTTGAATCTCTCATCTCATGGTGTACTTGCATGGGCACAAAAATAGGTCAAACTAAGGGTCTCCATTGCAAACCCTTGCACTCTATGAGTAGAGAGCTATGGATCAATTTGTGAGGGCTCATTCTTGAGTTTTCTTACATGTAATGATTCATAGAAGTGTGACAACATTTTAGCACACATTTTTGGCGCCCACCGTGGGGCTTGAATCAAGTTCCTAGCTCCATTTGCTTTTATTTTTTTCATCTCTAATTTTTTACAGCAGCATATTGGATCTAATCAAGTTCTTTTGTAAATTTTTCACTTTGGTTTTAAGGCCAACCCATATATAGATTGGTTTGCAGGAAAAAAATCTAGTTGGTTTAAAGATTCAATCATATCTTTTAAACCACTTAGATTTTGGTTCTAAATTTTTTTTTGTGAGTTGGGTATATACCCAAAATGTCCCAGTTTTATTTTCAGAGCATTTTGACATGATTTGTGTGAGTTATGAATTTCTCTTTATTTTTCATAAAAAGCCATTTCTGATCACAAATCAGAGTATTTTTCAAAAAAAATTACATTTTTTGAAATCTTTTTGAATTCTAAGGGGGGTTCTTTCTTTGTGTTTTGAATTTTGAGACCGTATTAAGGATCAAAAACTTGATTTGATGAATCTGGCCTATTTTGAAAAATTGGGTCCCTAAGGCACAAATGAAGAGATTTTTTTGAATTTCTTACATTTTTGGAAAGCTCTTTAGTTTTTAGTAGGGGTCTCTTCTTTTCATTTCTATTTTTGGGTCCGAAATCATAACAAAAAAAAGGTCTAATCATGTTGACTAGGTTATTCGTATTTTTTTTGAAACCATCCTTATTGAGAAAGATATACACTTGGATCCTTTGATATTACACTTGAAGAGTCTTAGTAATATCTTGTCCATTCACTTTCATCAAAGTTCAATTTTAATTATTTATAATTTGGGTCAATCATCCTCCTGGTCCATATGTGCTAGGGTATTCACCCAAAGTTGTGGGCACCTCTATGGCAATGTTGGTTTACACCTATTGAAAAATTCTATCTTATCACATCTCTTTTGGACAAGTGAGAGCTTTTACTATCCTAATTTGGTACCAACATTTCTTAGGGTTATCCTATCAACTAGTGCCTTTTCTTTCATGTTGATTACAAGTGCTATTACATGTTGCTCAACATTCAAATGATCTCAAATAGTATCAAATTTTCCAAAATGACTCTTGGTCTTCTTTCTTCTTTATCTTCCATGTCTTTCTAATCTCCCATTTCCATTATTCCTCTTCTTCATGTCTTCTTGATTCTTTTCCTCCTATTATCATATAGTCTACCTTCTTCTATTCATTCTTTCTCTTCTTCCATACTTGATTCTTCTTCTTCTAGAACCATAGATCTTGGATATCTTTTTAGGGATCCTCATTTGAGCTCAGATGAAATCCACCTCCTTCTTGAATTTGAAAAGTGTTGTCTCTCCAATAGATACATGGATGCTAACATTGCGACAAAAATGATTAAAAAAATGGATAAATCAGACACTTTTGCTAGGATCATGTGCAAGATCAAATCACAATATCCTTCTTCCAAATATTTTCCATCTTCCAAGTCTTATCATGATTCTTCTAAATATCCTTCATATTCTTCATCTTCTAAGTCTTATGATAATTCTTCTAAATATCATTCACATTCTTCATATTCTAAATCTTACCATGACTCTTCTAGCCATCATCCATCTAGGTCTTCACCTACCTCTTTTTCACGATATCATTCTTCTTCTACTTCTACCAAGAGTCTTATTCCTCTTATTAAGACATATGATAATGAACAACATGAAAAGTCTTGTGATATGCCTATCTATAATTCTTCTAGTGACAATGATTATGATAGTGATGATTATTACATTCCAACAGTTCCTAAAAGTCCTCCTAGTCCTATGCTTGTGCTTAAAGGGGATGAGTCACAAAAAGATATTGATGGTAATTCACATGAATCAAAACTTGAAAACAACATTGATAAATTTTGTGAACAATACCTAAATGATAAATCTGCATTTTTTGACGAAGAGAAAGCATTTTTTTGTGCTGAAATACAACATCAATGGGATAAGAGTTCCTCTTCTAAGAACCCTCATGCTGAAAATAAAGATTACACTCTTGAGCAAGATCATGTTAATGTTGAACATTTATCTTCTAATGCTCCCCTTCCATCTTCTACTTCCTCCACTATCCATACATTCCCTAAAGATTCTAAGACTCTCAAATCTTCTACCAATCATTCATCCAACAAAGATCCTAATGCTTTTCATGTAGTTCCCTATAGTTATCCTCAAGGGCTACCTCTTAAAGAAACTCAAGCTAACCTTCACTTGGCTACAAATACCTTTGACAATGCTAAACCTAAGGAGCCTAAGCCTTCATGCACTATAATGCCTACTTTAGCTAGTCCTTCATCATCTATTCCAAAGTCTTCCATACAATTCCAACATGCTTCCTTCTCCTTAGCACTGGCTTCATGTCAAGAGGACTCTAAAAATGATAAAGAAAAGAATATAAAAAAAGATCAAGATCAAGAACCTTCCATGTCATCCAATCCTTTTCACAATGTTTCTGATACATTTCATGGTTCTTTTGATCCCTTACACCCTTTCTCATTCATTCCACCATGTCTTAAGTCTTCTCCTAAGCAAGATCAAGATACTGCTTGCACCACTGAGCTTATTGACAATAAAAATGGCCTTAGTACACTTTCTCTTTCCAAAGATGATACTTCCATTAAGGTTATTAAAAATGATGCTATTACTTCCAATGTTGAGCCTATTGAAAATCAAGAGAACAATTCTATGCTTATGTTATCCAAAGATCCTTGTCAAGATCAAAGTCTTCCATCTTCTTGTTCTACCACTCCATGTTCCCTTCCACTTTCTACTCTTCCTAAGTCTTCTCAAGCTATAAGTTCTCCTATCAAAGAAGTTGCTCCTATTAAAGATGTTTATGGTCCTATTGAAAATCTTGATGCTCACTCTAAAGATGTTGATGTCCTTGATTGTCATATAGATGTTAATGAACTTATTGATTATCCTTTTGCATCTTCTGCATCCATCCTTGGACCTCCCCCACCAATACTAAATCCTTCACATTTTCCTTCCATCTTGGGTCCTTATGTCCCTTCACTTTCCCCTCCCAATTCTCCTAGTTCTTCATCCATTTTGGGTCCTTATGTCCCTCCCTCTCCTATCTTTCCTCAAGATCAACATAGATGCATATCCTTGAATCCTTTTCATCCACCCACTCACCTAAACTAGTCATATCATCCTTCTTCTTCCACAAGTCCCAAGTCTTTTGGAAGTAACTTGAATGTTCAATACAAGAAAAAGAAGCAATTCAAGAATCCATATAAAAGAGAAGACCACCATGTCTCTTCTAATCGACATGGGGGCATTAAGTCAAAAGAGATATCTAAGAAAAAAATTACAAGACAAGTATGGGTTCCAAAATCCATCATTGAAGATATTATCTCTAAATCATCAAAAAGAAATGAAAAGAAGCCTAAGGCTATATGGATTCCAAAATCTCTCTTGAGAGATTCTAATGTTGAACAACAATTAAATTTGACATTCAAGCTTCCAAAGAATTCTGCTTCATCTTCTTCCAAAAGCATTCTTCCATTCCATGTGCCTAAACTGCAACCTTTTCTATCCACTCACCATATTTCTTCACATTTTCTCCATCCTTTTGCCACCCTTCAAGGTGTGTGTTGACGTTGATCTTGCCTTCATTTCCATTTTTCAATCTCACTCACTTCGCATAAAGCCATATCCTCCATTTTTGTCTCCCATCTTCCTTTCCCTATTAGCATCTTTGAGCATATCATTTGAATTCCTTTGTATATCATGGTTTAAACATTCAAAGAGCATTATCTCAAAAGCTTGACTTCTTTCGAAAAAAAAAAAAAATTTGAAAAAAGAAAAGAAAAGAAAAAAATTTGAAAATGTGCCTTGGTGAAAACCTGGTAATCAGGCACCTTGGTAGCAAAAGTAAAGAGAAATAAATTCATCCTATGGTGAAAACCACTCCCTTGTGGTGCCTTGGATAAGTACCATGATGAAAACCTAACAAATAGGCATCATGCATAGTTCTTCTACATCTTTCATTGATTTCATCTTCTCTCTTTGATCTTGACAATGTTGACCTATAGACAAACATTTGGCTATCTTGTGAGATATCTTATGATGATCTTGTTTTCATTCCTTTCATGTTTAGCCTTCATATCTATTTTCCTCCATTCATTCTAGTCTTTCGTTACCCTTTTCCCATTTACCCCTTTGGTCTTGATCTAATAAAATAGAGTAAAATATGATGTTATAAAGTCTCTTGACATGTCTACTCCTTTGGATTGCATCTTTCCCACCTTTACATTATGCTTTCATGAATTATCATATGCTGGCCTTTCATTTCTTGTCCAAATGTTCTTTACATGACAAATTTTCCCTAGCTTGGGTACTCTTGAGGAGTCAACCTTTGAAGATCACTTTCACTTGCTTCATACACTCCTTGCTTATCCATAATATCCATTAGCTTATTGCTTCATCATGTCCTCCACCTTGTTAGACATTAGGACTGCACGATGTGATCTTGCTTAAGAGTTTAATGCCCATTCTGTCTAAGGGAATCTTTGTACATATTTATTGATCCTGAAAAAAATCCAAAAAAAATGATATATTTTTAAAAATCCAAAAAAATGATATATTGTAAAAATTCTAAAAATTGAAAAATGTCCTGAAAAAATGATCATCTTAGTGACAACCTAGCAAAAGGCACTTTGATGTATCTTCAAAAAAATTATATATTCCAAAAATACAAAACAAATAAAAAAATTCAAAAAATCAAAAAAATAGAAAAAGTGCCTTGGTGAAAACCTGGAAACAGGCGCCTTGGTAGCAAAAATACAAAAAATACAAAAAAAATAAAAAATAAAAAATAAATCCAAGTGGTGAAAACTTGGAAACGGGCGCTACTTGAGGCCTTTGCACTCCTGTTTCTTAGCACATGTCCTCGACACTTAGCCTTTCTCCACCATGCCTTTTCCTTGTTACCTTGATTTGGAATTGGTCTTTGTCTAGGGGGCATAACTATGTTAGCTTTGGTTTCTTAGATGTGTGAGTCTTTAGGACACCTCGCAAATGGTGTTTTTCAACACCCATTGACATCAAGTGTTTTTCAACACTTATTGGTTTGGTCTTACCCAGTATCATCATGTGATCTTACCTTCCTACAAGCATTTGATCCTTGCCCTCAGAACTCAGTATCAGTTAACACACTTAAATTTTTAAATGCAACACTTAATGCTTGACTTATGTCATGATTTTTTTTTCTCTGTGTACTAACTGTTATTGATTTTTGTTGAGTATCTTTGTCTGATAAGTCTCTCCATGATGCATCGCTAGAAGACTTGGGGCATGAGACATATTTTTATTTTTATTTTTTTTCTTGTGGGTGTGGTCTTGAACTCTAGAGTGTCTTTTGTTGTCCCCTTGAAACACTTAGGAGATTTGAGACATCATCCTTGATTGTTTTTTCACAACCATTCTTATAGTCATCTTGGCATCTATGCCTTGATGCGAGCATAGTTTTTCTATATTAAATTGGGTAAGCTAACATCGAAGTCATCTTGACCTTTATGTCTTTGATGCTTATGTTAGAATCTTTCCACATTTCAATCCAATATAAATCGCATTCATATCTTCATAGTTGCATTTGTAACTAGTGATGATTGTGTGATTTTTCGATGTCCGTTAATAATGGCCCAATGATGAAAATAAGTTCTTTTACATTCTCTAATGAATGATGAACACAAAATCCTATGTTACAGTTGCTCTTTTGCAAGTACACCATTGCATTTCATGTAGCTTGCATTATTAGACTTCTTGTTAGTTTGCATTTTTAGGCTGCATTATGAGTTTGAGAGGGTTCTCCTTTCATCTTTATTGTGGACATTTAATCAATTGTGGTCACATTTTGATCTTCATTTCCTTATTTTCTTTTGTGATCTCAATCAAAATTTCTATCTTAAATAGTTGATTAATTTTTGGAGCATTTTCTTTTCTTATTTCTATTTCTTTTCATATCTTTCAAACTTCTATCTTCCATTTTCTTTTTCCCCACTTCTTTTCTTCTAAATCACCTTTGGGGCATAATATTTCATGCTTGATAATCTACCTTGGTTCTATGATTCTTATATCTTTCATCTTACATCAAGAACCTTATCTTTTGTTTGATTTGATCAAATTTAACAATTTGTTGTTTCTCCTCTATCTCATTTCAATTTCGATTGTGAGGGGGCAGTAATTATCAATTTCAATCCTTGATTTAGTTTTATCAATTTTATCCTCGACTTTTTCAAGTTAAAATTTATTTGTATTCTTTGTCCTGATGTGTTCCCGAGTCAACCACACATCTGGGTTGTTTTGTGATCCCAAATTGACCTGACACTTCAATTTCTTTCTTTGACTACATGTGTTCCCGAATCGATCACACATTAGTCAAAGAGGGGCAAATGTATGCACCCAAAAATGGTCGCCTAGACTATGGGCCCCCATTATTCAATTTATCAATTTATCAAATTTTCTAAATCAATGGTTTGTAATATATTCAAATCAATTTTCTTGATCAAATTCGATTTATTTCATTTCTAAGATTGATCATTTTATTCCAAGTCTTATTTAATTAAAAGAAAATCTTCTCTTTTAATTAAATAAAATAAAATCCCCATTTAATTAAAAGAAAACCTCTCTTTTAATTAAACAGTTCATCCACATTTAATTAATTAAGAGAAAAACCTCTCTTTTAATTTAATTTAATATCTTCTATTTAATTAAAAAGAACTTGCTCTCTTTTAATTAAATAAAAATCCGACTTAAATATCTCTTTTGATGAAAAAAGGAAATAAAATAAATTCTTTTTATTTAATTTCTCTACACTTAAAAATGTGATCTAAGTGGAATTTACCTTTCCACTTTCTCCTCAACCACTCCTCTTTTCTCATTGGTGGAATTTTGTCTCACATGGATCAAGCTCTATTATCCCATATTGGTTGTGAGAAGCCTCTCGCCTCCATAATTTCCTTTATAAGGGAGAGCCCTCTCCTCATGTTAGACACCCATGATTATGCTATCGTTATGCTGCAGGTTTGGAGACCAATTTTTGAAGGAGTTTGAATACAAAAGCTTTTTGTGGAGAACTTCTATTTTCTTGTCTTTTTCTCTCTTGCACCCATCATGGGCTTTTAGCTTAGATCTTGCATTTATAGATTAGATTTTTCTTTCATAGAATAGATCTTATTTTCATGCATATTTGAAGATCATGGAGACTAGCATTCTTTCTTTTCCTCTTTGAATCTCTCATCTCATGGTGTACTTGCATGGGCACAAAAATAGGTCAAACTGAGGGCCTCCATTGCAAACCCTTGCACTCTATGAGTAGAGAGCTATAGATCAATTTGTGAGAGCTCATTCTTGAGTTTTCTTACATGTAATGATTCATAGAAGTGTGACAACATTTTAGCACACAGGAATCAATAGAAAATTTCAGTATTAGCCAAGTTAGAGCCAGTGAATGCGAAGCTGCATTTAGAAGTCGAGTTATAGAATGAAGGAAATGCACATTCTAACTTTGAAAATAGTATACATGAAAGAAATGATGAAGTGACAGATGGAGAAGAATAGAATGAATCTAAAGATGAAGGATCAAACATGGAAAGAAGGAAAAAACCAAGGTTAGCCAAGTATGAGAGAAGACATCGCCTTGCAAATCAAATCATTGATGACAAAGATGCAAGACTAATGACAAAGAATAGACTAAGGAATGAATCATGTCTGCTAAGAAAGGTTGAGCCCAAAAGAGTGAGTGATGCTCTACAAGATGATGACTGTTATAAAGCTATGGAAGAAGAGATAGACTAGAGTGAAAAAAAAAAAACTTGGACCCTAGTTCCTAGACTAGCTGATAAGAATGTAATTGGTACCAAATGGGTGTTTAGGAATAACCTTGATGAGAATGGTGAGATAACAAGAAATAAAGCTAGATTAGTTTGTAAAGGCTATGTACAAGAAGAAGGATTGGATTATGGGAAAACAATTTCCCCTATTGCAAGAATGAAAGGAGTAAGAACATTACTTGCATATGCTACTTACAAAGGTTTCAAAGTCTACCAAATGGATGTGAAGTCTGCTTTTTTGAATGGTATACTAGAAGAGAAAGTCTACATAGAACAACCAGTGGGATTTTTTGATGACAACAACAAAGATATGGTTTGCAAACTGCATAAGGCACTTTATGGTTTGAAACAAGCACCTAGAGCATGATATGAGAGACTGCACAAATATCTTATGAAGATTGGATTTGAAAGAATAGATGACAACAACAACTTGTACATTAAGGCTAAAAAAATGTAATGATATTTTAATATCAGAAATCTTTGTTGATGGTATAATATTTGAAGGAAAAGATGCTCTATGCAAAGATTTTGCTAATCAAATGAAGCATAAGATTGAAATGTCAATGTTTGGAGAAATCAAATTCTTTGTTGGTTCACAAGCACATCAATTAACCTATGGCATATTTGTGACCCAATAAAAATAGATCAAGGAGATACTCAAAATATTTGGATTGGTAGACTTAAAACAAGTTAGCACACCAATGACAACAGGACACAAGTTATCAAAGAATGATGAGTCAGCTGAAGTGAATCAGACAATGTATAGATCAATGATTGTAAAGTTACAATATGTTGTACATAGTAGACCAAAGATTGCATTAGCTATTAGAATAGTGGAAAGATTTTCTACAAATCTAAGAGAAAACCATCTGATAGCAGTAAAGAGAATACTGAGGTATCTAAAAGGAACTGATGACTTTGGTTTGTACTACAAGAGAAGTGAAAAGTTTGAGCTAAAAGTATACACTGATGCAGATTGGGAAGGTAATATTGATGATATAAAAAGCATTAGTGGAGGAGAAATTTTCTTAGGAAAAATATTGATTACATGGACTAGCAAAAAGCAAAGTTGTACCTCACAGTCCACTGCAGAAGCTAAATATGTTGCAGATGCTATCAATTGCACCAATATTGTATGGATCAAACATTTTTTGCAAGGTATGAAGGAAGAGGTAAATGATCTTGTGATAATTTATCATGATAATGCAAGTGCTATCAACATATTAAAGAATCCTATAATGCATGCTAAAACCAAGCACATTGCATTTAATTATAACTATGTAAGAGAATTTGTAGAAGACAAACAAGTGAAGATGGAATATGTTAGCTCAAAGGAATAGATTACTAACATCTTCACAAAATCACTACCTAAAAATGCATTTGAGAATCTTAGAGGTAAGTTAGGGGTGATACCCCTAGCCAAGGCTACTTAAGAAAAAGCAAGATTGCCCTGCATCAAATGAGTTGATTGTTGAGATATTACACATTGATGCAAAGGATATTTACTTTAGGATTCACGCTTAAAGTAATTGAAGTGATGAAGTTCCAAATTAGTCACAAGCAAGGTGATAGAGAAATTTTTTTGAATGAACCTACAAAAGTTACATTTACATATTAAGATGTTGAAACAGCATGTCTTTGGCATTATTGTCAAAGAGGGAGAAATAATAGAACCCTGATCAACAACTTATGATAAGATAAACTATGAAGAAAGAGGGAGAAAATGCAAAAACTAATCAAATGAGGAAAGAGGGAGTGAATGCAAGAAGGAAGAAAGGAAAGAAAAAAGATATAGTAGCTAAGAGGGAGAAGCAAGAATGAAGCAATTAGGATAGTAAATCAAAGAGGGAGATGTGAAAATTGAAGGTAACACAATTACTTTTTTTGGCATTTGACTTACTATTCTAACCTAGTTAGCATCTTGATAACTTGGTTAAATAGTTTAGTTTGATGGTTGATCTGTTTGGTTTGCCATCAAAGCCAAAGAAAGAGATTGTTGAAAATCTAATTGAAAAGATCATTGATGAAGAAGGTTGCCTATCAAAGAGGGAGATTGTTGTTAAAAGAATGTTTTCAATCATTGTTTTGTCATTGATGTCAAACCTTCTATCTGTAGGAAACAATTGCTTATAAGATCCAAGTACTATTACATAGTTTATTGATGAAGAGGATTTGATCAACAAGATGTAACAAGAACACCTAAGGGAAAGGTTGAGTTATGATATTGTAAAGAAGTGCAAGGATCAGTTAAGACAATGACTAAATGATGTATTGATAACATACTCAAAGATATAGAGGTTGGCCACACCTAGAAATATTAGAAGTATAAGTTAGAACAAGATTGATTGCAAAGCTTAAACTAAGTTCATTAGTGGGTGCCAAGAAAGCTAGTTGAAGCCGAGCAAATTCTCAGTTGGAGCTAAGCAAAAGGAAAATCTAGTTGTGCCAAGTAAACTTTAGGTGCTGACTAAATTTCAAGTGTTCAACAAAGTAATAGGTGCCGAGCATCAAAAAATCTTAGTTGGTGTCAAGTGAACTTCAAGTGTTGAGCATTAGTAAAAATGTAGTTGATGCTGAGTAACACAATATATGCCAAGCATTAGGATTTCAATAGTGTCAAGCTGCTGCATTATTTTAAATGATGAAGATTCTCCAAATTTGAGCCAATAGAGTTGTTACCTTGAATTTTGTGAATCAGTTGGAGGATAAGGATGATGAGTTGGTGCCACAAAATTTCTATGTAAACCATTTTTGAGAGAATTCAAGAGGATTCTTCATGATGTTTCTAGAGGAAACAAAATATGGGTTAGATGCAATGAATCCTACCTAATCCATATGAATTGAAATTAAAAGAGGGAAGAATCAAGCAAGAAAGGAACTCCAAGACTTCTATTTAAGGAGTCACAGACCAAGAAGCTAGAGCTATTGGTGTGCCAAATTGTGAAGTGGTTAGAAGGGTGTCAAGAAGAACACATCTAGGAGAAGGAATAACAAAGAACAAAGTCTCTAGGCTCTACTTTGACAAGTGGTCAGAGAGAGATGATTGCACTAGTAAATTGAGCATGGAGACTCAAGGAGACCAAGCTTAAAAGGAGGGTAAGATGTCAAGAGTTGCAGAGATTGAAAGCCAAGAAATGATATGAGTTATGAAGTGATATGAGATCTGCAAGTTGAGTTGTAAGCTATAATCAGGTAAAAACCCCAAATTGTTACTCTCTAGCAATTGTATCAATTAGGATAAAAGAAAATCCTATGGACTTAGGTTGGTTTAATAGCCATTTGTAAATCCTTTAATAGAGTGGTATTCCAAGTGAATGTCCTAAAGACCTCTAACCAGGCCCACTTCTAACAAGGTGGTTAAATCCTTTAACTAGGTCACATTTAACAATGTGTTGTAAGCCCTTAATAGGGTAGGCCTTTCACAGGGCATCACTTCAGAAGAGTGAGAATTGAGTAGCATGTTACCAGTGGTTCTTCCCAAATTGGGTTTCCACAAAAAACACTATGTTATGTGTTGATCTTTTTGTGTTATGCTTGCATGTTGATTTACAGTAACTTGTTGAGTAGGAAAGTTAAAGCTTGGATGAATGAATAAGTTGAATGGGCCTACTACACTTAGTGAAAAAAGTTTGAATAGGACATATGGACCTTAAATAACTAATTCACCCCCCCCCCCCCCCCCCCCAACAAGTTATTCTAAAGCATTTCTAATAGGAAGAAGAAAAATCTTTCCCTAAAATGTAGAGTAATAAAATATTAAATGGAATATACCCTAGAATCTAGTACATTAAATATTAATAGAATAACATATATCTTAAGAGGAAAAAATTTAACACAAATAATACCTATTCTATAAGTATTGCCAATAGATATCCATATGTGTCATGTGACCTCTATGTCACCATCATATCAATGAAAAAAAATTTAAAAATTAAAAAATAATGATGATTGATAAGGTTATGTCAATCAAACACCCCTAGACCCAATAGTGTTCTAGGAAACCCTCCTCCTATAGAAGAAAAGATAAACTAATTAAGTTAATAAAGACACAAAATAATAATATAAAACAACTTCAAGATGTGCATGTAGTCCTAGGTCTGGACACCTTCCCCAAAGTAGGAATGAATATTATTCCTTTAAACTTTATAAAGTAGCTTCCCACAACCAAATTCACAAGACCCTACCATACTCTAAGTCCCCTACCCCTTGAAGACATGATGGAGTGCATAGGAAAGTGTAGAAAAATGTTTTTCTCTGACCAATGTCAGACCACTCCATTTCTTGGACACCTCCACCTTGGGAGGAAGGGAGCACATTAGCATAGGGATTGAAGATGTATATGGAAATGGGAAATGAAAAATTGGATGGGGTTAGGTAAGATTAATGTAGCTCTAATGTGTAGGGCTATTATATCATAAAGTTTGACACGTGATTAAGGCTAAAGCATTTACTGATTTAAGATGTAGTTAGTAAGGAGTATGTGATAGATTAATAATTAGTAATAATGTAGTTAGTAAATAAATAATTATGGGTTAGATTAGTAAGTGGAAAGTAGTAAAAGTTATGAGACGTAATGTAAGCTTAAGATTTCTAGATATAAATAATAATTGATGTTAAAGAATTGACAAAAAAAAAAGTAAGTTAAAAAGAATGAAATAATTTAATATTAAATGAGTTCATAAATATATTCTTATGTAGTTATATTTTTCATACATATATGCATGTATATTTTGTAATATTAGTACATAGAATTAATTATGTCAAATATGTATAGCTTATTAAGCTACCTCATCAAGCACATGTAACTTAAACTTTAGGTAATGTAAAAGAAATCATTATAGTAATGATAATAAATTAGTTAATTTAATTTAAAAAAATTAAAGTAAATATATATCTATAATTCATGATTTAGTTAATGACCTACTTGAGATGGTATGGATGAGAAGAAGATGTAATTTAGGAAATGTAAGGTTAACAAGATGAAAACTGCTAGCATGAAAGCGGTGAAGTAGCTGGTAGATGTATAGTGTAGTTAGTATAATATCAAGGTATTAGTAAATATAATTGTTAGTAAGAATAAAAATTTAATAATTAGTAAAAATATAAGTATGGATGATACCTAGTAAGTATTCAAGGTTACTAGTAAGCTTTGGTAGTAGTTCATTTAGAGAATAAAGTTAGAAAACAAGTAGTAAAGTGTTGGAGGTTTAAATGAAGTTAGATGGAAATGATTTAATAATGTTATGATCCTTAGTCGAGATATGGAATTAATGTGTCAACCTTCATAGAATCTAGATATTAATCAACACTAAAATGTTGACAATCAATAATAATAATAAAGTAGTAGGAATATAAATACATGGTCAATAGTTGGATTAATGGTACAGGAGAAGTTATGAACTTAATGATCTTATTTTTATAATCTGATTTAGATGTTAATCAACACTTAAAAATGTTATTAATAATAATATTTTAGAAGTAGTGGAGTTAAATTGAATAGTACATATATGGTCAAGTAATTGTATAAGATTAGGTTAATAAATTAGGAGTTAATGACCATAATCATCAAATTTGGTACACCTAAATAAAAGAAGAGGATAAAGAAAAAGATGAAATAATAGAATAAAATGAAATGGGATTGGTAAATCATAACACTTCATAGAATTCAAAAGATACCTAAAGGATATATGATCTAAGATACCTAGTTGGAAACACCTAGTTGGCTAAAGGTGTAAAAGGATATAGCACAATATTTTTATCAAAATAGTCTTACTATGATAATATAGGAGCCAAATGGGATATGGGATGTAATGGGAAATAGTCTTTTACCAGGGGAAATCATAAACATACTATGCAAAAGCAACTATAGACCCATTGTAACACATCGATGTATAAAATTGTGTTTCATAATGTCACACCTTGAGGATAGGATGCGAATCTGATATGGTAACTTCATCTAGCTAATATGGTCAATTAATGTTGGAAAATAAATTGGCACCCTATGGTAACTTGAAGTGTATGACATCAAATAAAAAATCAATTTCCTTCACACTAATTAACTATATCATCTCCAAATTCGATGGTCGAATTAGTATCTTCAAACAACCCCAAGGAAACATAAATGGTGTTCTATCCTTCCATAGATTGACAGAACATTTTTAGCAAGTATAGCTCTTTACACATTATCTTTAGTTCTTCATTTCAAAAAAAATTTGTGGTTTGTTTTGCCTGGTAAAAAACTTACAGCATGTGTTTTCCTGGTAAAAAAACTTAGGGCGTGACATTTTGGTATTAGAGCAATTGGTTTCAACACTATGAGCCTAACCCATTACATTTCAACATATGCAATAAAATACAACCTTATGTATGATGTATTGGTGCACGTAATTGAACCAAAATCTATGGATGAAGCACTAAGAGACATAGGGGATATGAGACTTCTTACTAAGCCATTAGTTTTATAAAACAATAATTTCTTCTCTTCTCCATCAAGGAACCCTGGTATGGCCATATTATTCCTGTGAACTTGATATTCAATGTGAATTCTTGTTGGTCCTTTGCTCAAATTCTACATTTATATTTTTTTTAATTTTTGCCAACAATTTGAGACTTAACATTTCACTAGATTTCTTGATATTGGTCCCATTGTGCCTTAGGGACATGTCTTGTTTTATTTGGGATTTACCAATATGGCCACATCTATGTTGTTTTCCTGTAAAATTGTTCCTTTTATTTTTAAGTTACATTTGAGGCATTTTCTTGTGAATTGTATTGGCAAGAATATCATATTGAAATGGCCATACCGAGGAGGATCCTTGAAAAAACATCTAGAAAATTAGTACATTATTAACCTTTTTGTTATGCATTGCAAAGCTACTAGACAAGATCCCTAAGACACCACCCTTCCTCCTTGTCATAAATGTGAAAAATGGTCAATCCTTAAATATCTATTAGCACAAATATAGATTGTATCTTATACTTGTTAAGAATATAGGGGAACATTATGTTAAGGAGCCTAATTAAGAACAATAAACAAGTTATCAATCAGACCTTGGCAAGGTAAAGAGTAATTTATTAAAATAAATTAGTAGAACTAAAGTAG
Source organism: Cupressus sempervirens (assembly GCA_028749045.1). Classification (NCBI taxonomy): domain Eukaryota; kingdom Viridiplantae; phylum Streptophyta; class Pinopsida; order Cupressales; family Cupressaceae; genus Cupressus; species Cupressus sempervirens. The sequence continues at coordinate 426,021,100 of CM053793.1, read as the reverse complement.
GGCCAACCTTGGTAAATGCATGTAAAAAAGATCATAATATTTGCACCTCGTTGATGAACTCCAAGAGGAGGTTCATGCCTAGAGGGGAGGAGGTGAGGCCTCACCCAATTTTTACATTATGATACTTCTAAATCTATGTTTTGATACACTTTTGAGACTACAAGGTTATGTCATTCTAATGTCTGCATTATGATGATCTACACTTATGTCTACATATTAGGTCCTAATTGATATATTTAATGATTTCATTTCATGTTCTAAACTATTCAATTGCTTTAATAGAAACTGAATTGTAAAAATACTTGAAATGTCAAATTTCAATGTCCAAGTGAAAACTAGTGCCAGAGGATAGATTTAGATATTCAAACAAACCCAACTCACATGACTTGTAACTTAATAGTCATGAATTCAACATTTCATCACTATGGTAGAAAATAGATAATCTGATCATGTTACATAAGAATCAATGTTGATATGTAGGGATTGATATTTTAATGTTTTGAATGTTTTATAAGAGATGATGAAATATGAAAGCCTAATGTTGCATGTGAAAGTGATTTATTATACTCATTTATATATTGCTTATATGATTTTCTTGGACTGCTAATGCTCAAGTAAATTTAGTGTGCAATAATTTGACCATGGGATTTAACAGGGGACCAATGCTCAAACCCAAGTGAAACATGACATGGCCAAGGTTGGATCTATGGAAGGATTCAAACCTCTTTGTAATGTGTTTTATTTTGTAATGTGAATAATATATGGATGATAGTTGAATGCATGTATTATTGGAGATATGCCATTTTAAATGTAATATGTTGTGTTTTTGTCACTTGACACTTGTGTTGTCCATGTGGAAATGACTTGGTATTTAGGATTTTGGGAAAGTAACCTAACCTAAACATAACCCCAGCATAGTATCCAAGTTAGCCCCACATTGAAAAGTGTTAGGATAAGTCCCTATCCATTAAAGTTATAATTTCAACTTTCCATTAACTTTTGGGGATCAAAAAGTGGTCCTAGCCAGTTACCATGGTAAAAAATAAGTGCCCACATGATAGTAGTATGGGTTGGGGGTCTAAATTTAACCTTTAGTAGGCCTAGATGACCTTGGGAACCCTCCAAATAAGTCACTTTCAAAGCAATTTGAAAATTGGAGTGTCACATGACTTCTTCCACTCTATTGGTTGGTCAAGGCTACATTTTTAGAAGCATACAAGAGTGTAATAAAAGGTAGCTCATGTTATGACTATTTTGATATAGTGGTGGTTTTGAGATCCTTTTTAGAGGGTTGGGGATGAAATTAGGGGGTTTTCTACCCACTCTCTATTTTTATAGATACTTATGGTTTGGAAGCTCGGGGTGAGGTATTCTACAACTTTTCATTCTATTTTTTTGCAAAGGGATTCAAAGTTGGTGTTCTTACCATGTAGTTAATTTTCTTCATTTTGAAATTGAATCTTGGTATTTCATTCATCAATATGTGGGAAAGGAGAATGCCATTGTAAGAAGAAATATGTGGCATCATCTTGTATCTTGTTGTGTTGTATTGTATTGTGATGAGCATGGATTTTGGGTTTTCATTGTTATCCTATTTATTTTTGAGTTTCTATGATTTGTGTATGAGTGTTGTTATGGGTGTGAGGGCTTCACTGACCCTTTGGGAAGGGAAGAGAAGTTTAGGTTGAAGGGATTGGTTGGGCTTGAAAATGTATTGAGAACCTTAGAGTATGGGCTCCATTGTATGGAATGATCATTTATATCTTGTTGGGGTTGAAAAGGGAATTATGATATATAAATACAGTTTATGGAGTTGGGCTCCAAGAGAGTTACAACTGATGATAATATGTTTGGAGTATGATTGTGAAGGCCCTAGAAGGGCATGAAATTGATGTTTGGTGAAAGCCTTGAAAGTGCTTGAAATTTTTTAATTGCAGGTGTTGTTTGATATGGCAAATCTTCATTATGAAAGCATGCCTTAACCTTATGTTTATGGTTCCATTGGTGAACCCTTGTGATTTATCCTTGGGATGGGATTTTTCAAGCTTTGAGATGTAGAATATATGTTCTTGCAAGTTTGTATGTGAATCCTAGTTTGAGCCTTGTTCCCCTAGTGCTGGGGTGGTCTCTTTGGAGGCCTATGGTTGGGTAGAAAACACTCATGGTCCTTGTTTTTTTCATGTGATGTATTTGTAGATAATTAATATATTTAATGATTTCATTTCATGTTCTAAACTATTTAATTGCTTTAATAGAAACTGAATTGTAGAAATACTTGAAATGTCAAATTTCAATGTCCAAGTGAAAACTAGTGCTAGAGGATAGATTTAGATATGCAAACAAACCAAACTCACATGACTTGTAACTTAATAGTCATGAATTCAACATTTCATCACTATGGTAAAAAATAGATTATGAGGTTGTTCAGAATGTTAATCTAATCATGTTACATTAGAATCAATGTTGATATGTAGGGATTGATATTTTAATGTTTTGAATATTTTATAAGAAATGATGAAATATGAAAGCCTAATGCTAAATGTGAAAGTGATTTATTGTACTCATTTATATATTGCTTATATGATTTTCTTGGACTACTGATGCTCTAGTTTAGTGTGTAGGAATTTGACCATGGGATTTAATAGGGGACCAATGCTCAAACCCAAGTGAAACATGACATGGCTAAGGTTGGATCTGTGGAAGGATTCAAACCTCTTTGTAATGTGTTTTATTTCGTAATGTGAATGATATATGGGTGATAGTTGAATGCATGTATTATTGGAGACATGTCATTTTAAATGTAATATATTGTGTTTGTGTCAGTTGACACTTGTGTTGTCCATGTGGAAATGACTTGGTATTTAGGATTTGGGAAAAGTAACCTAACCTAAATATAACCCCAGCATAGTATCCAAGTTAACCCCACATTGAAAAGTGTTATGATAAGTCCCTATCCATTAAAGTTATAATTCCAACTTTCCATTAACTTTTGGGGATCAAAAAGTGGTCCCAGTGGGTTACCATGGTGAAAAATAAGTGCCCACATGATAGTAGTATGGGTTGGGGGTCTAAATCTAACCTTTAGTAGGCCTAGATGACCTTGGGAACCCTCCAAACAAGTCATTTTCAAAGCAATTTGAAAATTGGAGTTTCACATGACTTCTTCCACTCTATTAGTTGGTCAAGGCTACATTTTTAGAAGGATACAAGAGTGTAAGAAAAGGTAGCTCATGTTATGACCATTTTTAGATAGTGGTGGTTTTGAGATCCTTTTTAGAGGGTTGGGGATGAAATTAGGGGGTTTTCTACCCACTCTCTATTTTTATAGATACTTAGGGTTTGGAAGCTTGGGGTGAGGTGTTCTACAACTTTTTATTCTATTTTTTTGCAAAGGGATTCAAGGTTGGTTTTCTTACCATGTAGTTAATTTTCTTCATTTTGAAATTGAATCTTGGTATTTCATTCATCGGTATGTGGGCAAGGAGAATGTCATTGTAAGAAGAAATATGTGGTATCATCTTGTGTCTTGTTGTGTTGTATTGTGTTGTGATGAGCATGGAGTTTTGGTTTTCATTATTCTCATGTTTATTTTTGAGTTTCTATGATTTGTGTATGAGTGTTGTTATGGGTGTGAGGGCTTTACTGACCCTTTGGGAAGGGAAGAGAAGTTTAGGGTGAAGGGTTTAGTTGGGCTTGAAAATGTATTGAGAACCTTGGAGTATGGGCTCCATTGTATGCCATGATCATTCATATCTTGTTGGGGGTGACAAGGGAAGTATGATGTATAAATACAGTTTATGGAGTTGGGCTCCAAGAGAGTTACAATTGTTGATAGTATGTTTGGAGTATGATTGTGAAGGCCTTGAAGTTGCATGAAATTGATGTTTGGTGAAATACCTAAAAGAGCTTGAAATTTGTTTATTGCAAGTATTGTTTGATATGGAAAATCTCCATTTAGAAGCATGCCTTCACGCTATGTTTATTCCATTGGTGAACCCTTTTGATTTATCATTGGGATGGGATTGTTCAAGCTTTGAAATGTAGAGTATATGTTCTTTCAAGTTTGTATGTGAATCCTAGTTTGAGCCTTATTCCCTTAGTGCTGGGGTGGTCTCTTTGGAGGTCTATGGTTGGGTGGAAATAACCCGTGGTCCTTATTGTCTTCTTGTGATGTAATTGTATATTTTTGAGCTCATGGGAGCAATGAAAAAAATCATGAAATGCTCATCTTGTGGATGTGCTTGAGGGAGGAAACTTGTCTTTTTGCATTGTACATGTTATGTTGTTGCAAGAAATGAATTGCATAGTAGAAAGGAAGGGGTGTGTTAGATCATAATGCATTTGAAAGGATGTATTATTTCTATATATTGTAGAATATTACATTGTAAAAATGGAACATTCAATTTTATCATTTGTGTATTGTATTGCAAAAGTGGAGTCTTCATTTTAGGTCTAGTTTTGTGAGAGATGCATACATGAAAGGAATGAAGGAATTTGGATATTGTCGTATGTAATTATATTGAAAAATTCAAGGTTGTGTATTTAGTTGCAATGAAGTGGGAAGGTTGACAACCTTAATAGTTATCAATGGATTGTAAAATAAACCCATGTTATAAGATATAGCATTTGTTGATGTAATGAATCTGCATTATTTGTATCTTGTTCATTTGGAATCATGAGTGAATATACTTCCACAATATTGTCCATTTAAATAAATTATATGATGTCATTAGTTCTATAAGAAATATCTTTTCAAGTTCCATTATTGATAGAATAGATTTACCTATTAGTTTCATACTTGATCAGGGTTTTATAGAAAATTCATATGCTAAGTAGTTATTCTAGTAATTTATATTAGATTCATTACATTAGGTTTCACATTAAAGTAGCCAAAATAACATCAAACTAATGTCAAGCCAAGATTTAGAACAACTTAGTTGAAAGAGAAAAAAAATATTCAAATAATACAATACATAGTCAAATTCTATGAGAAGACTTGTTGTAGGTATACATTTTCTCTCTGGAAAATGTATTGGGAAGAAGATAAATCTTTCCCTAAAATATAGAGTAATAAAAGATTAAATGGAATATACCCTAGAATCTAGTACATTAAATATTAATAGAATAACATATATCTTAAGGGGAAAAACTTTAACACAAATAATACCTATTCCATAAGTATTGCCAATAGAGACCCATACATGTCATGTGACCTCTATATCAGCATCATATCAATCAATAAAATAAAAAGTAAAATAATAATAATGATGACTGATAAGGTTATGTCAGTCAAAAACCCCTAGACCCAATATTGTTCTAGGAAACCCTCCTCCTATAGAAGAAAAGATAAAATAATTAAGTTAATAAAAACACACAAATTTTTTTATATAAAACAACTTCAAGATGTGCATGTAGTCCTAGGTCTAGGTGCCTTCCCCAAAGTAAGGATGAAGATTATGCCTTTAAACTTTATAAAGTGGCTTCCCGCCACCAAATTCACAAGACCCTACCATACTCTAAGTCACCTACCCCTTGAAGACATGATGGAGTGCATAGGAAAGTGTAGAAAAAGGTTTTTCTTTGACCAATGTCAAACCACTCCATTTCTTGGATGCCTCCACCTTGGGAGGAAGGGAGCACATTAGCATAGGGATTGCATATGTCTAAGGAAATGGGAAATGGCACATTGCATGGGGTTAGGTAAGATTAAGGTAGCTCTAATGTGTAGGGCTATTATATCATAGAGTTTGATGCTTGGTTAAGGCTAAAGCATTTACTTATTTAAGAGGTAGTTAGTAGTTAAAGGAGCATGAGATAGATTTCTTTTCAACTTGGGAAACCCTATCTTTTTCTTCTCTAATTTAATTTTCATAACTTTCTTCTTTTATAACCAAAAATCCTAATTCATCATCACTCTCACTCTGAACTCTTTCATTAGATTTATCATCCTCATTTGAATATAAACAATGTTTAGGTCATCTAGCCTTGAAATTTATCTGATACTATATCTCTCATTTAGGAAACTTAGAAGAAAAATGACCAAATTCATTACAAGACCAACATTTAAATATTTTCTTACCATCTAGTTCTCTTCTAATAAGCATGGCTATACATTCTTCAATCTTTCTATCCTCTTCAGATCTAGATCTACTACTACTAACATATTCTCCATGGGTGCTTGCACTCCTAGATAAGAAAGGAAAAACACTTGATGCATTAAAATATGCATCCACTCTTGTCAATTTTATAGACTAACTTAAACTTGATTCTTCTGCTTCCAATCTTCCAAGCAAAGTCTCCCTGGTGAACTTCTTAGTGTAGGGTATTAAAAGCTCAATCATTTATGCTACTTTATTGAATAGTGGTGTCAAAGTTTTCCAAATCTTCCTCCTTGGATCCATTACATGATTTTATTCATGTAGAAATCTTAGATATCCTACTAATATAACTTCTCACAAATTCCTCTTCCAACATTTTAGCATCTTGAATAAATATATCCAATTCTCTAATATCATTCTTTTAGTATGGTGATCTCCTTCAAAAGTAGATTTTAAAGATTTCCAAATCTTATGAAATATTTCTTGTGATTTTACTTGACTGTATTCATTTTTAGGAAGAATTATTAGTAACACTTCTCTATCTCTCATGTTACACATAAACATATGCTTGTTTTCTTCTTTACTATATAGAGTAACATATTTTTTGTTACTCTTTGTCAAAAGCCAATATCCTAGACCCTTACATATCAAACGAGTCTATATATTTTCTTTCTAGCTCTCTTAGTTGACTCCATCAAACTTGGGACTTTCTTTTCTGAAGTGACTCACCATTGATCTCCCAAAGCTATTAAACTTTCTCTTCAAGGATCTAAAGCTCTAATGCCAATTGTTAGAATGTAAAGTCTACCAATATAACTAGGGGGGTGAATTAGTTATCAAACTATTATAGAAATTATCAACCTTATTAATCCTTAAACATATGAGTAATATAAATAGTAACCACACAAGATATGTTAACTAGGGAAACTCTTGATCAGAGGAAAACCCCATGAAGATGATACCCATAAAATGATATACTAATATAAATATTCCTTGTTAGAGGATGAACCCTATCAAGAGTCAATAAAAACATTCAGTACATATTAGACCATGTTAGGAGACTTTCAATCCCTATTAGGAGATTCTAGCTCTATTAGGAGTTGTGCCAAACCTGTTAGGAGTTATCGAAGGAAGAAGGATGTACTCTCCAAATAGCTTTAGGGGCAAGACCAATGAGCCCACTATCCAAATGATCTCTATAATATGCCTCGTAGAATAAGAGAAATGAGATGTACTTTTACTTTCTCTTCCTCTATCCTTTCAACTAAACTTCTACTCCTAATCTTGGTACTAGAGCACAAACTTTGCATCCAATAATCCCTTGCATCACTTACATGCATCTATCAAACACTCTACTTTTTTTTTCACAATCTTGATCACCATACATTCTTTACCAAAAGGAAAATAACCTTCCTTTATACAATGTACTCAAAACAATTCCTTGAGTCAACTTTGAGGCTTTTCAAATAAAATTAAGATAATTAATTATGTCATAATTATACAATAGTGTCATCTCAAAATCTTTACAGCTTCTCACATGTATGCCTTTAGACCTTGCATACCCACAAACTTCACCATCAAACTATTTACTTTCACCATATAATGTCACATACGATGATTTGATATTTATTAGGAGATATAATCCAACCATCAAAAACTTCTTATTAGGTTCTATATCTATATACTTCTCTCTATTAATCAAGTATATATTTTTTATGTCTTCAACTTACACCATGCACATTGAACCTAATCATTAGGACATAGTGTAGAATATGTCCTTAACCATGCTTGACTTAAACATCAATCCTTTTCCTATATGACCTCATTCTTTGTTTTCTACTCTTCCAATCTTCACAGAATTACTACTATGTTGGCATCAATGACAAACATACTCATGAATACAACATGTCAATCATGCTAACAATCTCTACATGCTTTGGAAATTCTTAGGGTACTCCTCAAAGGCATGCCAGCAATATTCATTCTAATATAATGTTCTTTGGTTATACATCAAATAAGAAGTTCAAAGTGTGTCAAATGGATGTAAAGTTAGCATTTCTAAATTGAGAGCTTGTAGAAGAAGTCTACATTGAGCATCTTGAAGGATTTCCTTTGAAATGTTGGCTCTCAAAATTGTTGGTTTAATTCTTATGAGCCTTGCTTGCTCAGTGTTAGGAATCTCATTACAATCTTGGCCAACGTGATAGATCAAATCTAAATATCTCAATCTCCACACTTTAGGCTTTACAAAACTAGGTGGGTATACCATCCATCTCAACCTTTGTAAATGGGAGAAAATTAGACATGAAGATTTTTATAATAGATGCTCTTGAGATGACAAATATTTTCTTAAGGAGAAATCAAATTTGAGGGTTTGAAATATAAATAATGGCTGAAATAGAGTATGGGTACAAATAAATGAGATAAAGAATATATCCTTCCATAAAACTATAATTTTCCTTGATAGGAACAAAAGTCCAGTCCTTTTCTATTGGGAGAATAGAGTCTCTTACAATATTTACTACAAATTTCAAATTTTTTGAAGATAGATGTGCTACCATCAATTGTTGGATAGAGAACTTAGAGTTATGGAACCCTAAAAATTTGAATTTAACTTCAAAATATGAAGATCAATTATGAAAAACATTCACATGTTTTCTTATTTAGGGTTTTCCCCAATTTCAATCTATCGACAAGAATATAAATTCAAGAGGAAAATTTGCAAATAGTAATATTGATGATCAATTCTTGATCTTTGGAATAGAAAATAAGGTATTTTTATTGTATCTTTTTTGTTCAAATTCTTTGATACTATTGTTAGAAAGTAAAGTCCACCAAGATAACTGAGAGGGGGAGGGGGTGAATCAATTATCTGATCAATATAACTTTTATCAACCTTATTAAACTTTTAAAGAGTGATCAGTATAACCAAAAACTATAAGAAGATGCATGCATACATAATAAAACTAGCTATGTTAACTAGGGAAACTCTTGATTAGAGGGAAAACCCTGGTGAGGATGGTACCCACAAAATGATGTACTAATATATAAATTCCTTGTAAGAAGATGAACTTTGTTAGTATCCAATGAAATACATTCAATACATATCAGTCTTTGTTAAGAGACTTTGAATCCATATTAGGATATTCCAACCCTATTAAGAGTTGTAGAAAGTAGATAGACCCATTATACAAACAACTTTAGGGCTAAGACCACCAAACTCACTGTCCAACTAGCCTCTATATTATTCCTTTCAAAATAATAGAAAATATAATTGATCCTAGCAAATTGAACTCTTGCTATGTCCCCTTAATGCACCAATACTATACAAAATACCTTTTAAATCTCAAAACTAGATCTCCAACTTTGTATCACAATGATCTCTTTGGTCACTTCCTAGAATTTATGAACTTTTCATATCCAATACAATTTCTCTTACATCCCATACTTTTTTTCCTTCATCACGAGGAAATTAACTTTCTTTTATGCCATTTCCTCAAAATAATTCATTAACGCGGCCTTGATGCTTTTCCAATTAATTATATTTGGACCTTATTAAAATAATACAATTCATTACATATTTTCATAATTACAAAACACTGTCAACTTACAATATTCAAGTACTTTTCACATGTGTATCCTTAGACCTCATGTACTTACTCACCTCTTTATGATGTTGTCTATTTTTATTGCCTAACTTTTTTTGTCACGAGTCTATTTCTTTTAGGAGATATAATCTAAACACCAAAAACCACTTCTTAGGTACTTTGTCTACATACTATCTTTTACAAACCACAAAAAAATCTTAGACATCTTTGACTACTGGAACCTAGATTTGTCTACATCATAAGGATATAATGTAGAACATATCCTCTACTATATTCAAGCTCAACATTAATACACAGTCTTTACAACCTCACTTTCTACTAGCTACTCTCACAGTCTTTACAAAAATAATAATATTTTCACATCAAAGAAAAACACAATCATGAATGCAATATGTCAATCTCCCAAGTGTTGCAGTAATGCTTAGGATACTCTCCCAAAGGACTACCATAAAAATTCATGCTAATAATCTCCTCCATTTTATATTGATGGTAGCATAGATGAAAAGCATGTTGGAGTTGATGAAATCCAACTCCAAAGATGCCCAAAATCACCTGCATGAAAATAACCTGTCAAAGGGAAGCCAAAGAGAGAAAAGCATGGAGCAAGGGAAAAACCCTAAATGGACATGAGAGAGAAAAGATATTGCAACACAAGAAAATATGTATTTACAATATGCAAAATGAGATATGAAATTCAATGAGGGAGCTTGAATATAAAGAGCTCAAGGAATCTCCTAGAACAAGCTAGAAGACACTAGGAGATAAGTGTGACAACTAAGCATACATCCACATGAGGTGGAAAGTCCTCGAACAAGGTGAGAGATAAGTATGACTTAGGAGAGAATAGACTCTCATATTGTCAACAACTTATAACTAACTCTTAGAATACAATTAATAAATGAAATGCATTTATCTAAGTAAGCTTAAGTAAATAGAATAAATAATAAATAATTAATTATTTACTCTAACACCCCCCCTTAAGTGAAACTTAGGGAAATACCTTAAGCTCACAAAACTAAGATGAAATGCAGAATGGGTCCTAGCAACAAGGCCATATTAGGTACCCATGTACAATGTAAAATGCAACCTCTAAAAATGGGGAAAGAGAGAAAACCACATGGGAAAAACCCTCCCACAAAAAGAGGTAAGAACCTAGTGAAGAACAGAAGAAGCCTCAAACTAGGGGAATGTCCCCTAAAATAGGAACAAGGAGTGATCATGAAGAGCATCACTAAAGCATGAAGAAGCCACAAAATCTGCCATCATAAAGAAAACTACTGATCTGAAGAACCTCCATCGAAGAAGAAGGAACGAACCAAGTGTGTCTATATGGTAGATGATCCATCTCACCGAAATGCATAGGTAGCACTGTAATTGCCTCATCTATAGGATCAACCACTAAATACATAGTTCAAACTATCAAACCATCAAACCATGAATGCATTAGAACAACAACATAACCCCCCCTTAATGTAAACAGGGTGAGATGATAGGCAATTGAGAAGATGGGCCAAAGTCTCCTGCAGACAGACCAAGAACGACAAGAGAGGAAGAGGTACAAACACCTATAAAGACATAGTCACAATGATGCTACATGGGGCTAATTTTGTGGAAGGGAAACTCACTTGAAAAAGGGAGAAGGCCTAAAATAGCAAACAACTATCCCCCTCATGGTGCTTTATAAAAATAGTGCATGTACAACTGACTCAAAACAATGTTCATGAACCCGAAATGCAAGAGTGACACTTTATCTCAGTGCAATACATAAAAGTGCTCCAAAATGATAGCTACAATGATCAAAACTAAAAACAAGCTGCAACAAAACATAGTACAGCCCAAAACAAGGGATCCCATACCAAGAAAATGATCCTCAGACTTGAAACACCCAAGATATCCACCATGGACCAAAAATGCCAAAATAATGATAGAAAGGGCATGGTGAAAAATTTGAAGGAAATGACAGCATTTTTGAAAAGTACACAGAACCAACTTTCTAGAAATATAACATTTTCAAAAAATGAATAAGGGACGCAAAAGAAAAGCTTGTCAAAGTCAAAAATAGGATTTCAAAATTTGATTGCAAAAAAAAGTATAAACTTGCATCAAAACCTAAAAATACCTACACCAATGTCTTCATCTCAAAACAAACTTTTTGGTGTTTTTTTTGAATTGGAAAAATACCTCCGTATGCTCAAGTTATGGCCAAAAAACTAAAGGTAGGTCAAAAAGGACCTAGGAGAGGTGCAAGAGGGTGATGCAGTGCTAAAAATTATAACTAACTCCCATATTGTCAACAACTTATAACTAACTCCTAGACTACAACTAATAAATGAAATTCATTTATCTAAGTAAGCTTAAGTAAATAGAATAAATAATTAATAATTAATTATTTACTTTAACAAAACATCTACATTCCAAGAATACCAAATCCAAAACTACCATTGTTTTTGTTCTCATCTTTTAAAATCCTCTTCATCAATCAAATATGAAACTATTCGAAATAATTCTTTGTTAGTACTTCCTCATGTTTACATGGATGGCATTAATTCTTCACACTTCTCCCCCCTTGGTATAACTCAATGTGCTTCTTTAGTACATCTCTTATTATTATTATGCATCTCCCCCATTATATTTGAAGATGTTTTTCATCTAACTATCTCCCCCATTGACATCAATGATAAAGGCATCATTATTTTAATCTACAATTCAATATCTTCAACTAGTTCAAGTATCCAAAGACACTATTTCATATTGGCTACCAAGAGTCCTTCATGACTCTACTCAACCACAAATACTCTCCAATATAGGAAGCATCATCATTTAGTCTAGTTAAATAATAGTACTTTGTGCCATTGAGATGATGCAATCTTTTCATCATCTACTATGAAGTAGGTAGGGGCATAACCCTATGCATACCTCACAAATACTCAAATGTATACTTAGGGAGAAGTTGCATTAAAATATTTACAATATGCTCCTTTGTATTAATAGACTCTAATCTAATTTCTTTCTCTATAAATTTCTCTCTAAGAATATGATACTTAATTGATATATGCTTAGTCTTAGAATGTAACAAAGGATTCCTAGACATACTTACTATACTTGTGTTATCACAATGTATGATAATAGGTTCAAAAAACTCTATCCTGATATAATTCAACATTTTTTTTATCCACATGATTTGATTGCAATTATTTGTTGCTACTATATACTTTACTTCTATTGCACTATGTGAAATACAATATTATTTCTTTCTTAGCCAAGAATCTAGTCTTCTTCCAAGTAAAAATGCCCAACCACTTGTACTCTTTCTATCCTCGATACTTCTTACCCAGTTTGCATTAGTATATACACATATAGTTAGGTAATTTGATCTATCACATCATAAGTAACAATCATGTGTACCCTTCAAATATCTGAATATTCTTTTTCCTACTATGTAGTGTGATTCCTTACGGTTTACTTGAAATATTTCTACTATGCCAACTACATTAGATGTATCTAGTCTTGTGTGAGTTAGATATTGTGAATCTCCAATCATAAATCTATATTTTTTCTTCTCAACTATATGCATCTCATCTTTTACATGATAACTTATGACCAGTTATCATAGGTGGTACCAAATAGACTTACAACTTTCTAAGCCAAATATCTTCAACAAGTCTTTTAAATACTTAGACTCTAATAAGAAAATACCATCACTATTCTACATAATTTGTAAACCTAATTCATCTCACCAATCATGCTCATCTCAATTTCATTCTTCATTTCATTAGAAAATTTTTCACTTGCTTCATCATTACCTCCAAATATTATGTCATCCACAAATATAACACTAATCAATAAGCTACTCTAGTTCTTTTCAAATACAAGTTACTATCTACAATACCTTTAGAAAATCCCAACTTTTCCAAATACCAATCCAACCTCACATACAAGGTTCTAGGTGCTTACTTTTAGTCCATATAACACTTTATTTAACTTGTATACCATGTCTCTTTCTACTGTCAAAGGAAATTTTTTAGCGTAGTCAATGTGGACTTATTTAAGTTCTTTATTCAGAAATGATTACTTGACATCCATCTGATACACTTTAAACTTCTTTTTTGCTACATAATCCAAGAACATCCTTACTACTTCAATTCCAGCAACATGTTCAAATGTCTCTTCATAATATATAGCTTCTTGCTAGGAATATCCTCTATATACCATTCTTTCTTTGTTTCTCAAAAATCTCCCTATTCATTCATCATGTTTTCTGAAAAATCCACTTGGTTCCTACAATATTCTTTTCTTAGGTCTAGGAACCAGCTCTCATGTATCATTCTTCAATATTTGATCCAATTCTTCCTTCATTTCTTGAATCCAATGATCATCCTTGCATGCTTCATCTACACTCTTTGGTTCAACTTGAGAAATCAAACATAATTCTTCAAGAATTCTATTTCTTGTCATAACTCCTTTTTCTTTTCTTCTAATAATATAATTAGTAGGGTGATTATTTGTCAAATTATTGTTTGGTATTGGTGTCACTAACTCATTTCTTACTTCTTCTCTAGGTTTAGATTTTACTTCTTCTCTCTATTCCACAACTTGAATTTCATTCTACAAATCATATTTAGTCTCAAAGAAAGTTTCAAAATTTTGCTAGATAGGCTTGAGATTAGATTCTTCATCATTGGAGTATTATCAAGCATTCTTTCTTTAACTTGAAACTTCTCATTCACTTTTACATTTGTGCTCTCAATAATAGTCTTAGTTCTTTGATTGAAACATCTATAAGCTTTTCTTTTCAACAAATAACCAAGAAGCATACCTTCATTTCTTCTTCAATCAAACTTACCAATGTCATCATCTTTACTAATATAACATTTGCTTCCAAAAATTATAAAATACTCTATTGATGGTGCATGTCCAAACCATAATTCATAAGGTGTCTTGATTGCACCATTTTTGATATTCATCCTGTTCATTGTATATACTACTGCATTAATGCTTCTCTCCAAAATATCTTTGATGCATCATTCTCAAGCATCATAGCTCTCAGTGCTTCTATTATAGACCTATTTCTTCTCTCAAAAATCATATTATGCTCAAGAGTATTAGGTGTTGATAGCTACCGCTTAATCCCATTCACTTCACAAAAAGTGTCAAAATCTTTCGAGGTAAATTATCCACATCTATTAGATCTTAAAAATTTAATCTTCAATCCAAACTCATTCTCAACTCTATTCTTAAACAACTTAAACTTCTCAAATGGATTAGACTTTTCTCTAAGGAATAATACCCACATCATCCTAGTAAAGTCATCAATAATAATCATGAAGTAACTTTCATCACAAAATCCTCTTGTATTAGTGGGACCACTCATATCTATATGAATAATCTCCAATTTTGTTGTTGTAGTAAACCTCTTGATAGGGAAATATATTTTCTTCTTATCCATAACACATTCCTTGCACACAACATTAGTAGGCTTCACAATTTTTGGTAAATCTCTAGCAACAAATGTACTACTTGCCTTCACAATATTATCAAAGTTTTTATGACAAAACATTCTATGCCACAACTAACTACTATCAAATTTTGTAACCAAACATATCATCTATGTAGGTTTGAGCTAAAAAACATTACCTTTGGGTCTTGTACTAATGTCAATTAACTTCTCATCTTTGTCCTTAATGATCCTGGTATTTTCTATGAGTTGTAATTGGTATCCCTTATCAACCAACTTTCCAACACTCAATAGGTTATTCTTTAATCCATCAACAAAGTAAATATCCTCCATGTTAGTTTCCCAATCAAGAGTAATAAATCCTATTCCCTTGATATGACAAGTTGCACTATTACCAACTCTGACAATTCCTCCATAATGATATTAAACTTCTTCATATCAATAGTCACATGATGCAAACAAAAAATGTCTATTATCTAATCAAATTTCTTCTCAACCTATGACACTAGGTATTTCTCTCCTCTAACTTCATTTATATAATTTTTTTCTTTTATTGTTATAAATCCTAACCAATCATCACTCTCACTCTAAACTCACTCATCAAACTCATCATATTCATTTGCATACAAAAATTCTCTAGAACTTCTATACTTGACATTATTTTTGCACATTTTCACTCTTTTAGGACATTTTGAAGCATAATGACCAAATTAATCACAAGTCCCAAATTTAAATATTTTCTTACCATTTGGTTCTCTTCTTACAAGCCAAAAAATCCCTTCTTCAATCCTTCTATCTTCCTCAGGTCTAGATCTTCTACTACTAGCATAGTCTCCACTGGTGCTTGCACTTCTTGAAAAGGAAGGGTGAATATTTAATGCAATATAAGTAGTTTCTACTCTAGGAAAAACTCCAGAGTATTTCAAGATTACTTTAGGTCTACTTCCAATCATCCAAGAAGAGTCTTTGTGGTAAATTTATTAGTACAAGGTACCACTTTCTCATTCATCTATGTTGTCTACTTGTATGGCGGTGTCAAGGTTTTCAAGATCTTCCATATGATCTCATCTTCATCTTTAGTTCCATTCCAAGACTTGATTCCTAAAAAAATTTATGATATTCTTCCAATAGAACTTCTTATATATTCATCTTCCATCATTTTGGCCTCTTAAGTTAAACATATCCAATTTTGTAATCTAATTCTCTTAGCATGATTATCACCTTCAAAAGTACATTCTAAAGCTATCAAAATTTTATGAGATGATTCTCAGGATTTTGCATGACTATATTCATTTTAAGGAAGAGGTGACAAAAGTGATTCTCTAGAAAGAATGTTACATGTGAATATATCTTTTCCATCTTCACTACATTCTTTAAGTTTTCTTTCTTCCATATTTTTTCCCCCCATTCTTTGTCACTAGCCAATACCCTAAACCCATGCATAGTATATGTGTCTTCATCTTCTCTTTCTAAGAATCATAGTTGACTCCATCAAACTTATGACTTTCTTCTTTGAAATGATTTTCCATTGATCTCCTTAAGTAGTTAAGATTTTTTTTCAAGGACCTAATGCTCTAATACCAATTGTTACAAAGTAAGGTCCACCAAGATAACTAAGAGGGGGGTGAATTAGTTATTTGATCAACATGAATTTTATCAACCTTATTGAACCTTAAAGATTTGATCAATATAATCAACAACCATATAAAGATATGTGTATACACAATAACACCAAATATGTGAAATAGGAAAACCCTTGATCATAGGGAAAACCCTGGTGGAGAGGGTACCCACAAAATGATGTACTAATATATAAGTTCCTTGTAAAATGATGGACTCTATTAGGAGCCAAAAAAATAAATACAATACGTATTAGTCCTTATTAGGATACTTTGAATCACTATTAGGAGATTCTAACCTTGTTAGGAGTTGTAGAAGGAAGATGAACTCACTATCCAAACAACTTTAGGGGCGAGACAAAAAATTCAATCCAACTAGACTTTGCATTATTCCTTACAAAAAAATAGAAAATGCAACTAATCCTAGCAACTCAAACTCTTCCTTTGTCCTCTTACTATGCCAATACCACACCAAAAACCTTTTAGATCCCAAAACTAGATCTCCAACTTCACACACAATGACCCCTTTGATTTCTTACTCACATTTACCAACTTTGCATATCTAATACAAGTTCTATTACAACACATACATTTTTTTTATTCATTATGAGGAAATTAACTTTCCTTTAAACTATGTCCTCAAAATTATTCACTGATTCAACCTTGAGGATTTCCCAATTAATTAAAATAGGACCTTATTTAGATAATGTAATTCATTACATATTTTCATAATTACAAAACACATTTGGATCACAATCTTCACACATTTTTACACATGCGAACTCAAACCTTACACACTCACTAATGTCATCAATAGGCTATCTACTATGACTATCTAACTTTTATCAACATGATTCTATCCCTATTAGGAGATACAATCAAAGTACAAGAAACCACTTCTCAGGTACTCTATCTGCACACATATCCTCCACTTTACTAAACCTCATCATAAACACACAACTTGTACAACCTCATTCTTTTTTCTACTCTCATAGTCTTTATAGAAACAATACTGTTGACATCAATGAAAAACACAATCATGAATGTATCATGTCCATCTTCCAAATTTTCTAGCAATTCTTAGGATACTCCCCCAAAGGAATAACATCAACATTCATTTTAACAACTATATCCCCTATTTCTAAGGTCCTGATACCCTTTCTTATTAAAATGAAAGGGTGCAAAAAGCTTTAGAGCTTTACAAAAGAAACTATCTAATAACTAATTGTAATCATTCACCAAAATCTACAATATAGTTGAGAATTTTTTAAAGAAAACTATAATTCTTGCATCATGTCAAAAATTTCTTCAAAATGCTTGTTTCTTTGAAGATTTTGGAACTCAACAATAATGGTTCAAACTTCAGCCCTATCTTCTTCAAGTTCCAACTCACGAGTATCACTAGCATAACTTGCATAGCTTATTCGTTACTCCCTAGCAAACACATGCATTATATTTATAACATTTGTTTGGTCTTCATCCACTAGAGATAAATTTGGTTGCATAACTAGTTTTGGGTCATTTTTTCATAGATTGCTTGAATCAACAACCCTATGTTGTAATATCCTATAAAACATGCACACACAAAATACAAAAAAGTACACTACAAGAATGGTGCTATTGAATGCCTTCGCTATGTCCTTTTAACAGTGACCAGGATCAAATTCAAATAGCTATTCACACATGTAAGTATAAATAAATTATAAGATCTTATTCAGTGAGAATTTAAGATAGATGAACTATACTTAGCTACTTTGCACTCTTGTCATGTCATGGAACTAAAGAAATCATTCTAAATTTTCATTTTAAACTTTATTTTTTTCATTTACAAATCTAAAGAATTATCCTGCATCTGAAGTTGAAAAATTGAGGAAATGTATCTTCTCATTTCAATAAATTGCAAATCTGTATGCCAGTAAATGATAAGCCATGAAATCATAAAATTAGACTAGTAAGATTACACTTGATGCAAAATCACAAAATCAGAAAGCCAATATCTAATGCTTAGCGAAATCTTAAAATTAGACAAGCTTTATTACATTGCTTCTAAATTTGTGGAATTGGAACCTCCATTTGACTGCTCTTCTGATTCTCCAAATTTTTGGATCTTTGCTATCTTGTAAATTTTCTTTTATCTAAAATAGTGCAAAATTACTAAATCACACTTCTACCTATTTTGAGGCTCCAAAAATGAGAAATGACTCAATTGAATAATAAACTTTCAAGGTTCCACTAGTAACTTTTTCTAGGGATGCATATTCATCATAATTATTAGAATCCAGGTATCTCAAAAAAAATCAACAAGAAACCATGAAAATAAGTAAAATCGACCCTACTCTAATAATATAAAAAAATAACATGTTGTATTAAAAGAGAAAAGATTTAAGGAACATGGCATGAACATGAAACTCTTGTATATTCCCATCAGTGTCTTGATCCTTAAAATTCCATTTTAGCACCCAATCACCAATATTAAATCTTTTATCCATTGATTGTTTATCATGAAGATACTTAACCCTTTTTTCCCGTTTAATGTTATTCTCCAATATTGTTCTCCAAGTCTTATCTAATTCTTCTTATTGATTAATCCTTTGAACCTATAAGTTGGTAATAAATTTCTTTTAGGAAGTTTAGATCCTTCCCATACACAAGTTCAAATGGTGAAAACTTTGTAGCCCTTTTCCTTGTAATTCTATTTTCCCAAACTACAAGACACAACTTGGAATCCCAAGTTTTTTATTATTACCTAACATTTTTTAATGATTTTCAATATACTTTTGTTACTGAATTCAACCTAACTATTTCCTTGAGGATGATAAGGAGAAGAATAAGAGATAATAATACCATATCTTCTATAAAATTTTGAAAGCTCTTCTAATCCAAAATGCATGTCATTATCAATAATAACCTTTTGCGGATGCCAAATCTAGTGATTATGTTGTTCATTAAGAAGCATGTAACAACCTCACTTTTAGATTGTGTTGGTACAACTTCTACACATTTTGTGCAATAATTTGCAACCACCAGGGTCCAACTATGCCTAGGTCTCACCTATAAAATCAATCCCCCACTTTTGAAATGGTTGTTCCACTTTCAAAGTTTTAAGAGGGGAAGCTCCATTATATTTTGATCTTCCAAAATTTTTTTTACATGCTTCTTATTTTCTAACATAAGTACATTAATCCTTAAAAGGATGGGGCAAGAAGTATCTTGTATCTTTTCAACCTTGAAGATTTTGTCATGATTTTATCTCTGATTTGATATATTATTAGTTCTGAGTCACCAAACATAGAAAGCAACGTTGTTTTATGAAACTTAGCAATGTGTAACCCTAGAATTAAGGCCTCATATTAAACGAAAATCATTTGTGCATTCTAGGCTCAATAAAAAGAAATACCTAAATATTTTACCTAATGGTGATGCAAGAATTACCCTAGCTCAATTGCCCTCTTTATTTCATGCTCAGTGAAAATGTATCTACCATATCTCATTATCTTCTTCCTATACCAAAACCTTACCTTCTACACCTAATACAAGTTTACTTGCACTCTATGAGGCCTGACCTTGACCCATCATGACATAAATTGTACACTCATAATTTGACATTTCATGACTTGATATTTCAACACACTTGTGATATAGGTAGACATAAACTTCTATGGTTATGTTATTTTAATAGTGTATTATGATGACACTTACTTATGTTGTAGTACCTAACTTATATGTGTTAATGAGTGGTGATACATGGTTTTTAGTATTTCACTATTTTGACTTAAACTTATTTGCAGAGATGCTTGAAATGTTAAATTTTAATGTTATCATTTTAACTTATGATATGTACTAGAACCTAGTTCATATTCTCAATGATTCGATGGTTAGGGATTCAATGTTTCACTGTTAGGATAGAAAATAGAGATTAATGGTGATATGTAGATTTTGATATTATAATGTTTTGAATATTACTTATGAAAAATTATTATAAGGAAATTTCAATGTGATGAGTGAATATACTAATTAACATGAATTATGCAATATTGAATAGTCATATATATATATATATATATATATATAGACACACACACATGTACTTTTAGCTAATTTTCATTGGACTCCTAATGATTGAGTTTAGTGTGTAGGAAATTAACCATGTAATTAAATTAGGAATCAAGGCTCAAACTTATGTGAACACATTTAAGCCAAGGTTGAATCTTTGGAAGATTTAAAATCTCATTGTATGTGTTTTTCATTTTGTAAATGTGAATTGTATGTGTGTGACGGATTTAATTTCATGAGAAAATAAAGACACATCATTTAAAATTATAATGTGTTTTAATGTGTCACTTGATACTTGTATTGTCCATGTGTAGATGACATTTCATTTAGGGTTTTATAAAAGATTAATCTAACCTAAACCTACCCCAATGTAATATCCAAGTCAATCCCTTATGGAAGAATGCTAGGAGAAGTTTCCATCAAAGGAAATTCGAATTCCAACTTCATATTGACTTTAGGGGACCTAAGAGTAACCATAGGGTGTTATTTTGGTGAAAAATAAGTGCTCACATGATAGTAGTATAGGTTTGGGTTGTAAATTT
Source organism: Cupressus sempervirens (assembly GCA_028749045.1). NCBI lineage: Eukaryota > Viridiplantae > Streptophyta > Pinopsida > Cupressales > Cupressaceae > Cupressus > Cupressus sempervirens. The sequence continues at coordinate 425,999,725 of CM053793.1, read as the reverse complement.
AGCCTTTATTGAGCCTAGATGACTTTGGAGACCCTTCAAACAAGTCACTTTCTAAGAATTACGAAATTTGAATGTTCATATGTTTTCTTCCACCATTTCCTACTTGATCAAAGGCTACAATTTTTAAAGGGGGAAAGGATGCAAGAAAATGGAGGCTTCTTTTTAGGGCCATTTTATCTAGTAGGAAGTTAGACGGCTTGGTGAGTTGTTTATCCACTCTCTAATTGTAGAGACTCTTAGGGCTTTCATGACTTGGAAGGAAGTAAAAAGGGAGCTCTTCTTCAACTTTTCATTACCATTTTCAAAGGACTAAGGTTTGTGTTTCTTTCCCATGGAGTTTTGTTTTCTTTCATTTTGAAGATGGATATTGGTGTTGCATTCATGAGCATGTTATTACAGGTAGATTGTATTGTGTTATACTACATTGTGTTCTATTATGCATGAAGATTGGTTGCAATGGTTTCTTGCCTCTTGTTTTCTTTTTTTAGACATGAGTGTTGTTCATGGGTATGAGGAATTCACTCACCCTTTGGGAAGGGAAGAGAAGTCCATGGTGAAGGGCTTAGTTGTGCTTGACAATATAGTTGAGAGATTTGGAGTATGGACTCCAATATAGCCTTAATAATTAATATCTTCTTTGGAGATGATAAGGGAAGTATGGTGGAGAGAGGAAGTTTATGGAGTATGGGCTCCAAGAAATCTATAGTTGATGGTAGTGTGTTCAAAAATTTATTGTGAAGAGGAGGATGATTGTGAAATCCCTAAAAGGGCATGGAAATTTATTATTGTAGTTATTGTTTGATATTTCAAGTCTCCTATTTGAAATGAACAACTTCACCCTATGTTCATGGTTTTATTTGTGAACCATCATGAAAATACCTTGGGTTGGTATTGTTCAAGTGTGTTATTGTGGTGTCTATGCATTTGCAAGATTGTATATGGTATCCCATTTGAAGAATTGTATTCCCCTAGCTTGGGAGTGGTCTCCTTAGAGGCCTAGTGCTGTAGGAGCACCTAACCCAAGGTTCATTCTTATTTTGGAAGTTTCATTCTTGTCCTAGGTTGGGCTTGTACTGACTCTAGCCAAGTCAGGATGGTGAATAAGTTAAGAGTGTTATATAAATAGTTGTGGTGTGTCTCTAGGTTTTGGTTTGTGGCTTGAAACATAGGTCTAGGACCTTGGAAAGTGTGGGGAATTTTTTTTTTAAAACACTTGGTCATTTATGATGTGATTTTAATTTTTTATGTGGATAAGGACTCATAGAATGTCATGACGGAGTTCGAAAGTCAGGTTATGTAACATTTGTGAAAGTTGTCAAGTAGACACAATGGCTTTAAAATATGCATATTGGTGCCTTACAATCACCCTCTTGTTTTTTGACATCATTTTTGACTTAATCTATATTGGCAAAGAGGTCCCAACATGGCGAGGAGAAAATTTTCTCATGAAACCCAAAAGTTGTCAAATTTGTGCAACTTCTGAAAAGTTGCGTGAAAACATTTTTGGCAAAAAGTTGAAAAGAAAAATAATGAGATTGGTGGTTATTCCAACCACCTAAAACCTCTTTGGTGGTCTATATATCTAACATTCAAACACATCTTGAGGGTTAGGAATTGTAATAAGTCAAATTAAGTAATTGAATGCACATTTTTTCTATATAGTTTTTGTCTTTTACATTACTTGTAGTGGAAAATGGATTAAACAAACCAATATAGTGTTGGATTTTCATTTTTTATGTTTTTACAATGATTTTATCTTGAATTTTTGGGATTATAAGTTTTCATCTACTAGGGTTATGAAAATAATTTCTAATTAGGTAGCGTGTTATTCCAATTTTGGTTTTTTGGGTAAAAATGGCTCTCCCATGAATTCCTATCTTGAGCTCTTCATGGTTTCAAGGGACATGGTAGTAGATCCTTTGTACATTATTTATATTAATTTTGTGGCCCTAAGAAGTATGGAAATCATATTTAAGGTGATGCCCTAGGTAAGTTAGGAGATCATAGATCAAAAAGAGTAGTTTTGGGATTTGAAAGTAATCAAATATATTAATTTAGTCGGTGTAGAAGGAGGAGGAATGAGTAAATTAAAATCATACTAAGGGAAAATATTATAGGAATAAATTTGAAGGGTGAAATAACATACCTTAGTTAGGCTAGTTAGCATTGTCTTACAACCCTTAAAAGTAGGCTAAAAATTTTCTTTTGGGTGTAAGGACACTTTAGGGTTCTAAGACCCAAAAAATATTTTAGTTTTCCCAAAAGGGTATCTAATTATCCAATCTTTTTCTACCTCCTTTGGAGAAATTTGGAGTCAAATTCCAAAAACTCAGTTTGGAGGGCTAATTCTAGTAGCCCTATTTTGAGCAATTTCAACTTATAAGGAACTTGGTTTCAACTTGCAAAATTGGTGTCTAGAAGGTCAAAGAGAGTCCAAGGACATTGATGGAATTCATTAGACTATATGGATGAAGGTTTTGGTCAACTATCCATAGGAGCAAGGTCAACAATGAGGTGTGAAGAACCTTTGGTGTAAGGAACTAGCCCTAACTTGATCCAGCCAAAATTCCTCAAATAATTAACATAAACATAAGAGAGAAAGAACACACAAAATTAATATTAGAACTCCATATTCTTCTTTATTATTCTTCCAAATCCTCCTCTGCCTACAATGAGAGAAATCATAATTTTAAATACAAATAAAAAATTACCATTTTTGGTATTTTTTTATAAAACTATTTTTTTTTTCATTTTTGGTAATTTTTAAAACAACTCAAAAAATAATAATTTTATTTGTCAAGCTTCCTAAAACTAAGATAAGATGAACTACCAACTAACATTCAAAATTGAAAGTAACATTTTGAGGTTATTAATAAAAACCAACTTTCTAAAAACTACGAAAAACATTAAAAGCTTTAAAAAACTACTAAAAGCTCTTGCATCATTCTTCTCTTGTTGAAAGAATGCAGCTCCTACAAGTTGTTTTTTGAATCTGTATAGTTTCTTTTCTAGAAATTTTTCTTCCATTGTATGAAACATTGATTTTATTGACTCGGAGGTATGCAAGTTTATTCCGTCTTCCTAGTCTTCCAATTGTTTGACATTTTATCATTCGTGTTTGCATCTATCAGTGGATCCCTCTTCCTCTTATTTTTCTTAATCTATATTCTAATCTATATTTTATTAGACTTTAAAATCCAAAATTTAATTTCTTCTATATAAACCTTTGTACCATAATTATTTATGTCTTCAACATATAACATATCAACATATCCACCATTTCCATAATTAACATAATACCTTTGGGAACATTCATATACCTTATTAAAAAAAATTGAAACATCTTCATTAGAAATCTCATTATAAACAACCTTTTCTATTTGCTCATTATGAACATGAGGCTGAAAATAACAAAAAGACTCTTCCACGGCTATGTTTATCTTGGCTTCGTCAATTCTTGATGTCAAAAAAGTCATTGGTATACTCACCATTTCATTTTTTGGATCTTTATTTTTTTTGTCTCTTCTTTCCTTTTCTTCTTTTAAATAATCTTTTCAATAGGCCATGTGATCTTCTTCTTGATAGGTAGGTACCATTTTTGCATTTCTAATTCTATTAGCTTTCTTAATTGTTGCCAACTTTCTTGTAATTTTCTTAACATTTCTTTCAACTCTAATCACCTCATCTCTTCCTCCTCGTCCTTCTTCTCTTTCGCTTTTATTTTATTTTCTTCTCTCCTCTTATGCAAACACTTCATCAATAAAACTAGTTCTTCAAATGAGTCCATTAACTTTGCTTCTGCTTTACCTTTGCCTCAACCTAGGTATTCTATCTTCTCTACCTAGTCTTCAGGAAACTAATTCCTCTTTTCAAGCTGCATAAACATAAACTCAAAACCACATAACCACAAAAATCTCCTTTTCCCATAACTTCTATGCTCTGATACTAGATGATGCAGCCAAAATTCCTAAAATAATTAACATAAACATAAGAGAGAAAGAACACATAAATAAATATTAGAACACCAATTTTTTCATTATTATTCTTCCAAATCCTCCTCCTCCTACAATGAAAGAAATTACAAATTTAAGTACAAATCCAAAAATTACCATTTTTGGCAATTTTTCATAAAACTATTTTTTGCCATTTTTGGTAATTTTTAAAACAACTCGAAAAAAGATGATTTTCTTCGTGAAGCTTCCTAAAAATGAGATAAGATGAACTGCCAACTAACATTCAAAATTGGAAGTAATATTTTGAGGTTATTAATAAAAATCAACTTTCTAAAAACTAAGAAAAAAAACTAAAAGCTCCTACTTAGAAAGCCACTAAAAGCTATTGCATCATAACTATTGGTGTAACTAGGTTAGAGTGTGATTAGATGATAGGGTAATGGTCCTCTAGGGATTAGGGTATTATGGAACCCTAATATGCTAGTAGAAATCTTGAGAGAATCCTTAAAAGGTAAGGATTTGAAAGTGACCAAACCTAGTATTACATCAGAGTGGTATTAGAGAAAGAAAGCTTGGCATTTGTGGCTAGATGTTTCAACCTGTAGAATCAATTGGAGATTCCAATATGGTGTCCAATATAGAATTATCCAAAGAGATGGGTTTAAAAAATGAGAAGAATAGGATTCTAGAGGAAGCTTTAGAAGCAATGAAGACCAAGTTGGAAGAAGTTATTGAGGTAGCTAAGTATAAAGGGGAAGAAGGTGAAACTAGAAAAGTGGGTAAATAAAAGGTTGATAAAGAATACCTTATCCCTAAACTTTGCCCTCTTATTAATGAAGAGCCATTCCTAAAAGCCATCAAGGCCCTAGGTGGAAAGGCCCTAGAAGGAGTTCCTTTAGTTAGTGGGAAAATGGACCCTAAGTTAGTAATGGAATGGGTGGAAGGAATGGATAATCAATTTGAATGTGAAGGCATGAGTGAAGCACAAAAGGTCAAAGTAGCCAATTCTAGGCTAAGGGGATCAGTCTTAACATCGTGGAAGTACCTCAAAGAAGAGAGGCAAAAAGGAGGAGAAAAGCCCATTCTAAATTCTTCCAACTTTCTTTGAAAGTAGAAGAGAAGAAAAAGAAGAAGATAGATTCAAACTTTAGAGGAAGAGTTAATGATAGAGATGGAAGAGGTAGAAGCTATGGTAGAAGAGGATCTAACTATAGGTCATAAGGAGTGTAATGAAATAACTTTCACAATAGAAGAAATAATATAAAAAATTATATAAATACTTGATAATAGCTAAGAGTGATAGGCCACTTCGAGGGGGCAACCTCCAAATATCTCCAATGAGAACACATTCATAGTACGATGATGAATAGGACTAACAACCTCCTATATATACCTAATTATGCTTAGGTGGAATAGACACAACCCTTCATAACACCTAGGCCAACCTATCTACCTAAATTATAATATACTAATGATAACATGACTTAATAAGGATTAAGATAGCCACAAGTTGACTATTTATAACCCTATATACAATAATATTAAGGGCATAGCATGCCCCCTCTCTTGAGAGAAACATTGTCCTCAATGCTAACCAAGTGTGGATTCTTTTGAATGAACTCCTCATCCTCTCATGTGGCCTCTTCAACTAGTAAATTCTTCCATTGGATGAGATATTGGGTCAGGGTTTTGTTTCTTAGCTTCTTCATGCATATTTGAAGAATGCACTTTGGTTCCAAAATTATTCTTCCTTCTTCATCAAGTTCTTCTAGTAGTACTATTTAAGTAGGAATATTTTTCCCCATTACCTTCTTCAAACAAGAAACATGAAAAACTAGATGTATCTTTGTTGTTGGTGGAAACTCAAGCTTGTAGGCAACACTACCAATCTTTTGCATGATTTGGTATGTTCTGTAATATCTTGGAAACAACTTATTATTATTTTTCTATTGCTTCATTGAGATTTTTTTATAAGGCTGCAATCTCAAGAAGACCCAGTCCCCAACTTCAAATTTTTTTTTTCTCTAATGTTGGTCTAATTATTGTTTCATTCAATTTTGTGCCATAGCTAAATTCTCCTTGTGTCCTAAAAATACCTCTTGTTGATGAAGAAAGTGATCCTCTACTACTTGAACTCTCTTTTTTTTTAAGGCAAAAGTGGCAAGCCACTATATTATTTTATTATTTTATAAATTATGATTCAACGAGGTCAACTAGGAAAGAATCAGAGAAGAAAACCTAGCATCATCCCTAATATATATAGAAGTATAGATAGTTTAAACAAATAATTACAAGAGGTATTTCAACTACCACCTCATCAAAAAATATAAATTGTCATGGCATTTTGGCAGTCTCCAAGCACTATCTTCATGACAATGACCAAGCAAAAAACACAAATTTTATAAATCTATCCAATCAGATCCAAAACCACTGTCAAGTGACCCTCGATCACTAGGAAGAGGGCCCAAGCCAACACAAAACTCTGAGGAAGATTGACTCTAGTCCAAATCCAAGTAAACCTGATCAATTAATTCCCAAAAATTATGTTCAATTGACAACACTGAAGCTACATTCATACCCCTGGGAACTGAAGAAGTAGAAGCCATCTGTAAATCAAACAGAGCCTGACCTACTAACTTAATACACTCCACCAAGTGAACATCCATTAAATTTGGTGTAGAGGGAAAAAGCATATTTCAAATAATTAAAGCTGCCAGTGTCTATAGCTTTCTTAATTGCTTCAAAAATATTGAAAAACTCATGTTTATGTAGAAGTTGATAATGTGAGAAAAAACCACCAACTAAGGCCGCTCCATTCCATAAGTTGTACTTTTGCATAGCCAAAATTAGTTTATTATCAACTAGATAATGAGGATGGATTACCTTATGGGCCAATGTCTGAAGCAAATCAGGTGACTGTATTAAATCCATAACATTAGAAAGGAAAATTAAAATAAACTGAGATGGATATAGAAACATTAGTGCCGAGGAGTAGAAGAACTCTTCACCAATAATATGCTTAATAGCTCTTCGAATTGTGGTTGAGTAAATTAAAAACATTTGATCCATCACTTCATTTGTAATAATGTTTGGTCACACCTTTTTCCTCCAAAGATGAAGATAAGAAAATACAAAAATTCTTTGGCAAGATGGCATGGTGTTGTTTGTGACACATATCACAAGCCTGAGCAATATTCCACCCATAATTCATCTTATAACCAGATGATAAAATTGAATTCTTGCAAAAAAAATAACTAAAGGCTGAGGTAAATAAAGATTGCAATCCTCATGTAATAAATTATACAGTGCAACATGCTAAAAGCCATCTATGTTCGCACAAGAGAACATCCTTGCAAGAGCTGAAAAAAGTATTGGCACCAATGTATTTTAATGAGTTGAATTTAGCCACATGAGAATATCAAATCCCATTATCAAAAAATTCAATGTCATTAGGGAATAATCAGAATTGAAGCACTTAAAATATATTGTGCAAGTCATGTCCTCATAAATGTTTCTGAGTAAATCATGCAAAATTTATTAATGTGTACTCTGTTACCAAGAAAACTTAGCACTTATTCGACAACTAAAAGCCTTAAACTTTGCACCAAACTCAGAATGTACAAATTTTCACTCAATAAAAAACATACAGCTCTACATCACTCGGCACCTGATACAGTTTTGAAGAACTCAGCACCTGATACAAATCTGGACAACTCGGCACTAAATACAAATAATGTAAAACAAGAACTTCATCAAGTAACTAACATACAACTCTACATCACTCGACACCTCTAACTACCCAACTCGGCACCTGATACATTTATGAACAACTCAGGCACCTGAATCAAATTTGAACAACTCGGCTCCTAATACAATCTTGGACAACTCGACACTTGATACTACACTGGACAACTTAGCACCTAATGCAAATCTAGATTACTCGGCATCCTGATACAAATCTAGATAGCTTGGCACTTGATACAACTCCAGACAACTCGATACTTAATGCAAATTTGAATTACTGAGCACCTAAACAACATACTCGGCACCTGATAAAGCTTGGTCTGCTCAACACTAAGGGAACTCGGTAGCCATGGCATCTACTTGGCACCTAAAATATGAACTTCAGATGCCAAGTGGGTAGAGACATATGCATCCAAGTCTTCTTGAAAAATATTTTGAAGGACCTTGTATTTCTCAATAAAAGTTACTCGACACCTGATAAAGCTTGGTCTACTTGACACTAAGGGACATAGTTCACAAAACTCAACAGCCATGGCATCTACTCAGCACCTAAAATATGAACTTTAGATGCCAAGTGGGTAGATGTAGATGTATCCAAGTCTTCTTGAATAAGATTTTGAAGGACCTTGTATTTCTCAATAAAAGGCAAAGGGTGAAGAGTAGAAGTAGTAATTCTCACACAAACCAAATTTGATAAAAAATCTACAACTTTATTCCCTTCTCAATAAATATGTGAAATGCTAATATCAAGCCATTCATCAAGAAGTCTCCAAATCTGATTAAGAACAAATTTTAGCTTCCAAGAAATGATGCACCTATGGATACAAGCATCAATAATAACTGACAAATCCCCTTCTATATGCAGCCTATGGAAACAACCTTGTTTAGCTAAAATAAGTCTACCCAATAGTGCATGAGCCTTTGCAATATTATTAGTGTCAATAGGCAAAGGAGAAACTATAATAGCCACAACTTGGCTAGAAGGATTTCTAATACATGCCCCAAAACCCAATGGGCCAAGATTTCCTTTTGAAGCTCCATCAAAGTTTAGCTTCCAAAAATCATAAGCTGGAGGTCTCCAAAAATTCTTTCTAGGTAAGAGAGAAGATGGGGAATAGTTAATTTTCCAACCATATGGTATGAACAAATGTTTCCATTTTTGGACAATTTGAGAATCCCATTGGGTCACAATCGGGTTGATTTTAACCATTTTTAGACTAGAATTAGTCACTTCCAAGATTGATTTTTCAATACCATTCAAAACAATGTCTAGAGGGAGTGATTCCTTTCTACAAATATGCTTGTTATGTTCCCACCAAATAGCCCAAATAACCAATGCTGGTATGCATTTCTAGAGATTTGCAAACAAATATTTTTTGATAAAGAATTGGCTAGGCTTGAAAGAGATCCCAGAGATTGTTTGGCAAAGGAGTATAATAATTGAGTTTACTCAAAATAAAGCACCAACATTGAGAAGCAAAGGAACATGTAACAAACAGGTGATCCACAAATTCTTCATGCTCCTCACAAAGAACACATTTAAAAGGAGGAGCAATATTTAACTTGGTCAATCTATCACTAGTTAAAATCCTTTTTTTAAGAGCTAACCATGTGAAACAACCTGCTTGAGGAAGAACCTGATTCCAACAGAATGAGAAAGCTCTTGAAATAGGATTTTGTAACCATTCTATTGTAGAATTTTGTACCCTTCTTTCACTGAATAATTACCATCCTTAGCTGGAGCCCAAAAAATTTGATCTTGGGTTTTAGAGAGAAAAACTTGTCTAGAAGACAAAATATGTTGAAATTGACTGATTTCCTGAGGTGATAGAGGTAACTTCATGGGATCCTTCCAAATTCTTAGAAAATTCACAGACATGATCCACATAATGAAAAAATTGAGACCCCCAATGAAGCTCAGCAACTTGGATAACATTCACTAAGATTCAACTCTTAGAGAGTGGAATTTGACCATTCCAAGAATCATTCCAAAAGTTAATACTAAGACCATTATTTACTTCCCAAGAGATGAAGTCAACTATGATTTTTTGCAAAGCTATCATAAAGTCCCAAATAACCGAGCCTTTTGGAGGATTTGAGATAGTGAGGATTCTAGAGGGATCATTATTATCAAGATATTTTTGCTGCATAATTTTACACCACTTAGATTGAGATTTACAATACAGGTGCCAAATCAATTTCCCACCAAAAGCTTCATTTCTAAAGGATAGATCATGAATACCTGCCCCTCCAGCACTAGGAATTTGTGACATTTCTTGCAAAGAAATGAGTGGGATCTTACAAGATTCATTCAAATTACCCGACCAAAGAAAACCCTTAATCAATTTTTGAATTGTTTGTAACACTTTGGAAGGGATCTTGAGAACAACAATGAAGTAATTAGGAATTGCAGCTAGAACTGATTTGATCAGCAATATTTTTCCAGCCAATGAGAACTAGCTAACTTTCCAAGAAGCAATTCTACTCTAAATATGCTAAATAACTACAGACCAATATGAAGATCTATTTGAACCCATGAAAAAAGGAATACCCAAGTATACTGAGGGAAGAAAATCTTTTGAGAAACCCAAGATCTGTTTAACTTTATCCGAAACCATCTTCCTAGTATTGAAAAAGTAAATCTTGGATTTTTGAGCATTAATAACTTGGCCAGACACAACTGAGTAGAGATCAAGGGTATAAAGAATTTGGCAAGCTTCCTGGACATCTGACAATCCAAAAAATAGAGTATCATCTGCAAAAAGAGAATGTGTGATAGATATTTTTGTTCATGAAATAAGAGCTCCTTTCCATTTCTGTAACACATGCTGGTGTGAGATTACCCTGCTAAATGCTTCAGCCATAATAATGAAAAGGATTAGGGATAAAGGATCCCCCTATCTAATCCTTCATGTAGAGGGAAAAAAACCCACAGGCTTACCATTAATGATCAAAGAAAACCAAGCTCCCAAAATGCATGCCTTAATCCATTTACACTGGTTTTTGGAAAAACCCATTTTTTCAAGTACTTGAAGTAAAAATTTCTAGAAAACTCTATCATAAGCTTTCATCATATCTAGTTTAATAATAAAATTTGAAGAATCACTTGAAGTAATAGAGTGGAGAACTTCATGAGCCACAAGAGCCCCTTCCACGGTTTCCCTTCTCAATACAAAACCACCTTGTTCTAGAGAGATGATACATGGAATAAGATGTTGAATCCTCAGATATATGGCTTTAGTGATAATCTTATAAGATAAATTACACAAAGAGATTGGTCAAAAATCTGCAAAGGTTTGGGGATCCTTAATATTTGGAATAATGGAAATATTTGTAGTGTTAAAATATTTCAGCATATTTTTAGATCTTCGAGATTCTTCAACAGCTGCCAATAAATCCCACCCAATAATATTCCGGCAACTCTAGTAGAATAATGCAGAAAAGCCATTTGGCCCTAGTGCTTTGTCAGGTAGAAAGGAAAGTACAACCTTTCAAATTTCTTGAATGGTGAAAGGAGCCATCAAAATATCATTATCTTGATCTAAAATCAGTTTTGGAATAGATTCAAGAAGTTCTTCAACTTGTGACATAGAGGGATTAGGCAAAACATCAAGCACAAGAAGGCTTTTAAAAAATTTAACACCTTCATTTCTAATAAGCTCTTCATTGGTCAGAAGATCACCAAATAAAGCATCTTTGATATGAAAGATTGTACTATTAATTCTCTTTTGTTTAGTTGAATTTTGGAAAAACTTTGTATTTCTATCCCCATCCCGGAGCCATAATTCTCAAGATTTTTCTCTTCACTACATCTCTTCTTTAGTACATAGATCCTCCCATTGTGATTGCAGATTATTTTGGGAAGAGAACATTTCTTCATTCATTCCTTGTTGGATGATCTGATTATATACTTCTTCTAACTATGCCTTGACTTTTTCCTTTTGATGAAACACATTTTTGAACACCTGTTGATTCCATATTTTAATTTGAGATTTGACATATTTAAGCTTCATGGAAAATTGGTGCATTTTAAGATCTTCCCTTGAAACTTCATTCCACCACTGTTGAATGCTAAGGAGAAATGTGGGATGCCTAAGCCACATACTATCAAATTTGAATGAGGAATGAAAATGTTGTTCCGAAGATTTTTTATTGCAAATGAGGCTTAAAGATATAGGAAAATGATCAAAACTTGCTAAAGTTAGAATTTCTGAAGAGATATCTAAATAGCTCAACTTCTAGTCATTAGATAAGAGAAATCTATCTAGACAAGCAACATTATTAGCAAATCTAGATCTCTTAATAGTCCAAGTAAAAGAACCATTAATTTAATGAACATCCATTAAATTTTTATTATCCACAAAGGTATTAAAATCTATTATTGTTTTATGGGGAGGGATGATGCCTCCAGTTTTCTCAGATTGAGATAATAATGCATTAAAATCACCACCAATAACCACTTGCTATTGCTCTTGCATTTGTGGAGAGCATGTGATAGAGCTCCATAAACACGCCTTATCCAAAGACGAAGTAGGACCATATACATTAATCATAATAAAAGATATGTCAAATGCTGATATGTTTAGCATCTTCCAATTGTTCTCTTGTTGGATGAGTTGTGAATTAACTGAAAGAGGATTCCAAAGTACTGCTATACCTCCAAAAGCACCCAATTCTTGCATATGCTAAGACTTCCATTTTTTCCATGTAGCAACTATTTTATCAAAGTTATGTTGGGACATTTTAGTTTCCTGCAATAAAATAATATCTAATTGCAAATAATCAATGACTTGTTTGATTCTTTGCCTCTTGTTAGAGGCATTTAAACCTCTAACATTCCAAGAGATGATTTTCATTGGAGACAAGGAGAACACCTAGTTCTCCTTGTCAATCTTGTAATAACAGTGAAGCTATTGTCCAATGTTGTTTGGATATTGGCAGCAATTTTTGATCTGATCTTGGAACCCTTTGATCTACCTCGTGCCTTGGGTGTTTTAACAATAGGAGGTTTAATAGATGGAGTTTGCAATATTGATAGAGGCTGAACTTTCAAGTTATCCTAATTGTGTAGATCTAGAAATTGAGATTCTTGTGGTAAAAAAACCATAGAATTTTGCACAAGCTAATGGAGGTTAGCCTCTAATCCCAAGGAATCTTCTACCATTACATGTACACTACCTGCGCTAGGGTCCTGAGGAAATTAATTGAAAACTGTCTGAGAGTCAATTGCCTGATCAAGAATCAATTTATTCCAAAATTGAAATTCTTGAAGCAGGGTGTCAATTATAGGTGAAATATAATCTCTAGCTTGCAAACCTTCTTCTTTTGCAATATCAAAAATAATAGAGGTGGTAATTTTAAATAAAATTTTATCACAAATAAAAGTCAATATCACAGGAGAAGGATGGATAGAGAGGCTCTAGATAGGCCACCCTAGCAATGAAACTAAGACTCTTCTATTATGAAAAGTGATCAAATGGAGTGACTTCGGTGAAACATAATGGTGATAATCTATCTGAGAGAGTAATTTGGAGCTCAAATCTATAAAGGAATCCCTTAGAGATGAAGGGGCAAACTCCAATAGAAAAATTTTACTAGCGAAATACGCATGCTGAAAGAGAGCCATAATCCAAAGAAATTTTTGAAGAAAAACCAAGAATGAACTAGGCATATGCCTATTCACTACATGCAAATTGTAGGAACTATCTATTGTATCATCTTGGTCCCTTGACTTGGAAAGAGTTGTATTGGCCTCAAAGATATTACAGTCCATGAAGGAAATTTTTTGAGAGAAAATGTTGGGATCTGAACAATGATCAAGACAAACTTGTAAACCATCCTTTTGACCAGAATGACACATAAAACTAAAGTGACCAAGTTTATCTTAAAATTTATGAATCACAGAGGAATCTTGCACCATAACTGATTGCATCCATTTTCCCCATTTGGATATGAGAGCAATAGTTTTCGGAAATGGTTTGTGCATGTTACTCAATAAACAAACCCTAACTTTGAATTGAGGACACTCATATAGAATCAAGTCATGTTTCAAAAAATTGCCCAATTTGTTGGCTATAATTTCCACAATCTCAGGATCATGATACTCCAAAGGCAGAGAAGGAAAAGAAATCTAATGAGGAAAGAATTGGATATTAATATCTTGTGGATTAAAATTTGTGATCCACAACATGGTATATAAACCAACTCCTTGATAAAACCACCCTTTCTTCTTATTAACAGCATCTCTTTCATATTTGGAATTAAAAATAGCAATAAAGAAATTGGAGTCCAAATCATGATAAAAAATATCTTTAAGTCCAGACCAGATCTTGAAAGCCAAATTCTTGATATCCATAAAACATAAAGAAGCCATAGAAAACTTACCTATGAGAGCTAACTGCTGAAGGGTAGAGACCGAGCTTTGCAACATGTGATTAGAAAAAGTAACATTCAGCTGTTGTTGAGATGGATTCAAAGGACCTTGATCTGCATGATTCTAAGATTTTGCTTGACTATTGTCCTGCAGCTTTAGATCAGATGCAAGGTACGAAAGACCTTGATCTATCTTACCATGAATTTTTTTCCTCCAGATCTTTTTTGGCATGAAGGGAACTGTAACAGTATTGAAATCTAGCTTCTCTTGATTAAGATTATGCTACACAGGTAAACTGTGAGGAGTACCTTCACATATATCAAATACTAGTTGTTTTTGGAAGCATCGCCACATTTGACTTCTCTGATCAAATTTATGTCACCTATTTGGATCTGGAACAAATCTCCAAGATGAACCATTCATTGAAGGATTAGAATTAGAGTTATTTTCCTACCCAAAAAATTTTGGTGGCTGAGGCTATTGTATATGGTGAGAAGATTCACCCTTTTCAAAATAAGGTGAGATGTCAAGGTTTACTTGTTTGAAACCTTTAGATCCCTACTGCAACCTTCGATCATGAAAACAAGGGTTAAGGAAAAAGGGTTTGGCAGGCTAAACAATTGCTTTCCCTTTGAAAATAGACTTATCAGTGGTATTAGAATTTATGTCTCTAAAATAGAAAAGAGTTCGACATGGAGTCGATTGGTTGTACCACTAGTGTAGAAGAAAATTTTTTTTTGAACTTATAGTCATGATCCCCAGCCAATTGGACAATAGGGGTAGATGAAAAATGGAAGAAAAATCATGAAAGATATGATCAGAGGTAGAATGATTATTCTATTCTTGTTGCATGTTGCCATTAGATTGTCCCCCACACCTATGTTGAAGCTGATCCAGGCCACTCAATTTTCCTTCATGCCAGAGGTGCTATGGTTGAATGCCATGGACATCCCCCTCATTCCTATAGAATTTTTGGTCATGGCCCTTGCCCTTGCCATCAAAACCCTTGCACTTGCCCTCAAAGCCCTTCCCTATGTGCTCCATCCACCAAAATCCCCATATCTTAACACATCAAAAAATCCTACTACTTGAACACTTGGTGACATCTTTAATGATGTTGTAATGGAATGAGGATGATATCCATAAAGTGCCAAAAATGGAGACATTTTTTATGAGCTATGAAAAGAAGTATTGTACCACCATTCTGCAAGAGGTAGCCAATCTACCCATTGAGATTGTTTTTCTGAAGTGAAACAATGTAGATAACCTTCAAAAAATTTATTAACCACCTTAGTTTGTCCATCTGATTGTAGATGATATGAAGAACAATGAGCCAATTGATTACCCAAACATGAGAATAAATATTTCCAAAAATGACTAGTAAAGATAGGATCATGATTACTAACAATAACCTTAGGTGTACCATGTAGCTTTTGGATATTCTCAAAAAAAAAATTTTCCACTATACTTGTTGTAAGAGGATGTGATAATGCAATAAAATGTGCATAATTAGTGAGGCAAGCAACTACTACCATGATGACATTATGACCTTTAGATTTGGGAACCTTGTGATGAAATTCATGGATACGTCTTCCTAATGTTGGCTAGGAATAGATAAAGGTTGGAAGAGACCTGGTGTCTTAATTGTTTCACCCTTATTTATTTGACAAACCAAACATTTAGCCACAAACTTTTGAACATCACCTTTTAGCCCTTTCCAAAAAAATATTTCTTGACCTGATGATATATCTTCAAATAACCTGAATGACCACCAATTGGGTACTTATGTAGTTCTTTGAGAATCTTGTGTTTAAGAGTGGAATTCTTATAGAGATACAAGTGCTCTTTATAACAAAGAATATCCCCCTTTAAACAAAACTTATCTGAACTACTAGGGTCACTTTTAATTGTTGGATGACATTACTTATTGCAACATTTTTTTTCCACTCCTCTTTCACTTCTACCACCCAATTTTCTTGTAATATTGAAAGGGCACACAATAAGGCTTCATCTTTTTCATCCTTCCTAGATAGTGCATTGACCACAATATTTTCTTTCCCATTTTTGTATACAATTTCAAAGTCATATCCCAACATCTTAGTGACCCATTTTTGTTTCTTTTCTAATGATAGTCTTTGTTCCAAAAAATATTTTAGGCTATCATGATCTATCTTAACCTTGAAGTGCCGACCCATTAAATAAAGCCTCCATTTTTTAACTACATGAAGGATTGCTAACATTTCCTTCTCATAAATAGGTTTGAGTTGATTTTTACCTTTTAATTGATGACTCTCAATAGTAATTAGTCGACCTTCTTGCATGAGAGCTGCTCATATCCCATTTCCAAGAGCATCACATTCCATAATGAATTCCTTGGTGAAGTTTGGAGTGGCAAGCATTGGAGTTGTTGTTGAAATTACAAATAAGAAAGGTAAACTTCTAGGGGGGGTGAATTAAGAGTTTAAACTTTGACCCATAAAATTTTCACCATTCATTAGATGCATTCAATATATAAACTAAAATAACATGTAAATAATTTGCATCTAAAACATGTAATCAAACACACACATAACAAAAAATATGATTACCCTAAAACCCTCCAAATTAGAAGATAAATTTGAGGTGGAAATGACCCCACAAATCTTTACTCCTGCAACAACAAAGTGTAGCCAATTAAGGTTACAATGGTTTGACCATGAAATATGATCTGCCCTATGAAAGGCCTACCTTGTTAAAGGCTTACAGACACTATTATGTCCCACCTTATTAGAGGATATTAACACCTTGTTATAAGTATACTTTGTTAAAGGACTTTAGGTAATTCACTTGGAATGCTACGCTGTTAAAGGATTTAGTAAAGCTTGTAAGGACTACTCCACCTAGGAGATTTAACCAAAATCACCTATTAAGAAGTCTCAATATAGATCTTGTGATTGGCATTGGCTTGCCTGATTAAAGATCAAATCCACACAATGTCCTTCTTGAACCTTTATGACTAGATATATCAATGATGTAACCTTCTTTATCCTTTGTTCTTCACAAACTAATTCTACAATTCACTATCACTACTAAGTCATTTTGAATGACCTATGAATAATCTTGTTTGCTTCTCCAATTTGATCATTCACCCCTTGTTACAAAATTTTTCTTATTATATAAAGTTTAGGGCTTCGTTCTCCTTTAAAAGACTTTGGTGGCTTAGGGTTAGGTATGAATCTATGGCTGAGATTCATCCATTTTGCCACTTAAACCTACCCATTTTTTGTTTGACTACATGCAATTGCATAGGGAATCTACATATAAATTTGTCCTTATCTTCAAAAGATCAAGATCTATCCTTAAGTTAGCTGGAAAAAGGTTTACATAATTGTTTGTGCCATAAAAAACAAGTATGTCAAAACTATGTCACTCGACATATGAAGTTACTAATGCTTAGCATGCATTGTATTTCTACTTCTGACTTGACACCTCAACTATTCAGCATAAACTATTTACTCAACACTTAAATTACTTGGCATAAACTATTCACTCAGCACTTGAATTACTCAACATGGTCTATTTACTTAGCACCTAAGTGTCTTGGCACTCATTGTAACTTGACATGATTTAATGTTTACATGTTGTGCTCAGGATGCATTACTAGTTCATCATGAACTAAGTAAATGACATAAGTGTGTTGACAATTGTCAAAACCAATCCGAGATCAACAATCTCCCCTTTGACATGAGTGTCAAAAACTCTTAAATATTACATAATCATAACTTCAAAATTTTAAAATTTTACAATAACCTATATACCTCAAAATTTATAACTCCCCTTGAGTTAATATGTTTTTTCTATATCCAAAATCTATTCTCCAGTCTGAGTTGATTTTTTTCTGTTCATATTCTTTGACTTCAATGCACTTATACTCTTTATGTTGCTCTTTTTTTATCTCTTTCATTGCTCCCCCTTTCTTATTCTGTCCCTTTTTTTTGTCTCTCCCCCTTTCTTATTCTGTCCCTTTTTTTTGTCTTCTCCTTGCACTATTCTCCCCCTTTTCTTACTTACCCCCTTTTCTTACTCACTCCCCCTTTTTGACAATTATTTCAAATGGGCTATACACTTACAATTTATTTTTCAAAAAGGATTTATGGACTTCCATGATGATTTTAAGAGCTGCATCCTAGTTGTCACATGCAACATTCAATGACTTGAGATGGATAGCTAGCTTAGTTGCAAGATGTACTAGGCCATCTAGAGTAGAAAGATTGGGGTCTTTCTTCAATAGAGTTTCTGCATAACCTAGTTCCTTATGAAGGATTTCCATGTGTGGCATCAGGGATGTCTAAATGTTTGTCAATTTGGCTCTTATGTAAGCCTCTTTTTTTGTTAACACAACTAATTGACTCTATGATTGAAGCAATGTGTTAAAATGCTTCTCAGTTTTAGTTGGGTTCTGAGGTAGTTGTGTACCTAAAATGTTTAGATTCCTCTCTAGGCTTAGAATATAATGTTTGATCTCTTGGGTGAAGAGTGTAGGGTCACACAATTTGGTGTACAATGAGAAGATATTCTCAAGTACCTTCTATTGTGGTTTCACAATGCATGCCCCATTTCACTTAGAAATGGAGACCCCCTACTTTATTTTTGTCTTTTAAGATCCCTAGTCCAAGGTCTAAGTCTTTTTCTAGTGTTTTTAGTCAAGTTTGGGTCCCAACTAGAAAACTCAAACTCTAAGAATCAAATTTGAGAGTACAAAGTCATTATTTTGCAAAAATGAGGTGCACCTGTGCTAGTGTGCCAAATCACTCGTTATTTTTTCTCTACTTCCACACAAACCACAACACTACACCTGATTAGGTGCACCTCCTCTACTTTTCCCACCTACAAAACACATACCAAAAAATTACATCACCTAAAGGTGAGTAGTATTGCACCTAATTAGTTGTTCTATTGCACACCTTTTCATAGAAAAAAATTAAATAAATTGGAAAGCATAACAACAATTTAAGATGTGTAGTAGCACACCTAATTAGGTGCACTACTATGCACCTTTGGTTTCACCTCTTTTTGTGCCAAGTCACAATAAAGGGTGCGCACCAGGACACCCCATGAAGTGTGCTAATGCTCACCCATTTTAAAAGGATTTGCTAAGTAAATGGCACACTGGGTGCACCTATGAGGTGTGGCCAGTATGCTCTTTTTTGTATTCTAAAGTAAAATTAGGGTTTTTTGGTATTTTCAGACAACTAGGTTTTTTGGTTTTGTTCGTGTTAGTTTTAGAGTTTGTTTTAATCAAGTATTTTCACTCTCTAGACTAATGTTTTCTTTTTTTTGTAGGTAAAAAAGGCATCCTCAAAGTTGTTAAGGTCATGACTTTTTACCTTGAGCTCAGAATTCAAAATTGTTTACACCATTGGAAAGAAGAACTAAAAATCTAATATTAGTCCTTAAAATAGCGAGCCTTTGGCTGCCTAGTTTTAGGGACTAGTGAAAGTTTCAATTTGAAATTTTGAGTCAAAGACCTCCAAAAAGGCCAATTAAAAAGACCTAGAAAAATGCCTAGAAAAAGATATGAAAAAGTTTCAAACATTTGATCATTTAGATAATCTAGATCACTTGGTCTCTCACCAAGAATGATGGGGTAGTTGGAAAGAAGAAGAGGATCAAAGATACAAAGGTTGGACACATGAACTAGAACAAGTTTCTCATCTTATGCAACTATTAATGACAAGATTCAACATGGGTGCCTTGGAATTTTAGATAGAAGAAGTAGGAGGAGTTCAAATGTATGAAAGTGTTTGGCTATAAAAAGGGTATAAATCATCAAAAGGATCAAAGTAAGCATGCACAAGTGATCAAAAACCCCATTTGAGCAAAACCCAAAAACCATTTTCAAAACTAAGAACTTTTCTTCTTTGGTTAATTAAACACCTTGCAAAAATTTTATGCAGGTGCACTAGTGCACCATTGCGCAAGGTGTACAGGTGCACTTTTTCAATGATGTCTTGAAGATATTGAATAATTCATGTAGGTGCACTGGTGCATAGGTACACTAGTGCATAGGTACACTGGTGCATAGGTACATTGGTGCACAGGTACACTTTTTCAATAATGTCTTAAAGATTTTGAAGAATTCATGCAGGTGCGATGGTGCATAGGTGTGCTAGGTATGCAGGTGCACTTTTTCAATGATGTCTTGAAGATTTTAAAGAATTCATGTAGGTGTGCCAGGTGTGCAGGTGCACTTTCTCAATGATGTCTTGAAGATTTTGAAGAATTCATGTAGGTGCACAAGTGCACTTTTTCAATGATGTCTTGAAGATTTTGAAGAATTCATGCAGGTGTGCCAAGTGCATAGGTACACTTTTTCAATGATGTCTTGAAGATTTTGAGGAATTTATACAGGTGTGTTAGGTGTGCTTCTTCCAAGGTGCGCTTCTCTAGAGGTGCACTAATAGTTAACTACTAGTTCTAAATTTAGAGCTTTCCATGCATCAGAAACACATTTTGATGGTAGTTTAACTCCTACAGACACCTAGTAAAGATGGAGCTTTTATTTCTAACACTTCCAGACACTCCTACATCAACTAAAGGCTCTCTTCTTCTTATTTTCCCATGTTTTCTTTGTTTTGAGACATGTGAAGGATCATGCATCTAATTAATGATATAAAATGGATGGAATCCTATTAAGTTCCATTAGTTAGTTTATGCATAAATAGATTTGTTTTATTAGTTTAGAAACATAGGATTGCATAAAGATATCTCTCACTCTCAACACAAATTAAGGAGATGATTTCTTATAAATTTGGGATTGTAATATGTAATCAGGGTTGCTGTTATTTTTCAATAATATATGCTTTTGGTGCTTGCATTTGGAGTGTAGTGATTCTTCCCTAAATGTGTCATATTTTTGTGAATGCATGTTCATGGAATTTTAACTAAGCCAAAAGTTTATTGCATTACTTCTTTTTGTGCGATCTTTTAATTCTAATGTTTTCTATGGTTTTACGAATTTTGTTTACGTATCTAGCTTGACAAGAAATCACCAAAATTGCTCTTGCATAACTTTTTGTCTTGCATGAGCACACTTTCTATGGCCTTGCAATTTGATGAAAAGTAAAATATCTTATGGTTAATAAATTCCCATTGATGATTGCATTTGTGGAATCAAGGAAGCACTACTCCTACTTTCATTGGTTACCTACCAATTTCTCCAAAAGGTTAACTCACGAACGTGTTGTTTTGCATAGCTTATGTTCATTTAGGATTTTAATTTCATGTTTTTTTCTTTCATTTCTCATTACCTTATCTTGATTATTTTCTTTACTAACCCTTTGGTTAAATTAGGAATTCATATTGTTGCATTGTTAGATTTCATTCATCAAAAAATAGAAAATACCAAAAAGAATATATATCTCTATTGTGGTTAATTTTGAAAAAGCAAGCAGATTGATCATATGATTTGAAATTGGTTTGAACTAGAAAAGGCCTCCTTGTGAAAAAACACATTTATCTTCAATTGAATGGATTCTAGTAGTTCACAAGATCACCCAGAACCTTGGAGTTGATCCACAAGATTGACTTTTCAAGGGAGCAATTTGAAAGGATTCATTGTCATTAAGCATTGTGCAAAATGATAGCTCAATACATTCTTCACATCCTCAACCTTTTTTGTCAATGCAACTTGAGTTAGTGCTATATCACCAAATATTTTCTCATTGATCTTGCTCTAGAATTTCTTTTCTAACCACTCTAAAAGTTTAGCGCTTGTATCAATGTCTTCATTGTAGCCTTTTCCACAATATCTAAGAATTGTTCTAATAGTGGCTTTGTCTCTTTAGGAGTAGGCAAGTTAAATGCATCTAAAAAGATGTCTTTAATTTCTAGCATTTCTTGTTTTTGCCTACATTCAGATTTCCTAAGCATTTCTTGATGCTTCTTCTTCTCTAATTCTTGTTTCAAAATACCTATTTTCTCTATAGTCATT
Source organism: Cupressus sempervirens (assembly GCA_028749045.1). Classification (NCBI taxonomy): domain Eukaryota; kingdom Viridiplantae; phylum Streptophyta; class Pinopsida; order Cupressales; family Cupressaceae; genus Cupressus; species Cupressus sempervirens. Next base: position 425,977,683 of record CM053793.1, on the reverse strand, counting down.
GTGTCATAGTCATATTTAGGAATAACTATCTCTTCATCTAGAGTGATATCTTCATAGTGAATTACCTTTTCAATCTTAGAAGAACTTGAACCTGGCACTAAGATTTGTAGGGATATAGCTTCCATGCTCAGCTTCTAAAGGACTTTTGTAGGTGAAGAGCTGGATATTGGTAGAGTTACCAATGTTTGGATGGACTCTTGTTCCTTTACCTTTAGTGTATCTTCACTCTTTTTAGATCTACTCTTTTCTATCACAATGATTTGAATAGAACCTTGTTCTTGTGCCTTAGGTATAGATGCATCAAATTTTTTTGTTTTTTCTTCTTGCTTCTTTTCAATAGTAACAACTTTGTCACTTGTGTCAACTTTCATATGAGTATCAACCTTAGTAGTTTTATCTACTATTATTTGGATTGGAGGTTGTACTTGAGTAACTGAAGGGATAATAGAAGTCGGTTCTTTTGGATTCACCTTGTCTCTTATGATATCAACTACTACCTTTTAGAGCTCATCTATACTAACCAATATTAGATTTCCACATAACTTTGTGTTTAGTGTAGATTGGTCTAATATCTTTTTCAAATAATCTATAGTTAATGGATTGATATTTTGAGTTTAAACATCAGAGACATTGTTAACAATTATAGTTTTTGTAGTTACATTAGTGTCGTGAGGAGGGCTGACACTCAACATTTGTGTGTATGGCACACTCTATTCCTATTGCTACTATTCAACCATTTTCATGTCAATATCTATCTTATTTATCTCCTCATCAATTGTATTTCCTTCTTTGCTATCTTCTTTGTCATCTTCTCCTTGTTATCATTCTTACCCTCAAAGGGGTACTCTTCTCCTTGTTTTACAGTAGTTAATCCATAGATCAATTTCCACATTTTAGTGGATTTCTTTATAACATCTTCAATGTTATTTTGAAGAATGAGGCTCTATACTTTGGTGCAAACCTTCCTCCATATTTCTTGTTTGCCTTTGCAATCTATCATTTTGTTAATTCTTGCATTACCTAGGCTAATGTTGATTCTCTAATCTATTTTTCAAAATTTAAACAATAATGCCACTTTTGTTCCACAATATCATACAAACTCTTTGGTATAGTGTTGTCAAATTCAAGTGGAGTGTTCTTGAATTTAGACATCATTGCATACATTGCCTCTTATACTATATTCTTCTCCTCTCTTCTAAGTTTTTTAAAATCAACATTCTTTACACCAGATAAATCTGCATTGTTTCTAACATTCTCACATATATTTTCAAGATCAAATTGTGGTTTGTGACTTACTATTCTGAATTTACTTGTATCTTCTGATTCAGTTCTTTCTTCTTTTGAGTTAGGTTTTTCAACATATTTTCTTCTTTTCTTTGTCTAGACTTGGCCTCCTTATTCTATAAAGTCTTTTCCTTGACCTTCTGTGTGTTGGCTTTAGTGGTAGAAGCAATAGACTTGGCTAGGCTTGGCATTGTAATTTTCTTTGCCTTAGTCATAGGCTATGCCTTAGCCTTTCTCTTCTTTGGCTTGGCACGTGTTGGTGCTTCCTTGGCTTCTTCTTCCTTGGCATCTTCTATTTCCTCTTCTTCCTTGTCTTCTCCCATGCCTTGGGTCAATGCAAGTGGTCCTTGTGTTTGTTCTTGCTCTTCTTCTTCATCCTCTTCATCTTCTTCCTCTTCTTCCTAACTTGCACCTTCGTCAAATTTAGCCTTTAGCTTCTTTACCAGCTCATCTTTCCTGTTAAGTGTGGATGTATTTTTAACTCTAATTTTAATCTTTGATTTCATCATATTATAATTCCCAAAGATTTTTGTAGTCTTGCCAACTTCCTCTACTATGAGTATTGTGATTGTTGTTGATGCTTCATCAACATTAATTTCATATCCAAGTGGTCTTAACTATCTGATCCTTGGTATGGAATCCTATATAAAGGTGTAATCAACATCAATTAGAAAAAATATATCATTTTAATGCTATTCAACTAGAGAAATATGTATTTGCATTCTTTGCTTCATTGACTTCTTAAAGTCTTCAAAATAGCTAGTCATCAATGTCTCAAAGTTTTCTCCCATCTGTTCAATATCCTCATTTACGTGAATAGAAACTAACCTATTTTCTTTCCATCCAACTATACCAAAGGATGGGAATGTATTTTGTACATAAAAAAATATGCAAACAAGAATTACACCAAACTTGCATTGTGTACTTTTGGTTTTCCTTATAGCTCCAAGGGTTTCCATCAATTGTTGTACTTGAAGCTTAGCTAGATCATAAGTATGATCTTTCTTCATAATCTTGTAGCCAACATCTACTACAATACAAAGTACACTATTCAATCTACTAGATTGATAGAATTTGTGTGAGATTACCCTAATAGAAAAGTCTAGTAGTGGATCAATGATAGTATCAATTGTCATTCCTCTCTTGTTCCATTTTACCCCTGTGTTTTTCTCTATTACTTCTTTGGAGTCATTCCATAGAGTCTTGGGCCAATCTAGGGTTGGGTAGCTAGTTACCTTGTGAATTATCCTCTTTGATATCTTAATTGTTCCACTTTCCAGCCATAAGGATCCATCATCTATTTGGCTTAACAAAATCTTAATCCATCTAGTTTTGAATACAGTGGGAAAATCTAGGGCATGTGTTAAACCCTTCCTTTCAACAATTTTGAATTCTTCTTTTAGAACACTATTTTCACACAATCTATCATAGGCTTCTCTTATTTCCATATCTCCTATTCCTCCTATCTTACAATTATAACATTTCCTAACAGGAACATTGAAAGTGTGCCAAACGGATCTTGTTTGTACATTATGTCAGGGATTGCTTTGAATATGGGTTGCTTAACCTTGTTACTAACAAGCTAAAATTTTAAAACCTCTTTTCTTTCTACATTCCTCAAACTAGACACCATTTGACAAACTAGGGTTTATGCAAATGTAAACTGCATAAATCATCTTGTGATAAATACCTTAAAAATCTTGGAGAGCTAGTCTCATCACTGGGATCTTTATGAATGTCATTAAAAAATTTATGAGTCCCCTTTTGCTCTACTTGCTCTTACTCAAATTTGAAATGAAAAAAAAAGGGTGAAAACACAACCATATACCCTTCAAAACCTTGCATTTAATGCTTAGTGCTTGCACAACTATAAACTCGGCATCAACACATTTTTAGTTCCACTCGACAACTAGTGCAAACTTGGCATTAACTAACTAGTCTAGCAGCTCAACATCAACTAGTATTTCACTTGACATCCATTGAAAACTTTCCATGCTTGGAAACAACATGAAAACTTATAGATTTACTCTTGAATTTCAACATCTTGCATCTTCATTTATGCTAATGTAGTCCTTTTAGTACTAACTTCGTTTGGAACTGATGCATGATATAACACTTTGAATATCAATCCCTCATACCTCTTATTTGCTTAGTTTGATGAGGTGTGACTGCTTGACCTATTAGGTGAAGTGATCTTTGATATGTTCAACATCTGCCTTGCCTTTTCCTTCATCAAATTTAGAATTGGGTGCCTTTGACCTAGTTGGAAATTTTTTATTAATATGACCAGTCTTTAAATAGCTAAAACATGTAGTTTGACTTAACCATCTATTGTAGTTACCATTGAAGTGTGTCCTAATGCAATTCTTAGGAATATGTCCATATTCTTGACAATAATGATAGCTTTGTCTTGTGTTGTAATCCCAATTATAAAAGTTTCCATGGCTTCTTACCTTTGCTAACTTATTTGATGACCACATGGATTTGGATCTACATTTAAAGGCTCTATGTCCATATTTGTGACAATTGTTGCAATAACCTTCAAATCTGTGTGCATGCATGGTTCTAATTCTACCTTCATTTTCCTAATGCCCTTGCTTGTTGCACTTATGACAATAAGCCATGTTCTTAAGCTTGACATTTTTATTTGTATTATTACTCCTACACACATTAGCATGATTTCCTTTCTTACCACAAAAATGACAAGCAGGTTTGGAGTTCTTACCTTTGATGTTCCTTTCTTTAGCAACTTTGGATGATTCTCCTTCTTTAGTGCTTATGTAGCCTAATCTTGATGCATCATTTTTGGATCTAGGGGATCTCAATAATTTCTTAAAGTATTTGATGGCTTCATTTGGCTTGTTGAAACTTTCAGCAATTTCTTTTTCTCTTTTTAAATCATTCTGCAATTGTTCATTCTATAATTTCAATGTCGTTATCTCAATGTCTTTGACATTCAACTCATGATGAGAATTCATCATTTGGATAAGGGTATCCAATTGCATTTTGGATATTCTAGTTAGCTCTATTGACTTCTATTCCAGTCTATTTACTCTTTTGTCTTCTTCAATCATGGCTTTGTCTTCTGTGGATTTCTTCTTTTGTTTAGTTACCTCACATAGCATCATGGCTTGAGATTTTTGTTTTAGCTTGAGATTTCTAATCTCCTTAGCTTGTACTCTATTCTTTTCCATCAGATCTACAATTGTTGCATCAAATTGTTGGAGTCTCCATTTCCAAATAGGTTGGTGGTGTTGATCTCTTTATATTGTGTGGTATTTTTTGCAATGACAATTTCTTTCCTTCTCTTTAAGAATTTCCTTAACTCTTCTCTTTCCTCATCAAGTTGATGTAGAATGAGTTTTATCTCAATTCCTTGATTCTCAATAATCTTTCCTAGTTTGTAGACTTCCATTTCAAGATCTTTCTTGTAAGCTACAAAGCTTCTCCTTATGAGAAGAAAGATCTAATACCAATTGTTGGAATTATAAATAGGAAAGGTAAAATTCTGATGGGGGGAGGGGTGTAATCAAGAGTTTAAACTTTAACCCATAAAACTTTCACCATTCATTAGATGTATTCAATATATAAACTAAAATAACATGTAAAGAAAATGCATCTAAAATATGTATTCAAACACACACATAATACCAGCTATGATTACCCATAAACCCTCCAAATGAGAAGGTAAAACTAGGGTGGGGATGACACTGAAAAATCTTTACTCCTGTAGCAATAAAGTGTAGCCAATTAAAGTTACAATGGTTTGACCATGAAACATGATCTACCCTATTAAATGCCTACCCTATTAAAGGCTTATAGAGACTGTTAAGTCTCACCTTGTTAGAAGAATTTAACAACCTGTTAGAAGTGTGCTTGGTTAAAGGACTTTAGGTAATTCACTTGGAATGCCACCCTATTAAAAGATTTAGTAAAGTCTGTTAGGACTACTCCACCTAGGAGATTTAACTAAAATCACCTATTAAGATGTCTCAGTGTAGATCTTATGATTGGCACTAGCTTGTTTGATTAAAGATCAAATCTACACAATGTCCATATTGATCCTTTATGACCAAATATATCAAAGATGTAACCTTCTCTATCCTCTGTTCTTCACAAATTGATTCTACAATTCAGTCTCACTACTAAGTCACCTTGAATGCTCTGTGAATAATCTTGTTTTCTTCTTTAATTCAATTGTTCACCACTTCTTACACTATTTTTCTTATTATATAAAGCTTATGGATTTGTTCTCCTTAAAAAGACTTTCATGGCTTAGGGTTAGGTATGAATCTATAGTTGGGATTCATCTATTTTTCCACTTAAACCTTCCCATTTTTTGATTGGCTACATGTAATTGCATAGGGAATCTACATATAGGCTTGTCCTTATCTCCAAAAGATTGAGACCTATCCTTAGGTTGGATGAAAAATGGTTTACATAATTGTTTGCAGCAAAAAAAAAAAGTATGTCAAAACTATGTCACTCAGCATATGAATTTACTAACACTTGGCATGTATTGTATTTCTACTTCTGACTTGGCAACACTATTTACTCGGCACCTAAATTACTTGGCATGAATTATTTACTTAGTACTTGAATTACTTGGCATGGTCTATCTACTCGACAACTGAGTCACTTAGAACATGAGTGACTCACTACTCATATCAACTCGACATGATTTAATGTTTACATGTTGTACTCAACATGCATTTCTAGTTAGGCATGAACTGAGTAAATGAATTAAGTGTGTCAAAACTAATATGAGATTAGGAGCTGTACACATAGTCTTCTTCAATTGCTCAAATGATACATTAGTAGATTCATTTCAATGAAAATAATCCTTCTTCAATAGAGTTGTAAGGGGTGCTACTGTATGACCATAATTCTTCACAAATCTTCTATAGTATCCTATCAATCCCAAGAAATCCCTCAACTTCTCAATAGTTTTTGGAATAGGCCATTCCATGATAACCTTAATTTTGTTAGGGTCCACCTTTACTCCTTCATGTGAAACTATGTGTCCCAAATACTCCACCTCCTTAAGACAAAAAGCACACTTGGATAGCTTAGCATAGAGTTGATGATCTTCTAGTAATTATAATGCTTGATCTAACTATTGCAAATGGTCTTCCCAAGTCTTGGTATAAATTAATATATCATCAAAAAACACTAACACTAACTTTCTCAAGAACTTCTTAAAAATAGAATTTATCAAAATTTGGAATGTAGATGGTGCATTGGTAAGACTAAATGTCATCACCAAAAATTCATAATGACCTTCATGAGTTTGAAATTTTGTCTTACAAATTTCTTTCTCCTTAATTTGAATTTGGTGATAACCTGATCTAAGATCTAACTTGGTAAAATACATAGCTCCATTTGATTCATCTAAAAGATCATCAATTATTGGAATAGGAAACTTATCTTTAATGGTGTACTTGTTGAGCACTCTATAATCTAGACACATATGCCAAGTTTCATCCTTCTTCTGCACCAGCACAACATGTGAGGAGTAAGCACTTTGGCTATGCCTGATAATTCCTGCCTCTAGCATTTCCTCAACAATTTTTTCTCTCTCACTTTTTTGTATGTGTGGGTGCCTATAAGACCTAAAGTTTTCTGGTTGACTCGCTAAAACAAGTTGTATGGCATGGTCATGATCCCTCTTAGGAGAAAGTCCTTTAGGCATATCTCCAAGAATCACTGAGTGATGATCAATTATTGTTTGTAAATCAGGATAAGTAAGAGCATTATATTGAGAGACTTCTAATGAACATAGCTAGGCCACAAATCCATCTACACCTTTCTTAAGAATTTTTTGCATTTGATAAGAGCTTACCATCTATGGGGATTTTTCCTTCAATCCCATTGGCTCCACTACCTTTCCTTGTGATTGCACTTGTATGAATAGTTCTTGTAAGTTCATCTCAATAATTCAAAATATAGTAAGCCATTGTACTCCCAAAACACTATCTGTTGCACCCATGGATATCACATACATTGGGGTATCAAGTTGATAATCTCTCATGGATAATTTGATGCTATGACACTTTCTTGAACAACTAACTATGCCCCCATCTACAATCAAAACCTAAAACTCTAGGGCTAGATATATAAAACAATTTAGAGGAGTTGCTAAATTTTTGTTGATGAAATTATGAGTACTACCTAAGTCAATCAACACTGTTACTCTTTGCATCTTTAAGAAACCACATACCTTGAGAGTTTGTGGTACACTGAAACTTGAAAGTGCGTGACAAGAAATGATTGGTTAAGAATGATGTGATTCCTCACCTAACTCCCTATCCTCCTCTAATATGGGCTCATCCTCTTCTTCCTCACTTGGACCTTCAATATAGACCAATTTATTTTCACTACATTTATGTCCTCAACTATATTTGCTATCACAATTAAAACACAATCCTTTTGCTCTTTTCTCCTCAATTTGTAGTGGAGTTAACCTAGTAGGTTGAGGAAGGTAAGGTATTGTGTATCCTTTGTCTCTTGTCACATTAGCCCCCTACTTTCTAGGAATCAAGAACTTCTCCTCTACCCTATGTGCGAACATAAAAGACTCATTTACTAAATTGGGACAAAAAATGTGTACCTCATGTTGAATGTGATACTTGAGACCATCCAAGAATAAATCATTCAAGTTCTCCTCTATAATTGTATCCACTGTTGAGGATAGATTTTGGAATTTTTGAATACAATTCTTAATTGATCCTATTTGTTGAATCTTAGCAAGTTGGCTAAAGAAGTTTCCTATCACACTATTTCTATATTGTGCTTGGAGTTCTTCTATAAAAATTGACCATGATATAGTGAGACCCTTTTCCCTCCAACGAGTACAAAGCCAACAATACCAAATGAATTGATCTGGTTGAAGATATAAGGAATCCATCGTAACCTTTTGTCCATATGGGATTTGATGTACTTAAAAAAAAAATCCATTTGATTTATCCATGTTATAGGATCCTTTCCATCAAATTTGAGCATATCCAATTTTGGAAAGAAATTCCTAGATCCTGTAGGATTAGTAAAATTTGTTTCATTATTAGTCAATTTGAAGGTTTTACCTTGATTTTTTGAGAGATCCTTCCTTGTTTCATTCATATAGGTTCTTAACATGTTTTGTATATCTGATATATCTCCTCATAGGTCACACATATCCTTCTTAACCTCTTCCTTGAACTTACTAAGTTCCTCATTGGGATTACTATACTCTATTACTTCCTAATCTGGATCAGAGGATTTCCCCAATGTGGTAGAATTCTTTTTGCCTCTTGTTGGAGGCACCATCATGTTGGAAACCAATTTTATTAAAATAAATCACACAAATGAAATGTAAATTCTCTAATTTATTTATTTTTTACTCTAACTTACTTGGGTCAAGAAATCATTACTCTAAAAAATCCCAAAAAAAAAGTAAATTTTCTACCTTGAGAGAGAATTTTCCTAATTTTACAATATCTTGCTTATTTTTGTTTTTCAATTTCTCCAAGCTTTGAATTTAGGCTCCTCTACTATGTATTCAAAAACTCAATGCAAGTTATACTCCAATTTGGAAGGATGTGAGAGATATGAAGATCTCAAAAAATTGTGTAGAAATAGTAATTCTGCAATAATTTCCTCAAATTTTCTCTAATTCCTCTAAATTTTGGTCTATAGATTCTTTAATATTATCTTCAAATACCATCTAAAAATATTTTTAAAATCTGCTAAAATCTGAAATTTATGCTCTTCCCAAAATCACCCCAATGTTGAGAAAAAATCTTGCCTCTATGGTGCCAACATCATGCTCTGATACCATGTGTAATGAAATAACTTGCACAATAGAAGAAATAATATGAAATATTATATAAATACCTGATAATAGTTGAGAGTAATAGGCCACTTCAAGGGGGAAACATCCAAATATCTCCAATCAAAACACCTTCACAATACAATGATGAATAAGACTCACAGCCTCCTATATATACCTAATTATGCTTAGGTTGAATAGAAACAAGAATTCATAACATCTAGGTCAATATACCTACCTAAATTATAATATAATAATGATAACATGACTTAAATAAGGATTAAGATAGCCACAAGTTGACTATTTATAACCGTATATATAATAATATTAAGGGCCTAGCAAGTGTACACTCGAAAGTGTCCCACTCTAAACCCTTTTATCCAAATGATTCCATGAGTTTGGAATGCTTGGATGCTAGCTTAGAGCTCCCTATCCATGGAGTGTAAGAGAGTATATTTCAAGAATAAGAAGGATCTCAGATGAGCCTTAGAGATACTCTTCTTGCTAGTAAACCATGCAATGGGAGGTTCCAAAGACAAGATGCAAGAATGCAAATGTCCCAAGGAGTTCCTCAATAATGCAATGAAAATGAAGATTAAGCTAGAATGAGATGCAAAGTGGAGCTATGCTAAGCATGGATGAGAGTGTTACAATCCAAATATTAAGCTATGTGAGATAGATTATTGCAAACTAGAAGCTAAACTAATATGCAACATGAATTTAAGCTAAAATGCTATGGTATGAGAGAATGTAGACAAGAAATAGAAGTTCTCTACAAAGCTCCAAAGAAAACCTATTAGAAAACCTACAGCATAACAATATTCAAAAGATGGATTGATGATTTGAGGGGGAAATCTCTCTCCCTTTTAAAGTTGTACGGACGGTGGAGATCAAGATAAAAATGGTGGATGATCAATGGTGGAATTTGAAAAGAGGAGCGATCCATGTGCACACACAAGTCAACCAATAGAATATAAGTTGACTTGTCACATAAGACAAAAGTCTCACAAGCCTTTTCTTTTAATTGTAAAATAGAAAAAGGACTTTATGTGTGCACTTTAAGTGGGTTAGAAGAATGGGGTCTTTTATTTAATTAAAAGGGGACATGTTCTTTTAAACAAATAATAAACTTAGGATAGCATAATCAAACTATAGGTTATAATCAAATAAATTGATTATTAGCAACTTGGTCTAGGTAAATGATTAAATTAATTTAGCCAAAATGTTGAAAAGGGGGCTAATAGTCTAGATGACCATTTTTAGGTGATTACATTTGCCCCTCTTTGACTAATGCATGATCGATCTGGGAACACATTATGTCAAAGAAAATAGAAATCCAAGTAGGCGGTGATAGATATAGATATCTGATTTCAAAGAATGAAATGCAAAAATAGATAGCAAGTCCTGAATGCACAACCTGATAGCGGTAGTACTAAACATTAGGAAGATGATGTTAGGATCTGAAAAGAATTCTAACACCTAACAAAGTGAACAGATCGAGAGCAAATGATAAGGTCAAACAAATGCTCCTAAGAAATAGATAGTTTTAACAATCAGCAATAGAGTATTTTTGCCCCCTCGAGATCGAAATTGAAATGAGGTAAGAGGAAGCAAAAATTGACTAGACATGAGAAAATTAGAATATAGCAATGTCCAAGATGAAAAATAGATGATTAGAGCCCAAGAATGACTATAAAAAAAATTGATAAAATGCCCCAGTTTGACTAGAGTTGACCATGAAGGACATTGTGTAAAATTAGGTCAAATCTAGTAGAAAGATGATCTAGATGTGAAAAGGTGACTAGAAGTAGATATGAAGTATGGAAATGAAGATGCCCCATTGATGATTTGGAGATTAGACCTCAAAAGGTCAGCTAACTGCTTAGAAGAAAGTAGAAATTCAAAAGACAATTTTGACCATCAAGATGAACTCAAATTTGGATTTTGATCTCGAAAATGAATCCAGGATGTCGAAATTATTTAAGAGGTCAAAACTTTATATAATGTGATGATAAGATAGAAAAGAGATGAAGTGAAAGATTAAGAAGGTGAAAAGACATGAACAAGAAGAAAATAAAGAAATATATGAAAGGAGTTAGCTGATATGTCCACAAAAAGATGAAGAGAGAGCTCTCCCCATATGCAAGAATGCAAGACTAAGCTAGAAAATGAACCTAAAATGCAAGCTAATATGCAAAGTGGTTTACCAGTAAGAAGTGCATAACATTTAGACTCTTAATTTCATCATTGAGCATTTATTAGGGACATCATGAGATCATACAACCATCACTAGTATAACTATGAGGATATGAATATAATTAATATTAGATAGGTATGTGGAAATCCAATCTAAGCATTAAAGACATGTAAGTCAAGATAACTACGCGATTAGATTCCCTAAGTTTAATTTAGCAAGATTACACCTGTATCAAGGCGTAAGTGCCAGGATAAACCTTGAGTGTGGTCTTGCAAAAAAGTCAAGGATGATGCATTTGTAAGTCAAAATGCTGAATAGGACAAGCATAAATGCTTACAACACTATAGACAAATAAAGTATACCCACAAGCAGAAATCAAGAAGATATGTCCCATGCCCCTAGTCTTCTAGTCAATGACATCCTTGAAAGACTATTAGGGAGGGAACACATGGCAAAGAAATCATCATAGACAGCACACAAAGTAGATCAAGATCAGCATAACTTAGTCGTTTAAGTGTTAATGTGTGTGTGTGTAAGTCACTTGGCCATTTCTTCAAGACTTGATTCTGATAGTGAGAAATATTGCGACATCAGAGACCGTAGGTAAACTATCTAAAAAGTGTTGAAAAACACTTGATGTCAAGGTGGGGGAAGTGTTGAGAAACACTATTTTGTGAGTTGTCAAAGAAACCCTAATGTACAAGAATACCTCAATAGGCTAAGTAGTTGTGCCCCCAACACTAGGACAAGAAACAAATCCAAGCTAGGAAATGTGTAGCAAAATAGGTGATTGAGACTGATAGACATAGATGCAAGGGTCTCAAGTAGTGCTTATTTCCAGATTTTCACCACTTGACAGATTTTTTCAAGACTTTTTTCAATTTTTTGTATTTTTGAATTTTTTTGATTTTCTTGGTGATACATAAAAGTGCCTATTGCTAGGTTTTCACTAAGAAGATCTTTTTTCAGGACATTTTCTGATTTTTAAGATTTTTTCAGTATCATATATGATTTTTTTTGTAATTTTTTAGAAGGTTTTAGATATCACTAGTTCTCAAGCAAGATCACATCATTTTCTCTCAATGTCTAGCAAGGTATAGGATATGATGGAGCAATGAGCCAGTGGATAAGTAAAGATGGATGAAAAAAGAGTATGAAGCAAGTGAAAGTGATCCTCAAGGATTGACTCCTCAAGAGTACCCAAGCTAGGGAAAGAGGTCAAATAGTCATATGAAGCATATTTTGGATAAGCAATGGAAGTAATGAGAAAGATAGCATGTAGATAAGCAATGAAGCCAACAAGTGAGATAGCATGAAGTGTGTAGTCCAAAGAGTAGACATGTCAAGAGACCTATGAGAACCATATTTCATTTATTATGATCAAGACTCAGGGGTTAACTAGATAAGATAGTAATGGGATAGAGCAATAAAAATAAAGCTCAAGATGGAGGCTATGAGGGAATGAGAAAGCACAAAAAGAGAATCTAATGGATAAGATAGCCAATATGCAAAGATAGCTTAACATTGTGAAGATCAAAGAGAGAAGAGGGGATAGATGGATGGTGGAAGAATTACACATGATGCCTATTTGCCAGGTTTTCATCATGGTACTTATCCAAGGTACCACAAGATGTAGTTTTCACCATAGGATGCATTTATTTCTCTTTACTTTTGCTACCAAGGTACATTTTCATTTTTATTTTTATTTTCTTTTTATTTCTTTTATTTCTTTTTTAAAAAGAGCTCAAGCTTTTTGAATTTAGATTGTGCTCCTATAGGAAAGATAAACCATGATAAGCCAAGACCATAGAAAGTTATGCTCAAAGATGTTGATAGGGTGATGAAAGGGAAATTGTAGTAGGAAGAATATATGGAGGAGAAGAGTTCATGTATAGAAAGGAGGTGTAAGCTTTAGAGGATTTCATGTGGGTAGCTAAAATATTCAACAAGATCAACATTGACACACACCTTGAAGGGTATTGGAACAATGGAGGAATCATGGATGAAATAGCTTGAGATTTAGATGTATGAGGTGGTAGGAAAATTTTGGAAAAAAGTGGAGTGGAAGGCTTTGGAAAAATTTTAGAAAAAATTTTGGAAGAAGATGGAATGGAAGCCTTTGGAAGCTTGAATGTCAACTTTGAAATATTTTCAATATTCAAGTCTTTTAAAAGAGACTTGGGAATCCACATAGCTTTAGATTTTTCTCGTTCTTTGGGTGCTTGAGAGTGCCTTTGTATAATGATGGATTTAGAAACCCATATTTTATTTGGTTTAGCTCTTTGAGTAGTGGACCTTTGTGTTCTCTTTTGTGCATTCTCCTTCTAGCATTCACATGTCGATTAGATGGGACATAGTGATCTTTCTTTTTCAATTGATTTTTTATGTTTATTCTCACTTCCAAAGGACTTGGGATTTGTGGATGAACAAGGATGATATGACTGGTTTAGATTTATAGATGGGTGAAAAGTCATCAAGGATGAGTGTCTTTATTGATCTTGAGGTATTATAGGAGAGCTAGGGAATGAGCTAGGAGTGAATGTAGGAGATGGACGAACATAAGGTCCCAATATGGATGGAAGGTTTGAATGCTTTAGCTTAGATGGATAAGGACCAAGGATAGATTTAGAAGATGCAAATGGATAGTGGGAAGGGATATCAACATCTTTAGAGTGAGCAACATAATCAAAGCCATCAATAGACTCATGAGTAGCTTTGATAGGAACAACATTTTTAATAGGAGCACTTGAATCTTGAGCACAATTTTGAAGTGGATATGGAGAAGTAGAACATGAGGCGATGCTTTGATCTTGACAAGTAGCTTTGGATAGCATATGAAGAGAACTTTTCTCATAATTTTCAGTAAGCTCAAGGGAGATAATGGAAGTGGTATCTTCATCATACTTAGGAGGTGGATAAGACATAGGATATGGAGGAGTGACATTTTGAAGGAGATGAAAGGGTGCTTGATCTTGATCTTTCTTAACATTTATAGCTTTTTCATTTTGAGAGCCCTCTTGACATGGAGCCACTTCTAAGGACAAGGGAGAATGAAGAGTGAATGGAGTAGTGCATTAAGGTTGAGGATGTTTAGGATTGGTAGCATGGAAAAGGTTTGTAGCCAAGTGAAGGTTATCTTGAATTTCTTTTAGAGATAGCCCTTGAGGATACACATAGTCAATGTGGAAAGCATTAGGTTCTTTATTTGATGGAGGCATGTTGGAAAGATTTGAAGTGTTGGGAGATGCATGAGTGTTGGAAGAAGTAGAATATGTAATAGAGCTGCTACTAGACATAGGTTCATTAATGTAATCTTGCTCAAGAGAAGTATCTTCACCACATGAGTCACTAGAGGTTCCAAGATCAACAATCTCATCATCAATGAGATCTTGGATTTTATGTTTCAGATCTATACAATCAAAAGTAGCATGGTCATTAGATTGATGATAAGCACAATAATCATCCAAGAAAGGATTTCCATAGGAGCTAGACTTAGGTAACATGATGATCTTATTGCCAAGAAGTTTTTGCAAAGTGTCATCATAAGAATTTTCCAAGGGAGCAAAAGTTCTATTAGAAACATGTCTAGGATCTTCTTCTTTTTTCTCAAATGAATATAATGCATTCATTTCTTCATCATTTTCTTGGTAAAAGATAGGTTTATCATGATATTTTGGCCTAGGCTCAAAGGAGGTATCACTTGCTTGTCCTCTAAAGAGGTCTTTAGATCTAGAAGATGAATACATTTGATGTCTTGAAGTAGAGCATGTAGACTTAGAAGAAGAGTATGACCTCAAAGAAGGTGACTCACATGCATGTAAAGACCTTAAGGAAGATTCAAGTAATGATGCAATCTTCTCCTCCAACATTTTCTCAAGTTTAGACTTCATTTCCATCATGTGCTTAGAGAGATGAAGGTAAGAAAGATCATTTTTCTCTTCTAGTTCTTTGTATTATGCATATAGATCTTGAAACTCTTTAGTGACATGGAGGATATCATGATCATCTAGATTCAGTTGAAGTTTGGTAGCACAAGTTTTAGATCCCATAGTTTTAGATGCAAAGCCAAGCATAAAACAGCCTACAAGATAACTTGATGTTGAAACTATAAGAGGTAGAGTGTTCACTTGCCAAGATAGTAGAGAGAGATTAAAGCAACTCGTCAAAAAATATGTCCAAGAAACTTACGACATGAATGACTCAAGTCAATAGCTAGGCAAGATGCCCAAATAGCCAAATAGATAGAGCAAGCGGGGTGACAAGTGAACAACTCTCCAACCCAAGAGTGTAGTCAAGAAATCAAGGTAACCATTTTAGCAAATGGATAACTAGCAAGCATGCATAGACCATGAAGACAAAAAGACCAAGAGCACTAAGAACAAAGAGCCACTTTAAGCATGTTTAAGCACTAGAGACATAGAAAATAAAAATCAAATGATGAGGCTCCCCTTAGCAAGCAACACAAGAAAATGTTTGCATTTGATGTTTTGACTTGGTTGACAAAGTTTTACAATAGTTGATAGCATAGCAAGTTTGATGTTCAAAAATAATTTCTTTCCAAGCAAGATAGTGACACATGGAGTATTCTTCAAACAATCAAGAAAGGGACAAAGCAACCTTGCATGATACAAGCATATGTGATGTCTCAAAAGAATTCTCTAGAATTATCATCATGTGTATGTTCAAAAGATTTTCACTGGTATACCACATTTGAGAACACATCAAGAAATATCTACCTAAAGGACATGGTTCATTACTCAACAACTTGGCCCATGCTTGATGCTCCTTCACCTTACACCAAGTGGTTGCCCACAAGAGATATTGACTTTGTCATAGAAATGCCATAAGCATAACCAAGGGAACACAGATGGTGAGTGTAAAATCTTGGGGTGATCCGGGTAGTCCACTAGGATTTATCCTTGCACCAAGAAGTTGAGCGGCTAAAAAAGGTAGTTACTAACTTAGGGTGTTTAGATAGGGCTTCCATTCATAGTGTTCCTCTTGCTCCCAATTACGAGACACCTCACCTTGCGATGAGTAACTGATCTCGTGATCACAAGAGTACCTTAAGCATTCTTGCCTAGTGATCTCCCTATGGTCAAAATCTCATAAGTGATCACACTAGGCAAAGACAAACACTAAGTCTACCAAGGTTTTGTGTCCTTGATAGATAGCCTTGGGTTTATAGTGGGTTGGAAGAGCTGGGCAATCTGCTTGTCCCCACTTGGGTCATTCCTCTCAGGTTGTCCGAGAGCAGGCCCTCTAAAGGATTCTAACTACACAAAGAGTGGATCAACTTTCAGAAGTCAAGATTTCTGATTCACCACAAGGGTGAAGAGCATACTCTCCTATTCCAATCATTTTCTCCCAAACCCACTAGAAAGATTCAGTTGCCTCTTACTCTTGAAACCAAATGGTAAGTCAAGATTTCTGATTCACCACAAGGGTGAAGAGCATACTCTCCTATCACCAAAATATTTCAATTGTAAGTTTCAATGTGCCTAAAAATAAACAACTAGTATATGCCACACATTTAAAAGTAAAGAATAAGAAAATTTGGGTTTTTATGCATTGGGAAATCCTGCAAACAATCATTAGTAGCCCTTGTGCATTTGAAGCTTTGACATGTGTTCTTTTTATGCAATATTTCAAAAAAAATTTCACAAGGATGGCAACCTGCAATCACAACTTGTTAGCACCACAAGTTAGTGTGAAATAACATAAAATACTGTAGTAAAAAGTAGTTAGTTGCCTCAAAAATCCAATTTATCTTCCAACCAAGTGCATGTAAAGAAAGTGCAAGTTAATCACAAATGCTCTCATTTTTACTCTTTGATTTTGACCTAGTCAACAAGATTGGACTTGTTTTCTATGATTTCGGATCCAAAAATAGAAATAAAAACAAGAGATCCCTACTAAAAATCAGAGAGCTTTCCAAAAATGTAAGAAATTTTAAAAAATCTCTTCATTTGCTCCCTAGAGATCAATTTTGTCAAAATAGGCTAGATTTATCAAATTGAGTTTTTGATCCCTAATATGACCTCAAAAGTCAAAACACAAAGAAATAACCCCTATTAGAATTCAAAAATTTTCTGAAAATGTAAGTTTTTCAAAAGAATGCACTGATTTGCGATCAAAAATGGCTTTTTATGAAAAACAAAGAAAAAATCATAACTCCCGCAAATCACATCAAAACTCTCTAAGAATCGGACTGAGACATTTTGAACACATAATTAAGCTGTAAAAAAAATTTCAAAACCAAAATCTAAGTGGTTTAAAAGACATGGTCAAATCTTTAAAGCAACTAGATTTTTGGCCTTCAAACCAATCTACTTATGGGTTGGCCTTAAAACCCAAGTGATAATTCTACAAAAGCACTTGATTAGATCTAATATGCTGCTGTAAAAAATTAGAGATGAAATATAAAAGCAAATGGAGCTAGAAACTTGATTCAAGCCCCACGGTGGGCGCCAAAAATGTACACGAAAGTGTCCCACTCTAAACCCTTCTATCCAAATGATTCCATGAGTTTGAAATGCTTGGATGCCAGCTTAGAGCTCCCTATCCATGGAGTGTAAGAGAGTATATTTCAAGAATAAGAAGGCTCTTAGATGAGCCTTAGAGATACTCTTCTTGCTAGTAAACCATGCAATGGGAGGTTCCAAAGACAAGATGCAAGAATGCAAATGTCCCAAGGAGTTCCTCAAGAATGCAATGCAAATGAAAATTAAGCTAGAATGAGATGGAAAGTGGAGCTATGCTAAGCATGGATGAGAGTGTTACAATCCAAATATTAAGCTATGTGAGATAGATTATTGCAAAATAAAAGCTAAACTAATATGCAACATGAATCTAAGCTAAAATGCTATGGTGTGAGAGAATGTAGACAAGAAATAGAAGTTCTCCACAAAGCTCCAAAGAAAATATGTTAGAAAACCTGTAGCATAACAATATTGAAAAGATGGATTGATGATTTGAGGGGTAAATCTCTCTCCCTTTTAAATTCGTATGGACGGTGGAGATCAAGATGAAGATGGTGGATGATCAACGGTGGAATTTGAAAAGAGGAGTGGTCCATGTGCACACACAAGTCAACCAATAGAATATAAGTTGACTTGTCACATAAGACAAAAGTCTCACAAGCCTTTTCTTTTAATTGTAAAATAGAAAAAGGACTTTATGTGTGCACTTTAAGTGGGTTAGAAGAATGGGGTCTTTTATTTAATTAAAAGGGGGCATGTTCTTTTAATCAAATAATAAACTTAGGATAGCATAATCAAACTATAGGTTATAATTAAATAAATTTATTATTAGCAACTTGGTCTAGGTAAATGATTAAATTAATTTAGCCAAAATGTTGAAAAGGGGGCTAATAGTCTAGATGACCATTTTTAGGTGATTACAGCAAGGATATAATAAAGAAAATGAACAACAAGAGGGAAGTTAAGAGGAAGGAGGTTTCAATAGGGATAGAGGCTCTAACAAAAGTTTGAGAAGAAGGAATGGTAATCAAGGTAGGTGTTCTTACTTTGACACCATGAAGTGTTATCAGTGCCATCAGCTAGGAAATCCTACCTAAAAGTTCCCTGAAAAAGGTTCAACTACTCAAGGAACCACAAAAAGAGTCAATTATGTATAGGAAGAATCTAGCAACAACAACAAGCACTCTGAGGTACACCTAGAATCAAGGGAATGGGGGAATCTAATGATAATAAGAACATTGATCAAAGAGATAGTCAAAGAGGGATCAAGTTAGAGGAAAGAACTTTTTTAGGATTAGATGTAAGATCATAGGAAAGGTATGCAAAGTTATCATTGATTTAGGTTCAACTAATAACATAATTAGTGAAGAGGTAGTCAGCAAGTTGAAGTTGAAAAGTATCCCTCATAGGAGTCCATACAAGGTCACATGGCAAAATAAGGGTCAAAATTTATTAGTTGGAGAACAAGAAAGGGTAGAGTTAATTATAGGAAGGTACAAGGATAGAGTACTATGTGACATTCTTCCCATGGATGCATGCCACCTTCTACTTGGAAGGCCATGGAAATTTGATAGTAAAGCTATACATGATGGGACTAAGAATGCATATTCATTTAAGAAGGATGGAGTAACTTTCAATATCCAATCCTTGCTAGAAAAAGGAGAGTTGAAGACCTCAAGACCAAGTGTGCTTATGTTTGGTGAGGAGTTCTTGCGAACACTAGAGGAAGGAGATGGTTTTGGTTTTTCACTAGTTCTAAAGCCTAAGGATGAAAATTCTTCCAAGAAGATAGAAATACCAAATGAAGTACAATAGTTACTTGAGGAGTATAAAACCATTGTAAGTGATGGAAAACTTGCCACCTTGCCCACAACAAGACTTGTTAGCCACCAAATAGATTTCATTCCAAGAGCTACCCTACCAAATAATGTTGCCTATAAGATGACTCCTCAACAAAATGAGGAAATTGCAAAACAAATCCAAGAGCTTCTAAACCAAGGCATAATTAGGAAGAGCATTAACCCATGTGTAGTCCCTACTATTTTAACACTTAAGAAGGGGAGAACTTGGAGGCTTTCTATAGATTCTAGAGCCATAAATAGGATCACTATTAGGTATAGATTTCCAATACCTAGAATTGAAGACCTAATTTATTATTTAGGGGAAGCCAATTATTTCACCAAGATAAACTTGAAAATTGGCTATCATCAAATTACGATAAATGAAGGAGATGAATAGAAGGAAAATTTAAAAACCAATGAAGGTTTGTAAGAATGGCTTGTGATGCCATTTGGTTTATCTAATGCTCCATCTATATTGATGAGGTTGATGAATGAGGTGTTGGTAGGTTAAATTGCTAATTTTGTTGTTGTCTACCTAGATGACATTTTTATTTTTTGGAAAAACTAAAGAGGAATATATTGGGCATATGCAAATTGTTTTAAAAAAATTGCATGATGAGAAGCTAATGATCAATTTGGAGAAGTGTGACTTCATGAAGTAGGAGTTATTATATCTAGGCTTTTTTCTATCTCAAGGTAACCTGAAAATGGAACAAAAGAGAAGGTATATGCCATTCTAGGTTTGCCTACTCCAAAGACTACATAAGATGTGAGGAGTTTACATGGACTAGATTAGTATTGTAGGAATTTTATCAGATATTTTAGTGGCATATGTACACCTATGTTGGACACAATCAAGGGAGGAATGAAGACAAAGTTCATTTGGATACCTCAAGCAGATCAAGGCTTTGAAACTCTCAAGAAGAAGATAGTAGAAGTAATACCTTATTACTCCCTAGTTTTCATAAACTCTTCCAAGTGGATTGTGATGCTAGTAATGTATCCATTGAAGTTGTCCTAAGCTAGGAAGGGATGCCAATATCCTTTCATAGTTATAAACTTAATGATGCCAAGAGAAAGTACTCCTCTTATGACCTAGAGTTATATGCTCTAGTCTAGTCTCTTATGAAATGGAAGCACTTTTTTCTTCCAAAATAATTTGTTTTTTATTCACACAACCAATCCCTCAACTTCCTAAATTCTCAAGACAAGCTAATCAATAAGAATATGAAGTGAGTGGAATATCTGTAGGTCTACACTTTGACAATCAAGCACAAGAAGGGAGTTTAGAATAAGGTAGTTGATGATTTGAGTAGAAGACTCCTCACAATCCAAGAGATTCAACTCCAAATCATAGGTATATATAGTTTCAAAGATCTCTATGTCAATGATGAAGACTTTGCTCAAATCTACAACATATTCAAAGAGTTTCAAAATAATTTTCAAGGTGAATTTGCTGATTATACATTGAAAAATGACCTATTGTTTAAAGGAAGTCAACTTTGTGTCCCTATAGGATCCATGAGGGAGAATGTGATCCAATAGAAGCATAATGGGGCACTTAGTGGTCATTTTGGAGATAACAAGACTAAAGAATAGTCACTAGGTTTTTTTTTTCCTAGGATGACTAAGGACATTAGGCAGTATGTTGAGAGTTGCATAGTGTGTCACAAAGACAAGGGGAAATCCTCAAATTCTAGTCTTTATCAACCACTTTCAATCCCTAGAGGACCATGAAAATGTATTAGCTTGGACTTTGTAGTTGGTCTACCCAAAACAATGCAGGGATATGATAATATCTTTGTGATTGTGGATAGGTTTAGTAAAATAGATCACTTTCTACCATGCAAGACTATACATGACTCTTTTTAGATGGATAATCTATTTTTCAAAGAGGTAGTTAGGATTCATGGACTAGCAATGAGTATTGTATCAGATAGAGACACTAAATTCATGACTCACTTCTAGAAAACCCCATGGAGGAGACTAAGAACTAACTTGTCCTTTGGATTTTCCTACCATCCATAGACTGGTGGTCAAATAGAGATTGCAAATAGAAGTCTTGGAAACCTCCTAAGGTTCCTTACTAAGGAGTATTGGAGACTTGGTATGATCTCATTAGACAAGCCAAATATGTCTATAATGACAGAGTAAATAGGCCCATAGGTAAGAGTCCCTTTGAGATAGTCTATGGCTTGCATCCTAGAGGAGTGCTAGAAATCACAAAACATGAAAGAATAAAGCCCAAGTAGCAGTTATGCCTAAGATTTTGCACAATCAATGAGAGGGATCCATGAAACTATCAGGAAGACATTAAATAAAAATTCTTATGGAGTTAAACACAAAGTGGATGTCTCAAGAAGGAATTTACACGTCCAGATTAGGGATCTTGTGATGGTCCACCTAAAAAAAAAATATTTTAAAAAGGGACACCACACAAGCTCCAAATGAGAAGGCTAGGAACTTGTAGGATACTTTCCAAGTATGGAGAAAATGCATATAATATTAAACTACCTTTAGACCTAGGAATATCACCAATTTTTAATGTTGTACATTTGGTTTCTTATAAAGGACCTAACCCATCTACTAATTAGAATGTCCAGGAGATCCTATAGGATGTTGAAATCCATTAGCTTGGTCCTCATCCACCTCTACAAGTAGCCAAAATATTCGATTATATAACATACAAGCATATTAGGACCAAGGCTTACATGGAATATCTCATCTAGTGGTTGGGAAAAGGTGACAATGATGCCACTTGGGTGAAAGAGTCAAATTTCAAAAGGTTGAGCATTGATCCCAGCATCATCAATCCAATGATGGATTAGTTTTTTTTTTTTTTTAGGAAGTATGTTGTAGGAGAACCTAATCCAAGGTTCATTCTTGCTTTGGAATTTTCATTCTTTTCTTAGGTTGGTCTTGTACTAACTCTAGCCAAGTCAAGATGGTGAATAAGTTAGGAGTATTAGGTAGATATTTGTGGTGTATTTCTAAGTTTTATTTTATGGCTTGGAACATAGGTCAAATACCTTGGAAAGTGTGGGAAAGTTGTTTTTTGAACCCACTTGGTCACCTATGGTGTGATTTTGAGTTTTTATGTGGATAAGGACTCATAGGATGTCATGAAGAAGTTAGAAAGTCAAGTTGAGAAACATTTGTGAAAGTTGTCAAGTAGGCACAATGGCTTAGAAATATGCATATTGGTGCCTTAGGATAACCCTGATAACTTTGATATCATTTTTGACTTAATTAGATTGGTCAAGAGGTCTAATATGGTGATGAGAAAAGTTACTCATGAAACCCAAAAGTTGTCAAGTTTGTGCAATTTTTGAAAAGTTGCTTGACAACATTTTGGGCAAAAAGTTGCAGAATGAAAGAATGAGATTGGTGGTTATTCCAACCACCTAAAACCTCTTTGGGGGTCTATATCTCCAGTATTCAAATTCATCCCAAGGGTTAGGAATTCTAATAAGCCAAATTGAGCAAGTGAATGCACATTTTTCTAGACAATTTTTACCTTTTACATTACATGTACAAACAAATGGATTGAACAGACTAATTTGGTGTTGGATTTTTATTTTTTATGTGTTTACAATACTTTTATCTTCAAGTTTATGGATTTTCATTTTTTATGCTTGTACAATAATTTTATCTTGAAGTTGTTGGATTGTAATTTTTCATCTACTGGGGTTTTGAAAATCTTTTCTAATTAGGTAGTGTGTTGTTCCATTTTTTATTTTTTGGAAAAAAAATGGCTCTCCCACAAATTCATGCCTTGAGTTCTTCATGGTTTCAAGGGAAATGGTATTATTGCCTTTGTACATAATGTATATTAGTTTTAGGGCTCTGATAAGCACAATAATAAGATTTAAGGTGATGCCCTAGGCAAGTCTATGTAGTTGGTTAGGAGATCACAGATCAAGAGAGAAGTTTTGGGGTTTTAAAGTGTTTGGATACTTCAAACTAGTTGGTGCAAAAGGAGGGGGAATGATTAAAGTAAAATTTTAGAGGACAAGTTTTGGAGGGTGAAATAACATACCATAGTCATTTCAGTTAGCATTGCCTTGAAACCCTTAAGAGTAGGCTAAAATTTTGCTTTTAGGTGTGCAAACACATCACAATTCTAAGACTTGAAAAATATTTTATTTTTCCCAAAAGGGTATCTTAATATCCAATTTTTTTCCACCTTCTTTGGAGAAATGTAGAGTTAAAGTCCAAAAACTCAATTTGTAGGATTGATTCTAGTAGCTTTGTTTTGAGCAATTTTGACTTATAGGTATGAAACTTGGTTTCAACTTGCAAAATTGGTGTCCTAACGGTCAAGTAGATTCCAAGGCCATTGGTGTAATTCATCACACTACATGGATGAAGGTTTTGGTCAAGTATCCACACAATCAAGGTCAACATTGTGTAACTTTGGTGTAAGGAGCTAGCCCTAACTATTGGTGTAACTAGGTTAGTATGTGATTGGAGGATAGGATAAAGGTCCTCTAGGGATTAAGGCATTAGGGAACCCTAATACACTAGTAGTAAGCCTAAGTGAATCCTTAAAAGGTAAGGATTTGAAAGCAACTAGACTTAGCATTACATCGCCTATGGTTGGGAGGAAAGTCTCCATGGATCTTCTTGTTTTTGTCTTATGTAATTGTAGGTTTTTTTCTCATTGGATTCCAAGGAATAATTTTTGTGTCACCTATGCATCGATGACATAGGAAAGGAATGTGTCATTTTTTAATGTATTTGAAAGGAAGAAATCCTTCTCCATGTTATTCTGTATTGCATTGTAAAATTTGGACCTTTACTTATGTCTTTTTTGTATTACATTTGTAAAGAAAAAATCTCCAAGAATGTACATTATTGTGAAAAGTAATTTCATGAAAGAGATGATTAACTTGGGAGATGATTATAGGTAATTGAATTTTAATTTAACTCACATTCATTTAGATGTCTTGAAATGGAATGATTTAAGTATCAAATAGTCATAGACGGAATGTGAAAGAGGTTCATTTCAAAGGATAGTCCATTTTTTTGATACTTATTTAATCAATATGCATTGCTTGTGTCATGCTCATGTTGAATAATGAATCAATACATTTCAAAATATTGTTCATATAAAGGAATTTCATGATGCATTAGTTCAATAAGAAATATCATTTAGCATTCCATTACTAATAGGAAAGATTAATCCATTAGTTTCATATTTGATCTTGTGTCAAATGTCTTCCATGTATTAAGTTGATTGTTAAAATTATTGCAATAGATTCATTTATTTAGACCTATACATTTTAATATTAGAATAACATGAAATAACTATCAAGTTAGATTACAAAGCTTAAGTATGGGAGCATTCAACTAGTGTAAGTTAGTGCTCATACATACTTGACAAACTACCTATAGGTGTGAATTAGTTCTCTAGATAATGTATGGAGAAGTTAAAAAAAGACATCTTCCTACAAGAAAATATATTCAATTAAATAATATTACCCTAAGTACACTTAGACAATATCAATTTATGTGATACTCCCTTATCCATACTTATTCATATATAATATCAAAAGAAATCCCCTTGTCATAGGTAAAATTCTATGTAAATAAAAGAAAATATTTAAAGGGGGGATGGCACCCATGCCACCCATCCCCTACATTTTCCAAGAGGATCATGTGAGCATGGAAAGAGAAACAATAAAACTAGGGGAAAGGACCCTGTACTTGAACACCTTAACTTTACACTTATCAAAATCCTACATGGAAATTTCAAATGACTGCCAATTTTTTATAGTAGTTTATTTGGTGACTCAACAACTTATAATTAAGGTTTCAAGTCCACATCACCCATTATGATGCCACATCAACATTCTTTTTTCTAAGTTGTCCAAAAAAACCCAAATAAAAAGTAAGACCAATGGTCATGCATAAAGGGTACCCATATCTGCATGACTAATGTGGCATCATATCATTGGTTAATTTTTATAGCTAAGGGTACATTTTATTCAATTTTTTTTAGTCATCGTTATACTAAAAAATTTATAGCCACAAGTATTTGTATAATGTTATCAAAAAAATTGATCATTAAGTCAGTAAGTGTAGGTAACAAGTCAACAACTCCTATCACAATTGTTGAAACACATTCAAGTACTAGGTCCTCTCTCCTACCTATACTCCTAAACAATCCCTAAATTAATTCATTCCTAAACCCAATACACCATTTTCCTACTAATCTATTTTTCATCAAACTATATGATGGGGAAACCATGTCACACTTAGGATCAAAATTCCACCCACCCACCAAATGCATGACACCTTGGTAAGACCACTAAAAGAACATTAGTTATGTGGTTTGGAAAAGTGGGAGTTTTTTTTATGTTTCAATGTGTGTGTGTGTGTGTGTGTGTGTGTGTGTGTGCGCGCGCGCGCGTGTGTGTGCGTGTGTGTGTATACATACATACATATGTATGTATGTATGTATGTATGTATATATATATATATATATATATATATATATATATATATATATATATATATATATATATATATATATATATATATATATATATATATATATATATATATATATATATATATATAATGTCCCCTCCCCTCAACACCCTTTTCTAGGCATTCCAAATGGTTGCCAAGGTCATTAATGACCCCACCATCCCCAATACTCTCCACATTATGTCTTCCCAAGTCGAGCACCATTTAGGAAATATATACTTTGACCAAGGCTAACACACAACCTTGCATTCACCCTAGGCTCATGTTCCTATGAACCTCCTTAGGCTTGGCAATAAGGGATTGACCAACACAGAAAGGGGGGGCACTTAGATGTTTCTTTGGACTAAGGATGTTAGATTGAGTACTTGATATTAGGGAATAAGAAATGTGTATTAGTATAACCCTTAGAATAAACACTTGATAGTAGGATATAAAAAGTTTTAGGATGTAAAAGATTTTAGGTGACTAGGGGTTTAGGGATTAAAGTGGTATAGGTGTTTGGGGGAAAACTTGGAAATAATTAGCATGTAAATAATATGTAGGATATAATAAATGATAAGTTATAAAGTTATTTAGGTTGTAGTTGAATAAAGTTAGGGTATAATTTTGATAAAGTATATGTTACTTTTTGCATAGAAATAAATAATGGTTATTATGGAGTAATATTTGGGCAAAAATGTAGTGTTAAGAATTTATTAATGAAATATGGATTCAGGGGTATCATGGAAATGAATTAGCATATGGTGGTGACTAATTTGAAATTTGGTGATTTATGTTGTAATAATGTTAAATAGGCTATTTATAAATAATAGAAAAAAAACTATATTAAATAGGAATAAGAAGCTTTTTAGTAGGCATTACTATGTAACACAGGGAGGGTAAAAAACTAGGGCCAATGGCACATCCAACTATCCAAACTACCTTGCAAGAGTTAATATAGTGGAAACACATCACAAAGAACAACAACCAAAGGAGGATAAAGAGAAAATACACATTGATTCATCAAATAATCAGCATACATGCCCAACTATAAGGCCTTCTAGGTTATGGCTAGATACAAAATACATTCAAATCCACAATCTACCTTCAAATTAAGATTTCTAGACACATATGCTTTTGACTTTTACATCCTCTAAGTTTTGCTAAAACTTAGTCCTAGACCTCCTTAAATACTTGTGCTACCACAGGTCATCTTATCACAAAATTATACCTTACATTAAATGGATACATAACCACAAGTTGGCTCACGTCAAATATCAACTACCAATATGAAAACTAAATATGTGAAAGGTCAGCCCAAATTGGAGCCAGACATAAACAACTTAGTCAAAGAAGGACAAAGAGAAATACTAGTACTCAGCACTAACACTAACACTTGACACCAATAGATTCACTTGGCGCATAAAAGAACACTCAACATCCACTATAGCTATAGTAACTCGGCATCCACTAGAGCTATAATAACTTAGCATCCACTAGAGCTATAGTAACTTGGTATCCATTAGAGCTATAGCCACTCAACATCTACTAGAGCTATAGTAACTCAGCATCCATTGAACATCACAACAGCAAGAGAAGATTGGAAACACTAGCACTTGGCTCCAACATGAAGAATGAACAAAGATAAGTAGGATAACAAGGTAACTCAGGATGCTCCTACATCAAACAATTGAGGTTGAAATAAATGATTCTCATGAATTATTGAGATGTCACAACCTGAGCTAAATCGAACTCAAATTGAGAAATCCATGAAGCATCTTAAATATATGTGTTCTTCCACTTCACCAAATATTCATAGTAATCTTTTCCTCTTGTGGTCTTGTCAACTCTCTGATCCAATATCTATTCAACTTCTTCAATCTACTTCTTAGGATAATTTTTTGATACAACAACTTCATCATCTAACTCATGATACTTATACAAGTCAGAAATATTGAATATAAGAGATATATCCATGTCATTGGGTAACTCAAATTCATAAGCATTACCACTATCAAACTTCTTCAAGATCTTACAAGTTCAAAACTTCTTCATCTTTAGCTTATTGTATGTTCCAACAGGAAATCTTATTTTCTTCAAATGAACCATCACCTCATCACCAACTTCAAAATCATGATGTCTTCTAGACTTATCAGCATTCTCCTTATATTTTTTATTACTTTTTTCCATCCTCAACTTTAGTTATGCAAAGATTCCATAAAATCAAAAAAATCTTCCCCTACAACACTTCTATTTTCTTCAACAATATCTCTCAAATGTAATATACCTCTAGGCTACATTCTAGTAACAATCTCAAAAGGTGTTTTCCATGTACTCTGATGGGGACACAACCCAAGCACAGAATGGACACAACAAGAAAAGGGAAATTGTATTAACTGTAAAAATAAGCTAGTACATTCAGTATAGAGAAAATAGACTTCAAAACATGCCCTAAGGGCTTACAATAGCACAAAACTGGAGATAATTTCTCCTTTTGGTACCTCCTCTCAAATTCCACTCCGAACTGCCTTTTACAATGCTAGAAATGTCCTTAAATAGATCCTAGAGGGTTAAGGACTAGGAATACATTCTAGAAAGTGCTGGTATGCATCCACCAACCAAGTAGAAGGCTCTAGAAGTTGCGTTAGAAGTTGGTGCAAATCTAGAAGATTCCAAAAATGGTAACCGAACTTTCAGAAGGCATAACTTTTGAACCGTAGCTCCGATTGATGAACAGTTTACATTTTTGGAAAGCTCTCGAAGCGCTCTATAGCCCTATGGACTAGCTTCACTCATCCCGCATTTTTTGGCCCTTTTTGAAGTCATTTAATGCCCCTAACCTGACTTTGAAGAATTCTTAAGAGGTCTCCAGAAACTAAAAAATTGCAATAACTTTCAAACCATGGGGCCTTTTGACCTGATTCTTTTCTAGAATGCTCTAAATTAAAATTACATTCATCCAGCCAATTTACACCTTCTAGTTCACCAAAATGATGGCTCAATTACATACTCCTTTTTTTTGGCATTTACACGTATCCCAAATTGTTTAAATACTCTATCCTAGAACACTAATAGTGAAACTATGAGAGTTGGAACTTTTATTTGACCCAAATGGGTATCCAGAAATGAAAACACGTGAAACAAAAACTAAGTCTAAGTACATTTTTTGGGTGACACGGGATTTCCCTTATACCTCTGGATGCTCCTGCATCATACTCCTATTGATAGAATTATTAAATGCAAGCTCAACTTGTGCTAACACTTCCCAATTACTTGGCTTATCTCCCACTAAACATCTCAAAAAATCACCCAAGATTCTATTCACAACCTATTTATGTCCATCTATCTATGGATAGAATGTAGAACTAAACTTCAACTTAGTACCCATCGTCTTCCACAAAGTCTTCCAAGAATAACCAACAAACTTATTGTCTATGTAAAAAATAATACTTCTTGGTAATCCATGCAATCTCACAATCTCTTTAAAAAAAAGTTCAGCAACATACTTAGCATCTAATGTCTTCTTACATAGTATGAAATGAGCCATCTTAGAAAATCTATCCACCACAACAAATATAGAATCATACCCTTTCACTATCTTAGGCAATCCAAGAACAAAATCCATACTAATGTCACTCCAAGGTTTCTTAGGAACAATAATAGGTGTATATAAACCAATATTTTGACTTACTCCTTTTACAACTTGAAAAACTCCACAACTCTTCACAAATTTCTAAACATCCTTATACATTTGTGGCCAATAATACTTATCCTTCAACAAACTCAATGTCTTATCAATTTTGAAATGTCTAGCCAATCCACCACTATGATTTTTCTTAATCAAATTCAACCCCATAGAACTTCTAGGAATACATGACTAAATACCTTTGAACAACATACTTTCTTGAATAAAATACTCAGCATATTTACTTATATGATTTGTTAGATTTGGTGCTCTACACTTTCTCCAAACCTTAGAAAAATTAGGTTTTGTATCACACAACCCTGTCATGTCTTCAAAACTAATAATTTCAACCTTCATCTCAATCAATAAAGAATGTCTTCTTCTCAATGAATCAATAACTCTATTAGTAACTCCACTCTTATTCTTAATGACAAATGTGAAACTCTACAAGTACTTAACCCACTTTATATGTCTCCGATTCAATTTATGTTGACTTTGCAAGTATGTAAAGCTTTATGATCAATATAAGACACAAATTCTTTAGGAATCAAATAATGTCTCCACTTCTCCAATGCTTGAACAATAGTATAAAACTCTTGATCATATACATAATACTTCCTTTTAGCATTATTTAATTTTTCACTAACCTTCTTGATTTAATACAACTCCTACTACACTACCACTTGCATCACATTCAACTTGAAATACCTTATTGAAATCAGGAAAAGCTAGTATAGGTAACTTAGCAACCTTTTGTGTCAAAGTCTCAAAACTCTTATAAGCTGCATCTGTCCACTTAAATTCCTTTTTATCTCTTCTCATTGCATCAATCATAGCATATGAAATGATCTTACCTAACCCATATTCTCAAGTGTAGGCCATTCCAAAATTTATTTTTCCTTCTCAAGATCCATCTTCAAACCATTAGCTAAAATCACAAATTCCAAATTCACAATCTCCTCTTGCATAAAAGAACACTTCTTCAAATTAATCATCAACTTCTTCTCTTTCAATCTCTGCAATACTTATCTAACATGTTCAAGGTGTTTGTCCTTAGTCTTACTAAATATCAAAATTTCATCCAAATAAACAATCACGAACTTACCCAAAAATATTTTTAGGACTTCACTCATCGACCTCATGAAAGTACTAGGTGCATTAGTAAAACCAAAAGCATAACCAACCATTCATACAAACCATCTTTTTTCTTGAAAGTAATCTTCCATCCATCACCTTCTCTAATTATGATCTAATGATAACCACTCTTCAAATCAATCTTTGTAAAATACTTTGCTCCACTCAAACAATTCATTATGTCATCCATCCTTGACATAAGAAACCTATATTTCACAGTGATCTTGTTAATAGCTCTAAAATCAGTACACATTCTCCATTCTCCATTCCTTTTAGGTGATAATACAATAGGTACATCACATGGACTCAAGCTTTCTTTGATCAAACCTTTATGTAATAACTCATGGGCTTGTCTATTAAGCTCTTCATTCTTTATAGGTGTCAACCTATATGGTGCTTTGTGTAGAAAACTAGCTTCAGGAATCAGATTGATACAATCAATTATACTTCTCATTGGAGGTAAACCATCAAGTATGTCCTCTGCAAAAATTTCTTTTTTCTTATTTAGTAATTTTACAATTTCTTCTAGTACTTTATCAATACCACCAACTATCACTCAGTCACTACTAACTAGTACTTGGTTAACACTATTTTTTGGAACATGGTTACTATTGACACAACTCATTCTCCTTGGAATTATAGCTAAAAAAATTTGATTCTTTTTCATTACCTTTTCAAATTGTTTCCCATTAACCATGCAAATTTTTATAGTAGTACAATTAACCTCATCTAGACTTTCAATTAAAGGTAGCAATATTTGTTTCTTCCCATTCACCCAAAGAATCTACTGATTTAATCTTCCATCATGTATAGCATATCTATCATATTGACAAGGTCTACCCAATAGAATATGACAACAATTCATAGGCATAATATCACACAAAACTTCATCAAAGTAATGTCTAATCTTGAACTTCACAAGGCATTGCTCACTTACCAATATCTTATGCTCATCTTTGATCCATGAAATACAATAGGGTTTAGGATGCTTCAGCCTTTTCAATTACAACTTTTTAACCAACTCTTTTGATGCCAAATTTGTAGAACTTCCACTTTCAATGATCACTTTGCAATATTTTCTAGCCAACTTACATCTTGTCTTGAAAAGACTTCTCCTAAGGATGGGTTTCTCATCACTTCCCTTATTACATAAGGTTATTCTCACCATCAAAATTTCTTTAGCCTTAGGTCCATTTGGTTAACCCTCATCATCTCCTTGAGCCACAACATTTATGTTACCTTGTCCACTTTTAGAAGATCTACATTCAAAAGATCTATGTCCCTTTTTACCACATCAAAGACAATTACAATTAAAACCACCTCTAGAATAATTATTACCTCTTCCTTGGTAAGAATTTGTACCTCCTTGGTAAGAATTACCACCTTTCCATTTAGTCTTTCCTTTTTCATCATTCTTCCATTCAAATTTTACCTTATCTTGTATAGAATTATCAAATCTGCCACCTTCACCATAAGATCTACCTCTACCTCTTTGTCTTTGTTCATGCTTCTTTGTCAATATTTCCTTGGCCTTCAAGGTGTATTGGTATGCTTCTTCCACACTTTTCAAATTCACAAAATTTATTTAATCTTGAATTCTAGATCTCAATCCATTTATGTATCTTGCAATTTTCAACATCATCGTCAACATGTCTAGATTTGATCTCCAACCTATAGAATTATTTAGTATACTTATTCTTCACTCATGTCTCTTCACCTCAAATTTTTCATCTTTCTCAACAAGCTAACTTGGTAATTAGTAGGAAAAAAAAATTTCTTTACTTTGTTTACCATCTTTGGCCAAGTCTTGATCTTTTCCTTTCCTCTCCTTTTTCTATCAATTTGCAAATGCTCCCACCACAGGGAGGCATGACCCTCAAATCTTGTAACAACAATTTTCACCATCCTATAATTAGGAGTGTTTTCATACTCAAAGAACTTCTTCATATCATAGATCCAATCTAATACAACATTGGTATCTAATTTTCCATCATAAAGAATAACTTCTACAACAAGCTTTCAATTTTCTTGACAGAACACTCTCAAAAACCTTGCTTCATCTTGATCTTCTTCATGTTTTGGATTATAGTTTTGTGCTACTACTTCATCATCACTTACATCATCAAGTTATGCTTCTCTCCTTTGGTTTATCTCCACAACATCTAATTTGGCTACAATTTGGCTACAATTTGTCTCAATGTATCTAATATTGCATTATCAACATTTCCTCTACCTCAAACCATCTTTAAAAATATAGTTCTTTGACTCTAATACCATCTAACTTAGGGAGGGTGAAAAACTAGGGCTAATGGCACACCCACATGCCCAACTATAAGGCCTTCTAGGTTATAGCCAGATACAAAATACATTCAAATCCATGATCCAACTTCAAATTTGAATTTCTAGATACATATGCATTCAAATTTTACATCCTCAAAGTTTTACTAAAACTCAATCCTAGACCTCCTTAAATACTTGTGTGGCCATAGGTCAATCTATCAAAAAATTAAACCTTACATTAAATGCATGCACAACCACAAGTTGGCTCACATCAAATATTAACTACCAATATCAAAATTAAATACATTCAAGGTTGGCCCAAACTGGAACCAGACATAGACAACTTGATCAAAGAAGGACTAAGACAAATACTAGCACTCGACACCAACAGTAACACTCAGCACCAAGAGATTCACTCGGCACATGAAGGAATTCTCAATCCACACTAGATTTCTATAGTAACTCAACACTACTAGAGCTACAGCAAATTGACATCCACTAGAGCTATAGTAACTTGACATCCACTAGAGCTACAATAACTTGGCATCATTGAACATCATGGAAGCAATAGAAGATTGGAAACATTGACATTCGGCTCCAACATGGAAAATGAACAAAGATGAGAAGGATAACAAGGCAACCCAAGATGCTCTTGCACCACTATGAGAACTAGAATGCACTTAGTAAGTGAAATAAATATAATAATTAAGATATAGAGGTCTATAAATTCTAGTAATTATATTTATTTAATTGGGAAAGTAGTAACCAACTAAGTAAATTATGGGGGTGTAATTAGTTGAGATAAACCAAAAAAAATTGAACATGTAAAACCTAAGGTACCTAGTTAGGAGTAGTGTAGTAATAGTTATCTACAAATGTGTTATACATTGTTACTTAAGTTCAAGTATTTATGTCAAATATTCATTCTATTTGATAACAAAAGCATTCAATGGTTCCAAACCTTACCACACTTTTATAATGTTATATATGAATGTACATTATGTAATGAGTGTCAAAGGAGATAAGTATACTTTAGTATTTATGACTAGTGACAAGAGATAATCATGCATATTTCATCTTCTTAACATCATGTGACCCTACTATGGATTTCAAAATCAAACATAACTATGAATTTGTTTACTTGTCAACCTATGCAACTGTGAATCTATGATCATAAATATTCTTACGTGATTCTTAAAATGCACAAAATATATCCTTAAGGTAGGATGATAATATTAATGGACTTCTTACTTATTGATAATTATACTATTTACACTAATAAGAAATAATCTCTCTTTGAAGATTGTTACCTAGTCTATAGATCGTGACTAATAAACCAACAGACCTTAGCAATGATAGAATTGAGAGTTTTATAGTATTGGATTTATTTTCCCACCAACTTATTTATGATACATCAATTCATTCATTGAATCATGATGCCAACTAGAATTAAACATTCAAATAAGCTATTTAGGGATCCCTTCAGTTAGTGAATTGTTGCATGTAGAAATCCTAGAAACATAATTGTTACCAGAGACCTTAACTAGATGTGTTTTGAACTGCTACCTAATTAATTACCTAGTTGCCAATGTATAAGTTATGTAATGTTCCAAGTTTTATCTCATAAAATAATAAAATAAAATTGTAGTTGTGTTTTGCCTATAATCTTTGGGCATGACACTCACCTAGAAGTTATCAACATCTGTTTGACATAAATCGATTGTATTATCAGAGTAAAAGAATTCAACAATATATTCATACCTTGGCTCTTTGTTTGTTTCGATATTTTGATAATTTATAAGAATAGTTTCATAGGACAAGTCTAGTTGTATATGTCCTCCAGCTATGTTCGACCATTTCTTCAAAGTAACATGTCATAATAGGTAGGAACTTTGAACTCCATAATATTATATCTTACAAGACATATTAGGGCATGTTGGGAATCTAAAATCAATATTTTTAATGACACCCACTATAGATACTAATATGTTTTCCATAGAATAACACTTTCCACAAGAGATATCTACTTTTAGTCCTTGCTCCTTGATAACTTCAGCAAGCATTATATTCATAGGTGCTCCTAAGTCCACCATGCAATTTCTTACTAATTTATTTTTAATTAATAGTGTTAGGTAAAAAGGGTCCAAATGTGGAGTATTTTATTTGATATTTATCCCCATACACTCAAAAGTGTCCCACTCTAAACCCTTCTATCCAAACGATTCCATGAGTTTGGAATGCTTGGATGCGGCTTAGAGCTCCCTATCCACGGAGTACAAGAGAGTGTATTTCAAGTTCAAGGGCTCTCAGATGAGCCTTAGAGATACTCTTTTTGCTATTAAACCATGCAATGGAAGGTTCCAAAGACAAGATGCAAGAATGCAAATGTCTCAAGGAGTTCCTCAAGAATACAATACAAATGAAGATTAAGCTAGAATGAGAATGCAAAATGCAGCTATGCTAGAATATGAATGAGAGTGTTACAATCCAAATATTAAGCTATGTGAGATAGATTATAGCAAAATATAAGCCAAACTAACATGCAACATGAATCTAAGCTAAAAATGCTATGGTATGAGAGAATGTAAACAAGAAATAGAAGTTCTCCACAAAGCTCCAAAGAAACTTGTTAGAAAACCTGCAGCATAACAATATTCAAATGAGGCATGCTTTGAGGGGGAAAACTCTCTCCCTTTTAAAGTTGTACGAATGGTAGAGATCAAGATGAAGATGGTGGATCAACGGTAGAATTTGAAAAGAGGAGTGATCCATGTGCACACACAAGTCAACCAATAGAATATAAGTTGACTTGTCATATAAGACAAAAGTCACAAAGCCTTTTCTTTTAATTGGAAAATAGAAAAAGGACTTTATGTGTGCACTTTAAGTGGGTTAGAAGAATGGGGTCTTTTATTTAAATAAAAGGGGACATGTTCTTTTAATCAAATAATGAACTTAGGATAGCATAGTCAAACTATAGGTTATAATCAAATAAATTGATTATTAGCAATTTGGTCTAGGTAAATGATTAAATTAATTTAGCCAAAATGTTGAAAAGGGGGCTAATAGTCTAGATGACCATTTTTAGGTGATTACATTTGCCCCTCTTTGACTAATGCATGATCGATCTGGGAACACATTATGTCAAAGAAAATAGAAAGCCAAGTAGGTGGTGATAGATATAGATATCTGATTTTGAAGAATGAAATGTAGAAAAAGATAGCAAGTCCTAAATGTACAGCCTAATAGTGGTAGTACTGAACACTAGGAAAAGATGATGTTAGAATTAAAGAAGAATGCTAACACTTAGCTAAGTAGATAGATTGAGAACAAGTGAGAAGATCAAACAAATGCTCCGAAGAAATAAATAGCTGTAGCAATCAGTGATAGAGTATTTCTGCCCCCTAAGGATCGAAATTGAAATGAGGTAAGGGGATGCAAAAACTGGCTAGACATGAGAAATTAGAATATAGAAATGTCCAAGATGACAGATAGATGATTAGAACCCAAGAATGACTATATAAAAAAATTGATAAAATGCCCCAGTTTGACTAGAGTTGACCTTGAAGGATATAGTATAAAAATTAGGTCAAAACGAGTAGAAAGGTGATTTTAGACATGAAAGAATGAATTGAAGTAGATATGAAGTATGAAAATGATGAAGGCATGAAGAAATGAAGATGCCCCAGTGATGATTCAGAGATTAGACCTCAAAAGGTCAGCTAACTGCTCAGAAGAAAGTAGAATTTGAAAAGACAATTTTGACCATCAAGATGATCTCGAATTTGGATTTCGATCCTGAAAATGAATCCAAGACATCAAAATTATTTAAGAGGTCAAAAATTTATATAATGTGATGATAAGATAGAAAAGAGATGAAGCGATAGATTAAGAAGGTGATAAGACATGAACAAGAAGAAAGTAAAGAAATATATGAAAGTAGTTAGCTGATATGTTTGTGAAAAGATGAAGAGAGAGCTCTCCCCATATGCAAGAATGCAAGACTAAGCTAGAAAATGAACCTAAAATGCAAGCTAATATGCAAAGTGGTTTACTAGCAAGAAGCGCATAACATTTAGACCCTTAATTTCATCATTTAGCATTTATTAGGGACATCATGAGATCATACAACCATCACTAGTATAACTATGAGGATATGAATATGATCGATATTCAATAGGTATGTGAAAATCTAATCTAAGCATCAGAGACATGTAAGTCAAGATAACTATGCGATTAGATTCCCTAAGTTTAATTTAGCAAGATTACACTTGTATCAAGGCGTAAGTGCCAGGATAAACCCTGAGTGCGGTCTTGCAAAATAGTCAAGGATGATACATTTGTAAGTCAAAATGTTGAATAGGACAAGCATAAATGCTTACAACACTATAGACAAACAAAGTATACCCACAAGCAGAAATCAAGAAAATATGTCCCATGCCCCTAGTCTTCTAGTCAATGACATCCTTGAAAGACTATTAGGGATGGAACATATAGTAAAGAAATCATCATAGACAACACACAAAGTAGATAAAGGTCAGCATAACTCAGTCATTTAAGTGTTTAAAGTGCGTGTGTGTAAGTCACTTGGCCATTTCTTCAAGACTTGATTCTGATAGTGAGAAATATTGCGACATCAGAGATCGTAGGTAAACTATCTGAAAAGTGTTGAAAAACACTTGATGTCAAGGTGGGGGAAGTGTTGAGAAACACTATTTTGTGAGTTGTCAAAGAAACCCAAATGCACAAGAATACCTCAAAAAGGCTAAGTAGTTATGCCCCCGAGATGAAGACAAGAAAAAATTCCAAGCTAGGAAATGTGTAGCGAAGTGGATGATTGAGATTGATAGACAGAGGTGCAAGGGTCTCAAGTAACACCTGTTTCCAGATTTTCACCACTTGACAGATTTTTTCAGGACTTTTTTCAATTTTTTTGTTTTTTTATATATATATATATTTTTTTTGGTGACACATCAAAGCACTTATTGCTAGGTTTTCACTAAGATGATCATTTTTTCAAGAAATTTTCTAATTTTTAGGATTTTTTCAGCATCATATATGATTTTTTTTGGAATTTTTTAGAAGGTTTTAGATATCACTAGTTCTCAAGCAAGATCGCATCATTTTCTCCCAATGTCTAGCAAGGTATAGGATATGATGGAGCAATGAGCCAGTGGATAAGAAAAGATGGATGAAAAAGAGTATGAAGCAAGTGAAAGTGATCCTCAAGGACTGACTCCTCAAGAGTACCCAAGCTAGGGAAAGAGGTGAAATAGTCATATGAAGCATGTTTTGGATAAGCAATGGAAATAATGAGAAAGATAGCATGTAGGATAAGCAATAAAGCCAACAAGTGAGATAGCATGAAGTGTGTAGTCCAAAAGAGTAGCCATGTCAAGAGACCTATGAGAACCATGTTTCATTTATTATGATCAAGACCAAGGGGTCAACTAGATAGTATAGAAATGGGATAGAGCAATAAGAATAAAGCTCAAGATAGAGGCTATGAGTGAATGGGAGATCACAATAGAAAATTTCGTGGATAAGATAGCCAATATGCAAAGATAGCTCAACATTGTCAAGATCAAAGAGAGAAAAGGGGATAGATGGATGATGGAAGAATTATGCATGATGTCTGTTTGCCAGGTTCTCATCATGGTACTTATCCAAGGTGCCACAAGAAGTAGTTTTCACCATAAGATGCATTTATTTCTCTTTACTTTTGCTACCAAGGTGCCACAAGAAGTAGTTTTCACCAAGGCACTTTTTTTTTTTTTCATTTTTTTCAATTTTTTCTTGTTTTTTTTTTTTTTTTAAATTTTTTTTAGAAAGAGCTGAAGCTGTTTGAATGTAGATAATGCTCCTATAGAAAAGATAAGTCATGATAAGCCAAGACGATAGAAAGGTATGCTCATAGATGTTGATAGGGTGATGAAAGAGAAATGGTAGTAGGAAGAGTATATGGAGGATAATAGTTCATGTATAGAAAGTTAGTATAAGCTTTAGAGGATTTCATGAGGGTAGTTGAAATATTGTACAAGATCAACATTGTCACACACCTTGAAGGGTATTGGAATGATGGAGGAATCATGGATGAAATAGCTTGAGATTTAGATGTATGAGGTGGTAGAAGAGATTTGGAAAAAAGTGGAGTGGAAGGCTTTGGAATATTTTTAGAAAGATTTTTGGAAGAAGATGGAATGGAAGCCTTTGAAAGCTTGAATGTCAACTTTGAAGTATTTTCAATATTCAAGTCTTTTAAAAGAGACTTGGGAATCCATATAGCTTTAGATTTTCCTTTGGATACTTCAAAACACATTTCTTCAATAATAGGTTTAGGAACCCATATTTTCTTTGATTTAGCTTTTATAATAGTGGACATTTGCAATCTCTTTTGTGCTTTCTCCTTCTTAGCATTCACATGTCGATTAGATGGGACATAGTGATCTTTCTTTTTCAATGGATTCTTATGTTTATTCTCACTTCCAAAGGACTTGGGATTTGTGGATGAATAAGGATGATATGACTGATTTAGATGTATAGATGGGTGAAAATTCATTAAGGATGAGTGTCTTTGTTGATCTTGAGGTATGATGGGAGAGCTAGAAGTGGAAAGTGTAGGAAATGACGGAACATAAAGTCCCAATATAGATGGAAGGTTTGAAGGCTTTAGCTTTGATGGATAAGGACCAAGGATAGACTTAGGAGATGAAAATGGATAGTGAAAAGGGGCATCAACATCTTTAGAGTGAGCAACATGGTCAAAGCCATCAATAGACTCATGAGTAGCTTTGACAGGAGCAACATTTTTAATAGGAGCACTTGAAGCTTGAGTAAAATTTTGAA
Organism: Cupressus sempervirens; assembly: GCA_028749045.1. NCBI lineage: Eukaryota > Viridiplantae > Streptophyta > Pinopsida > Cupressales > Cupressaceae > Cupressus > Cupressus sempervirens. The sequence continues at coordinate 425,937,653 of CM053793.1, read as the reverse complement.
GTGGATATGGAGAAGTAGAACACGAGGGGACACTTTGATCTTGACAAGTAGCTTTGGATAGCATAGGAAGAGAACTTTTCTCATAATTTTTAGTAAGCTCAAGGGAGATAATGGAAGTGCTATCTTCATCATACTTAGGAGGTGGACAAGATATAGGATATGGAGGGGAAAAATCTTGAAAGAGATGAACGGGTTCTTGATCTTGATCTTTCTTGACATTTATAGCTTTTTCTTTTTGAGAGTCCTCTTGACATGGAGCCACTTCCAAGGACAAGGGAGAATGAAGAGTAAATGGAGTAGTGTTTGGATTAGGCATAGTAGTGCATGAAGGTTGAGGATGTTTAGGATTAGTAGCATGGAAAAGGTTTGCAACCAAGGGAAGGTTAGCTTGAGTTTCTTTTATAGGTAGCCCTTGAGGATACACGTAGTCAATGTGGAAAGCATTAGGTTCCTTTTTTGATAGAGGCATGTTGGAAAGCTTTGAAGTGTTGGGAGATGCATGAGTGTTGGAAGAAGTGGAAGATTTAATGGAGCCACTACTAGACATAGGTTCATCAATGTAATCTTGCTCAAGAGAAGTATCCTCAGCACATGAGTCACTAGAGGTTCCAAGATCAACAATCTCATCATCAATGAGATCTTGGATTTTATGTTTCAGCTCTATACAATTAGAAGTAGCATGGTCATTAGATTGATGATAGGCACAATAGGTATCCAAGAATGGATTTCCATAGGAGCTAGACTTAGGCAACATGATGAGCTTGGTGCCAAGAAGTGTTCTCAAAATGTCATCATAAGAATTCCCCAAGGAAGTAAAATTTCTCTCAAAAGTATGTCTAGAGTCCTTTGGTTGCTTCCCAAGTGAATAGCATGCATACATGTCTTCATCATTGTCTTGGTCAAAGATAGGTTTATCATGAAATTTTGATGTATGCTCCAAGGATGTATCATTTTCTTGTTCTCTAAAGAGGTCTTTAGATCTAGAAGATGAAGACATTTGATGTCTTGAAGCAGAGCATGTAGACCTAGAAGAAGAGGATGACCTCAAAGAAGGTGACTCACATGCATGTAAAGACCTTAAGGAAGATTCGTGTAATGATGCACTCTTCTCCTCTAACCTTTTCTCAAGTTTAGACTTCATTTCTGTCATGCGCTTAGAGAGATGAAGGTAAGAAAGATCATTTGTCTCTTCTAGTTCTTTGTATTGCACATATAGATCTTGAAACTCTTTAGTGACATGGAGGATATCATGATCATCTAGATTCGGTTGAAGTTTGGTAGCACAAGGTTTAGATCCCATAGTTTTAGATGCAAAGCCAAGCATAAAAGAGCCTAGAAGATAACTTGATGTTGAAACTATAGGAGGTAGAGTGTTCACTTGCCAAGATAGTAGAGAGAGATTAAAGCAACTTGTCAAACAATATGTCCCACGGTGGGTGCCAAAAATGTACACTCGAAAGTGTCCCAGTCTAAACCCTTCTATCCAAATGATTCCATGAGTTTGGAATGCTTGGATGCCAGCTTAGAGCTCCCTATCCACAGAGTGCAAGAGAGTGTATTTCAAGTTCAAGGGCTCTCAGATGAGCCTTAGAGATACTCTTCTTGCTAGTAAACCATGCAATGGGAGGTTCCAAAGACAAGATGCAAGAATGCAAATGTCTCAAGGAGTTCCTCAAGAATACAATACAAATGAAGATTAAGCTAGAATGAGAATGCAAAATGTAGCTATGCTAGAATATGAATGAGAGTGTTACAATCCAAATATTAAGCTATGTGAGATAGATTATTGCAAAATAGAAGCTAAACTAGCATGCAACATGAATCTAAGATAAAATGCTATGGTATGAGAGAATGTAGACAAGAAATAGAAGTTCTCCACAAAGCTCCAAAGAAACCTGTTAGAAAACCTGCAGCATAACAATATTCAAAATGAGGATTGATTGAGGGGGAAAGCTCTCTCTCTTTTAAAGATGTATGGATGGTAGAGATCAAAATGAAGATGGTGGATGATCAATGGTGGAATTCAAAAAGAGGAGTGATCCATGTGCACACACAAGTCAACCAATAGAATATAAGTTGACTTGTCATATAAGAAAAAAGTCACAAAGCCTTTTCTTTTAATTGGAAAATAGAAAAAGGACTTTATGTGTGCACTTTAAGTGGGTTAGAAGAATGGGGTCTTTTATTTAATTAAAAGGGGACATGTTCTTTTAATCAAATAATGAACTTAGGATAGCATAGTCAAACTATAGGTTATAATCAAATAAATTGATTATTAGCAATTTGGTCTAGGTAAATGATTAAATTAATTTAGCCAAAATGTTGAAAAGGGGGCTAATAGTCTAGATGACCATTTTTAGGTGATTCTAATCCCAAGATAAACAATCAGTGTCTCCATAACATTAGTATAACCTTCTTTGTTGGTTTCAGAAAAAAATTCAAAACTTCTTTTTCAAATTCAAGAATGTTAACTATTTCTAAAAATGGCACTAAATCTTTTAATTGTGACAAAGTATTAGAAATGAATGAATTATTACTCCCTGATTTCTTACTAATTAAAGAATGAGTTACTTGGGGTTAGTCTATTGTTGGTTCTAGAGCATCACTTTATCCTTGTCCTTCTTGTGTTGGGTAGTCATCCCAATCTTCTTTCTTATATTAGGGTTTATAGTTCTATTTCTTAATCCATAATTACTCCTCTCTTGATCAACTATTCTAACTATACAAGCCCTTCTTTCTTCTTTGATTTTTATGCTTATCATACACCTTTCATCATTATTAGAAAAAAATAATTGAATGTACTATTTCTTTATTCTATTTGTATGAAAATCAAGAATCTACTCTTCTTCATATGAGTCATCTCCTCCCCAAAAAGGTTCACATGATAATACATTCACTATTTGTTGATCATCTCCAAGATGAATTTGTTCTTCCAATGTACTTCTTGCTACTAGACATTGTTCTGGCACATGAGGTAGTTTATATGCTTTACACCTAGCACCATTTTCAACATAACTATTATTCTCCTTCAAAGGACTAGGGGTTTCATTTTCCTTCTCTCTTCTATCATCTTTCTAAGATGTACTATAAGGCATATCTTGTAACATGTATCTATTTGACTTATAATATGATTTGTCATTCCTATTAGATCTTATTCCCTCATTGTTATTATACCTAACATGATATCCTTGATCATAGAAAAATGTTTATGAATCTTATCTTCCTCCTTATTTGGTTTAGGCTTTTTAGGATCAAATAATCTTGGGTCATCTCTTTTACCAAATTTACCCACAACCTTTCTATCATTCTCAATTGGCCTTACAACTTTTAAAGATTCTTGTAATGTGCTTGGTTTATGTGACCTTATCTCATAGTAGGTCTTACTTTCAAAATAACTTAGGTAAAATTTCGATAGGAATGAATCAATAGGTTTAATGTCTCTGGGTATTCTATTTAGAAATTTATTAAACCTTTTATTAAATTCAAATACTGGTTCATTGATATTTTTCTTAATGTTAGCTAATTCATGTGAGGCAAAAGAAGTATCAGTATGATTCCCAAATTTGTTAAAAAATAAATCAAAAAAATCTTGCCAACTTTCTATAGATTTATCAAGTAGCCCTCTATACCATTCAACAAAATTATTAGTTAATGACTAGACAAAAAAAATCATAAAAACATCTTCAATAATGTTCTTCAAATTAATCATGTGCTTCAGAAGATTGATTTTCTTCTTCGAAAAATTTAGGTATAGAAGCTCACAAATAATTTGATATAGAGTTTGGGAAACCTACTATCTTGGTGAAACCTAATTATTTATATATCTCAATAACTATTTGGGCCCTTACTCTTTGATTTATGTGGTGATAGTTTTGTTTTCTTTGATTATTCACCATACTATTTTTATTATTGGTATGATCTTTTCTCCAATCACCATTAGACTTATTCCTTTAATTCTTATTTTGATTAGGGGCATGAATTGTATTGCCACCCTTATTATAGAAGGGATCATTATGTATAGTACTACATACAAAATTTATATTCTTATGGGGAGTACTAGTACATTTAGAGGACTAACCTTTTTTCCTTTATTGCCTTCCCTCATATTCTTTTTGGATCAATGTTCTCATCCTTCTTTAGACCCATTATTTCTAATAATTCACTAAGAATGTGTCTTAGAGCTTGATGAGCCTCTAAAAGTGTCATGCCCAAACTACGAGGCAAAAACACACAATTTTTTTTTTTTTTATAATTAGAATGCTCTAAGTTTGATAAGTTTGCAATCACAGTTTAAGTAAGGTTCTCTACATCTCATCTTAAGTACATATCTTTTGAAGGAATACATTGTTAAAATTTGATGCTCTCGTTATTAGATTTGAGCATTTTAATTATTATTATTATTATTTTAAATTGTGTTTTTGCCTCGTAGTTTGGGCATGACAAAAAGGCCATTTTTAAAAGATATTTTTATCTTGTTTTTAAGAAAATATCTTGTAGAAATAGTCACAACTTTATGGTTTTAAGAAGATGAACTTATGTTTTTATGTATATGCTATATATATGTTAAGACATGAAGTAGAAGTATGGATAGTTCAAATATGCTATATTTTCTTGAATCTATGGACAAAAATTGTATAATAAAGTAATGTTTCAATGTTATAAATGTTTCCTCATTCATGCTATGTCTTGGGTAGTTTTCCTCCTATAGCCATAGGATTTGCAAGAGTGGTAATTTGAACTTTACACCTTTTCTAGTATTGATGATGAAATAAACATATGTATGTGGAAGTTGTGTGTGCATTGAATATTTTTTAAGTACTTTCTGTAGATATTCAAGGGTCAACACCTTAGTGTTGAAGTCAAAGCCAATTGTATTTCTAAACCATTGCGAGTGGAGCAAGTCATTATATGCTTTCTATTCGTATAGCGCACAAATGTAGATTCCACATCCTGCTATATTCCTAGAGGATTTATTTATGGTTAATGGTGATTTTGTTTCAAACTTTATGAGTCTATAATTGATCCCCATTAATGGAATGATCGTAGAGTCAAGAAGTAGTTGTAGTTTCCTTTAAATAATGTTTATTGTGGCTTTAAGAATAGTTTTGGAAGAATAGGATAAGTTTATTTTCATAGTAGTAGAGTCTGATTAAGTTTTTAATCAAATCTAATTATTTCGCCATGAATGAATAGAATGAGTAGTTCAAGTATATTTCTCTTATCTTGATTGTGTTTTTTGTTCAATCATCCAAGGGGGTCCACTTGGTGAATGAACTATTTTGTTAGAATAGATTTCATTTCCTTTTTTATTTCCTTGGAAGATAGAATTATGTTATAGTCATTGATAACAAAATCAATGAATTGTTCTTGTAGCATAGGTGAATAGATGGGTTTATTGTTGCAGCATTACTTTAAAAGCTTTGAGCTAAGTTATTATTTCAGTTGCTAGCATAAAAATCCTTTAGCATTTCCTTTGCTTTAGTTGTAATGACTTGAAGGAGAATCAGAGCATAGACTTTGTAGTCATCCTCTCAAGTTTGTGCTCCTGGTTTGACAAATTAGATGAAGTCAGTATACCATTTTAAGTAAAACACACGATGTTATCTAACCATGGAATCACTATGAAAGGATGTTCAATCCTTTGTTATCAAGGTATTAAGTTGACCAGATAGAGTTGTTGGTGCCTTTTTCAGACATGGAAAATATTTCCTTTTTTGTTTCTTGAATAAGGGTTATCTCATAGAAGAGTTATTGCTTTTAGAGGCTTTCTACTTAGGAAGTCAGTCATACAAGATTAGAATGTCCTAATTTAAGAGGTGGATATTTATCTTGGATATATTAGGCTACCAATTGAGACTTAGTCTCATATCATCAGTATTCATGGATTTATTGCATATTTTGGTGTGCAATTTTGGTATAAAAACTTCAAGCTCAACATTTAAGACCTCAATGTTAGAACTATAATTAGAATAATTGTTATGTTGTCATTGATTTCAAACATTATTGGTGATAGCATTTCTATTTGAGTAGAGTTTCATATCAAAGTGATTGACGTAGAGGATCTAAGAAGAAGAGGTAAAAAGAGAACGTAGAGGTAAGGTTGAGTTATGTGAAACTACAATTGGCACTTGATCAGTTAGAACTTAATAAGATAATGTGATTGTTTAATCATAACCTAAGAGGATAAGGTATTTTTATTGAGGATTATAGGGAATGATCAAAGGTAGACCAAATGCATAGGCTTGAAAGAGAAAAGGGTAGAAGATTAAGAAACTAGAAGTATATGTAGAGTGATGTTAGTGTTGACCAAGAGACAATATAAGCCAAGAAGAATACAATGTTGATTGAGTATTAGAAAGTATTCCACGAAGAATAGTTAGTATTGATTGAGTAATTTAGTAATGATTGAGTGTCAGCATTTGATAGTGTGTAGGGAAATCTTTATTTCCAACCAACACAATTGAATTCTTGGAATATAGAAAGTGTGTTGAAGATAATGATTAATGAGCTAGATTATTTAATGTAAGGAAAGGTTTCGATAAGTGATCAAATGATTAATTTAAAGATAAGTTTCTAGAAAAGAAGAACATGAATGCGAAGGTGGAAAAATTCATTATATGTGTTGAATTTGCTAAAAACCCTAAATATCTACAATGGTGTTAAAGAAGAAAAAGAGGAAAACTACCTATTTAAGCATGCATAAGGGTAATCTAAACAAGGTTCAAAAGTAGATTGTTGTTGATGCAATTAACTGGAAAACTTGAATAGAAGGATGAGAATATTTTTGAACAGGTGGACTATGATTTCTTGAACTATTACCATGAAGATTAGAGATAGATATGATAATGTAAACTAGTTAGTAGATCAACATATGAGGTATATTTATATATGTACTTGCAAAGTGAGTTGTATTTATTTAGATAAACCTATTGTGTTTGACTAACCATATTATCATTTGGAAATCCTTTAATCAAGGTTGACCTAAAAGTCATTTGTAAATCCTTTAATCATGGTAATATTATAATGGAATGTTCTAAATTCCTCTAACCTCCCCACTTCTAATAGGGTGATTAAATTCCTTTATAGGGTCGCATTTAATAGTGTGTATTATAGCCTTTAATAGGGTATGCTTCTCACAGAGCTCACTTTACAATAGTGAAAATTTGTATCATGTTAATAGTTATTTTCTAAAAATTAGGTTTCCATTTTACTATTAGGACAATGAACTACATTTTTTTATCTTGATGATTATTTCCTATAAAGACCGAGCTACTTAATGATTAGATATGAAGTATTTTAAGTGACTAAAAGCTTAATTGGTATATCTAAACCTTAGGATAACTATTTCATCCCACCTCTCAATTATTCTAAATTATTCCAACAATTGGTATTAGAGATTTTGCCTGTAAAGAAAAGTTTGAAGGTACTTGAAGCCAAAGATAAGATATACAAAAAAGAAGTACCAAGAATAAACAAAGAGAAATTCACTCCATGGTAGAGTCTGATTAAGTTGCATATGGAAAGAATTGGAGAAGGAGTAACACAATATGCAAAACATGCATATGTAGAGATGTCGAGACCTTTGACAACTCAATAGACTAGGCAATGTTGGAGACTAGATCAGCCCTAAGCTATACCAAGTTTGATAACATAAAGGACTATAGTACTATCAAGAAAAGTGGGATACATTGAAAACTATCTATGGAGGATAGTTTTAGGAGAAAAATTAGAAATCTTGAGAGGCAATTTTGATGAGATGAGAATGACAGAAGGTGAAACTATTACTCAATATTGTGGATAAGTCAAAGAGGTGTTAAATTCTATAAGAGGATCTAATGAAAAGATTGATGATGGAACTACAATTAGCAAGGTACTAAGAACCCTACTTCCTATATATGATTTATGATTCTCCACCATACAAGAAATGACATGTACACTTGGTAACAATCTAACTTTGGAAGGATTAGTTGGTAGACTTACTAATTTTGAATTATCAAATTTTTATAATTTTACTCCTACTACTAATTGGCGTTCAAATCAGAATTAGTTCTCAATAAGAAAGGAAAAGGAAAGTGTGTTAATAGTGATTTTGATATATGTGATGATGATATTTATGATCTTTAAGCATTAGTGGCTAGAGGAATTCCAAAAGTCAAAGTAAAATTAAAAGGTAAAATTCCTATAATATGTTTCTCATGTAACAAAGTTGATCATATTGGTACAAGAAGTCCTAATAGAGAAGAGAAGGATGAAAAGAGGGGGGGAAAGTATAAAGGTGTAAGAGTGAAAATGGTAATAGAAGAAAATAGGACTACAAAGATGAAGGTAATAAATCATGTTATATTGATGAAGAAGAAATTGAGAATAAGTCTGATAGTAATGATGAAGAAGTTTTCTATGTTGATATGAAAGAAGATTCTAATGAAGATGAGAAAACTACATTAATTTCATATGTGAGTAAAAGAGATAAATGGATAATTGATAGTGGATTCTCACATCACATGACTAGTGTTAAAAGTAAGTTGAACAACCTTGGAACAATATAAAGTAAGTTGTGTCAAATTTTATAATGACACACCATGTCTTGTGAAAGGTAAAGGATTAATAAAATTGACTAACAAGATCAAATTTGACCATGCTTATTGTGTTGAAGGACTTAACTATAACTTGTTAAGTGTTGCAGAATTGAGAAAATCAATATACAAAATTGAATTCTATCAAAAGAAGGCCAAGATACTTGATGCCCATGTTGAACCAATTGGAAGTGGAGAACAAACAACAAATAACTTTTTCTATCTAGATTTATCAGTTGAGATATGATTGTTTACACAATTTGATGATATATGTCTATGGCATAAGAGGTTATGTCATGTGAACTTTGATAATTTGGTAAGAATTACTAAGATGAAAAGAGTAAAAGGTTTTTCAAAATTGAGGAAACCTAATAATGTCATGTGTAAACAATGTCAATTGGGTAAAATGATAAAGTCTAGTTTCAAGAGCAATACCTCCTCATCTAATGATATTCTAAAATTGTTTTATACTAAATGTTTTGGACCTATTGGAGTGAAAAGACACTATTGAGATAAATATTTCATTCGATTTTTTGATGACTACTCTAGAATGATGACTTTGATGTTTTTAAAAGAAAAATTTGATGTTTTTCAATTTTTTTATTAAGGAAAACAAGCTTTAAAAGGGCCCTGAAACCTGAACATAGTAAGTATAGTCAATAGTATAACAAAAAAGGCTACAAAGATCCAGGAAACAAAAGAAAGAACATATCCCTAAACAAAGAGATAAACAAAAATAAAACTAGGGAGATACACTAAAAAATCAGGGCAGCCCACAAAAAGCCAAGGCACTCAAACAATGTCTCTCAACATTTCAATTGTTTGAGTGGTATTTGGTAAGAGTGGAAAATGAAAAAGGTAAAATTTTTAAGTGCTTGAGATATCATAGAGGAGGTGAGTTTATCTCTAATGAACTCAACATATTCTAAAATGATAGAGGAATCAAGAGGCAAATGTCAACGCTAACTAGTATCCCTCCATAGAATGGAATAGCTGAAAGAAGGAACAAATTATTCATGTATTATGCTAGGATATTGATGATGGAGAATAATGTATCACATAAATACTAGAGTGAAGCTATAAGTACAACAATTTATACTTTGAGCCATATACAAGTCAAAAAAGGTACAAAAGTTACATGCTTTGAGTTATGGTATGGGTATGTACCGAACGTGAAATACTTCAAAGTTTTTGGAAGAAAATTTTATATACTAAAGGAAAATAGAAATGAAAAACTTGATGCTAAAAGTGATCAAGGCATATTCCTAGGATATTCCACCAAGAGAAAATCTTATAAGCATTTGAATTCTAACACTAACAAAGTTGTGGAAAGTGCAAATTTGAAAGTTAATGAATATGCGAAAAGGAATGAAGTAGAATACAAAAAAGAACTTAAATATTAAATCACATTTATATATGTCAATGAAGGTGTTCCCTACACCTTACTTGAGCTAGAGAATACAGCTATCAAACAAAAATTGTAGAAGCCTAGCATTAGAAAAATGATGCAAAGATACAAGAAGAGGATTCCAAGCTTTAGGAAGATATTATCAAGAAACTAGAAGCAAAAGAAAAAATACAAAATGAGCTTGAAGTAAAAATTCAAGATGAATCTAGAAAAGAAGAAAGAAGGAAAGAGTAGGACATTAGCAAAATATGTGAGAAGACATCATGTACTTGAGAAAATCATTAGAAACAAAGACTCTAGATTTATGAAAAGGAGAATACTAAGAAGTGACACATGTTTACTTTGTTAGTTTGAGCCTAAAATAGTGAAAGATTCTTTGGATAATGAATATTGGATTAAAGCAATGAATGAAGAAATTGAATAAATAAAGAAGAATAAAACCTAACCAATAGTACTTACACCAAAGGAAAAGAATGTTATTGGAACTAAGTGGGTATTCAGGAACAATTTGAATGAGAAAGGAGAAGTAACAAGGAATAAAAGATAGATTGGTGTGCAAAGGATATGCACAAGAAGAAGCATTGACTATGGAGAAATATTTGTGCTAGTTGGAAGATTGGAAGGAGTAAGAACTCTACTTGCATATGCTATCTACAATGAATTTAAAGAATATCAAATGGATGTTAAATCTATATTTCTAAATGGAATACTAGAAGAAGAGGTTTACATTGAAACCCTAGAAGGATTTGTTGATTCCATAAAGAATAACATGGTATGTAAACTACGCAAAGCACTATATCAATTGAAACAAGCCCCTATATCATGGTATGAAAGGTCACAAAACTATTTGGTAAAAAATGGTTTTGCAAGGGCTAATGACAATAGTAATCTATACTTAAAAATTGAAGGTGGTAAAGAGATACTATTAGCAAAAATATTTGTGGATGATATCATATTTTTAGGACAAGATGCATTATGCAAATTATTTGAAAATGATATGCAAAAGGAATTTTAAATGTCTATGATTTAGGAAATTAAATTCTTTGTTGGTTTACAAGTATATAAGATGAAGAAAGGTATCTATATTACACAATCAAAATATATCAAGGAGATACTATCAAACCTTTGGGATGAAACATTCAATAAAAATCAACACACGTATGGCTACTAGACATAAGCTCTCTAAGAAAGATGATTCTATTGATGTGAACTAGATATTGTACAGATCAATAATTGGGAATCTTAACATGTTCACAATAAACTAGATATTACATTAGCAATTGGGATTTTTGCAAGATTAATTGAAAATCCTAAGGATAATCACATGATGGTAGTGAAAAGAATACTAAGATATCTCAAAGAAATAGAGAACTATGGCCTATATTAAAAAAATAATGAAAAGTTTGAATTGAAAGTGTAAATAATTTCTATTTGGGTAGAAGATTTTATTGATAGAAAGAGTACAACTCATGGAGCTTTCTTTCTAGGAAAGAGATTAGATTCATGAACAAGCAAGAAGTAGAACTACATTTCACATTCAACAACAAAAGTTGAATATGTAGCTACAATAATTAATTGTTCTAAAATTGTGTGGATCAAGAAATTATTGAAGGGACTAAAGGAAGAGATCATTGATCTAGTTGTTATCTATTGTGATAACACAAGTACTATAAATATATCAAAGAACCATGTGATGTACAAAAAGACCATGCATATTGCTATCAAGTATCATTAATTGATGGAACTAGTGCAAGACAAAGTATAGTACCTCTTGTGTTTCCAATATGAACCTTGTTATATTTTGATTTGTGAGATACTTGATACTCATGTTATGTTAATTTTGAGATGACCTTAGGGTCAAATGTTATACCTTGATTTCAATATCATAGATGTTTCACTACTATGTTGTTTAGCTTATCATATTTGCATGTTGATGCCATTTTGAGATGACAGTAGCTCTATGATGATATTTGATTATCTCGTATTTGGACATATCTTTTATTATGTTAGATGTTGGATTTAGGTTATGGTGATTATGTTGGAATTACAAGTGGGAAACATATACTTTTGAGAGGGGGGTGAATCAGAAGTTCAAAATTTTAGCAATTAAAACTTCTACAATTCATTAGATGCATAATATGTAAACTAAAATAACATGTAAATAAAATGCATCTAAAACATGTAATCACACATACACACTTGACACTGATATGATTACTCAAAAACACTCCAAATGAGAAGGTAAAACTAGGGTGGGGATGACATACACAAATCTTTAATCTTGTAGCACTAAAGTGTAGCCAATTAAAGTTATAATAAGTTGACCATAAAACATGATCTACCCTTTGAAAATCCTACCCTATTAAATGTTTAAAAATAATTTTAAATCTTACCTTGTTAGCAGATTTTAATTCCCTATTAGAAGTGTGTCTGGTTAAAGGACTTTAGAACATTCATTTAGAATTTTACCCCATTAAAGGATTTGATAATGACTATTAAATCAACCTTAGTCCAAAGGATTTTACCCTAACTAATACAATTGTTAGAGAATAATAGTAGAGCTTTTGAACTAATACAACTTACAACTTTATCTTGTTGATTTTAGATCACAATTCATTCCTTCTTGATCCTCTCTGATCTGATATAACAATGTTGTGTCCTTGATCCTCTATTCTGTACTTAACTGATTCTACAATTCTTTCACACTACTAAGTCACCTTAAATGCTCTCTAAATAATTTTATCATTCACCCCTTGATATCTTCTTTCTATTATTTCTCTCTTGATACTTAATGTTTGGGGCTTCACCTTCCTTATAAATATTTTTGGTGGCTTAGGGTTAGGTATGAATCTATAGCTAAGATTCATCCATTTTGCTACTTAACTCTTCCTATTTTTTGATTAGTAGCATGTAATTGCATAAGGAATTCAAATAGATTTGTCCTTATCTTTAAAAGATCAAGATCTATCCATAAGTTAGCATAAAAATGGTTTACATAATTGTTTGTGCCATCACAAACAACTATGTCCAATCTGTGTTACTTGGCACTTGAAATTACTGATGCTTGACACATACTATAATTTTGCTTTTGGCTTGACACCTAAACTATTCAAAATCAACTATCATGCTTGTCACTTGAATCACTCAGCATGGTTTGTCTTCTTGGCAATTGAGTGACTCAACACATGAGTGACTTGACACTCATTGGAACTCGACATGGTCTTGTATTTACATATTATACTCGATATTCCTTACTAGTTCAACATGAACTTAGTGAATGTCTTAAGTGTGTTGACACTCAATTGTCAAAACCAATCTAAGATCAACAATCTCTTTTGACATGAGTGTCAAAAACACTTAACTGTACATTATCATTTTAATCTTCTTGAGTATAACATATTCACAACTTGGCTTGTATACAAAACTTCAAAATTTACAAAATTTTGTAATAACCTTTATACCTCAAAATTTATAACTCCACCTAAGTTAATGCGTCTATTGTGTTATAAAAAATCTATTCTCCACTCTGAGTAGATTTGTCTCTTGTTGATACTGTTTGACATTAATGCACTTATACTCTTTCATCTGATATGCTTTGTTTTTTATCTTTTTCTGTTTTGAGCTTTCTCCTCCTTTGTTCATGTTGTTTGTCTACTTTGTTTTCTCCATCTTTCATTATTCTCTCCTTGCTATCTTATTCTTTCCCTTTGATTTATCTCCCCCTTTACTCTTTTCTTTCTCTTCCCCTTTCCTGTATATATCTTTATTTCCCCCTTTTTTGACACTTATGTCAAATGGGCTATACACTGATTGTATATTTGTCTAAAAAGGTTTTATGGAATTTCATGATTATTTTTAGAGAAACATCCTAGTTGTCACATACAACATCTAATGATTTTATTTGGATAGCTAGCTCTATTGCGAGGTGAACTAGTCCATCTAATGTAGAAAGATTAGGATCATTCTTCAACAAAGTGTCTGCAAATCCTAGTTCTTTATGAAGTATCTCCATATGGGGGTAAAAGAGGCTTGGATATTAGTCAACTTGGCTCTTATGTTAGCATCTTCTACTGTTAACACATATAGTTGACTCTGTGACTGAAATAATGTATGAAAATGCTTCTCACTTTGAGCTAGGTTCTAAGGTAATTGCATGCCTAAGACTATTAAATTCCTCTCCAAACTTAGAATTCTATGGCTTGTGTCTTGAGTGTAGAGTGTGGGATCACACAGTTTGGTGTACAATGAGAATATGTTCTCAAATACCTTCTTCACTTTCTCAATCTTTGTTTCCAATGCAACTTGTGTTAGTGCTATGTCACTAGACATATTCTCATTTACTTATTGAAATTTTCTTTCTAACCATTCCAAAAGATTGGCATTTGTGTATTGGTCTTCATTGTTCACCTGTTCTAAAATGTCTGATAACTATTCCAATAGTGGCTTTGTCTCTTCAGATGTTGGCAAGCTGAATGCATCTAAGAAGATGTCTTTAATTTCTTGTAGTGCCTACCTCTCTCTATACTCCTTCCTAAGTATTTATTGTTTTTTCTTCTTCTCTAAGGCTTGTTGCATAATGTCTATCTCTTCTAATGTTATGGTTGCATAATCATAATTAGGTATCACTATCTCTTCATCTAAAGTGACCTTAGCAACCTTGGAAGAACTTGAGCCTAGTGCTAAGATCTGCAGTGGTACAACTTTTGTGCTTAGCTTCTAAAGGACTTTTGTAGGAGTGCCTAATGTTGGTCAAGTTACCAATGCTTAGATGGCCTCTTGCTCCTACTCCTTTGGTGTGTCCTTATTTTCTTCAAATCTAATTTGATCAATTCAAATGATTTGACTTGCATCTTGTGTTTATGCATCAGGTTGATCATTTGTTGTTCCTTTCTCTTCTACTGTAGTTTGTCTCTATTCAACCGAATCAACTTTAATAGTTGTGTCAACCTTTGTGAGTGAGTCTACTAATGTTTGAATCAAAGGTTGAGCACTAGTAGATGAAGGGATGGTAGAATGTGTTTCTTTTGTATTCACCTTATCCCTTGTATTGTCAGCTACTACCTTCTAAAGTTCATCAACACTAACCAATACTTTATTTTGCCACAATCTGGCTTGTAGTGTGGATTCGTCAAGAATCTTCTTTAGATCTTCTATAGTTAAAGGATTGATGTTCTAAGTTGAACTATCAGGAACATCCTTAATAGTTATAGTTTCTACAAGAATACTTGTGCCATTTGGAGAGCTCATACTAGCATTTTTGTGTCTTGCACACTCTGTTCTTCCTACTACTCTTCACCTGTAGCCATGTCTTTGATTTTATTTTGTGTCTCCTCTACAATAGTATTATCATTTTTTTTTCCTTCTTCCTTGTCCTCATCTTCATCTCTATTGTTTCTACCTTCAAATGAATCTTCCTCTCCTTGTTTTATAGTTGTTAATCCATAGATCGATTTCCACATTTGAGTGGATCTCTTGACAAGATCTTCAATGTTATTCTGAAGAATGTTGATGCCCTATATTTTGGTGAAAACCTTCCACCATACTTCTTGTTGGATTTGGTAATCTTCCCTTTTGTCAATTCTAGTATTACTTGGGCTAATGTGGATTCTCTAATTTCTTTCTCTAGTTTTAAATAATAATGCCACTTATTTTCAACAATAGTATATAATTCCTTTGGAATGGTTTTATCTAATTCAAGTGGAGTGCTCTTGAACTTAGACATCATTGCATATATTGACTCTTCTACTTGGTTCTTTTCCTCTCTACTAATTTTTTCAAAGTCAATACTTTTGAAACTAGTCAAATCTACATTATTTCTTACATTTTCACAAATATTTTCAAGATCAAATTTTGGTGGATGACTTAAGACTCTAAATTGACTTGTTTCCTTTGATTATATTCTCTCATCATTAATTTTAGGTTGTGCAATGTATCTCCTTCTTTTTTTCTTCAACATTGGGCATTTTTGTTATATTGCCTTTGTCTTCTCTTTGGCTTTATCTTTGGCCTTTTGTGTACTTGCTTGTGAGTTTTCCTTAGTTGTTGGTGATTTTGGATTTTTTGGCTTGGCTTAGCAATCTTCTTGGCTTTTGTTTTTGGCACAAGTTATTCCTTGGCCCTTCTCTTCTTTGGTTCTACTTGTACTAGTGCTTCTTCAATTTCCTCTTCCTTGACACCACCTTCTTCTTCTTCATCATCTCTATCTTCTCCCATTCCTTGGGTTACTGCAAGAGGTTCTTGGGCTTGTTTCTGTTCTTCCTCTTGATCCTTTTCATCATCTTCTTCTTCCTCTTCACCTGCACTTTCACCAATTTGGCCTTTAATTTTCTCACCAATTTGTCTTTCTTCTTTAGTGTGGAGGTTGTCTTTAACTCCATTTTTATTTTGGACTTCATTACTTCATAATTGCCAAATATTTTGGTTGTTTTATCAATTTCTTTGGCAAGAAGTATAGTGATGGTAGCTAAGGCTTTATCAACATTAATCTCATATCCTAAGGGTCTTAGCCATCTTACCCTAGGTATGATGGCTTGTACATATGTGTAATCAATGTCAAATAGAATGAATATATCTTTGTAGTATTATTCAACTAAAGAAACAGGTATCCTCATCATCTACTCCATGGACTTCTTACAACTATTGATCTATTTGTTTTCTTGCCAACTATACCAAAGGATGGGAATGTGTTCTGAACATAAAAAAATGTGCAAACAAGTATTGACTCAAACTTACACTATGCACTCTTGGTTTTTTTGACTGCTCCAAGATTTTCCATTATTTGCTACAATTAAAGTTTAGCTAGATCATAGGTATGATTTTTCTTTACAATTTTGTATCCCACATCTATTGCAATACAAGGTGCACTATTTAACCTACTTGATTGATAAAACTTATGAAAAACAAGCCTTATTACATATTTTATTAGTGGATCTTTAATGTTGTCTATTTTCATTCCACACTTATTCCACTTTGCACCTATGTTCTTTTCTATTACCTCTTTTGAATCACTTCACAGGGTCTTTGGCTGATCTAGGGTTGTGTATCTAGTTATCCTATGGAAAATTCTTTTTGAAAATTTTATTGGTCGTCCTTCTAACCATAAGCATCCATCATGTATTCTTATCAACACTATCTTTTAGTCCATTCTATTTTGAATGTTGTGGGAAATTCTAGGGTATGGGTTAAACCCTTCCTTTCAACAATCTTGAATTCTTCTTTCAAAACACCATTTTTACATAGCTTGTCATATGTTTCCCTTATCTCCATATCACCAATTCCACCAATTTTGTAGTTATAGCATTTTCTAACATCCTAAACCATTATGACATTCAAGGGAATCATGGAGAGAGTGCCTAATAGGTCTTTTTTGTAAGAAACATTTAGAATTTCTTTGAAATCTAGTTGTTTTACCTCATTGATAACTAATTAAACATTTAAAACCTCTCTTACCTCTATGTTTCTTGAACTAGATGCCATTTTGTAAGCTAGTTTTTCATAAATTTCAAACTATGTAGCTTGGCTTATGAAGAATACCTTACAAATTTGAAAAACTAGTGCATAATTTTTGCTATGATCTTTGTCAATGATTTGAATAGGTTTTTGAATTGCCTTCTTTCTCTACTTTCTCTCACTTGAATTTGTTATGTTGAAAAATGAGTGAAAATTGGCCTTACACCTTCAAAACTCTACATTTAATGCTTAATACTTGTATAGCTATAAACTCGGCATCAATGCAAATTCTATTCCACTCGACAGCTATTGATATTACTCTTACTCAGTAGCTACTACAAACTTAGCAACAACTAACTTTGATTGATAGCTTGACACTAATTGGCATTTCACTTGGCACCTATAGAAGACTTTCCATACTCAATAACGACTTGAAAATTTGAAGATTTAACCTTGAACTTTTCTCATCATCTTGCATCTTGATTCATGTTAATTTATTCTATTTAGTACTATTTTCTTTTGGAACTGATGTATGAAATAATATTTTGAGTATTAGTCCCTCATACCTCTTATTTGCTTAGTTTGATGAGGTGTGACCACTTGACCTATTAGGTGAAGTGATCCCTCCATTTGATGTACTGCATCCATCTCTCTTTTTCTATATCTTGTTCATCTCTCTTCTAATGACGTTAGCATCTACCTTGTTTTTTCCTCTATCAAACTTAGAATTAGGTGTTTTTGACCTTGTTGGACAATGTTTTCTAATGTTACTAGTCTTTAAATAGCTAAAACATGTAGTTTGACTTAACCATCTATTATAGTTGCTAGTGAAATGTGTCCTAATGTAGTTCTAAGGGATATTTCCATAATCTTGATAATAATGACAGCTTTGTCTTGTGTTGTAATCCCAATTGTAAAAGTGTCCATTGCTTCTTTCTTTGGCTGACTTATTTGGTGACCACATGGATTTGGATCTGCATTCATATGTTTGATGACCTTGCTTATTACACTTATGATAGTGACCCATGTTCTTAGGTTTATCATGTTGATTTGCATTCTTGCTCCTACACACATTAGCAATATGTCCTTTCTTACCACAAAAATGACAAGTCGTTTTGAATTTCTTAGCTTTTTCATTCCCTTCTTTAGCAACCTTGGATGATTGTCCTTCTTCAATGTTGTTGTAGCCTAGCTCTAATGTATCATTGTTGGATCTAAGGGATTTCAATAATTTCTCAAAGTACTTAATGGCTTCATTTGGCTTGTTGAAACTTTTAGCAATCTCTTCTTCTCTTCTTAGGTCATTTTTTAATTGTTCATTTTGCAACTTCAATGCAGTTATCTCAATTTTTTTGACATTCAACTCATTATGAGCATTCATCATCTAGCTTAGGGTATCTAATTGCATGAAATAGAGATTCTGGTTAGCTCTATTGACTTTTCTTCTAGTCTGTTTGCTAGAGTGTTCTTGTCTTCTTAATCATGGCCTTGTCTTCTATAGCTCTCTTCTTTTGTTCAGTTATTTCACACAGCATCATAGCTTGAGATTTCTAATCTCCTTAGCTTGTACTCTATTCTTTTACATTAGATTTGCAATTGCTGCATTGAATTCATTTGAGTTTCCATTTGCAAATAGCTTGGTGGTGGCAATCTCTTTGTACTGTGTGTTATTCTCTGCAATGGCTATCTCTTTCCTTCTCTTTAAGTATTTCCTTAACTCCTCTCTAAACTCATCTAGTGAATGTAAAATGAGTTGTATCTCAATTCCTTGGTTCTCAATAATCTTTCCAAGTTTGTAGACTTCCATTTCAATATATTTTCTCTATGTTGCAAAGCTTCTCCTTTTGAGAACTAGGCTTTGATACCAATTTTTGGAATTACAAATGGGAAACATATAATTCTGGGGGGGGTGAATTAGAAATTCAAACTTCAACAATTAAAAATTTCACCATTCATCAGATGCATAATTTGTAAATTGAAAAAAAATGTAAATAAAATGCATCTAAAACATGTAATCACACATACACACTTGACACCAATATGATTACCTAGAAACCCTCCAAATGAGAAGCTAAAACTAGGGTGGAGATGACACCCACAAATCTTTACTCCTGTGGCAATAAAGTGTAGCCAATTAAGGTTACAATAAGTTGACCATGAAACATGATATGCCTTGTTAAATGCCTACCTTGTTAAAGGCTTACAAAAACTATTAAGTCCTACCTTGTTAGAGAATTTTAACACCTTGTTAGAAGTGTGCCTAGTTAAAGGACTTTAGAACATTCACTTGGAATGTCACCTTGTTAAAGGATTTGATAATGACTAGTAAATCAACTTTAGTCCAAAAGATTTTACCCTAATTGATACAATTGTTAGAGAGTAATAGTAGAGCTTTTGATCTGATACAACTTACAACTTTATCTTATTGATTTTAGATCATAATTCAATCCTTCTTGATCCTCTCTAATTTGATATAACAATGTTGTGTCCTTGATCCTCTATTCTATACTTTATCGATTCTGCAATTCTTTCACACTATTAAGTCACCTTGAATGCTCTTTGAATAATTTGATCATTCACCCCTTTATATCTTCATTCTATTGCTGCTCTCTTGATATTTAATGTTTGGGGCTTCATGTTCTTTATAAATATTTTTTGTGGCTTAGGGTTAGGTATGAATCTATGGTTGAGATTCATCCATTTTGCCACTTAACTCTTCATATTTTCTAATTTGAAGCATGTAATTGCATAGGGAATTCAAATAGATTTGTCCTTATCTTTAAAAGATTGATATCTATCCATAAATTGGCATAAAAATCATTTACATAATTGTTTGTGCCATCAGAAACAACTATGTCCAATCTATGTTACTTGGCAATTGAAATTACTGATGCTCGACACATACTATAATTTTTCTTTTGGCTCAACACCTGAACTGCTCAGCATCAACTATCTTGCTCAGCACTTGAATCATTTGGCATGTTCTATCTTATTGACACTTGAGTGACTTAGTACATGAGTGATTCGGCACTCATTGCAACTTGGCATGGTCTTGTATTTACATATTATACTTGACATTCATTACTAGTCTGGCATGAACTTAGTGAATGTCTTAAGTGTGTTGACACTAAATTTTCAAAACCAATCTAAGATCAATAGGTTCACTTCATTCTTGTTTCATTATGCTTTATGCAAATGTGAGTGATGTAAATAGACTATTTCAGTATAATTGAAAAAATGGGTAAATTAGTTCTTTAATGCAAGCATTGCTTTGGCTATGTTGTTATATGTAATTTCACTTGATTGTATGTTTTAGTGTGTAGGCTTTATTTCCATGGTAGTGGCACATGGAGCTAGTGATTCAACTATTCATATTTTACCAATGTCATCCCTGTATGGTCAATGTATCTTATTTTAATGTTTAATTAAACCTTCTGGTGATTTTTTAAATTTGGACTTTTTGCATTATGTGATTAGACAAGTGAGTGTGTCTGTGCATTTAGAAGTTTCACATTTCTACGAAGTAGTTAAGGCCTTTTATGATTTTGGTTTCAATTTTTTTGGGATTTATTTAATTGATTTCTAATTTCTAGTAGCTTTGCCATAGATACATTCTACTTACTTGGTATACCCTATTTTTGTATAGGTCGATTCAGAGTCTAGCTAGTCTAACCGACTATTTACCCTAATTGATTATTCACTCAAAAAGTGAATAATTATTGAAAGAGGAATTTAATTCCTCATTTTTCACTTTTGCAAAATACAAAATTGAGAGATTTTTTTAGAATCCTCTTTTAGAGGATCATGTTTCTATTCTTTGTGAGAGCTGTTAGAAATAGGAATTACTAGGGAGGTGAGTCAGTAATTTACAAACTTCAATCACCAACTAGATATTATTTTTTAATTTAAACCATATATAACAAAGTAATAAAGTAATTTTGAATATTAATAGTAACCATGCACAAAGATAACTCATAATACCATAGTTTGTTAACTAGGGAAATCTTGGCCAAGGGAAAATACCCACTACATAATATATTGATATATAAGTTCCTCATTAGAGGATGGAACCTATTAGGAGTTAATAATAAAATTTAACATAGAGAGTCCTTGTCAGAAGACTTTGAATCTCTGTTAGGAGATTCCAACCCTATTAAGAGTTGCAGTACAATAGATGTAAGATGAGCCACTACATAAACATGCACTTCCAATTACAAGAAGAGCTCACTACCCAAACAATTAATTAGACTTCTAAAAATTAGGTACTATAACTTCTTCCTTAACTAATCTATGATCTTTATCTCAATCTTGGAGCAAAAAAATAGCTTTACAAAACTTTACATATATCATTTTCACAAAAGTTCACATACAAATTTCTCAACACAACTACTACACTTTTCATCACAAGATGTCCTTTGCATAAATATCTAGGTCAACTAATAGCATAATACACTTTTCCAACTTAGAGTAAAATCTAAGATGTTGGCCCTAATTGGTCAAGTAATTATTTTGTAAATGAAATAATTCCTTTCCTTCAATTCTACTGTCAGGTTACATTGCTTAAAACATGAATATCTTTGTTCTGTATATTCAGTCCTAACTTTTGAGGTTATACACATCTTTATCAACATATATATTATCTCTATCTAACTTCCCTAGTCATAACATAATGTTAGTAACAAGTTACAAACAAAGAAATACACTGATGTATACCAAATTCATAATTAGACAATTTTTGAGTATCAAAAAGCTAAGTATCTTTCTTTTTAAGGTTTCCTTTGAGCATGTACATCATGTGTTGCCATAAATGAAAATAATTGCATATCTTCATTAGCCAATTGTCAACAATCTCCCCCTTTGGCATTGATGGCAATAAAATAGGGAAAATTGGCTAAGTATCAAAAACTCAAAATAAATAACACATTAACATTACAACTATTACAACTTATCCATCTTACATATGCTCCCCCTTACAATATGATTTAATACTTTACAATATTCTTTTCTCCTCTTTACCTAATTTATAAATTTCTTATGTACTTTTCCACCATTGACATCAATGACAAAGGTAAAAATGTTAAAAACTATACAAAAATTGTCCATCAATTGTCAAAATCTTTGTAAATATCTACATTAAATTGATAGTATCTTCATGCAATCATTAAAACTTTCCTTAAGATTTTTCATACCTTTAGTCCATGTACCCTTGGTAGATTTAGTAGAGGTGAGAATTGCACACAAAACATATGATGCAATCTCAACTATGTTAAGGTCAGAGTATAAAAGTTATAATAAGTGTCCTTGGCCTTGACACATTCCTCTAGCTATTTCTCAACCATAGATATTTTCAAAGCAATAGAATCTCTTAAATCTAATACTTTCTTCAAAATTTGTTCCTTTCAAATTTCTAATTTCTTGATATCACTATGAATACTAGCTACTTGTCCTTGAAAATCATCAATTTTACTAGTAGGATGTTGTAACTAGCTAGATAGAGCCTCTAACTCATTCATATTTCCTCCAATCTAAATTTCAATATCCTTAGTCAACTTGTGAGATAGAGTACATTTGATGTACAATATCTTGCCATCTTATTGACACTTCTAAAGTTCTTATAGAAGTATCTAGACTTATCAAATCATTCTCGATATTCTAACAAATAGTGCTAAATAAGTTAGTATCATGTGAGATTTTTGCCTTTGTTTATGCAACATTCAAAAAAATTGTGAATTCTTTATCAAAGGATTTTAGCACTACCTATGTCCTCTAGTTATAATCTTCTTCTATGTGTTTCACTACTAGAGTACTATGTAATCTATCAATAACCTCCATCAAGGTCCTCTGTAGGCTCTTCATTGTCTTGTTCTTTTGAATAAGCTTTGCCAAAGATGAGATCAAGTTAGTTTCATCATCATCATCATTGGTTGTTAGGATAGCAAGAAAAAATGGAGTAGATGAACTAGAAAGTTTAGTGTCATCTTCCCTTTGCTTCTTTTTAGCTACCTCTTTGACTCTTTTTTCCTTTTTCTCTTTCTCTTCTCCTTCCTTTCTTTCTTTTTCTCTCTTTTTTGCCTCTTCTAATCTTCTCTTCTTATCTTCCTCTATTTTCTTTTTCATTTCTTCTTCAACCAATCTTTTCTTTTCTTCCTCTACCTTTCTTTTCATCTCATCCTCAAGCAATTTCTACTTGGCCTCTTTCATTTTCCTTTTCTCTTTCTCTAATAACTTCTTTTTCTCTTCAATTTGTCTCAATCTTTCTTCAATATCTTTTGTGTGAGGTTCATTCTGTTCAAAACTCTCAAATATCATCAATGTTAATGGTAACATTAGTCAGATCTATTTGCATTGTATCACTTCTCACTGACACTTCTGAGGTTTTGGGTGTTGGTGAAGAGGCTACCTTGGACTCTCTCATCATCTAACTTATAGCTATTGTAGTTTCACTTCTTATCTTATCTTTCTCACCCACCATAAATAGAAATGGTCTTAATTTGATTCTCAAGTAAGGTGCTAGATTGTTCAACAATATCCTGACTTCTTCTTATTCATTAATCTTGCATATAATTCTTAACATAGACTTCTAAAGTTCTAAGTCCTCTTCCTGAGTTGGTGCCTTCTTTTCAATGAGTCTGTCATAGAATTTATAGTTTACTATGCCTTTAATATCTTTATGTTTTAGATTATTGTCTATTTTGTATATCATAGTAGAGATATCAATATGATCTTTCTCAAAATTATTATACAAATCATAAAATTTGTTCGTCTAAACAAAGTTTCCTTCATTAGCAATAGCTGAATTTATCTTTCTATCTATACCTTCTAGTGTTACTGAGATTTACCCACTGACTACTTAGATGTAGTTATCTTCTATGTCTTTTTACCTTCTTTTTCTTGTTCTTCTTCTTCACTAGACTCAACAATTATCAACAATGACTTTTGTCTCTTTCCTAGTCTAGTGGCTTGTTGCTTGACCCTTTTAGTCTTTGTGGTCACAACTTCCACCAATCTCTCTAATTTCCTCTTCAGCTCACTTGTCTAAACATCTAACACTACTACATAAGGAGTGCTTTGTTTTGAAGATGTTTCTTCAATAGACACTCACAAAGGTTGCACATATGTTATACCTTGCTTCATGGTCTATCTAACTACCTATGACTCACTCTTAGTCATACCATCTTCTATTAAGGCTTTCTTCATTAGTGTTTCTTTCTTCTTGTTAGATTCCTTCTCTAAGGATGCCTATTGAGCTAACTGGGTAATCTCATCATAAGTTCCAAATCTATATTTAGCTTGGTCCTTCTCTAATTTCAACAACAAATCAATGTATCCAATTGTTGTTCCGTCATTCAATTCATAACCTAAGGGATCAAGAAATGTTTCCTGAGTTTCTACTACTCCAATATAAGTAAAATCAAATATCTTCTTTAAATCTGTCTACAATTGTAGGTGTAATTTTGAATCTTTATCTCATTTCATTCTAAAATATTTTCATTGTCAAGTTTCAACTATCCAATATTTTATCTATTGGATGTCTTCTACATACATATATGATTTTCTCTATTGTACACCTCTCACTACTCATAATTTCTATGACTAAAAAATATGGAAATCTCTTAAGTACATGAAAAAATAAATGATTGACTAGTGACTGAAATCTAAACACACCATTCTTAGTACTTTTGATCTTCTCTAGGTTCTTAAAAAGTTGCATTCTAAGAATTTCACTAAGATTAACTTGTTCCTTCTCAACACATATCTTGTAGCCTACATAGATGAATCTGGCTAATAATTCATCAATCTTTGAACTTGCACATATGGAGTAGTCAATGATTCTACTTAGGAATCTTACATCATCTTGTTTAATGGTATTGATCACCATGGTCTTTCCATTATACACTACCTTTTTATGACTCTCAACTTTCTTCTTAACTAGTTTATTACCTATAGGTACACTACCTTGTTTAGCAAGACTAGTTACCACATGAATAAGGTCAGCTAAAATATCAACTACACTATATTCCATCCATAGTTTTTTGTCATATATTCTACTTAGTATGATTTGTGTCCACTCATCTGTGTCCAATTCTTGATGGAAATGATATTCGAACAAGTCTAGTTCCTTTAAGTGTTCTAATCTAGGTTTTATAGTCCTATTGTGATTAAAGACTAATTCCATACCCTTGTTTATATATTCACTCCCAATAGATTCAAACTTATTGGTAATATAACTTCCAATATCTTCCAAATACACTACATTGTTTGGACTAATGGATAATGTTGACTTAGAATTTCCTTCTATGGGTTTCACGAAAACAACCTTCAATTTTATTCTCTCCTCATTCTCAACATTGTGAACTACTTACATATCCATTATTCTATCAAATATGAACTTTTATCGAATAAATTTTGCAAAAAAATGATAAAATACCTTTTTCAAAAAGAGGGTTTACTTCAATTCGCCTTGTCAATTTGTTTCTGAGTGCTCTATGCTTCTAATATAATCATAATGAAGTGGTAATCAAGTCTATACTCCATTTATTCCTTCAACTTGAACATTCATTAATTACATACTTTGCAAATGTGTAAAGGCTATCAATTACATTTTGAAATCAAATATCTACTCAAGATCTTGTATCCAATCTTTAGATGGTACCCAAGGTTTACTATAGCTTACTCCTATCATGACTATGCTCCTCAAAACTTCACTTCACAAAATTCTCTGCAAAAAAATAGTTTTCATCTTCTACTACAAAATTAACTTTCTTTGTAATAATAGTAACTCTTAATTCCTTCATAACTGGTTTAGATAAGCTCCAAATTACAAGTGAGCTTAGGTACCATCTAAACTTATCTTGATACATCTTTTCCCAACTTCACTACCCAAAATTTGATCTTTGAATGAGGTTTTAAAATTCAACTTAATTGAGTCAAACTCAATAACTAACTTTGATCTTCCTATCTCATTGTCTTCTAGCTTTTGTTTTGAGATATTTAATCCTTTAACAAATGCCTCATTAAGTTCTTCTCAAAGTTCACTGACTACATTTATTTTTTCCTCATTGTCTTTGTTAGTTCTCGAGTTCCTCTCATGGTTCCTTCAATCATTTCCAATATTTCTTCCATCATTCCTTCTATTTCCAAAGTTTCTTCCATTGTTCCTTCTATCTCTGAAGTTTCTGTCCATTCTATAATACTTTGTTGAATGTTGAAATTTGTTGCATAACTGACATACTAGAGTTCTACTTCTAGGATTCTATTGATTATTAGGTGCATGACAATTCTAAGATATCTATTCAAAGTTGTTACACATATAACACATTATCTATCATCTTTCTTCATAAGATCTTCCTTCTCTTGATGTCCTTTCATTGGATCTTCTTCTATCTATAGGGTTAGTATTTCTAGAGATTCTACTATTCCTTCTATCATTATCATATTTAAGTTTCTTATAATCAATTTCTTTATGACCCATACCATAAAAATTATCATAATAAAAGTTCATAACAGGATTAAATGACTTATTTGTACAATCTCTCTTCATATGACCTATTTCATTATATGAAAAATGCTTACCTCTAAATACATATCTTGTTTCCTTAGGAGATTCCACTCACTTTGGTTCACCCAAAATTCCAACTTACTTGCCTTGTCCAACTTCTTTAGGTTTATCAAAAGATTGACTAGACTAGATTTTTCTTTTTCTTTCGAACCTGGTCTAATCTTAGGTTTCTTTGAAGACATGTTAAATAGATAACAAAGCTAGTCTTATCATAAGTAGGTTTTTGTATTGACATTGAATCATCAATGTTTTATCTACTAGGACAAACCTTCTCAAATAGTTTCTTGCAGTAAGTTAGTTCACCTTTTACAATAGTATTATATTTCTGAAGTTATTCATGATCTTCTTTCAATGTTTCAAGTTTAGATGTCTTCTTTGTCAAACTTGCTCTAAGATTTGCATTATCAATCTTCAAATTAGTTACAACTTTGTTAGGATCACTTCTTAAATTTAACTTTAGATTTGAAATCTTTAACTCATGCTTCAAGATCTTGTACTCTATCTTCATCTTTGAATAATCATCATCACTAGTTTCAGATTTAGTAGATTCAAGCTTGGATTTGAGATGTTTAGTATTTTTCTTCAATTTTCCAATGTGTACTTTGAAGACTTCGTATTTATCCTTCAACTTATCTCTTTCTTTAGTAAGGGGATCAATCTTTTTAAGTGCCTCTTCAAGGATCTTCATCAATTGTTCCATATCCATAGAGATCTTACTCAAGCTGTTAAGTCTCGTTTGAGTAACTATGCTCTGATACCAATTGTTAGAAATAGGAATTAAGGAGAGAGGGGTGAATTAATAGTTTACAAACTTTAATCACCAACTATGTATTATTTGTTAATTTAAACCATATATAACTAAGTAGTAAATTAATGTTGAATAGTATAGTAACCATGCACAAAGATAACTCATAACACCATATTTTGTTAACTAGGGAAACCCTAGCCAAGGGAAAACCCTAGTGGGGATGATACCCACTAGATAATATACTAATAAATAAGTTCCTTATTAGAGGATGGACCCTAGTAGGTGTCAATGAGACAATTTAGTATAGAGAGTCCCTGTTAGGAGACTTTGAATCCCTATTAGGAGATTCCAACCTTGTGAGGAGTTGTAGTACAATAGATGCAAGATGATCCCACTTTCCTAACATGCACTTCTAATTACAAGAAGAGCTCACTACCCAAACAAGTAATAATACTTTTGGAATGTAGGTACTATAACTTCTTCCTTAACTAATCTCTAATCTTTAGTTCAATCTAGGATCAAAAAAATAGCTTTACAAAATTTTGCATATATCGCTTTCACAAAAGTTTGCACACAATCGCTCAACACAACTACTACACTTTTCATCACAAGATGTCCTTTGCATAAATATCATGCCTTTTAATAAATTTTTGTTAGGTTAGCTAAGACCATAACACACTTTTCCAACTTAGAGTAAACATCTAGGATGTCGGCCCTAATTGGCCAAGTAATTATTTTGTAAACAAAATAATTCATTTCCTTCAATTTTTTTGTCTTGTTAGATTGCTGAAAAAAGGAATGCCTCTATTTTGTATAGTTTGTACTAACTTTTGAGGTTATATACATCATCATTAACATTTATACTATCTCCACCTAACTTTTCTAGTCATAACGTGATATCAGTAACAAGTTACAAACAAAACAATACACTGATGTATACCAAATTCATAATTAGATTATTTTTGAGTACCAAAAAGCTAAGTATCTTTCTTTCTGAGATGTCTTGTAAGCATGTACATTATGTGTTGTCATAAATGATAGAAATTACATATCTTCATTAGCCAATTGTCAACAAGAGCTACAAATGTGGGATCTTCACAAGGTTAGTCTCATTAGATCTAGCTCGAGGAGACCTTGTTGTGTCGTGATTTCTAATAGTGCCTGTGGGTTATTTATTTTATTGTGTTGTTTCCTATTTTAGCCCCTTTTTCTATTAGGTAGTGCTCTTCCATTTTCACATTTCAACTTATTTTGTACTTCTTCCAGTAGCTATTTGTTTGGAGGTTGAGCACTAGTGTTCCCCTCCATTTTTGTTTGTTGATTTTTCCTTGTTGGTCGAGTATGAATGTTTTCCCAATTTTTAGGATAAGGATTTTGGGTTTCATACCATTATGCTTGTCATTTTTGCATTAGGTGCCTGAACCTAAATTTTATTGGATTTTACTGGCTTTTTTGACCTAAGACCAAATAGGTTTTATTTTTGAAGTTCTTGAGCTTTGGATTTTTTACCTCATTTTGTGTGCTACCTAGTTTTCTAAAATTTTCTTAGCATGTTGTTGATTGTGGACTTGGACCATCCATAAGATGTAAGTCAGATCATTGTTACACTTTTATGTTGCATTGGCATGTATGTTCCATCCATTCTCCCAAGTCTATTTTTTATTGGGTTTTTTCTTTGCATTATGTTCTCATCCAGTCCTTGTGTTATGATCTTGTGATGGTGATGCACCACACATGAGCATGTATGCATGCATTCATCAGGTTACTTGCAAGGCTCGATCTTTTTGGTTACTTCTAGGAGTTATGATCATTTGGGGTTGGGTTGGCAATATATATGCCTATAGGCACTCATTATTGGATGAGTATGGCTAGGGTAGGGTAGCATATGTAGGGGGCTTCTATCATGTAGCTTGGTGATCATTGTGCCCAAAGGGTTGGAAGAGGAAGCTTTAATCAAGTGATAATTAAATAAAACATCGGGTGGTACTAAAACTTAAGATAATGAAAAATTTTGTGCTAGAACCTTCCATTGAGAAGTTGAATCTAAATAATCTGAGTTTGTAATTTTTGATGCTAAGTGACTCTCCATGATATCAACCCCTACATAGTAACCCATTGAGTTTCTAAGTAGGAATTGTGGTATTTGCATTGCATCATGTCCTCAGTTTCAAACATCATTACTATTTGGCATGAGTGTTAGCCATGGACATTTTCTTTATGTGTTTTTGTCATTGGATAATTATCTCCATTAGCATGGTGGGAGTGGGCCTATAGGTTTCACATGGTTGGGAGGCATTGCTACCTACACCACTACTAGAGATTGAAGTAAAAAGATAGTCTATTTTCCTAGTGTGATCATTTCTAGATGTTTTCACTTGTTACTTTGGGTTTTGGAGTATGCTTTCTTGTCATTTATGCTTTCATTGGAATGTTTTCTTATCATGTTTAGATGATGTTATTTTATTGATGTATTCCCTTATTATGATATTTAGCATATGATTAGACGATGTTATCTTCTTAGTTGGAGTATTTATTACTTTTGATTTACCATGTTAGATTTTTTGTTCTTATGATGTTATTACACTTTAGTAGTGATGTCCTTATAAGACAACTTCCACTATCTAGCTAGTTGTTTGGGATGTTACACATGGGGGATGGCTAGGACCTTCAAGTTTTCATGTGTTATTATAGTTGGGAGTAACCATACACTTATCTTTTTGTTTTAGTACATTACAATGTTGCTTTTAGTTCTTTCCCTTCACTGCTATGTTAGATGGTTAGATGCAATTTCCATTTTGTAGATATGTTTGAGTGTCTATCCCTCAATTGTAGATCTAGTACTCCCTAACATGGAGGTTTTGAGTTCTTTTTTTATCCCTTTGTTTGTCCTTGGAGCATTTCTTTCTTTTCTTGGATGACCATGTGTTAGCATTGGGTGATACTTTAAAGTATCACACACCTAAAGAAGAATCATGCAATGCTGGAAAGTATCACATGATAAGAAATTATCATACAATACTTTAATGTATCACACACCAATCAAAGAAAGTTTGTACAATACTTATGAACTATCATATAGATTTAAGAGAATAATAACCTAGAATGTAAAAGTATCACACACCTTCTTTAGAAAGGTCATACAACACTGGAAAGTATCACACAATACTAAAATAAAATATCACCTGGGTCCTTAGAAAAGCCTATCTAGGTAGATAGCAGGCACTTTTTGGTTTGACCAAAAATTTTTAGGAGGTGTTTTGGCTACCCTTCATAGTGTTATTGAATACCTTGAAATTGCATTTTGATTTTGAAATGTTTTAGATTTGAAATCATTTGCGTCCTTCTATGGCTAGTCATTTTGGTCAGTAGTGGCATTTGGAGATTTTTTGGTGTTTGGATGGTTGTTTAGTCTTCCATTGTGATCTTTGTGATCCTCATATGTTGTATTTCATGTACATCCATACTTGTTTTTTTTTTTTTTTTTTAATATTATCTTGGCTTATATTTATCCTTGTTCCAAGGATCTTCGGGCAAGGCATTACACAAAGAATTAAGATGGGAACATATGCATACTAAGGAGAAAATAGTTGATATTTTCACTAAGGCTTTACCTAAGGATGTACATGATGAGTATCTAAGAGGTAAATTAGGGGTGCCTCCCCTAGCTAAAGCTAGTTAATCTAAGATGGAGCTCTACATCAAATGTGTTGATAAAAATATCTTAAAGGTTGATGTAGAAATTCATACATTAGGAGTCACTTAAAGTAGCAAGGAGAGAAGAACAAGATGTTGTATTAGTCATAAGAAAATATCATAGATGTAGAATCAAGTTTAGAAGTATTGACATGAAGATATCTTCATGGTGAAGATGTATGATAAAGATAAAATTTCTATGACATTTTTGTTAAAGAAGGAGAAGTTTTGAAGTTCCCATCTAGAGGGAGATGTAAAATAGCTATCATCAATTGTGGTACTTAGAGAAAAAAAAAATTGGATGTTGCAAAAAGGGAGAGTACATAAAGATGCAAATTAGTAAGAGGTATTTCCAAGAAATCAAAGAACTCATAAGTTTAGGAGTTGTTTATCAAATAGTTGGCTGATAGATTTGGTGATTTGATATGATAGAGGGACTCAATGTTTTGCATATCAGAGATGCATAGAATGAAACTGAAAATGCAGATTGTTGGACATTGAGATGTGATACTGAACATAGAAGGAGCTACTTGAAGCAATTGAATTTTTTGGATTGTATATTAACTAGAGGTGTTTCCATCAATACCAAAGAGGGAGATTGTTGGAACTACAATTGGAATAATTTTTATGTTATCATTAATGTTAAATCTTATTACTGAGAGAGTTGTTATTTGAGTAGAGTGCCATATCAAGATGATTGATGAAGATGATCTGAGAAGAATATATAATAGAAGGACATAGAAAAAAGGTTGAGTTATGTGAAACTAGAAAGGGCACTTCATCAGTTAGACCTTGACAAAATAATGTAATTGTTTAACCATCAAATAGTTGTATTTAAGCCTACAAGGAATGATCAAATATAGACCAAATGCATAGGCTTGACCAAGAAAAAGAGAAGAATATAAAGGACCTGGAAGTATACTCCAAGTGAGGCTAGTGTTTACTAAGAAAAAGTATAAGCCAAGAAGAATATAGTGTTGATTGAACATCAGTATTGATCTAGTATTATCAAGTATGTTCAGTACAATAGTTAGTATTAACTAAATAATTCAATGATTAATGAGTGTCACCATTTGACACTTGAGAGGAAATCATTATTTCTAATGGACACAATTGAATTCTAGGAATATGGAAACTGTATTAAAGATAAGGATTGATGATCTAGATTATTTAATTCAAGGAAAATGGTTATGCAAGTGATTAAATGCTTAATTTAAAGAGAAGTTAATTTATGGCTAGAACAAAGATCTTAATTTACAAAGGAAACTTCTTTATAAACTAGGTCAAAATTATTGTTGCTTTCTAACTATTGTAATAGAAAAGAAATCTCTTAATATTGTAATAGTAAAGAAATCTCTTAATAGATTTGACTTAATCATCATTTTGTAAATCTTCTAACAAAGTGACATTTCAAGATTGAAGTGTTTAAATACCTCTAATTAGGCTACTCCTAAAAAGGTGATCTAAATCCTCAAATAGGGTTGATTCCTAACAAGGCTCACTTTAGAAGTGTGAAAAATATTGTGACCAGTTGCAAGATGGTTTTTCCCAAATTGGGTTTCCATGTTAAATCTTGGTGTAATGTGTGTTCAATTTATTTACTTTATGCTTTATTTTGATGCAACTAAGTTACTTAAGGTTATAACAAATTAATAATCATAAGATTGCTTTGTTAATTGAGTGCTAGTAACATTCTAGTGTTAACCAAGTTGAACAATATCGTATGAGCAATGAAAGTTTGTATTGACATCTTAGGGACAAGGACTTTTTTCTAGTAATTTATTCACACCTCCCCTCTCAATTAATCTCTTACATTTCCAACATATAAAATCATAAATCCCTATATAGGAGAGAAGAAGTAGAAGATAGACCAAATAGCCCCTCCTCAATGTAG
Organism: Cupressus sempervirens; assembly: GCA_028749045.1. NCBI lineage: Eukaryota > Viridiplantae > Streptophyta > Pinopsida > Cupressales > Cupressaceae > Cupressus > Cupressus sempervirens. Next base: position 425,904,329 of record CM053793.1, on the reverse strand, counting down.
AGTGTACAATTGTGGTAGATGCTCCAAGCTCCACATAGAATTTTCTCCGTGAGTGTAGAATAACATTCCTCCTCTTAGGAAGAAAAAAATAAAGGTGCATCAATGAAGCCTCCCCCATTTTGTATGGAGAAACCTCAAAATGTATGGAATCTTTGAAACTTGCTACAGTGTCTCCATGTCAAAAATGAAAGGTGCCCCCTCCAAATCATGTGTACTATGCCACTCTAATGAAAAATACAAGTCAAGATCAACTAGGGACAAATGTAGACCATGTATCAAAGACTCAACTAACTCCTCTAAAGAGAAAGTGGCCTCCTCCAACTATTTTATCAAAGTATCAACCAACATTTCAAACACAAAATAATGATCAAGTGGAGAATCATGAGGGCCAGAGCGTTCCTCGGCAACAACTAAATCAAGACCATTTAATAAAGAGAAGATGAATATAATCAATTATGGCTCCCAAATACTTAATGTAAGACTCCACAAACAAATTTGTAATTTCTATCAAGAAGTCATCCCAAGGAGTTGTAATTGGAAGACATGGAATGTCCTACTACATTGAGTCACAAGGAATATCTTATTGTGTTGAATCAAAAGGAACATCCCATTGTACTAAATCATAAGGAACTATGGTTGGAACAATATATCAAACATTATAAGAAGTAGTATATGTGATCCCAACTAGAGAAGTAGGAGTTGTAACTAGATGCTCTAAATCAAGATTATTAATATGTGTACAAATTTCCATCATCAATAAAGTATGATCATCATAGGGAGTATTATCTTTATCATCAAGTAGAAGGATAAAAAATGCAAATGGACCTTTTGGTAATCAAGGAACTATTATAATTTTTAGAATAACTATGGGGTGGGAGGGGGGGGGGGGGGGGGGGAGGGGGGTTTGAATCAGTTACTCAAGGTCCATGAGTATGATTTGAAAAATCAAACATTAAACAATATATGTTCTACTTATCATGTTGTAACTCGGTCTCTATTGTATACTGATGTACAAAATTACTAGTAGTTCACTATCCTAAGATAATAGACTTACTGAACGTAAACATGAAAATGTAAAACATCATAAAACATTCAACACAACTTTCACACTAGGATTTATCATGGAAACCCAAGTTGGGAAAAATTGCCAACAACATTGCTTGGCCAAATAATGGTATCAAAAACCTACAAAAATGAACTGCCTATTCAGGATTGGACACTTTAATTGGTTTCTAAATGAATTATTCAATTCATTTAATTATCAACTAGGGATGTAAACTTGGAATGGCATTCACAAAGTATATTCTTTAAACTTGCTCAATCTTAAGACTAACCTATAGAATTCAAATGCTTGAGCTTCAAGAAAACTAATACTAAGAACCAGTAAATGAAATTACTCTAACAAACCATGCAATCACAAATAGGTCTAACTACCTATGCTATAGGAAACAATCACCAATTCAATTATCATTGGTTGTAGGAATAACAAAGTTCTATCTTACTTGGAAATAAACAAGGAAATGAAATCTACTAGAATAGATCAATTCTATTAGTGAAAAAAAATTTCCAAGATCTTTGACAATTTTGAACAGGAGAGAAAATTGTAAACTAAAAAATTGAATCCATATTTATTGATAAGGAATTCTATGCTTAAGAGATTTGCTCGATATTATTCAAGGTGTAGCTAACCTTCATGAAAAGATAATCATTTTTTCCTCTATTGAGGGAAAATCTTCCCAATAAGTATTTTACTAAAAATACTCGAAGATAAATGCTAATAATGAAAAACCATTTAATCTCAACAATCAATATCATACACATGATTGAATTTTAAAACAAAAGATTGATGCTAAAATAATACAGATTTAACCTCCCACAACATTCAAGATTCAAAAATAGAGGATTTTAGAACATGTAGCAAAATACAACTTCACTTCCACATATAACACACACTCTCAAGAATGCACATTACCACAAAGCAAATAGTAGTCTCTCTCTCAAGAAGTTTTGGTATATAAAATCATAGAATTTTACTTCAATTTCTACTAAATTGAAAATGTTCTATTTCAAAATTTTAAAGTGTAGAGTATCAAAAAACAAAAGTATTTTTTCTTTAGCCTGCAGAGAGATTAACCCTATTAGATATTATCTATTACATCTATATAGGGCATAGGGCTAGATAATTATCCAAAATTACCCTGCCAAGAGTAAATTGTCTCTTTGTTAACATACCGTGTTAACTAAAATGCATAAAGAAATAAATAGGAATATGATAAATAGTTGCCAATGGTCATGTGCCACATCAGGAGGAACCGTCTACACCAACTACAATCCTTGGCCTTCCATGTCTTGTATGCAGTGGAAAATGCAAAGATAACTAACTAGTGAGGTAAGCTAATGTATGCAATCCTTTGCTTACAGATTTCCTTTTCTCTTTTTAGTTATATTGCCTTTTCGCCATGCATCTCCAAATGTTTCAAATTGATTATCAACATAGCTTTAGTATGGGAAACATTTGAAAAATCTTGTCTACATGGTATCTTTTTATACTAGACTTCTTTGAACTTCTTTTGGATTTCACTTATTAGTTCTTTTAGAGGGGCAATAGAGTCACCTTCCTTTCCTGTGTAATGTTTATTGAACAACTTCAAATCACCTTGGATAATTTCATCCATGAGCTTGAGACCATCCAAGATTTTTTAGATTTCAATGACTACCTAAAATAGTGCCTCATTTCTCCATTCGATGTATCTTTAATCATATGTAAGGTTTTATCATCTAGACCAATGATAGGGCATTCAGCTTGAAACTTATACAATCCAAATCCTTGAATTTCCTCAATCCAAAGCACCACTTTTACCCACTTATTTCTTTCTTTTTCAAAAGCCTCATTATTAGACTCCACCTTTTTGATAATGATAATAGTTTCTTTTGAAGCCTTGTCCAAAGTCTAATTTGTTTCTTAGTTTCCTTTAGGATAAATTGCAACCACTCTTCAAATGTTCTTGCAATAGCTTTACACTTCTGCAAATTATCAAGAAATTGCCGATTGGCTAAAGAGGATACATCTACCATTGCTAACATCTCATTAAGAGGTTTAGGTTCTAGATGCAAGATGGCATTAATGTATTGTGCCCTGCTCTTAGTTGCTTCTTTCATGTCTTGCTTCTCATGAGCATCTTTCCAAATTCTATTTGCAATATTCTTGTTTGATGCTTCAAAAAATTTCATATCAACTGCATGACTCCCCTTTCCAAGATCAGTCCTTGATACCTGATAGTCCTGAAGAGTGAGGTTTTCATAAGAACTGCCTTCTAGTGGCTTGGCTATTTCAATTATCCAATCTCTTAATTTTTTATCAAATTTCAACCTAGACTCAATTTTAGCCCTTTTATTTTTCGAAGACTTTCCTAAGAATTCGTTAACCAAATCATCAATAGTTATGGATAATGGTACCAAACTCCTTTTCTTCTCAACAGAAGCTTCCAGCCGCTTGGGAGTAGTAGGTTCTTTACATATCATACAGGAAATTTTTGCTAATTCCAAGCCATGAGATTGAGCTCCAGTGTTTTTAGGAGACTTCTAAGGATCTAGGGTATTATTGGCCATGACAAAAATAGGAGACTGCTCTAAACTCATTTTTATTTTAATAGGATCTAGGTCAACTGTCACTTTCCCATTTCCTTTGCTTGATGTTTCCTTCTTAGTGCTGCAGTGAGTTACTCTTCTCAACATTGGGACCTTTTCAAGAACTTGAAGTTGAAGGGACTTTGGAGTTACTTCAACTTTGACTTTAGCCTCAACTTTAGGAGAACCTGCAACAAGGTCAACAATATCAATGTTAGAAATGGCCTTAGGTTTTGGCTATGCCTTTTTGTGCTTAGCTCTTGAGTACTTCTTAGGGACTTTAGGAGTGGTTGATTCAAAATTCTTTGACTTCAACCATTTTTTAGTTCTCTTCAACACTTCTAAAATATGGGAATATAGGTCATCTTCTTCCCTTCTAGTCTATTCAAGCTCAAGGATGGGTATGCATTCAATCTAATCAACATAGAATGGGTCAATGACATCCTCCATTTCACCTTTAGTTATCTGGAATGTGTTGAGGTTCACCTTAAACATATTAATCTGTTTGACTGTTAACCTAGACCATAATTTTTTTTTGACTTTGAATTCATTAAAATAATTGGCCCAATCATCTTCCAAATGAGAAACATGGACTAATGAAAATTCATGCCTAAAGTTATCCCTAGCAAATCTTTTATACTCAAATTCTTCTCTAGGAGCATATGGTTTTAGGCAAAAATGTGACATGCAATTTGTGCTAACATGGTCTGCTTGTAGTTTGAACATAGGTAATGACCAATTTCAATGGGGAACAAGAAAGAGGTTGAATTATTTGTACTTTTTGATTACTCAAACACATAAATGAACTACCTACATATCTTAGATAAGACAATACTATCAAAACAATAGCATGTCAACTTAAGGGGTTCACCAGAAAAACCCCCAATTTTGAGATATGTAAACTTAGGAAACAGGATATAGAAACAACCAAAATTTTTGATAGCTTGCATTGATTCTTCTGATAATTTGGAATTTTTGTGTTCTTGAAGCTCAAAAACTAACCTCCCAAGAAAGACATCATTAACCCTCTTGAATTCCTTGCAAGAGTTAGTTGCCTAAAGATCTTTGTAGTATTGGTAGATGGTCATTTCTTTAGTCCAAGGCATGTGTGGAAGTCCCTCCCATTCCTTGGATGCTACTAAAATATAGACTAAGAAGGAATACATAAAGAATGGTCTAAAACTACTTACTGCTATAAGGCCCTTATGTAAATTTTTAGCTATTAACTCTGCTCAATCAATGAATTTTTCCCCTTCAACAATTTTTTGAATGAAAAGGTACATCCAACTCTCCCAATGGAAGGCATGGTAATTTCCCTTGACCCTATTCAAAAGTAACACAATGTCTACAATTTCCTTAATGAATTGTTGAATTGTCAAAGGCTTAGGAAATCTTGAACCTCCTTTAGCCAGCCTCAAAAGCCAAGTTTGAGCTACATTGGAGTAATAATTCTTCTTTCTATCACAATATAGATGCTTAGATTCCTCAAAGGTCTAAGTCTCATAGGGTTCTTTATAGGGATTATCAAAGCCAAACTGACACTTGTCCTATTTATCCTAACCCACACCTCTCCCAAAACTTTCTTTATACACCTAGTGTTGGGGTCATAGTGATTCGCACACTCAACAAGCAATTCTAGGCATTCTATAGCTAGTGGGAAAGTGAAAACTTCTAATAAACCATAATAGGCCAAATTTTGATATATAGGACCAAACTAGACATTCCTCACTTGCTTAATTATATCTGGTAGGCTTTTGCTTACTAGGAAAGTATCCTAAATTTTGGGTAAGAAACTCAAAAGGAAAGATTTTACAAACTTAGGCATTTTGGGGCAAAAAAATTTCATGGTTCAATTTGAAAGATACATATAGAATTAAAACAAAACACTTCGAATGAAAACTAGGCACAAAAATGACAAAGTGTAGATAATACACTTACAATTTTTGTAGAGTTCAAACTTCCACTTTCCTTGCTTACCAGTTAGCATCAAGAGCTCAAAATGATTAAATAAGCACTCATATAGGACATAGGGTAATTATAGGGAGTGATTTCTTGAAAATCCAAGGATAGATTTGAGTGGGCAAAAAAATTTATTACAAGCATGCCACCTGTACTTTGACAAGAATTCCAAGGCTATTTGTAGTTAATATCCATCAAATCTATGTGTAGTTCAACCTTTCATGATGTCACAAAATCTTTGTGCCACCTTTTTCCATAAAGTAACCATACTTTAGCACAATTTCTCATAATTATCATAATGATTGCCCTTCACATATCCGATGTCACCCTGAGGTGGGACCCATTTCTTTGCCTTAAAAAAATGAGTGTGAAATCTCCTAATGCACATCCTATGAGAAAACAAGCAAATGTCAAAAAACCTCAAAGGTGAAGTTGAAGTTGAAATTTGAATCAACTTCTACTTCAACTTCAACTTCAAGAAAATAAACCTAGGCTGATGGGAGGGAACTTTTTTCAGGATGAAGGGAGATAAGTGAAGCCAAACTTGAACTTGAAGTAGATCAAATTTCAATTTCAACTTCAATTTACAAAAGAGGTATTGACTGGAAATATTGTGCATTGAGAAAAAAGTAGGGTAACAAGTTCACTCACCAAGTGGGCACTCTTGGATGAGTGAACAAGAAATACAATCAAGATAAGAGATATAAACTTGAATTGTGCATTCTATTCATTCATGGAGAAAGATTACACTTGATTGAAAAATAGTATCACAACAGTTTTATATGAAAATCAACTCATTCTACTTCTTTGACTACTCTAAAAGTTACAATAGTCTTTATTTGAAGGGAAACTTGCAACTACTTCCAAAATCTAAGATCACTCCATTAATGAGGATCAAGTATGAACTCATACAGTTCAAAATGAAAACAACATTAACCATGAATAAATCTTCTATGAATATAGAAGGTTGTGGAAGCTACATCCATGCATTACATACAAAAGAAAGCAATAAATGATTTCCCCACTTGTGAAGGTCTAGAAATTCATGGTTGGATTTGACTACTCCAACATTGAAATGTTGGTCTACCTGCAGTAAACACCTATAAAGTAATCAATGCGCACACAACCTTCCATATACATATATATTCTCATTAGCAATATTAGATAAAATATGTCAAGTTTCAATTAACACTCTTGCAAGTCCTATGGCTATAGGAGGAAAACTACCCAAAACATAGCATAGATGGGGAAACATTTATCAGCATGTAGAGCTACTTCATTATACTATTTATGTCCATGAATTCAAGAAAATATAATATCTTTAAACTATCCATATTTCTCCTTCATCTCTTCACACACACACACACACACACACACACACACAAATATATATAACATATACATAAAAACCATCAGTACATATGCTTGAAACTATAAAATCATGACTATTTGCAAAATAACTATTTGAAAGTAAGATAAAAAGAACTCAAAAAGATGGTCTTTTGGATCTTGCCCATCAAAAATTTCACTACTTTTTCACTCTTTTGAAGTGAGCTCTATTAGAAACCAACTCTGTTAAAGGTTACAATACACACAGTTAAATGTGACCTAGTTAGAGGTTTTAATCACCTCGTTAGGAGTGTCCTTATCAAAACACTTTGATCATTCTATTTAGAATGCCACCTTGATAAAGGATTACATAGACTATTATGTCCTTAAATGATTATTAGTTCAACCTTCAATTAAAAGGATTTCAATACAAATTATTTGCAATAATTAAAAATAAAACAATAGGGTTTGATCTCTATATTTATAACTCGCTTTTGCAATTTTAGATCATTGTTCAATTCATGTGTTGATTCTTTGATAAGAATTCCTAGTCACCTTTGTCTTTGATTATCTTGGCAACCCGTCAAGCAATTACCCTTCTCTTCACAACAAACCTAAGCCTTTTGCTTAGATTCACTTATCAACCTTAGCATACTTTTTCCCTCTTACTATAAACATGCACATATTCCTTTCTCTATCTCTTTGTGTGTCACACTTCATGCTTACATCACCTTCTACATGTGCTCTCTCTCTCTCTCTCTCTCTCTCTCTCTCTCTCTAAATTTTGGCTTTGCCCCTCCTTAAAAAAGGTAATTTTGATCCTTTATCATTTTCACAATCACCGTATATCTTACAGTTTACAAATAATTCATCAAATTCATTGTATATTTTCATATCTTCCTTCTTTTCTAGAAACTTCTCATCAAATTTGATCATTAGATATGATACCTAATCCTCTCCTTGAATTAAATGATCCAACTCATCAATCTTATCTTCAACATAGTTTCCATATCCCAAGAAATTAACTGAGTCAGATGAAAATCATGATTCCTCATACAGATTCAAAAGACTATCACTCAGCCATTACTAAGTTCTAACACTCAACTATCATTAGATTTCTTGGTTGTTGTAGACCTCTTGGCTCAACATCAACTCATTTTCTCAGTCAATATTGATGCTTAGTCAATACTAGATTTTCTCATAACTTACAATGGCTCGATTGACACTAGCATCACTCGGCATGAACTTCAAAGTTCCTTGATCTTTTACTCTATTGCTTGGTAAAGCTTTACATAAGTGATATATCTTGACTTGTATAGGAAAGATTTGAGCATCAACATGATATGAATAATCACTTCTATCATCAAAATCTAAATAATCAAATTTACATTGTGTAATCACCTAAAAATGGTCATCTAGACTATTAGCCCCCTTTTCAACATTTTGGCTAAATTAATTTAATCATTTACCTAGACCAAATTGCTAATAATCAATTTATTTGATTATAACCTATAGTTTGACTATGCTATCCTAAGTTCATTATTTGATTAAAAGAAAATGTACCCTTTTAATTAAATAAAAGACCCCATTCTTCTAACCCACTTAAAGTGCACACATAAAGTCATTTTTCTATTTTGCAATTAAAAGAAAAGGCTTTGTGACTTTTGTCTTATATGACAAGTCAACTTATATTCTATTGGTTGACTTGTGTGTGTACATGGATCACTCCTCTTTTTGAATTCCACCGTTGATCATCCACCATCTTCATCTTGATCTCTACCATCCGTACATCTTTAAAAGGGAGAGAGCTTTCCCCCTCAATCCAATCCATCTTTTGAATATTGTCATGCTGCAGGTTTTCTAACAGGTTTCTTGGGAGCTTTGTGGAGAACTTCTCACTCCTTGTCTACATTCTCTCATTCCATCATATTAACATAAGATCATATGGCATTCTTAGCATAGTTTCATGTTAGTTTAGTTTTCATTCTTGCAATAATCTCACATAGCTTAATATTTGGTTTTATAATACTCTCATTCATGCTTAGCATAGCTGCATTTTGCATTATCATCTTAGCTTAGTTTCCATACTTGCATTGCATTCTTGAGGGATTCCTTGAAGATATTGGCATTCTTGCTCTTGTCTCAAAGAACCTCCCGTTGCATGGTTTACTAGCAAGAAGTACATTTCTAAGGCTTGGCTGAGAGCCTTTGTTCTTGAATACTAACTTCTTGCACTCCGTGGATAGGGATCTCTAAGCTAGCATCCAAGCATTCCAAACTCATGGAATCATTTGGATAGAATGGTTTAGAGTGTGACACTTTCGAGTGTACACATTGCAAATTCCTTTTCATAACTCATCTTTTCCTCTAGGTTCTTTTGTTATGAGAAACTTCTCAAAGCCTCTTCATCAATCAAATAGAGTTGACATTTAGATCAGATAGCAACATGTCTCATCAAAAGATTTGACATCAATGGCAGTACAATTATTATTCCAATTGTAATTTCCAACAAGAACATGAGGTTCTCTAAAGTGTTCCCAAATAATAATCCAACATGTGCATAGGCAATTGATATCAACAAGAAGAGACCTGATGTTAGAATATTAAGGACCTATGGCATAATAAATTGAACCCAAGATGTACCCTATGGCATAATATTTCAAATATGTAACAATTAAATATATTTAAATACTATATTTAAATATATTAATTATTGCTATATAAAATCTAAAGGGTCTTAGTAGAAATCCTCTTCTTCAACATTCATATGAACAAATCACTCCTATAAACTAATCATTAAGTGTACATAAATGTGCAAGTGCTACTTAATTGTGTTTTGTATTTTATTTTTGTTTGCGAGCTTCTTATAAATTTATGGTATTGTTTAAGTTTATTAAATTTACATTTTTTGTATTTAGGCAATGAATTGTTTTTAATATTTAAATTTATTTTTTATTTTTTAATATTAAGAAAAGGCAAATGAGATTTTAGATGATATTTTAGAATGAATTATTACATTTTACTTTTTAGATAATTTTTTAAAATATTTTTTAAAAACTAAATAATTGAATGAAAAAAATGTGAGGCCTTACCCCGATCCATCATAGCATGGATATCTTACTTACATTTGATATTTCAGACCTTGATATTTTGATAGTTATTCGAGACTTAGATGGATAGTGGATTGCTTTATCTATTGATTTTGATGCTTCAATAGTGTTTTACATTGTTATATGCACTAAGAACCTGTTATTGTGTAAGAAACGTTCAAACATATATGGATGCAGCTTTACGACATGATATTATCATATTTTGATGCAATACAAATGTAAATTTGATCCTGATGATTTTGATTGATAGATAAATGTTAAATTAATTATGATGTTTTATGACATGTAAATGAATGGTTAGGATATGCAGATAGATGTTAATTTGATAATGATGACTTATGACATGTAGATTTTCATATCTTAACATTTCAAATGGAATAATTGAAAGACAAGGAAAATAAATCTAATTTGAATTATGTTAATGTGGATATTATTTTTATGTGCACTTATGTAGTATATGTTTATTTGACCCCATGGACTACTAATGCTCAAGTTGGATGTGCAGGAAGAGGAATCACGAAAATCTAACAGGGAAACAAGGTATAGACACATGTTCAAATGACTCTGCCAAGGTGAATCTTTGTAAAATTCCTAGACCTTGTTGTGATGTGTTTATTTTCTAAATGTGAGATGTATGTGTGTAGTATGTATTTCATGTTCTTTGATGATGGATCATGTGGCCACCTTATTCTGAGTAAAATGCCTTAATTGAGAAATTTGATTATTGCAAAAATTAGTAAAAAGAACAAGGTTATCACCAAGGGAAATTTTGAAATTAAATTACCTAGCATTGGGAGCGCCATAAAGTAACTCTAAGGTGAGTTTCTAAAAAAAAAACTCTACTCATGTTAGTACCTTAAGTTAGGGGGCTAATAATGACCTCTAGGGTGCCTAGTTGTCCTAGGAGACCCCAAAAAAAATACATTCTTTATTGAAACTGAAAATGAGAGGGATATATAGGGGTATGGGTAAATTGGAAACTCACTTGGCCACTCCCTAACTTTAGAGACAACTAGGGTTTGGAGGAAGAGGATAAGGATCTCTACCACAACTATTCATTGCCATTGCTTGGAGTGAGGTTAGTACCCTTGATTCATGGTGTTCTTCATTTTGCATGTACAAATGGTGTGGATTTCTTCATTTCATGATGATTTTTTTTTTTTCATGTATTCTAGTTGTGTTTGTGGGAAAAGATCTTGTTTGAGTATTACATGTGAGAAGTTTTGTGTGAATCCTTCCTTGAATCTTGCTTGTTTTATGTTATGTATTTTGTGTAATGGGTGTGAAGGATCACTCACCCTTGGGAGGGAAGAGATGCTTGGATGAAGGGGTTAGTTGGGCTCACACATGTAGTTGAGGAACTCTCCCATGTGTGCAGATGATTGTATATGTTCAATGGAATGAGATTATCTTGCTTTCTTGCATTTTGCAGGTATAAGGAGGTGTGCAGAAGGGAAGATATTGTAATCCTTGAAAGGGCATGTTGAATATGAGAAGATGTGTATATTTTGATTCATAGCATGGAAATCCTCCTCATGGTGAGAGCCCACCTTCACCCTATACTTGATTCAATTGTTGAACCTTTGTGCAAAGCCTTGGGATGGGATGTGTTATAATGTATTGTATTAAATCTTGTCATATTGTTGTGAATATGCATGGCATGTGAATGTTTAGTATGCAACCGTTTATGCCTTGTTTCCCCAAGCTTAGTGTGTGGCCTCATTGAGGCCTAGGTTGGGAGGTGAACCTCCATGGTTCCCAAATTCTTTTTTTTTTCTTTACTTTGTAGATTTTCATTTGATGATCTTGGAAGCTTGAAGTTCATATAGTCTATTTTTGCATAGGGGAAGAAGACTCTATATTTTTTGTATTGGAAATGGAGTAATAAACTCCACTTTTTATGTGAAGTAGTTTGTATTATAGGAGAGTTGTTAATGTTCTCATTCATATGTCCATAGAGAGAGAGAGATTTGCAAAATCTAAGTATCAAATGGTTCTTCTATTGTGTATAGCTTGATATGGTCATTCCACCACCCTTGTTCATGCTTGATATTGTGTTGAAAGTAAATTTTGAAAGGAACATGAAGGAGAGGTTTTGCAATGTATTTGTTGTCTTATCTATACTAAAATTTGGAATGTGTTGAAAGAAAGAATTTTGTGTCATGATATACCATTAAGAATGAACTGGGCATTATCTCCTTGATATCCTTATCTCCTCAATTACATGATAATAATTTAGTTTCTTGATGTTTAGTGTTGAAATCAAATTAGTTGTAAGATATGAAATTGATAGTAATGAATTTGTAGATAGCTTAAATTATGGAATTGGATAGCATTGTAGTATTTTGAATATTTGATGCAATGTAATTTTAGTTTTCAAAGTTTTCTTGAGTTTCATTTTGTAATTAGATTTTGTTAGCAATATGACAGTTGCTCCATACTAAATTGTTTATTAGAATAGAAAAATGTTAATGCATAGTGCACTAATAGACCATCACCAATTCTATATTAACAACCATAGAGAATGCATGGAAGGAACTAGACAAATTAGTTAATCTTAAATGAGACCTATGGATGCATATTTTCATTCTAGAAAATGTATGGGTAGACCAAAATGAGATTCATTCTATTACATTTAAATAAAATGGACTTGGAATAAAATATTAGTTCATGGATTGACGAGTTAAAAAAAAATCAACTTAAAAATCTTCCTTAATAAATTAAATTTTAGACCTAGTCCATGTTCATGATATGACCCTATGTAATGAATATATACATTAAAAAAATCAGCAAAGGAAAAATATAATTTATAATTCCTAACAAACCTAACACATTAAATGAGAAAATGTATTTTATTCTAGCCCTTTTACCTAAACTTGTAGTATTGCATAGAATAAATATTTAAAAAAAGGGAAGCACTAGTAAAAATTTCCACCTACCTAGCCGACCACCCCATGTACCTACCAACAAGCAAGAAAATTAAACTAGACAAAAAAAAAGAAATCACCCACCTCACATTACATGCTTGGAAGCATATAAGCACTACTTGCAAATCATTATCATCAACTGTCAAGTGTTAGAAACCATCTACCCTCACCCTAGGCCTTTAGTTCTTGAAAATCAAACATGGTGTAATACACATTTCTTCCTGCCTATAAAATTTTGCCTAGGAAAGTAACCTGACTAACATCAATTATGAGCTTGGGTGGAAGTCAATATACTCTTGGGATTGGGATAAGCTCGGGCATATATTTAATTCAACATCTTTCCCTTCCACCAACTCATGTCTTGGAAAGAGCAAGGAGAATTTTGGAAGGTGTTGCTAGCTAGAAATTAAGTATGGTAAATTTTCCTTGGAAGTTACCATGATTTCTGATTGGACCCTTGCCTTGGGAAGAGCCACCAAGCAAGTACATGGGCTTTAAAATGCACAATGGAAGGATTGTGGGTTGAAATGTATGCTGAACATTTCCTTCAAAAAAAAAAAATCAAATTAAAGCTATGACGTGAGTACTTGATTTTGACATGAAAGGGGAGGGGGGACTATTCTATGATGTCCCATGTGTAGATATAGGAGGTGCACACCCACCTAGGAGGATGTGGGTAAGGTAGGCATTAGATTAGAAAGGGAAGACCAAGGAATTAGTAACTTAGGTGAATTTTAGGGTAATGCAAATTATGGCTTAGGAAGTAGTAATAGATTTAAGTTAACAAAATTTATGAAAGCTATTAAAGTAAGATTAATGCAACCCATGGAATTAACAACTAAGGGTAGTGTTATGTAAAATTAAATAAGTGTTAAGCCAATATGAGTAGTTTTCTAGGGAATAGCAAATTGCATAATTTGTTTATAGTTTAATTGAATATAAATGGATTATAGGGATTTTTTAATTAGATTTTAGTTTATTTTAATTTTATTTAGAGTATGAACTAGTTGACAATTTAAAGGAAATAGACATATATATTAAAATTTAAACATTTTATTTATAATATATTTTGATATTTTAGAAATGTAATAGTTATATATATTGTTTTAGATTAGTTGCTAGAGAAACATAGGTAGTATTGAATTTGATGATAGTTTTATTTGATCATAAGTTATTTGCAACATAGTAATGTTAGATTCATTTAATGCAAAAGTAATGATAGCTATTAAATAAAGAGCGCATATTAAATAGCCGGTATGGGTGGTTCCAAATAATAATAATTGAATATTAATAAGAAGGAAATTATTGAAATAAAGGTAAACTCAATATTAAATAAATAAATAAATAAAATAAAATGATTAAGTGATAAAACTGCTTCGCATTGCATTCCTAGATCCACACCATTACTCTGACACATTTTGGGGTATACTTGCACATCATAGTGCTTCATATTAAGGGCTTGTTTCCATAGCGTATCAACATAGTTTTGCATATAGTAGCTAGAAACCATGTGCTCCCTCATAAGAAATTTGAATTCATAATCCTAGTAGGATAGCTTCATTCCTTTATCTTACTTCATCACACTAAGGTTAAAAATAGATTAAGTGTTTTTCTTTACCTTTAGTTCTTGTAGAAAAAAAAAATTAGTTGTGTTTGCCATGATACAATATGGGCATGAAATTATGGTATCAGAGCTTTTGGTTTCAACACTAGGATCCTAACCCATTACATCTAACCTATGAACTGCAACTTGTGTAGGATGCCCGCAGTCACCCGCAATGATTGTTGGAGGGCCAAGGGTCCTAAAGTAAACCCTATAGGCCAAAAGGGGGTAGGATAGGATGTGGGAGGACCCCCATCGAGGCAACCTCAAACTCTTGATCAAGTTTTGAATTCTATTAATAATTTGATTGGAGTAGTACAACAAAGGTTACCACCTATCATTCTACAGCTAGGATAGTAGGATGTAGAGGGGTATGGGGCCAATATTAGGGAAAGGAGTAGAAGTCCCCCACCTAGACATGTAGAGGATTGGGGGAAGCATCAATACATCAAGTCGAGCCACCCTCTACATTAGAATGAGCACCAGTGAGAGCACCCCAAGATATTGGGGATGAGATTAGTGACCTTCTATGACTGAAGCCACCCTTATTCACTGGTACCACAAATGGAACAAATGCAGAGGCATGGCTATCAACCTTACAGAGGTGATTTGGATTGCATGCCCATAAGAGCAATCTAAAGGCATGTTTGTCCATACACCTACTATGAGATGATGCCTCCACTTGGTGGCAGTAGGAGGAGACTGTAGGGAGAGTTGACATAGAGACACTTACATGGGAGTCTTTTGTGGACCATTTCAGGGACAGATACATGTCAAGACACTTTAGATAGAGGTAGGTTGAGGAGTTTCATGATCTTCAATAAAGGGGTCTCATAGTGGCCTAGTATGAAAGCAGGTTCTTGGAGTTACTTCCTTATGGGGAGTACATGAGAGATGAGAAACTTCGCATCCATTAGTTCATTAAGGGTCTTAACTTATCTCTCTAGGGACCAATGCCATTGGCTTTTCCTACCACTTTCAAGGAGGTCATTGAGATGGCATTGGTTGTTGAAGACATTCATTCTAGACAGGAATCTTGGGATAGGTCCCATAACCAAAACCCCTCCTAGAAGCCAGCTCAGTAGAAACCCTCTTGGAAGGGTAATCAGAGTCATTCAATAGGGGCCACAAACATAGAAAAGAGGGCTATCACAGGGTTACTAGGGCTCAAAGCCCAAACAGCAGTAATTACAGGGTCCTAGACAAGATCAGAGGCCATAGAGCTAGTATACATAGCCCGCTAGGACTCAGCAGTCCTCTAGGGGAGGTTTTAGTGAGTCTAGTAGGACTAGGGGTGAGCAGTAGTCCAGGCCACAAGGAGTACATATTTAGACCCGTGGACCATGTTATGCTTGTCATGGTATGGTTTATATTGCAAGAGAGTGTCCATAGGACCCCACAGTGAGCTGTCAGTGAGAAGCCACCTCAAAGCCTATAGTAGGTGATATGGGTAGGTCCCACAAGGTGTTTACAGTGGTTGATGATTGCTAGGATGAGCATTAGGCTATAGTAATTGAGAATGCAGGTATGATTAGAGGATTTGAGGTTTCTATACTATTTGACTCTGAAGCTACAAACTCTTTTATTTTCCCATTTGTAGTGGAGCATTGCAAGCTAGTGGCAGCTAGATAAGATGTTGATTGGGAGGTTGAGTTAGCTTCAGGGGCTAGGGTGTTAGTTGATTCCTTGATTCATGAGTGCCCTATTCATATTGGAGTTTGATCACCACATTAAACTTGTGTATTACTCCATTAGGATCTTATGATGTAGTCCTTGGTATGGATTGGCTTAGTGCCCATAGCGCCAAGGTGGATCATAGACAGAAGAGGGTAGACTATGTAGATGATCACAATACACCTAGGGTAATTTCAAGAGTTCAACGGCTAGTATCCCTTTGTATGATTTCTACCTTGCAGCTTAAGTGGTGCATGTGGAAGGGATTTCAATTGTTTTACATTACCATTAGTGATAGAAAGGAGGATGTAGGGGAGGAACCTTCCCTTGATGACTACCTATGATTACAAGAGTTTGCAAATGTGTTTCCATCAGAGCTTCCTAGTATGCCACCACTAAGGGAAATTGATTTCCATATTGATCTCATACCAAGAGCTAAACCCATATCTAGAGCACCCTACAGGATGACCACCCATGAGCTCAATGAGCTTAAGATTTAGCTAGAGGAACTTTTGGACAAGGGTCATAACTGACCTAGTGTATTACCTTGGGGAACACTAAAGAAGAAGGATGGATCACTCAGACTATGCATTGATTATTGGTAGCTAAATAAGGTGACTATCAAGAACTGATACCCATTACCAAGGATTGATAACTTATTTGATTAGTTACAAGGCACCTAATTATTCTCCAAAATAGACTTGAAGTCAGGGTACCATTAGTTGTGCATCATGGAAAGTGACATCCAGAAGACTACATTTTGCATGAGATATGGTCACTAAGAGTTCACGGTGGTACCTTTCGATCTCACAAACACACCAGCTATATTTATGAGCCTTATGAATGAGGTATTTCACACCTTCCTAGACAAGTTTGTAGTAGTGTTCTTAGATGATATATTGGTCTATTCTTGTGATGAGAAGGAATACAAAGAGCACCTATGGTAGGTATTGCAGTGGTTGAGGGAGAATTAGCTTTATGGAAGCTTGTCAAAATGTGCCTATTTCAAATGGGAAGTGCATAATTTGAGTCATGTAATATTAGGGGATGGGATCTCAATGGACCCATCCAAGATTTCAGCCATCATAGATTGGCCAGCACCTACCAACATTACAAAGGTTAGAAGTTTCATGGGATTAGTAGGATACTATAGGTAGTTTGTGGTAGGCTTCTCTAAGATAGCTCACCCTATTACCTCTCTTTAGAGAAAGGGAAAGAAGTTTGAGTGGACAAAAAAGTGTGAAGAGGCCTTTCAGAAGCTCAAGAGAGTGCTCACTAGTGCACCCATTTTAGCAGTACCTAACCTTTCAAAAGCTCAAAAGAGTGCTCACTAGTGCACCCATTTTAGCAGCACACAAAGACTCAAAGGATTTTGTAGTATGCACAGATGCTTCCTTGGAAGGAATTGGAGCTACTCTTATGCAAGAGGGTCAAGCCATAGCTTATGAGTCAAGGAAACTCATGGGGCATGAGCTCAATTATCCTACTCATGATCTCAAGCTTGCAGCAGTGGTCCATGCATTGGCACAATGATGACATTTCCTTCTAGGGTGACGACTTGAACTTCATTTAGATCACTAGAGCTTGTAGTAAATTTTCACACAAGAAAATCTTAATGCTAGGCAAAGGAGATGGATGGAGTTCCTATGCAATTATGATTTTGATGGACATTACATTTAGGATAAGGAGAATGTGGTGGCAGATGCCTTGAGTAGATGAAGTCATGAGCTTGCTTCCATTGTGACTGGCACAAATTTGAGGGAGCGCATTATGCATCACTTACCAGAGGATTAATTCTATGTAGAATTTTTCTAGATAGTCTAGTCTTAGAGACCTCTTGAGGGTAAATTTGTTGATTATTCATTGGATTTTGAGGGATTACTATGACATGAGGGGCACATCTATGTACCCTCCACAGGAGACTTACGAGAGCTAATCATTTTGGAGGCTCATAGAGCACCCTATGTAGCATATCTAGGTGTTAAGAAGCTTCATGAAAATTTGAGGTAGTTATATCATTGGCCAAGAATGAGAATGTAGATTGCCAACATCATTGCAAGATTCCTAGAGTGTTAGAGAGTTAAGGAAAAACATGGCCATCTAGGTGGACTTTTGCAGCCACATGAGATACCCGAGTGGAAGTGGGACACTATCTCCATGGATTTCATTGCTAGGCTTTTGATGTCTTCTCATTGTCATGATGCCATCATGGTGACAGTTGACACTTTGACCAAAGTTTCTCAAATTTCACTAGTCTGTATCACTTTCACAACACCTGCAGTGGTACAGGTATTCTTGTGAGATGTTGTTAAACTCCATGACATTCCTCATAAGATAATATCTACTAGAGACTCCTTATTTACATCATCCTTTTGGAGGGAGTTGTAGACATCACTTGGTACCAAGCTCAACTTTAGCACTACTTATCATCCTCAAATGGATGGGCAAACAAATAGAGTTAAGCAAATCCTAGAGGATATGTTATGAATGTACATGATGGACCACTAGATCAAGTGGGAAGAGTATCCTCATCTTGCAAAATTTTCCTACAACAATGGGCATAATACTTCTATAGGCATGCCACCCTATCAAGCCTTATATAGTAGGCCTTGTAGGACACCCCTAAGTTGGGATAGGATAGAAGATAGGATATCTATAGGGCCATAGTTAGTCAAAGACATGGAGCAATAGGTAATATTGATTAGACAACACTTCAGAGAAGCCCAAGATAGAAAGAAAAAATATGTAGATGCAAAGAGGGTGAATAGAGAGTACATGGTTGGAGAGAAAGTATTTTTGAGGGTGCAACCACATAAGAGTCCAATCCATTTTGAAAAAGTCTCTACGTAAGCACCTCATTTTGTTGGTCCCTTTGAGATTTTGGAGCAGATAGGACCAATTGCTTATCATTTAGCCTTGCCACCTAGCTTGTCATGCATTCACAATGTATTTCATGTATCTGTATTAAGAAAGTATATATATAATGAGTCTCACATCATAGATCGGGATGATTTGCAGGTGGAGTCAAACAAATAGATAGCATTGGAGCCCATTTGCATTTTAGCTCGATAGACCCTCACACTTTGAGGCAAAGAGCTAGACTAGATTAGGGTCCAGTGGGATTGTTATAACAAGGTCACGGCTTTCTAGGAGGATGTAGCTTAGATGAAGGCACAATACCCATATATTTTTTATGAACTCCAGGAAGAAGTTCATGCCTAGGGGGGAGGATGTGAGGCCTCACCTCAACCTGTCATAGCATGGATGTCTTACTTACATTTTAATATTTGAGGTCTTGATATTTTGATAGTTATTCGAGACTTAGATGGATAGTGGATTGCTTTATCTATTGATTTTGATGCTTCAATAGTGTTTTACATTGTTATATGCACTAAAAACTTGTTATTGTGTAAGAAATGTTCAAACATGTATGGATGCAGCTTTATGACATGATATTATCAAATTTTGATGTAATGCAAATGTTAATTTGATCCTGATGATTTCTAATCTATAGATAAATTTTAATTGATTATGATGTTTTATGACATGTAGATGAATGGTTAGGATATGCAGATAAATGTTAATTTGATAATGATGACTTATGACATGCAGATTTTGATATCTTAACATTTCAAATCAAATAATTGAAAGACTAGGAAAAGAAATCTAATTTGAATTATGTTAATGTGGATATTATTATTATGTGCACTTATGTAGTATACATTTAGTTGACCCCTTGGACTACTGATGCTTGAGTTTGATGTGCAAGAAGAGGAACCATTGAAATCTAATAGGGAAACAAGGTATAGACACATGTTTAAATGACTCTGCCAAGGTGAATCTTTGTAAGATTCATAAACCTCTTTGTGATGTGTTTATTTTGTAAATGTGAGATGCATGTGTGTAGTATGTATTTCATGTGTAGGTTTTGAATGTGTCATGTCTGATGTGTAGTGCATTTTGTGTGTGTGACACTTGACACTTGTATTCGTTATGTGAAATGACATGTTCTTTGATGATGGATCATGTGGCCACCTTATTCTGAGTAAAATGCCTTAATTGAGAAATTTGATTATTGCCAAAATTAGTAAAGAGAACAAGGTTATCACCATGGAAAAATTTGAAATTAAATTACGTAGCATTGGGAGGGCCATAAAGTAACTCTAAGGTGAGTTTCTAAAAAAAATAAACCCTACCCATGTTAGTACCTTAAGTTAGGGGTCTAATAATGACCTCTAGGGTGCCTAGTTGTCCTACGAGATCCCAAAAAAGTTTGCATTCTTTATTGAATCCGAAAATGAGAGGGATATATAGGGGTATGGCTAAATTGGAAATGCACTAGGCCACTCTCTAACTTTAGAGATAACTACGGTTTGGAGGAAGAGGACAAGGAGCTCCACCACAACTATCCATTGCCATTGCTTGGAGTGAGGTTCATACCATTGATCCATGGTGTTCATAATTTTTCATGTAGAAATGGTGTTGTGTTTCTTCATTTCATGATGAATTTGTTTTTTGGTGTATTGTAGTTGTGTTTATGGAAATAGATCTTGTTTGAGTGTTGCATGTGAGAAGTTTTGTGTGAATCCTTCCTTGAATCTTGCTTGTTTTTATGTTATGTGTTTTGTGTAATGGGTTTGAAGCAGCACTCACCCTTGGGAGGAAAGATATTCTTGAGTGATGGGGTTAGTTGGGCTCACACATATAGTTGAGGAACTCTCCCATGTGTGCAGATGATTGTATATGTTCAATGGAATAAGATTATCTTGCTTTCTTGCATTTTGGAGGTATAAGGAAGTGTGTGGAAGGGAAGATATTTTAAGTCCTTAAAGGGCATGTTGACAATGAGAAGATGTGTATATTTTGACTCATAGCTTGGAAATCCTCCTCATGGTCAAAGCCCACCTTCACCCTATACTTGATTCAATTGTTCAATTGTTTAATCTGTTATAATGTATTGTATTAAATCTTGTCATATTGTTGTGAATATGCATGGCATTTGAATGTGTAGTATGCAATCATTTATGCCTTTTTTCCACAAGCTCGGTGGGTAGCCTCCTTGAGGCCGAGGTTGAGAGGTGAGCCTCCATGGTTACCAAATTCTTTTTGTTTTTCTTTATTTTTTGGGTTTTCATTTGATGAGCTTTAAAGCTTGAAGTTCATATAGTCTATTCTTGCATAGGGGAAGAAGTCTCTATATTTTTTGTATTGGAAATGGAGTAATAAAATCCACTTGTTATGTGAAGTAGTTTGTATTGTAGGAGAGTTGCTAATGTTTTCATTCATATGTCCATAGAGAGAGAGAGATTTGCTAAATCTAAGTATCAAATGGTTCTTCTATTGTGTATAGCTTGATATGGTCATTCCACCACCCTTGTTCATGCTTGATATTGTGTTGAAAGTAAATTTTGAAAGGAACATGAAGAAGAGGTTTTGCAATGTATTTGTTGTCTTATCTATACTAAAATTTGGAATGTGTTGAAAGAAAGAATTTTGTGTCATGATAAACCATTAAGAATGAACTGGGCATTATCTCTTTGATATCTTTATCTCCTCAATTACATGAGAATAATTTAGTTGCTTGATGTTTAGTGTTGAAATCAAATTAGTTGTAAGATATGAAATTGATAGTAATGAATTTGTAGATAGCTTAAATTATTGAATTGGATGGCATTGTAGTATTTTAAATATTTGATGCAATGTAATTTTAGTTTTCAAAGTTTTCTTGAGTTTCATTTTGCAATTAGATTTCGTTAGCAATATGATAGTTCCTCCATACTAAATTATTTATTAGAATAGAAAAATGTTAATGCATAGTGCAATAATAGACCATTACCAATTCTATATTAACAACAATAGAGAATGCATGGAAGGAACTAGACAAATTAGTTAAGCTTAAATGAGACCTTTAGATGCATATTTTCATTTTGGAAAAATTATGGGAAGACCAAAATGAGATTCATTCCATTACAGTCAAATAAAATATTGGACTTGCAATAAAATATTAGTTCTTGGATTGACAAGTTAAAAATAAATAAACTCAAAAATCTTCCTTAATAAATAAAATTTTAGACCTAGTCAATGTACATGATATGAACCTATGCAACGAATATATACATTAAAAAAAATCAAGAAAGGAAAAATATAATTTATAATTCCTAATAGACCTAACACATTAAATGAGAAAATGTATTTTATTCTAGCCTTTTTACCTAAGCATGTAGTATAGCATAGAATAAATATTAAAAAAAGGGAAGTACTAGTAAAAATTTCCACCTACCTAGCCGACCACCCCATGTACCTGCCAACAAGCAAGAAAATTAATCTAGACAAAATTTAAAAACAAGAAATCACCCACGTCTTGTTACATGCTTGGAAGCATATAAGAACCACTTGAAAATCCTTGTCATCAACTAACAAGTGTTAGAAACCCTCTACCCTCATCCTAGCCACTTAGTTCTTGAAAATCAAACATGGTGTAATACACATTTCCTCCTACCTATAAAATTTTGCCTAGGAAAGGAACTAGATTGACATCAATTATGAGCTTTGGTGGAAGTCAATATACTCTTGGGATTGAGATAAGCTCAGACACATATTTAATTCAACATCTTTCCCTTCCACCAACTCATGTGTTGGAAAGAGCAAGGAGAATTTTGGAAGGTGTTGCTAGCTAGAAATTAAGTATGGTCGATTTTCCTTCAAAGTTGCCATGATTCTTGATTGGACCCTTGCCTTGGGAAGAGCCACCAAGCAAGTACGTGGGCTTTAAATTACAAAATAGAAGGATTGTGGGTTAAAATGTATGTTGAACATTTCCTTCAAAAAAAAAAAGTCAAATTAAAGTTATGATGTGAGTACTTGATTTTGACATGAAGGGGGGGGGGGAACTATTCTATGATGTCCCATGTGTAGATTATAGGAGGTGCATGCCGACCTAGGAGGATGTGGCTAAGGTAGGCGTCAGATGAGAAAGGGAAGAAGGAATTAGTGACTTAGGTGAATTTTAGGGTAATGTAAATTATGGCTTAGGAAGTAGTAATAGATTTAAGTTAACAAAATTTATAAAAGTTATTAAAGTAAGATTAATGCAACCAATGGAATTAACAACTAAGGGTAGTGTTATGTAAAATTAAATAAGTGTTAAGCCAATATGAGTAGTTTTCTAGGGAATAGCAAATTGCATAAAAGAATTTATAGCTTAATTGAATATAAATGGATTATAGGGATTTTTTAATTAGATTTTAGTTTATTTTGATTTTATTTAGAGTACAGACTAGTTGACAATTTAAAGGAGATAGACATATATATTAAAATTTAAAAATTTTAGTTATAATATATTCTGATATTTTAGAAACGTAATAGTTATATATATTGTTTTAGATTAGTTGCTAGAGTAACGTAGGTAGTATTGAATTTGATGATAGTTTTATTTGATCGAATGTTATTTGCAACATAGTAATGTTAGTTTCATTTAATGCAAAAGTAATGATAGCTATTAAATAAAGAGTGCATATTAAATAGCTAGTATGGGTGGTTCCAAATAATAATAATTGAATGTTAATAAGAACAAAATTATTTAAATAAAGGTAAACTCATTATTAAAAAAATAAATTAATATAATATAATATAATATAATGATTAATTGATAAAACTCCTTCGCATTGGATTCTTAGATCCACACCATTACTCTGACACATTTTGGGGTATACTTGCACATCATAGTGCTTCATATTAAGGGCTTGTTTCCATAGAATCTCTACATAGTTTTGCATCTAGTAGCTAGTAACCATGTGTTCCCTCATAAGAAACTTGAATTCAGAATCCTTGTAGGATAGCTTCGTTCCTTTATCTTAATTCATGACACCAAGGTTAAAAATAGATTAAATCTTTTTCTTTACTTTTAGTTCTTGTAGAAAAAAAAAAAAAAAAGGTTGTGTTTGCCATGATACAATATGGGCATGACACAAAACAAATGAAAATGTTACATTGTGTGTTCTACAATATTTTACAATAAATATTATTTCTCTATATTATTTTGATTTGTTTAATTTGAAATCATAGTATTGGTAATGGATTAATTCCTAATGTATGGTCCAAGGTGGATGCCTGATAGAGTTATGACCTTAGTATCATGTCCCTATTCCAAATATAGTAAGCTTGGTTGTTTACTAACCTACTTTATTTGCTCATTCGTCAGTGGGAAGATAAATAGAAATTTTCTCTTGCTAATTGAATTATAAATTTGTTATATTGTCGGCATTCTCCAGAGCATCTAACAATATCCTAAACCTAAATAAGTTATCTTTTGATTATTGTTTATTCATTGGTTTTGATTATTGTCTATTCATTGCTTTTTAGTAAGAATTATAGAGTATGGCTAAGCATTTTTTGATAGTTGTCTATTTATTATTATTTTAGGAATAGTTATGGAGTATGTTTAGATTGACAACTTGAATTATTTTCCAACTTAAAAATGTTTTCTTAGTAATAATTATTTATTATGTTTGAAATCACAATTTTGATATATTTTCCTTTATAAAGTGGGTTTGGAAACCTATAATAGAGTTGTTAAAAAACTATCTATTTTCTTTTATTCTAGAATTTTTCTCATTCATCTCTTGAGAACTTTGTGTCAATGGCTTCATGTCTAGATGAAAATCCTTTGGAGATTTCAACAAGTGGACAAGAGCCCACTTGGTTGAAGGTAAGAACCCACTTGGTTGTAGGTATTAAAGGATTAGTCTTTAGGTACATGACGTACATCACATCTAGATGTCATATCTAAGCATCAAAAAGTTGCAAAAAGCCTACAATTCTAGTTTTGATTATGTTGTAGCTTGTTTGCAATTTCCAGCATGCAATATGTTTGTAAGTTTGTGGTTTGATTTTATTTTATTGTTGATGTGTGAGTTTTTAAGTTTCATTTCTAGTGCTTTTGGTTGTGCATTTATCTCAATGGTTGTGGTTCTCATACTTCCAATTTTGGATGTTCTAGCTCTTGATCAACAATGTTTATAATCCAACAAAGTGTTATTAAGGATTGCATGTTGAACTAAAACTACTTTTAATTTTTTTTATAAAGTTATGGGTATATTTTATTATACAAAGTTTTTTTAGGTGTGGTATTCCTTTCCCAAATATTTCTTTCTGATAGCCACTCTATCAGAATGACAAACTAATCCTTGTGGATGTGAAAGACCTCTCCCAAGAGACATAGAATTATTCCATTTCTAAATTATGGGGCTTGCTTCATCTTGGTAGTCAACATATAGAAATTTTCCACTATATGCCCTTAAGTCCTTATTCCACTTCACTTTGGAAAGATAACTACATGTGGAAAGGGATGAAATATATTTCTTTCCTTTCTCTAGAAATTTCTACAACTCCCAACATCACTTTACCATGTGATATTTGCATGAAATCTCCATCTCCTCAACATGTGTCATTCTTCAGTACTGTTGTCACCATATGACTACCTCATTATACCATCACTGAAAAGTCCCATCAAAATTTAGAGCCCATTTAGTTATGGGCATAGGAATGGAGAATAGGGATATAATATTAGGAATAGGAATGGTTATTTGAATAACTACTATTTTTTGGAATAGGTATAAGCTCATTTAAGAGGAAAAATGGGAATATGCATTCATATTCCCTATTCGAATTGATGAACCAAACAAGAAATAGAAAACTTATTCCAAATTTCATATTCCTAATCCAATAACCAAAAGGGCCAGTAAGTCTAAGTTTGTAAAAACTTTTACCATTTCTTCTTTTCTCCATGGTTGACACCCATGTTGGCCATTTTGTCCACCGATCCATTCCCCTCCCTATTACTATGCACACTCAAAAGCATTTGAATCCATCTAGCAATATTTAAATCCTTTAAATGAATTTATTTAAAGTCCAAGCCTCTATGTGTCCTTTAATTATACCATTTATCATAATTTGTCAGTCATTGATAAAATGAATCTTCCTTTCTCCATATTTTTTTGCTACTTTTAATGAAAAGATCATTGCTTAGCATTCAACCACATTTTTAGTCCCCTCCTTTAACTAGAACATTTTTGACACCCTTCATTTAACTTCTACTCAGGTTCCCTTAAAGATACCTCAGGTGAAAAGGGATTAACCCTTGAAATCCCTTGAAGTAGCAAGCTTGTGTTCCTTTATTATTGTGTGAAACATGATGCTATAGATATGTACCATTTAGGAAACAACAACATATCTGCATCTTTAACCATTTGGCTAACCTCTTCCAATGCCATATTATAAGCTTTAAAATCAAATTATTTCATTATCAGCTCATCAACAGTTTTGTATTTCAAAAAGGTGAAACTTTGTTGACTTCTTGTTGACTTATATTTGGATATTTCTCCCAATTAGAAGTGGTTGCAAAATCCTTGAATTCTTTTTATTCGATAAATTTATCATAATTGATGATTGGGATCTAAAGCTAATGCCTCAATGTCAATGTCACTAGTAGGAACATCTACAAACTTAAAATTCTCTATGCACCTAACATTTGGATTGGCATGGACTAAATCACTTTTGACTTTATCTTTATGAGAAGAGGTAGCTCATGGTAGATAGTTGATAAATGGAAATTCAGCTTGTTATTCTTCTTATTCCTCTTTAGCTTTCTTAGCTTCCTCCAGACTAATGATTTTTTACCCAATCTCTTTATTTGGCATCTCTACAAACTTTTGTATTTTGATTGAAGGTTTCCTTGATTTTGAGGCTACTTGCATCTCTTTGTAATTTCACTACTCAATCAAGCATTTGCACTCATTATCATATTCTCCATAATGACCCAAAATTCAAACTCTTCATGGAGAGAACTAGGAAAGTTAGGCTTTCTTTCACTTCTCAATTCCTCAACCTTCATTGTCATGTTCCATTTATTTCTTATGTCATTTAAAATCTCGATTATGGGGAAATTCCTTATGATTTTTTCTTTAATTAAAAACATCATATCTAAAACATAGCATGAGATTTATCATAAGATCCTCATTCTCATAAGTTTTAGCCTTCTCATATCTTATCATGTATGTCCTTAAAAATACAAAAACTTGCTCAAGTGCTTCTTTATTTGTAGCATTGGACTCTGTAAACTTGCATTGTGTGGGATTCAAGGAATAGATTATATTCCTCCTAAAGTTGCCATAGGCTTCCTAATCAGCAAGTTACCAAATAACCTCAAGAAATGCAATTTTGAATGCCCCATACTTTGGTAGCACGTGGCATGTCATTAGGGTTATATATATCCTGATCACAATAATTTGTTTCTGTAGAGAACTAAATCTCCCTAGAAATATGAAATCTCAATATCCTTCTTACTCTAAATATTCTTCAATTTATCAAATGATGGAAACAATTTATCAATTTCTGGAATCAATGCCTTACAATATTTTTAATTCAAATCATAATTATTTCAAGTATTTCAATATTTCCTAAAGTTTGATCATTTCATCAATAATATTAAAATAATATTATTTAATTTTAAAAAATCCCCCTTTCAATTAAATAATTTTATTTGATTTAATAAAAATTTGTATTTTAATTAAATAATTTTATCTTATTTAAATAAAATATCTCTTTTAATTAAATAATTTTATTTAATTAAAATATCTCTTTTAATTAAATTGTCTTATCTTATTTTATTAAAAGAAAATCCCTCTTTTAATTAAATAAATAAATCCACACTTATAGTTCTCTTTACGAAAAAGGAAATAAATTAAATAAAACAAATAAAAATAAATAAAGAATTTTTTTTTTGCACATATTTCTAAGTGGTGGGATTTTTCCTCTTATTCTCCCTTTTAGGGCTTTATCCCACATTGCTCTTGAGGATACATTCCTCTCCACACTTTCCTTTATAAGGAGCCGTCTCCATCTCATTTTCATAGATCAAGATTTTATTGCTATGTTGCAGATTTGGAGAGCGATTTTGGAGGAGAGCTTGAGCACTTAAACTTGGACATTGCAACTTCTCTTTTCTTGTCTTCTTTTCTCATGCATCTATAGAAATCCATTTAGATTAATCTTGTACTTGGATGTTAGATTAGATATATATTTCCTTTTCATAGAATAGTCTTGCATTTTCATTTCCTTTCATAGATTAGTTTGCTTTCATGTGTTGTTATCATACAGAATAGATTTCATTTTTATTTGCATGCATATTTGATGACCATGGAGACTATCACTCTTGTTTTTCCTCTTTGAATCTCTCATTTTATGGTGTACTTGCATGGGCAAAAACTA
This sequence comes from Cupressus sempervirens, assembly GCA_028749045.1. NCBI lineage: Eukaryota > Viridiplantae > Streptophyta > Pinopsida > Cupressales > Cupressaceae > Cupressus > Cupressus sempervirens. Next base: position 425,875,833 of record CM053793.1, on the reverse strand, counting down.
GGTCTAAACCAAGGGTCTCCATTATAAACCTTTGCACTCCATGAATAGAGAGCTATGAGTCACAATTTGAGACCTCATTCTTGAGAAATATTGGATATAATGATTCATATATTTGCCAAAAAATCCTCATGAAAAATGCATGTCTTCATGTCAAGTTCACCAAAAGGTAAGATATAAAAATATGGATGAATATGGTTTAGAATAATGCACATGAAAGAGACCCTAAACCCATATTTGTATACATACATATGAATTGTAAGGGGATGGAATGTAAATTTGGAAATGCTAGTATTGAAATGAATAAATGAAAGTGCTCACCTCTGAAAAAGAACTTCCTAAAAACCTTGTCAAACAGTCTCAAAAACTGTTGATTTCTGAATTCTTGAATTAAAACTGTGAGATCTACAAAACCCAGAAATATTTTTATTTTCTAAGTTAGGTCGACCTTGACCCAAATATGGGGTAAGACCTTACCCTAGGGCACAATCTTACCTATATTTCCAACCTTGACCTACACTACTTCAACAAGAATTCTATTTGCAAATCCTAAAAGTTTGACAAAAAGGGTACTCACATTTGCACTAATATTCGATGTCCCTCACCTATATCTACAAGAAAAATGGTTTTTTTTTTGGATGAGAGGTTTTCCTTTGTTAAACCCTAGTTTGGAATCAACATTAATAATGGAATTGAAATAAAGAATGCTAGCAAGTAGTAGAAGTAAATCTAAAAATGAAGTAATGATGTTCAATAGATATGCACTTGTCTTTGAAATGCAAACAAGTATATTGATATGAAAGCTTGAAGTCAATAATGTAAATCAAAACCATAAATGTAAATCAAAACCTCCATAATTGTATGCTTGAAATCCACCTTGAGGAAGAATGAATAGATCTTGAAAATGAACAAAGGGTCTTGAAGGAAGATCACACCACCATGATGGATAGATCTAGGGTATGAATGATGACTCTTAAATGCTTGAACCAAATCCCTTCAAAGGCTTGAATGCTTGAATCCTTGATCTTCAATGGAGAACTTGAATGCTTGAATGGGTCATTGCTTGCTCACTTGATTTTCTTGCTTGAATTTGCTTGGGAGAAAACTTGATTACTTGATCATTAAAAGTGGATATCTCCTCATGAAAAGTGGATGTGAAAATGAGAGAAGAAGGCTTCCTTTTATACTATTCTAGGCAACAAGCTTCTAGAGAGGCTTACATACAAGAATTAAATTAAAGTTAAGCCTTAAACCCTAGAATTGACCTAGATTAAATGCAATTTAAGGGTTTATCATTCTGAACCCTAAAACAGCCAACCCAGAAGTGGGAAAATAAAACTTTTGAACCTATCCCCACATTTAGAAAACTTTATGATGAAAGGGGGACCTAGGTCAAGGTCAAGGTATTCCTTGACCTAGGGGTTTAGAACCCCTAGAAAATGAGCTAGAAGGGAAAAACAGTGCTTGAGGAGGCTCAAATAGAGCTCTAAATAGGCACAAAAGATGGAAAGGGGATAGAAAATAGGGAACAACATGATGAAGGCCCAAAACACCACCTAAGAAGGGCTAAATTTTCTTAACATGGAAGTGCTCCCACTTTAACATGATACATTAAGCCCCCATTTTCGCGAGAGCATGGAAATTGACCATGTTCAAGGTAAAGGAGAAGAAATATCCAAGTGGATTCACAACAAGATAGAATAACACTTAGTTAAGGACACAAGTCCCCAAGCTAAGGATTCTAACTCAACATACACACATGAGGGTATGAAAACAAAAAAACAAAGCTAAAAGACACAAAAAGAGGGGTTAATACTAAAACAAACCCAAATCAACTAGTAAAGGATACCTTGCTAATAAATACTTCCTATATTAGTATCATATTTGGAAAGATATCATAAAAACATAAATGATTATATAAGAAAGACAAGAGCAACACTATAAATAGCATAGCTTCATGATCCCATCCTACTATCATGAAAGAGAAAAGAGAGAAAAAGAGAAAGTGATTACCTTGCCCAGTAAGATGCTCACCTTACCATGAATCACCACGGAGGGAGAGCCCAAAAGGTAAAAACACCCGATAGTTCACCCAAAAACTATGCTTTGCAATCATAATGCATGTAACACCCCGCCAAACGATCCAAAAGAATTAACCTAAAGTTTGACTAAGTTTGGTAGAATTTTATTTTTTTTGAAACATGAAAGATAAAGCATTCACATCAAACACATAGTAGAGAAAGCAATAACATCCATTCAACTAAAAACATACATAAACATACATAATAGGTTACATTCCTTAAGGATACCATGATGTTGAATCACATTTTAATTAACTATACTAAATCCATCAAATACCACATCCATATGAAAGAATAATGAAAAGTCCAATGTCCTTAAAACAATATACATTTGTTCTGAATGCCTCTTGGTAAATTAATTTTGGAATGCTCAGTCATCCACTGTACATGTCACATGGTATGAAAGGCTCTAAATAATATACATATGTGAAAATAAAGTACATCATCCTATTCTAATCCATGATGAAAGTGCAATGAAGTAAATGAAACCATTCACCATACATGAAACATCCATCATCATAAAAGGTATAACATTCATCATAAAAGATAACCATACATCATTAAACATAATTAACTAAGTGCACGATTCCTCCCAACTGTCAATAGCATCATTAGACCATCGTGGACCTTAGCCATCCTGCTATGTGTAACATCCCAAGTCACCGAAGAGATCATCGATATTATCATGGTAGGGATGTCACTCCTAAAACATGCTACAACATATGCATAAAGAAATTTAGCATGCAAGAATAAAGCATAAGATACATGTCAGTAAATAACATCCATCATAATGATCCAAGAACAAAATGAAGGTAAATGCCAACAAAGAATGCTCCAACCATGGTGTCTCAAATAGATACCAAATTGTAAGAGTGAAAAAGCACTACCACCTGACCATGTGGGACCTAAATGGTCCACTCCCACTATGCTAAGGAGATAGTCTAAAGTCCCAAATAGGATATCAAATCACATAGTGCAAATACTCTCTAAGTCTAGGAATCCTAAAAGTATGTTAACTCAAAGGTTCCAACATAGACCGACATCTATACCCAGAGGCACACAAGACATGTAGGAAACCTATTATGTAAGTGGGAAAGTGTCATCGCATGAATCACACTAGAGTTACCTTGGTAGTCTCTCAATAGACCTCAGCCCCATAGTGATCCCTATGTAGCTTCTATTATCCTCTCATACTTACAAGGCATACCACAGAATGCAAGGTCACGACCAAGCATTCTCTCTACTACCACCCTAGTTTTTACTAGCACTCGAAGCATGGGTGAGAACATACAATTAACTCTTATTAGGTTCATTTAAATCAGTATTTAGTGTAATGTTTTCAATTATTAAATAACTTACAATGAGTTACCCTAGTAGCCACTTAGGGCCCCGGCCCCCATTGCAAGCCACTTTCCAACACTACATATAGATAACCTACCTTAAGCTAATGAAATCACAAAATCACAGAATCACCTCAGTCCTATACAAGAAACTAGAAAGCATCATAAAGATAATCATAATATCATATCAGTTCTCTGTGGGCAACTAAAAAGCATCAAATGATAAATCACAATATCCATCAGTTCTCAACGAGCAACCAGAAAATATCTCAAAGTATTATGGATCAAAGACTTCCAAAAGCCTCAAGTCATACATGTCACAACATGACATCATCAAGATCAAATAAACACTTCAGTCTCATCAAGGAGACTAGAAAGTAATCCAAATATAACTGATCAATGACTCAAAAGTGGTTAAGTATCTCACATACATATATCTCAACTTCACACAGGAAGATTGGAAAACAATAATAATCAGTGAACCACACACATCATAGAGAATGCCATCGCATTACCATCGTTGTGTTTAAAAAGATCAAGCTCAAATGATGTCATATCTCATAACCCCTGATCCTCTAGTAGACATCCTATAATTGGTCAACAATCTAGTCAGCCCAAAAACCCCAAAATGCAAGCACATGTTATGGTTCGTTAAATCACATAGTTGAGTTAAGTGTGGGGTCTCAATTTTCTATTTTAAAATTAATTGTCAAGTGAAGAAATATTGTATATTTTCCTTATAACTAACTCATGTATTTGTTTTGATAGATCAAAGTTTTTCCCTGTGACTCTGTTGAAACAATTTTCTAAAGTGATCTAAGGATATTTACATATACATTTTTTATTTTTTAAAGATCCCCTTCATGTTCCAATAGATCAACAGAAAATTTAATATGAGCAAATATAAGTTTCCCTTATTATTATCTATCCCTCATTTTAAAATAAAAAAAATTAAAACTAAATTAAATTAAATATCATTTAATTAACCATTATTTAAATATAAAATAAATAAATCTTAATTAATTATTTAAATTTTAATTAATAATTTAATAAATTTTATTTAATAATAATAATACATGTAAAAAGTAACAATTAATAATGATTATTAATTAAACACATTTTAAATAAATCAAAAATAAATAATTTAAAAAAAGGCAAACTACATACATCGATGTTTTGTTTAAAAGGTTGTTGCCTTTAAAGACCTAGTCGTGCAGCCCTTGCCTACAATCACAAGGCTTATGACATTTGTCGCAATACCTACGTCTACAAGTATGATGTCGTTGGCCATCGTATGGTGAGTAGGGGTAGGGGGTGGGTATAACACGCCCCTCCCAATTTTTTATTTTTATTTTTTGTTAAAATTTAAACTCCATCGTAGGTACACTGCGGTATGCAAGTACCCTCCAATTAATACATAGCATGACACTGATGGGGTATGAATCCATCCCTCCCTAAATTAATAATATTTTTTTAAATTTTGTTTTAAAATGTTTTTTGCATTAAACAGTTCTTCTGCACATAAATTTTTCCTATAAATCATTTATATATGGGTTCTCATGCAGGTCCATGAAAGAAATTATATAGATATGTATATATTTATTTATTTATTGTTATTCAAATTCTCAGAATTAATTGATGGAAAACTTATGGCGATATTCTAATTTATACAAAATTTCTTCTAAAAGATTTTCCATTACATTCAAACCCTATCCCAATAAATTTCTCAAATCTACTAAAGAGGACTATATTCATTTCGTGGGTTCACTGTAAAAAAGATTAAACATTCATAACAGGAATGCATACAATTGAAAATATTCATCACAATAATTCCTCAAAGAGCATTCAGAAGACGCAAAGAAGATAGGGAGTTAAAAGGAGCAAAATAGTGTATGCAAAAATCATGAGTGTCTACATGGACACTGATGCTAATTCACTACTCCTCAGAATCTACAGAGAAAAGTGCCTTCCTTCCCCAATGTTCTTGGCTCCACCAAAAATGTACACCAAGCTACTAGGAGTGCCCATGTATAAGGACCTCTTAGGAATCACCTAGGATGTCTCTAGAAACAACCAGAAGATAAGATAAGCATTGAAAACTAAGCACAAGCCTTTTCCAAACTTCTAGATGAGTCACAAGAATGATAAGGTTGTAGACACCATGTGCTTACTATTTTGTAGACACGTGTATAAAAGAGGTGTGCATACTCCTAAGTAGACTTATGACTTTTATTTTAATTCTCTTTTTTAAATTTATTTTCTTTTATTTGATTAATTTCCCATTTAATTAAATAAAATTAAAAATATCAAAATATCATACTAATTTTCCATTAAATTAAATCATTAATTAAAGCTTTTAATTTAGACTTAATTAATAGAAAATTCACCAAAGACCTCCAAAGTAAAACCCATCGTAGAACAATCAATACAAAATCAGTCTAAGGGGTTAAAATCATGAATTACATCATCTAACGCATTCGAAAGGTAAAACAACTCATATACTTGTCCTACTTTTTTAGGACAAATGGTTTAAGGGTTTAGGATTTGGACTTGAGAATTTAGCTCCCCTCACTTACCATTGAGATAATGTGATAGGGTGCACTCATCTTGGCAATTCAAGAAAGTCAATATCTAGTACCTGCAACCTGCATAAAATCCATGCATGTACATACAAAATATATATGCTAAGCTGAATAGGCAATGGCAAGAAGTGGTGCATCATGTAGATCCCAACTAGCAAGTGACTATGACTCCCTTCATTAAGCACATTAGAAATGCCATACATAAAGAAAAAAAACACGCACACCATACAGATGTAGTATGGGGTAAGTATCCATAAGATAACACATAATAATCCATCTAGCTAAACATCATCAATAACTGAGAATAATATAATAATCATCATGCATACATGAAATGTAGAGTCCAAGTAATATCATCATATATCAACTAAATCCGAAACACAATATCTAATAATCTCAAAACAATGCTACTAACCATCAAACATAAAACTAGCCTAAAAGAGTTCGACAATGATAGCAACAATATAAAATGTAACTAGGAAAATGTAAACTAGGGGCAGGCACTACAATGCATCTTCTAAAAACTTTTGAAATACCCATAGATCCACCTTCTTGTATCACCATGGAATATAAAATGCATGTCCCTCCAGGATTTAGCAACTTATGTGTGTTACCTTACACGGATTTAGCATATTGAAAAATTGAAAATTGTGTTCTCTTCAGGATTTAGCAACTTATGTGCATTACTTTCAAAGGATTTAGCAAATTGAAAATTATGTGTCTCTTCAAGATTTAGCAACTTATAAATAATTCATGTTGGGTTCACCAAAATGTAAGGTGAACAACGAGTGTTCATCTAAATGTAGAGGAATGAAAGGGATATAAGATCTACCTCTAAATCCAAATTCCCAAAGGAGATATCCAAATTGATTAACCAAATAGGCTAATGCACAATAAAATCAATCTATGGAGAATATGGATAAAGAAGAAAACCTTATATTTTATTATGAAAAGTATGTATCAAAATCTTAATTTAATTGAAAACAAATACTAACCGTAAAGTAGGGTAAATCTGGAAAATGTTGTTTTCTGATGTCTGTATATAATTTTAGGAAATTCTGCAACTAGATCTGGACTAGAAATGTAGAAATAGAGAAAACTTAGAAATATTTTCTCTTTTTGAAGAAGGCCAACATTGTCCTAGAGCTAGGGTAAGATCTTAACCCTTTATTTCTGACCTTGACCTACACTACTCTGATAGAAATTTTATTCGCAGATCTCAAAAGTTCACTAAAAATGGTACTCAGATCTGCATTGATATTCATTGTCCAGTACATGCTCCTATAAGAAAAAGGGTTTTGTTCTTGGATGAGGGGTTTTCCTTGGTCAAACCCTGGTTTGGAATTGATCTTTAAAAATTGAATTGAAATTGCAATATATATAAACAAAGTAAATCGAAATCCTTCTGGAGGATCTGAATCCATGAATCCACGAGTATGGATGCTCCAAATGAATGTTAGATGTCTCAAATTAATTTCATTAGATCTTCAACACCAATCTTGAATGGATCTTGGCATATAAAGAGGTTTGAATGAATGTGGATGTTGGGATCTTCAACAAGAGGGCTCCAAAGAGATTGAATCCTTCAATAGCTTTCAATGGATCTCCTTGATGAATTTGTAGTGCCTAACCTCGTTTACATTTTTCTAGATACGTTGTTGCTATCATGGCCAAACTATGTTAGGAAAGTTTTATGTTGATGGTTACTAGCATTGTTTTCAGACTATCAGATATTGTGATATGGATTTAGTGATATATGATGAGATTACTTAGACTCTACATGTCATGTATGCATGATGATTACTACATTATTCTCAGTTATTGATGATGTTTAGCTAAATGGATTATTATATGTGTGTGTTGTCTTATGGATACTTACCCCATACTTGCATGTGTATGGTGTGTGTGTTTGTTCTCTTTATGTATGGCATTTTTGATGTGGTTAAGGAAGAGAGTTGTAGCCACCTATTAGTCAGGATCTACATGATGCACCACTTCCTGTCATTACCTGTTTAGCTTAGCATATATATATAGTATGTACATGCATGAATTTTATGCAAGTTGCAGGTACCAGGTATCGACTTCCTTGAATTGCTAGGATGAGCATACCCTATCGCACTATCTCAATGGTAAGAGGGGGGAGATAAATTCTCAAGTCCAAATCTTAAACTCTTAAACCATTTGTCCTAGAAATATAGGACAAGTATCCAAGATGTTTTACCTTTCGAATGCATCGGATGACGTAATTCGTGATTTTAACCCCTTAGACTGATTTTGTTTGGATTGTTCTATGATGGGTTTTCATATTTTATTTTGGAGGTCTTTGGTGAATTTTCTATTAATTAAGTCTAAAATTAAAAGATTTAATTAATAATTTTAATTATTTTGGGAAAATATAATATAATATCATGATATTTTGATATCTTGTTTTTAATTAATTAAATGGGAAATTAATTGAGTAAAAGGATTAAATAAAAGAAATTAAAATAATAATAAAATAATAAATAAATAAAAATAATAAAAATAATTAAAGAATTAGAATAAAAGTTATAAGTCTACTTGTGAGTAAGTGCACCTCTTGAATGCACATATGTCTACAACACAAGAGTTAGCACACAAATTAAGCACATGGTGTCTACAACCTTGTGACTCATCTAGAAGGTTGGAAAAGACTCGTGCTTCGTTGTCAACACTTATCTCATCTTTTGGTTGCTTCTAGAGACATTCTAGGTGCTTCCTGAGAGTTCCTTATATTCAGGCACTCCTAGAATATATCGAGGAGCGTGTTTGGGTGGATCCGCGAATGTTGGAGAAGGAATGAATTTTTGGATAGGAGAGGGATCTGAGAGGAGGAGTTTCTCTATGATTTTCTGAGGTGTAGCAAATTAGCATCAATGTCCAGGTACGCACTCATGATTATTTTGCATATTCTATTACTCTCTCTCTCTCTCTTCCTATCTTCATCATGTCTACTAGATGATTTTTTGGATAATTCTTGTGATGAATGTTCTATATTGTGGAAATTTGGGTATGTGTGTTGATTCTTTCTTTGTGCAAAGAAATCAAGGAAAAACCCAATTAGAAAACCACCATTCCATTGATGAAAGCAATTAGTTTTTAAATCAGTTTGGGTTTGAAATTAAAATTAAATTTAGAATTGAATTTGGCTAGGGTTGAAAGATAAAGGGAATTCTGAAGTGAGCAATTTGTAAGGATGATAGCAATTTTACTATCAGACTATAGTTGTGTTTTTTTTTAATAAATATATATATTGGAGTTCTATTATTAATATGAGGGGGGGGACTTGATATAAAAACAAGTTTTATAACATATATGTCACAAATTAAATAAAAATTATAAAAATTACAACGTACCCTACCCCCCCAATCTTCATAAATTGGCCAGTATATTAATCACAGGGTACTTGCAGGTACCTGCATGTCATAGAGTACCTGCGATGGGGGCAGGTTTCTAAGACTGTTGCACATCCTTGGCACCTACAAATTTTAAATGCATGACTTTCTTTTAATTAAGAGTTGGCAGACTTATGGCAGTCACACAGCCTTAGTTTATGTCAACGGCTTTTAAGCCCATGCGATATTATAATCACTCATACACTTTTTAAATGCCCTCCCTTATTATATTATATTGTAAGTTAAGTATTGAATTTGATTTTTTATGTATTCTAATTTAGTTAAGTTGTTTTGTTCATAAATTAAATTATTATGTTTTAATCCATTAATATATCTGGTAATATATAGTGAGAGTTAATATTATTCAATGTCAATGAAAATATATTGTTAAATATATTAAAGTTAATGTATTATAAAAGTTATTATTATATTATAAGATTGTTATAACATTGCTATGTTTATGTATTTAAAAGTTGATTATTGGAAACTGGAATTTGAATTATTATGTTATTATTAATAAATTATGTATTATTAAATAATTTATTGATATACCTTAATTGTGTTAGAGTTAGTTAAATACTAACTAATAAAGTTTATGAAAGGTTTCTCTAGATCAATTAATAATAATAATTTTAATGAGATTTTTAATATAACTTGTTATTAGTTATTAACAAGTTAATTTTAAATTATTATTTAAACATTAATGGATTGAAATATAGTTGATTCTTAATTTATGAAATTATTGTAAATTATCAATCAACTAATAATCATGGAGTTACTAACATAGCTATGTAAGTATTAGTTAATTTAATTAATTGTAGAATTAATTAAATTTAATTGATAATAGAGTTTTAGTTGTTAAATTGATAATAACGATTCTAGGGAAATTGTGGGTCACTTAATTGAAAGGTGATAAGTCTTAATCTTAAAATTTAAATAATGGGAGACGCTTTTTGGAATTATTAGTAACAATGTGAATGATTTTATTAAAAGTCAATGGGAATTATTTTAAGGATTTGATAAGTAAATAATTATATTTTTATTATTTTAGAAAATTGTTTTAAAATAATGGATGGATAATTCTATGTTTTATTCCAAAAAATAAATGGATTGATTTGTAGATTAAATGAAGAATCTTAAACACTTGAAGTATACTTGAAACAAAAATTGAAACCCCATATTTGGCTGAACAATGTGATTGCGAAAGCAAACTAAAATATGTGTTTGTATCTTGTTCTTTATGCTATCCATGTTTGGGGTTTGGGTGGTCCTAGAGTGTTGACCAGTTAGGACATCTACCAAAGGCTTGGGAGTTATGTGAATGTGATGGCATGCTTTATGGTGTGTGTGGTTTACTGATTGATATTGTTTCTAGTCTTTTGTGTAAGTTGTGATGTATGTAACCATTTATGACTTATCGATCAGTTGTATTTGGATTATTTTCTAGTCGCCTTGATGGGACTAAAGTGTTTATCTAATCTTGATGATGTTGTGTATGACATGACCATTTTGGAAGTCTTTGAATACTGTTATTTTTTGATATTTTTTGGTTGTTCAATGAGAACCGATGGACACTGTGATTATCATTGATACCTTCGATTGCCAATAGAGAATTGTTGTGGTCATGATTATCGATGGATGTTTTTCAATTTCTCATAGAGATTTGATGCTCTTATTATGGATTATCTTTTGGTATTTTTCAAGTCACTTGTATAGGACTATGGTGATTTTGTGATTTATGGTTCCATGAGCCTAGGGTAGGTTATCTACTTGTAGTGTCGAGAAGTGGCTTGCTATGGGGTCCGGGGCCCTAAGTGGTTGCCAGGGAAACTCATTGTAAGTTGTTTAATAAGTGAAAACATTACACTAAATACTGACTTAAATGAACCTAATAAGATAATTGTTTGTTCTCGTCCATGCCTTGAGTGTTAGTATAGACTAGGATGGGAGTAGAGAGAACGATTGGTTGCAATCTTGCATTCTGTAGTATGCCTCATCAGTATGAGAGGATACTAGTGGCCACATAGGGATCACTAAGGGGCTGAGGTCTATAGAGGGACTACCAGGGTAACTCTGGCATGATCCGTACGATGACACTTTCTCCCTTACATAGTAGGTCCCAACGTGTCTTGTGTGCCTCTAGGATTAGATGTCAATTTTTGTTGGAACCTTTGAGTTAGTATACTTTTAGGATTCCTAAACTTAGAAAGTACTTGTGCTATGTGATTTGATATCCTACTTGGGACTTGAGACTATCTCCTCAGCATGGTGGGAGTGGGACATTTAGGTTCCACGTGGTCAAGTGGTAGTGCTTTTTCACTCTTACCATTTGAGATCCATCTAAGACACCATGGTTGAAGCATTCTTTATTAGCACTTATCTTCATTCTATTCTTGGTTTATGATGATGGACACGTATCTTTATATTGATGATTAGCATATGATAAATGATGTTATTTTCTTATCTTATGCTTTATTTTGCATGATTAGATTTCTTATGCATATATTGTAGTATGTTAGATTTCTTTCTACATATGATGTAGTATGTTTTAGGAGTGACAGTCCTACTATGATATTACCGATGATCTCTTTGGTGACTTGGGATGTTACACATGGAGGGATAGCTAGGGCCCACGATGGTCTAATAATGCTATTTATGGTTGGGAGGAACCATGCACTTAGTTAGTTGTGTTTATGATGTATGGTCATCTTTTACGATGGATATTTATATCTTCTATGATGATGTATCATGTATGACATGTGGTTTCATTTACTTTATTGCACTTGCATCATGGATTAGAATGGGATGATGTACTTTACTTTCATACATGTATATACTTTTATATCTTTCATACCCTATGACATGTACAGTGGATGATTGAGCATTCTAAAATGTAATTTACTATGGGACATTTGGAACAAAATATATTGATTAGGTACGTTGGAACTTTCATTATTATTTCATATGGATGTGGTATTAGATGGAATTAATATTAGTTAGTTTAAATATGAATCAATGTTAAGGGATCCTTAAGGAATGTAACCTATTAGGTATGTTGATGTATACTTTTAGTGGAATGTTGTTATTGCTTCCGCTACTATGTGTATGTTTTGAATGGTTTAACTTTTATGTTTCAAAAAAAAAAAAAAAAATGCTACCAAACTTAGTGAAACTTTAAGTTAATTCTTTTGGATCCCTTGGAGGGGCGTTATAGAATTGAATGCTTGAATGCTTGGATACGTGAATGCTTGAATGCTTTCCTTCTCCTTGCTTTCTTGATCACTTGATTGCACTTATGCTTGAATTTAATGGAAGGTGGATGCTTGCTCATGAAAAATATATCTCTGGATTGTAAAAATGAGAGAGAAAGACTCCCTTTTATACTAATCTAGGACACAAACTTCTAAAGAGGTTGGCATAGGAGAATTAAATTATAATTAAGCCTAAAATCATATAAATGAACCTATATTAAATACAATTTAAAAGTTTACTATTCAAAAATCCGAAACAACCAACCTAGAAGTGGGAAATGAAACATTCTGAAGCCCAATATCCTGAAACCTTTGGAACCTAAAATTTGGACCTAGGGTTAGGGTCAAGGTCATCCTTGATCTAGGTCAAAGTTGAGGTTGACCTTGACCCAAAAGGTTTTCCTTGACCCAGAATGTCAAAGATCTCAAATCTTCAAAAAAGGGCTAGAAATAAGGAAGAGAGAAGCAAAATAGGGGGAAAAAACCAAATATAGTCAAATACGCACTCAAGGCACTTGATATGAGCCCAAACCACCTTCTCAAAGGGATAAACTAGTCCTAAATGGAAGTGCTTCCATTTTACAATGATACATTTAGCCCCCACTTTAGCAAGAGTATGGACTCAATGCAAACTCTTGGTAAAGGAGAACATAATGAAAAGATAACCTTATTGAAATCAAAGGGACAAAAGAAACTATCAATCCCCCAAGGACTCAAGTTTTCATCAGCTCTAAGATCACACTAAGAGAGACAACTCTATAAAAGAGACAAAGAGAGAGTGTGTGATTACCTCACCCAATGAGAACTTATGTCCCATTGAGAACTACACAAGGAAACAACACAACTAGAAAGATATAATCAAACCGCCTAGTGAACATGGCTACTTACTTAATTAAATAGAATCATTATTTTTATTTAATCGTAGCTCTTAATTAAAAGAAAATCCCTCTTTTAACTAAATTAATTAATCCCCACTTAAAGCTTTCTTTTTGATGAAAAAAGGAAATAAAATGAATAAATCAAATAAATATAAATAAAGACTCCTTTTTGCATATATTTCTAAGTGGTCATATTTTTCCTCTCACTTTCCTTTTTAGGGATTTATCATACATTGTTCTTGAGGATGCATTCTTCTCCACACTTTACTTTATAAGGATCCCTCTCTTTCTCATTTTCATAGATCAAGATTTTAATTTTATATTGTAGGTTTGGAGAGCGATTTTGGAGTAGAGCTTGAGCACTTGAGCTTGGACATTACAACTTATATTTTCTTTCATTTTTCTCTCATGCATCCATGGCAATCCATTTAGATTACTCTTGCACTTGCACATTAAATTAGATTTATAATTTATTTCATAGATTAGTCTTGCATTTGAATTTTCTTTCACAGATTAGTTTGCTTTCATGCGTTGTTATCATATAGAATTGTTAGAGTAAATAATTAATTTATTATTATTTATTCTATTTACTTAGGTTAATTCATTTATTTAATATTTAATAGTTAATGGTTATAGTGATGAGTTGTTGACAACATGGGAGTTTGTTCCCTTCTAGCATGTTCCACCTTTTTATGGATGCTTAGTTGTCAACCTTATCTTCAACCACTTTCTAGCTTCTACAAACTTCCTTGAGGCCTTTATATTCAGGCTCTCTCATTGCATCTCACAATACACATCTCATTTTTCATTGTAAATACATTTTCATTGATTTGCAATATGTTCCCTTTCAAGTCCATTTAGGGTTTTTCCAAGCTCCACCTCTTCCTTCCTTGGTTTCTCTTTGATAGGTATTTTGCATGTAGGTGATCTTGGTGAGCTATGGAGTTGGATTTCATCAACTCCTACATGGTATCAAAGCCTAGCAAGGGTGTTGATGTAGGGTGATGTCATGCTAATGTTAGCAGAAGACTAGAAAAAATTTGACAGTTTCTAGACCGTCATAGAAAAAAGGGGCCAAGTGGCATGCCACATGGCATATTGCTAAGGTGGGAGGGTGATGTGGTAGTGGCCACATTGCAAAGTGCCATGTGGTAGTAGCCACATGGAAAAGTTCCATGTGGCACCCATGCCATCTGTGAACACCAAAAATTGCCAACTATGTCCACGTGTGCAAAAAAAAACCTGCAAAATATGCCACGTGGCCGCTGACTATAACTCCACGTGGCTTGGAGGTTGAATGATGAAGTGGAGTAATAGGAACCCTGATAGAGTGGTGGGATTAGAGAATAGTCATTGCAAAACCAGCGGAGGTGATGGAGAGGTGGCCTACCAATGGTCTCGCAGCAGAGAGAATAGGAGGCACTACTAAGGTGGGGGTCAGGGAAATCAAGGGTGGCATGCTAGTGTCTATTAGAGGATGGGCAGAGCATGGGCAGCCCTATGATGGCTACTGGGTAGTGCTACAGTGGTGCACCCAAAATTTTTTTTTTTTTTTTTGCTCAAATCATATGTATGACTATACAGCAGCCTACAAGGGGGGCTAACAAAATTCCCTTAACACTCGAAAGCTAAATTTGACAAATTTTATATGAATCTTGATTGTAAATGGCCCTCTAGATCCAATGGCAATGTATGTTTAGGCCCAAAGTGCTCTAAAAAATGCTATTCCCCTAGATTGAAGAAAAATGCACAAACAAACTAGGGTTTGTATCTCTAAATAGCAGCTTCAAAAATCTTTTTTGTAGCAACGACCACAGGGCATTAATTTTAATGTCATAGTTTGTTGATGTTAGCATGGTGTTAGCACTACATCATCAGCCCTCCTACACCTCTCTAGGGTCCTTTTTGACCTACTTGTAGTTTTTTGGCCATAACTTGAGCATATGCAGGTAATTTTCCAATCTAATAGAAGCACTGAAAAACTAGTCCTGAGATGGAGACATTGGTGCAGGTATTTTTAGGTTTTGATGTAGTTTAGTTGCTCATTTTTGTAGTTGAAGGCTGAAGTTCTATTTTTGACTCTAGCATGCATATCTTTTGTGTCCCATGTCAATTTTTTGAAAACATTATATTTTTGGAAAGCTGGTTTTGTCACCTTTTCAGAAATGTTGTCATTTCCTTCAAATTCTAGCCCATGGACTTTCTATCATGTTTTTGAAATTTTTTTCTCTATGGTGGATATCTTGGGTGTTTTAGATCTGAGGCTCATTTTTGTGGCATGGTTTCTTTTGGTTTGGGCTATACTATCTTTTGGATCAGCTTTTGTTCTTTTTCTAATCATTGTAGACATTATTTTCAAGCATTTTTATGTATACGCACTGAGATAAAGTGCCACTCTTGCATTTTGAATTCGTGAACATTTTTTTGAGATAGTTGTACTTGTACTATTTTTATAAAGCACCATGGGGGGATAGTTGTTTACTATTTTTGGTGTTCTTCATTTTCTTTTCCCATGTAGTGTTAGTGTGATCATGTCTTATAGGTGTTTGTACCTCTTCCCATCTCTCATCATTATTGGTTCTATTTGTAGAGGATATTGGCCCACCTTCTCAGTTGCCTATCATCTCACCTCATCTACATTATGGGGGGGTTATTCTAGTGTTCTAATGCTTCCTTGGTTTGATGGTTTGATAGTGTGAGCTATGTATTTAGTGTTTGATCCTATATATGAGGTGATTGCAGTGGCTGGCTACCTATGCATTTTGGTGAGATGGATCATCTACCATATAGACATGCTCAATTCATGCCCTCTTCTTCCATGGAGGTTCTTTAGATTAGAAATTTCTTTCTGATGGCAAATTTTGTGGCTTTTTTATGCTTCAGTGATGCTCTTCATGATCACTTCTTCTTTCTATTTTATGGGACATTTCTCTAGTTGGGGGCTTCTTCAGTTCTTCACTAGGTTCTTACCTCTTTTTGGGAGAGTGTTTTTCCCATGTGGTTTTCTCTCTTTCCCTACTTTTAGAGGTTTTATTTCTTTGCATTGTACATGGGTACCTAGCATGGCCTTGTTGCTAGGACCCATTCTACATTTCATCTTAGTTTGTGAGCTTAAGGCATTCCCCTAAGTTGCACTTAAGGGGGGGTGTTAGAGTAAATAATTTATTATTTATTATTTATTCTATTTACTTAAGTTTACTTAAGTTAATTTATTTATTTAATATTTAGTAGTTAATGATTGTAGTGATGAGTTGTTGACAACATGGGAGTTTGTTCCCTTCTAGCATGTTCCACCTTTTTGTAGATGCTTAGTTGTCAACCTTATCTTCTACCACTTTCTAGCTTGTTCTATAAGCTTCCTTGAGGCCTTTATATTCAGGCTCTCTCATTGTATCTCACAACACACATCTCATTTTTTATTGTAAATACATTTTCATTGTTTTGCAATATGTTCTCTCTCAAGTCCATTTAGGGTTTTTCCAAGCTCCACCTCTTCCTTCCTTGGTTTCTCTTTGACTTGTTATTTGCATGTAGGTGATCTTGGTGAGCTGTGGAGATTGATTTCATCAACTCCTTTAAGAATAGCTTCCATTTTTATTTGCATGCATTTTTTATGATCATGGAGACTAGCACTCTTGATTTTTCTCTTTGAATCTCTCATTTTATGGTGTACTTCCATGGGCACAAACTAGGTCCAAACTAAATGACTTCATTATAAACCCCTAAAATCTATGAATAGAGAGTTATTAGTCACCATTTGAGACCTCATTCTTGAGCACTCTTGGATATAATGATTCACATAAGTGTGTTAACATTTTAGCACACATTCTTTGGCATTATATATATCCAAGATTTTATAAGTTGCAAGACAAAGGGACATGTATAACAATGATAAGATTTTTTAAAGGATCCATCAAAGAACATCTTCCATGTTCTTTCAGTCATATACATGTGGTGTTCATCTGGGAAGTCAACTTGAATAAGTGTATTATCTTGTATTGACAAATCAACCAATTGATCTACTATGACTTGTCCTTTGATTGCTTTACGCTCAATGTACTCTATGTTAAACTCTAAAAGGATCATCATCCATTTAGCAAGTCTACTAATGAGAGCAACCTTACCTAGTAAATACTTGAGTGGATCTATTTCTGATATGAGGTGTATAGTATGCACAACAATGTAATGTTGTAAATTTTGATAAGCAAATACAACTGCAAGGCAAGCTTTCTCAATGCTGGTGCAATTAACCTCATATGAAATAAGAGTGTGACTAATATAGTATATTTCTCTTTCCTTCCCATGTTCATCAAGTTGAGCTAGTAATGCCCCCAAGGAAGATTATGTCATTGAAATGTATAGAATAAGTGGTTTCCATAGGATAGAAGGCATTAAACTAGGAGGATTTTCCAAGTATTTCTTGATTTTGTCTATGCTTTTTTGACAATCCTCATTCCAAACACATTTGACTCCTTTCTGTAAGTTCTTGTTGGAAGGTTGAGCTCTATCTACCAATTGTGAAATGAATCTCCTTATGGATTGAAGACATCCTTGAATACTCCTCATTTAACTAATGTTTCTAGGAGGTGGCATTTCTATGATTGCTTGGACTTTTTCAAGGTCTACCTCTACTCTCATTTTCATAGATAAATATTGTATTGTTATGCTACAGGTTTGGAGAGTAATTTTGGAGGAGAGCTTGAGCACTTAGCATGGACATTGAAACTTCTCTTTCTTTTCTTCTTCTATCATGCATCCATGACAATCCATTTAGATTTCTCTTGCACTTTCGTGTTAGATTAGATTTATATTTCCTTTCATAGATTAGTCTTGCATTTTCATTTCCTTTCATAGATTAGTTTTCTTTCATGTGTTGTTATCATATAGAATAGCTTCCATTTTCATTTGCATGCATATTTCATGATCATGGAGACTAGCACTCTTGATTTTCCTCTTTGAGTCTCTCATTTTATGGTGTACTTGCTTGGGCACAAACTAGGTCTAAACTAAGGGCCTCTATTATAAACCCTTGAACTCCATAAATAGAGAGTTATGAGTCATTATTTGAGATCCCATTCTTGAGAAATCTTGGACATAATGGTTCATAGAATTATATCAACATTTTAGCACACAAAATTCACTATGCAATTTTTCAATCCAAACATCTCTTCCTCTAAAAATCGTCAAAAGAGAGAATATCACCTAAAATTAAACTTATTCAAGTTTTATTTGGCCTTGAGAAAACTCTTATTTATTTCTTCTTCCAAAAACACAACAAAGTCAAACTTTATCTTTTTTGTTGGTTATTATATCTCTACACCCATCCACATTAGGAAAACTATCACTATCACTTGAGCATCAACTCCTCAAATATAACACAAACCATTATATGTCTTCGTAAAATAGCTCTCAATGGTGTACATGAAATGCTTCTTTTCCATTTAAAAAAATTGGATTAGCTTTTTTTGTACATGATCTTAACTTGGTAATGAAGAATCGTTTATACAACTTTTAATGTCCCATAATATTTATAAAATTACTTCAAGTCTATTCTGACTAATGCACATTTGTTCAAACTTGAAACATTAATAATATACTATTTGTTTATATCAATCAAAGTGGTGTCATTTACTACCAAGATTTCTCTTTTACCAACATTGTACCTTTTGTATGAATAACTTTATCAAGTCAACATCCATAAGTACATTTGTAACTATGATCTTGTTCATGTCAAATTTTCATCCATTATGTATCAAAATCATATCCTCACTCTTCTTGTAGAAATGGTCAAATAGCTGCTACCTCATTTATAGTATCTAACATCCCTTATACCAGTTAGGTTATCTAGTAACCTATCATCTACACCTCTAAACCCATGAATAGGGAGTAGGATTCTCTTGTCATTCAATTTTTTTTAACAATTCTTCATCTACCTCTATAGGAGGATCCTTCTAACTAGTCTCTACCTTTTTTCTCATTTTCATAGTTGAATTGTTCATAGTCTATTGTTTCAACATAGACAATTTGTATTTTTACTAAAGAATATTTAAACATACTTTCAAATCCCTAAAGTCCTTGGACTAAAACTATATTGAATTTTGAGTAGAATGACTTGTTTTTTTCGAATAGTTTCTTACTTTCCACATAAATTATGCTATCCTCAATTCAACTACAACTCTCTATAAATCTTGAAATGAATAATTCAAATTATTTAAGAAAGATTAATGATCTTGTGCACATAATTTAGGAATTTAAACTCATTTAAATTTCAAACTAGTCTAGTCATGTTGAATTTAATATATTTATCTACTTTCTCAAATTTGTGATTAGTTGTTTAACCAATTTGAATCTCCTCTAACCATGTCTCATTATTGCATGCGATCATTCTAATAAGATTGAAATATTTGATCTTGAATCTAATACAGCTTGGAATTTTAGATATTTTATATGACCACCTTTAAAAAAGAGGACTTCATTGGATGTGTCACCATATTATTGTTGAAGTTTATGAAAGATCAACTCCACAGCTCCCAAGAATCACCTACATGCAAACACCTGTCATAGAAGAGAGAAGAAAAAACTATGGAAGCTAGAATTGGTAGATCCATAGATGAGAAATTTTTTATGAGAAAAAAGAGAAATCACTATTATCAATAGTGAATGAATAAATTACAAAGAGATCAATCCTTATAAAAGGAGATCAAAACCCTAAAAGGTAAAATTTAGGTTGCATTATAAAAATCAATAAAAGAATTGATTATTATATACCCAAATTTTAGCTTAAGTAAACTAGAGGTAATAAGTGACTTGATAATTAAATCAATGTGATTTAATAAATAATAAAATACTTTATTACTCTCACACCCCCCCCCCCCCCCACCCCCTTAAGATAAAGTTAGAGATTATCTAAAAACCTATAAGCTACTACTAAAAGAAATTTGGTTCCCAACAACAAGGCTTGATGAGGTACCCAAGCACAACCAAATCTCTAAAAAGAGGAGAAATAGAGAAAACTACAAGGGAAAAACACTACTCCAAAAAGAGATGAAAATAATGCTGAAAGAACTAGGGAAGGATTGAAGAAGCCTCCAAACTAGGGAACATCCCAAAAGATAAGAACAAAAGATGATCGTGAAGAACACCACTGAAGCATAAAGCTACAAACACTACCAAACTGTTCATCTAAAGAACCTCCAATGTATAGAACATGACTAGGTAGAGAAGACTAAGTCTTTAATAGAAGATGGAAGGTATCTTCATGGCCTCCAAAAATAGGAATGAAAGAATGTCTATATGGTAAATGATCCATCTCACTGAAATGCATAGTTATCTAACCATTGCAATCGCTTAGTACATAAGATCACTTATTAAATACATAGCTCACTCTATCAAACCAAGAAAGAAATAGAACCAACATAACCCCAATATAATGTTGAGAGGTAAGACATGAACACTGAAACTAAATGCAATATCTTCTATGGAAAGAATAACTGGGAACATCGAGAGTGCAAAAGAAGTACAAACACATATAAACACACATGGCATTGACACATCATGAGGCTAATATCATGGAAGGAACACTCACTTGACAAAGGAAGATGCAAATATGGCCAACATGAAACCCCTCAAGGAGCTTTATAATGTAGTGCAAGTACAAAAAAATACAAAGATGTGAAAGATCTCAAAATGCAATACAGTGGCACTTTATCTCAGTGTGTTTGCAAAAATACTACAAAAGGATGTCAACAAAGATCAAAAGAGACATAATGATGATACAAGAGATAACACAAACTATGAAAAATTATCTAAAACAACAAAATTGATCCCCAAACCTAAAGAACAAATTATCCACTAGAATGTAATAAAGCAAAAAATTGAATGGCATGTGCCTAAAGATAAATCTAAAAAATACAATGTCTCAAGATATGTCTCCTGGAATCCAAAATAGAACATCTAAATTTGACTACATAAACTGGCAACCAAACAAAATCAAAATCCCAAATATGCTACACCATCATGATGGGCTCAAAACAAACTTTGTGATGATATCTTGTTTGCAAAAAATAGAGTCTGGATGAGCAAGTTATAGCCAAATAACCATATGTATGTCAAAATAGAGCTAAAAGGGTAAAATAAAAATATTTATTGCCTCAAAATTTTTGCCAAATATCTCAAGAAAAGCATCTACCAATACCAAAAATTACATTGATTTGTGTGTTAAAAATCTCAATATGCATACCAAAAAATCTTGATTTGTGTGCTAAAAATCTTGATTTGTGTACTAAATAATATTGATTTCTATACCAAAAATATCAATTTTTGAGAAGAAAACTCTCAGTTTCTATGCCAAAAATACAAAATTGTCACCTCAAGAAACATGCCCAATTTAGGAGCAATAGATTTTAGCCTCAAATTTTAATTGTATCTGAATTAGACAAATTTTATATGAAAATAGGGGGTTTTGGCTGCTTAGAGCTCAATGGTGATGTCCGTTTGGGCTCAAAGTGTCTTGAAAATTAGTGACTCCCCAGATTTAATACAAAATAACTTTGAAAAATGAAACCCTCTTAAAGAAAAAGTATATATATATATATATATATATATATATATAATCCAAGCCAAACCTCGCATAAACTGAATAGGGGCATAAAGATTTGGAGCTCTCATACCATATTGAAGTTGATGAAAGATCAACCCCATAGCTCCCAAGAATCACCTACATGTAAACACCTATCATAGAAAGAGAGAAGAAAAAGCTATGGAGGCTAGAATTACCAGATCCATAGATGAGAAATTTTTTATGAACAAAAAGAGAAATTGGTATTATCAATAGTAAATGAATAAATTATAAAAAGATCAATCCTTATAAAAGGAGATCGAAAGCCTAACAGGTAAAACTTAGGTTGCATTATAAAAATTAATACAAGAATTAATTATTATATGCCCAAATTTTAGCTTAAGTAAACAAGAGGTAATAAGTGACTTAATAATTAAATCAATATGATTTAATTAATAAGAAAATAGTCTATTACTCTAACACCCCCCCCCAAGATAAACTTAGGGAATCACTAAAAACCTAGAAACTACTACTAAAAGGAAATTTGGGTCTTGGTAGCAATGTCTAATGAGGTACTCAAGCACAACCAAATCTCTAAAAAGAGGTGAAATAGGGAATACCACATGAGAAAAACCCTACTCCAAAAAGAGATGAAAATAATGCTAAAAGAACTAGTGAAGGATTGAAGAAGCCTCCAAACTAGGGAACGTCCCAAAAGATAGGAACAAAAGATGATTATGAAGAACACCATGAAAGCGTAAAGCTACAAACACTACCAAAATGTTGATATGAAGAACCTCCAATTTATAGAACATGACTAGGTAGAGAAGACTAAGTTTGAAGTGTTGATCAATCGAAGATGGAAGGTATCTTCATGGCCTCCAAAAATAGGAATGAAAGAATGTCTATATGGTAAATGATCCATCTCACCGAAATGCATAGGTATCAAACCACTACAATCACCTAGTCAATAGGATCAAATACTAAATACATAACTCACTCCATCAAACCAAGAAAGCAATAGAACCAACATAACAATTATGATGCCACAAGGATTAATCATCTCTAACACATCTAATAGTGTAGTTGTGTGATCTAATTAGAATGCAACAACTTAACATGATGTGTCTTTGTACTCACGACAAGCTCATTTGAACTAACAACTAGCATTACTCTATAAATATCACATCTCTGACATGCTTTTGAGCTACAACACAATAATAGTCATTGGATTAAATTTATCTTTTCTAAATGAAATTAATCTTGGGTCCACCTTTGATCAAAATATCAATACTGTATATAAGCTCTAATAGATTTGACAAGAATCTAGGCCATGATGAAATGAGGATTGTCAATGTAATTCATTAAAATTTCAACATAAACTTGGAGAGTGTTTGAAGATACCAAACGGGTGTAAATGCCAACAAAATCTCTTATGTTGCACTGAGTGCTTGACAATATTAATGGTGTGCAAGGAACAAACAATGAATTTTGATCTCTCTTAACATGATACATTTCTCAAACTTAGGAAATATTAAATACTAAAAAGATGAAATATTATATGTGAGAAAGTGAACATGTTCCTAGGGAGTTAGGCTCTATTTTACATTGGGATAAAAACCCCTAAGAGGAAAAATTAAAACTAATAATTAGGAATAAGAAATCACCAAATAAAAAGAACATAGAGTTTTTAGACTTAAAAAAATCTACATGAAGACCTAGGGTTTATCATTTTAGGGATAATAGAGTTATGAATTAATCCAGGAATAGGAAAACCTAATAGAAAAAAGTATGAAAAGTAGGGATTATACTTGTTAGTGATAATAATGGACAACACACAACTGAGTGGGGTGTGTGTGTGTGTGTGTGTGGTGGGCCGGGGGGGTTGGCTTAATAAGTTGTCTCTATATCAAAACATTAATCCATCTGTCACATATCATAGCTAAGAACTTCAATACAATACAAAGAAAATGACACCATAACACACAACAACATTTTTTTTGTACAACAATTTGGATAAGGGAAAAATATATGTTGGGGATCAAACCTAGCAGATGATGCTAGCACAAATAAAACTTTATTGAAGACTGATGGGGAATGTAGATATATTTAGGAACTCACCTGAAGCTCATTGCTATAATACAACAAGAGCAACAACCTTGATTAGATAATAATCCAAATATGACACAACAACATCCAAATGTGTGAACAATAATTCACTATAGACAATAATCCATAGAGGTCAACTTACTAAAAGCATCAACTATTAAAATATAGTTCCTTTGAAGTATATTATTAGATTCTACCCATATATCTTCTCAATTAACTCTCATCTCTATCTTTGACCCAAATTCAAATGTCCAACTTTGAATCACATCACTCTCTCCATCATCACACCCTCTTACACATTCACTCTTTTAAATTCACAAAGAATTCACTCTATTATAGAAGTCTTTAACACTTATTGGGTCATCTCAATATGAAACTCAATTACAAGAATTACATCAACTAATGTGATTCCATAAGTGTCATCAAGACTGTGTATAGTATATATTAAAATATCAAGAAATTCATTATCATCCAATAGTTAATCATAATAATCAAAAAAATATGTTTATTAATTAAGTTGATCAAGAAAATTATCTCTTTCATTGTCCAACAAGAAAACTAACTTTTGAGGCTCCAATATTTAAGAAACTATGTAGATAGACATGAATGCATGTCTTCATGAAATATCCTAAATCACAAACCAAAAGTTCACTCCATCAAAACTCACCAAACAATAAACTAAACCACTATTTGATATAGTTCAAAGTAAATATCATTTGTAACTAGTCTTCAACAATTTTCTTGTACCTTCTCATAATCAAATTTGAAACACATAGAATGGAAAATATAGCATGTAGACTCACCAAACATCATCCCATAATTTTTACTAGCTCAAGTTAACCAAATACTGTCTCTATTGAAACTCTCTTTGCATGGATCATCAACAGGAACATTGTTCGATAAACATATTTGTTGACATCAATACCAAAACATTCATGCAAAATATAACTAGAAAAAATTCCAAATAGGATACTCTAACTATACACCAACAATATGCCCTTCGGAATTGATGGTTGTTGCCATAACGTAATGAAACAAGTCAAGTTATGATACTGGTGGAGCTTACTAGTGAGATAGGTGAAAGATGATATTATCATTGATGTTAGTGCACTTATGAGTGCACAAAAGTTAGCGAGTGAAATAAGTAATGATAACAAGCTCATCCTAGTCACAATAGGATAGGACAGGAGCAAGATATAAAAGATGATAGAAAAAAAATGTTAATTTAATTTCATTTATTATATTAGCTTTTCTCCCTTCTTAAGATTTCACCTTTTTGCACCTTTTGTATTCTCATTTAATAATTAATTAGTAATTATTAAATAGTATTTACCTTTTAGATTACCCTTTTACCTTTTAGGTTACCCTTTTTCAGGTTTTGATCTTCTTCTATAAGGATAGATCATTTGTAATTATTTTACATCTTTTTCATTTATGAGAATACAATTTGTATATTTTCAAAGCAAAGCCCTTGCCTCCTCTTGCCTTTTTCTTCTCTATGATAGGTTTTTACATGCAAGTATTCTTTAGGCTTTATGGATTTGTATTTCTCAAATCCTTCATAGTATCATAGCCAGATTTGTTTTAGCTTATTCAATATTTGGAGAAAAAGGAGAATGAGGGTTTGACAAAATAGATCTAACATTTTTTGGGCATTTTATTTTAATTTTTTGATGTGCAATGATGGAGATTCAAAAATAATAATTACAGAGGTGATTTTCAAACAATGATACGTCACTCATATGAACTCCTTTTTCTGAGCAATTTTTTTTTTGTTTTCGGGTAGAATTTCATGATCTAGACATTGATATAGATTGTTTGTGATCTCTATTTGTGAATGTTTTTGAAAATCATAAATCTCAATTTTTGCACTTCAAAGGATTCATTTGGGCTCATATGGAAACATATTTAGGTGTTATTTTTTTTACAGTGCATGATTTATTGTCTACTTTCCAAATCTGGTTTCAGTTTGGAGTAATATTGAGTGGACATCGTACTTTCAGCATTTGGTCATTATTTTTCCTACAAAAAATAGGTATTTGTGATTCATAGCTAAAGTTTTTTTTTTCTCTTCTCTCATTTACACATTCCTACTAGTACCTGGGGTTTGATTTTTTGCATTGTGGGGTGTATTTTCATATTATTTTTGTTATTTACCTATGTAAACTAGAACTTCATTCAAAAATAATTCAACACCTTCTAAAACAATGGCTGAGACCTCTTCTTTTCTAGAACTTCTGACCCCTCATAACTATCACACATGAAAGACCTCAATGATACAACTTCTTCAGTCAAAAGGGTTGTGGTCTTGTTTAGATGTAGTGTAACCAATTTTACAAAGGCCTTTTAAGGTCATGCAGCGTAGGAAAAAGATGGATGAGGCAATAGGATTGATTTCTTTACAGGTATCAAATAGTCTATAGTTTCATCTGGATGGGTACAATACTCCTCTAGCTATGTGGACCAAGCTTCATGCCTTGTTTGGTGCTATGAATGAGTTCAGGGCACTTTAGATAGAAGTAGAGCTTACCTCTCTTGCACTAGATTCCTTAAGTTCAATCAATAGATATCTTTATTGGAAGGTTGTGGGGAGACTAAGACTGACGCTAACTACATTTATCTTATTCTTTCTAAAGCTTCATGGAAACTTTCAAATTTTTGCTTCTACCTTCTATTCCACCAAAGATGCTTTGGTAATAGATTTGTCATGCAATCCTTTGAGGTTTTTTGTGATAATTTGACTTGAGAGAAAACTAAGCTCTCTTAATTGTATTCTCTCATAGGCTCATAGACTTATGCATTGGTAGCTCGGTCATCTTCAAAGACAAAGGAGAAGACTCAAAAATCTCATTCTATAGAGTCTCAAATTGATTCCATCACTCATAGTTCATCAGGGCCACATCCTCCTAAAGGGGGTAAATCAAAGCCAAAAAGATTAAAATGTGCTTATTTTAATAAGACTAACTATGATGAATCACATTTCTATGAGAAGAAGTTAGATGACTATACCAAACAGGTTTCAGATTTGACAACTTTCCTTCAGAAGAGAAACATTGATATTCCTTCTACTTCTCACAGACGTTCTTCATCATCATCGTTTTAGTATGACAAAAAACATACATGAAAGGTTCATGCACTATTTGCAACTACTATTCATCATTCTTCTAGATGGTTACTAGATTTAGGTGCTTCACACCCTATGACATCTTCTTAGGATTCATACTCTTCTTTTGAGGCTTCTCCTACCCCCAACATTTTGATGGGGAAAAAAATTGTTATGACTATATGTGGTAAAGGTTCTATTGACATTCATGATGGTACATTCATGATGTACTTTGCATTCTAGTTTTTACTCTAACATTCTCTCTATTTATCAGATTACACATAGTGGGACAAGGAAGACAGTTGAGCTTGCACAAGATTTAGTGCACATCAGAGATAGTGAGATATGCAATATTATTGCTACAAAGATAGTTGATCATGCTTCTCACCTATATTCCTTCTCATATTTTGGTCTACCATCTCCACTATCAAATACTCACTCTTTTTTTCATGAGAGTCTACTAAGGTGAATTCAGGTCACTTGAACTTATGTGTTGTCCATGAGACTAGGGTTGTCACCTCTACACCTCCACCTCTTGTTTAGATTCCATCTCTTGCACAAGATTAGTCTTTAGAATTTCCTACTATTGCAGCTCTAGTCATCAATCCACCTATTGTAGTTGTTGAGAATACATCAAAGGACACAGATCTCCACTTAGATGATAGATACAACACACCTTTTATCCTACTTCTATTGGAGATTCCATTTTAGGATTCTCACGCTTTCTCCTTTAAGCATCAACTAGGATTTCTAGTTGCACCTCACATATATGGGTTTTATCATCCTCATCTACTACCTTTGTTTCCCTTAGATTAGATCCACAATGGTATGTTAATCGACACAAGAGTGTTGCCATTCTAGGGGGGCTATGGAGTCTCAAGCTTCTATCATGGACGCTTTCATTGTACTTATGGTCTTGAGAAACTCTCTTAAGATGTTTCATATGTGCATCCTTTTTATATCTCTTTTTGGAGTAGAGTTTTTCCCACTGGGTTTTCTCTATTTCTCCATTTCATAGAGATTTGATTGTGATTGGATACCTCATTAGGCCTTGTTGTTGATACCCAAGTTTTCTTTCAGCATTGCATTCTAGTTTCCTTTCTCTTTTTGCATTGTTTGTAGCTACATTGTTGTTCATCTTAAGGGGGTGGGGGGGCGATTAGAGAAAAAGATTAATTTCATTTCATTTATTAAATTATCTTTTCTCCCTTCTTAAGATTTCACCTTTATGCACCTTTTGCATTCTCATTTAATAATTAATTAGTAATCATTAAATAGCATTTACCTTTTAGGTTACCCTTTTTGGGTTTCGATCTCCTTCTATAAGGATAGATCGTTTGTAATTATCTTACATATTTTTCATTTCTAAGAATAGAATTTACATATTTTTAGAGCAAAATTCTTGGCTCCTCTTGTCTTTTTCTTCTCTATGATAGGTTTTTACATGCAGGTATTCTTCAAACTTTGTTGATTTGTATTTCTCAAATCCTAGAACTAGTGAAACAAGTAATGATCATGAGCTCATCCTAGTCATAGTAGGACAATATAGGAGAAAGACACAAAAGAGGTAGGTGAAGATAAAATGGTCTTCATAATCCACATACTTTAGTTGTACTAAGTGCAAGCTGGCAGTAAAGCAAGAAGTCAAGGTAGGTAAATAAGGAGACATGATAAAGAGACTAGTAGTAACTCAAATAGGTTGAAGGCATGTCTTCATGATCACTAAACAAAGGTAAGATGCTCATGATTATACACATTACTAAGTGGGTGAGTTGATTCAAAATACTTTGAGAATGTAGGAAGAATTGTCACATAAATTTTAAATGAAAAGTTAGGTATGAGAATTCAAATTGTAATTCCTCCTAGTGAGTAGTTAAGGGTCATAGGAAACCTGTGACTTACAATTAATGAAAAAGACATAGGTTAGCAAAAGGAAAATGATAGAGGTAGCTAAATTTAAATTTTGAATTCATGGGTTAGGTTGAATGAAGAATGAGAAAGGATGTTATATAGACCATCATTTTTGAAAAGAGAAAATTAGGTTGCAGATTGAGAAGCTTGAAAGTGAGAGTGGTAGGTTGTATGTGATCTTAGGTGAAAGGTGAGAAAAGTGAAGGTGAAGATAAAGTATGAAATAGGAGTTTGAAACTAAATCCAATGATCTAAGTACACAAAGTTTAGGAGTGCAAAAGACTAGAAGAGTTGAGCATGCAAAGGACCGTGTTTGAGTTGTAGAGCTAAGAATGAGAAAATCAAGTTGTAGACTAGTCAAATAAGCATAAAGGTGATCTAAACCAAGCTAATTCAAGAAGCCACTTTCTTAGATCAAACACATTATTATTTTCTCCACACTACAACACCAAATCTCATCAAGGGTGGACTTTAACTAGTCTTTTATATTGAGTTCCTTAATAGGGTAACACATTTATTTGTGTTTTAAGTCCTCTATATAGGCTACCTTTAAGAGGGTAAAGACTCTAATTGATATTTTCCAAATCCCTTAATTGGGTGGCACTTGTAAGTGTCTTTGTACTCTTTTAGTAAGGATGTCTTTGTACTCTTTTAGTAAGGATAAGCTCTTGACTAGGCATACTCCAAAAGAGAGCAAGCTTTTTGAGGACTGCCTCACAACTATGGTTTTCACCCTAATGGGGCTTCTATGAGATAAATTTGTTTTATGTTATGCTATCTTTTTTTTTGAATGATCAGTTTCTTATCTACTAATCGGTGAACTTAAAGATATGTATTTTAGAAGATAGGTTTGGAGTTGAAGTTTGAAGTTGTTAGTATTATATTGAATCACCCCCCACCCCTAATACCATCAAGGGTGGACTTTAACTAGTCTTTGATATTGAGTTCCTTAATAGGGTAACACATTTATTTGTGTTTTAAGTTGTCTATATAGGCTACCTTTAAGAGGGTAAAGACTCTAATTGATATTTTCTAAATCCCTTAATTGGGTGGCACTTGTAAGTGTCTTTGTAATCTGTTAGCAAGGATAAGCTCTTGACTAGGCATACTCCAAAAGAGAGCAAGCTTTGTGAGGACTGTCTCGCAACTATGGTTTTCACCCTAATGGGGTTTCTATGAGATAAAGTTGTGTTATGTTATGCTATCTTTTTTTTTGGATGATCAGTTGCTTATCTACAAATCGGTGAACTTAAAGATATGTATGTTAGAAGATAGGTTTGGAGTTGAAGTTTGAAGTTATTAGTATTATATTGAATCACCCCCCACCCCTAATACCATCAAGGGTGGACTTTAACTAGTCTTTTATATTGAGTTCCTTAATAGGGTAACACATTTATTTGTGTTTTAAGTGGTCTATATAGGCTAGCTTTAAAGACTCTAACTGATATTTTCTAAATCCCTTAATTGGGTGGCACTTGTAAGTATCTTTGTAATCTTTTAGCAAGGATAAGCTCTTGAATAGGCATACTCCAAAAGAGAGCAAGCTTTGTGAGGACTACCTCACAACTATGGTTTTCACCCTAATGAGGTTTCTATGAGATAAAGTTGTGTTATGTTATGCTATCTTTTTGTTTGAATGATCAGTTGCTTATCTACTAATCGATGAACTTAAAGATATGTATGTTAGAAGATAGGTTTGGAGTTGAAGTTTGAAGTTATTAGTATTATATTTAATCACTCCCCACCCATGATATAATCATCATTTTGTGGACCAACAATGACAACATATAATGTGAAAAACTACTAATGCACAAAGTAATATATATGACATTCTCTCCATCTCTCATAATTCTTCCTTATGAGCAATCTCTCTCTCTTCTCTAATTTTCACATAACTCCATCTCTTCCTTTGAAATCAATGGAAAATGTCTAGCTCTTCCTTTTCATAGCTCAAGTACTCATTTTTAGTAGTTCCTCTCAAAACATCAAGTTTAGATATAGGATAAGTCAATTAAGACCATTGTCTTGATCCCTTCCTGCATTAATTAATTTTGAAAAGGAGGGGCCATCACCCTAATAATATCTCTAAGATATTTAAAGGAATACTTCAGTAAGCACATTGTAAATATGTTAGCAATTTGTTCCTCAATAGCTACATACTTTACCTTTACTTCTTTCTCATTCACACTTTCTCTCAAGTAATGATACTTGATTGTATAAGAATATTCCATAGAGAAAAATTCACCCAAGATCAAGAAGCACAAGCACAAGAACAATAGTAGACTAAGAGTATGATCAATATGAGAATGCTCACTATTATGTCGGAAGCATATACATACAAACTAGGAGAGCTTGTATATAAAGGCCTCTAAGATGCATCTAGAATGTGTCTAGAATGTACTAGGAGACAAGCATGACAACTAAGCACATATCCTCCAAAATAAGAGGATAAGAATGATGAGGTGTCTAGAATATTGTAGACACCATGTGCATAATCAGAGTGCTAACTCCTGTGTTGTCAACATGACAACTCACAAGAGTATGCATACTAGGATATTAATAAATAAATAATAAAATATGCATTAACCTAAGTAAACTTAAGTAAGTGTAAATAGTAAATACTTATTTACACCAACACCCCCCCTTAAGTGCAACTTAAGAGAATTTCCTTAAGCTTACATAATCTAAAATGAAATGCAAGATGGGTCCTGAGTACTAGGCCATGTTAGGTACCCATGTACATAATGTAAATGCAATCTCTTGTAAAGCAGAGAAAGAGGGAAAACCTCATGGGAAAAACTCTCCCATAAAAAGAGAGATAAAAATTATGTATGGATGGATGGAGTAATCAAGACCCCCCCATTACAACATACATCACATATATACAATAGAGAAAAATGAGAAGAAGAAGAGAGACAAGATAGTCTCCTCCCCCCCCCCCCCCCCCAAAGAAGAGTGTCTACCAGTGATAGCTACTCTAATGAAGAAGCTAATCCAAGATTGTAGAATGGTGTTCCTCCCCTTTGGAAGAAATAATGTCATGGGTACAAATGAGACACTTCCATTGTGTGTGGAAAGAATCCCATAGATAAATGATGTCTTTGAAACCTACGCAATTGTCTGAAAAACCTATCTCAAAGAACTGTCTATCTCCTCAACTAATGAAGAAACCCTCTATAACTCTTGGTCATAAGTATCCACAATCACTTCAACCTATGAGGATCTATCATGTAGAGAATGAACAAGAGGGTCAAATGGAGCTCTCATGACAACTAAAGAAGAAGTTACTTCATCAAATAGAAGAGGAAAATCATCAATAATGTCCCCCAAATTTGTCACTAATGCTGGACCTAGAAGACTAGGTGTACCCTATTGTGCTAGACCTATCACTGTAGCAATATATGCATGTGGAGAATGTTGATGTTGTGACCTCTCACTGCAACTATTAATAGAACCTGACATGTCTAAATCTATTGAAGCATTATCACTGGTGTCACTATTAGTTTCCATATGGTATGATGTGTAGAGAGGATTAGAGGACAAGATTGGTGATTTTTCCTCAAAGTGTAGATACTTCTCCACAAAAATTTGATGTGTCTTAGGATCCATGAGTTTATATGCCTTCACACTATCTTCATATCTGAGGAAAGTACAAGGCCAAGGTGGTGGTGCCTTGCAACCCCTAGAAGATATGTTTTCCCATGCTGGACAATTGAAGACTCTGAAGTGTGTCACAATTAGTTTTCTACCACACCATGCCTCAAAAGTAGTCTTGTCATCTAAGGTTGGATGAGGAGACTGATTAAGAATGTGAGTGGCACTTCTGATTGCTTCAACTTCAAGTGATGGATCTAGAGACTTGGCCTATATCATGCAACCTACCATGGACTTAAGAGTGTAGATCCTCAAAGTTCCAACATCTGTCTTATGTGGACTAAATGTTGGTGTATTTTGAAGATCAATTCCCTCAAGTCTACAAAAGTCTTCAAGTCTTTTGTTCACATATCTACTTTCATTGTCTATCTAAAGAACTTTGATGGCTTTCCTAGATTTCTATTCAACATGAGTCTTGAAGGCTAGATTTCTAAGGAGGCAAGAAAATAGACCCAAGTATATCTTGAAAAGTCATTAATAAAGGCAAGTATGTAGTGACCCTATCAGACTGATGTTATTGCAAAAGGTCCTACTAATAACATGTTAACCATCTAAAGAACAACTAGTGCTCTTGAAGACTTCCCTTTATGTAACTTCTCCTCTAGATGCATATCCATAGAACCTATTGAACATTCACTTATGGAAAAGTTGATTTTGGAAAGTTGTTGAAGATAGAAAAAGGAAAGATGTCCATACCACTCATGCCATAATTGGATATGAGAATTGGATTGTGTTAATGAGGCTTGTGAAGGAGGCTTGGGCACAAAATGGGAGAAAGAATATAACCTTTTTTCATTATTCACTTTCCCCACTACAATTAATGAGTCATCTTTTAGACTGTGCACCTGTACTGAGTTGGGAAGGAACTCAACTCTATGACCATCTCCAAGGTGAGTGATTTGGTAAATCTAGAGGAGATTGGAACTTAGGTTAGGAACATAGAGAACATCTTTAAACTTTACATTTTCCATATCCACATTTCCTTTTTCTTCAACTTCCATTTTTGTATCATCTCCCATGAAGATGTGTGGTACCTTTGACTACTTCAATGAAGAAAAATCCTCCTTTGAAGAACCCATATGATATAAGGCACTTGAGTCAAGAATCCATTCCATTGAAGAATTTTAATTTTCCATGAGTGCTTGACCTTTGCCTTTTGAATCTGAAGAAGATCCTTTATCCTTGTAAGCATTAGGCAGTGGAACATTATGTTTCTTCATGATGTTGGTCAACTCATCAATATTTTTATGATAACACTTGTTGGTGTTTTAAAACTACTAAGCAATAAAATGCTTGATACCAAGATGACAGTACTCACACAATCTAAAGACTAGCCAATTCTTATTAACAATTGCATGTGCAAAGCATTTGGGCCCAACTTCAACAAAACCAAGAGTGGTTTTCTACTCTTTTGGCTCTGCAACACTAGGGTGGGTATACCTAGGGATGATTCAAGACTGTGAAAATTGTATGAGGATTATTTTTAGGTTCATTTTGATTCTCATCTCAAATCCTCAAATACATACACAATTCTTGATAACTTGATAAACACATCCCATTTAACAAATATGACCAAAAATTCTTCTATAGATCTGCAGGTGTTCTCAGTAATAGTGGCTAACTGAAGCTAAACTATTCCATGCAGACAAGTATTGGCCAACTTTGAAAATCTTCAAGAAATAAAAGTAAAAATTGATTTGATGTTGCATTTTGACAACCATTTGTGATACTTTTCTCTTTCAGCTAGATCAAATTTGATCAGTGCCTAATCCATTGGGGTTCAAAGTCTATAGCAAATTCTTAGATCTAATTTTTTTCCTTACAACAAATTTTATCAGCAATTCTTATCAAAATTTATCATTCAAAACCCTTTCCACTACTATAGCAACCTTATCACATTCACCAAAGCTTTTACTTAATCCATTGAATTAACAGAAATGATAAACAGATATACAACCTAGCTGGATTGCATTCAATTGCACAAGCTTTTACTTATACAATATCAAGATAACCAAGTAATTAAAAGGAGACAAGATTTAGAAAGAACTGATATGGGGATAGTTCCTAATTTGTATACATTTTCCTTGAAAATCATATATAATTTATAGTAGACTCAGAATGACCTTCAGAAGAAACATAGATCATTCTATATTCATGTATTCTCAAGATCTGATAGAGAAAATACACCACCAATTCATTCCAAAACAATGGACCAAAGACAGACTAAGTATCACTTAGACAAATAGAATTTAGACCTCTTCTCTAGCCCTAGAATTTCACTTATATAGTGTGAGATGCATCAAGCTTCAGGCTAAGAGAAAATGATAGGCGTCCTTTATAAGAGGAAGACATAGACATCTACCACAAAATGACAAAAATGTTGGTAATAGAAGATGTCTAAGTCGAAACATTCTTTTGGTGGGTCATCTTTTGTTACATGCTTTAATGTTGCTGAGTTGGCTACTATTTTGTTCCTTCTTCATATGCAATAGCCAAATTAAACAACAATGAAGTTTTTTCTAATGATGGCATGCCAACCTCCACCTGTGGGGCTTTACTACCTTTATCTTGTATGGTAGGAACAACATCTACCTTTTTCACTTCTTCAATCATATTGGCATGCTATGGTCCCAGGTCTACAACTGAAGGTAATAGATTATCCTTGTCTTCTTCTTTCGGTTGGGTCTGAGTAGTGATAGGGTCAATGATTTGGATCTCCTCACCTTGCACTTCATCACCGTCATTTTCATCTTCATCAAACTATTCACCAAGAGCCATGTCTACCATCCACTTGTCAAATAATGTGTCATCTGGCCAATTGAATTGCAAAATATCCCTATGTCTTTTCAACACATATTCAGCATCATTATTAATGGTAACGAATTCTTGTTTTAAAGAATCAAAAAATATTTGGGCCTTCACCATTTCTTCTATTGTGGTGGCCCACCATGCATGCCCTGATTCATTAATGACTTGATTCATTCTTAAACAAAATAAATCATCAAGTTCCTTTGCCCATTCATCTATGCTTTTCAAATTATTCTTTTTATCTAGGGTATGAGGAAACAAATTGAATTTCTGGCTCTTGTACTTTTTCAAGTAGCCTACTACTACTTTTTGTAAATTAATCCTTTTATTATCAAAGTCAGCAAGATCAGAAACAATATCAAATGTTTTTTCAATTTGATCAAAAGAATCATCTATAACAAAGAAACACGAAAATGTTATTTCTTTCTCCCTTCTTACCCATTTATTCACAATAGGCATTAGAGCCTCATCATTAGCTTTCAAATCCTCCCAGATACTGATCACCCTAGCCAACTGATCATAAATTAGCGGCCATTCAACTTTGTCCCCCAAATATGTAAGAGCTTTTCTTAGTTTATTTTCACATTTGGATTCCAATTCTACATGTAAGGCCCACAGTTTGCCTTTTTCTTCTTCAAAATCCTCAGCAGTGTAGTATTGTGGCTTTTGGGGTGTATCTGGTATTTCTATGAGGGGGGTGGATTTGAAAGGTTCAACTAGGCAAGGGTATGTTATTCTTGGCCTAGTGATCCTTCCCAATAGCTTTTTCTCAAGCTCAATACTCTTTTTTACCTCTTTGTTGTAGGCATCCACCATTGTTTCATACTTGCTCTGCAACTCAGTCATTTCCTTTTCTTCCTTTTCTGTAGTAGCCAAGGAAAATTGAGAATACTCCACATTCATGTGGGCTACCTATACATGTGAAGTATGAGCAACTCTCCTCACAATGATACTCCCTATTAGTCTTGAATCATCGAGTTGTGATGGAGTAGTCCTGGATCCTCTTCTTAATGACCACATAACAAGAGCAGCTTAGTCATTACTAAATGCAGTTCCCAAGAATTCCTTTTTATCTAGATCTTGTAATCCCAAATTATTTGACATAGAATTAAAAATTAAGGCATCAATAATGTCCCAATTGGGCAATAATAAAATATTTGTAGCTTTTACCATCTATCTCCCCTCTTCAGGGGTTATATTCTGGAACTCTTGTATCATTTGTTCCTTTATTTGATTCTAAATGGAGGCTTCATCCATTTTTGGATGCTCTGCTTTCATATTCTTACATCTTTCCTCAAAAATTTGCATGTTTGTCCTCCACGTAAACTGATGGAAAGCCCTAGATTTTATAAAATTGTCATCAAACAAAAATTGATGATTGACTTGTTCCAAAATAGGGTCCAATTCCCTTCCCCTAAAATCTACTCTAGTTAATTCAAAACTCAGCACAGGAGGCTCCTAGGGGTTCCCTTCATCAATTTCTGCTTGGGTAACAAAAACTCCTCCTTATGATCCAATTTGTTCAATTTGCTCATTAGTGAGCTCCTCCTCCTCAATTCTCATATGAGTTTGGGAAGGTGAGTAACCTTCATCATGTGATTCCTCTTCCCTTATTATTTTTCTTCTCTTGGGAGAAGGTTCAGGGGGCCTTTCTTTGAAAGAAGCACTAGTAGATTCAATTATTTTCTTTCCTTTATTTACAGTAGGCCTCTGATCCTAAATGATAGTATATCCTGTCCTCTTTTGCACAACCAATGGGCTTGCCCCTATGCTAGAAGTGAAACCCAATTTCCTCATTACTTCCCTGGCTTTATCTGGAAAAGAATCAATGAAATGTTGCTTCTTCTCATTCATTACCTCCATTATTTTAGGTAATGTATTCATAAGTTTATTTATCATATCTACAGTAGTTACAGCATTATCAAGAGGGTTGTAATCTTTGTCAAAACAATTAATGAAATCCAAAACTTTTGAAAAAAACTCTCCACTTTTCTTTCTTTGTTTCTTGCTCCTGCAAAGAGTACTCATTCCTTATTACATCTTTAGGGAAATAAAATTCATGCTTAATTGGACAAAGCTTGATCCTATGTCTAAGAGCTGAATTAAAGAAACCTTCAGCATCACAAAAATGAGGGTGAGATACCGCCATTTTATACTGCTCCAAAAATTTGTAGAGAAAGACCCACCCTTCCTTAGTTATTACAAATTGGTGAGCTATAGTGCAAGTAGGAAAAATTGATCCTATTCCCCTTTTGTGCAAAAAGGTCTCCTCCACTCCTCCCAACTACCACAAAAATTTAGCTACTCCTACCTTTAAAGGCACCTGATAAGGTAGTACATGGGGCATCCCTTTCAATCCATAAACTCTAATAATAGTTGAGATGGGATATGGAATGATATCTCCCCAATTATGTGAAACTTTTAGATTATGGGGTTCATCCATAGGTCTGACAAGATGCATTAGTGCCTTAGGAATTTTGGGCTTGTCACTCAATATGAGGAATCTTAACTTGGAAGCAAAGTGTCTATCAAATCTAACAAAACTAGCATTTTTTGCTTCCTAAGTCATATCTGCACTCCATAATTAAACTAGTATTGCTTCCCCCTCTTGCTCTCTGTTCAAAACCATTTCCTTACCAAAGTATGTAGCCCCTTTAAACAAAAACATGTGCATCAATAGGGAATATTGGCCCCAAACCTTCTCCACTTTTCTCTTTGCAATCCCCACCAATCCAATGTGAATTTTATTAACCAAGTATTGAACAAAATCAAAAATTATCTCTACACCAAAAGAGGATATTTGAATGATCATATACATGAAGCTCACAGGGATAAAATCTTCTTCATCCTCTCCAAAAATTCTACACAAGGTTCTATATATATATATACTGCCCTGGCATTGAAACATGATTTCTTGAAAGGTTCTTTAGAGGATGATGTTATTGCTAGTAGGTTTCCAATTCTACCTATGTGGGCCTTCAGAGCACCTTGTCTAACCACATTCTTTTTTGACATATACTCCTTTTCTAACTTTGTGAAATCAATGGGCACATGATACCTAGTGAGAGGTCCCAAGAAAAAAACTTCCCTAATCTCTTCTGGGCTGATGGTGATTAAAATTTCACCATCTACTCTTCTCACTACCCTTGTGGCTTGATCATAATTCTTCACCATGGCCTCAAGGAGGTCATAATCCATGAATACACTAGGAACAACTAGCTTTTCCAGGTCAAAATTCCATATATTGGCATGTCGGGCATACAATTTTCTTTTTGCAAACCATTTCTTGAACAAATTCAAACCAGTTTGTGAGGTTTTAGCATCTTAGACCCAATTACCCTTATCACACAATCCATCATCTATCCTCAACCTAGGGTTTAATGAGGTTAACCTTTTAACTTGCACTGTCTCTATAGTAGACTCTGGTAGCAACTCAAGCAAATCATCATGCACATTTCTATCCAAATAGTTTATTTGACCTTAAAATCCCTTCTTCGAAGGCATCTTGGATTATATTTTATAGAATTGAAAAACCTACAGAGATTATAGTAGTACTACTTACTTGAATTCTATCTTTTTTTTCCTCTGTATTTCTGCAAACTTTCTGTGAACAGACTACTTCACAAATTTTGCCAAACTTCAGCACGATTTCCTTCAGTAATGTCTTATGCTCAGGAATAGCTTAGAATCTTTTCTCGCGTAAGGTGAAACTGATGAAATCTTTTGTATTATACTCTATTTTTCTCACATGTAAAGCTTTCATGTCTAATTAATACATAGAGTGGCACCATATTCTGCATTTAAAGCTGCACCATCGATCTTCAAAAATCCTATGATCATGGGATATGGAGAAAAACAACTAGGCATTGCACTTGACAAGTTGGTCAATTGATCAAATGAAAATTGCCCACATACACAGCTCTTTCCTTAATGGCACTTCTATCTGGACCCACTAGCAATTGAGGACACGTGTGAGCAAGTCACTACTTCACTATAAATAAAGAACAAGCACCTTGCCATAGTGAAGCAGTGACAACCATCGATCTAATCTTTATCTTGCAGATAATATGTTACTGTACTTGCTTAGAAAGACAACAGTGGGCCTTTATTTGCTACCTCACTATACGTATCTCCCTAGCAACTCTTCATGGTGAGAAGGTGATGGTTGTTTATTTGAGATTGAATCAAAGGTGGAGAAGCTACACAAAGTTTTCTAAAAAGTGTTGGGCCCCATACTCACTATGTCGCATAGCTTAAACAACATGCAATTTCCAAAGTGAGATAGTGAGGATTGTTCATTCCACTTTAATCTGATGCTCAGGATCTCTCGCACACTTGATCAATGGGAAATGGGTCCAGAGCATTGATGAAATATTAAATTTTTCACTACTAGCACCCCATAAGACTTTACTTTAGTCCTAGTCATCATCCTGCATTACGAGAGGTCCCACTGGCTATTGATTTAATGGTGCCTCGCTACTTCATTAATGGCGAGATCCTGGAATTTTTTGATAGTTAGGTAGCAAGCTTCAACAACTTTAATAAATCTCAGTGCCATAAAATGCAAGGACCCATCAGATCATTATTTCTCCTATCAACTGCTTCTGACAACAGCAGTTATTACCGATCATGCCACCTGGACTAATCATGGTACCGATAAATTTCAAGGTGAATGGCTCTTCAATTTTATGGTGCCTCACTACTTCACTAACAGTGAGATGCTCAAGAGTTTTGATAGCGAGATAGTGAAGCATCGAAAAGATACTCATTCCAGTGGCAACCATTGACCTTTCCTAATTAGGTCCCTCCTCTGGCTTTGACAACATTTGCCAAGTGTCTGTGACTGAATGATCAGTTAGAAGACAATTTTTTGACTTCCATGTCTTCATTTTGAGGTCTCGTCTCAAAAAATTTTGACACTTACTACCTCGCTATACATAAAGAGTGTCCATGTTTTCATAGCGAGGAAATGACAATAGTGGATCTACTTAGATTGGATGGCCAAGAAATCTAAGAGGGAAAGTAGCTCGGGGCACAGAAGATATAAAAGGAAAAGAATATTCGCCCAATTTAAAATTTAAACACTTTGCGCTTGAAAATTTATGAATGGAAAGAAATGTAGGATTTTCATAAGATTTTCAAAAAAGGGAGCAAATAGATGACTTATCTAAAAAACCCTATTCACCACTAAATGAAAAATCTGACTTTTCTACAACTGGACAAAGGATTTCTATCAAATGAAAGGTCATACCAACAACACTCATGTTCTTTATGACCCAATTTCTTGCAATAGGCACACTTTTTCTTCTCCTTATTATTGTTCCCCTTCCTATTTGAATTTGAGGAAGAATTTCCTTGTTAATTTGATTGTGGTGTTGTTGTTTCTGCGTCCTCTAATTTTTTGTTCTTCCATTTATGATTCTTACCCTTTGCTTTATGTGAAGATTGACTAGCTAAATTTTGAGAACCCTCATTATTGGCCACCAATGCTTTAAACTTAGGTGAATTGAGAATTCTCATTGATATCAAGTTCTTTTGTTCTTGCTCCAATAGATCGGCATAATCATCAAAAGAAACTTTCTAATAGGTAGACCCTAATGTATTTTTTGATGTGTTATAGGAAGAAACAAATATGGAATACTCTAATGGTAGCTTATTATGTATAAGATAGACCAACCTATCATCTTTAATAGGGTTCCCACAATCCATAACTTTCATTCTTAATTCATACACCTTTATGATAAATTCTTGTATGGAGTCAAATGTCTTTGGATCTAAGGAGACTAGCTCATCTTCAATTTTGAAAACATTCTCCTTGGACACTTTACCATATAGGTTGTTGAGGGTATCCCAAGCTTACTTGGATGTAGAAGACTTCTGAATCTGATACATGATCTTTTCATCAACCCCCAAACATATATCACCTAGGGATTTCCTATCCATTGCCTCCCAAGCTGAGATATCACTCGCTAATACATTCTCATGTGTTGATTTGGAAGGGTGCCATCTAAATATTGAGAAACTCCATTATGCATTAAATGACACCACATTTTGATGGACCATGTATCATAGTTATTCGGAGTTAATTTTGGAAACTTAAAATTTCCCATGATGTAGAAAATGAAAGAAAACTACAGAAAAGAAGGAACACAAAATCAAGAACAACCCCCCTTTTCACTTAATCAAGAAACCCCCCCAAAAAAGATGCTTTTGGCACTTTATAAGTAGTGGATTTACAATGGCCACTTGCCAATTTTGGTCTTCATGGACTTCTAATTTTGTTGGTTACAACCTCTTTATAGATTACAAATCTAGAACTTTACAATGTACAACAATTTTGATGGAATACAAAGCAAAGAAAGGCCCTATTTATGAAAGTGACACTTTTTTTCACACAACCTTACAATCTGATTACAGATCTGGAAAGCAGACAAAAAATAATGCACTTTCAAAAAATGAAACTTGATTTTGAGTCCAGATGTGCCTGTGTAGAGTAATTGAAGTTGCAAAATATAGGATTGGACAGGTGCAGTCACTAAAAGATGCAATTTCTGACAAATTTGTGCACCAAAACTACAAAAGAGCTAGACTATTGAAAAGTTTTAGGAAATTCTAGCCAAAATAAAAATTAATTGCACCTAATATGGAGTTTCGATGACTGAGATATGGCCTCCCAAAGTTGAACTGCAAAATCAAAAATCAATATGGAGAGAGGTTGCATCAATAAAAGAGAGGGTTAAATTTGATGGTGATATGACCGTTGCAACAGTTCAATTTTTTCCCTGAATGATGGTTAGATTACCATCAAATTTAGGCCAGTGAACTTGATGATGTCAGTGTGATGTCAGCACTATACAGATGGGTATAGAAAAAAATGTCATGTCTTATATGGTTACCACATGTCTACTGATGTGGAATGTTGATTTAGAGGTGGGCTAGCATGTCTGTGGTGGATTGGTCCACATGTTGAGGATGTGATTGCAAATCAGAACAGATAGAAGTGCCACATGTCCCAATGTCACTACATAGCTAGTAGATGTCTGCCACGTGGTGGGTCTATATTTTGCCATGTGTCTACAATGAACAATGGAATTAATCTCACCAAAGATGGAAAATGAATGATAGAGAAACCAAATCACGCTGGAGTTTATGATTAACAGTGCTAGGAGTTCATAACAAAGATCCCACATTGATGGGATGAATGAACTCTTCATTGTTTAAATGTGCCAGGCCGTAGATGGGATGGTAAGTGCAAACAGAACATCGGTGGTGATTTATGAGTGATGCCCAAATTCTAGTGAGTATCGACGAAATTATGCTCTATCTACTAGTGGATATTGTCAGATTGATGCCTACTAATTGGATAAGGTATATACCCATTGAATTAAAAAATAATATGTTAGATGAATATTCCTCCTTTTAGGGCTAGGGTGTGATTGTCCAGTTTTGTAAAAAAAAATTCACTGCTAGCTCGATTATGCAAAAAAAATTGGAAATACCCAATTCAAAAAAATTGTAGAGATTAATTAAAAATTTGATCTAAAAATAAATGTATAGATCATTTAAACAACCATACCTAGTTTTCAAATTGGTGCCTTCAAGTCTCAATTTGCAAAAAAAAAAGTCTCACGATCAACTTTATCCTAGCATAGGCAAATTTATAGCCAATTTTCACCAAATCAACATTCTAGATGCAATGGTGAGGTCTAGTTTGGTATAAAAACTCCCAATTTCTATAGATTCTCTAGATTCAGGTTGAGGTATTGAAGCAACAATGGTCTCAAATGGCTACATGAAGAGAATCTCTCAAGCTTTGATACCATGTAAGAATTTTCCTTAGAGCAAAATTCACCCAAGATCAAGGAGCACAAGCACAAGCACAATAGTAGACCAAGAGTATGATCAATATGAGAATGCTCACTATTATGTCAGAAGCATATACATACACACTAGGAGAGCATGTATATAAAGGCCTCTAAGATGCATCTAGGATGTGTCTAGAATGTACTAGGAGATAAGCTTGACAACTAAGCACATATCCTCCACAATAAGAGGATAAGAATGTTGAGGTGTCTAGAATGTTGTAGACACCATTTGCTTAAATAAAGTGCTTACTCCTAAGTGTAGACACCATATGCATAATTAGAGTGTTAATTCCTATGTTGTCAACATGACAACTCACAAGAGTATGCATACTCCTAGGTGAAAAATAAATAAATAATAAAATATGCATTAACCTAAGTAAACTTAAGTAAATGTAAATAGTAAATACTTATTTACACCAACAGATTGAAATATGATTTGTCATTTAATATAGCACACGGTTCTATGAAATATTCAAGGCACTTGAACTATCAAAATTATTAGTAATTCATTTGTCATACATAACTCTGATATCCTTATACATTTTCTTTGAATAAATAATTTGTGTAAAATTAATAGAAGCGATGACATAGTAAGCTTAGATAATAGATTGTGAAATGCAATCCTAATTTTTAGTTAACCAAGAAAATAATTTCTTCCTAAGAAGAAAAATTCACCACTAGTGCTCTTTTATCAATTCTATTTCCTACCCAATCTGT
Organism: Cupressus sempervirens; assembly: GCA_028749045.1. Lineage (NCBI taxonomy): Eukaryota > Viridiplantae > Streptophyta > Pinopsida > Cupressales > Cupressaceae > Cupressus > Cupressus sempervirens. Next base: position 425,831,567 of record CM053793.1, on the reverse strand, counting down.
AACATTATATATGTGAAGTGTAAAATCATAAAAATTTTCATAACATAATCCATAATCCATTATTTCTTTTAGATATCTAAATATTATTTTAATAGAAGCAACATGTCATTCCTTTAGTTCAACATGAAATCTAGTCATTCCAATTAATCTATAGATGTTAGGTATTGTATGAGTTAGGTATTGAAATCCACTAATCATAGATATATATCTAGTATGATTAGTATTCTCAGATTGATTGTCCTTTGCCAATTTACTTCCTATAACCATTAGTGTTCCAAGTTCCTTTGAATCTTCCATACCAAATTTCTTGGATAAGACTTTCACATACTTGCTTTGTGAAATGAAAATCTCTGTCCCGATTTAAGTAATTTGAAAATCAAGAAATAATTCCATCTATCCTATCAGAAACACCTTAAATTCCTTGTGCATCTAATAAAAAAAATTTGAACTCATTTTACAGTCATCACAAAACATAATATCATCCATAAAATTGTCAATAATCAAAATGCTTTCAGAAATAACATTAAATTATAAATTAGTATTAACAATACATTTATTAAATCCAAGCTTCACTAAATACTTATCTAATCTTGCATACCAAGCTCTAGGGACTTTCTTTAATCCACATAAAGCTTTATTCAATCGATAACCCATGTCTTTCTTATGAAGGGTACTCCCCTTCATAACAAGAACACATAACCAAAATAGAGAAATAGCAATAAGGGTAATTAGATCAAAATTTGGCTTCTTATTATATCCAAAAATATGGAATTACAAATTTTAGAAATAACACATGCAAAACCACATGGACATTTTCCTTACAGTATTTTGTAAGCCATAGCCAGCACCAACATCCCATAACTATCCTAGACAACCCTGTGAACCTTCTTTATATATTCATTTTTCCACCACCCAAGAAAGGTCTAAAAATTTAACCCTAGGCCCTAAGACCAAAAAACACTAAATTATTATTTTTATTCATATTTTATCACATTAGAGTAGGTCCCAAAAAATTTCAAAACTCAAAATAAATTTTGAATAAATTTAATTATTTCACCATTTCAAGTGGCACAACTTCTGAAGATGATAACTCATTGCCAATTGCTCTAATTGAATATCATGACCCCATTTTAGAAATGCCACAACCTTATCTAAAATGCTTGACTTGTGCAAGCTCTACTCAATTAAGGTTTGACTCCTTTTTGGAGCCTCTAAATCCTTCAAAATTGAGTCCAAAGCTTTTATACCCTTATGCCAATACCCAAAAAAATTAATAACTTCACAAATAGACTTGATATTGTAATGAAACTTTATTGGCATGATGATATATCTACAATGAACCTCCAAAGATGAAATCACAACATTTTGAGCTCAAACAACCAACTTAATAAAAATAGTAAGCCTCTATAAATAGTAACTCTGCACTAAGTTATCCCTTATTGAAAGACAAATTAGAAATATTTTTTGGTGATACAAGATTGCTCTTACACCCAGGATGATCCAACATCAGAAACCCATGGTAATTTGATAAGTGACATTATCACATCTTATCTATTTAGAGGAATACCAAGATGGTTAACCTCCTTTTTCAATCATGATGAATCTTCAACAAGTCTTCTTTTCTATTTGATTAGATATTCTTCATATATCCCATTTCTTATGCTTCTGCCAACATGGTTGTCTAAGATTCCTTCAATCTCCTCTGTAATGGAAGTAGTTGCTAGAATACTCTAGTGTGCTTCTGAGACCTCATCTTCAAACCTCCTTCATGATACTCTGTCACATCTTAAATGTTAAACACTAGTGAAATATTTAGTTTACTAGGAAACTCTACTTCATAGGCGTTTCTTGAATCATGCTTCTACAGTATCTTGCATGGTCCAAACTTCTTCATTTTCAACTTATTATATGTTCCCACTAGAAATCTCTCCTTTCTCAAATGAACTATGACTTCATCTCCAATCTAAAACTCCTTATGCCTCATTTTCTCATCCATCTTAGCCTTGTATTACATGTTAAATTTGATAATGTGTTTCCTCTTCTCCTCATGAATGTTCTTTAAGTGCTTTGAAAACTCTTTAACTTCAACACTCCTTATCTTTCCTTTCTCTAATTTTCTCAATTCAAATGCATTTCTAGGACTACTTCCATATACTATCTAGAATGGTGATTTACTAGTGCTCCTATTGATAGAATTATTATATGCAAATTTTTCCTATGATAAAATCAAATCCAATCCATTTGGTTTATCTTCAACCAAGCTTCACATCAAATTTCCCAAACTCCTATTCACCACTTATGTATATCAATCAGTTTGTTGATGATGTGATGAGCTAAAATTTAAATCTATATTTAACTTCTTTTACAATTCTCTCCAACAATATCCAAAAAACATGGCATTTCTATCTAAAACTATACTCTTTCTTAGACCATGTAATCTTAACACTTCTTTGAAAAATATTTTTTCCACATGAACAACATCACTATTATTCTTGCATGGAATAAAATGGGCCATCTTTGAAAACTTGTCAACCACCACAAAAATTGAATCATGCCCTCACCGAGTTTTTAGTAAACCAAGAACAAAGTCAATATTGATATCCTCCCACAACTTCTTTAGTACATGTTATTGTCAATATGACCCTTTATTTTATTTTTCTCCTTTTTCCATTTAACATACTCTGTAGCTCTATACAAATTTTTTGACATCTTTCTACAATTATGGCTAGTAATAATCTAACTAACTAGAGTAATGGACTTATCTCTATTAGAAAGTCTAGCCAACTATCCATTATTCTTCTCCTTGATGAGGATCTCCCTCATAAAAAATCTCAAAATACATAATAGACTTCCTCTAGATATATAATAGACTTACTTCCTCTAAATAGCATACCATCCTAGATGATGAAATCTAACCACCTAGTTTCATCTAAATTAGCAGGTTCTATAAAAGAATTCCAAGCTTCACCAAAATTAGGACCCTCTAGATATAAATGCTTGAGTTCCTTGAACCCAAAAATCTCAATTTTTATATCTCTCAGCAAAATTTGTCTCATACTAAGGTCACCTATAGTCCTATTAGACTTCCCACTCCTATGCTACAAAAAAATGTGTAACTTTGCAAAAAATCAACCCATTTCAAATGCCTTTGATTCAAAATTCCTTGAGTGTTCAAATATTGTATGTTAGTCTATAGATCCATCAAATTAGAGTGAGATACCAGGCCAATAATATCCTAGTCAACATAATGTTGACTATGGAGTAAAACATCCACCTGATCTTCACATTACAAATTTTCTCCCATGATCTTCATCATGCTTGTAGGGGATAAGAACATGACCTAATCTAGTATATTCTATGAGTCCATTTTGAGTCAAGAACATTCCATCATCACCCCTAACTTGGCACTTAACTTGGCAATAATTCAACATAGGTTGCATTGATCAATGAGATCGTCACACATTGGCAAAGGCACAAGCTTGTGCCTCCTACTAGCATTCCCCTTATTTTAGTCTGACAATAATTGTTTGGAGCCAAAAAACTAGAATCTAAAAATATAGTTTCTATTAGAATCTAAAAATATTAATAACCCAAAAAACTAGTGCAAAGAATAGATATCTAAACTATGAATGCAAATGATGCAAAATCAAAATAGAAAAACAAAGTTTGTCTCCAAGATGGTAATGCAAATGTTAAAAGCAAAATAGCATTAAGAGGATGCAAAAGCAAGAGATAAAAATACAAGCTAGGTATCATCCTTATATAAACTAGGAAGAGGGAGGAGGTGGCAACATTGACCAATGAGGAACAACCATCTATCAGACTAAAGATAGAAAAGTATCTTCCCAAGACAACTAATGGATGCTCACATGTAGGAAGGTGATCCTTGAGTGATTTGTTGTCTTCAATTGTTGAGTATGATATAGCTTCATATTTTTTATTATAATCATCCAAAAAAAAATCACTTTGGTCCATTTTGACAAGTAACAATTGTACATGCACTAAGTATAAAAGTGGGGTTCTTTTGATGCCTATAGGAGCACTTAGGTTAGTTCTTTGAGAAGCAAATAAGGGTCTAGTAGTCTGCATAAGACATAGGACCTAGTAGATAGAAATAAAGAGCCATGAGGCATACATGTGAAACACCAAAAACTAATGTATGCAAAAGATGAGCAAAGTTGGTAAAATATTGCATTTGTTGTCAATTAGTTGAAAAGTGCAAAAAGTGGATTTAGAGGGCCAAATAAGAAAAATAGGGTAGGTAGACATGGGAATCATCTAAATATTGTCTAATTTCCTTTCATGTATGTTTTGTTTCATAAGGCAAGGTCCTACCAAGTCTAAGATGCTAAAATGCAAAATTGTTTAAAGGGTTGCAAAAACCAAGTAATATAGGGAATAATAAATAACCCACTAGGAAATTTTAAAAATACACTAACACCCCTTCATAAGTGAAGCTTAGGTGGATGTAGAAATTAGTCCCAGAAAGTCAGGCCTAATTAGGTACCCATGTACATAAAATTCCCCCAAAATAGAGAGAAAAGGGACCACCAAAAAAAGATTTAGGATTCTAAGTGAGAGAAAGAGCCCCCCCCCCCCCACCCCAAAAGATGAAGCATCTCGCACCCCCAAAAAATCTTAGAAATGAAGAAACTTGATCTCAATGAAGGGTTTGGTGAAGATATCAGCAACCTACTTTTAATTCTAACAATAGTGAAGGTCAATGACATGACCATGGATGAACTCTAAGATGTAGTGCATGTGGATCTCTATATGTTTGGTCCATTGATGGACCAGATTTTGTGAGATTTGAATGGAACTTTGGTTGTCACAAAATATATATTATAGCCATATGATCTAGATTCCAAACTTAGTGAAAAGATGTTTAAGCCAAATAGCCTTAGTGGGGGTATTCGTAGCCCCCAATACTCAACCTCAATAGAAGATAGAGAAATAGCAGACTACTTTTTGCTTGACCAACAAACATGACCTGAACCAAGTTAGAAGATGTAACCTAAAGTAGACTTGTGATCCTAAGAATCACCTCCCCAATCTAAATCTATTTAGTCCACCAAATCAATATCAATACTTGATGAGTAGTGAATTCCACAATTTTGAGAACCCTGAATGTAGTGAAGGATCTACTTGGCTACTTTCTAGTGTAGCTCATGAGGCTTCTACATGAATTAAGAGACCATGCCTACATCATATGAAATTTTGAGTCTTTTATAAGTTAGATAAATGAGACTCCAAAAAATTTGTTGGTACAAAGTGCCATCAACAAGTGGAGAAGAACACTGAGCCTCAAGTTTGACTCTAGACAAGAAGGGAATCAAAGCATGATTTTGGTCAGCCATATGAAACCTTGAGAGTAAATCTAGAGCATTCTTGGATTGTGTGATGGTGATCTTAGAAGGAGAGTAAAAGATCTCAATCCTAAGAAAATAATGCAACAAGCCCAAGTCAATCATCAAAAAACTATCATGAAGGCTAGTTTTGACAGGCTTAATGGTGGGTGAAGAACTTCCTTGTGATTAGCACATCATCAACATACATAACCAAAAATAGGAGTGAATCACCCTATTGTAGAATGTAGATATTAGGACTAGAATGGCACCAAGTGAACCCAACAAAAGAAGGAAGGAGTCCATCTTGGCATACCAGGCCCAAGGAGCCTATTTGAGGCCATAAAGAGACTCATGAAGATGAACACAACTAAAGAATCTTGAAGGAAGCCCTTTGGATGCTCCATGTAGATCTTGTCATGGAGGTCACTGTGAAGACAAGCACTCTTCACATCCATTTGATGTAGCTCCCAATGATTACAGCTATAAGAATGACAAGAACAAGCTAAATGGAATTCATTTGGGCAACTGGCACAAAAGTCTTAAATTAGTAAATCCTAGGAACCTGGGAGAATCCTTTGGCAACCAAGTGAGCCTTATGCTTATCAACTGACCCATCTACTACAAATTTTGTTTGACAGATCCACTTACATCAAACAAGTTTTCTTCCCTTAGGAAGAGGGACAAGATCCCAAGTGTGGTTCCTTGTCAAGGAACTATACTCTTCCTACATAGTTGTATCCCACTTAGGAATACCATAAACCTAATGAAAGCATTGTGGATTTGAGGCAGTAGCAATGAAGACATGTAGACAATCCTAGAATTGTGAATGAGTCTACCTGGTGACTGATGGATCCCCAACCTTATCACTTGTAGACTGTAAGGTCTATCTAGGCCAAAGTGGGTTAGAAATGAAGAATCTTGAGGGGAATCATCAATCTTTGAATGATGACTAGGAGAGGAAGGAGGTGAGTCCTCTAAATCACTCTCTACATCAAAAGTGGAGGTAGAAGGTTGCTCAGTTGAATATGACTCATTAGAAGATCTATCATGCATTCCATGTGAATCCAATGTCAAAGTAGAAGGAGTTGGAGAAGTGATAGAAAGTGAGTTTGAAAATCCCTCCTCAAAATGAACTCTCCTCTTAATGAACAACTTATGTGTAGTAGGGTGGAGGAACCAATAAGCCTTCACACTATCAGGATAACCTACAAATATGCAAGATCTGCTCTACAGATCTAAGGCCTTGCATTTCTCTACAGGAATGTGGTCCCATGCAAGAGAACCAAAAACTTGAAAGTGCTTAAGTGATGGTTTTTTACTACTCCAAGCTTCAAAAGAAGTAACTCCCTTCAAAGCTTGGTGAGGAACACAGTTCTGGATATAACAAGCACAGTTAATGGCCTTTGCCCAATACTGTGGCGTAAGAGATCTAGAGTGAATCATACAGTTTACCATTTCCTTCAAGGATCCATTCTTTCATTTCGTAACACCATTATTCTGAGGATTGTATGGAATTGAATGTTGCAAATCAATCCCCTTTGAAGTGCCAAATCTCTCAAACTGATCAATTTGTTTCTTCAAACATATATGTTCATCATGACTAGGTCTTTTACAATAGGTATATTGGACCCTTTCTTTCTTAGGATGATCACCCTTGGAAGATGGGGTATCAATAGTTTCTTTTGAAGTAACTAGTATATAATCCCTCTTCTCCTTGTTATTCTTTTGTTTATTATCCTTACTATTTTTGTTACTACTTTGTCCTTTTTGTTCTTTTGTACCTTGGTTAGCAGCCAAGGCATGTGACTTAGAGGACTTAAGAGTGCCCATATAGATTAGCTTGTCCTATTCCTAAGTGAGATTAATAGCAAAATCATCCAAAGATGGCATGGTGAATTGAGTACCAAGTGCACCCTTACTAGCATAGAAGGTAGAGACAAACACAAAATATTTTGAACTTAGCTTAGATAGAATACTAAGAATTAGTTGTTCATCTTCCTTTTCAATTTCACATTGTTTTAACTACAACCTTACTGATTTCAATTTAGTGAAGAAATTTTGGATTGTATTGAAATTTCCTAGACTTAAACCTATGGGAATTCAAATTAGTTTCAAGTCCCATACCTATCCTATTTAATCTAGCTTTCCTTAAGTGAATTGTCATGCATGATTTCCACTCAAAGTAATTATAAGGAGATAGGATGGGCATATTTGTTTGATCCATGATGAAAAAATGCTAAAAAGAAGAGAAACCAACCAAGACAATCCCCCCCTTTTTACTCAATCAAAGACCCCCCCCCCAAAGAAAATATGATTTGGTACTTTATATTAGTGTATTTACAACTACCACTAGCAAGAAATACTAAGTGGTTTTGATTTCAATGTATTACATATCCCTCATGAAGAGCATATGCTGAAAATGCAACTTTGACACAATACCCAAAGAAATAAATAGCACCACTATGTTATACTTAAAAAATAATGCACTTTAGAAAAAAGAATCACCTTGATACTAGGTCATATGTGAAAGTTATGATCCTCTGAAGTTCCCAAAATGAGAACTGTACAATGTCACAACTAAGAATCCATAATTTTGCAAAAATCTATGCATCAAAATCAAAAATTGATTGTACTAGTGGATAGAGCATTAAAAAATAGCCAAGATCATAATGAAAATTGTAAGAATCAAAGTTTGTATGAGCAAGAATGGAGCATTTGAAAACTGCATTCAAATTTGCAACTTCCAATGGAGAGGGGTATGACTGTAGCTTTCCACGTTCAATTCTATAAAATATACAGATTACATCCAAAAACTAAAAGATACCCAAATGGTTTTTTGATAATGTGAACAAATTCTAGAAGGTATTTTTTTCCTTCTAATGTACAGAAGATGTAGATCTAGTCTAAATTAGACACCTTTTACAAGAAAAAATGACCCCAACAACCAAAGGATGACCCTAGCAACCAAAACATGTCATGAAAAGGTTCAATCAACTACCTAAAGCTAATAAATGACATGTTGGAACTACAATATTGATTCAAAACACAAAATATGCAAGTTGGTTGTCAGACGTGAGATTGAAACCCCAATTTTGCAACTTGTACGAAGATCTCCAATTTTGGTGAAATGAAAGCCAAATTTGACTTTATAAAGCCTCCTCGATGCATTGGAACAACTAGATATGTTGCCAGTATAACCAAAAATACTCCAATCACCCAGATTTCATAAAACACATGTGCAAACCTTAGAGATTAAAAATGTTTTTGTCAAAATTTGTTGATTCTCAAGATCGTCTGAAGATGCAAGAGAAGATCATACTAGGTTTTTCAAAAAAATACAATAAGATTTATTACCACCCCTTTTCCCCTGAATCTCTCAAATAAGGAAACTAATATTTACTCTTACTCATAAAATTGCTCTAATACCATGTTAGAATCTGAAAAGATGAATAACCCAAAAAACTAGTGTAAAGAATAGATATCTAAACTATGAATGCAAATGATAAAAAATCAAATAGAAACATAGAGTTAGTCTCCAAGAGAGTAATGCAAATGCTAGAAGAAAAATAACATTAAGAGGATGCAAAAGAAACAGATACAAATACAAGCCAGGTAGCATGCTTACATAGACTAGGAAGAGGGAGGAGATGGCAACATAGACCAATAAGGAGAAACCATCTATCAGACTAAAGATAACAAAGTATCTTCTCAAGATAGCTAATGGATGCTCACATGTAGGAAGGTGACACCTCACAACCACTCACCTAGTAAGACATGCTTTATTAACCTAAGTGAGATTATTAAAAGGGTAGGAAAAACTAGTAATATAGGAAAAAATAAATAACCCACTAGGAAATTAAAAACTACACTAACAATTTCTACCTTGTTTTTACTACATTTTTGTTTGGGTTAGAAGTGTTGTTTAATCCATTTGAGTGCACAATAAATGTTTTGGTAAACAGTCTACTTGTTGTCTTGCATTGGGCAGATTGGACACAAAGTTGTCTACCAACATTCTCCGTGGTTGAAACCTCATGAAACCTTGAGGAATGCTAGTAGACATGCTGTAGATTATATCGGAAAAAACATAGAGGCAAAAGTGATGGGCCAAGCCAATTCCTTGGAAGCCCTAGGCAAGACAATGGGGTACTCAACTAGAAATTGAGCCAAGGAAAGAGTGAATCGTGCAAGGGCACGAGTTGGATTGAAACAGTGTTGTCACCTAGTAGATAATTAAATGGAGTTCCTATATGTGGAAGGATAGATCTCAAAGAACCTTAGGAAATGAGCAAGAGGGGTTTTGCTATTGAATAGTCTAAAAGGCCATTAAACCCTAACCGACCCTTAAAAATAGGGTTAGGGCATCAAGTAGGAGTTAAGATCTTAAAACTTCATGATTCTTGAGGGCCTTGGAAAAGGGTATCAACATCTAGAGTTCTTTTGGAGAATCCTTAAATAATTTTTTGCACAAAATCCAAATTACTTAGTTAGGAGGGCTAATTGAGGGCAAATAGTCCAAATAGGAGATTTTCAAGAGTTTTAAGAAATTGTATAGAAACCTAATGAATAAGTGTGGGAAATGGATGGAAAGGAGTCTAAGACACCCTAGGAAGAGCCTCCAACCCTTGCAAGAACATTTGAACTAGTTAGGAGGCCTAGAATGAATTTCAAACCAATAAGCAAGCTTGAATAGATAAGATAGCAAAGGGAAAAGTTATCTTTAGCTACTTAAGGGTAACTTGTATAAGTAGGAGATAATTAAGAGTCTTTATCCACTATCTACATTACCTTGGACTATTCCTATCAAACTTCTATCAGAGAAAATTTTATTTTGGGAAGAGAAGTGTGCGTCTGGCAGTGAGGGAGAAATTTTATTTTGGGAAGAGAAGTGCACATCTAGAAGTGAGGGAGAAACCTCCATAGGATTCACCATGGCGACAAATGTAGAGTTGGCTAAGAAGTTTCAAGAATAGGATGTGGAGAATATAGAGTTGAAGGATAAGATCACAACCTTGTAGACAACTCTTGAGAGAGAAGCTCTCAAGATTGAAGCAATCACCAATAAGGTCAATTAGTAGGAGGATCATAGCAAGAAAAGGTAGTAGGTGTCTGATGAAGAGGAGGCACCCACAGTTGATCCTAAAATAGTAGAGGAACCTTTTCTTAGGGCCATCAAAGCATTAAATTAGAAAGCATTAGAAGGTGTACCTCTTTTTTGTGGGAATTTGGATTCAAACCATGTCTTGGAATGGTTGGAATTCATGGAGAACTACTTTGAAAGTGAGAATGTGACAAAAGCATAAAAGGTGAAAGAGGTCAAGGCAAGGATGAGATGAGCAACTCTCACATGGTGGAAGTTTGTTCATGATGAAAGAGTGAAAGATGGTAAGAAGCCTTATGCAAATTAAAAGAGTATGGTGAGCCACATATGATAGACCTACCTTCTAGAAGACTTTGAAGTGCAAATGCATACTAAGAGATATAATCTCAAGCAAAGAGATAATGATGTGGCAAGCTATATTGAAGAAATCCAAAATCTATGCCTTAGATCCATGGTGTAAGATGCTGAAAGCATCAAGGTAGCAAGGTATGTTAATGTTTTAAGGTGGAATAGTGAAGAGGAGATTCAATTATGGACTACTAACTTAGTACAAATGTAATATTAGTTAGCACTTAAGTTTGAGGAAAAAATTAAAGAAGAAGCAAGACTTTAGTAATAGGAACAGAGGTAAAGGCAAAAAAAAAGTAGCCAAAGAGGGAGCTTTGGTGGTGGAAGAGGCCAAGCATATAGATCCTAAGGTGATAATAAACCAAATGAACCAAGTGGTCCAAATAGTCCAAGAGGAGGATTCAACCAAATAGGCAGAATTAATAATAGTTTTAGGGACATTAGTAATTGTCAAGGAAGAGGGACCTTCATACTCTGCCACCATGAAATGTTATAATTGAAACCAACTAGAACATCCCTCTTTTAGGTGTTTAAAGAAGGTTTCTTCATCAAGGTAAATACAGGTGACTTATGCCCAAGAGGATGGTGATAACAAGAAAGCAAAAGATCTCCTAGTTGCTTCAGAAGAAGGGGAGAATCTGATGTTTAGGAGGATACTCATTAGGGAACCTATGAAGGAGGATCCAAGTCAAAGGAGAGACTTGTTTAGGGTCAAATGAAAGGTACAAAACAAAGTATGTAAAATTATCATTGACTTTGGTTCTACTGATAACATAGTTTCATAAGATGCAGTAGATAAGTTGAAACATAAAAAGCTTCCTCATAAGAATCCTTATAGGGTCACATGGCTAAATAAGGGTCAACATATAGAGGTGAAAGAATAAGCATGGGTAGACTTTAATATTGGAAGGTATATGGACAGAGTGCTTTGTGTTATACTACCCATGGATGCATGCCATCTCCTTTTAGGGAGGCCATGGCAATATGATAGAGAGGCACAATATGATGGCAAGAAGAATGTCTACAAATTCAAGAAAGGTACAGACTCCTACACCATTAAATCTTTGTTGGAAGGGGAGAGAAACACAATGATTGAACATAATGGACCCATGGTAGGTGAGACGGCATTCCTTAACACCATAAAGGAAGGTGAAGTCATAGGGTATGCCATTATTGTCAAGCCCCCAAAATGTAGAAAGCACAATCAGATTTTAGTTACCTAAATAAGTGTTTTATCCCTAGAGCACACATTTCCACCAAAGGGAGCTATCATCATCATATATACTTCATCCCTAGAGCAGCCATACCTAATAAAGAAACTTATAAAATGACACATACCCAACATGAGGAGATTGTCAGAAGTTATTAGACCATGGCTTAATAAGGAAAAGTGTAAGCCCATGTGTAGTGCCAACTATTTTGGTACCAACGAAGGGAGGTACTTGGAGGGTGTGTAGGAATTCAAGTCAAATCAAAAAAATAACAATTAGGTATAGATTCCCAATCCCAAGAATTGAAGACCTACTTGATTGTTTGGGCAATGCAAAGTACTTCACCAAAATTGACTTGAAGAGTGAGTATCATCAGATAAGGATTGAGGAGGGAGATGAGTGAAAGACAACTTTTAAGGCTATAGGAGGGTTATATGAGTGTCTAGTGATGCCCTTTGGCCTATCAAATGCCACTACATTTATGACGCTCATTAATGAAGTATTTTTTGATTACTTGGGTAAGTTTGTTGTAATTTGCCTTGATGATATCTTGATTTTTAGTAGCATAACGGAAGAACATTTAAGAAATTTAAGTTTGGTTTTGAAAAGTTTTATGCTTAGCTCACCATCAATTTGGAAAAGTGTGATTTTATGAAGGAATATTTGGTCTACTTTGGCTTTGTCATCTCACAAGGGTAACTCAAGATGGATCCTAGAAAGGTGGAGGCTATACTTAGTTGGCCAACACCCAAGTTTTCATCAAAGGTAAGGAACTTCTGTGGCTTAGCATCATTCTATAGGAAGTTCATTAAATATTTTAGCCATATTTTTGCACCATTGCTAGATACTATAAAAGGTGGGATTAGAGTTGAGTTCAAATAGAATGATGAAACCACTAGGAACTTTGAGGAGTTGAAACATCAGATAGCCACCCAACCTATTTTGGTCCTAACTACTTTTGAGAAGTTATTCACTATTGAGTGTGATGCCAATAAGCTTTCCATTGGAGCAGTACTTAGCTAGGAGGGTAATCTAATTGTATTCCATAGTGAAAATTTGAATGAAGCCAAGAGGAAGTATTCTTCTTATTACCTTGAGTTATATGCTTTGGTTCAAGCCTTGAGGAAGTGGAGGCATTATCTGTTGCCTAAAGAATTTGTGGTATATTTTGATAATTAGGCTTTAATAATTCTCAATTCCCAAGTTGGGTCACAAGCACATGAAATGGGTGGAGTAAATTAAAGCCTATACCTTCACCATAAAACATAAAACATAAAAAAAGCATTGATTTTACATGAAGTGCATATTAGGAGTGTGGGGATTGAGAGCTTCAAGGAGATGTATCTTGATGATCCAAACTTTTCTTAACCTTATAAGGTGTGTATGGATTATACAAACCATTTTCATCATGAATACTCTGATTTTACCTTGTAGGAGGGCTTCTTATTTAAAGGCAATCAACTATGTGTTCCAAGGGGCTCTATCAGGGAAAACCTCATCCAAGAGAAGCATAATAGTGCTCTGAGTGGAAATTTAGGCATCCATAAAATTGTAGATGTGGTGCAAAGGTTCTACTACTAGCCTACATTGAGCAGCGATATGAAGAAATATGTGGAGTGCTATATTATTTGTCAAAAAGCCAAGGGAGTTGCCACCAATCCAGGGTTATACCAACCATTTTCCATTCCCCAAAAGCCTTGGGAATGTTTGAGCATGGATTTTGTGATGGACCTACCTAAGAAAAAGTAGGGCTATGAAAGTGTCTATGCCATTGTGGACAAGTTTTGCAAGATGGCTCATTTTGTGTAGTGTTAGACCACACATGATGCATGTGCTATTGCTAATTTTTTTTTCAGAGAGTTAATAAGGATACATGGATTGCCTCTTAAGATAGTATCTAATAGGGATACAAAATTCATGAGTCATTTTTTGAAGACTCTGTGGCATAATCTGGCCACTAATCTTTCATTTAGATCATCCTATCATCATCAAATGGATGGGCAAATAGAACTGGTCAACAAGATCTTGGGGAACCTCTTAAGGTATTTGACTAAAGATTATGGTCAAATTTGGGACCACTTCATTGCACAAGCAGAGTATGCCTATAATGATACTATTAATAGGACTACTAGGAAGAGTCCATTTGAAGTGGTCTATATCCTAGAGGAATTATGGAGCTAAGGGATATGAAGGTAGGTGAAAAAGTTAGTGGAGTGGCTAAAGACTTTTGTCTTTCAATGAAAGAGGTTCATGACATGGTCAAACAAATCTTGGAACATAATTAATAACCATGAAGTAAAGGGTGGATGCCAAGAAGAGGGATGTTCAATTTCAAGATAGGAACTATGTTATGGTCCATCTCAATAAGAATATATTGTCCAAAGGAGAATCACATTAACTTTAGATGAGGAAGGTGGGGCCATGCAAAATTCTGGCCAAATATGGGACCAGTGCCTACCAAGTTGATCTACTAGCAGATATGGGGATCTCCACTACTTTCAATGTTGTAGATATTTTAGCATAAAAAGGTCCCACTCCATCTTACACTCTAGAAGAGGATGTAGACCTACAAGAAATTATAGCAACCCTACCCAAGCCATCTACAAACAAGTTAGAAGCTGAAAAGATCCTGAGTTCCAAAGTGCACAATGTGACTAGGAACAAGGCCTACATGAAGCATCTTGTCAGGTGGTAGGACAAACTTGATAGTGAGGCTAATTGGGTTGCCAAAGGATATATTAGGAAGAAGGACACTAACCTTCCCCTCATTCCCTCTTAAAGTCCTAGAAGGACTTTTCAACTTATTGGGGAGTATGGTGCAGGAGCACCTAGGTTAGGTCTATAAGAAGCAAATAGGGGTCTAGGAGTTTGGATAAGACATAGGACCTACTAGATAGAAATAAAGAGTCATGATTCATGCATATGAAACACCAAACACTAATCTATGCAGAAGATAAGCAAAGTTGGTATAATGTTGCATTTGTTGTTAATTAGATGAAAAGTGCAAAAAGTGTATTTAGAAGGCCAAATAAGAAAAATAGAGTAGCTAGACATAGGAAAGGTCTAAATATGGCCTAAGTTCATTTCTTGTATGCTTTTGCATCATAAAGCACAGTCCTACCAAGTCTAAGATGTTAAAATGCAAAATTGTCAAATTTGTAAAGATTGCATAATGACAATTTTGCAAAGATTGCATATTGAAAATTTTGTAAAAAGTGCAATTTTGACAAGAAAAGTTGCAAAATTGGTTAATAGCTATTTGGGGGCTACAAATGAATGAGATTTGGTTGAGTTAGGTATGGAATGTGTATGTAAGGTCCTGGGATTCATTTTTTTACAGTTCAAAAGTTTGTGCATGTATGACATCTTATAGTAGAACAACAAGTTAATGGCAAATGAAATGACAATTTGAGTTTTGGTATTGCAATTCGATTGGAATCAATGTCTTTTTTTGCATTATGGTTTCTACCTTATTTTTACTACATTTTTTTGGTTAGAAATTTTTTTAATCCATTTGAGTGCACAATAAATGTTTTGGTATATAGTCTGCTTGTTGGCTTGCATTAGGCAGACTAGACAAAAAGATGCCTACCAGCATTCCCCATGGTTGAAACCTCATGAAACCTTGAGGAATGCTAGAAGATGTCCTATAGATTATGTGATAAAAAACACAGAGTCAAGAGTGATGGTCCAAGCTAATTCCTTGGAAGCCCTGGACGAGACAATGGGGTACTTGGCTAAAAACTGAGCCAAGGAAAGAGTGAATCTTGTAAGGGCAAAGCCAGTTGGATTGAAAGGGTATTGTGACCTGATAGAGAACTAAATGGAGTTCCTAAATTTTGAAGGGTAGGTCTTCAAGAACCTTACAAAAGAAGCAAGAGCAATTTTGTTGTTGATTGGTCTAAAAGGCCATTAAACCCTAGCAAACTCTTAAAAATAGGGCTAAGGCATCAAGTAGGAATTTAGATATTAAACCCTCATGATTCTTGAGGGCCTTGGAAGAGGGTATCAACATCTAGAATTATTTTGGAGAATTATTGAGGAAATTTTTCCACAAAATCCAAATTAGTCATTTAGGAGGGCTAATTTAGGGCTAATAGTCCTAATAGGAGATTTTCAAGAGTTTTAAGGGATTGTATATAACCTAATGAATGAAGTGTAGGAAACAGATGGAAAGGAGTCCAGGACACTCTAAGAAGAGTCTCCAACCCTTTCAAGAACATTTAAACTAGTTAGGATGCCTAGAATGAAGTTCAAACCAATATGAAAGCTTGAATAGATAGGATAGCAAACTAGAAAAATTGTCTTTAGTTGTTTAAGGGTAACTTATGTAAGTAGGGGATAACTAGGGGTCTCTATCCACTATCTATATTACCCTGGACTATTCCTATTAGATTTATTACATTTTGGGGGTTGTAGTAATTTGTCGATCTCAATTTTCTTTAGGAGAGAAGTACATCACATGTAAAATCAATGAATATACCAATCATCCTAGAGTTATATTCTTTACTAGGGACAATTATGTATCATGGGCAAAGGGTATATCATCACATCTTATAGATGCTAAAAATATTTCCTAATATGTATGGACTTATTTTTGTGATGTAGAACCTAATCAGACTCAAAGGTTTATTCAGTGCATTTTTCTCCCCATATTATTTCTACAGGGGTTTGGGGGCAATGACCCCTGTGTCCATAAAAAGTGTCACACTTCTATAAACCATTATTCTTGAGAGAACCCATGAAAGAGGGAGTCTCAAGAGCTAGCTTATAGCTCTATATCTATGACATGCAAAGGCTATGAGATGGTGGCTCTCAAATGAACCAAACTATGTAACCATTACAAGGTGTGCCATAGAATGAGAGATTCAAAGAGTAAAGGCAAGAGTGCCAATATCCAAGAATCTAGAATAAAATGCAATGCAAATGCAAGCTATTCTAAATGAAATGCAAGATTTTTTTTAGACAAATACTAAGCTAAAGTATAAAGGAATCTAAGCTAAAAATTATGCCATAATGTAAGTAGAATGAGAGCTAAGCTAAAATGAAAAAATGCAACAATGCTCCATGTCTCCAAAATCACCAAGAAAACCTACAGCATAATAATAGCATGAGAGACTAAGATTTTTTGAATGAGAAGAGAGCCCTCCCGTTTAAAGAAAAATAGATGGTAGAGATTAAGAGGCAAGATGAATGTAATCAAGGGTGGAGTTTGAAAGTGGGAGTGATCCATGTGCACAAGCATCTCAACCAATCACAATTAATGGTTGATTTTTTGAAAGGGTTTGAAATGTGTGGAGGAGAATTAAAGTTATTTTAAAATTAAAATATTTCTCTCACATAGAAAAATGTACATTCATGTGTAGACAAAAATGCCTTTTCTTTTATTTCTAAAATAAGAATAATGCTTTGTGTGCACACCTAAGATAAGAGATGAGTGGGGAATTTTATTTAATTAAAAGGGGGACATGTTCTTTTAATTAAATATGGACTTGGGATAAAGTGGTCATACCATAGGTTATAATCAAATAAATAGATTTTTGAGGATTTAATCAAAAATAACCATTAGATAAATTATGGAAAAATGATAGAAAGGGGGCTCATAGTCTAGATGACCATTTTTAGTTGATTACATTTGCCCCTCTTTGACTAATGTGTGATCAATCTAGGAACACATGACATCAAAGAATGAAGAAGCCAAGATGGTAGCAATAGATATAGATATTTGATTCCAAAGAATGACATACAAAGAGAGATAGCACATCTTAAATGTACAACCTAATAATGGTAGTACTAAACATTAGGAAAAAGATGATGTCAAAATTCAAGAAGAATGCTAATGCCTAGCAAAGTAGATAGAACAAGAGTAAATGAATAGACCAAACAAATGCTCCTAAGAAATATATAGTTATAGTAGGTGATGATAGAATATTTTTTCCCACTCGAGATCGAAATCAAAATGAGATAAGGGGATGCAAAAATGAGCGAGATATGAGCAAATCAAGATTAGCAAGGTCCAAGATAACAAATAGAGGATTAGAACCAAAGAGTGACCACCAAGAAATGAAGATATGCCCTAGTTTGACTAACTTTGACCAAGAAATATAAAGCATAAGAATTAGGTCAAGTGGAAGAGAGTATAAATGATGAATAAATGAATACATGATGATTTCCCCTACAGGATTCAAAGATTAAGCCTCAATAGGTTAGCCAACTACATAGAAGAAAGAAGAATTTTTTGACTCACAAGATGAAGCTAAATTTTTATTTCAATCCCAAAAATTGATCTAGGATGTCTAGATTAGCAAAGATAGGTCAAAAGCATAGATGAGATGGTAAGATAGAAAAGAAGAGATAAGATAACATCTAGAAGAGGTAAAAAAAGGATGAACACAGTTAGTTGACATGTCCATGAAAGATAAAGAAGAGAGCTCTCTCAGCATGCAAAATGCAAAGCTAAGCTAGAATCAACACTAGAATGCAAGCTAGTATGAAAAGGTACAATTGCAAGGGTTATATAAGTAGGTCCTAGTTTTTATCATCGAGCCTTATTTAGGACATCATAAGATCATACAATCATCACTAGTAAAACTATGAGGATATGAATATGATCTATGTCAGCTAGAAATGTGGGAATCCAACTTAAGCATCAAAAACATATAGATGACTATGCAGTTAGATTCTCTAAGTTTAGTATAGCAAAATTACACCTATGTCAAGGCATAAGTGCAACAATAGCCCTTGAGTGTAGTCTTGCAAAAAATAATCAAGGATGATACATTTATAAGTCAAAGTGTTAAATAGGACAACCATGAATGCTTAAAACACTATAGATAGATAAAGTATACCCTCAAGCAAAAATCAAGAAAATGCACCACATGCACCTAGTCTTTCTAATCAATGACATCCTCCATAGACTATTAGGGAGGGAGCACATGGTAAAGAAATCATCATAGATAGCACACAAAGTAAATAAAGATCAACATAGCTCAATTATTAAAGTGTTTAAGTGTGTGTTTGTAAGTTACTTGGCCATTTCTTCAAGACTTGACTCTGATAGTGAGAAATATCACAACATCAGAGACCATAGGTAAAACAATCTAAAAAGTGTTAAGAAACACTTAATTTCCAGTTTGGGGTAGTGTTGAGAAACATTATTCTATGAGTTGTCAAAGAAACCCTAATGCATAAGAATACCTCAATAGGCTAAGTAGCTATGCCCCCAAGATGAGGACAAGAAACAATCCCAAGCTAGGAAGTGTGTAGTGAAATGAGTGATTGAGACTAATAGACATAAGTGCAAGGTTTTGAAGCAGTGCTTGTTTCTAGGTTTTCACCACTTGGAAACAAATTTTAGGTCTTTTTTCTTTTCTTTTTTGTATTTTTTATTTTTGCAATTTTTTTTGGTGATATATCAAAGCACCTATTGCCAGGTTTTCACTAAGATGATCATTTTTTTAGGACATTTTCTATTTTTTATGGTTTTTTAGGATCATGTATGATTTTTTTGGATTTTTTAGAACGTTTTAGAGATTTCAAGAAAGAACACATCATTTTCTCCCAATGTATAGCAATGTATAGGCAATGATGAAGCAATGAGATGGTAGGTAAGCAAAGACATATAAGAAAGGAGTATGAAGTAAGTGAAAGTGATCATGAAGGACTGACTCCTCAAGAGTACCAAAGCTAGAGAAAGAGGTGAAATAGTCAGATGAAGTATGTTTTGCATAAGCAATGGAAGTAATGAGAAATATAGCATGTACGATAAGCAATGAAGCTAACAAGTGAGATAGCATGAAGCATGTAGTCCAAAAGAATAGCCATGTCAAGACACCTATGAGAACCATGTTTTATTTATTATGATCAAGACTAAAGGGTCAACTAGATACGATAGTAATGGGATAGAATAATAAAAATAAAGCTCAAGATGGAGGCTATGAGTGAATGAGAGAGTACAATAGAAAATCTTGTGGATAAGATATCCAATATGTAAAGATAGCTCAACACTGTCAAGATCAAAGAGAGAAGAAGGGATAGATGGATGATGGAAGAATTGTGCATGATGCTTGTTTACCAGGTTTTAATCATGGTACTTATCCAAGGTAGTTTTCACCATAGGACACATTTATTTCTCTTTACTTTTTCTACCAAGGTTCCACAAGAAGTGGTTTTCACAAAGGCACATTTTCTTTTTTTCTTTTTTCTTTTTTTCTTTTTCTTTTTTTTAAAAATTTTTACAAAGAGCTCAAGCTGTTTGAATGTAGATAGTGCTCCTATAGGAAAGATAAGTCATGATAAGCCAAGACCATAGAAAGGAATGCTCAAATTTGTTGATAGGGTGATGAAAGAGAAATGGTAGTAGGAATAATATATTGAGGATAAGAGTTCATGAATAGAAAGTAAGTGTAAGCTTTAGAGGATTTCATGAGGGTAGCTGAAATATTGGACAAGATCAATGTTCACACACACCTTGAAGGGTGTTGAAATGATGTAGGAATCATGGATGAAATAGCTTTAGGTTTAGATGTATGAGGTGGTAGAAGAGATTTGGAAAAAAGTGGAGTCGAAGTCTTTGGAATATTTTTAGGAAGATTTTTGGAAGAAGATGGAATGGAAGCCTTTGGAAGCTTGAATGTCAACTTTGAAGTATTTTCAATATTCAAGTCCTTCAAAAGAGACTTGGGAATCCATATATCTTTAGATTTTTCTTTTTCTATGGGTGCTTCAGAGAATATTTCTTCAAGGATGGGTTTAGGAACCCATATTTTCTTTGATTTAGCTCTTTGGGTGGTAGACCTTTGTAGTCTCAAAAATATTTTATCATTCTTAGCATTCACATGTCAATTAGATGGGACATAGTGATCTTCATTTTTCAATGGATTCTTATGTTTATTCTCACTCTCAAAGGACCTAGGAATTGTGGATGAGTAAGGTTAATATGACTAGTTTAGATGGATAGATGGGTGGAAATTTATCAAGGATGATTGTCTTTGTTGATCTTGAGGTATAATGGGAGAGCTAGGAGTGGAAAATGTAGGAGATGAAGGAATATAATGTCCCAATATAGATGGTAGGTTTGAAGGCTTTAGCTTAGATGGATAAGGACCAAGGATAGATTTTGGAGATGCAAAATGATAGTGGAAAGGGATATCAACATCTTTAGAGTGAGCAACATGGTCAAAGCCATCAATAGACTCATGACTAGCTTTGATAGGAACAACATTTTTAATAGGAGCACTTGAAGCTTGAGCACAATTTTGAAGTGGATGTGGAGAAGTAGAACATGAGGGGATGCTTTGATCTTGAAAAGTATCTTTGGGTGGCATAGAAAGAGAACTTTTCTCATAATTTTGAGTAAGCTCAAGGGAGATAATGGAAGTGGTATCTTCATCATACTTTGCGGATGGAAAAGGCATAGGATACAGAGGGGTGAAATTTTGAAGGAGATAAAAGTGTGCTTGATCTTGATCTTTCTTGACATTTATAGCTTTTTATTTTTGATACTCCTCTTGACATGGAGCCACTTCTAAGGACAAGGGAGAATGAAGAGTGAATGGAGTAGTTCTTGGATATTTAGGCTTAGTAGCATGGAAAAGGTTTGCATCCAAGAGAAGATTAGCTTGAGTTTCTTTTACAGGTAGTCCTTGAGGATAGGCATTGTGTATGTGAAAAGCATTAGGTTCTTTATTTGATAGAGGCATGATGGAAAGATTTGAAGTATTGGGAGGTGTATGAATGTTGGAAGAAGTGGAGATATCAAGGAAACCATCACTAGACATAGGTTCATTAATATGATCTTTCTCAAGAAAAGTATCCTCATCACATGAGTCATTAGAGGTATCAATAAGATCTTATATTTTATGTTTTAGCTTAATATAATCTAAAGTACTATGCTCATTATTTCAATGATAACCACAATAGGCATCCAAGAATGGGTTTTCATATGAGCTAGATTTAGGTAACATGATGAGCTTGGTGCCAAGAAGTGTTTGCAAAGTGTCATCATAAGAATCTTCCAAGGGAGAAAAAGTTCTATCAATAGTATGTCTAGAGAAATTTTTTTGTTTCTCAAGTGAATGGTATGCATCCATATCTTCATCATCATCTTGGTCAAAGATAGGTCCATCATGATATCTTGGAATAGGCTTAAAGTAGGTATCACTTTCTTTCTCTCTAAGGAGGTCTTTAGATCTAGAGGATGAACACATTTGATGTCTTGAAGCATCATATGTAGACCTTGAAGAAGATGGCCCATGTGTATGTAAAGGTCTTAAGGGAGAATCATTTAAGAATGCAATCTTCTCCTCTAACCTTTTCTCAAGTTTAGACTTCATTTTTGTCATGTGCTTAGAGAGATGAAGGTAAGAAAGATCATTTGTCTCTTCTAGTTCTTTGTATTGAGCATATATAGATCCTGGAACTCTTTAATGGCATGGAGGATATCATGATCATCTAGATCTGGTTGAGGTTTGGTAGAACAAGGTTTGAATGCCATAGTGGTGGATAGATAATCAAGCTTGAAGGAGACTAGAGGAAGCTAATAAGGTGGCACAAGATAACTTGATGTCCAAACTAGAGAGGTAGAGTGTTCACTTCCCAAATAGTAAATATAAAGTAAAGTGACTGATCAAGAAAGTGTCCAAGAAACTTACTGACTAAAGTAAAGATCTAGGCAAGAAGCCAATATCCAAGTAGATAGAGTAATAAGGGTGACAAGTGAACAACTTTCCCAACCTAAGAGTGTAGTCAATAAATCAAGGTAACCATTTCAGAAAAAATATAACTAGCAAGTAGGCATATACCATGAAGATAGAAAGACCAAGAGCACTAAGACCAAAGAGTCACTTTAAGCATGTTCAAGCACTAGAGACATAGAAAAGAAAAATCAAATGATGGGACTCCCCTTAACAAGCAACACAAGAAAATGTGTGAACTTGATGTTTTGACTTGGTTGAAAATTTTTGACAATAGTTGATAGCATAGCAAGTTTGATGTTCAAAACCAATTTCTTTCCAAGGAAGATAGTGAAACATGGAGTAATCTTCAAATGATCAAGCAAGGGACAAAGAAACCTTGCATGATACAAGCATATGTGAGGTCTTAAAAGAAATCCCTAGAACTATTTATCATGTGTATGTTCAAAATATTTCCATAGGTCTAGCACATTTGAGAACAAATCAAGCAATAACTACCTAAAAGTTATGGTTGATTACTCAACAACATAGCCCACACTTGATGCTCCTTCACCTCACAACAAGTTGTTTCCCACAAGAGATATTGGCTTTGTCATTGAAGTGTCATAAGTACAACCAAGGGAACACATATGGTGAGTGTAAAATATTGGGGTGATCCGAGTAGTCCACTAGGATAGATCCTTGCACCATGAAGTTGAGGAGAAAAATAATTTAGCTACTAAGCTAGGGTCTTTAGAAAGTTCTTCCTTTCTTAATGTTCCTCTTGCACCTAATTAAGGGACACCCCACCTTGCGGTGGGTAACAAACCTTGTGGTCATAAGAGCACCTTAAGCATTCTTTCCTAGTGATCTCCTTATGGTCAAAATCCCATAAGTGATCAATCTAAGAGAAGATAAACACTACGTCTACCAAGGTTTTGTGTCCTTGATAGCCTTGAGTTTATAGTGGGTTGGAAGACTCAGTTAATTTTCTTGTCCCCACTTAGGTCATTCCTCTCAAGTTGTACAAGAGTAGGCCCTCTAAAGGACCCTAACTACCACAAAATGGATCCACTCTTAAGAGTCAAGATTTTTGATTCACCACAAGGGTGAAGAGCATACTCTCCTATCACCAAGGAATCCAAATTATAGGTTTAATGTGGCTAATAAATGAAAGAAACTAGTAGAATTCCACACATGGAATAAAATAAATATAGGAAAGATTGGTTTTTATGCTTTTGGCAGCCTTGCAAAAAATTGTTAGTAGCTCTTGAGCATTTGAAGCTTTGACAATTATTGTTTTTAGCAATGGAAAAAGAAACTCCCTACAAAAAAATCAAGGTCAGAGCATAATAACCAAGTAAGATCTACAACACAAAGTGGTTAGTTGCCTCAAAAATCTAATTTATCTTCCAACCAAGTGTATGCTAGAAAGAGGGCTCATAGTCTAGATGACCACTTTTAGTTGAATACAACCCCAAGACAGGGTCAAGAGGTTGTGCCCCTGCAGGGTCTTGGGGAAGTGCCCCAGGTGTTCTCCTTGTCACAGTATAGGGTGGGGTGCCCCCACAAGAGTTTTTGGGAGTAGTGCCCCTGAAGCCAAAAATGCCCTTATATTGTAAAAGGTGTCGACTATTATTTTTCCTATTAGACGACTTATTCTAGGCCTAATTTTGTAAGCAACAAAAGCTTGTATAAAAAGGCTTAGGATTAGGGATTTCATAATGTAATGGTGATATTGTCACTTCTTACAGTGGTATTGAGCTATAAGGGATTGTAGATTGTAATCACTAGATAATAATAATATTGGACTTGTTGTCACTGGACGTAGCCTAGGGAGTGGGTGAACCATGTCAAATCTTGGTGTCTTGTGTTCTCTTATGTGCGATCTATTATTTTATGATATTGGTTATATTTGCATGTAACTATTATTTTTGGCTAAGGTTAATCCTAACACTTATTCCTAAGCAAAGGACAAAGAATAAAAAGTTTTCTTGGAAGAAAGGGAATTTGGATATCTTGGGATCAATTTATTATGTCATAGGTCCTTATTATTCTAAAGTCAAGTTTCTTCTTGTTGATATTAAGTACCTATGCACATGTTGTATTATTATTTGGGAACACTTTAGAGAACCTCATGTTCTTGTTGGAAACTACAATTGAAATAATAATTGTACTGTCATTGATGTCAAATCTTCTGATGAGACATGTTGCTATATAATCTAAATGTCATATCTATATTATTGATGAAGAGGCTTTGAAAAGTTTCTCATAACAAAAGCACCTAGAGGAAAGGTTGAGTTATGAAAAGGAAGTTGCAATGGACATTTGATTATTTAGATTTTGATGAGAGAAGTGATTATTCATATCAAGTTTATGTTCAAGTCTTTACAGTACAAGTCAAGATATATCACTTATGTAAAGCTTTCCAAGCAACAAAGTAAAAGATTAAGGAACTTTCAAGTTCATGTTGAGTGATGCTAGTGTCAACTGAGCCATAGTAAGCTCTGAGAAAATCTAGTATTGACAAACATCAGCATCAACCAAGTGAACAAGTTGATGCCAAGCAAGGAGGTCTACAACAACCAAGCAATTCAGTGATGGTCAAGTGTTAGAACTTATTAATCGCCAAGTGATAGTATTTCGAATGTGTATGAGGAATCACGATTTCCATCTAACTCAGTTAATTTCTCTGGATATGGAAACCATGGTTAAGATAAGATTGATGAATTGGACCATTTAATTTAAGGAGAGGATTAGGTATTATAGCTAATGATCAAATTTGATGAGAAGTTTCTAGAAAAGAAGGAAGATGAAAATATACAATGAATTTAATCATAAACCCAAGATCTAAGGTGATTGTGAAAATGAAAAAGGATCAAAATTACCTTTTTAAGTAGGGGCAAACCCAAAATTTTAAGAGAGAGAGAGAGAGAGAGAGAGAGAGAGAGAGAGAGAGCACATGAAGAAGTTGATATAAGCATGAAGAGTAAGACATAAAGAGACAGAGAAAGGAATATGTGCATGTTTCTAGTAAGAAGGAACAAATGTGCTAAGGTTGATAAGTGAATCTAAGAAGAAGGCTTAAGTTTTTTGTGAAGAGAAGGGTGAATGCTTGAAGGATTTCCAAGCTAATCAAAGGCAAAGGTGACCAGGAATGCTTATCAAAGAATCAACACTTGAACTGAACAATGATCTAAAACTACAAAAGTGATTTGTAAATATAAAGATCAAACCCTATTGTTTTATTTCTAATTACTGTAAATAATTTGTATTTATATTCTTTTAATCAAAGGTTGAACTAATAATCATTGAAGGACTTAACAGTCTATGTAAATCCTTTATCAAGGTGACATTCTAAATGGAATGGTCAAAGTCCTCTTATAAGGACACTCCTAATAGGGTGATTACATCTTCTAACTAGATCACATTTAACAATTTGTATTGTAACCTTTAATAGAGTTGGCTCCTAATAGAGCTCACTTCAAAAGAGTGAAAAAGTGGTGACATGTTTGATGGGCAAGATGAAAAAGACCATCTTTCTAAGTTCTTTTTTATCTTACTTTCAAATAGTTATTTTGCAAATAGTCATGATTTTATGGTTTCAAGCATATGAACTTATGGTTTTTATCTATATGTTATGTGTGTGTGTGTGTGTGTGTGTGTGTGTGTGTGTGTGTGTGTGTGTGTGTGTGTGTGTGTGTGTGTGTGTGTGTGTGTGTGTGTGTGCGTGCGCGCGCGCACGCGTGTGTGTGTGAAGAGATGAATTAGAAATATGGATAGTTTAAAGACATTATATTTGTCTAAATTCATGGACATAAATTGTATAATGAAGTAATTATACATGTTGATAAATGTTTCCCCGTCTATGCTATGTTTTGGGTAGTTTTCCTACTATAGCCATAGGACTTGCAAGAGTGTTAATTGCAAGTATTCAAGGACCAACATTTAAATGCTGGAGTAGTCAAATCCAACCATGGATTGCTAGACCTTCACAAGCAGGGAAATCATTTATTGCTTTGTTTTGTATGCAACGCATGGATGTAGCTTCCATAACCTTCTATATTCTTGGAAGATTTATTTTTAGTTAATGTTGTTTCTATTTTGAACTGTATGAGTCTGTACTTGATCCTCATTAATAGAGTGATCTTAGATTTTGGAAGTAGTTGCAAGTTTTACCTCAAATAATGACTATTGTAACATTTAGAGTAGTCAAAGAAGTAGAATGAGTTGATTTTCATACCTGAACTATTGTGATAATATTTTTCAATCAAGTGTAATATTTATCCATGAATGAATAGAATAGACAATTCAAGTTTATATCTCTTATCTTGATTATATTTCTTGTTCACTTATCAAAGGGGGCCCACTTGGTTAGCGAACTTGTTACCCTACCTTTTTTCTCAATGCACAATATTTTTGTTCAATACCCCTTTTGTAACTTGAAGCTAAACTTGAAATTTGACCTACTTCAAGTTCAAGTTTGGCTTCACTTATCTCCCTTCTTCCCGGAAAAGTTCCCTCCCATCAGCCCAAGTTCATTTTCTTGAAGTTAATGTTGAAGCAAAAGTTTATTCAAATTTCAACTTCAACTTTGACTTTGAGGTTTTCCAACATTTTCTTGTTTTCTCATAGGATGTGCATTAAGAGATTATAAACTCATTTTTATAAGGCACAGAAATGGGTCCCACCTCAAGGTAATATCAAATATGCAAATGGCAATAATTATGATAATTATGAGAAATTGTGATAAAGCACAGTTACTTTATGGAAAAAGGTGGTGCATAGATTTTGTGACATCATAAAAGGTTGAACTACACAGAGATTTGATGGATATTTACTGCAAATAGCCTTGCAAGTCCTTTCAAAGTACAGGTGGCACGTTTGTAATAAAAAAAATTGTTCACTCAAATCTATCCTTGGATTTTTAAGAAATCACTCCCTATAATTACCATTTGTCCTATATGAGTACTCATTTAATCATTTTGAGCTTTTGACACAAATTAGTAAGCAAGGAAAGTGGAAGTCTAAACTCTACCAAAAACTATAAGTGGAATGTCTCCCAGTTTGTCATTTCTATGCCTGGTTTTCATTCAAAGAGTTTTGGTTTTATTCTATAAATTTGTATCTTTCAAATTGAACCATGATGCTTTTCTACCCCAAAATGCCTAAGTTTGAAAAACCTTTCCTTTTGAGTTCCTTACCTAAAATTCAGGATACTTTCCTAGTAAAAAAAATCCTATCGAATATAATTGAGCTGGTGAGGAATATCTAGTCTAGTCCTATACATCAAAAATTAGCCAGTAGTGGGTTATTAGAAGCCATCGCTTTCCCACCAGCTATAGAATGCCCAAAATTAGTTGTTCAGTGTGTGAATCACTATGACCCCAACACCAAGTATATAACGAATTTTTTGGGACAAGTGTTGGTTAGGATAAACAAGATAAGTGTTGGTTCAACTCTTAGAATCCCTCATAAAGAACCTTATGAGCCTTGGACCTTTGAGGAATTTGAGCATCTATATTGTGATAGAAAGAAGAATTGTAGCTAAAACTTGTCTTTTGAGGCCGTCTAAAGGAGGTTCAAGATTGCCTAAACCTTATACAATTGAACATTTCATTAAGGAAATTATAGATATTGTGTTACTTTTGAATAGGGTCAAGGAAAATGGCCATGCCTTCCATTGGGAGAGCTATATGTACCTTTTCATTGAAAAAATTGTTGAAGGGTAAAAATTCATTGATTGGGTAGATTTAATAGCTGAAAATTTACATAAGGGCTTTATTGAGCAATAAGTAGTTTCAGCCCATTATTTATGTATTCCTTCTTAGTCCATATTTTAGCAGCATCCAAGAATGGAAGGGACTTCTACATATGCCTTGGACTCAACAAATGACCATCTACCAATACTACAAAGACCTAAAGGCAACCGAATCTTGGAAGGAATTTAGGAGGGTTAATGATGTCTTTCTTGGGAGGTTAGTTTTTGAGCTTCAAGGAGACAAAATTTCTAGATTATTAGAAGAATCAATGAAAGCTATCAAAATTTTTGGTTCTTTCTATATTCAATTCCCTAAATTTACGTATCTTAGAATTTGGGGTTTTTTGGTGAACCCTTTAAGTTGCCACGCTATTGTTTAGATAGTATTGTCTTATTTAAGATATGTAGGCAGTTCATTTCTATGTTTGAGTACTCTAAAATTATAAATAAGTCAACCTCTTTCTTGTTCCCTATTGAAATTGGTCATTACTGATGTTCAAACTACAAACAGGCCATGTTAGCACAAACTGAATTGTCACATTTTTGCCTCAAATCATATGCTCCTAGAGAAGAATTTGACTTTATAGGATTTTCTAGGGATAATTTTAGGCATGCATCTTCATTAGTCCATGTTACTCATTAGGAAGATTATTAGGCCAGTTGTCCTAATGAATTCAAAGTTAGAAAAAGATTATGGTCTATATTGACAGTCACATAGATTAATATGTTTAAGGTGAACCTCAACACATGTAGGATAATAGAAGGTGAAATTGAGGATGTCATTCACCCATTCTATGTTGATCAGATTGAATACATACCCATCCTTGAGCTTGACTAGACTAGAAGGAAAGAAGATGGCCTATTTTCCTATACTTCAAAAAATGGTTGAAGTCAAAGAATGTTGGACCAACCACTCCTAAATTCCCTAAGAAGTGTAATCACCTAAAAATGGTCATCTAGACTATTAGCCCCCTTTTCAACATTTTGGCTAAATTAATTTAATCATTTACCTAGGCCAAATTGCTAATAATCAATTTATTTGATTATAACCTATAGTTTGACTATGCTATCCTAAGTTCATTATTTGATTAAAAGAACATGTCCCCTTTTAATTAAATAAAAGACCCCATTCTTCTAACCCACTTAAAGTGCACACATAAAGTCCTTTTTCTATTTTGAAATTAAAAGAAAAGGCTTTGTGACTTTTGTCTTATATGACAAGTCAACTTATATTCTATTGGTTGACTTGTGTGTGCACATGGATCACACCTATTTTTGAATTCCATCGTTGATCATCCACCATCTTTATCTTGATCTCTACCATCCATACATCTTTAAAAGGGAGAGAGCTTTCCCCCTCAATCCATCCTCATTTTGAATATTGCTATGCTAGAGGTTTTCTAACAGGTTTCTTTGGAGCTTTGTGGAGAACTTCTATTTCTTGTCTACATTCTCTCATCCATGGCATCATGGAATTCTAGCTTAGCTTAGATTTCATTTTTACATGTAGCTTAATCTCACATAGATTAATAATGGTATTGTAACATTCTCATACATGTTTTAGCATAGCTCCACTTTGCATCTCATTCTAGCTTAATTTTTATTTGCATTGCATTCTTGAGGAACTCCTTGGGATATTTGCATTCTTGCATCTTGTCTTTGGAACCTCCCATTGCATGGTTTACTAGCAAGAAGAGTATCTCTAAGGCTCATATGAGAGCCTTTGAACTTGAAATACACTCTCTTGCACTCCATGGATAGGGAGTTCTAAGCCGGCATCCAAGCATTTTGAACTCATGGAATCATTTGGATAGAAGGGTTTAGAGTTAAAAACTTTCAAGTGTACATTTTTGGCGCCCACCTTGGGGCTTGAAACAAATTTCTAGCTCCATTTTCTTTAATTTCTTATCTTTGATTTTTTACAGTAGCATATTGGATCTAATCAAGTGCTTTTGTAGAATTATCACTTTGGTTTTAAGGCCAACCCATAAGTAGATTGGTTTGAAGGCCAAAAATCTAGTTGGTTTAAATATTTGATCATATCTTTTGAATCGCTTGGATTTTGGTTCTAAATTTTTTTTGTGCAGGTTTAGTATGTCTCGAATATGTCTCAGTCCAATTTTTAGAGCAGTTTGACATGATTTGCGAGAGTTATGATTTTTTCTTTATTTTTCATAAAAAGTCATTTTTGATTGCAAATCAACGCATTTTTCAGAAAAACTTACATTTTCAAAAAGTTTTTTGAATTCTAAGAGGAGGTACTCTCTTTGTGTTTTGACTTTTAAGGTTGTATTAGAGATCAAAAATCCGATTTGATAAATTTGGCCTGTTTTGACAAAATCAGTCTCTAGAGAGAAAATGAAGAGATTTTTTTGAATTTCTTGCATTTTTGGAAAGCTGTCTAATTTTTAATAGGGGTCTCTTCTTTTTATTTTTGTTTTTAGATCCGAAATAATAGCAAAAAAGTCTAATCTTGTTGACTAGATCAAAAAGCAAAGAGTAAAAATGAGAGCATTTGTGATTAGTTTGCCCTTTCTTTGCATACACTTGATTGGAAGATAACTTGGATATTTGAGGCAACTAACCACTTTTTATTTTATTTTTTTATGTTATTTCACACTAACTTGTGGTGCTAACAAGTTGTGATTGCAGGTTGCCATCGTTGTGAAAAAAATTGAAACATTGCATAATAAGAATGCATGTCAAAGCTTCAAATGCACAAGGGCTACTAACGATTTTTTGTAGGGCTACCCAACGCATAAAAACCCAATTTTTCTTGTTTTTTACTTTTATATGTATGACATATACTAGTTTTTTATTTTTAGGCACATTAAAACTTACAATTGGGATCTTTTGGTGATAGGAGAGTATGCTCTTCACCCTTGTGGTGAATCAAAAATCTTGACTTACCATTTGGTTTCAAGAGTAAGAGGCAACTAAATCTTCCTATCGTGTTTGGGAGAAAATGATTGGAATAGGAGAGTATGCTCTTCACCCTTGTGGTGAATCAGAAATCTTGACTTCTAAAAGTTGATCCACTCTTTGTGTAGTTAGAATCCTTTAGAGGGCCTACTCTCGAACAACCTGAGAGGAACGACCCAAGTGGGGACAAGCAGATTACCCAACTCTTCCAACCCACTATAAACTCAAGGCTATCAAGGACACAAAACCTTGGTAGACATAGTGTTTGTCTTCACCTAGTGTGATCACTTATGGGATTTCGACCATAGGGAGATCACTAGGCAAGAATGCTTAAGGTTCTCTTGTGGTCGCGAGATCGGTTACTCATTGCAAGGTGAGGTGTCTCGTAATTGGGAGCAAGAGGAACACTATGAACGGAAGCCCTATCTAAACACCTTAAGTTAGTAACTACCTTTTTTAGCCGCTCAATTTCTTGGTGCAAAGATCGATCCTAGTGGACTACTCGGATCACCCCAAGATGTTACACTCACCATATGTGTTCCCTTAGTTGTGCTTATGGAACTTCTATGACAAAGCCAATATCTCTTGTGGGAAACAACTTGGTGTGAGGCAAAGGAGCATCAAGTGTGGGCCAAGTTGTTGTGTAATGAACCATGTCCTTTAGGTAGATATTGCTTGATGTGTTCTCGAATGTGCTAGACCTATGGAAATCTTTGGAACATACACATGATGATAGTTATATGGCTTTCTTTTAAGACCTCACATATGCTTGTATCATGCAAGGTTGCTTTGTCCCTTGCTTGATTGTTTGAAGATAACTCCATGTGTCGCTATCTTGCTTGGAAAGAAATTTCTTTTGAACATCAAACTTGCTATGCTATAAATTATTGTCAAACTTTGTCAACCAAGTCAAAGCATCAAGTCTTAACATTTTTTCTTGTGTTTCTTGCTAAGGCGAGTCTCATCATTTTACTTTGATTTTCTATGTCTTTAGTTCTTGAACATTCTTAAAGTGGCTCTTTGGTCTTAGTGCTCTTGGTCTTTTTGTCTTCATGGTCTATGCATGCTTGCTAGTTATCCTTTTGCTAAAATGGTTACCTTGATTTCTTGACCACACTCTTGGGTTGGGAAAGTTGTTCACTTGTCACCCTACTTGCTCTATCTATTTGGCTATTTGGGCATCTTGCCTAGCTATTGACTTGATTCATTCATGTCATAAGTTTCTTGGACATATTGTTTGACAAGTCACTTTAATCTCTCTCTACTATCTTGGCAAGTGAATAATCTACCTCTCTAGTTTGGACATCAAGTTATCTTGTGTCACCTTATTAGCTTCCTCTAGTCTCCTTTATGCTTTATTATCTATCTATCACTATGGAATTCAAAGCTTGTGCTACCAAACCTCAACCAAATCTACATGATCATGATATCCTCAATGTCACTAAAGAGTTTCAAGATCTATATGCATAATATAAAGAACTAGAAGAGACAAATGATCTTTCTTACCTTCATCTCTCTAAGTGCATGATAGAATGAAGTCTAAACTTGAGAAAAGGTTAGAGGAGAAGATTGCATCATTACATGAATCTTCCTTAAGGTCTTTACATTCATGAGAGTCACCTTCTTTGAGGTCATCCTCTTCTTCTAGGTCTACATGCTCTACTTCAAGACATCAAATGTCTTCATCTTCTAGAACTAAAGACCTCTTTAGATGACAAGCAAGTGATACCTACTTTGAGCCTATTCTAAAATTTCATGATGGACCTATCTTGGACCAAGATAATGATGAAGACATGAATGCATTCTATTCACTTGAGAAACAAAAAAAGGACTCTAGACATACTTCTAATAGAACTTTTTCTCCCTTGGAAGATTCTTATGATGACACTTTGCAAAAACTTCTTAGCAATAAGATCATCCTGTTACCAAAGTCTAGCTCATATGGAAACCCATTCTTGGATATCTATTGTGCTTATCATCAACATAATGAGCATAGTACTTCAGATTGCATTGAGCTAAAACATAAAATCCAAGATCTTATGGATAATGGAATTATTGGAACCTCTAGTGACTCATGTGCTGAGGATACTTCTCTTGAGAAAGATTACGTTGATGAACCTATGTCTAGTAGTGGCTCCATTACATCTTCCACTTCTTCCAACACTCATGCATCTCCCAACACTTCAAATCTTTCTAGCATGCCTCCATCAAATAAAGAACCTAATGCTTTCCACATTGACTATGTGTATCCTCAAGGGCTACCTCTAAAAGAAACTCAAGCTAACCTTCACTTGGTTGCAAACCTTTTCCATGCTACTAATCCTAAACATCCTCAACCTTCAACACTACTATGCCTAATCTAAGCACTACTCCATTCACTCTTCATTCTCCCTTGTCCTTAGAAGTGGCCCCATGTCAAGAGGACTCTCAAAAAGAAAAAGCTATAAATGTCAAGAAAGATCAAGATCAAGCACCCTTTCATCTCTTTCAAGATTTTTCCCCTCCATATCCTATATCTTGTCCACCTCCTAAGTATGATGAAGATAACACTTCCATTATCTCCCTTGAGCTTACTAAAAATTATGAGAAAAGTTCTCTTCATATGCTATCCAAAGCTACTTGTCAAGATCAAAGCATCCCCTCATGTTCTACTTCTCCATATCCACTTCAAAATTGTGCTCAAGCTTCAAGTGCTACTATTAAAAATTTTGTTCCTATCAAAGGTACTTATGAGTCTATTGATGGCTTTGACCATGTTGCTCATTCTAAAGATGTTGATATCCCTTCCCACTATCCCTTTGCATCTTCTAAATCTATCCTTGGTCCTTATCCATCTAAGCTAAACCGTTCAAACCTTCCATCCATATTGGGGCCTTATGTTCCTCCATCTCCTACATTCACTCCTAGCTCATTCCCTAGCTCTCCCATCATACCTCAAGATCAACAAAGACACTCATCCTTGATGACTTTTCACCCATCTATACATCTAAACCAGTCATATCATCCTTTTTCATCCACAAACCCCAATTCCTTTGGAAGTGAGAATAAACATAAGAATCCATTGAAAAAGAAAGATCACTATGTCCCATCTAATCGACATGTGAATGCTAAAAAGGAGAATGCACAAAAGAGACTGCAAAGGTCCACTACTCAAAGAGCTAAACCAAAGAAAATATGGGTTCCTAAATCCATCATTATACAAAGGCACTCGCAAGCACCCAAAGAACGAGGAAAATCTAAAGCTATGTGGATTCCCAAGTCTCTTTTAAAAGACTTGAATATTCAAAATACTTCAAAGTTGACATTCAAGCTTCCAAAGGCTTCCATTCTATCTTCTTCCAAAAATCTTCCTAAAATTATTCCAAAGCCTTCCACTCCACTTTTTTCCAAATCTCTTCTACCACCTCATACATCTAAACCTCAAGCTACTTCATCCATGATTCCTCCATCATTCCAATACCCTTCAAGGTGTGTGTCAATGTTGATCTTGTACAATATTTCAACTACCTTCATGAAATCCTCTAAAGCTTACACTAACTTTCTATACATGAACTATTATCCTCCATATACTCTTCCTACTACCATTTCTCTTTCATCACCCTATCAACATCTTTGAGCATACCTTTCTATGGTCTTGGCTTATCATGACTTATCTTTTCTATAGGAGCATTATCTACATTCAAACAGCTTCAGCTCTTTCTAAAAATTCAAAAAAAAAAAAAAAAAAAATCATATATGATGCTGAAAAAATCCTAAAAATCCGAAAATGTCATGAAAAAAAGATCTTCTTAGTGAAAACCTAGTAATAGGCACTTTGATGTATCACCGAAAAAAAAAATATACAAAAATACAAAAAATTGAAAAAAGTCCTAAGAAAATATGTCAAGTGGTGAAAACTTGGAAACAGGTGCTACTTGAGACCCTTGCACCTATGTCTATCAGTCTCAATCACCTATTTTGCTACACATTTCCTAGCTTGGAATTGTTTCTTGTCCTCGTCTTGGGGACACAACTGCTTAGCCTATTGAGGTATTCTTGTGCATTTGAGTTTCTTTGACAACTCACAAAATAGTGTTTCTCAACACTTCCCCCACCTTGACATCGAGTGTTTTTCAACACTTTTTAGATAGTTTACCTACGGTCTCCGATGTCGCAATATTTCTCACTATCAGAATCAAGTCTTGAAGAAATGTCCAAGTGACTTACACACATGCACTTTAACACTTAAATAACTAAGTTATGCTGATCTTTATCTACTTTGTGTGTTGTCTATGATGATTTATTTACTATATGTTCCATCCCTAATAGTATTTCAAGGATGTCATTGACTAGAAGACTAGGGGCATGGGGCATGTTTTCTTGATTTCTGCTTGTGGGTTACTTTGTTTGTCTATAGTGTTGTAAGCATTCGTGCTTGTCCTATTCAACACGTTGACTTACAAATGTATCATCCTTGACTGTTTTGCAAGACCGTACTCAAGGTTTATCCTAGTGCTTATGCCTTGATATAGGTGTAATCTTGCTAAATTAAACTTAGGGAATCTAATCGTGTAGTTATCTTGACTTACATGTCTCTGATGCTTAGATTGGATTCCCACATACCTATCTAATATCGATCATATTCATATCCTCATAGTTATACTAGTGATGGTTGTATGATCTCATGATGTCCCTAATAAATGCTCAATGATGAAATTAAGAGTCTAAATGTTATGCACTTCTTGTTGGTAAACCACTTTGCATTTTAGGTTCATTTTCTAGCTTAATCCTAGATTCTTGCATATGGGAAGAGCTCTCTCTTCATCTTTTTGTGGACATATCAGC
Source organism: Cupressus sempervirens (assembly GCA_028749045.1). Taxonomy (NCBI): domain Eukaryota; kingdom Viridiplantae; phylum Streptophyta; class Pinopsida; order Cupressales; family Cupressaceae; genus Cupressus; species Cupressus sempervirens. The sequence goes on along the minus strand of CM053793.1, from coordinate 425,795,379 downwards.
TAACTCCTTTCATATATTTCTTTACTTTCTTCTTGTTCATGTCCTTTCACCTTCTTAATCTTTCACTTCATCTCTTTTCTATCTTATCATCACATTATATAAATTTTTGACCTCTTAAATAATTTCAACATCCTAGATTCATTTTCGACATCGAAATCCAAATTTGAGTTCATCTTGATGGTCAAAATTGTCTTTTAAAATTCTACTTTCTTCTGAGCAGTTAGCTAACCTTTTGAGGTCTAATCCCTGAATCATCATTGGGGCATCTTCATTTCTTCATGTCTTCATCATTTCCATACTTCATATCTACTTCAATTCACTGTTTCATATCTAAAATCACCTTTCTACTCATTTCGACCTAATTTTTATGCTATATCCTTCAAGGCCAACTCTAGTCAAACTGGGGCATTTTATCAATTTTTTATAGTCATTCTTGGGTTCTAATCATCTATTTGTCATCTTGGACATTGCTATATTCTAATTTTCTCATGTCTAGCCAATTTTTGCATCCCCTTACCTCATTTCAATTTTGATCCCGAGGGGGAAGAAATACTCTATCACTGATTGCTACAACTATCTATTTCTTAGGAGCATTTGTTTGATCTTTTCACTTGTTCTCGATCTATCTACTTTGCTAAGTGTTATTATTCTTCTTGAATTCTGACATCATCTTTTCCTAGTGCTTAGTACTACCACTATCAGGCTGTACATTTAGGACTTGCTATCTTTTTCTACATTCCGTTCTTCAAAATCAGATATCTATATCTATCACCGCCTACTTGGCTTTCTATTTTCTTTGACATAATGTGTTCCCAGATCGATCACACATTAGTCAAAGAGGGGCAAATGTAATCACCTAAAAATGGTCATCTAGACTATTAGCCCCCTTTTCAACATTTTGGTTAAATTAATTTAATCATTTACCTAGACCAAATTGCTAATAATCAATTTATTTGATTATAACCTATAGTGTTACTATGCTATCCTAAGTTCATTATTTGATTAAAAGAACATGTCCCCTTTTAATTAAATAAAAGACCCCATTCTTCTAATCCACTTAAAGTGCACACATAAAGTCCTTTTTCTATTTTGAAATTAAAAGAAAAGGCTTTGTGACTTTTGTCTTATATGACAAGTCAACTTATATTCTATTGGTTGACTTGTGTGTGCACATGGATCACACCTATTTTCTAATTCCACCATTGATCATCCACCATCTTCATCTTGATCTCTACCACCCGTACATCTTTAAAAGGGAGAGAGCTTTCCCCCTCAATCCATCCTCATTTTGAATATTGCTATGCTGCAGGTTTTCTAATAGGTTTCTTTGGAGCTTTGTGGAGAACTTCTATTTCTTGTCTACATTCTCTCATCCATGGCATCATGGCATTCTAGCTTAGCTTAGCTTTCATTTTTACATGTAGCTTAATCTCACATAGCTTAATAATGGTATTGTAACATTCTCATACATGTTTTAGCATAGCTCCACTTTGCATCTCATTCTAGCTTAATTTTCATTTGCATTGCATTCTTGAGGAACTCCTTGGGACATTTGCATTCTTGCATCTTGTCTTTGGAACCTCCCATTGCATGGTTTACTAGCAAGAAGAGTATCTCTAAGACTCATCTGAGAGCCCTTGAACTTGAAATACACTCTCTTGCACTCCATGGATAGGGAGCTCTAAGCCGGCATCTAAGAATTTTGAACTCATGGAATCGTTTGGAGAGAAGGGTTTAGAGTGGGACACTTTCAAGTGTATAAGAAGTACTCAAGAACTAAGCACAAAAAGGTACAGCCAAAACTTAAGGCCATTTCTAACATAGAAATTATTGACACTGTTGCAAGTTGTCTTAAAGCTAAGATTGAAGTCAAAGTTGAAGTAACTCCAAAGTCACTTCAACTTCAAGTTCTTCAAGAGGTTCCAAAGTTCATTAGAGTAACTTGCTCCAATACTAAGAAGGAAACACTGAGTAATGGAAAGGGGATAGTCACAGTCAACCTAGATCCAACTAAAATGAACATGAGTTCAAAGTAGTCTCCTATTTCTCTCATGGCTGATAATACCCCGGATCCTCAAAAGTCTCCTAAAAATATTGGTGCTCAATCTAACACCTTGACCTTAGTAAAAGTTTCCCCTATGACAAGTAAAGAACCTACTACTCCCAAGTGGCTGGAGACTTTTGTAGAGAAGAAAAAGGAGTTTGGTACCATTATTCATGCCTATCAATGACCTAGTTAGCAAATGCCTAGGAAAGTCTTTGAAAACTAAAAGGGCTAAAACTAAGTCCAAGTTGAACTTTGATAAAAACTTAGGACATTGGACATCTAAAATATCCAAGTCACTAGAAGGTAGTTCACATGAAAACCTCACTCCTCAAGACTATTAGCTATCGAGGATTGATCTTGGAAAGGGGAGTTATGTGGTTGATATGAAAATTTTTGATGCTTCAAACAAGAGGATTACAGACACTATTTGGAAAGATGCTCAGGACAAGTAGGACATGAAAGAAATAATTAAGAGCATGGCACAATACATTAATGTCATCATGCATCTAGAACCCAAACCTCTAAATGAGATGTTAGCAATGGTAGATGTATCTTCTTTAGCCAATCAAAAATTTCTTGATAATCTATAGAAGTGTGAAGCTATTGCAAAAACATCTGAAAAGTGGTTGCAATTTATCCTAAAGAAAACTAATAAATAGATTAGACTTTTTGACAAGGCTTCAAAAGAAACTACTATCATTGTTAAAAATGTGGAGTCCAATAATGAGGGTTTTGTAAAAGAAAGAAATAATTGGGTAAAAGTGGTGCTTTGGATTGAGGAAATCCATTGAATGCCCTATCACTGGTCTAGATGATAAAACCTTACATGTGATTAAAAATTGCATCGATCGGAGAAATGAGGCACTAGTCTAGGCAGTTATTGAAATGAAAGAAATCTTGGTTGGTATCAGTCTTACAGATGAAAGTATCCAAGGTGATTTGAAGTGGTTCAGTAAACATTACGCAAGAAAGGAAAGTGATTCTATTGCCCCTATAGAAGAACTAATAAGTGAAACTTAAAAGAAGTTCGAAGAAGTCCAAGATTTTTCAAACATTGCCCATACCAAAGCTATGTTGATAATCAATTTGAAACATTTGGAGATGCATGGAGAAAAGGTAATAGAACTAGAAAGAGAAAAGGAAATCCAAAAGCAAAGGATTGCGTACATCAGCTTACCTCACCAGTTAGTTATCTCTACATTTTCCACTACATACAAGACATTGAAGGCCACAAGGACCATGGTCAGTGTGGTATATATATGTAATAGATAATATCTAATAGGGTTAATCTCTCTATAGGCTGAAGCAAAAATACTTTTTTTTTTTGATACTCTACACTTTAAAATTTTGAAATAGAATATTTTTGAGTTAGGAAAAATTGAAGTAAAATTCTATAATTTTATATATTGAAACTTCTTGAGGTAGATACTACTGTCTTCTTTGTGGTAATATGCATTCTTGAGAGTGTGTGTTATATGTGGAAGTGAAGTTGTATTTTGCTATGTGTTCTAAAATTCTCTATTTTTGAATCTAGAAGGTTGTGGGAGGTTAAATCTATATTATTTCACCATCGATCTTTTTTTTTAACATTCAATCATGTGTATGATATTTATTGTTAAGATCAAATGGTTTTTCAACATTAGCATTTATATTATTTTCATGAGATGATTTTGAGATTTTCAAGTATTTTCAATAAAAAAAGTTATTGGGAGGATTTTCCCTCGATAGAGGAAAAATGATTATCTTTTCATGAAGGTTAGCTGCACCTTGAATAATATTGAGCAAATCTCTTAAGTAGAGAATTCCTTATCAATAAATATGAATTTAATTTGTTAGTTTAAAATTTTCTCCCCTATTCAAAATTATTAGAGATCTTGGGAAAATTGTTCACTAACAGAACTGATCTATTCAAATAGATTTCATTTCCTTGTTTATTTCTAAGTAAGATAGAACTTTATTGTTCCTATAGATAATGATAATAGAATTAGTGAATTTTTCCTATGGCATAGGTAGTTAGACCTATCCATGATTTCATCCTTTGTTAGAGTAACTTCATTTACTAGTTCTTAGTATTATTTTTCCTAAAGCTCAAGCATTTGAATTTTGTAGGTTAGTCTTAAGATTGCGAAAGTTTAAAGCATATACTTTGCAAATTCCATTCCATGTTTACATCCCCAGTCAATAATTAAATGAGATTGAATAATTCATTTAGAAACCAATTGGAGTGTCCAATCCTAAATAGGTAGTCCACTACTGTAGGTTTTTGATACCATTATTTGGCCAAGCCATGTTGTTGGTGATTTTTCCCAAGTTGGGTTTCCATGATAAATCCTAGTGTCAAACTTGTGTTGAATGTTTTATGATGTTTTGCATTTTCATGTTTACATTTATTAATTCTATTATCTTAGGACAATGAACTACAACTAATTTTTTACATTAGTATACAATAAAGACCTAGTTACAACATGATAAATAGAACATATATTGTTTAATGTTTGATTTTTCAAATGACACTCATGGATGTTGAGTAACTAATTCACAGCCCCCCCCCCCCCCCCCCCCCATTATTCTAAAAATTCTAATAGTTCCTCCAATACCAAAAGGTCCATTTGCATTTTGTCTCCTTCCACTTGATGATAAAGACAATATTCCCTATGATGATCATATCTTATCGACAATGAAAATTTGTGCACATATTGAGAGTCTTGATCCAAAGCCTCTAGTTGCAACTCCTACTTCTCAAGTTGAGATCACATATACTACTTCTCATAATTTTTCATATATTATTCCAACCATAGTTCCTTATAATTTATTTTAGTGGGATATTCCTTGTGATTCAACACAACAAGATATTCCTTAGGACTCAATGCAGTAGGACATTCCATGTCTTCCAATTACAACTCCTTCGGATGACTTCTTGACATACATTACAAGTTTGTCTGTGGAGTCTTACATTAAGTATTTGGGAGCCATAATACATGATATTCATCTTCTCTTTATTAAATGGCCTACTTTATTTGTTTCCAGGGAACAACCTCGCCCTCATGATTCTCTAGTTGATCATTATTTTGAGTTTGACATGGTGGTGGATAATTTGATACAATAGTTGGAGGAGGTCACTTTCTCTTTAGAGCAGATAGTTGAGTCTTTGATACATGGTCTACATTTGTCCCTGGTTGATCTTGACTAGTAATTTTCACTGGAGTGGCATAGTACACATGATTCGGAGGGGGCACCTTTCATTTTTGACAGGGGAACACTATAGCAGGTTTCAAAGATTCCATGCATTTTGAGGTTTCTCCCTATAGAATGGGGGAGGCTTCATTAATGCACCCTTCTTCTTTTTTCTTCTGAAGAGGAGGAATTTTATTCTACACTCATGGAGAAAATTCTATATGGAGCTTGGAGCATCTACCACAATTTTACACTCTACATTGACGAGGGACTGTTTGGTCCATCTTCCACTTCTTCTCTCCTATATGGGGATTCTTGATTGTATATGTTGGAAATGTAAGAGAGTAATTGAGAGGGGAGGTGTGAATCAGTTACCACAAAAAAATCTTTGTCCCTTAGATGTCAATACAAACTTTCACTAATCTTCAATATTGTTCAACTCGATTAACATTAGAATGTTACTAGCACTCGGTTAACAAAGCAATCTTATGATTATTAATTTGTTATAACCTTAAGTTACTTAGTTGCATGAACATAAAGCATAAAGTAAATAAATTGAACACACATTAAACCAAGATTTAATGTGGAAACCCAATTTGGGAAAAAGCATCTTGCAACTAGTCATAATATTATTCACACTTCTAAAGTGAGCCTTGTTAGGAATCAACCCCGTTGGAGGATTTAGATCACCTTGTTAGGAGTAGACTAATTAGAGGTATTTAAACACTTCAATATTTAAATGTCACTTTGTTAGAAGATTTACAAAATGAATATTAAGTCAAATTTTTTAAGAGATTTCTTTACTATTACAATGGTTAGAAAGCAACAATAGTTTTGACCTGGTTTATGAAGAAAATTCCTTTGTAAATTAAGATCTCTATTCTAGCTTGATCTCTAGATCCTTCCTGATCATATATTCTTTGCAACTTATCTTTCACACTTTCCTACTCTTCCTTTTCCTTTGCTCACATATCCATCTTGTTTCATATTCCTTCTTATTCACTATTACTTCACAACTTGACCTTTCTTATATATCACAAGCTTGTACAAGTAAATTTGAATACCCTTTCAAAACATCAATAAACATTCAAATACTTAGCCTCAATCAATCAAATATTTTACAAATAGATTTTGCTATCACTGGGTCAATACTAGGATTGAATGTTCAGTTGACACTGTGACTCCTTTGATGCTCATCCACTCGATCAATACTGCAAGCCCTTTGATTCTTGACCACTCAGTCAGTATTACAAGTAGGAATACCTTCATTAACCAACTTCTTAGTTAATACTAGAAAGTATTCTTTACCGAATTGACTAGTCAATGCTGAGATATATAAGGTTAATACTACAACTTCTACATTGTTCAGTTCATACTAACATTTGTGTAACATCAATGACAACATACAATTAAAGAATTGTTTCCAGCAAACCCCCTCTTTGGCATTGATGGAAACAGAATATATTAACATAAAAAAATAGAAGTATGAGAAGTTGAATAATATCCTTAGTTTCATTCTGATTCTCATCCACACTAACTCCTTTTGAGATTTTTCTTGGATTTCTCTCTGCTAGTTTCTTGTTAATATTTTGTTGTTATTTTCTCCCTCTTTGTTATACATTCCATCTTCTAAATATCAAGACTCTCCCTCTTTCTCATTAACATTGAACTTCCCTCAATCTTCCATTTCCATGTTGATACTAAATTCTCCCTCTTTGACATCAAATGCCAAAGGATACATATTTTTGAAGTTATAATGTACATTTGTATCGATTCATATGCAATATGCTCTATATTTGACACTTGAAGTGTGATAATCTTCATCAACTTGATAGATCCTCAATGAATCTTGGTGGATGCCTCACTATCTTTTTCTTTAGTGAGCATCAAATAGGGGAATAATCCCTAGTTTACCTCTTAGATACATAAATACATCCTTAGGTAAGACTTGAGTAAATATATCTTCTATCTACTCCTTGGAGTTTACATATTCCAATCTCACCTCTTTCTCTTAGACCAATTCCCTTAAGAAATGATATTTGATTTCAATGAGTTTTGTCTTTGTGTGCATCACTAGAATTTTGGATATATTGATTGCACTTGTGTTATCACAATAGATGACCACTAGTTCCTTGATTTCTTCATTTATTCCTGACATCAATTGCTTGATCCACATTATGTTAGAACAATTGACTTTTGCAACAACATACTTTGCCTCTATTGTGGATTGGGAAATACAATTCTGCTTCTTGCTTGTCCAAGACACTAACCTCTTTCCAAGAAAGAATTCTCCTCCCACTAGTACTTTTTTTGTCATCAATGCTTCTTGCCCAATCCACATTAGTAAATGCTCTTAACTCAAGTTTTCCTCCTTTCTTATACCATAGACCATATTCTTTAGTCCCTTTTAGATACTTCAAAATTCTTTTTACTGCCATCATGTGATTTTCTTTTTTATTAGAATAGAATCTTGCAACTATGCCAACTATTGTTGCAATATCAGGACTAATGTATAACACATACTAAAGTTTCCCAATCATTGATCTATAATTAGTCTGATTTACCTCCTTTGAATCATCATTTTTTAAGAGTTTATGTCTAGTAGACATAACTATTCCAAATGGCTTGGAATCTTCCATTGCAAATGCTTTCAATGTTCCCCTGATGTATTTGGATTGAGTGATCTGTATATGCCATACCTTATCTAATGAACTTATAGATCCACAAAGAATTTAATATCACCAAACATAGATATTTCAAATTATTTCCTCATTTCTTCAAAAAATGACTTGCATAACATCTCATGTCCTCCAAATATGATATCATACATAAATATTTCTGCAAGCAAAATCTTCTCGTATGGTCCTTCCTTAATATACAAATTGCTATTATCATTTATCTTTTCAAAACTAATTCTCACCATATATCCATGTAGTATTTTATCCCATGCTCTAAGAGCTTGCTTTAATCCATATAAACTTTGCAAAGTTTACATACCATGTTTATTTTTCTTAGATCTATGAAACCTTCAAGCTATTCAAAGTAGACTTCTTCTTCGAGGGTTCCATTCAAGAAAGCTAATTTGACATTCATCTAATATACATTGAATCCCTTTTGTGTAGCATAAGATAGAAGTGTTCCAACTCCTTCAACTCTTGCAATAGTGGTAAATGTTTCCCCACATTCAAGACGTTCTTCTTGAGCATAACCCTTTCATACAATACTTTCCTTGTTCCTTGTTACTTCACCTTTCTCATTTAACTTATTTCTAAATATCCATTTTATGCAAATCACATTCTTATCCTTAGGTCTAGGTACAAGAGACTAGGTTTTATTCTTTTGTATTTTCTCAATTCCTTCATTCATTACCTCTAACTGACCTTTATTGTCTAATGCATCATTTATAGATCTAGGCTCAAATTCACTAAGTAAACATGTACCTTTTAATTTATTCCTTGTTAGTATGCCTTCTGTCTCTACTTAAATTATTTTATCAAGTGTATGATATCATCTAACATATTTAGCAATTCTTGGATCTTTCTTTCTTGAATCTAAACTTGGTTCACTTGATTCTCCATGATCTTTTCTCTTCTACTTGGGCTCATCTGGTTGATTTGGCTATAACTTAGGTTCCTCTAACTATGACTTGAGTTGCACTCCTTTTGGCTACAACTTGGGTTGCACAAATTTTTCTTGCAACTCGGGTTAAATAGTCTATGACTCAAGTTGCACTACCAACTATTAATTTACTACAATTGAATGTGGAAAAGTCTCAAGTTCCTCCTCATAGTAAAAAAGCTTTCTATAGTCTTTAAGCTCCTTGCTACTCTATTCTTCATTTCTTTCTACAAACCCATCAATCTTTACATTTGCACTTTCCATGACTTTGTGAGTAGCAAGATTCAAACATTTATATGCCTGAATTTAATTGGAGTAACCTAGGACTATACCTTCCTCACTTTTTTCATCAAGATATCCTTTCCTCATGTCTTTTAGGATATAACATTTTCTTCCAAATAATCTAAGATAACAAACATTAGGCTTATACCTATACCATAGTTTATAAGGTGTTTTGTTTATACCTTTCTTCAAAGCACCCAAGATCATGATTAAGGACTTCAAAGTCATAAGGATGAACTAGGCGAGATCACCTCCCTAACATGTATATCAAAGTGAACGTGATGGAGACAAATAGTAATAGACCAACCCATTAGGAGTTAGCAAAGTAGATCTAATATAAACACCATGTTCTTGCTTCTAAGCTAACAATTCTTTAGGTGCATTTTCTTGTAAAATATTTATTTTTTTGAACAATTGTAAACACTTAAAAAATGCATTCTTGTTTTCTATTACCATTGACGTGCTTCCATTGAACAAAATCAAAATGAAGAGCCATAAATACACAAAATGTTTCTTTCAAAAATACACCAAATTTTTCTTTTAAAACCATATGTGCAGATATAAACATTAAGTACAACATGTCCAATATTTTTGTAGATATACACATTAATTACACCAAATTTTTCTTTCAAAACTATACATGCAAATATAAACATTAAGTACAACATGTCCAATATCTTGGCAGATAGACACATTAATTACACCAAATTTTTCTTTCAAAACCATATGTGCATATATAAACATTAAGCAAATGACACTCCTGATGCAAATGATGATTCTACTCATCATGATGATGATGAGGAGGAGGAGGAGGATGATCGAGGGTGATGATGATGATTATAACCTTTTACTATTTATAATTCATATTTGATGCTAATATTTAACGTAATTTTGAGTATATATAGATCATGAATTTTTTAACTAACATAAGACAATTTTTTTAGTATTGCAGAAATACGAAGCCCTTTAATGAGCATCCCACATAGGCTCATGGATCATTAGGTATAAGTCAGTATACCCCATAGAGATTAATTTCTTTTACCATTTGTAAAATATCTCTCTCTTTTCCACCTATCTCTCTTATTTTGTAGAGTCCAAATACCAACAAATAGGTATTTGTTAGATTTGTCTTCCTTGAGTGGGGAAAATGTAGGAATGGAAGAATAAAGTGAGGCATTTAGTATGTCTAAATCAAGGAGATCGACTTGAGGTCAAAACATCAAAAAGAAATTCAATAAGCACATGAAATCTTTCCTTTCCCAAGGGGGGTTATGTTCTTATGATGATGAGAGTAAAGGAGACTTCAATGTGCCCTTTAGGTATAAAAATCTATAGAAACAATGGCTCCCTAATGAACTTCCTCCAATAAACATTGATTTTTATGTTGGAGAGAGGATATATCACATAACACCATCCTCATTACATGGTTTGGGCCTATTTTACATGGATGGCATAAAGGTCTCTTACTACAAGTTTTTTGACTTGATGGAGTGTGTCAAACCTTGCTATGATTACAACAGTTGGATGTAGATTGTTAGATAATAAAAAAATTATGTGTAGGTATGCACTCACAACAAATTATATACAACAAGAAGCTAGTGAAAAAAAGTAAAATAGTAGCTATATAAATTGATAGAAGGCCAAAAGAATATTGTAGGTTTTATAAATAATACATGACCTACATCAACTAAGAAGCCACCCAATTGCATATTTGAGGTGCGCAAGGGAAATCACATATTTGTATGTGCAATAAAATTAATACATGGAGGTGAAGAGATTCTTATTGATTACAATTTGAATCACATAGATACAAAAAAAGCCACTATCATGGGTGAGACAATACATACTATGCACATTTAAAATCAACTCCAAGCAATGAAGATAAACACACCATTAAATTTGTATATATATTTTTCTCAAAATAATAACACATTTGTTTTAACATGTCTCAATGATTTTTTTTGAAATGTAGGGGTATAGGATCTGCACAACGATGATGGTTCTTCTTCCCAATAGGTAAAACTCATTGTTGTTGTACAAATTAGATACTAGAAATATGTTAATGCATATTTTTTATTATGTTTTATTCTTCACTACTATTTTGGATTGATTTTAAATATAGAGCTAATAATATTGCTCTTACCAATGAGTGTTGATCAAGACAAGAGAAAGGAAAAAGTAGTCCACGAGGACGATGAGCTAACTAAATTTACTATTGATTTTAATTGAACCCTTGATCCTATGGTTGCATTGAAAAAGTGTATTAATGATATAGGAAAAATTTTATCAGAATTTACTTATGTTTTGCTCGAATGATTTTTTTTAATAGCTCTAACAATCTTGTTTTATTGTGCTCTAACAATCTCATTTTTCATCTCCTACCATTGATCCTCTATTCATTACACCATTTAGTACAAGGAAAAAAACCCAAGAGGCACTACCGACTGCAAATTCAGCAATATGTAGCTTGGCGACAAATGCAGTAGCACCACCTATTAGTAAGTTGATTCCTCTTTTTCTCTCTCATTTTTCATGTGTTTATTTCTCTTGAACTATTATTTCTTAGGGGACATTTTGTAATATTGGATTCATTTTATGTAGGAGGCCATGGGGGCATTCCTGGGTGTTCCTGTGTTAGATGTACGATAACATTAAAGAATTGTGATCAATTTCTCATTAGCAATGAAGATGGTCTTCCCTTGAAAGTAACCCAATATCCAAGTACTTTAAAGATTGATCCTTTCTTTTACTATACAATTTTATGCTCATAATCAAATGCACTAACCTCTCGTGTAGTCCCCTACAATAAGTACTAATCACATTATTAATATGAAGGGAATAATATTTTTTATGAAAAACTTAATGATGAATATTTGTGTATATTTGGACTAACCATACACATAGGGTATCATATTTTGATTTCACTACTAGATCAAGTTTCCTTAATTTTATTAATTTCTTCAAGTAAATTAAAAGATTGCTTCAGTTCATTTATGTATCTAAGTTTCTTTTCTTTTCTTAAAAGGTGGAATTTGCAAGAAAAAGAGTTAAAGGACCAACTCATTGATTCCATGACAACACATTTTGGACCCAACGTCTTTCAAAGACTTAGGCTCCTTGAGAAAGTGGGACAAACTTTGAAGTATATTAGGTTCAACAACTAGACCCAAATGAAAAAAAACTCTTGTTATCAGTCGCCCCCCTATATTTCAATTATTAAATAGGAGAATCTTATAAAGGATGTCACAATTCAAAAACTATTAGATGATGGAGAACTGGTACTACCCAAGGAAAGAAGGTATGTCATAATATTAAGAATGAAATCATCTAATAATTACTCATGATACTTATGTGATCTAAGATATTTCAAACTTCACATAGGTTGCCTAACACATAAAAGGCAATTGAAGCAAGAAAATAAAAGCACAAGTAGCACAATCTCTGCTCGGGTGGATATTCAGAACTTATTGCATGAGTTTTAAGTATAAGTAAATGAAAAATTACATGCAAATATTTATGAATTGTAAACAATTTGGTCTTTAATGAAATTGATTACAAAAAAAATTCATGATACCAAGCAAAAATGTAGGCCATGGAGTTTTAAAAAAATCTCTGAAGAGGACAAGAAATCAGCCTATAGACAAGGTTATATAGTCGTGACTTGTATTTATATGTGTATATTGTTGATAAATGCACTAATTATTTATATTAGATTGTAGCTTGACAATCCTGATACATTAGCCAAGCAAAGTGGATGCGGTGATTTGAATGTGGATCCTTGTACTCAAGGTATATATTTTCTGTTGAATTTTTTATTTATAAATTATTAATACAAGTAAACATTTTAAATTGAATTTAGTTTAGTAATACAAATCTAACTATAATATGTGTTGGGATTAAAAAAAATATCTTGTATTGTAGTTGCAGGGGATGCAAAGGTTGTTCCTGATGAGCATGATGAGGTCCAAGCTAGCGAGCAAGATGATGTGGTTAGACAAGGTAAAGAGCATTACAATGTTCTTTATGTTGGAATTATAGATAGAGTAACTGAGGGGGGGGTGAATCAGTCACCATAAAAACAAATCCACAGATCCCTTAGATGTCTTTAATACTTATTTTCTACTGATACTCGATAAACATTGTAAGAATGTTGTAACTCAGTAGATTAACTAGTTACTAATCATCTAGCATTCATAATTATTAATATGCATGCAAAAGTTAAATAAAATGAACACAAGAGACACCAGATTTAATGTGGAAACCCAATATGGGAAAAACCACCAAGTAACTAGCTACACTTTTTTCACTCTTTTGAAGTGAGCCCTATTAGGAGCCAACCCTATTAAAGGTTACAATACACACTGTTAGGTGTGACCTAATTAGATGATTTAATCACCCTATTAGGAGTGACCTTGCTAGAGGTTATTAGAACGATTCAACTAAACTGTCACCTTGTTAGAGGATTTACAAAATGGTTGTTAAACCAACTCTGCTAAGAGATTTGAAATCATTGCTACAATTGTTAGAAAGTAACAATGAATTGACCTGAATTAAGATGCAATTGGTTTTTCTGATTACAGGTCTATATTCATCATTATTAGATCCTCCTTGATCAAGTATAGCTTTTCTATTCCTCAATGATCTCTTATCACTCTTCAAAATTCGCTTCCACAATAATAAGTCTTCATATCACATCAAATCCATCTCTCACACTTAGAATTCACAACTTGACTTCTTATTTATACCATTTAGATTATCAAGTTAGCTCATTCACATGTTACATTTATCAATAAACCATACATCAGTCGGCTACAAATATTACTGTAGACAAACAGACATTATTTAAAAAATCAATGAAATCCTTCACTTGCTGACCCTGCTTGGTAGATATTGCTTGCAAAAAAATTTTGAGTTATCCATCTTGACTCGGTTAACATTACAACTTTTGCAAAATCTTTGGTTACCGAGTTGACTCGGTAAGAACTAAATTCCTTCTTTTTTCATGAGAGCTCGGTAAGAACTGTTTCTTCCATATTTCCCTTTGATGACTGAGTGAGCTCGGTAACAACTAAATTTCTTGAAAGCTGAGTAACAATTGTCTACTCAGTAGACATTGCAAATTTTCTTTACTAACCTTCTAAGCTTGATAGACTCTATCCTTTACCTTGCTGACCAATTGAGCTTGGTAGACTCTGTCCTTTGCCTTACTGACCAACTGAGCTTGATAGACTCTATCTGATGACTGATATGACATTTGTGTGACATCAAAGACAACACACAATTGAACAATTGTATTCAACACTTTAAATTCTTTAAAGTCTCAATTTTTTGAATGTAACCCTTTTATTTGTTACTGCAGAGAACTTTCCTTTGTAAAGGACAATGAGTACACATTCACAAGTGAGAAAACATATTGATGAGGACATGGATATGCCTCTGCAACAAGATAGGGAAGGATGAAAAAACAAAAAAGAAATGATTCATGTAACTTATGTAACTTATTGGATAATGATTGATATTTATGTATAAATGTTTTATTGAATGTTCATGTGAATGTTCTAATGAATCTTATGTTTCAATGTTGATGTAAATTTTCAAATGAATCTAATGTGGTATTGAATGTTATCATGTGATAATTCATGAATGTTACATTTTATTCATAGAATTAATTAATTTTAGATGTTAACAGAGAATTTAGATGTTGGGGGGGAGCGGGGGGGTGGCCAAATGAACTTCAACCTTCACGTGGTTGGCCCTGATTAGTAGAGAATATTAAACTATTCTTGAAACCAAGTGATGCTCAACATTAACCTATGGTTACATGATAACTAACTATGTGAATCTCTCGGTTTCAGGCAATGCAAAAGGACACCATAGTAAAACTCATTTATTTATTAAATTTAGTTGTAGTAGATGAAGTATTTGAAAGAATGACTTCCTATGGGATTGCCTCAAATTATTCATCTCTAAGGTATTCTAATGTTTATATTTATCTGCAATCATGCTTAATTACATTTGATAATTTTTGTTGTAAATTAGTAGACATGAAGAAGAATTTGAATATTGGAAACAAATGATATTAGATCAATCTAAAGTATACATTGTTTCATGAACTATTTTCATTATTTATTTTGAGTTTGGTGATATTTTGAATAATATTATAGGGAGGAAGTAGAGGATCCTAAAGTCTAGTCAAAGATTTATCTTCAAAACAAGGCCTAATTAGAAAAGGAGGCCACCACAATATGTTGTGTACTTGAACTCATCTTTCAATTTTTTGATAGTGGGAAACACTAGTCCCTTCACAATTGACTCGCACTATGTGTTATATATGGCATGCAACATTTAATGGAGAAAGCAGGTAACATTTATAATTTCATAATTTATAATCCTTGTTGCAATTACAATATGAAAAAGTCAAACTTCATTGGCTACATCTCTATCTAGGTTTATATATAGTATCTACTAATTTCAGTGACATGCCCTTACTCTGTGATTTTGGTGCCACACCCTTGCTCTATGATTTCGGTATCATGCCCTTGCTATGTGATTTTGTTGACATGTTGAGCCCTTGATCAATGATTTCATTTTCATGTTGTGACCTTGCTCTATGATTTAGTCACCATGCCCTAACTCTGTGATTTTCTTCAAGGGCTATGTAAATGTTGATTCATTTTCCTTCAAAATAGGTATCTCTTTATATCTCCTTCTGAACATGTATATTTAGAGATCTTTTTAAGGTGATTATTACATCTTAGCACAATTGAAAAATTGAGCCAGATGCATACATATTCTAGAATCCAAATAATAAAACAATAAACCTCACTCAACCTGTGTTAAGGGACCTACCTCAAGATCCTCCACAAAATAATGCAGACTAGGAAAAATGGGCAAAATTTACAAGAAATTTTATAAAAACATATCATAGCAGATATTTTTAGAAATAAACTAGCCATAACCAATTAAATGGATCTAGTTGTTGATTCATTACATTGATTACAAATTCTTGTAGAGCTATCATCAGATTAGGTATAATAAAAGGAACAATCAGTTGTTTCTAGCTAGTAGGATAAAATACAATTTTCCAAGGTGATAAAATTGCATATGCAAGGAATTGAAAAATAACTTCAATGAAGAGTTGAGTGTAAGGAGTTGAAGAAGAAAGATATGCTTCGGTATAAATGCCATAATCATGAGGCTCATTCCCTTGCAAAATCCTTTGCCACAATGACATTACCTCTAAATCATGCAAAGGATGTTGAAGTGATTCCCAACCTTGAAACACTCTTATAAGCATTTGATATTTGGATTGTAAATTCTCGAAGACACTTGCAAGTGATTCCAATGTCATAGTACCTACTGCAACACTTTCTTGGATTCTATCCAGTGGCTCCCATAACATCCTATATGTTGTCTAGTTGTTGTTTCTTCCATGCAGTCTCTTTCTAAAGTTGCTCCTTCTCCTCTCCCACAACCAAATTCACTAAGGGTTCTACATGATCTAATATCTAGAAGGATGAACCTCAACTTTGATGCTACCTAATGCATAAAGGGATGAGATAACTAGGGCCAAAGGAACACCCAACTATTCTAAACTATCTGCAAGATTAAACACAGCAGAAACCAACACAGTAAAAGAAAATATAGGAGATAGAGGAGAAAAATCTTTCATAGAATCATCAAAATAACAAAAATGTACCTAGTTTTAAGGCCTTCTAGGTTACATTCAACTATGATTCATATTCAATCCATAATGATCAAACTTCACATTTTTAACTTGCTTCTACTCTACCTACCCTACTTTGATGCCCTAAGACTCTACGACAAAACCTTCTTAAATACACACACGGCCACAAGTTGGCCTATTGCAAATACAACAAAATAAACCCATATATTAAATGATTAAACAATTCACAAGTTGGCTCCCAAAAAATACCTAACAAGAAATTAAATGTGAAGGTTAGCTCCAACTAGAAACAGTACATGGACAACTTGGCATGGGAAGGACCAAACAAAATTTTGCAACTCAATAAACTCAGTAACCAAACGAACTCAAAGAGGGATGAGATAACATTCCAAGCCATCTATGAGAGTAAACACAGTAGAAAACAACACAATAACAGCAAACACACAAGATAGAGGAGCAAAAGCTTTCATAGATTCATTAAAATAATTGATACATGCCCAGTTGTAAGGCCTTTTAGGTTAACGCCAACATTACGATTTAGATTTGATCCATAGTTATCAAACTTCACATTCTTAACTTTCTTCTTCTCTACCTACTCTACTTTGATGCCCTAAGACTATACCCCAAAACCTTCTTAAATATATTCATAGCCACAAGTCATCCTATTGAAAATATAACAAAATAAACCCATATATTAAATGCTAAAATAAGCGACAAGTTGGCTCCCAAAAAATACCTCACAAAATTAGATTCAAAGGTTGGCTCCAACTAGAAATTTCACACAAACAACTTGGCACATGAGGACCAAACAAAATGTTGCAACTTAGTGAACTTGGCAACAAAAGAAACTCAACAACCACTCCAAACTCAAAAACCAAAGAGAACTTGACAACCAAAGAGGACTTAGATACGACTCTAACTTGGAAATCAAAGGATAACTCAACAACAACTACAAACTCAACAAATATAGAGAACTTGGCAATTCAAGTCATTACAACTTGGCAACAACTATGAAACTTAGAAAACATGCAGGATAGAAATGCAACCTAGGATGTTCCTACATCATACCTACACACACACACACACATATACATATGTATATTTATGTATATGCATGCATACATACATACATACATATACATACATACATACATACATATATACATACATACATGAAAACAACAATGTTTAAATGAATATTGAAATGAAAGTTATCCATGATCAAATACCTATGTCAAAGTTACAACACAATGTGAAGTTGATATTAGATAAGGTAAAGGTGGATATTCAGGAGTTTGATAATCAAAATTTAAGGCACAAGAGTGAAGGAGAAGGAAAGGCTTTTGAAAGAGAAGAAGAGGGAGTGGCTTTAGAAAGAGGTTGCATGGTAGAAACAACGGCTAGAAAAAACTCCTTGCACTCAAGTCTTCACTAAATTTATTCTTCAATTCCTCGCATATACAACTTTATCACCTTAGAAAACCATATTTGATCTTGCTAGCTAGGAACAGCTAATTGTTCATTTTATTGTACCTAATCTAATGATAGTTCTATAGAAAATTGTAATCAACCCAACTATTCATCAACTACACCTATTTAATTGGATTTTGGCTAGTTTCTTTCTAAGAATATCTTCTATGATATGTTTTTGTAAAATATCTTGCGAACTCTACCCATTTTTCCTGGTCTACATTATTTTAGTGGAGGATCTTAAGGTAAGTCATTTAGCAAGGGTTGACTGAGTTTTATTGTTTTATTATTTGGATATTTGAATATGTATGCAACTAGCTCAATTTTTCTATTGTGCTAAGATGTAATAAGCACCTTTAAAAACATCTCTAAATATACACATTTAGAAGGAAATATAAAGAGATACTTATTTACAAGGAAAAGCAATGAACATTTACATAACCATTGAAGAAAATAATAGAGCTAGGGCATGGCAATGAAATCATAGAGCAAGGGAATGGAGATCACAGGGGCATGGCATGGTAATAAAATTAAAGAGCAAGGGGATAACAATGAAATGCAAAGACCAAAAGGCTATGGAAATAAAATTGCAAAGCAAGGGCATGGAAACTAAAAGCAGAGATCAATCAAACAAAATCATAGAGCAAGGGCACAAAAATAAAATGCAAATATCACAACAACCAAATGTACTAATCAAAAGGGCACAGCAACATTTAGAGATTTCCACCCTCATTTGGAGCTCTCCACAACCAAAAAAAATGGGGAATGATTTATGTCATGTCTTCTTCTTTTGTTTATACTCACGCAAGCCTCACAATTATGGCATTGACATTAGTATTGTGACTACATTGGGGACAATTGCAAAAAAAAAAAAACATGAAAATTGCCACAAATTACACCACTATAGCAATTTGACCCCAAATTTTGTAGTGTTTGATCAAAAAAAAATTGAGATCCTTGCAACCTATCTATGTTATTAGAGTCTATTCCATACAAGAACTAAGGTTTATTATTGGTAGTGATCTAACCCTTGAAGGACTGGTTGGTAGGCTCACTACTTTTGAACTTTCAAATTTTGATAATTTTAAAACTAAAAATGTTGAATCTACTTTCAAGGCTAAACTGACATTGAAAGAACATAAAAAAAAGAAAAAGAAAAAGGTTAAACAAGTTGCTAGTGATAGTGAGATAGATGATGAAGATATTGAAGAGCTTCAAGCATTATTGGGTAGAAATTTCATAGAGGCAAAAGAAAATACAAAGGTAAGCTAGCTATCATATGTTTTAACTACATACATGAGGTAACTGGTCTTAGCAAACAAGGCAGTGTACCCATAGGAGAGAAACTATTCAAGAAAAAAGTAGAAAGCTACACTAAGGTAGGTTATAATTGAAAAGCTATGGTAATCAGCTCCATCAAGTAGGATGATGTGAAATTTCTTAGCAAAATAATAGCTTCTTCAGTATGTGCAAGTTCTAAGATAGATGAACTTTTAGCTGGATTTATATATGCATCTTAAAAGATTTGTGTTGAGAAAGAACAGGTGAATTTGAGTGAAATTCTAAGAATGCAACTCTTGGAGAACCTTGAGAAGATTAATAGGACAAAGAATGGTGTTTTTAGGTTCTAATCATTGATTAATCACATATTTTTTCATGTGCTAAAGAGATTTCCTTACTTGTCAGTAACAGATATTATGAGTAGTGATAAGTGTATTGTGGAAAAGATATCAGAGGTATGCAGAAGATACCTTGCAGAGAAGATATTGGATAGTGGTAATCTAATTATGAGAACATTCCAAAATGAGATGAAACAAAGATTTAGGATTTCACTCGCAATTATGGATAGATTCAAGGAGGACACATGTATCTTAGTTGATACTAATTATACATGCATTCAAGCAGTGGAACCTCACAAAACATTTTTGGATCCTTTGAGCTATGAGTTGAGTGATGATGTTGCAGTTGGATACATTGATTTATTATTGAATTCTGAGATAGATAAAGCTAAGAACATATTTGGCATGTATGATGAAATCACACAACTTGCTCATCAAGCAACCTTGGAGAAGGCATCTCACAAGAAGGTTGAATCAATTATGAAGAAGGCACTATTTGAGGCCAAAATGTTAGAGAGTGAATCTAAGGTTGTAAGATAGATATTGAAACAAGGGGTCAATTTCATTTTCTGATTGAACTTAAGAGAAAAGTAGAAAGATTAGTTGAAGCAATGCCTACAAAGACAAAAAGAGTTAAATAGATGGCTTCAAGACCTGGAAAGAAGAAAAAGGCATTGTTGACATTTGAATCGAGTAGTGATGAGGAAATTGAGGGATAGGAAATCAAGCAAGCTGAGAAGTGACTCCACCTAAACAAGTAGTAGGAAAAGTTAGACAACCATGGAAGCCAAAGATTGAAAAAATAGACACAGTGACTTAAAATGAGGAAAAATTTGTTTAGATGAACAAGTTTTATGATCTTTATCATAATTTCAAGAAGGATCAAATTGATATATCTATTGTAAAGTATATCATTGCAAATGATCTAAGTATGAAGGATATCAAAGGAGCAGTGAACAAGAAAGTTTATGAGAGACTTATTTAGAAGAAGACTCCAACAAGGGAAGAAGACCTTGAACTTCAAAAGTCTATGCTAAGGACCATCTGCAAGACTGATGATGAAGATGAGATCAAGAGATTATTGAATAACCTCGCTCCTTACTTGAGGAAAAAATTAAGATCATTTTTGTTCATGATTGGTGAGAAGGATAAGTTGAGGAAAGAGATAGTAGTAGCTATTAGAAAGATGTTGTTAGAATCACAAAGAACAACTCCTCTAGCCCCTAGAACTACAGAAGTATCAGTAAGTGGTGATACCATGAAGATTGATCAAGCCAATGTCACACTAAACATTGATGATACAAATCCATTTGGTGGCTCAGAACCAAATATATCTAATATCAAGGATGTCAAAAATAAGCTAAAGAAAATTGAGGAAGAAAAGAGGCTTATAGAAATTGAAAAGAAAAAGATAGAGGAATCCAAGCAACAATTGCTTGAGAATTAAATGAAAAGAAAGGAAGAAGAAGATAATAAAAGAAAAATAGAGGAGGAAGAAAGCAAAAGATCAAAAGAGAAGAAAAAGAAAGGAAAGAAGAGGAAGAGAGAAAAGCCAAGGAAGTAGCAAAGAAACAAAGGGGGGATGAAACTAAACCATCTAGTTCATCTACTCTACTCTCCCTTTCCAGTCTATCTACTGATGATGATGATC
Organism: Cupressus sempervirens; assembly: GCA_028749045.1. Taxonomy (NCBI): domain Eukaryota; kingdom Viridiplantae; phylum Streptophyta; class Pinopsida; order Cupressales; family Cupressaceae; genus Cupressus; species Cupressus sempervirens. The sequence continues at coordinate 425,773,831 of CM053793.1, read as the reverse complement.
AAATAGATCTTATCCCATCCTTGACCAAGCTAATTGAGAAAAATAAGAAATTAAAAAGTTTACAAAGAACATTGATGGAAGTAATAGATAGACTTCATAGTACATTGGGAGTTCAACACTCAAATTCAAATCTCAAACAAAGAGCACAAGCAATGCTAAAGTCTTTTGATGAAGATTTTACAAATTTGTTGAATGTTTTAGAGGCAAAAGCCTAGTTTCCCATTATGCTAACTTGTTTAGCACCATCTGTCAAAATATCAAGAATGACTTAATCAATCTTGATACTTGCATAAGAGAACTTCTAAGATCTCAACAAGAAGGGAAAGCTTTGTATGTTAAGTGTACCTTTTCATAAAAACTAAGGATTTGGATAGTAATTTAGAGGCTAAGTTGAATGAGTTAGAGGCTTTATCTAGCCTAATCTAGCACCCATCAAGTAAAGTTGATGATATTGAAAGCCAAGTTGTCTGTGTTCACAACAAGATCAAGAAACTAGAACTTCAAAAAGAGTGGATGTTAAGGAGAACATCTAATTTTAGAGAATCAATTGCTCTAAAGTTATCATTTGTTGAGAAGCAGCTCAAAGAATGTGTCAAGGCCAAGGATGCATATACTAAGTTTTTGTATTCAGATATCAATGTGGTTGAGATTGCATCATACACAATATGTGCAATTCTGTCATTAGCGAAGTCTAAAAAAGAGACATGGACAAAAGGTATGGATAGCTTATAAATTATTTTTGAAGATTCTATGAAGATTATTTCAGCATAAAGCCAAAGACAGGAGTTTTTATAGTTTTAGATAGAATCTTGACATTTTGTGACCTTTGTCATTGATGTCAAAGGGGGAGTAATAGCAGAGAAAATTGTTAAGATGATTATTGGGAGAAATAAATGAATAATATGAAGTATATTGTAAGGGGGAGCATATGTAAAATCTTAACTATTAATGTAAAGTGTTATTTACTTCTTTTTTGTCACTTAGCCAATTTTCCCTATTTTGTTACCATCAATGCCAAAGGGGGAGATTGTTAAAATTGGCTAATTGTAATATGTAGTTGTTGTCATTAATGGAAACACATGATGTACATGTTGACACGAAACCTTGGAAATAAAGACACTTAGTGTTTGGTTATCAAAAGATTGTTTAATTATAGAATTTGGTTTACAACAGTGTATTGTTTTGCTTATAACATGTTGCAGATGTCATATTATGGAAAGAAAAGTTACATGGAGATAGTATACATTTTGGTGATGATGTGTATAACCTTGCAAGTTTGTATAGATTGGACAGAATAGAGTTAATCATGTTTTGATGAAGCAGGACAATAGAATTGAAGGGAAGAATTATTTTGGCTACAAAACAATTATTTGTCCAATCAATGCCAACATCCGAGATGTTTACTCTAACTTGGAAAAGTGAATTGTGGTCTTAATTGACCCACTAGTATCTTATGTAAAGACATGGTATTTATGTAAAGGACTTCTTGTGATAAGAATCATGTTATCTTGATATTATGAAAAGAAAAGTGCAAGTTGTGAGACTATGTGAAAGTGATATATGCAAAGTTTATATGAGCTATTTATTGATCTGAGATCAAGCTAAAGATTAGAGGTTAGTCAAGGAAAGGAAATATCAGTAAACTATTTGTTTGATTAGTGAGCTCTTTTTGTACTTGAAATTGCATGTTTGGGTAGTGGGCTCATCTTCCATAAATTACACTACAACTCCTAACAGGGTTGGAATCTCCTAATAGAGATTCAAAGTCTCCTAACAAGGATTGTTATATTGAATTTTCTCATTGACTCCTAACAAGGTCCATCCTCTAACAAGGAACATATATATTAGTATATTATCTAGTGGATATCATTCCCACTAGGGTTTTCCCTTGGCCAAAGTTTCCCTAGTTAACAAAATATGGTGTCATGAGTTATCTTTGTGCATTGTTATTGTTATTATTCAACATTACTTTATTGCTTTTTTATACATGGTTTAAAGTAAGTAATAATATCCAGTTGGTGGCTAAATTTTGTAGATTACTGATTAACCCCCCAACCCCCCTCTCAGTAATCCCTATTTCTAATAGTTTTGAATCTATGCATACTTGTTTGAGTCTTAAGAAATCATTTGATAAGGTTTTGAAAATTAAATAGGTTTTGCATTCCTAATATCTAGTTTTGTGTATCAACACCAAACATGGCTAAGGTTTAAGTTCCCATGGTTGAAAACCCATGGCCTTTTGGAATCAAGAAATGGCCTTTGTATACTATGTAAATAATTTTTGTTGGGATCTATTGAAGGCAAGTAACTAATTTTACAAGTGAACCCTAGGCAAGTAGGAAAGGTGCAATGAAAGCTTGTATTGAATTTTTTATGACAACAGATGATTGGCATGTGCCAATCATGCTTAGGAAATTAAAGAGTAGGTTTTTAAGGGTTGAAAACATAGAGGAGGAGATTGGATGTGTAGTTTGGAAGAAATTGTGAAAGATTCATTGGGATTAACTTTGAAACCCTTAAAATAGGGGTTATATGGAGGTTCATTGTATGATCACCTTAAAGACCTAAGACCTAGAAAATCTTCCATCCTAGCTCATTAGGTAGAAAATTCTTAAAGACACCAAGTGGCCTTGTTAAGATTTTTTTAGAGTTATAGCTTGTTCCTTTTTTACGAGGGCTAATAGGGGCTCTTAGAGCTACATGGGTAAACAGGGCAATTTGGAGTTGTGGGTGTGTGAAACTCAAAAGAATGGGGCAAAATGGTAGGAAATGTGTCAAGAACCTCATAAGGGTGGTTCAAAATTGATTTTTTCCTCTTAGGTGCACTTGGTGGAGTTTTGACAAACTAAGTCAAAAAGTACATTAGTGGTGAACTGAACGTAGAAGATGGAAACTTGAATTGTTGGGAGATTTTCTTGGTGAAAGGGGATTGGGAAATAGTCCTCTAGGTTTGTGTTTGGTATAGAAACCCTAAGTAGGTTGGGAGTAGCCTTGGTAGAGAAAGAAATCTCTAAAGTGAAGAAGCTCCCCATAAAAGTGGTATAAGAGCCATAAGATTGTGGCTTGTCGTGGTATATTGTATTCCACTAAGTCAAGTGGATCTTCAAGGATGGTTACCAATGTAGAGTTAGTAGAGGAGGTAGATGAGAAAAAGAAGCTCATGGAAGAGAAGATTGGGCTTCTTGATGAGGCAATAGAGGAGATGAAAGATAAGTTAAAGGAGATGGAAGATGTAACCCAAGCTAAGGAAAATAAAGATTTTGGAAAGGGTAAAGAGAAGGTGAGTTTGGAGGATGAAATACCTAAACTAGATCCTCCACTTGGTGAACAAGAACCATTACTCAAAGCCCTCAAGGTCTTTGGAGGAAAGAGTCTAGAAAATGTTTCACTATTCCATGGAAAGATGGATGCAAAGGTGGTCCTAGAATGGATTGAAAGTATTGAAAACTACTTTGAGTATGAGGGGACAATAAAGGCCCAAATGTGAGATTTAAAAAATCTAGATTGAAAGGTTAAGCATTGACATGGTGGAAGTTTGTGTAAGAGGAAAGAGACAGTGAAGGGAAGAAACCAATAACCAATTGGAAGACTATGGTAGAAGAGATAAGGGAGACCTATTTTCTAGAAGACTATGAGATTTAAATTCACAAATAGAGGTAGAATCTCAAAAAGAAGGATCTTAATGTGTTTACCTATACTAAGGAGTTTCAAAAGTTGGCTCTAAGGTCAAGGGTACAGGAGGTAGAGAGCATCAAGGTGGCAAGGTATCTAAATTTCTTTAAGTGTTTTATTTAGATGAGTTGAGTTTGTTTAGTCTCGCCACATTATAGAGTTGTTTTCAAAGGGCTAGGAAAGTGGAAGATAAGTTGAGGAAGAAAGGTGACTCAAGTTCCAAAAATAGAGGCAAAGGTAAAGAATTCAGAGGTGTCTCAAGAGGAGGTTCTAGTGGGAGGGCTACTAAGAAAAGTTGCTATGGGGATTCAAAGTGGAATGATTGGACCAGTTAGACCAGTCAAAGGGGAGGCTCTAGCAAAGGAAGAGGATCCAAAAATGGTGGCAGAGGTAGATATGAGAACAATAGTAGAGGCTCACACTTTAGTAATATGAAGTGTTACAACTACAAAAATTTGGGAAACATTGTCTATAGATGTCTAGAGAAGGGATCATCATCCTATGGAGAGAAGAAGATCACCTATATATAAGAGGAGGAAAATCACAAATCAAGAGAAGTGGACCTTGACATAGAGAAGGGTGAAAATCACATGTTAAGGAGAGTCTTAGTTAAAGAACCAGTAAATGAGTAACCCAAGCAGAGAAGAGCACTATTTATGACTACTTGCAAGATACTAGGTAAGGTGTGCAAAGTAATGATAGACTCAGGGTCTACTAACAATGTAATGTTAGAGGAAGTAGTACAAAAACTTGGACTAACAAAGATACAACATGTGTGTCTTTATAAAGTGACTTGGTTGAACAAAGGGCAGAACATCCTAGTGCATGAACAAGTATAGGTATAAATTACTATTGGAAAGTATCAAGAAAAGATCCTATGTGATATGCTCCCCATGGATGCTTCTCATATGTTATTAGGAAGGCCTTGGAAATATAATAGTTGAAGAAGATAAGGTGGAGAAGGATAATACTAAAACATTGTTGATGAGTGGGAAAGTGTTCCTCAAGGACTTGAAGGAAGGTGAAGGAGTAGGGTTTTCCATTATGGTGAATCCCAAGGAGAAGAAGCAATCTTCACTAGCACTTGTACCTACAAACGTACAAAGCCTATTGGATCAATTCAAAGATATAATCTATGATGGAGCACCACCAACCTTACCTCCAAAAAGATCCATAAGTTATCAAATTGAATTCATACCAAGAGAATCACTACCAAACAAAGTTACATACAAAATGACTCCAGAGAAGAATGAAGAAATTGCAAGACAAGTACAAGAGTTGTTTGATCAAGGGCTGACTAGGAAGAGCATCAGTTCATGTGCAGTGCTAATTTTCCTACCACTTAAAAAGGGAGGTAAGTGGACAATGTGCACTAATTCTAGGGCAATAAATAGAATCAAAATTAGGTATAGATTTCCTATTCCTAAGATAGAGGATCTAATGGATTGTCTAGGTAGAGCTAGGTTCTTTTCCAAAATTGATCTCAAGAGTAGGTATTATTAGATTATGATAAAGGAAGGTGATGAATGGAAGTCTACATTTAAGACTACTGAGGGTCTCTATGAATGGTTGGCAATGTCATTTTGTCTTACCAATGCACCAAGTACATTCATGAGAGTGATGAATGAGATCTTGAAAGACGACATAGGAGTGTTTTTTGTTGTGTATTATAACATCCTCATCTTTAGGAAGTCAAAGGAGTATATGAAGCACCTAGAAATGGTGTGGAGGAAGCTTCAAGAAGAAAAGTTGATAGTAAACCTAGAGAAGAGTGATTTTATGGAGGGGCTGGTGTATTTGGGTCTTTTTGTATTCCAAGGGATCTTGAAAATGGACAAGGACAAGGTAGAGGAAATATTGAGTTGGGCTACTCCTAGATCTGCTACTAAGGTCAGAAGTTTTCATGGCCTAACACAGTTCTACAGGAAGTTTGTGAGAAGGTTAGGTAAAATTTGTGCACCCATGAATGACACCATCAAAGGAGGCATGAAGACCAAGTTCACATGGACCAATGTAGTAGATGCAAGTTTTGAGAAGTTGAAGAAAGAAGTGGCAACTCAACCAATATTGGTTTTTCCTAGCTTTGAGAAGCCATTTGTGGTAGAGTGTGATGCTATAACATAGCAATGGGGGTAGTTTTAAGCCAAGAGGGAAGATCAATAGATTTTTTAGTGAAAGATCTATTGAAGCTATGAAAAGGTATTCAACATATGACTTGGAGCTTTATGCACTTGTTCAAGCTCTCAAGAAATGGAGGAATTACCTATTGCTTAAGGAGTTTTTTGTCTTCACAGACAACCAAGCCTTAGGCACATCAAATGGATGGAGTTCTTACAGTCCTACACTATATTAAACATAAGAAGGGCACCAATAAAAAGGTGGCAAATGTTTTAAGAAGAAGGTTGCTAATAGTACAAGAGGTCAAGTTGCAAAGCCTAGGATTGCATGGATTCAAGAACTTATATGAGGAGGACACTAACTTTTTAGGAGTCTACACGGTATGTACTAACTTTGAAAATCATTTTCATAATGACTTTGTTGAATACACCTTGCAAAATGGGTTATTTTTCAAGGGTCAACAATTGTGCATTCCAAGGGGATCTATGATGGAAAATCTCATACAAGAGAAGCACAATGGGAGCATGAGTGAGCACTTTGGCCTTAATAATTTATTAGACCTTATAGCGAGATTCTACTACTAGCCCATGATGCAAAGAGATGTAAGGAGGCATGTGGAGCAGTATAGCATATGTCAGAAAGAAAAGGGCACTTCATCAAATGCAAGACTCTACCAACCTCTATCTATTCCTAATAGACCCTAGGAATGCATCAGCATGGACTTCATAGTGGGATTGCCAAGAACTAGGATTGGGTTAGAAAGTGTGTTTGTGGTGGTAGATATGTTCAACAAGATGAGTCATTTCATCCCATGCAAAACAAAACATGATCTAAGAAAATTTTCCAATCTATTCTTCAAGTAGGTGGTCAGAATACATGACTTACCAAGAAGTACAGTTGTTGATAGAGAAGTCAAATTTATGGGGCACTTTTGGAAGACCCTATGTAAGATATTTGCAACAAATCTAACTCATAGTTTTTCCTACCATCCCTAAATAGATGTTAAAACAGAGGTCATCAATAGGGTCCTAGGCAACCTCTTATGGTGTCTTACTAAGGAGTATGGGCAAAGTTGGGAGCAACTCATCCCTCAAGCTAAATTTCCCTAAAATGATAGTAAGAATAGGACAATAGGGTTAATTCCTTTCTGAATAGTGTATGGAACTCATCCAAGGGCATCACTAGACTAAGAGACTTACCAAGCCATGACAACATTAGTAGGCATGTTCATGACTTTGTTCAGTCCATGAAAGAAGTGTATGATCCGGTTATACAAACCTTGACAAAGGAAAATCAAAAATTGAAGAAGAAGAAGGATGAGGGGAGAAGGGAGTTACAATTTCAATTGGGAGATTTGGTGATGGCATATTTGAACAAGGCTAGGCTATAGAAGGGCATCCCTAGCAAGTTGCAAATGAAGAGGATTGGGCCGTACAAGATACTTGAGACGTATGGACCCAATGGCTACAAAGTAGACTTACCCAAGGACATAAATATCTCTTCCATCTTCAATGTCAAAGACCTAATACCTTATAAGGTTCCTAAGGTGGATGAAGTAGAGTATCAAGAAGAGCTAAGAAAAGATGTGTCAATCCTGCAAGTACCTGAAAGGAAGAAACCACAGGTGGAGAGGGTTTTGGACTAGAGTGAAGAAGAGTACAAGGAACAAGGTTTATAAGGAACATATAGTGAAATGGCTAGATACACCTAAAATTGAGGAAACTTGGATTTCTAAGAGTGATTTCAAGAAGCATGGCATCAACAAGGAATTTTTCTCTCTAGGGCTACCTTAGATTTCTTCTTGCAGGGGGAGAATGGTGCAGGAGTACCTAGGGGTAAAGGTGAAACCCTATTTCATTTTTGGTCTGTAAATGGTCTAACCAACTATTGAAGAAATAAGGACTAGAAATAAATTCCCAAGATAATTTTAGGAGGTATGGATAGGTAGGATTTGGAATGTGAATCAAGTTTTGACAATTAGGTCTTGATAGGAAAAAATTGCTTATTAATTGTTCAATGAGGAAAAATATCAAAAATGGACTAAAAAGGGAGAAAATGTGTTCAAAATTTGTCCTTAGGTGTTTTAGGTTCATTTTCAAAATTTTGATAACAAACTAGTCATGTTTGAAGGTCCAACTTGCAAAATTACAAAAATTAACAAAAAATTGATCATTGACAACTTTGCAATTTTTGCAAAATTGCATAGCAACTTTTTGCATAGTTTTGAATAATGAATTACATGGGCTTTTATGTCTCAAAAAAATGGCCAAGATGGAAGAGGGGACCTATTTAAACACCTCCCAACTCATATCCAACGGTTGGATACTCAATTATAAGGACAACACATTCTGAAGGAGAGTTATGTGTGATAGAAAACTTGATTTGAAGGATTGAATAAAGTAGTTGGATTGAATAGCTTACTATTTTGAATGGAATAGTAACTTGGAATCATGTTTTTAAACTTTTTATATTTTTTTTCTCTTAAGAAATCATTTGATAAGGTATCAAAAATTAATTAGGTATTACATTCCTAATGTCTAGTTTTGTGTATCAGCACTAAACATGGCTAAGGCTTGACTTCCCATGGTTGAAAATTCATGGCCTTTGGGAATCAAGAAATTTCCGTAGTATACTATGTAAATAATTTTTTTGGAGTCTATAGAAGGCAACTAATTGATTTTACAAGTGATCCCTAGGCAAGCAGGAAAGACATGGCAAGGTTAACAAAGGATTTTTTATGTTAACAGAGGATTGGCACATGCCAATCCTACTTAGAATATTAAAGAGTAGGTTTTAAAGGGTCCAAAACATAGAGGAGGAGGTTGGATGTGTAGTTTGGAAGAAATTGTGAAAGATTCATTGACATTGCCTTTAAAACCCTTAAAAGAGGGGTTTTCTAGAGCCTATTGTATGGTCACCTCAGAGACCTAAGACCTAGAAAATATTAAATCCTAGGTCATTAGGAAGAAAATTATTGAAGACAAAAAGTGGCCTTATTAATATTTTTTGGGAGTTATAGCTTGTTCCTTGTTTTTGGGAGGGCTCATAGGGGCTCTTAGGGCTACACGGATAAACAAGGCAATTTGGAGTTGTGGGTATGTGAAACTCAAAATAATGATGAAGAATGGAAGGAAATGTGTCAAGAACCTCATAAGGGTGGTTCAAAATTGACTTTTTCCTTTTACATGCACTTGGTGGATTTTTGGTACACTAGGTCAAAAAGTGAATTAGGGGTGAATTGAAGGTGGAAGATGGAAACTTGAATTGTTGTGAGAGTTTATTGGTCAAAGGGGATTAAGAAAGAATCCTATAGGTTTGGATTTGGTATAGAAACCCTAAGTAGGATAGGAGAAGCCTTAGTAAAGAAATAAATCTCTAAAGTGAAGAAGCTCCCCGTCAGGCAGTGAGGCCTTTGTTGTAATCTTCATTTATGCTTTTGGGAATACATTGCAAGAACTCCCTCTATTTCTTCTTATCAAGTTGAGGTTCTCTACCTAGAGACCACTTAAAAACCTAATAGCTTCTCTTTTTGTCTTCACATCATCCCTAGTGATAACAGTATACACTTTTTATCTAGAAATTTTGTTAACATGTCACCTTCTTTGATAAAATCTATCCTAGATCATTGCTTCCAATAAATCTTGTCTTTGGTGATAATATCATGTAACTCAATTAGCTTCAAGTCCTGCTTTTTTCTAGTAACTTTCTCATATCCCTCAACCTAAATGTTTTCCTATATCACTTTTAGTTCCTTAAGAATCTTTCTTTTTATATCAAATATATTCCCAAAAGTATCTCTATTCCATCTTTTAATGTTATCTTTAACAATTTTCATCTTCTTTACAACTTTAAACATTGCAATTCCCTCTACCTTAACCCCCCAAAAAATATTTATAAGATTTTCCAACCTAGGGTGTAAAATCTACATTTTTTTGAAATGGAAAGGAAAGTTCTTCTTTATAGAGATAGGGTCAGCCAAAAGATAAATGGGATAATGATTAGATCTCGCTGTAACATGAGTCTTTAAGGAACAATTGTAACTTTGAAACCAATCATTGCTAATAAGTTATCTATCATGTCTAACTTGAATAAGATCCTTTCCCATTCTTTTGTTCATCCAATTATAGTCTAAACCATGCGAGTGTCATGAAGCAAATGATTATTGATGAGCTCCATCAAGTCCATTATGATGTCCAAATTGGGCTAACTTCCCCCTATTTTCTCATTTTCTTTCAAAGGTGTGTTGAAATCCCCCATAATTACCTAGTCCTCATCTGCAAAGTCCCTCCTCTGATTAGCAATATCCATCCAACAATCTTTCCTTCCCCATTTGTTATTGGGCACATAGACATTAGTTTGCACCCAAGAGGTGATGTCCTTAGTTTTAGAAATTTTGAGATTAATCATATTCCTATTCTAAGATATAAGTTCCCCATGAATATTTTTACCATTCCATATAATTTCCATACCCCCAGAGGCCCCATCTACATCACCGCCTAAGGTATTACCATTGCTAAAGAAAAATAAACTTTCTACCTTATCCTTAAGCATCTTAGTTTCTTGAAGAAGCACTATATTTGGTTTATTATCTTTAATCATATTCCTCACCATGTCTTGTTTATTAGGATTGTTTAATCCTCTAATATTCCATGAAATGATCTTCATTGCTTATGGAATGCTTTTGAGTCCAAGATAGTCCTTTGACTACCATCTATTATACTTCTATATTTCTCCAAATTTCTTTTTTCCTAATTTGAAGGTCTCCTTATTGGTGTATGAAAATAACCAACATCCCATGTTTTTCTGCTCCTTATGCTTCGAATAATCATTTGATTTTCTTTGTTATTTTCTTGGTTAATCTCTTTTTTCCTTATTCTTCACCTTTTTCTTGCTCTCCACTTATATCCATTCATCTCCATTTCCTACTACCCCATCCTGTAAGGCTTTATCTATATCTTCTACATCCCCCCATTTAGGTGTTCTATCTTCTTTTGGTGTTAAGATTCCAACCCTGTGTGATGAGTTCCTATTATCCTTAGTGTTCATTTGAGAGAATTTAGATAAATCGAGTCCCAGAATAATACAATCTTGGGCATCTTGAAAATTTGATTCCTTTTTGTTAATAACACTCTTGCTACTAACTCTTGACATTTCTCTTTCAAAAATACTAACATCATATATCTCCTTTGCCTCTTCCATTACTAACCCTCTATTGTGGCCTTCCCCATCAAAGGTATCCAAACCACTAAATGCATTGGTCAATTATTTAGGTCCTTCTCTAGAACGAGGATTTGATCCATTAAATTCCTACTCTCATTCTACTTACTAACTGGCTCAACAGGCTCAACCTAAGGTCTAATATTATCCTTTAACACCTCCTTCTCTATTTCAGTCTACTCCACATATTCAAGTTCCTTAATACCTTTTTGTACCCATTCCTTTTTATATTTCTTGGGACACTGACTTTATTGGGGTGTTTCTTCACCCAATGCCCCAAATTTTTACAATGGAAATAGGAAAATAGGATGGATTCATATTCAATATTTTTCTACCATGCACCTAGTTTAGATTGAAGTGTAATGGAATCCAACATATCAACTGCTTGAATGACTCCCACACAAATTCTGGCATAATCTAGTCTCTTTCTTGACACTGTCACTAGATCCATCAATGGAAGATCTCCAAAGGTATTTTCTATTCCCTAGAAAGCATCTTCTACCCAAAAATCAAGTGGCATTCTTGGTAGTTTAACCCAAACAGGGGCTTGAACAGTCTATTGATTTTGAGAACTTAGGTTAGGGCTCCATTTTTGTAAAATCATGGTATGCTTACCTACTAACCACAGTGCATTGCACAAGATATTTCTATGGTCTTCATTGCAAGAAAAGAAAAAGGAAAGGCTACATTTTGACATAGCCGCAACATCAACATGTGATTATGTGATTATTTAAAGGAACATCCTTGATGGGTTGACTAGAATCCCACACAAACTTACTAGACTATTAACTCCATCTTTTGTTGCAGCATGCCTTTGGTTTGATTCAGAGTAAGAGACACAAATCTTACTAGGTGAATTAATCACACTTTTTTGTTCCATTTCATTAATGACATCTATATTGTCTTGATTTTGAAATCTACAAGGACTCAAGTCTATTGGTGGATTGATTATTTCTTTGTCTCCTTACTTTTGATGAAATTATCTTATTATTTTTGTCTACTTTACCATGAGTTTGAGTTTGAAACATACTCCCGCTAAAGTGAGGGCTAAATGGGCCATCTTAAAATAGAAGCATATTTTTTGTAATACCTTGTATCCCTCACTTTAATGATCTCCTAGGTTATTAAAAGCACTTATTCTCGATATGTTGATTGTTCTCAAGATTTTGCCCATTTTCGATGACCCTTTTGCATCCCCAAGACTCATGATGATGAGGTCATCCTTGACCACCTAGCTAAGGATAAGCTTGTCCCTAAACCCTTGGTAATGGAAGAGGACATCCCTTACCTGAGGGATTACCCATGATAATTGGGCCAAATTTTAGGTTTTGCAATTCAGTTTTCCACATAATGTAGTGTACCCTTTTAGTTTTGATTCTAAAATTGATTTTAAAAAAAGGAGGATTATTCATTTAATTTTTCTATCCATGACATACATAAAAGAAATTAATTTCATCCATTATATTTAAGAATAATCTATTGGTATTCATTCCATGTCCATTTGAGAGCAAGGTTCATCTAAGGCAGCATCCATTCAAGAAATCTTTCAAGGAGCATTCAATAGTTCAATCCTTCAAGCATTAAAGAGAATATATATTCATAGATATATGATTTGGTATTAATGGATCTATTTTTATTATTGGAGACACCCTACACCATCATCTTCATATAAGAATTGGTACATTTTTTTGATAATAGATCTAAATCCGTCAATGGGGGTTTGATAAGCAAGGTGGATGTTTACATTTGTCTTTCTTTTTACATATTTTATCACTTTAAGGTTGGTTTCTCAAAAAATTCTTGACCATGAATAGCCCTTGCCCACCCCCACCCAACCCCACCGAAAAAAAAAAGTATTGCTAAGAGGTACATTTACAATTTTAGGATATTCAATGTTGAGTGTCAAAAGTATCCTATTTTTTATTATTATTTCTCCTCTATTTTTCCTTATTTTTATAGTCTTTAGTCCTATTTTACCAAATTAATCATTAAGGAATTAGGATGATTAGCACTTCTTTGAAGATGGAAGAATAATTCCTAAAAGAGGTCAATTATGGGGAAAATGATATATTTTGATTAATTTTCTATTGGAACTATAGGTGCACAAGAGGACATGTTACTAGCTACACAAGCAGATAACTACCTTAGGGTTGTCTTGCTATTCCATTTTGAGAAAATAATTTTGTAAATAGTTAATCAAATCGATTAAGACCTTACATTATTTTGGTCATGTTTGTTTTGTAATTAAATACATGTGGTCTACGGCTAGACTAAAATCTTGATCTATCTACGTTTGGGATGGAAGCCATCGGCTATAATAGTTTAGTGATTAGTCAGTTAAATTATTTGAACCTATATAAGTAGGTTATTAATCACAAGAAAATATAGATTATGATATATGAAAATCTCAATTAAAATTATTCTTCTAATTTCATCATAATAGCGAAGTGGAATTTTTGTAGCAGCTTGTGTTAATTTAGTTCTTACCATGTGAACCAAAGGAAGGGCCCCCTCTTGAGAAACTTGATGAGATTGTTTTAGTTATAGATGTTTGTTTTATATTTACTATACAATCTCCTTCATTGAATTCTGAATGCATGATTATTAATTTGTGTGAATATTGTTGTGTGCAAGAAATTGAATTATTACTTTGTCATTAAAATTTACACACGGGACTTCATTATTTATCATTTCCTTCCTCTGCTCTGAATGTACTAAAGTCATTCATTAATTGTTACACCATCATTCATTGTTACACCATTTTTTATTGCCACAATTTCATAATTTGTCCTAAACCCATTAGCCACATTGCAGACCAAATAACTTCCTACCACAAATTCTCACTCTACCTCACATAACTATCAAGCTCTTGCCACAATCCTTCTCACTTCCTATCACAAATCACTCTATTTTATAGAGTTCCTACCACAAACCATTTCTTGTCACTTTTCATTCTTCAAAATGCATTACTGAGGTCCTGATTCCTATGTTAGTATTTAATTATATCTCTTGAGAAATTTAAGTGTGGTGATTAATAAAGCAAGTATAGATAGATGTGTGAGTACTTTATTAATGATTTAATCATTAATGAGGCTGGTAGTTTTTTAGATTAAGGTAAATGCAAGTTTTGAAGGGACACAAAACCCTTTACAAGAAAATAAAGATAAACATTAAAGCATCACTAGGTTTTACAGGGACCTAAAACCTAAACTTTTAAAACATCAAAACTTGGTTTTAAAAGGACCTAAAACAAAAATTTTAAACCAAAAAAGTAATAAGTTTTATAAGGACCTAGAACCTAGAGTTTTAAACAAGCTAGAAAACAAAAAGTAAAAACTAGGAATACTAGCAACCAGAACACCTACTCCACAACCAGCACCTACAACAACTCTTTGATAATGTTCACCACCTCTTTACCTACTTCTATAGTACTTTGGATTATGTTAGCTGGAGTAAGAATAGTAGCCTCAAGAGCCTTAGCAACCTTTTTCCTTGTGCTCTACCTAGTTTTTTTGCTAGGTCCTCTAGGACTCCCCATCCCTACATTACCAAAAGACATTATCTCCTCATTACACTTCTTACCCAAACTAGCCACCACAACACAAAGACTAGAAGTAACTTGCTCCATTTTCTAACCACTTTCCTTGATTAAGTAATAAAGCTCCTACTCATATTCTTTTAGCTTTTCAAGGATGTTACCTATTTTCACTTCTATTTGAGCTCTCTTAGTGTGTTTGGCTTCCACATATTTCTGCATAACCCCCAGTTTCATCATGAGAACCATAATTTCATTATATAGCTAAGAATCACCCTGAAGGAAAGTCTCTGTTTTAAGCTTTGTAGTGTAAAGGAAGGAAATTTTAGAATCCTAAGAGTCATCCCTCTTGTCACCCATAGTCCTAGGCTTAGAACCAACCTCAATAGTCACAGTATTGATCTGGGTAATAAGATTTATATCTAGGTTCTCTATCCTCTCCTCCCTATCTTCTTTACATTGGTTCTTTTCCTTACTATAAGGGCTTTTATCTTTAGTTTCCTTGCTAGTATCCTCCTCCATTTTCTCTTCACTAGCATTATTCTTCATATGAGAAGGGTGATCACTCTATTTTTCTTCATCCACCTCAAGGGCTTCAAACCCTACATTTGAATTAGTCCTTAGTTCCCTCCACATTTTCTTTACCATTAGACACTCCTTTACTCCTAAAGTAACCATCCAGATATGAACTAAGCTCCCCCATTTCCATTTTCTCCTCATTATCAGAATTCTCAAATTTGATGATTTCCTCTACATTTTTCTTAGTCTGCTCCTGTTTGAAAACCTTCTTGCTATCACTAGTCACTTCTTCAACCTTTATTTTCTTATATTGGGGAACATTACCAGGCCCTTTCCTCTTTTGAATCAGAGAGGGTTTTATAGCCTTACTTTTAAAAAAGTTTTCAATAAGTAATATTAAACCTTCATGAAGCACAAGATAGGAATTGTTCTTCCTATGCGCATAAGGGCTTTGAAGTAGAGAGTACTTTAGAAAAAAATGGAAAGGAAATCCTATCTTTGTGCCTAAAATGATTTAGGAAGACAAAGTGAAATTTATGGACTCTCTTAGCCCTATCATCAAGAATAAAATACTCATGGATACATAACATCACACCCCTCTAGATAACCTTTATTTGATTTAGCTCATACAAGTCGCCATTTTTCTCCAAATTCTTCTCTTCCACTTCCATTTTTGGAAAAATTTTGAAAGCCACATTGGAGAAACTAGTCTCCTTGCTGAATTAAATCCTTCCATAGGAAGACCCATGATCTCAATGATAAATTTTTTAGTAAATTTTACTGTGACCCCGTGCAAAGTGACCCTATCTTCAAACTAGTTTTTAAACAAGGATTCTATGATGTGAGGTTTATACCCATGGAGTCTCTTAATGTAAGTCCTCACTTTATCTTTCTGCAATATCCCCCACATAGAGGCCTTTGTCTTCCAAACCCTATAATTGCTTAGCTCTTGCTTTCTAGGTTTCCCTCCCATCCTGAAAACTTTTTTTTCTCTACAAATCACTAGAATATAGAAAACTAGAAAAGGTAATAAAGTATTGAAGATTACCAAGTATCTATTAACCTTACTTACATGCCAACAGTAAGTTATAATAGTGCAAAATTACTTCCTAGGGTATCTAAAACTGTTCTTTGTAAACCCATCACTCCTCTTCATTAATTTTCCAATCTTGGGCAATCTTTCCTTCTCTTGCATGTGTCCTATCATAATTAACTATTTCCATCAACTCCACATCCTTGCATAGGTCAGGATGCCACCTCAACTTGCTTTTCCTATAGACAACTTGGTTGATAATCCAATCAGAAATTGAATTACCCTCCCAAAAAATATGAGAGAATATAATATTATCAAATTTATTAATTAGGTTTTTTATTTCCATTATACTTCCATCAATTGTCCAAGTAATCAAACTCTTGTTATTAATCATGTTAATAATGTTAACCAAATCTCCTTCCATCTAAAGATTCTGATAACCAAAATCCATTATTAGCCTCATAGTATACAGCGCTTTTGTAGCTTCATCTTTATAACTAGTAGAAATCCCTATAGGGATGGCAATGGCATTAATAATTCTACTAGTATGATCCCTCAAAACTCCCCCACAACCAACTTTGCCAGGATTTCTTTTAGCAACACCATCAAAGTTACCTTTTATCCATCCCATAGGGGGATCATTTAACATTCTCCCTTTGATCATTAGTTTTTATTTTATAGCCTCTAGTTTGCATAGGATTATTTATTTGGATATCATTGCTCATTTTTCTGTGAGAATTGTAATTTTATTTAATAGCTCTGATTATATTATGACCAAGAACCCACTCAAGAATTTCTTGGTCTCTAACATTTTTATTATTTCTCTCTTTCTAGATTCCCCACCAAAGATGGGGTAGACTAATTTTTTGTAGAAAACCAATATTAACCTCCTTAGAAGGACATGTCCAGCTCTAGAAGCATTGATCAATATTATTCTGCTATACCCAATCTAGGTTCTAGTAGTCAAGGATATAACTCTATACATTTTGATTATAACTACAATTTAAGAAAAGATGATTCCTATCTTCAGAATCCCTTTTATATAGTCAACATCTATTAACCATATACACCCCTCTTTTTTTCAAATTGTCCAAGGTCAAAATTTTGTTTTGAAGCAAGATCTAGAAAAAAAAATGTTAATTTTAGGAGTAAGCCCTTTAATCCATTCTTTAGTCCATAAAGGTCTAATTCCCTTTTCCTTAGATCTAAAAATAGAGGAGACTTTTAAACAACCTCTTGGTTCTAATCCTCAAACCATTTCATCTTCAATAGAGTATATAGGCTAAAAGCATTCAAGATTAACTAGATACTACAAAAAATCACATTACTTTCAACAAGGTTAACCCATTCATTATTAATCCAATAATTCTCCACAAGAATACCAAAAATATGTTTACATCTATCAACAAGAGTTCTATCCTCAAAATCCTCAATTAGAGGATGATCCACAACCCACATGTCATCCCAAAACCTAATCTTTTGCCCATTACCCACTTTCCAAATATAGCCTTTGGTTAAAATAATTTTAGCTCCCTAAATAGTTCCCCAAATAATAGAAGGAGATGTCACATTAGGATAAGAAAGAAAATCAAAAAAATATGGAGCACCAAAGAGATATTTATGTTTCCAAATAGAAATCCACTCCTTATTGTCATGATAAACTCTCTAACCCTACTTAGCAAGAAGAGCTTTATTCATACTCCTGACTAACTTGATCCCCAAACTAGCATCCTTCTTAGGCATATAAATTTGATCCCAAGAAATTAAAGCCATTCTCTTCTTATCCTTAGAGCCAGACTAGAGAAAGATCCTTTGGATTTTGTCCATATTATCAGCATATTTAGCTGGAATCCTAAAGAGACTCAATGCATACATAGGAATACTCTAGAGACAAGCCTTAAGAAGAATGATTTTTCTAGCTTGACTTAAAAGATTACCTTTCCAACCTGCCAATTTCTTATTGAATTTCTTAATAATATCTTCCCAAAAAGAATCCAAAGGACTTGGCCCCAGAGGGAGTCCTAAATAAATATAGGGAAAAGACCCTATAGAGAAACCAAGAATCTTAGCAATCTTTCTTTGTCTCAAAATAGTGGTATTGATAAAATACAAAGAAGTCTTATTCCAGTTGATCAATTGCCCTAAAGTAGAAGAATATATATTAAGGGCCTTTTTGAGGTTTCTAGCATCCCTAACCTCTGCTTTACCCAAGAAAATTGTATCATCCATAAATTATTCATGGGAACAAATAAGAGGATAAGAAGAGGGTCGCAAACCTTTCATTTCCCCTAAAGAAACCAATTTCCAAATATATCTTCCCAAGCAAGCAGCCATAATAGTGAAGATAATAGGAGATAAAGGATCTCCCTATCTTAATCCCCTAGAAGGTTTAAAGAATTTAGATGAGCCCCTATTAACTAGAACAACAACTATAGTAGTAGATATTAGCTGCATAATTATCTTAACCATATTGACACTAAAACCAAAAGCTAATAAACTCTTATGAAGAAAGGACCATTCTACTCTATCGTAGGCTTTAGCACTATCAACTTTCATTATGAAACTTTGATTATTAGAAAGAGGTAAAGAATGGATATTCTCATGCACAAAGATAATAGAATTAAGGATTTTTCTACCAGGAATAAAACCATTTTGTTGCTCAAAAATAAGAGATGGAAGAAAAAGAAACAACCTCGAAGTTAGGACTTTTGAAATAATTTAATAAAATGAATTGCAAAGACTAATTGGCTTGAACTGATCTAGAGTGTGCACCAACCTTCTTTGGAATAAGGCAAAGGAAATTTGAATTAATTTTCTTCAACATTTTTTTATCCCCATAAAATTCTTTAATAGCATTACATACATTTCTCCCAACCAAATTCCAAACTTTCTAAAAAAATAATATAGGAAAACCATCTGGCCCTGGTGACTTATCCCCACCTAACGAGTAGACAGCTTTGTAAATTTCTTCTTTCTTAGGGATAGCACACAACATTCTATTTTTCTTTTCAATAACTAAAGAAGGAATAACATCTAGCATCTCAACCTAATGAGAGAAATCAATAGTAGGATCTAAGGACATCAAAGAAGAGAAAAAGGAGATTATTTCCTCTGAAATTTCCTTCTTCTTAGTTAACTTTGTACTTCCTTTACTAAGACTCGAGATTCTAGATTAAGATATATGTTTAAAAGTAGATAAAAAAAATTTAAAAATTATTTATGTCACCTTCCTCTAACCAAATAGATCTAGATCTCTGCCTCTAATAAAAAATTTCTTTGGTGATAATATCATGATAATCCACCAACTTCTCATTTTCTTCCATCACTAAATCCTTCCCTTTGAATCCTATCTTGGATCATATTTAGCTCCTCTTTAACTTTAGATTTATTATCAAAAATCTTCCCAAAGCATCCTTTATTCAAGACTTTAACTTTCTTTTTAACATTTCTGAGTTTAGATACCACATGAAATGGAATAATTCATTCAATATTAATGTTCCACCATTCAACCAACCGATCTTCAAACTGTGGATGCTACAACCACATTTTCTCGAATCTAAAATGAAAATTCTTACTATTATGGATTTTTTCAGCTATTAAAAACAAAGGAAAATGGTTTGAACTAATCTTCTGGATAGCCTTTAGTTTACACACAAAATCATTAATCCAATCTAGAGATATAAGAACTATATCTAGGTGAGCTTGGATACATTCATCACTAACCCTTTTTTCAGTCTAGGTAAAATCAATCCAAAGAAGATTTAAATCCATTAAGCCTTCCTGTTTATGAAATCCATAAAATCTAGTCTATCATCCAAGTGACTGGCATCTCCCCTTTTTTCTTCATGCTCATAAAGTAGAACATTAAAATCCCTTAAAATCATCCATCTACCATAGTAATTATTACTCTTTATGTTAGAAAGGGTAGCCTATAGCTTTTTTCTATCACTCTTAGTGTTAGGACCATACACATTGACTATATACCATTCATTATTCTGGGCAATGCTTTTTATCTTAACCACCATAAAATGTTTATTAGCATTCATCAAGGTACCCAAGAACAAAGATAGCTTCCACATAATCATTGTTCCCGCAGATGCTCCTTCTGAGCTACTAGCCATTATATAATAATTAGTAAAAGATTTAAGCTTTTTAGTTTTCTCTTTATCCATTTTGGTTTCCTAGAGCACTAAGATATCTAGTTTGTGTTCTCTAACAAAATTTCAAACAATATCCAATTTGTGAATACTATTCAACCCCCTAATATTGCACGTAATAATATTCATCATAATTTCTTTGGAGTAAAATCCAAAATAGATGTCTTTTTCCCATCAGCAATATTCTATTAGCTTTCACTTTCTCTAGTTTTTTTATCTATTTTCCTTCCAAATTTCTCTAGTGTACCAACATTTAGTTTTAATTTTGGAAAGCACATTTCTAATTTACTACTTTGAGTCTCCACTCCTTTTGATAAAGTATTACCTTTCTTCTCTATTTTGTTTCTTTGAGTTTGTTTCTATTTAGGTTCCTTTTTATCTGAATTCACCTCCATCCCTTTGAGTTCAAGTACCTTCTCAAAGGAAATAATCTCTTTACAAAGGGGAATCTCTTGAAATAGGTGTTCCTCAACCTGTATATTCTCTAGAGCCAAAGTACGACTCCTTTCCTCAAGAATTTCTCCTTCCTCTGTCTCTTCCAGATCTTCTAAATCTTCCCATTCTAACTACTTTTTCTAATAGATAACCAACTGATTCATTGGATCTAAAAAATTCTCTAAGACCTACACCTTAGAAAACTCCTCAAATACCATTTACTTACTTGAATATCATTTATCGAGGATTTCTTTATCTTCAATCACCTTCTTAGACATTGGGTTCTTAATCACCTTCTGTGACATTGATTTAGGGTTCCATACCCTTTTCTGGATCTTAGATTCTTTCATTTTCTCCACATCATCCAACTTAGGTTGATTTTTACTTTTTAATGGGCAATTTTTTGCCCAATGACCCTATTTTTTACAAACAAAGCAAGTATTTGGAAGATCTTCAAAGATTATCTCTTGTATCCTTTTACCCAACTTTGAATTTAATTCCATCTTCTAGGGAAGGTTCTTCAAATGTGAAACTTTCTCATAGATTCTAGCACACTGAAGTTTTAATTTTAAAGTTGTGACATTGTCAATAGCAACAAGTTCACCAAAGGATCTAGCTATTCCTTTGAAGATACCTTCATGCCAGAACTCCAAAGGTAAACCTGGAAGCCTTACCCATACCAGAGTAGTAAGGAAGAAAGCATCAGAAAGATCCATATTTGCCTCCTATTTTTTAATTGTAAGAATACTATTACCAAATGGCCAAGGTCCACCACAAAGCACCATGTTTAAATCTTCCTTATAGGTAAAAACAAATGAAAAGAAACCAATCATCATAGGTGTGATGTCCACTTGACCCCAAATAACCCATTTTCTTTTGATCATATTTCTCAAAGCATCAATATCAAACCTAGCCCCTAGGAATTTTCAAACTAGAGTAAAATCCATGGAGGAGACAGAAAAATCAACAATCGAATCCAGAATAAAGTTTTGAAGCTCACCTTTCTCCTAGTAAGATTTTGAAGTAATCAAAGGAAAAGATGATTTTCCTCTAGGTCTTTTCCCAAACAAAGAAGACCACTTTTTTTGGTGTCTTGTCAACTTCTCCTTCATCTAGTCCTCTACCATGCATACATTTTCATTCTTGTCCACATTCCCTTATAAATTCCTTTCCTGCACTGGGTCCCTTTTAAGCATGTGACAATCAAGCAAGGGAATGGAAAGAATATTCCTGTCCCCACATCTTGTGGAGCAAGATCTTGATAGTTTGTCATTTTCTTCAAAGGATCCATTAGGCCCTATAAAATCTATTGAAAACCCTTCTTTTTGGCTCTCTATCCCTCCAGGGTCAGTCCCTACCACTAAGTTTCCTCCTTCTAGATTCCTGCCTACCAAAACTCTGACCATTTCAAAAAATGAGGTTGGTAATGTTTTCTTAGAATAAAATCATCATTACATATATATTATGCTTTCATGTGATGTGTGGTTTCACCTATAGTATTCATTCATACATAATTGGTTTGTGTAGTTTCAATTTAGATATTTTCTTTGATTTGCATCTCATCCCCACTTAACTCATTACCTTCATCCATTCGGTAAATTACCCCAACATCTCTCAATAGTCTACAACCATGGATTGACATTCAATAGGAGTAAACTAAATGTCCAAAGCAAGACAAAATCTTAAGTTAATTTGAAACATAGTTCTACCCAACATGTAGGACTCAAATATGCAAATCATGTTTTTAAGATATAGGTTCAGTTCTAGATCATTGAACTTTACAAAGAGTAGGTAAGGATAACCTCGTCCCTTACCTAGGCCATCCTTGACATCATTGAACTTTACAAAGATTAGGTTAAGGGATAACCTTGTCCCTTACCTAGGTCATCCTTGACCTCTAGTTCATCCTTGTCTAGTAACTTCCATATTTTTAGAATCTAGAAACATCAGTTCACAAATCCTAGAGTCAAAAAAAATTTAGATTCTAATAGTTTTTTAGATCTAAGTGGATCCTCTTTATTATTCCCAAAGGTGAGTTTTGTACATCATTTTCTTTCCATAATGCTTATCTTGATGCTATTACTATCATATAAGTCTATTCATAGTTTGCATCTCACTTTTGTAATTTAGTCACTTAATTATCACATAATTAAATTAATCTATAACATTACAAATAAGAGAAAGTAAATTTTTAAAAAAATTTCCTTTGGGTATAATTTTTTATAAGGAATTTAAATTTGGCATTGACATCGGTTGTGTCTTCCTAGGATTGTGTCGATCTAGTTTGAGCTCCTTTGAAGGATTGTCCCTAAAGGTCACTCTTCCACTTTTCTTAATGTAGCTTAAGATTTTAAAAGACAATAAACACAATAAAAAATGTTACATAAAAGACTCGTGTTCTCTATTTCCATAAGGTGATAAAGGAATCACAAATGTAATAATCATTCTTCTATTTGTACCTCACTTCTTTTGTATATTATTACATGTTATGTTTTACATGTGTCATTGTTTTTAAATGTGTATTTGTATTGTCTAATAGGGATGATTCAAAATAGTAGTACCATCTCTTATTGATCTCCATTAGTATCAGACCAAAAAGACTCTTCTTCTTAACTCTTATGTGTCTTTCTTCCAATGTATTGTGATTCTACTTCCTTTAGGGATTTATGATATTTCACTTTGACATAATATTTTACATATTATCATGTGATCATGCCGACCCCTACATTGGTAGATGTCTTTTGCAATCTCTTATGTCATGTACTAATTTCCATTGATTTTCCCTTTCTTGAGGGAATTTTACAACGGAAACATTTTGTGTAGTTGCATCTATGATCTATTAAATTCATTGTTCCAATTAAGTTATTTATAATATATTTAAAATAGGAGCATATAGTCTAGTCAAATTTTGTACACATGCACTATTTATCAAATCTACTTTACACTTAGATCCCTTATGTAAGGTTACCATACTATTGAAATAGATTTGACCTATACCTAGGTATAATCTAAAACAAGTTTGATCTATACCCAAAAGGGATAAAACTAATTTTTTTTGGGATTGTGAATTTACTATATTTACAAATCTACAAATTCAAATCTGATGCTTCACCAATCTACACCTGCAAACAAGAATAGTAGAAATTGTTTGGGATGTTCCTTCCTCATTCAAGCCCTTGTATAGGAGTTAATAATATAATGAAATAAGTAAAGCATATAAAAAATATAAATTTAAGTATATGCCTTGCTTAGAGTTGTATGAATGCCTAAAGTAGTGTCACCGTAACTACTGTAATTACTATTAAAGTTCATAGTCATTTGATTCCCAACAAAAGGAAGCCAAAAAATAAATATAGTCTCTTTTTAGATATTATTAACCATAGTCTTAAAACCAACTAGAAAAATTAAAAAGAAGAAGGAATTTAAATTCATTTAAACTTGTTTATTATCTCCCACTTCTTGGAGGGTATCTTAAGGTTCTTCCACTCCTCCATTTTCTTGTCCCCCTTGTCTAAGTCATCAAGATCCTCCTTTTTTAATTTTTTTAAATAATTTTCATAGCCTACTCTTGCCTTTGACAACCCCAAGCACTTTATTTTGCATAAGATCATCATGCATATTAGAGAGAGAGGACACCATATTGTTTAGGTTGTCCAGTGAAATTGTAAGAGGGATAAATTCTTCCAATGTCACAATTCTATTTTGGAAGGCCTCAAAATCACCTTCAATGTTGCCTTTATTGATTTGGCCTTCCTCCTAGTGCAACGAGCTATTCTTTGTAGTTCATCCTTCTTTATATTCATGGGATTAGCATTCTAGAATGTATATTTTCTAAAGTTTTTCCACATTCACCCCAATGTCTACCATGTCATCCTCCTTAGTGTTCTCCATTTCTTCCTCCATTTTAGTGTAGTCCTCATCCTCTATGTTATTCGTCTCATCACAAACCATAGGTTCATACTTGTGATTAGTTTCTAGAACCACTACCTCTCCCCCCCCCCCAGCCTCTCTCTCTCTCTCTCTCTCTCTCTCTCTCTCTCTCTCTCTCTCTCTCTCTCTCTCTCTCTCTCTCTCTCTCTCTCTCTCTCTCTCTCTCTCTCTCTCTCTCTCTCTCTCTCTCTCTCTCTCTCTCTCTCTCTCTCTCTCTCTCTAATTCTAGAGGACCTTCTTTCCCCAGAACAACCATCCTATTTCTTATCTTCAATTTGATGGACAATTCAAATTTTTGCAAACTCCATATCCCCTTTAGAGTTCTCCTAATCAATATCTCTTTAAATTTTTCTTATATTTCCCATTTTTCTTGCTTTAAAGGTAAAATAATATTATTTAGAAAGAGCTATCCTCTTTTGAGTAACATCAAGGAGGTTTTCCTCAAGAGATATCATGCAAAGGGGTTAACATTTTCTATTTTTGGTTGGATTCACAAACATTTTAGCATAGGGGATGGATTTCTTTAGTAGAGAATAATTGCTAACAAGTTTAATGCAAACAAAGTTTGGTTGGGATTTAGGAGATTAACGGTAGGTTAGATAATGCCTAATAGTAGGAGAGTGGATGTACACATGTTGGAAGAGAAGACCTAAATATGCACTTGATGAAGATGAAGATTTGCAACCTTTACAAAAGAATCACATAGAGATAAGAGTCAGAAAAAAGTCACATTAATATTCTCCCCATTTCTATTATGGTTCAAGAGAGGGAAATGATACCCATGAAGAAAAGTGTACCTTCCCCCAAGAGTAAAAATTTTCATTACATAAAATAAACCAAGGGATTTCTAGCATACCCATTACTAGAAGAAATGGACATCATGTTTTCTCCCTTTTGAAATATCTCCTCTTGATTTTTTTTGTAATCTCCCATGCTCTTTCATTCAAGCTTTTCTCCTAAACAATCCAACCCAATAGCTTCCCTAAGTTTAGGAGTATTAAAAATTTTGATGATACTAATGCATACCTATTCATTATAGTAAGAGTTAATAAATTTCATGGATAGTTGACTATTCAAATCCTTCATATCCCATTGGTAAGGCATCAAACCTGCCTTTTCATATCCCATTGGTAAGAACTGAGTTGTCTTTGCTGACCATGAGAGCTCAATAAGAATTGTCTCTGCCATATTTCCCTTTGATGACCAAGTGAGCTTAGTAAAAACTAAATTTCCTTGTTTAACCTTGAAAGCTTGGTAACAACTATCTGTACAAGGTAATGCTTGAGAATGCTTCGTAGACACTGTAAAATTTCTTTACTAACCTTCTAAACTTGGTAAACTTTGTCTTTTCCCTTGCTGACCAACTGTGCTCTGTAGACTCTGACTAATAATAGATATGACATTTGTGTAACATTAAAGACAACACACAATTGAACAATTGTATTAACAATCTCCCTCTTTGGCATTGATGGCAACAAAACATGTCATAGCAAAATGAAATTTGAAAATAAGTCTTTTCTAACAAAATGCTTCTCCTTCTTACATTTTACTATAGTAATCCTCCTCTTTCATAGTAATCTCTCCCTCTTACAAAAACTCTCTTTTTTTTGCAAATTTCAGAAAGATATGACAGTAAACTATCCCTTTTTGATAGCACGTGACAAAGACAACACAACTTAAATGAAATTCAATGTACCTTAAGTACTAATTCATATGCAATGTATTCATTACTTTGCTACATCAACTGATAAATCTTCAATTCTATACCTGTTGATGCATCACTAAAACTATATTTTAGTGAGCTTCAGATAGGGGAATGACCCCTAACTTACCTCTTAGGTAGAAGAATGCATCCTTAGGTAAAGGCTTTGTGAATATGTCAGCAATTTGTTCCTTTGTATGGATATATTCCAATCTGATTTCCTTTTCTTGTACCAATTCTCTAAAAAAGTGATACTTTATAGCAATATGCTTGGTTTTTGAATGCATTACTAGATTCTTGGATATGTTAATTGCACTTGTATTATCACAAAACATAACAACAGGTTCCTTGATTTCTTGCTTCATACCTTCCAATAACTATTTGAACAACACAATGTTTGAGCAGTTTACTGGTATAGCAAAATATTCAACTTTTGATGTGGATTGGGATGAATAGTTTTTCCTTTTACTTGTCCAAGAAACCAACCTCTTTCCAAGAAAGAAAGCTCCTCCACTTGAACTTTTTATGTCATCAACATTCTCTGCCCAGTCTGCATCAGTAAACACTTTTAAATCTAGATTTCCTCCAAGTTTATACCATAATCCATAATCTTCAATTCCTTTCAAGTATCTCATGATCCTTTTGATTGCCATCATGTGATTTTATTTTGGTTTTTTTGAAAATTTTGCCACAATGCCTACTACAAGGGTAATTTTGGTCTTGTATGCACTACATACTGCAACTTTTTGATCATAGATCTATACAATGTTTGATCCACTTTCTTTGATCCATCATCTTTGGTAAGTTTCAATCCAGTACACATAGGAGTCCCAAGTGGTTTGTAGTCTTCCATACCAAAAAAAATTAGTATCTCTTTGATGTATTTAGATTGAGTGATGTAGATGCCATTCTTATTCTACTGAATTTGAAGACAAACAAAGAATTTGATCTCACCAAACATTGACATTTCAAATTCCTTGTTCATTTGTTTTAAAAATTCTTTGCAAAGATCATCATTTCATGTGAACAAAGTATCATCTAAAAATATTTATGCCAAAATAATCTTATTATCTGGTCCTTCCTTGATATACAAACTACTATTATCATTAGTTTTTTGAAAACCAATCTGAATAAGATAGTTATGCAGTCTTTCATACCATGCTCTAGGGGCTTGTTTCAAACCATACAAAGCTTTATGCAATTTGTAGACCATGTCCCTTTTGTCTAGATCAACAAAACCTTCAGGTTGTTTAATGTAAACCTCTTCATCTAGTTTACCATTGAAAAATGTTGACTTGACATCCATTTGATAAACTTTGAATCCCTTGTATGCACCATATGCAAGTAAGGTTTTGACACCTTCTAATCTTGCAATAGGAGCAAAAGTCTCTCCATACTCTACACCTTCTTCTTGAGAGTATCCTTTTCATACCAGTCTAGCTTTGTTCCTTGACACCTTACCATCTTCATTTAACTTGTTTCTGAATACCCACTTAGTTCCAATCACATTTTTGTCTTTAGGTCTAGGTACAAGAGTCCATGTTTTGTTTTTCTCTATCTGTTCTATCTCTTCATTGATAGCTTCAATCCAACTTTCATTTTCTAATGCATCTTTAACATTTCTAGCTTCAAAATTAGTAAGTAAACAAGTGCCTTTTAACTTACATCTTGTCATTGTTCCTTCTAATTTATCTACAATGATCTGATTTGGTGCATGATACTTTCTAACATACTTGGCTAACACAAGCTCATTGCCTTTTGAATGACTTGCATGGTTATCCTTCTGTGCTTTAACCTCTGGTTTTGGTTCTAGTTGCTTGAGCTCGGTAGCTATTTATTTGGTAGCTTCTATTTGCAACTCAGGTTCTTGCAACTCAGTAGGTATTAGCTCAATTTGAACTTCTTGCGACTAGGTTACTGAAGACTCAGGAGTTCAAGATTTCTAATTGAGAAGTGTATTTGGCATTTGTATCAAGTTCAATGTAAATAAATCTCTTGTAGTCTTCAGGTTCCCTTTTGCTTTCTTCTTTAGTTCTTTCTGCAAACTCATCAACTTTTACATGTACACTTTCTATAACTTTGTGAGTAGACAAATTGAAACATCTATATGCTTTACTTTTGCAAGAATATCCCAAAAATATTCCTTCATCGCCCATTACATCAAATTTACATTTTCTAGATTCTTTCAAAATGTAACATTTGCTTCCAAATACTTTTAGGTAACTTACATTGGATTTGTAGCCATACCATAACTCATAGGGGTTTTTGAATGAGTCTTTCTTCAGCTATACTTGATTCAAGGTATGAACTGTAGTGCTGATAGCTTCCTTCCAGTATTTGATAGCAATGCTCTTTTCAATCATTAAGATTCTTGCATAGTCCATGATAGATCTGTTCCTTCTTTCAGCTATTCTATTTTGTTTAGGAGTTCTAGGAGCTGAAACTTGTCTTTTGATTCGCCTTTCAATGCAAAATTTATTGAACTCGTGTGAAATGAATTCACCACCTCTGTCTAAACTTAAACATTTTAGTCTTTTTCCTATTTCCTTTTCTACTCTGGCCAAATACCATTTGAATTTTTCAAATGCTTCTGATTTCTCTCTTAGGTACATGATAGTCATCATTCTTGAGTAATCATCAACCAAAAGAATGAATAACTTTTCACTAGTATAACTTTCAATGACAATAGGTCCACATAAATCAGTATGCATAATTTCTAAAATTTCTTCAGATTGATAGTTCTTGCTTTTAAAGCTAGTTTTTCCCATCTTGCCAATTTGATAATTCTTGCATAGACCAACCTCAGGTTTCTTTATGTTAGGAATGCCTCTTACTTTCCTAAATTTACTTATTTTTACCAAGTTGTCAAAGTTTACATGACATAACCTCCTATGCCATAACCGACTTTCTTCAACTTGAGCAATAAAACATGAACATTCACCAAGTTTAAGATAAAACAAGTTACCTTTTGTTTGAGTTCCTAATCCAATCGGTTTTTCTTTTCCATCT
The DNA here is from genome assembly GCA_028749045.1 of Cupressus sempervirens. Taxonomy (NCBI): domain Eukaryota; kingdom Viridiplantae; phylum Streptophyta; class Pinopsida; order Cupressales; family Cupressaceae; genus Cupressus; species Cupressus sempervirens. The sequence continues at coordinate 425,744,504 of CM053793.1, read as the reverse complement.
AGCAGTCTTTCTTTTCCATGCATGAATTCCACTTTGAATCCATTATTGAGTAGTTGTACCACACTCAATAGATTGCATTTTAGTCCTTCTACCCAATATGCATTGTCACATACAAGTTCTTTGGTTAGAGAGATTCTTCCTTTTCCTTTTATGCAACAAGGTTCATTATTGCCAAATCTCACACTACCACCATCATAGTTTTCAAAATGTTCAAACTTACTTTTATCACCAGTCATGTAATGAGAACAACCACTATCTATAATCCATGTATCATTTTTTCTTATATGAGAAATGAGCACCATTTCTTCATCATTATCAAATTTATCCTTTATAGCAATGTAAACAATTTCATCTTCTTCTTCATCATTAGAATCTTTAGCCATGAAACATGTTTTCTTACCTTTATCCTTCAATGATTTGAAGTCTTTCTTGCCATTGCACTTGTGACCTTTCTTCTAATCCTTGTTCTACTTATTTAGGCACCTAGTAGCAATATGTCCAATTTCTTCACAAGAAAAATAGATTAGAGGAACCTTACCTTTGTATTTCCCTTTGCCTCTTGAATATTTCCTTGCTAGTAGAGCTTTAACCACCTCAAGATCACTATCTAAACTTTGTTCTAACTCTTCATCACTGTTTGACTGAGGATCATTTATCTTCTTGCCTTTTTCCTTGAGTTAAAGCTTGGCTTCAAATGCTGATTCAATGTTCTTGGTAGCTAGAACATAATTGTCATAGTTGTCTAGTTTGAATGCAGTCAATCTTTCAACTATGGCCTCTAAATTTATCTTATGATTTTCTTCACATCTTCTTTCTTGAATTGCAAAGTCTCTGATTGCATAAATAGGAAGTAGAGTTCCAATAACTTTACGTATAATTATCTCCTCCTTGATATCTCCTCCAAATGCTTTGATCGCACTAACACTTGCTTTCACTCTTTCAACATATTTTGCTATGTTCTCATCCTCTCTCATCCTCATTTGATGAAATTGTCCTCTCAAACTTTCTACTTTGGCTCTTCTCACATTATCATCTCCCTCATAGATCTCTTTCAGCTTGTTCCACATTTCAAAAATAGTTTTGCAATCCTTGATGTCATCAAATTCTTCATAACTTAGAGTAGATGCAATATCTATCATCATGTTGTTGTGAGTCTTGTTTTCAGCAATATCATTGATAGATAATGTACCGGTAGGTTATGCATATTTTTCATCAAGGTACTTCAGCTTTGAATCACTAATAGAAGCTAGATGAAGTCTCATCAATCCCTACCATGCTGAAAGGTTGTCCCTGTTAAGTCTTGGATTTTCCCTCTTGTAAGACATCCTAATCTTTAGCTTAGATCTTTGAAATCTTTTCCTACAAGCACCAAGAGCTCTGATACCAATTTTTGGAATTATAGATGGAGTAACTGAGAGGGGAGGTGAATCAGTTACTACAAAAAAAAAATCCATAAATCACTTAGATGTCTTAAATAACTAGTTACTATTGATACTCATTAATCACTTCACAAAATGTTGTAACTTAGTAGATTGATTTGTTACTGATCTCCAAGCATTTATTAATATTAACATACATGCAAAAGTAAATAACATGAACACAAAGGACACCAAATTTAACGTAGAAATCCAATATGGGAAAAACCACCAAGTAACTAGCTACCACTTTTCACTCTTTTGAAGTGAGCCCTGTTAGGAGCCAACCCAGTTAAAGGTTACAAAACACAATGTTAGGTGTGACCTTGTTAGAGGATTTAATCACCTATTAAGAGTGGCCTTGCTAGAGGTCTTTAGAACAATTCAACTAAACTATCACCTTGTTAGAGGATTTACAAAATGGCTGTTAAACCAACTCTATTAAGATATTTTGAAATCACTGCTACAATGGTTAGAAAGTAACAATGAATTGACTTGAATAAGATGCAACTAAATTTTTCGATTACAAATCTCTACACTATTATATCCTTCTCAATCAAATATAGCTTTGCTGCTCCTCAATGATCTCTAATCATCCTTCAAAATTTGCTCTTACAATAATCAGTCCTCCTTCTCATTCACATTACATTAAATCCATCACACACACACACACACACACACACACACACACAAACTTAGAATTCACAACTTGACCTCTTATATATACCATTCAGATTATCAAATCGGCTCATCCACAAGTTACATTTACCAATAAACCATACATTAGTCGGCTACATGTATTATATTGAACAAATAAACTTTATTTCACAAAATAATAAAATCCTTCATTGGCCGATCCTGCTCGGTAAGTACTACTCCAAAAATAATTTCCTAAGTTAACCATCTCAACTTGGTTAATACTACAAAATTTGCAAAATCCTTTGGCTATCAAGTTGACTCGGTAAGAACTAAGTTTTCTTTGTTGACCATGAGAGCTCATTAAGAACTATTTTTGCCATATTTTCCTTTAATGACCAAGTGAGCTTGGTAACAACTAAATTTCCTTGTTTAACCTTGAAAGCTCAGTAACAACTGTCTGTACAAGGTAAAGCCTGAGAATGCTTGGTAGACACTATAAACTTTCTTCACTAACCTTCTGAACTTGGTAAACTATATCTTTTTCCTTGCTAACCAACTGAGCTCGATAGACTCTGACTAATAACTGATATTACATTTGTGTAACATCAAAGACAACACACAATTGAACAAATGTATCAACAATCAGATGCTAAACAATGAGGCTCTCACCCCTATTTATTCTTTTCCTTCACGCTTCTAGAAGGAAATAAAATATTATTTAAATTGCATTCTCTAGAAGCTTCCCCCTTCCAATAATTAAACCACTCTCTACAAGTTTCTCCCTTGCAATACAATAATTAATTGTGCTTCTACAAAATTAAATTACTAGAAGCTTCCCCCTTCTAATAATTAATGCACTCTCTAGAAGTTTCTCCCTTGCAATACAATAATTAATTGTGCTTCTAAGAAATTAAATTACCAGAAGCTTCCCCCTTTCCAATAATTAATGTACTCTCTAAAAAATTAAATTAATTAAATATAAAGTCACATTTTTAAATTTTTCTATTTAATGGCTTTATAAGGAAATAATTTAATCAATTTTCTCCTTATTTCTCCATTTAGCCTTCAAAGAATGTGAAGGCTAAGAACTCCACTGAGTTGCTAAAAAGATGGGGACTTTACATAAAAATTTCTTAAATTTATTGCCTATGTGAAAATAGCTTCAGATTGAACTCATACATCATTATCGGTTAAGCACAAAATGTTATAGAGTTGCATTATCTCATGATGATTTGAATTGTTAAAATGGTTTTAAACATTTTTAATTTCAAAGTATCCAGAAGGTCTAAAGTTTGTAGAAAAATCAGAAAAGAATACATGAACAAAAGATATTTCTATTTCATTAAAGGAAGGTTCATATTATTTGTTCTACACAAGTCGTGATAGTTATTTAAAACAAACAATTTATGTTTTAACTTTAGATTCTTTTGAATACATTCTCAAGAAAGTACAAATTCTACAAATGAGCAATGAATACTGATCATTTAGCAAAGAATAGAAAATATTAAAAGAGATCAATGGTTTCATCATTTTTTGCTAGGGAAGTAGCCATGTTGAATTTGATGAAGTACTTAGGTTCTCACATCCTTGTTGCAACTTGTATAGAAAAGAAGAATGATGTCAGTCAAATGAAATGATTGAACTCAAGAAACAAAGACATATCAATCAATGTTATCTACTCTAGTTGAACAAAAGAACCATATGGAGAAGGAAGAAAACAAAAAGAAAATTAATTTTATGCTAATGTTGTTTTCTTCATGTGCAAATTCAGGTGTGAAGACCAAGTAGGTTGTTGAAGGGACACACATGTATACAAGTGTGAAACTTTCCAACTGAAGTGATGTAGAGGCAAAGGTTAATTAAGGAGACTATAGAGGGGGCATATGTACACTATGCGTGTGGTGCCTTCCAGTTGAATTAATGAAGTTGTAGAAGATTGGTTGTTGGAGGGACATGATAATCTGTCATGAAACATTTCAGCCGAATTGAAATTGCTATACGAATAGTTCTGCAAGAACTTATCATATTCATATATGCATTACAAGTTGCTACAAGAAGAAATTGTCTTAGCATAATGCTATAGGATGATCCAAGGTTGAAGGTTTAACAACATAAAGAGGTACTTCAATAATGTAGTCATACATATTGCAAGAATGCATATAAAACTACAAACACCATTGCAAGCTATAGAGAATATTCCAAACATTACATTGAAAGGTTGTAGGTAAAATATTATAGAAATAGTGAACAATGATATTCTTGAAGAGGCAAGGACTAGAGAATAAAGGGAAATCATCAACTGAGGAACTCCAAATGTAAAATAATTGTAGCATCTTTCAAATAGATGGATCACTGGTTTTATTCAAGCAAGAGGCAATATGTTGTGTAGGATTGTTATTACTATTGGAATATTTAGCAAAAAGTATTCACAATGCATACAGCTACTGAAAGGAAGAGCTGAGATTTTTTTTAAAAGTTGTCAAACCATATAAAACTTTATACAAAAAATTAGTTGTCTTATCAAGCTCATGGCTAGCAAAAGAACGCATATTAGAAGCTCTTTAATATTTATCAGCAGGGCTACAAGTACTCATATAGATAAAATCTATCAGTTGCAAGGTTTTGAACACACAAGTGATGTAGAAATCTATATTCAAAGCTATAGGCCTGGTAAATATATCAACCAAAATTTGAGTGTATTTAATAAGCCAAATACTCAAATAAGAAAACATTTACAAAAAAAATGTAATAATGAAATAAATGAAAAATCACATTGAAAGTGATTATAGCTAGAGCAAATGAAAAGAACTACATCATTGTTCAGTGACAAAATAAGACAAGTAAAATAAGAGACATATTACAGTGAAGAAAAATAACATGGCACACAACCAACAGAGTATGAAGTTGCAATTAGAAAGAAAATACAAAAATATTGTAGGGAATTTTTTTAGGCGATTGAGAAGGAATCAAGACAAACGATTTTTGGCTTTAAGACTAGAATAGAGGGATTTAGGTAGAAATGCGAGAAGAATCCCTAGAAACAAAATGAGGAAATAAATAGATGTGATTTTCTAAGAATGACATTTTGTTATTTATCCACTCTGACTAAATATATGCTCCAAGAATTTAGTGAAGAAAAGAAACCACTTGTAGCAAAGAAGGCATGAGAATCCAAATGATATATATTGTTGTTTACACATATCTCATAGAGTGAAAACCATGTAGCTAGAGTGAAGAGAGAAAACCAAATATCCATAAAAGTTTTGGAACAAATGAAATAGTAAACTATAGCTATTAGAGTGAGTTTCAGATTTACCAGCTTAGAAAATGCACAATAACACCTAATTGTCACTTCCATTAGAACTCTCGAGTCACGACATTACAAGAAAATATCTAGTAATGACTAAGAAAAAATGTTCAAATACCCAAGATCCAAGAAATAATTTAGATACAATGAGTCCATAATAGTGTCCCAAACAAGAAAACATCACTGTAGAAAACTCAAAGAACTAGTCCAGAAAAGTAGAGGTCTTTGTAATGATGGCTAGGGTTTTTTCAAACCCTCTTTCCTCTCCTTTTTTCATGCCTTGACATAATGAAATAAAAATAATGTTTTTTTTATTAGCCTTTTTGAAATTCAGACTTCATTTCATAATGTTTCAGGTCTGCCACATATTTTAGAGAAGGTTATGTTTATAAAACATAATAATATATAACTTGTTTATATTAAGTTACATACTATTATGTTTAACAAAATATTTGTATTATTTTAATTTCATGATTTGAAAATTTAATTATTAATTTATAATTCATATTTTATAAGTCAATTATTTAATAATAAATTTTAAAGCAATTAAATAATAATTAAGGAGATCAATTTTTTAAACTCAAAGTATTTACCAGTTCGACCTTAGAGTTTGTTTTCAACTAAGATAAATGATTTCAATTAACTACATGCTACATGGAGTTCTTTTTTAGTTAGGGTGAAATTTGACTTTCTCATGTAGTTATTGAGCACTTAAGTGCTATTTTTAGCCAACTATGATGTAGTTGAGGCTAGTTCTACATGCAGTTCACTTTGAGAGCCTCTTTTATGCATATTTTGCATATGTTTTAGTAGTTTGACATGTTATATTTTTGGGTTGGTTTTGAGATCTGACCTAGGATTTTGTGCATGCTTTTGAGGAGATAGAGGTAGGTTTTTAGTTGGCTATTAGTTGGACCAGTGTTTGAGGGAAGATTTGATGGGTTTCTTCATAGATTAGAGCAATTTTGAGCCTTATTTTTCATGCATTTTTCTCATATCTAAATTAGGGTTTTGAGCCCTATTTATTGCATTTTCACCTCATTATGAGGTATCTTCTTTATCACTTAGATCTTTTGCACATTGAAAAATTTTTAGTTGATTTTAGGAGTATTTTGTGGCAGAGATTTTCTCAGCATTGATTATACATATTCAACAGTTCTTTCTCATTGATTCTCATGCAATATTGTGGGTTCTTTTCTTTTATGTTGTTTTTAGCCTTCATTTAAGTTATATTCCTTATTGCATAATTAAATCTCGATACTTGCAATTGCATGTCTTTATTTGTGCCCTTATTCTTTTTGGAGAAAATTGGTAAAGCCTAGGTTTTCCTTTCAAAGAAAAAGATTTTGGGTCCTTACATAGAATCAATTTTGTAGTTGCATGCTTGTTTGGGTATTGTGAATCATTAGTATCTTGGGTAATTGGTTTTAATTAAATTGAGGTTACATAAAAATCATTGGTGGATCACCTCATTTAGGATTTAGTATTTATTTTATCATTCACTTCTCATCCCTTTTCCTACATTCAGTTGAGTTTTAGGTAATCACTATATAGGAACTGGCCTAGCTCCCAGAGATTCATCTCTAATTTTAGGACAATTCACCACTTGAGAGAGTTTTCATGTCTCAACAAGATAGATAGACATTTCATCTTGCTAAAGGTAAAATCTTGATTGACAATAATAATTAAAGAGGAAATCTAGATATGAGTATTAACTGTGATTGAAAAAAAAAGTGGGAAAAGGAGAAGCCATGAGAGGGATCAAGAAAAGAATCAAGATATAAGCATAGCGATTAAAAAAATCCATCAATCTTGAAGGAAGCATAATCAGATTATTTATTTTGTAATGAATCCTAATTAGTTTGCTACAAGGTATATTAAAACCTTTAATAAGATAGTCACTAACATGATTGTTAAGTTTGTGTATGAAATTTTGTAAATCCTTTAATAGGATAAATGTTGCAAAGACATGATGAATTCTCTTTATAGATTAGTCTTAATAGGTTGTTAAAATAACTCGCATTGTATCAGTCACTCCTTACTAGGTGACTCACTCAAAAGGTGACAACTTATACGCCCTAATAGGAAACTTTTCGATTGCAATAAAGAACTTGTGGGTATCATCCCTATTACAATCATTCCCTCTGACCAAGGGTTTCTATGTAACCAAATATCCATGTGTTATGGTTGTGTGAATCTTTGTGTATTACTATTACTTTCTTAATTCATTTAAGTTTTAGCATATCATAATACTAAAATTGCTATCAGTAAACATAGTAGTTAATGTGATAAAACAAAACTAAAATTTTGTAAAATTGATAAATGTTCATTAACCCCCACCCCCCTCTCATTACTTTACCTTTCCAATTAACAATTTGTATTGGACTTCTAGTTTTCTAAAGGGAAAGCCTAACAACTTGAGAGTAGATATGGGAATATAACAAATGGTATAGGAAAGAAAAAAAAATTAGAAGAAGCCATAGACAAAGAAATTACACATAATAAATATCTAAAGAAAAATTTGAGAGCCTCATTTGAAAAGTGAAAGAAATATTAGGGTACACACATATGAGTCTTGTAGATCTTGAGAAATTATCAAAGAAGAGTACTAGTTATGAAGAAGCTAATGCAATATTTGTTGTGTTGGATACAATTGATTAATTGTGTTATCTCTGATGTTACACAAATGTCATATTAGTTTTTAGTCAATGCATTCCAAGCTCACTTGGTTAGTGAAGATAATTTTATATGTCTATCAAGTGTTTCTATGCAGAAGATATTGTCTACTAAGTTCACTCGGGCTTCGAAAGAATTCATGTAGAATAAGAGTGTTAACTGAGCTCACTTAGTTAATGAAGGAAAGATGGATGGAATAAATTTTGACTAAGCTCACTCAGTCACCAAAGGATTTTTCTAACTTTGTAGGGTTAACCAAGCTTCTATTGGTTAACACAGGAAATTACTTCTGATTTAGTTTCTACCGAGCTATATCAGCTAATGAACGATTTTTTTGTTTTGGCATATTAAGCTCAATTGATTTATCTATTGGTTCTAGCCAACTATGGTGATGAATATTAGTTATTCTAAATTGTATTTGAGCTGACTTGACAATATGAAAGGTATAAGTAAAAGGTCAAGTTGTGATTTCAAAGTGTGCAAATTGTAATGTACGAATTGTAAGAGATGAAGAGAGGAAGAAAATTTAAAGGATAAGCAGTATATCCTTATGGAGAAAAACAACCATATTTAATAAAGAAGGATTTAGTACAAGCCATAACAAAGATCTATATTCAGCAATTCAATTTCACCTCAATCAAGTTATCTCATTGTTACTCTCTAACCATTGTAGCGATGATCTAAATCTCTTAACAGAGTTGGTTTGACAACCATTTGTAAATCCACTAACAAGGTAGCAATTCTATTGAATGGTTTCAAGAGCTCTAACAAGGCCACTCCTAATAGGGTGATTAAATTCTTTAACAAGATCACACCTAACAGTGTTTTTTATAACCATTAATAGGGTTGGCTCCTAACATGGCTCACCTTAGAAGAGTACAAAATACTAACTAGTTACAATTGATGGTTTTTCCCATATTAGGTTTCCACATTAAATCCTAGTGTCATATGTGTTCATGTTATTTCTTTCATTCTTGCAATTAAGATTAAGTAATCACTAACAATATCTTAAGATCTACAAAGTTGATTGGTTGCTAAGTTGATTCAGCATTTACCGAGTTACAGTATTTTATATATGTTTACTGAGCATCAACAGTATTTAGTTTTCAGATTATAATTTGTACTGATATCTAAGGGATATGGAATTTATTTTAGTAGTAACTAATTTTTCCCTACCCTCTCAATTACTCCTCTTGTATTTTCAACAATTAGTATCAAAGCTTTTTGTGCTTGTAGAGAAGGTTTCAAGCACCTAAGCTAAAGATTAGGATGTCTTAAAAAAGAGAGATTCCAAAGCTCAATAGAGACAATTTTGAAGCATGGCAAGGACTCATGAGGTTACATCTAGCTACAATTAATGATTCAGGTTGCAAGTATCTCGATGCTGAATATAAAACTCCCACTAGAACATTTTCAATTGAAGACATTGCTAAGAAGAAGAATCATAACATCATGATGATTCATATTGCATCTGCTCTCAGTTATGTTGAATTTGATGAGGTAAAAGACTGTAAAACTACTCATGAAATGTGGACCAAGTTGAAAGATGCCTATGGAGGAGATGAAAATGTAAGAAGAGCCAAGGCAAAAAGTCTCAGAGGACAATTTGACCAAATGAGAATGAGAGAAGATGAAAACATTGCAAAATATGTGGAAAGCCAGTGTAAGTGCAATCAAAGCATATGGAGGAGATATTAAAGATGAAATTGTTGTAAGGTACTCAGAACTCTTCTTCCTATCTATGCAATTAGAGTATCTGTTATTCAAGAAATGAGATGTGATCCAAATAAAAAATTGAACTTGGATGTTGTAGTTAGAAGATTGACAAGTTTTGAACTAGATAACTATGATAACTATGTTCCTATTTCCAAGAATATCAAGTCTACATTTGAAGCCAAACTCTCACTCAAAGAAAAGAACAAGAAATCAAAGGAAAATCAATCAGGAAGTGAGGAAGAAATTGAAGAAATTTTTGATAGAGATCTTGAAATTATTGAAGCCCTACTTGTAAAGAAATACTTCAAAGACAGAGAAAAATACAAAGGTGAAATCCCTCTAATCTATTTTTCTTGTGAAGAAATTGGTCATATTGCTACCAAGTGTCCCAATAAAGAGAGCAAGGATGAAAAGAAATCCCACAAATACAAAGGCAAGAAGTAATTCAAAGGCCACAAATCCTACAAGGAAAAAGGTAAGAAAACTTGTTTCATGGTTAAAGAGTCTGATAATAGTAAATATGAAATGGTGTACATTATTGTAAAAGATGAATCTAATGATGAAGAAGATAAGATAGCACTTATTTTTCATATTAGCAAAAATGATACATGGATTATTAACAGTGGATGCTCACATCATATGAATGTTGATAAAAAAAATTTAAAATTTTTGAATATTATGATGGAGGTAGTGTAAGGTTTGGGAACAATGAACCTTGTTGCATAAAGGTAAAAGGTTGTATCTCATTAACCAATGAAATTGTATGTGATAATGTCTATTGGGTTGAAGGACTAAAGCATAATCTACTGAGTGTGGCACAGTTGAACAACATTGGATTCAAGGTAGAATTCATGAATGGTAAGGCAAAATTGTTGGATGACAAAGAAAATCTGGTTGGATCAGGCAAGCAAAGAAAAAGTAATCTATTTTATCTTGAACTTGGTGAATGCTCATGTTTTATTGCTCAAATACAAGAAAGTTGGTTATGGCATCGAAGATTATGTCATGTAAACTTTGATAATCTAATCAACATAAGAAATATTAAAGAGTAAGAGATATTCCTAGCTTGAAGAAACCTAATGTTGGATTGTGCAAAAATTGTCAAATTGGTAAAATGGGAAAGACTAGTTTTAAGAGAAAAAACTATCAGTCAAAAGAAGTCTTGGAAATTGTGCATATTGACTTATGTGGACCCATTGGAATACAAATTCATAGTAAAGAAAATGTTTTCATTCTTTTGTTGATGACTATTCTAAAATGATGATTGTGATGTATCTAAAAGAAAAATCAGAAGCCTTTGAGAAATTCAATTGGTATCTGGCAAGAGTGAAAAAATAAACTGGAAAAAGATTAAAGTGTTTAAGATCAAATAGAGTTGGTGAATTCATCTCCAATGAATTCAATAATTTATGCATTGAGAGAGGAATCAAAAGATAAATATCAGCCCCTAGTACACCTTAGCAGAATGGAATAGCTAAAAGAAGAAATAGATCCATCATGAATTGTGCCAGAACAATGATGATTGAAAAGAATGTTGTTATCAAATACTGGAAGGAAGCTATCAACACTGCAGTTCATACCTTGAACTGAGTTTAATTGAAGAAAGACTCTAACCAAACTCCCCATGAACTATGGTATGGCTACAAACCTAATGTAAGTTACTTGAAATAATCTAGGAAAGGCAAATTTGATGGAAAAGGTGATGAAGGCATATTTCTAGGATACTCTTGTAGAAGTAAAGCATACAAATGTTTGAATTTTATCACTCATAAGATAATAGAAAGTGCACATGTAAGAATTGATGAGTTTGTAGAAAGAAGTGAAGAAGAAAGCAAAAAGGAGCCAGAGGATTATAGAAGATTCATCTACTATGAACTTGATACCCTACCAAATCTATTTGAGAGAAAGGAGTTTTCATCTCTCGAGCTCCCCAAATCTCTAGTGATTATTGAGTTGTAGTAAATGCAAGCTAAGTCACAGGGACCTGAGTCACATTCAGAGGCTACCAAGCTAGTTCAAAATGAGCCTAATGAACCCAAGCCACAAATAGAAGGACCTAAACCTAAAGCTAAAGTTTATACTAAAGACAATGGAATTCATTCAAAAACTAAAGAACCTGTATTGGCAAAATATGTCAGGAGGCATCATGCACCTGATTAGATCACTGGAGATAATCAAATGGAATAATGACAAGAAGAAAATTAAAAGGTACATGTTTACTTTCTAAATTTTAACCAATAAATGTTAAAGATGCTTTGGAAAATGAAAGTTGGATTGAGGCTATGAATGAAGAGATAGAACAGATAGAAAAGAACAATACTTGGACTCTTGTTCCTAGGCCTAAAAATAAAAATGTAATTGGCATAAAATGGGTATTCAGAAATAAGTTGAATGAAGATGGAAAAGTCTCTAGAAACAAAGCAAGACTAGTATGTAAAGGCTATTCTCAAGAAGAAGGTATTGATTATGGTGAAACCTTTGCCCTTATTGCAAGATTAGAAAGTGTTAGGACTCTACTTGCATATGCAACTCACAGAGGATTCAAAGTATATCATATGGATGTTAAATCTACATTCTTGAATAGAATTCTTGATGAGGAAGTCTACATTAAACAACCAGAAGGTTTTGTTGATCTTGACAAAAGGGACATGGTCTGCAAATTACACAAAGCATTATATGGTCTCAAACAAGCTCCTAGAGCCTAGTATGAATGACTACATAATTATTTTTTATAGATTGGTTTCCAAATAAAAAATGAGAACAGTAGTCTGTATATCAAGGAAAGACTAGATAAGAAAATTGTGTTGGTAGAAATATTTGTTGTTGATACCCTATTTATATGAAATGATGACCTATGCAAAGCATTTTTAGAAGAAATGAGTAAATAATTTGAAATGACCATGTTTGGTGAGATAAAATTCTTTGTTGGATTGCAAATTCAGCAGAACAAAAAAGGTATCTATATCACTCAATCTAAGTATATCAAGGAGATAGTAAAGAAGTTCGGAATGGAAGATTCAAGACTAGTTGGAACTCCCATGTCTACTAGATATAAGATTACCAAAAATGATAACTCCAAAGAAGTAGATCAGACCTTATACATATCAATGATTGGGAAATTATAGTATGTAGTACATACAAGGCCTAACATTGCCTTAGCAGTTGGGATAGTGGCAAGATTCTCAACAAATCTCAAAGAAAACCACATGATGTCAATCAAAAGAATCATGAGATATCTAAAAGGTACTAAAGATTATTGTTTACGTACAAACTTGGAAGAAATCTAGACTTAAAGGTGTTCATTGATGTTGATTGGGTAGGAAGTCTTGATGACAGAAAAAGCACTAGTGGTGGACCAATCTTCCTTGGTAAAAGACTGGTATCTTGGACAAACAAGAAACAAAATTGCACATCCCAATCCACAATAGAAGTAGAGTATGTGGCAATAGTAGTAAACTATTCTAACTTTGTTTGGTTCAAATAATTGTTGAAAGGAATGAAGGTTAAAATCAAAGATCTAGTAGTCATATATTGTGATAACACAAGTGCAATCAACATATCAAAGAATCCAGTGATGCATTCCAAAACAAAGCATATTTCTATAAAATATCACTTATTAATAGAATTAGTGTAGGATAAAGAATTCAGATTGGAATATGTGAATACAAAAGAATGGATTGCAGACATATTCACCAAATGATTACCTAAGGATGCATTCTTGTATCTAAGAGGTAAGCTACGAGTCATTCCCCTATCTGAAGCTCATTAAATAAAGTTTAGTGAGGCATCAATAGAAACTAAGTTTAAGATCAATTAGTTGATGCAATATTGACAAGGGCATATTGCAGATGAATTAGTACTCAAGGTACATTGATACTAAATTGAACTATTGTCTTTGGCATGTGTTGTCAAAGAGGGAGAAGTTCTTTAAGGTAAGAAAATCTAAAAAGGAGAATTCTGCAAGAGGGAGAAATTATATAAAGAAACATCAAAAGAGAATGAACTTGATAGAAGATTGTTGCAAACAAAAGTTTACTGATAGAGGGAGTCTTGTTCTCAAAATTTCATTGTGCTATGACATGTTGTGTTGCCATCAATGCCAAAGAGAGAGATTGTTGGATACAATTGATTAATTGTGTGGTGTCTTTGATGTTACACAAATGTCATATCAATTTTTACTCAGTGCATGTCGAGCTCACTTGGTTAGTGAAGACAATTTTCTATGTCTACCAAGCATTCCTATGCAGAAGACAGTGTCTATCGAGTTCACTTGAGCATTGAAGGAATTCATGCAAAACAAGAGTGTTATCCAAGCTCACTCAGTTAATGAAGGGAAGTTGGATGAAATTGGTGTTGACTGAGCTCACTCGGTCATGAAAATATTTTCATTAGTTCACAACGTTAAATAAGGTTTTGTTGGTTGACACAGGAAATTGCTTCTAAGTTAATTTCTACCGAGCTGGGTCAGCTAACGAATGATTTTTTTATTTTGGCATATTAAGCTTAATTGATTTGTCTATTGGTTCTAGCCAACTATGGTGATGAATATTAGTTATTCTAAATTTTATTTGAGTCGACTTAACAATATGAAAGGTATAAGTAAAAGGTCAATTTGTGATTTCAAAGTGTGCAAATTGTAATGTATGAATTGCAAGAGATGAAGAGAGGAAGCAAATTTGAAGGATAAGTAGTATATCCTTATGGAGTAGAAAAGCCATATTTGATCAAGAATAATTTATTACAAGCCAAAACAGAGATCTGTATTCAGTAATTCAGTTGCATCTCAATCAAGTCATCTCATTATTACTCTCTAACCATTGTAGTGGTGATCTAAATCTCTTAATAGAGTTGGTTTGATAGCCATTTGTAAATCCTCTAACAAGGTGGAAATTCTATTGAATTGTTTCAAGACCTCTAATAAGGCCACTACTAATAGGGTGATTAAATCCTTTAACAGGATCACACCTAATAGTTTGTTTTGTAACCTTTAACAAGGTTGGCTCCTAATAGGGCTCACTTCAAAAGAGTGAAAAATAATAACTAGTTACAATTGGTGGTTTTTCCCATATTAGGTTTCCACGTTAAATCTTGGTGTCATATGTGTTCATGTTATTTCTTTCATGCCTAAAATTAAGATTAAGTAATCACTGACAATATCTTAAGGTCTGCAAAGTTCATTGGTTACTAAGTTGATTCAACATTTATCGAGTTACAATATTTTATGTATGTTTACCAAGCATCAATAGTATTTAGTTTTCATATTATAATTTCTATTGACATCTAAGGGATCTAGGATTTATTTTAGTAGTAACTGATTCACCCCTCCCCTCTTAGTTACTCTTCTTATATTTCCAACATGTTGATCTAATGGAAAGGAACATAACTCTAGAGGAAAATATAAATGAAGTAAATGAAGCCCAAAAGGAACTTGAAATCCAAGCCCTAAGGGTGAGTGATATACTTGAAAGAATGAAAATTATCAAGGAAGAAAAGGAAAGTATTAAAAATAATAAGAGAAATCTAAGAAAAATGATTAGAGATGAATGTGACATTATTCTCTAGATACAATAGGAAAATAATACAGTAAATGGATACATGAATGAAACAATAAAGATAATAGACATATACTTGCCAAAAATAAAAAACTAAGAAAATAAGTAGAAGATTTGAAAAAATATTCTGAAGGTTGAAAAAGAAGTTAATGAGATACTTAAAAATTTTCATATAAGCATGAAAAAGATTAATGGATGACTAAAGAGTCAAACAAGATCAAACAACACAATTGGTTCTAGATATACCAATAACAAAAAAATTGAATTTGATGAATCATCCCAACTGGTAGTAGAAAACCCCTGTAAGAAATACAAGGAATATGGCATCTTAAAAGGTAAGAAACCTACTTTTTATAAATGTTGAAAGCTTGAGCATACATCGAATGTCTACAAAAGAAAATGAATCAACTATCCAAGGAACACATCTTTTAATTATTAGTATTACAATTGCAACAACAATGAACATAAATAAAAATAGTGCCAAGAACAAATAACATTTCACAAAAATAAAAATTTGTTGGATATTTTATAAATGTAACCAATTTGGCCACAAAGATTAACATTGTAGAACAAGATCCTGTTGGTCCTAGAATGGTTTTGACATTTGAGTGTCAAAACACTTAACCACTTTCTACATTAAAGTCGAGTACACTATGTATGTCGAGCCATAGTATGTGCCGAGTCAAAATTCCAACAGGTGTCAAGCATTATACAGGTGTCGAGTGATATATAGGTGTCGAGTCAGAGTTGATGCGGAGCAATTTAGAATGCTACATATGCCAAGTGAGCTAGAGTCATACATGTGCAGAGCAAGATAGAATGCAATAGGTGTTGAGCAAAGCAAGATAGCATATGTGTTGAGCACTAGTAGTCCAGTATGTACTGAGTAACACAGAATTAGCATATGAGTTTGTGCCCTCACAAACTCAGATGTAAAATATTTTTGAAGATAACATAGGAAGATTTCGAAGGATGATAAGGATAAAATGAATCTTTTATATTTCCTATGTAATCAGCATGCAACCAATCAAAAAAATGGAGAAGGCATGCAACTAATGAGAAAATTGCAAGGAATGAGTAGGAATTCAAGATTCAATATGGATCATAGATCCATACCTAACCCTAAGTCTATGAATTCTTTATAAGGAGGCTTAGACCCCACAATTTTTTGTTGATGAAGGGAAGTCAAGGAAGTTGCTAAGCAGATAGCAAATTGTAGGACAGAGCAAATAGTAGGGGCATCACAGACTTAGTGAATTAAGTAGCAATTACACATCCAGTCGATTAGAACAAAAAAAGGGATACAAACAGATATCAGATCAAGAAAGGATCACATCAAAGTGAGTAGATCAAGTGCCTAAAATTAG
Organism: Cupressus sempervirens; assembly: GCA_028749045.1. Lineage (NCBI taxonomy): Eukaryota > Viridiplantae > Streptophyta > Pinopsida > Cupressales > Cupressaceae > Cupressus > Cupressus sempervirens. The sequence continues at coordinate 425,727,832 of CM053793.1, read as the reverse complement.
CAATTGAAGATTGTGAGCAATTAGGTCAAAGGTTTCTAATACTCTCTAGCCATTGTATTAGATGGTGAAAAGCCTATGTTGATAGGTTACCTTAACAGCTATTTTGTAGATCCTTTGAAGAGGTGACTAAATCCTTTAATAGGGTGACACTTCATGTAAAGTGTTTGTAAATCCTTTAACTAGGTCACTATTGACATAGTGTAAAGCCTTTAACAGGGTAGGTCTTTCACAAGGCAAACCATCAGAAGTGGTCAAACAATTATTGTTGCAGTGATTTTTGTGGGTATCATCCCCACCCCAGTTTTACCTTCTTATTCCTGGAGGGTTTCTAGGTAACCAAATCTAGTGTTATGTGTGTTGATGCATGTTTTTACTTTATGTTTACATGCATGCTTCTTATTTTTAGTTATTTATTTTAAAGGATTAGAAAAAGTTAAAAGTGTGATACTTCTGATTCACCCCCCCCCCACCCCCCCCACCCTCTCAGAAGTACTCTTCCCATTTGAATATTCCAACAATTGGTATCAAAGCTAAGGTTCTCACCAGGAGAAGCCTAATAGCTAAAAGAAAATGTCTAAAGATGGAAGTCTTCGAACTTGGGAAGATCATAGACAATCAGGTGATTGATGTATACCTCACTCTACACAAATCAGAAGAAGCCAGAGAAGAATTGAGAAAGTCCTTAAAAAGAAGGAAGGATATAGCCATAGCTAAAAATGACATACACTACAACAAGATTGATACCACAAAAGTGTTTTCCAATGGAGATTCCAAGGAATTTGATGCAACAATAGTTGAATTGATCGAGAAAAATAGAGCACAAGCTAGAGAAATTAGAATACTCAAGCTTGAACAAGAATCACAAGCCATAATGCTTTGTGAAATGATTGAACAAAAGAAGAGAGCTATTAAAGACAAGGTCATGACAGAAGATGACAAGAGAAATATTACCAATAAACTAGAGGAGAAGACAATTGAGTTTGAAAAAATCTCAAACATGCAGCTAGACACCTTAAGTCAGATGATGAATGCTCATCATGAGCTAAACATAAAGGACATTGAGATTTCCACCTTGAAAATGAAAAATGAGCAATTGCAGAATGAATTGAAAAGAGAGAAGGAGATAGCAAAAAACTTCAAAAAACCCAATTAGGCTATCAACTACTTTGAGCAACTACTCAAATCACCAAGGGCTAGTAATGATACTTCAGGACTTGGTTACACCAACACTGAGCAAGGAGAATCATCCAAGACTATAGAAGGAAGGAGTAACAAATGTAAGAATAGTAGACCTACTTGTCATTTCTATTGTAAAAAGGGACATACCTCTAATGTATGTAGGAGCAAGAACAATCATCAGCATGATAAGCCTAAAAATACAAGCTTTTTTCACAAGTGCAAAAAGAAAGGACATCAAGCACATGAATGTAGAACCAAGACCATGAGGACACAAAGATTTGAAGGTCACTACTACAACTACAAAAAATATGGACATAGAGCATTTTAATGTAGATCAAAGCCTATGTGGACACCCAATCAGCCTACAAAAGGAAGAAACCATGGTCATCACTATAGCTGGGATTACAACACTAGGTATAGTTGTCACTATTATCAGGAGTATGGACACATTCCTAAAAATTACATAAGGACACATTTTAGAGGGAATTATAGTAGATGGTTAAGTCAAACTACATTATTTAGTTGCTTGAAAATTGGTCATATCAACAGGAATTTCCCAACAAAGTCAAAAGCACCCAAGATAGAAGTCAACAAAGGAAAAGAGAAGGTTGATGTTGAACAAATAAGAGGGCAAATGAACAAAACTTGGAAAAAGAAAGATGAGTGCAGCACATCAAATGGAGAGATCACTTCACCCATGAGGTCAAGTGATCACATCTCATCCAACTAAACAAGAATAGGTGTATGGAACTAATATACAAAGTTATATCATACATCAGTTCCAAGACAAAGAAATACTGCAAGGAAGAAATCTATATGAAAAAAAATGCCAAGACAAAATTTAAAGTTTTTACAAATATTGTTGAACTGTCCTTAGATATCGAGTGAAGCTCCAATGGATGTCAAGTTTCTAATAGTGACCGAGTTGATAGTTGAAGTCAAGTGTAATAGAAATCTAATGGAGACCAAGTAAACAAAACACAATGGGAGACAAGTCATGGTGAAACCTTCAAGTGTTGAGTTTACAGCTGTATGTACTAATCATTTAATGCTAGGTTTTGATAGGTAGAAGGTTGAATTTTGATCATTTTTACACCATTCAAACATAGAGAAAAGACAAAAAGAGTGCAAGAGCAATCATATAGCAACCTTGAAGCCATTTGCATCGATCTCAACAGTAATTCAACATACATTTCAACGATCTAAGGTATTTATAAAGTGTCGACCTACCCAGAGTTAAAGTTTTTAATACATTTAAACCCTAGTTCAATATAATGGCTTCTAGTTCAAGAAACCCCAAAGGAAAGGGAGGTCATGAGGTCCAATTTGTTAGTAATAAGGTAAAACAACCCGAGTTTAGGCCAATCCCTAAAGTTGCCTACAAAAACTAATCTAGCTAGCACATTGTCTATCATTCCACCTAAAGTTGTCATGGTACAAGATGTGAGAAAGTGTTATAATTGCAAGATAGGTGCAGTAGGTTATCTTGAGATATTCCAATCCTATGACAAACTATTCAAAAACAAAATTCTAAAGGATGAATTCCAAATAGTTGAGAAAAAGGGTTTGACCAATGCCCTAGTTTACCCTACAGATTTTAAAACTAAATGGATACAGATTGTCCTCAGCAGAATTCACAATGGATGTTTTTGGCTAGAAACAGAACCAGTAAAGATTACAAAAAGGATAGTGCATAGGGTTACAGGTTTCCCAACCCTAGATCGGCCTAAGGCGCTGCGCAGTGATTCCGAAGAGATAATTGAAAAGAATATAGGAGCCAAATGGAATAAGAGGGGTATGACCATTGATATTGTAGTTGATCCTCTTCTAGATTTCACAGTGAGAGTGATTTCTCATAAATTCTATTAATCCAATAGATTGAACAGTGTGCCATGTATAGTTGATGATGTAGCCTACAAACTGGTAAAGAAAGATCACACATATGATCTGTCAGAACTAATGCTGCAACAAATAAATGAAAACCTAGGAGCAATAAAGAGATCAAAGGTGTTCAATGCAAATTTGGTTTAGTTCTTATGTGTATATTCTTTTATGTTATGGAAGAGTTTCCTTCTATTGGAAAGGTGAATTGGAACCCTAACAAAACTATAATTACACAAATTAATGTGTTCATTGATCAGATGGGTGACAATTTTGAGGCCCAAATGATAAGCTATTTTGAGGATTTTAAGAAATAAATGAAGAAAAGGGTTAGAATACTAGTTTCCCTAGTGGAAAAACACATCAATGACATATGCTTTTTGGTTGAAATTGATTATACCTACATTCAGGTAGCAATACCAAGAGTAAGATGGCTAGGGCCATTGGGATATGAGCTTGATATAGATGAAGCCTCAGCAACAATCATAGTATTGCTTGTAGAAGAGATAGATAAGAAGGCTCCTCACTTTGGCACATATGATGTTGTCAAATCCAAAGTTGAAACTAAATTAAAGATAGCCTCTATTACTAAGAAGAAAGATAAATTAGAAAAGAAAATAAAGAAGAAGGTGGTGAAGAAGAAGGAAGAGGGGGAGGAGGAGAAGGAGAAAGTGAAGAAGATGAAGAGCAAGGGCAAGGCCCAATGGAGTCGACCCAGAGCTTAGGAGAAGAAAAACAGGAAGGTGTCGTGGAAGAAGAAGCCAAGGAAGCACCTACACTAGCCGAGCAAAAGAAAAGAAAGGCTAAAACTTAGCCTCCAATTCAGCCCAAGCCCAAGAAGGTCACTAAGCCTGCATAAGCCAAGCCAGCACTAGCAACATGAGCTAGCACAAGGGCATTCGCATAAAAGGCCAAAGAGGCAAAAAAAGAGAAGAAGAAAGCCACTAAACATCTTGATGAAATTCCAAAGAAGAGAAGAAAATATGTGGCACAACTAGACATAGATGATGAGGAAAGAATAGAGTCAGAGGATATCCACCAATTCAAAGTGGTAAGTCATCCTCCCAAATCTGCCTTAGACAAAATTTGTGTAAATGTTAGGAATGCAAATTTTAATTATTTGAAAAGTCTTGATTTCAACAAGTTAAGTAGAGAAAAAAATAGATTAGAGGAATCAGTATATGCCATGATGGCTAAATTCAAAAATACACCTCTAGAGCTAGACAATACCATGCCTAGAGAGCTATATGAGATAATTGAAAATAAATAGCATTATTGTCTGAAAATGAAAAAGGAGATCAGAGAATCTACCTTAGCACAAGTGATGCCTAACTTGATAAGACGTCAAATAACAAAGGCTAATAAGAAACATGGTGGAAAATTTGCACCTAAATATAGAGCCTTCAGCATCCTACAAAACAAGATTGAGGATGTAGTAAATAAATCCACACAATTGTGGAAAAAAATTTACAAAATAACTAATGACAAGGAAGAGGAAGCAAATAAGGCAAAACCTAGTACTAAGGAAAAGGAAATAAAAGCAAAGAAAGGAGAGGAAGAGAAGGATGCAACAGCAAGAATAGATGAAGAAAAGAAGAAAGAGGAGGAAGATAAGAAAGATGAGAAGGATAAAGAAAAAGGTGAGGAGGAAGAAACTATGGCATTAGCTAAACAACAGCAAGAAGAGGAAAAGAGTGTGCAAGACACACAAATGCCACCTCCTAGCCCTCCTCATGTAACCATCGCACCTGTAGACAAAATAATTATTAAGGATGATCCTGACAATTCAACTCAGAACATCAATCCCTTAACTACAAAGGATCTCTCCAAGATCCTTCACTAATCCACTCTACAAGCATAGTTATGCACAAACCCTATATTGGTGAGTGTAGATGAGCTACAAAAGGTAGTAGCAGAACCAAAACAAGACAAGGTTAAACCACAAGAACCACCTTTCACCTATATAGCTACTAGCATGAAAAATTGTATGCTTCCACCACCTACAGCAGTAGGTGATACTTTATAGAAGCCAAGCATAGAAGAAGGGAAGTCAAATGAGAAGGAAGATACATCAAAGGAAAAGGAGAAGGTTGTTATCCAAACATCGATAGAACTACCAAAAACTAGCACTCCTATAAGAACCCTTTAGAATCTAAGCACTGAAGCCATACCTTTGCAAATCTCAACACCAAGCTCGAGCTCAACTGGAGTGGCCAGGGTACTTCACTATGGAGATCCTAAGTTAGATGAAGACATTGTAATACCTGCTTATAACTCCAAGATCATCACCATGGATTAAATCATAGAAATGCAAGATGCATTAACCAGAAGGAAGAGGTAGGAAATACTCAGAAAAGAGTATAAACATAGGCAAACACTACATGAGATTAAGGACATCTTTATGGATGCCTTTAGCTTGCAATCACTAGATGAAGCAAAGCCCATAATAGAACAACTATATGATATACTTGACCAGGTCACTAGTGAAGACCAGGATACAAATATTAAACTTATGGAATGGTTTGAGAGGAAATTTCAAGGGAAAAAAATGAGAAGATATCAAGTGGTATAGCACTTTAACAAGTTGAATTGGCCAATAAAATTAACAAGGTCAAGCTATACTTGAGAACATTTTCTCATTGTACAAAAAGTTGTGTGGATTTTCCAACTTCACATAGGAGAAAAATCAAAGGATATTCAGCTTGGAGAGAAATTTGAAGATTTCTAGCATGCAATTGCCAAGGGATCTAGCTCAAAGTGAGAAGCATTTTGCCCAATCACTTCACACTTAAAGAGAGTTAGCTACATTAGCAAGTGAAGAGGCCAATATAAAGGCCAAATTAATGTAGATTCAATCCTCCATAACCCCACATTTGGAGGTCCTCCACAAAGAGCAAGTCTATGCTGAAACTATCTTAAAGAAAGATCCTAATCTTTCTACATTACATGGACTTGTACATCTTGCTACAGAGACTACCATCCAGCACAAGTCACTAGACACTGCTTTGGAGAATTTGGATGTAGCTCTAAAAATAATAATGGAGGTAAACATCACAATTTTGGACAAATATTACTCCTTAGAGCCCTTTGACATAAGTGTCAAAAAAGGGGAGAAATAATAAGGAAGATAGGGGGAGAAATAATAGTAAAGATATATCTAAGGAGAAGAATACTAAGTTTTGATTACATTCTTTCATGGGGAGAAATAATTTTTTGAGGGAAATATGAATAAAACTAGCAAGTACAGACAGAGTCAACAAAACTACTCAGCACACAGGTATAGGGTAAAGACAAAGAGCATCAGGCACATCTAGCACAAAGTTTTGGGAAACAAGAATGAAATGGTATAATCAGCTCAAGGGAGTTATAAGAATATATTGGATAGGGTACTCATAAGGACATATTAGTAAGGTTTAGTTAAGTGTTTTTGACACTCATGTCAAAGGGAGAGATTGTTGGTTCTAGAATAGTTTTAACATTTGAGTGTCAACACACTTAACCACTTTCTACATTGAAGCTGAGTACACTATGTATGTCAAGACATAGTATGTGCCAAGTCAAAATTCTAATAGGTGGTGAGTCACTTTAGGTGTCGAGCATTATACAAGTGTCGAGTGATATATAGGTGTCGAGTCATGGTTGATGCCAAGCAAGTTAGAATGCTACATATGACAAGTGAGCTAGAGTCATACATGTGCAGAGCAAGATAGAATGCAATAGGTGCCAAGCAAAGCAGGATAGTATATGTGCTAAGCACTAGTAGTCCAGTATGTGTCGAGTAACACAAAATCAACATATGAGTTTGTGCACTCATAAACTCATATATAAACCATTTTTGGAGCCGGCATAGGAAGATTTTGAAGGATGATAAGGATAAGAATGAATCTTTTATATTTCCTATGTAATCATCATGCAACCAATCAAAAAAATGGAGAAGGCATGCAACCAATGAGAAAAATGCAAGGAATGAGTGGGAATTCAAGATTCAATATGGATCATAGATCCATACCTTACCCTAAGTCTACAAAGTCTTTATAAGGAGGCTTAGACCCCATGATTTTTTGTTGATGAAGGGAAGTCATGGACATTGCTAAGTAGATAACAAATTGTAGAATAGAGCAAATAGTAGGGGCATCACAGACTTAGTGAATTGAGCAACAATTACATATCCAGTTGATTAGAACAAAGCAAGGGATATGAATAAATATCAGATCAAGCAAGGATCACATCAGAGTGAGTAGATCAAGTGCCTAAAATTATCAATTGAAGATTCTAAGCAATTAGGTCAAAGGTTTCTAATACTCTCTAGCCATTGTATTAGATAGTGAAAAGCCTATGTTGATAGGTTAGCTTAACAGCTATTTTGTAGATCCTTTGAAGAGGTAACTAAATCCTTTAACAGGGTGACACTTCATGTAAAGTGTTTGTAAATCCTTTAACTAGGTCACTATTACAGTGTAAAGCCTTTAACAATGTAGGCCTTTCATAGGGCAGACCATCAGAAGTGTTCAAACAATTATTACTGCAATGATTTTTGAGGGTATCATCCCCACCTCAGTATTACCTTCTTATTCCTAGAGGGTTTTTGGGTAACCAAATCCAGTGTTATGTGTGTTGTGCATGTGTTTACTTTATGTTTACTTATTATGTTTATATTGCTTCTTATTTTTAGTTATTTATTTTAAAGGATTATAAAAAGTTACAAGTGTGATACTTCTGATTCACTCCCCCTAGAAGTTCTCTTCCCATTTGAATATTCCAACAAAGCCTTATTCACAAGGAAATAGATAAGCACCACATGTAATGAATGTGGATAATTTGGATACACAAAAATGAATTATAGATACAGAATTCAAGAGATAAGACATCTATTATAAATATGGTCATATAGCATACAACTGTAGGTACCAAAAAATCAATAATGACAATTACAAAGGGAAAAAAAAGTGAATCAAGAACTATTCAAAAATAATATGAAGTAGACTTGGGTTAAGAAGGAAGATGGGAAGAGATCCATGAGAAATTATCCAAACTCAAGTCAAAAATATATGTCATTGAACTAAGAAAGTATTTCTTAGGGACCTATAAGGAATGGTTAAATTTATTTTACCCCTTATGAGAAGAATAATTGAAGAACATTAGATTATGCTTTAGTTAATGAACTCAATAAAAAGACACATGGTATCGAACATTATTAATTTTCTAAGATTGAAAGAACATCTATTGATGTAAATGAATAATTATCAAAATTTAAGTATCACTATTAGTAAATGAAACTAGTAATAGATAGATAGAGTGTTTATAGGTAGAAAAGTTACTATTAAGGAGCATTTATTGCATAATTATTTTTTTATACACTTTTGAGTTAATAAATACATATCAATTCCATCCATTTGGCACCCTACTTTTTTGAAGCTATAGTTTGAGCAAGAAAACCTAAAATAACTTAGGGAAAATAGTTGTGAAAAAGTATTAGTGAAATTTTCATAAGTGATCAAAGTATTTGTGCCCTAACTAGAAGAATCTATAGAAAATTTATTTTTAGCAAAAAGTATTTGAGTGTTGAGGTTGAATAAAATCTTTTAAGAAAATGCCATCTATAATGCAAACCCTGGATGTTGTAGGCATCAATGAAGAACCAAAACTAAAATTCAAGATAAATCCTCTAAAAGCTATAGAGAAAGACGATGCAAGAGATTTGTTGACATTACCACCAAGGGTATTATTGATTGAAGATATCAGCATTTATTCACAAAAAAATAGTTGTATTGGAAGACATAGAGATTAAAAAAAATGTATAAAAAATAACTTTGCGAGAATAAAGTAGTAAAGAATGAATTCAAGCACCTAGAAGCTCAAGATCTCAAATATATGGCCCAGATGCCTAAATTATTTGAGGAATGGATAAAATATGTTTTGAGTCATGTACATGACTGGTCTTTATGGATTGACAAGGATAAACTAGTAAAAATAACAAAGGAAATTATTCATAAAGTCACTAGATTATTGATACAAGGGAAAAAATGTTCCATGTGTGTGAGTAACATGGAGGAGCTAAAGAAAATAACTATAACCACCTCAAATAGAAGAGCCATGTGCTTCAATAAGGTCAAGGATGATGACACTCATTTTTCCACTATGATCATAGGATATAATTGTACACTCGATTTGTATCACACTCTAAACCCTTCTATCCAAGGGATTCCATGAGTTCAGAATGCTTGGATGTTAGCTTAGAGCTCCCTATCCATGGAGTGCAAGGATGCTTAAGATAATATGCAATGGGCTCTCAGCCAAGCCTTAGAATTGCATTCCTTGCTAGTAAACCATGCAATGGGAGGTTCCAAAGACAAGATGCAAGAACAAAAATGTCCCCAATGAGTTCCTCAAGAATGCAATGCAAAATTTAGATTAAGCTATATGAATATGCAAAATGAAGCTATAGCAACAAGATGAGACATATTACAAATCCAACTATTAAGTTATGTGATTTAAGTTATTACAAAAGAGAACTAAGCTAAATGTAACTACACTAAAATGCCATATGATTCTAAGATAACATGTGAGGGATGAGAGAATGAGATGAGAAGTAGAAGTTCTCCACAATAGCTCTTCAAATATTCAAATGATAAACCTACAACATAACAATACTCAAGAGTGTGGATCCTTTTACAAGGGGAGAACTCTCTCTTGTAAGTCATATGGATAGTGGAGATCAAATTCAAAATGATGGATGATCAAGGGTGGAGTTTGAAAATAGGATCGTTCCATGTGCACACACAAGTCAACCAATAAAATAGAAGTTGACTACCCAAATAAGACAAAAGTCACAATGCCTTTTCCTTTAAATTTGTAAAATAGAAAAAGGACTTTATATGTGCACATTGAGTGGGTTAGAAGAATGGGTTCTTTTATTTAATTAAAAGGAGACATGTTCTTTTAATCAAGTAATGAACTTAGGATAGTATAGTCAAATTATAGGTTATAATCAAATTAATAAATTTTAGTATTTTGGTCTAGGTAGATGATTAATTAATTTAACCAAAATGATGAGAAGGGGGCTAATAGTAGGTGACCATTTTTAGGTGATTACATTTTCCCCTTTTTGACTATTGTGTGATTAATTTGGGAACACATTGCGTTAAAGAAAACAAAAGCCAAGTAGGCATCAATAGAAAGAGATATTTGATTCTGAAGAATAAAATGTAGAAAGAGATAGCAAATCCTAAATTTATGGCCTGATAGTGATAGTACTAAACACTAGGAAAGAGATGATGTCAGCACTAAAGAAGAATGTTAACACCAAGAAAACTAGATAGATCGAGTGCAAATGAAAAAGATCAAACATATGCTCCTAAGAAATAGATAATTGTAGCAAGTGATGATAGAGTATTTCTACCCCCTTAGGATTGAAATAAAAATGAGGTAAAGGGGATATAGAAATGAGCTAGATATGAGAAAATTGAAATGTAGAAAAGTCCACGATGATAGATAGGTGATTAGAACCAAAGAGTGACCACAAGGAAATGATAGAATGCCCCAATTTGACCAAAGTTGACCACAAAGGATAAAGCATGAAAATTAGATCAATTCGAGTAGAAAGGTGATTTTAGATATGGAAATGTGAATTGGAGTAGACATAAAGCGTAGAAGCGGAGATTCAAATATTAGACATCAAAAGGTCAGCTAATTGCATAGAATAAGGTAGAATTTTAAAATGTAATTTTGATTATCAAGATGAACTTAGATTTCAATTTCAATCCTGAAAATGGATCTAGGATGTTGAAATTACCAAAGGTATAATTTTTGCAAAATTCTAAGGAGTTTGAAAAATGGGTCAAAATTAGATTGGAAAACTATATAAGGGGCCCAAGTGTCATTTTCAAATCATTTTGTCTTTTATGATTTTTGAGAGCTTGTGAGGGATCAAGAGAGAGCATCATAGCTTTTACGAACATTCTAACTCACTGACACCATTTTGAGCACAGTCAATTGCACAACTAGCCAACTGACTATGAGGCGTCAATAAGTTTTTGACTTTTTGCCATTTTTAGAGCTTTTATAACCATTTTTTCATGATTTAGGGGCTAAATAAGAAATATTGTGCAATATTTTAAAAAGCATCACATGGGTACTTAAAAAATATCACACAATACTATACATGAAAAATTGTATCGCACAACTTGCATAAGGTTTATCACATGAGAAATACCCAAATATCAACTAAAAAAAATGTATTCCCTGGGTATATTGAAATATGTTGCATGACATTTGATCAGCATATTATGTCACCTACATATAGAAATAAATGTTGCATAGTCTATTTTTTGTGCTTTTTTGTTGATTTTTGCATGTTTGCTAAGTTTTATTGATGTTTTCCTATCTTGTGTTGTAGATGGTGTTTCCAACTCTTCACATCAAAGCTCCCAAAGTTATGGGGTTCTAGGTTTTAGGGTACCTTATTGATAAGGAGAAATCCACCATAGCAAGCATAGGAATGAGGTGGGTCATGCGGATGCCCTACATACGAGCGAACCACAAGTTGTTGACTATGCTAGTCAAGTGATGGCATAGTGAGAACCATAGTTGGCATAATCACCGAATAATCAGCGAGTTTCTACTAATCGCCGAGTTTTTGGGACTGGCGAGTTTTTCCCAAATTTAATCGCAAGAAAAAATCACCGAGTTTTTGTGAAAAAATCGCCGAGTTTTTGCAAAAAATCGGCGAGTTTTTCAGAAAAACTCTTTTTTTTTATTTTTTATTTTTTTTGTAAATTTTTTAATAAAAAAAAAAAAATTGTTAAAAACAAAAGGCAAAAAGCCTATATATATTATGTAAGATAAAGAGTTACAATATGCTAGTAGAGCTAGGAAGAGGAAAATGTGATTGTAATGATGTTTTTACTTCTAGTTTGACACAAATTATTTACTATTATGCTTCCCGCCATCAGCATTCAGCATGAGAATGTGATTTTGTACCCACTATGCATTTATATATATCTAAACTCTTGCTTCTTTCTTTTGTGTTCTCTATAATGAACTCATTGGATGCATCTTCTCATTGAAATTTGCAAAAAAATGTATTTTGAATTAAATTTTAGCAATTTTTTTAGGTTCCTGAGTTTTCCCGAGTTTTTTTTTTAAATGGCCGAGTTTTTCCCGATTAAACTTTTGGGGGGCTCGGCGAGTTTTTGGATTTGGCGAGTTTTCCAACTATGGTGAGAACAACACCTTTCACTTGCCTACTAGAGAGGTGACCATCAATTTAGAGGATGTGTATTGTATCCTTGGAGTACCCTATCATGGTGATCTAGTAATTTCTAATTTTGATTATTATTTTGCATTTTAAGGTTTTGATATCTATGCGAGGTATGTTGATGCAAGCTTTGGTTATATGTCATAGGTATACTATGATCAGACCCCAATAGAGGGGAGGGTAGTGATGTAGGAGATGTTCTACGATGTCACCATTTTAGATTGCCATCTGAGTTAGGAGCAACTCATTGATGAGTATGGTGTTGATCACCCACTATCATTTTCATTATGTTTGTTGGTTGCATAGGCTTTGGTTATCAACAAGGGCCAAAAGGGCTTCCCACTAGGATGGGGCAGACTGGCGGTAGATCTAATTACATGACTTTGTAGGATGGCATGGGGACTAGCCATACTCATGGATATGTATCACGAGTTGCATGAGGTGGTATACCATGAGGGTCACTCTTGGGTATGTGGAGCAGTACTAGCATAGATATGGGCATGGGTGCACATTATTGTGATTTGACCATGGGTTCAACCATGAGATCATAGCCAATCCTACATCTTTAGATATATAAGGTTTGTACTACAGACCCATAGTGGAGATGTCACATATTATCAACATATTTTTGATGAGTCGACAGCATTCATGTGGTGATTGTATCAAGATTTTCATAGATGGTCTGACTCCTAGGAGCTGGACTATATGTGGTATAGTAGACCAATAGTGGGCATGAATGTAGAGATAGTGGAGCAATTTGTGATTAGCCAAGTATGGCATAGTTCACAAAGAAATAGGTGGTCTTATTAAAGACAATGACTTATGCTTGGTTCCATTCAAATGAGGCACAAGGTTGGCTACCCATGCTAGATTATCAGATAGCCATCTGAGAGATAGAAACCTTGGTTCAGACGCCTTGGGATTATCAGTCAGATGTAACACATGCAGGGGATGACCCAACATATTTGTATGAGAGGAAGAGACATCCATTCCCTTAGTTCACATAGTGAAATGCTTTACCCACAGTAGTAAGACATGGAGGAGATGGTGGTGGTAGAGGCAGATATGGAGGCAAAGGGATGAGAGAGATGGAGGTCAAGAGTGGTTCCTGATTAGGGAGGAAACAGATGTGAGTGTAGGCCATGAGGGAGGAGGAGGAGGAGGAGATGCTATTATAATGGTGGAGAGCAAGGTGAGTGGAGGTGTAGATGGAGTAGCCAACCAGAGGAGAGGATAACCAAGATGGTAGGATACAGACTCTAGAGGTAGAGCTACAAGCAGCTCAAGTGACCATTGTTGTGTAGAACCAGTAGCTAGTAGCTACACAGGCAAAGGCTGACAGATGAGAGAAATCTCTTAGGGATGATTTAGCAAATGCTCAATGAGAGATGGAGTGGTAGATAGCTAGGGAAACCTACTATCATGGGGTATACATTGCTTCATTCCCTGCAAACCAATGGGTACTGATGTACTCAGAGAGAGTTGGGAGATCAAAGGGTGTAGTGCAAGCATCAGACAGGAGAGAGGCTCCGCCACCAGGGCTACCACTAGCTATAGAGGGTGGGAGTCAGTCTTAGGCCTAGGCTAACAATTTTAACCATTTTGTATTGTACTCCATGTATTTTGAGACAGATATCTTGATTTTGGATCTCACATTTGTATGTGTATTGTGACACATTGATATATATATATGATACTAGATTTAATCAATAGATTTTGCGTACTTGTTTCATTTTGATGGATGTTTTGATATTTAAGTTTTCATGTGATGTTTCAATTTCTTGGTCATGTATGTGTTGCTTTTATGCTCATGTTAATGTGGTCATGGATCACTCATTTATGATATTTAGCTCTCACATGCATTTTATAGACTTATGTTTTTAAAACATGTAACACTTGGATAGATCAAATGTGATTTTAAAATTAACCCCTTATGATGACAGGATAGAAAAGAGGCAAAATGAAAGATCAAGAAGATGAAAAGACATAATCAAGAAGAAAGAAAAGAAGGATATGAAAGCAATTAGTTGATATGTCCATGAAAAGATGAAGAGAGAGCTCTCCCCATATGTAGGAATGCAAGACTAAGCTAGAAAATGAACCTAAAATACAAGCTAATATACAAAGTGTTTTACCAGCAAGGAACACATAACATTTAGACTTTGATTTCATCATTGAGCATTTATTACAGATATCATGAGATCATACAAGCCTCACTAGCATAACTATGAGAATATGAATATGATCGATATCAAATAGGAATGTGGAAACCCAATCTAAGTATCAAACACATGTAAGTTGAGATGACTATTTGATTAGATTCCCTAGGTTTGATATATCAAGATTACACCTATATCAAGGCATAAGTTCTAGGATAACCCCCGAGTGCGATCTTGCAAAAAATAGTCAAGGATGATACATTTGTGAGTCAAGTGTCAAGTAGAACAAGTATGAATTCTCATAAACACCTTAGACGAACAAAGTATACCCACAAGTAGAAAACAAGTAAACATGTCCCATGCCACTAGTCTTCTAGTTCATGAAATCCTTGAAAGACTATTAGGGAGGGAACACATAGCAAAGAAATAGTCATAGACAAAACAGAAAGTAAGACAAAATTTTAGCATAGCTCAACAGTTTAAATGTTTAAATGTGTGTGTGTAAGTCACTTGGCCATTTCTTCAAGATTTGAATTTCATAATGAGAAATATCACAAAATTTGAGACTATAGGTAAGGTATCCAAAAAGTGTTGAGAAACACTCGATGTCACCAAGAAGTGTTGAAAAATGCTATTTTGCATTAGTTTCCAAAGAAAACCTTATGTACAAGGAGACCCTAATAGGCTAAGTAGTTGTGCCCCCAAGATGAGGACAAGGAGAAATTCCAAGTTAGGATAATGTGTTGCAGAGTGGGTGATTGAAACTGATAGACATAGGTGCAAAGGTCTCAAGTAGTGCATGTTTCCAAGTTTTCACCACTTGGAAAAATTTTTCAGGACTTTTTTTTTCATTTTGTTTCATTATTTAATTTTTTAAATTTTTTTGGTGATACATAAAAGCACCTATTGCTAGGTTTCACTAAGGTGATCATCTTTTCAGGACATCTTTAGATTTTTAGGATTTTCTTCAACATCATATAGATATGTACAAGATAGTTGAGTTGCGAGCCTCTAAGCATAGAACTTCTTCATACATTGATAGGCTTTGCAAGTTCTTCCCATTCAAGAGTAGATAGTTGATAAGCACCAGACCCAAATACTATTGTGATAATGTACTGGCCTAACCAATTAGGTTCAAACTTTCTCTTATGCTCTTTATGTTGCTAATTTTTTAGATTCTCTCTAAGCAAATTTACCCTACTTGAAACTCATGGGAATGGACCTTCTTGTTATATTGAGTAGACATGCACTTTTGATAAGCCCCTATGTGATCAAAAGTAGCCTTACAACATTAATCAAGAGTTTCCAGTTCCTATACTCACATAGCTCTATGGTCTTCATCAGTTATCAACCCATGTAAGGAGATTCACAAGGAGAGTATCTCAACCTCTAATGGGAGGAAAACCTCAAAGCCATTGACCAAAGAAAAAGGGTGGCTCCTATAGGAGTATGTATCATAGTTTGGTAGGCCCATAATACTGGATCAATCTATAAATGCCAATCTTTCTTTAACTTGTGAACTTTTTGGTGTAAGATTTTCAATAATGTTTTGTTGGAGGCCTCAACTTGACCATTCCCTTGAGGATAGTAAATTAAAGACCAATGTTGTTTGAGTCAAAATTTCTTGCACAATTGTTTGAGGTCCTTATTCTTGAATTGTCCTCCATTATCAATAACAATGAAGGAAGGAATGTCGTGGTGAAAAATTTTGTGATTCAGTATAAATAGGGCAACATGTTTGCCTATAGCAGTAGATAGTGGCACAACCTCAACCCATTTGGTGAAATACTCAATTTTTGTAATGATGAACTTGTGCCCACTAGATGAACATTGATGAATTTTTCCTACCAAGTGAAAGGCCCATTACTGAAATGGTCAATATTTCATAGAGGGAATAAGCTCAAATCTAGGGGCATGAATTAAGTTGCCATGAAGTTGACATTTCTTTTAAGACTTAGCATAACAGACAACATCAGCTTGCATGGTTGGCCAGTAATATCCCACCATAAGCAATTTCTCAACAAGTGCAAGGCTATTAGAATGTGCCCTACAAATTTCATCATGGACTTCAACGAGTGCCTTTTCAAACTCTTCTAGCTCTAAAAACCTAAGTAACATTCCATCTAGACCCTTCCTATACATGTCACTAGAGACCAAAGTGTAATGTGAAGCATTGTGAAGGAGTTGGTACTTTTGGTTGCATGTGAGGGTTTCAGGAATAACTTGATCACACAGGTAAGAGAAGATAGCCACACAGTGGGAGGAATCATGACCTACAATAGTGCAAATCACATGGTTATCCAAGGAAACATAAGTAGGATGTTGTAGTTCTTCCACCAAGAACTCAAATTGTGATTCATCTTCTTATAGTTGGAGGATAGATGCTAATGTAGCCATAGCATCGATAGCCTTGTTTTATACTCTAGGAATTTGTTGAAATGTCACAAAAGTGAAATAGTTCCTTAGAGTGTTGATCAACTTCTTGTAAGGTATCAACTTGTCATCTTTAGTTTGGTATTCATCATTCACTTAATTAATGAAGTTGGGAATCCCCATAGATGTGTATTTAAGTAATTCTCCATTCAAGAGCCAATTTGATCCCATTTGTTAGTGCCTCATATTTTGCAATATTATTGGTGCAAGGGAATAAGAGTTCATATGATTTAGGGATGGTGTAACCATGAGGCAAAATAAAAAAGATGCTTGCTCCTGCCCTATTCTGTGTGTGAAAACCATCAAAAAATATTTTCTAAGTTCTCTCAGGGAAGTACATAATTGAGGCATTTGGAAACTTAATTTACATAGGCATTGTATCCTCTATTGGAAAATTAGCCAATTGGTCAGCTATGGCCTACCCCTTGATAGCCAAACAACTAGTAAGCGTAGCTTTTCTTAACAAATATTTTAGAGGATCAATTTTAGCAATTAGATGAATCATATGTGCCAACATGTAATGTCAGAGTTTTTGAGAAGCAAAGACCACTGCAAGGCAGGCTTTTTCAATAGTGGTGTAGTTCATTTCATAAGCCACCAAAGTTTGACTGATGTAATATATGGCACATTCTTTACCAATTTCATCACTTTGGGTTAATAATGCTCCCAGAGAAGAAGTTGTGGATGAGATATACAAAATCAAAGGTTCTCCCAGATTGGGTGGCATCAAAACTAGAGGTATGGCCAAGTACCATTTGATTTGGTCTAGACATTGTTGGCAATCTTCATTCCAGATATGAGTAGAGGCTTTATGCAAATTCTTGTTAAAAGATTGAGCTTTATCAACCAATTGAGAAATGAATCTTCTAATGGATTGTAGATGTCCTTGTAGACTTCTAAGTTGACTGATATTTCTTGGAGGAGGCATTTCCATGATAGCTTGGAATTTTTTAGGATCAACCTCAATGCCTTTTGTAGATATAATGTAGCCTAGCAGTTTTCCAGATGTGACACCAAAGGCACACTTTATTAGGTTCAACCTAAGTTGAAATTGTTCCATATGGACTAATATTAGACTAAGCTCTTCAAGATGTGTGTCTCATTTTTTGGATTTAGCTAGTGTGTCATCAACATACTCTTCCATATATTTATGTATCATATCGTGGAATATGGTGGTCATTTCTCTTTGATAGGTAGCACCAACATTTTTGAGTCCAAAGGGCATGACATTCCAGTAGAAGGTACCCAAGGCACATGTAAAGGTAGTCTTTTCTTGATTAGCTGGAGCAATCTTAATTTGGTTATACCCAGAAAGTCCATCCATTATGGAGTACATTTCATAACCCATTGTCATATCCACTATCATTTCTATGTTGGGTAGTGGAAAATTATCCTTAGGGCATGCTTTGTTTAGATCTCTAAAATCAACACAAACGTGAATGGATTTTTCATGTTTAGACATAGGTACAATGTTAGAAATCCACTTTGCATAATCAATGGCTCTGATAAAGCTTGCACTTAGGAGTTTTTCCAACTCTACTTTGACCAAAAGAGCCACATGTGGATGCATCTTTCTCAGTTTTTGTTTAATAGGTTTTACACTAGAAGAGATAGATAAATAATGCATGATTAAATCTATATCAAGTCCTAGCATATCTGAGTATATCCATGCAAAATTGATCTTCTTGTCTTGAAAGAACTTGGCAAAACTCTCCTTTTCTTCAGTTGACAATGATTGAGCCACATGGATAATTTTAGGAGATTCCTTTGTCCCCAATTTGATAGGTTATGTAGGTTCAATGAGAACTGAAGATCTATCCTAAAAATAGCTTGGTAGACTACCAAGTACCTCATTTTTAGGTGCATTGAGGAGGTTTTCATCATTGGATACATCTTTGTTTTTACTTATTTTAGGTTAAGATACCACCACAAAGTGGTTTTCACCATTTGATCATTTGTTTTTTCTTTTGAGTTCATTACTAAGGTACTTAATATCTGATTTCATCATATTAATAGCAGGTTCATTGATAGGAGAAGTGATGGGTTCAATGGCATTTGAGTAGCAAGCGATCTCATAGTCATTATGAAAAGATGATATTTTAGGTCTTTGATGTTGAAAAAACCAATCTATGAGACCAAGGTGAATCAAGGAGAGTGATGTGGAAGCTTTTAGGTTGTTGATACAAAAGGATTCATCTCCAATGGCATGCGAAGTTGAGCCTATAGTGAATGTTGCAAAAGAATCTAGATTAGGAATAGACCTAGAGGGGCCAACATGGTCCACTAGAGTAGTTTACAAACCAAACCCATCTAACCATACACTAGACTCGTCAACACATTCAATTAGGTAGTATAGGCATGAATGACATCCACCCCTACTTAACAAGATGCATCTGATGTACTTTCCCTCTCATATTTTCTAGAATCTATGCTCAGATTCCTAGCAACTAGATGAGAAGTATTTTGTCTAATCCTACATCTGTTTAAATCCTTAAGGTTGGATTCAACTTGTAGAGGCTTCAACATCATTATTGAGAAGTAGAGGCTTCAACATTATTATTGAGAAGTAAGGCTTCAACATCATTATAAGTAGTTATTGATTCTTCTCCCCAAAGGAGAGAAGTTACAAGCATGAAATCCTCATCTTGCAAAGTGGTAGCAACAAAGGGAGGATCATCATCCTTTGATTCACCAAATATAAGAGCTCTTCTATCAAATGTGGGTATTTCATCTTCTAGCCCAAAGCGTAAGCCAGTAGTGTCTCGAGTGTTGTGACCCTCAGTATGACTTAAGGGCTCTGCTAGAGCCTTTTTGTTACCAATTAAGGACCCATGGCCCTAATAGCCCATATTTGTCAAAAGTTTATATCCTTTGTTGTAGTATTTAGGAGAGATGGGAGTAGTAACCATGACTTCCTTCTCATCTTCCTCTTCCCTATAGATCCAATCTTTGATTGCTTGTTCCTCTTTTTTTGCTTCTAAGGGAACAAAGGATTGAATAAAGGTGCCAAAAAAAAATCATTGTAGAAGTGGAAGGCTTATTTTTGGTAGAAGGTTTCCCAAAAGACTGAGGGGAAATAGGTAAAGAAACAATAGATTCTAGAGTGTATCCACTTATGCCTAGGCTTGTCATTTTTAATTTCTATTCACACTTTGTAAAGGACAGTGTTAGCTCATGAGAAGAGTGATTATGCAGAACCAATGTTTCCACAGCAGATAGCATATCAATAGACATAGAGTTGTCCCTAGGAATAATTATCTTACTATCATTGAAAGGGAACTTGATGCACTGATGGTACGAAGAAGGTATTGCTTGCAAATCATGAATCCATGGTCATCCCAACAAAAAATTATATGCAAGTGGTATGCCTAAGACTTTAAAAATGACATTTTTCTCAATTGGACCAACTCATATTGGAAGCACAATGAGACCTTTGGAAGGTCTTTCAACTTCATCATAGGCTTTGATATTTATCTTGCACCTAGGGTCAATGGAAAATTCAGACATGCCTAATTCTTGGATCATATTGAATGAGATGATGTTTAACTCTACACCATTGTCTATCAAGACTCGGTGAATGTGAGTATAGAAGATTTGGGCTTCAACATGGAGTGAGAGATTATGGGGATGACTGAGAGCTCGATCATCTTCTTTAGAAAATGTGAGATAGTGGGGTGAAGAGATATGGTTCACCATAAATTGAAATCATTCAGTGTCAACATCCATGGGAATATTGGCAAAATGTAAGGCCTTTTCAAGGATGTCCTTATGCAAAGGGGACAATTCTAACAACTCAAAAATGAAGATTTGAGTTGGGGTACATTACAGTTGGCTGACAAGGTCATGATTGGAGATTACCAAGGTAGTTTCTTGTTTAGAGGATGAAGCATTCTTAGGATCATTAGAAACTTTTAGGACAACTTTAGATTGCCCCATAGTAACAATGTTAAGTGGTTCACTCTGTGAAGAGGAAGATTCAACCAATCGAAGGACCACCTTAGGTTGGGTATTACTATGTTGGTGAGGAGCATTTGTCATTTTGAGGACAACCTCAAGTCTTCATCCTCATCCTCATAATTGTGCCATTTTTCATCATTAGATCTTGTCATGCATAGATACTCAACAAGCTCAAGCATGTTGATAACGTTATATGTGTTAGCATAGGCATAGTTGATCTTAGGATCATGATTCTTCTTAAGATCCTTGGAAGTTTCACCTTTCTCATATTTGGGCAAGGGTTTCTTGAAATCTTTATGGTCAAAATTTTTAACAAGACCATCTATAAGAACTTCACCAGCCTCTATGACATCTTGAATAATGTATTTCAATTTAAAATAGCGTTTAGTGTTATGATCTTTTCTTTTGTGATAAATGCAAATATTATCCTCTTGCCACCAAGGAGGTCAAATGGGTGGGTCATAGGGGCAAGAATTATCTAGTAGTGTAACCAAATTGTTTGCAATCAAGGTTTTTAAGACCACTTTGTAAGGCTCAACCATTGGTGTATAAACATGTCATTTTTTGGTAAATTGAGAGCTCTTGTCAGATGTTTGTGGTTTTGAACCTTTTTGTTGTTTTGTAGTATAGATGGTATTAGAAAGGTTAAACATAGGTTCCTTGGTCTTAGGAGTGTCCACTACTCCATCATTGACAACATATTTGTTTTTATTCCAAGGTTTGCCTTTGTCTTTTCCATTTCCATTGTTATTTTTGTCTTTGTTTACAACAATATCACCCTTTTTGATAGCAACATCCTCAATGTGATATGCACTCTCAACCATTGCATTAAAGGATGTAAACAATTGTTTTCTTAGGTCAAAGTATACCTTAGGTACAAGCATGTTGACAAAGATGTCAATTTTTTCAACCTCAGGAACTTGCAAAGGGTACCTAAAGTATAAGGATCTCAAACATTGAAGGTATGTTGCAAAAAATTCTCCCAATTTTTGTTTGATATTGCATAAGTTCAATATAGTCATAGCATGTTGAATGTTATAGGAGTATTGTTGGATAAATTATTGTTTGAGTTCATCTAAAGTTTTAAGAGAGGGAGTCAATTTTGTGAACCACTCCATAGCTTGCCCTCTTAGGCTCCTAGGCAACAAATTCATAACATAGGTGTCTACATGCATGAAATCCATGATAATAACATGAAAATGCCTCATGAGGGTCACCATTTCCATCGTATTTGTCATACTTAGGAACCTCTATTTCCTAAGGAAATGGTGGCATGTATAAACTCTTATCAAATGGAAGAGCAATATTGATTCAACAAATAAAGTTTTAGGCGGCTCTTTTGAAGTTTGCGATTGTGCAAGTTGTTTCCTTAATTATAGCATTTCTTCTCTCAAGATTTTAGACTCGGTGGGCTCTCATTTTTTGATTAATTGTTCTACATCAAAATCTTGAGGGAGTTTCCATCCCTTTTCTACCATATATTGGAGTATTGGTCCCCATTTTTCTCCAAAGCCTTGAGCATTAGTTTTTGAGTGAGCTCATCTTGTTGAAATTTTATGATATCCTCACTAGTGATCTCATCATCACTTTCATGATGTGATTGTGATTGTCTAGGCTAGGATGAGCATGCTCCCACATTGGCTCTAGGATTCCTTGGAGGTGTGTGATTGTCATTATTTCCACTAATGGGAATGTGTTCAAAAGGATTGCAATAATGGTCTCTTCCAATTTCCTCATTGCATGTACGAGGGTTAGACTCAGCTTGTTGATTAGATCTTTCTCTAGTGCGAATGGTTTCTAGAACTCTCTCATTTTCATGCACTTTCTCTACTAAGAGTCATTTGATTTCTTTAGGATGCATGATGGTTAAAATGTTTTCACCTGTGGGTGTGTCAAAGGTTGTTCCAAATGGGTTCTCAAAGCTGTAAAGTGGATTGTGTCGAATGTTGGTTGTTTGTGTTTGAGTAGAATCAAGATCTTCCATAAACGATTGTCTATGAGGGCACCTAGGTGGTGTCTCTAGTTGTTCAAAAATGAAAGGGGTATGACTACCATTACCAACTTGAAATCTAGTTTTAACTAGCATGTAAGGATATGTCTTTACTTAATAGGAAAATAGAAGTGTTTTAGATTTGAAGCTCTTAAAATCAAGAATAATCACTTGTCAAAGTAGAATAGATGGCTTGTCAGAAGTGCTCAAGAATTTTTAACACTAGCGATTCGAGCTGAGTGAGTGATTAAGAAGCTTAATAATGAATAACTAGCATAGAACGATAGCCAAATTTTCATTAATTACATTTTAAGACTTACATCTAATGGACTATACTCATATTTTCAAATTTGGACAACACCTAACATATAGATTTGAGACCAGACGCAAGAAGAAATAACCAGGTGACATTTCTCCAGAATATAGGCAAAAATGAGACAACAAATATCATACAACACAAATTGTAATACTCAAGAGACACTTTCCTCTTGGGTGACAGTTTGCCTAAGGCAAGGTGAAAAAGTTCAGTATACCAGGGCGACAAACCTTCAAATAGTTAGGAGACACAATTGCTGAAAAAAAATGTCGCATGACATTTCTCTAGAGAGTGTGTGATAAAATTCCAATTTTATGCAAAAAGGACAATTTTGATTCCAAATTGTTGTGTTTTGGTTTGACAGTCAGATAATTTTTAGATGACACAGTTCGAGATTTCAATTCGTGTTAAATAACAACAAGGTTTGCAAATAGTAGGGGTTTTTAGCATGTCTCAAACAATTGAACAAGGGTCAAAACAACCTTGCCAATACACATTTGTGATATTAGAACAACCTTCCTATCAATTTTATTGAGATGTTTGATTTGTGAGAATGTTTACATAGGTCAGCACATTCAAAAGCACTTGCTAAACAATCTACCTACAAGTCAAGGTTCATTACTCAACAACTTGGCCCACACTAAGTGCTCCTTCACCTCACACCAAGTGGTTTCCCACAAGAAATATTGGCTTTTTCATAGAAGTGTCATAAGCACAACCAAGGGAACATAGATGGTGAGTGTAAAATCTTGGGGTGATCCAAGTAGTCCACTAGGATCAATCCTTGCACCAAGAATTTGAGCAATAAAAATGGTAGCTTTTAACCTAGAGTGTTTAGAAAGGGTTTACGTTCATATTATTCCTCTTGCACCCAATTAATGGACACCCTACCTTACAGTGGGTAACAGACCTCATGGCCACAAGAGCACCTTAAGCTTTCTTCCTTGGTGTTTTTCTCATGGCCCCAATCCCACAAGTAATCACACTAAGTGAAGACAAACAATACGTCTACCAAGATTTTGTGTCCTTGATAACCTTGAGTTTATAGTGGGTTGGAATAGCTAAGTTTTCTTGTACCCACTTGGTTCATTCCTCTTGGTTGCCCAAGAGTATGCCCTCTAAATGTTTCTAGACTAAATAAGAAGTGGATCAACTTTTGAAAGTCAAGATTTCTGATTCACCACAAAGGGTGAAGAACATACTCTCCTATTCCAATCATTTCCCTAAACACACCAATAAACTTTAATTATCCCCTTGCTTTCAAAATTAAAAGGCAAGTCAAAATTATTGATTCACCACAAGGGTGAAGAGCATACTCTCCTATTACCAAAAAATATTGATTACAAATTTAATGTGCCTAAAAAATTGAAACAACTAGTAGTATTTCCACATATGAAATAAAAGAGAAAAAAAAGAAAGATTGGGGTTTTATGCATTGGGTAGCCCTACAATAAAACATTAGTAGCCCTTGTGCATTTGAAGCTTTGACATGTGCTCTTTTCAAGAAAATTATGTAGATTTTTTGAAGTAACCACCTATAAGCACAACCATTATTACCACAAGTTAGTTTGAAAATAACATGAAATCTACGAATAGTCTAATGTCAAATAATCATAGACCTGTAAAATTCAACAAGCAACAAGCAACAACCAAGAAACTGATGAAACAACTCAATCAAGAAGCAAATTCAAGTGAGGTGATAGTTTTTGTTGGAAATTTATCATGTGATACTTCATAGTATATTTGCACGACATAATCTTCCTGTGTGATATTTCTACCTAAGTAGGGCAACACAACTATCTATACTAGAGCAATAGAGTTTAGTATTAGTGTGTGATACTTCTATAAGAAAAGTATCGCACTATAGTACTAAGAAACGTCGCACGATACTTGAGAAGTATCACCTAAAACCTGTGACTATAAATAAAAAATTTAAAAAATTGTGGACATAATGTAGAAAATACAAAAATGTAGCAAGATGAAGAGAAAAACTAAGATGTTCTGCCCCATGGTGGGTGCCAAAAATGTACACTCAATTTGTGTCACACTCTAAACCCTTCTATCCAAGAGATTCCATGAGTTCAAAATGCTTAGATGTCGGCTTAGAGCTCCCTATGCATGGAGTGCAAGGATGCTTAAGATAATATGCAATAGGCTCTTAGCTGAGCCTTAGAAGTGCATTCCTTGCTAGTAAACCATGCAATGGGAGGTTCCAAAGACAAGATGCAAGAATACAAATGCCCACAAGGAGTTCCACAAGGATCTAATGCAAAATGTATATTAAGCTATATGAATATGCAAAATGCAGTTATAGTAACAAGATGAGATGTGTTACAAATCCAACTATTAAGCTATGTGATTTAAGCTGTTGCAAAAGAGAACTAAGTTAAATGCAACTACACTAAAATGCCATATGATTCTAAGCTAACATGTGATGGATGAGAGAATGAGATGAGAAGTAGAAGTTCTCCACAATAACTCTTCAAATATTCAAATGATAAACTTGTAGCATAACAATACTCAAGAGTGTGGATCCTTTGACAAGGGGAGAGCTCTCTCTTTTAAAGTCATATGTGGAGATCAAATTCAAAATGATGGATGATCAAGGGTGGAGTTTGAAAATAGGGTTGACCCATGTGCACACACGAGTCAACCAATAAAATAAAAGTTGACTTCCCACATAAGACAAAAGTCACAAAGCTTTTTCTTTAAATTTGTAAAATAGAAAAAGGACTTTATGTGTGCACATTGAGTGGGTTAGAAGAATGGAGTCTTTTATGTAATTAAAAGGGGACATGTTCTTTAAATCAAATAGTAGGATAGTATAGTCAAACTATAGGTTACAATCAAATTAATAAATTTTAGCAATTTGGTCTAGGTAGATGGTTAATTAAATTAACCAAAATGTTGAGAAGGCAGCTAAAAGTCTAGGTGACCATGTTTAGGTGATTATAGTAATCTGTAGCAATCCAACCAACCTGACAATGTGCCTAACATTGCAATATGGAGAATACATGAAATATCCAAGCTGAATAATGTCTATGATTTATTAGGTAAGGTTGATATTCAATTGTCTATGAATATGGAGTGTTTGAAAAAGGATCATCATCTATTTATTAGGTTTGGTTCATTACTTGTTTCCATATACTTTATATTAAAATGTTTTACCCTAGAATTGACAACGTGGAATGGAATGATGATAGACTCATAATAAACAAAATTAATTCTTATATTAAGCAATAGGGAGGAGAGTTTACAAAAGTAATGTGCAGTTACTTTACGTAATTCCATCTTAGAATGAAATCATGTTATCAAATACACAGATTCTGTATGTTTCTCGGTCAATACTAATTATTGCAGGATTTAGCTAGAGGAACCCAAAACGTCTTGGGTCCCAACCTTTGGTTATGAAATAACTAAGAAAGAGGTTATCAGTTGTGTTAAGTTTGCCTAAAAATTCTATAGCTAAAATATATGGAACCTACAAGGAAGCTTATTAAAGCACCATAAATTTGGAGTTGAATATACCAAAGATAATGAGGAATAAGGAGAAAATGATAAAAACACTTATAGGTTACTATGGTGAAGGCTCTAGTAGCACCACAATAGAAGTAATTGAACAAGATAAAGAGTTTAAACCCCTACCACTTCTAGCTACACTAGCCAATAAGAGAAAGAGAGCCAAAGATGAAGAAAAATTTGGGGAGTCATCAACCCTACTTGTCATTAAGGAAGTTCAAGACAATGATGAAGAGGATATCGAGATAAAGACTTCAATAACAATAAGAGAAGAACAACAAGAATAAAGAGTGATAAATACTACCAAATTGAAAGTATTTAAGAGAAGAAATACACAAGCACCAACAATAGAAAGAAGAAATACAAGGAGTCAGCCAAGGACTCCACCGGTCGTAAACAAGAGAAAAGGAAGTTAGCTCATGGGGAAAGGAGTTAGATAGAAAATGTATAAAATCCCTATAGATCCCTAGAAGATGATGCAATATACAATAAAGATAGGATTATTTGGGAGAATTAATCCCTTTTCCTTTGCAAAATTATTGGAACAATAAAAGAAAATGATTGAAGATACAATCATTAAACATTTCAGAGATTACACTAAATATCTAGGAGATGTGGTGGACAATATACCATAGGACCTATATGAGACAATGTTGGTAAGATGGAACTCAACATATCACATAGTTGACGAATTGAGAAAACAAAATTTAAAAGATGTATTTCTATAACTATCTAAGAATGATATTGAAATATGCATGGAAAGACACAAGTGAGCATTCAAAATGAAGAAATTAATTGCTATGGTTCTAGTTGATGAGGAGCACATACTATAGGAAGATCTTAAGAATTTATGGCATGAAGTATTGCAAGAAGAACTAAATCAAGCTTATTCAAAGGTAGGCACATCACATCTAGATAATACCTTTACTATTAATGAACTAATCAACAATGCATTGAGTGCACCTAATAATCCATCAAATATAGAGAAAGATATTAGTGACAACCCTAAGGAATCTACTAAAGAAAGGGAGTAGCATAAATATTTAGCATGAGTTGCTACAATAAGAGAATAATAAAAGGTCGCTACTATTATTAGCATTGAGCAAGGAGAAGAGTCATCCTAAAAAGGAAGAGGACATACAAAATAATGCATTGATAGTACAAATAGTGGAATTATCAAGCCACACTTTACTAACTATAGAGGAGGCATGCATAAACAAGATGAAGTATTGGGAACACAAGAATAGAAGCTTACATCTATTGAGTAGCAACGCTTGCCCCTGGTTGTACCAATAGATACAAATAAAGAAGACTTAGATAAGAAGCAACAAGATGAAGGTAACGCTGGTAATCTATTAGAAGGAACATATGACAAGAAGAAAGATAAAGATAAAAATTCACAATAGGTGGCTCATAATTCCAGCATAGATGAATCAAGTTTATCTGCTAGTGGTGATGCATAAAACAATGATGAGAAGAGATAACGATGAAGATGGTTGTAATGACAAGAAGAAGGATCAAGATACAAATAAGGAAATGAAATATGTCAAAGGGAAGAGAGAGAGAGAGAGAGAGAGAGAGAGAGAGAGAGAGAGAGAGAGAGAAGCATAATAAGAGGATCAAGATAGTGATCCAAAAAGAGATGATCCACAATGTGATATATTAAAACAAGATGCTTTGAAATAGAAGCTGAAAGATAGAGATGAATTTGGTTGAGTTTTGAAATATAAGACAAAAATATGTAGGTGAAGATTAGAAAGACTTTAAAAGAAAGTACTTGCCAAAAAATTGTACTTACTTGAAGATATAATGCTTGAGATTACTATTAAATAAAGGAAATTTTGTATGGAAACAAATGAAATGTTATCTTTATAAATTAAATGAATCAAGAATGGACCTTGGAGATCAATTTTCACAAGAAGCAACATAGAAAGTCAAAGACAAGGTTGTGGAAAATTTGTCTACTAGAATAGAAGCTTTGAAGGGTGAACTTCACCAGATTATCAATTCATTAAAGGAAATTTTGATCAAGGCAATGATAATGTATACTACACTATGTTATTTTGATATGTTTACTGCAAATATTGATACAAGATTTATCAGTATACATAGTGAATTAATGAGTCATATAAGAGGTTTAGCACCTTCTACATCAAATTTTATGGAGCATTTAGGGTAAGTGCACCAAGTTGTGGTGCCAAAAAGGGGGTATAAGTGGACACCTTTTTTCTGAAATCAGCAATTTCTGAACTTCAACAAGAATTTGAAGATAGTTATGCTCAAAATTTTAAGATATGATAAAAACAAAAGTAGTAATCCTTTGAATCTAGTTTCTAATCTACTAATTTTTTTTCAAAATGGTTTAGTTTTAGGTCCTCAAAAAAGGGGGTCATAGAAAGTGGTATTGTTTATTCCAAAAAAACATAACATAGTACAAAGTGTGCCCCCCCTAAAATTTTAACTTTTTCTTGAAATTTTTTAATCGCTCTGGTCAAAAGTTACCTAACACTTTATAGTTTATCCCAAAAATTTTGGGTAATTTTATAATGTGTATTTTTTTTAATGAATTTTTTAATCAGACACATCCCAAAAATGTGAAATATTTGTGTGGTCCCCCTAGAAATAATTGAAAACTAATCTAAAATTAAAAATTCTTTTTTCCAAAGTGTGTAGAATGGAGTCTAATTTCTAGAAAACTAAGTTGTTGTGAAATTTGATGAACAAGCTAAAATCTATAGCCCAATTAGTACATGTTGGTTTTTGACAAAAAAATGGACATACATTCAAAAGAAATTATAGTTGAAAGGCTTGAAATAGTTCACATAAAAAATTAATTATATGGTTATATAGCTAACACAGAGATCTACAATGTCATGTAACCTGATTTTATCGATGCTCGACCATAAGGAAACTTGAAGGAAAGCACACAAGAAAAATCAATTATATTTTGTATGTTTGCAGCAAAACATGTCTCAGACCAGTTTACACACTCCAAACCTTTGGGTTGGATCCCCAAGGCAAAAGCAAACCTTAGGCTTAGTAGAATGCAAAGCTTTGAATAGCACATGCGTGCTATAGCACGTACACACTATTTAAAGCTTTTTAAATTTGAGTCATAATAGTGCATGCATACTTTAGTGCATACGCACTTTAGTGTGCATGCACTATTGAGACCTAAATAGTGCATAGAGAGGGAAGGAGAGAAGCACAGAGAGAGAGAGAGAGAGAGAGAGAGAGAGAGAGAGAGAGAGAGAGAGAGAGAGTAGGGTATGGGAGAGGGGAGAGAATAGGGGATAGGAGAGAGAGGAAGTGTGAGAGAGAGTAGGGGTGGTAGAGAGAGTATGGGATGGGAGAGAGAGAGATTAAGAGTAGGGGATGGGAGAGAGAGGAAGTGTGTGTGTGTGAGAGAGAGAGAGAGAGAGTAGGGGTGGTAGAGAGAGAGTACGAGATGGGAGAGAGAGAGATTGAGAGTAGGGGATGGGGGAGAGAGAGAGAGAGAGAGAGAGAGAGAGAGAGAGAGAGAGAGAGAGTAGGTAGTGGGAGAGGGAGTGGGAGAGGGAAAGTGAGAGAGAGAGGAGGAGGATGGGAGTGTGTGTGAGAGAGAGAGTAGGGCATGGGAGAGAGTGTGAGAGTGTGAGAGAGTAGGGGTAGTAGAGAGAGAAAGTAGGGGATGGGAGAGGGGAGAGAGTAGGGGATGGGAGAGAGAAGAAGTGTGAGAGAGAGAGTAGGGGTGGCACAAAGAGAGTACAAGATGGGAAAGAGAGAGATTGAGAGTAGGGGATGGGGGAGACATATAGAGAGAGTAGGTAGTGGGAGACAGAGTGGGAGAGGGAGAGCAAGAGAGAGAGGAGGATGGGAGTGTGTGTGAGAGAGAGTAGGGGATGGGAGAGGGGGGGAGATGGGTGTGTGTGTGTGTGTGTGTGTGTGTGAAAGAGAGAAAGGGATGAGAAAGGGGAGAGAGAGAGAGTAGCCTGAGAGAGAGAGAGAGATTAGCCTAAGAGAGAGAAGGTGGTGGGAGAGGGAGTGGGAGAGGGAGAGAGAGGGGGGGATGGGTGTGTGTGTAAGAGAGAGAGTAGGGCATGAGAGAGTTTGAGAGAGAGTAGGGGTGACAAAGAGAGAATAGGGGATGGGGGAGAGAGAGTGACAGTAGGGGATGGGGGAGAGAGAGTAGAGAGGGAGAGAGAGTGTGTGAGAGAGAAAGCAAGTGGTAGGAGAGGAAGAGGGAGGGGGAGAGAGAGGGGGAATGGGAGTGTGTGTGAGAGATCTAGAGAGTAGGGGATGGGAGAGAGGGGGGGATGGGAGTATGTGTGTCTATGAAAGAGAGGGAGTAGGAGATGGGACAGTGGAGAGACAGAGAGAGTAGGGGATGGGAGAGGCGAGAGAGAGAGAGAGAGAGAGAGTAGGGGATGGGATAGAGAGTGTGAGAGAGAGTAGGTGGTGGGAGAGGGAGTGGGAGAGGGAGAGGGGGAGAGAGGGGGGGGATGGGAGTGTGTGTAAGAGAGAGTAGGGGATGGGAGAGAGAGAGTAGGAGGTGGTAGAGAGAGAGTATGGGATGGGAAAGAGAGTGAGAGTAGGGGATGGGAGAGAGTGTGAGAGAGAGAGTAGGGGGTGGAAGAGAGAGAGTGAGAGTAAGGGATGGGAGAGAGAGAGTAGGCAGTGGGAGAGGGAGAGTGAGAGTGAGAGAGAGAGAGAGAGAGGAGGATGATAGTGTGTGAGTGAGAGAGAAAGTAGGGGATGGGAGAGGGGAGAGAAAGAGAGGGGGGATGGGTGTGTGTGTGAATGAGAGAGAGTAGGGGATGAGAGAGGGGAGAGAGAGTAAGGGATGGGAGAGAGTGAATATGCAGTAGGAGAGGGAGTGGGAGAGGGGAAGAGAGAGA
Organism: Cupressus sempervirens; assembly: GCA_028749045.1. NCBI lineage: Eukaryota > Viridiplantae > Streptophyta > Pinopsida > Cupressales > Cupressaceae > Cupressus > Cupressus sempervirens. The sequence goes on along the minus strand of CM053793.1, from coordinate 425,696,265 downwards.
GGGGGGATGAGAGTGTGTGTAAGAGAGAGAGAGAAGGGGATGGGAGAGAGTGTGAGAGTGTGAGAGAGAGTAGAAGTAGAAGAGAGTGAGAGAGTAGGGGATGGGAAAGAGAGAAAGTAGAGAGGGAGAGAATGAGAGAGAGAGGGAGAGATAGATAGAGAGAGAGAGAGAGAGAGAGAGAGAGAGAGAGAGAGTAGGTGGTGGGAGAGGGAGTGAGAGAGGGAGAGAGAGAGAGGGGGGATGGGAGTGTATGTGAGAGATCTACAGAGTAGGGGATGGGAGAGAAGAGAGAGAGAGGGGGATGGGAGTATGTGTATGTGTGTGTGTGAAAGAGAGAGAGTAGGAGATGGGAGAGGGGAGAGAGAGTAGTCTGAGAGAGAGAGAGCAGGGGATGGGAGTGGGAGAGAGAGAGAGAGAGAGAGAGATAGAGAGTAGGCAGTGGGAGAGGAAGAGGGAGAGGTAGAGAGAGAGGGGGGGGATGGGAGTGTGTGTGAGAGAGAGTAGGGCATAAGAGAGAGTGTGACAGAGAGTAGGGGTAGTAGAGAGAGAAAGTAGGGGATGGGAGAGAGATTGAGTGTAGGGGGGGGGGAGAAAGAGAGTGGAGAGGGAGAGAGAGAGTGAGAGAGAGAGTAGGTGGTGGGAGAGGGAGTGGGAGAGGGAGAGAGGGGGGATGGGAGTGTGTGTGTGAGATATAGAGAGTAGGGGATGGGGGAGAGAGAGAGAGAGGGATAAGAGTGTACGTGTTTGTGAAAGAGAGAGAGTGTGAGGGAAAAAGTAGGTGGTGGGAGAGGGAGTGGGAGAGGAAGAGGGAGAGGGGGATGGGAGTGTGTGTAAGAGAGAGAGAGAGAGTAGGGGATGAGAGAGAGAGTAGGGGTGGTAGAGAGAGAGTATGGGATGGGAGAGAGAGAGTGAGAGTAGGGGATGGGAGAGAGTGTGAGTGAGAGAGAGAGAGTAGGGGGTGGCACAGAGAGAGTAGGGGATGGGAGAGAGAGTGAGAGTAGGGGATGGGAGATAGAGAGAGAGTAGGCAGTGGGAGAGGTTATGGGAGAGGGAGAACGAGAGCGAGAGGAGGATGATAGTGTGTGAGTGAGTGAGAGAGAGAGAGAGAGAGTAGGGTATGGGAGAGGGGAGAGAGAGAGTAGGGGATGGGAGAGAGAGAGTAGGTGGTGGGAGAGGGAGTGGGAAAGGGAGAGAGAGGGGAGATGGGAATGTGTGTAAGAGTGAGAGGGAGTAGGGGATGGCAGAGAGTGTGAAAATGTGAGAGAGAGTAGGGGGTGGCAGAGAGAGAGTAGAGAGGGAGAGTGAGAGAGAGAGAGAGAGAGTGAGAGAGGGAGTAAACAGTGGGAGAGGGAGTGGGAGAGGGAGAGCGAGTGAGAGAGAGAGTAGAGGATGGGAGAGGAGAGAGAGGAGAGAGAGAGTAGGTAGTGGGAGAGGGAGTAGGAGAGGGAGAGCAAGCTAGAGTAAGGGATGGGAGAGGGGAGAGAGAAAGAGTGAGAGAGAGTAGGGGATGGGAGAGGAGAGAGAGTAGGGGATGGGGGAGAGAGAGTAGGTGGTGGGAGAAGGAGTGGGAGAGGGAGAGAGAGGGGGGATGGGAATGTGTGTAAGAGAGAGAGGGAGTAGGGGATGGGAGAGAGTGTGAGAATGTGAGAGAGAGTAGGGGGTGACAGAGAGAGAGAATAGAGATGGTGAGAGTGAGAGAGGGAGTAGGCAGTGGGAGAGGGAGTGGGAGAGCAAGAGTGAGTGAGGGAGAGAGTAGGGGATGGGAGAGGGGAGAGAGTGAGAGATAGTAGGCAGTGGGAGAGGGAATAGGAGAGGGAGAGCGAGAGAGAGAGTAGGGGATGGGAGAGGAGAGAGAGTGAGAGAGAGTAGGGGATGGGAGAGGGGAGAGAGAGAAGGGGATGGGAGAGAGAGAGTAGATGGTGGGAGAGGGAGAGAGTGAGGGGGGATGGGAGTGTGAGAGAGAGAGAGAGTAGGGGATGGGAGAGGAGAGAGGGTGAGAGAGATTAGGGGATGGGGGAGAGAGAGAGAGAGAGAGAGTAGGCAATGGGAGAGGGAGAGCAAGAGAGAGAGAGTAGGGGATGGGAGAGGGAGAGAGAGAGAGTAGGGGATGGGTGAGAGAGAGTAGGCGGTGGGAGAGGGAGAGAGAGAGAGGGGGAAGGGAGTGTGTAAGAGAGAGAGAAAGAGGTGGGAGAGGAGAGAGGGTGAGAGAGAGAGTAGGGGATGGGAGAGAGAGTAGGTGGTGGGATAGGGAGAGCGAGAGAGAGAGAGAGGGAGAGAGCAGGGGATGGGAGAGGGGAGAGAGCGAGAGATGGTACGAGATGTGAGAGGAGAGAGAGCGAGAGAGAGTAGGGGATGGGAGAGGAGAGAGAGTGAGAGAGAGTGGGGAATGGGAGAGAGAGAGTGAGAGAGAGTAGGTAGTGAGAGAGGGAGTAGGAGAGGGAGAGTGAGAGAGAGAGACTAGGGGATGGGAGAGGAGAGAGAGATTGAGAGAGAGTAGGGGATGGGAGAGGAGAGAGAGTGAGAGAGAGTAGAGGATGGGAGAGGAGAGAGAGTAGGGGGAGAGAGAGAGAGTAGGGGATGGGGGGTGGTGGGATATGGAGAGATTTATTTTCACATAGTGCGTACGCACTATAGTGCATATGTGATTTATAGTGTGTACACGCTATAGTGTGTATGCACTATATGAAACACTAAAAAATGGTCATAAAGCAAGTTTGGGTCCCTAATAATCCATATTCTACTTTTTGTCTATTATGTATTCTATTGTTCTAATAGAAAATACGGGTTTCAAGCTGTTGGAAGTTAGCAAACACTATTTGAAGGCTTTTTGAACATTATTTCATTCTATTTGAAGCTAGCAAACACCAAATTCAATTGTTGGATATGCTATTTGAAGGCTTTTTTAATATTCTTTCTATAGAAAAGGTTAGTGTAGTCCTTTTTAAATATTCTTTGTTTTTATATAGAGACAAATTTGATTATAATTTGACATGCTTAATATATAGTGAATTCATTAAAATTTGTATGTTTGAATGAATTTTTATTTGGAAATGGTTAAAAATTTGGCAATTTGTTTAATATATATTGTGTATTCATTGAAATAATTATAATTTTTATATGTATTTGAATGATTTGTAATTTACAAATTGTAAGTAATATAGACATTTGAATAATTTGACATATAGAAATCATCATCATGCCAAGGAAGAAACCAAAAACTCAAACAAAGGAAGAGAGGGAGATAGATTTGGCAATTAAGAGAGATAAAATGAAAGTACTATGTGAACAAAGAAAATTGCTAAGTAATAATAAAGAATTGACTTTTGAAGAGGAACAAGAACCACCAATACAAAGGAACAAAGAGAAAAAATTAGAAAGACAAAGAGAATGAATGAGACTGTTACACTCAAGAAGACAATTGAATTGTGAAGCTACACCATCTTCCAATGTTGGAGTCATGTCATTCTCTCATGTTGAAGAGACACTAATTTGTAGATTTGATGATATACACACTCCATCATGTCATGTTGAAGGCGTAACATCAACATATCAAGTAGGTGATATTCCATCTTTTTCATCTTACTACCAAGGCACATCATCTTCGATTCAAGGTATGCAAAACACTCAACCTTATGTTGATGTTCAAAATGTTGAGGGAATGGAAGAGATTATAACATCTTCTAAAATTCATTTTAGAAGACCAAAATATTTGATTGATATTGATACTAACATTTTGAAATCAATTCTAGACAAGATTAGCAAGTGTACTTGTCAAAGAAAATTTAATCATATGTGGAGATTATTCTTTGAAGAATTAAATATTATAGGTCAATGCCAAGTATTTGTTGAAATGATGAGAAATTTGAAATTTAGGCCTATCATGAAGATTCTTGGGCTAAAAATGATGGACGATTCAAATGAAAAAAGCATTGTAAAGAATCTAATGAGTGCTTATAAAAAAGTGGGTTCTAAATCACACACCAAAGATAGTAATATTACAAGACGAATACTTACATCAACAATAGTAAGTACCCAAATGAAGAAAGCACAACTCATGAGAAAGACAAGAAAAATATTGAAAATTAGTAGAGGTACTCTAAGGAGAGCCATGCTAAGGAGTGAGAGATTGGAAGATCCAACAAAAAATGAGTTATGGACATTTAGCAGTAGACTACTACGAAAGGATAAAGAAATTAGTGACGCTTTGAAATCATTGATCGAAATTTTTTGAAAAAATAACACACATGTTTCCGCTAATCAAAGAGATGTTGTAAGAAGGAAGATTGGTAGCCAAAATTGTGACTCACATATAAAACATTTTTTGGACTCAACTCAGACACAATTCTTTGCAAAATTTATTGGTATGTATCCTCAAATTCGAATAAGTCAAAGATTTTTTGAGATGGGTAAACCTTTTTTGTGAAGATAAATCACACATGCACAACTTGTTGTTGTATGATACGTATTGAATTTTCTAATCATTTTGATTTTTTAGGCATATATTTGTGTTTTTGCATTCTAAGTTTGTTTTACAGGATTGTGACATGAATGAGCCACCAAGATCTTCAAGGGAATTCATATCCAACATTATATGTGAAATAGGGGATGGCCAACAATTTTACAAGACATCATGCTTGGATGGTACATGCTTATTTTGTGGTTATTTGCACCTTTTATCAACTTGTGAACATATGGATAGTACATATGCAATTGGAAATGAAATAGTAGATTACAAAAAATATAAGATAGTGACATATGCTCTAAAAGATGGGAAAGAGGGTAAAAGATGTGATTTAGTCATTGAAAAGATTCTAGTGTATGAGTTCATGAAGATTTTTCGAGAAAAAATTATTTATGAGTATGCAAGGCATACACATAGAGCTTGATGGATGGATTTACAATTCAAGTTGTGCAATGATATGTTTCCATTGGATACCATTGTTTCAGTTGTAGACTTCGCAGAGAACTACACACTACAACCACAAAATGAGGTGCAAGCAAAGTATTATACTTCTCAACAAGTTTTCATATTTGTTCACATAACATGCATGCATTCACCTACAAGTATAGAGGATGACAAGAAGATTTTGAGGGAGTACCATTTTTACATCAGCGATGATCAATCACATTCTATGGAGTTTATACATGGTTGTTTTCAACTATTTTATGAAGATTTGGCTAACAGGGGCATACCATATTGTCAGCACCTTATTTGTTGGACAATTGCACATCTCAATTCAAGAATGCACATATGTTCTATTGGTTGAGTAGGATGCACAGATTGTGTAAAATTCAATATATGTGAAATTTCATAGAGGTTAATCATGGAAAGGGAGAGTATGATGGTGCAGGTGCATGCATCAAAAGAGCCTTAGCTCATGAAGAACTAAAGTACAAAGATGGAGCAATATTGACTGATGCAAAATCCATCGTTTGTGGTGTAATGCTACAATGGGTCTAGGTAAGGAAGGTGAGTCTATAGTCCATAGATTTTTTTGGTTGATAGATAATACTAACATTGCACCATATGAAGATTGTTGCACTCTAACAGGATCAAGTGAGTTGCACTCTTTTAGAAGCTCTGATGCAGGTTCATGGAGCATCCACACATGAAAAATAGCATGATGTTGTCCATCATCTGTAGAGGAAAATTGGGATGATTGTGAGTTGACTAAATGGGTGGACAAATAGGATATATAGGTTTTGGACCCAATTGACACCTATCATCCCCCACAAGCACTGGAAATGGTAGAGATGGATTCATCTATTGAATTTGACCATTTGTTTGATCTAGTGCAACCTGGTAATATATATATATTTATATATCTTTGTAATTTCAATCTGTAACTTTATAACTTTTACCTAAGTATTTTTTAAATTAATGACTGCATTTTGTACATTTATCACTGCAGGCCATGTTTTTGATGTTATTGCACTTGAAGACAATGAAGAAGGGATAGATTATTATTTGTGTCATTGTATCCAAGCCAAAAAAAAATTGGATCACTCAGTTATAGATGGTGAAGGTTTAGAGTACCATATCGGTGTGGTGGTTGTATCTGGCACATGGCTTAGATGATATTCTATGAAGAACCCTAACTTGTGGTTATTTGAGGATTGACAAACTAAGAGGAAAATTCTTCATTATTTGAACTTTGTTGCCGCATCAAATGTCCACTTGATAAAATATGGTGGTAAACCACATAATAAGACTCTTTAGAAAGTTCGTGAGTCAAACCACGAGGCAATACTTGAGACATTAAAATGTAGAGCATATCCAGTTGATTCATTAGATTGAATAGGGAGAGAGGGAGAGAGAGAAAGAGTGGTGTAGGGTCACCTTGAATCATTGATGCAAGTGGTAGGGTACTAACAATGAAGGTTAGGAGAGTACAACCCAGAAGGACACCTAAACAAAGTTTGAAAGCCCAAACAAGGCCCAAAACCCCACACTTGCACCTTGACAACAATAAAGGCTTAACATATGAAACCTACTCTAGACATGGAACCATGAAAATAGACTTAAGGAATATTTTTTTTACATCAGCAGGGGCATATGGACTTAATTTGAAGGCCTCAAACTGAGAAAAAGTCATAGTTCCTTCATTAACCTCTTCGATTCCTAGTAGCCCAAGAAGCAAGGTTATGGCCTACAACTTAGTAAATGTTGAATGGAAGCAAAAAATAACCACCAAGACACCTCCTACTCTTGATATATTGTCAAATTCAAAAGTGCTAACATTGCATACACAAAAATGTGCATTAACCTGTGGGGACAACAATTAAGGCTAAAGGGTTGATTAGGCCACTATTGCAAAGGAAGTACTATTTAGACACATGCTAGAACCACCAAATGGTGCAAGGGCACCTTGAAACATAGGGCCCTCACCTTTTCAATTTTTTTTGTGTTATTCTCCTAAAGAGCTTTTGTAAGTAGCAATAAGGGTCATTAGACCTAGGTGTGATAGCTAGGGTGTAGGAAGTCACAATGTCTTTGGAAGAGTCACTAATTGGCCTAAAAGTCAAGGCATACCTTATACCATAGGGTAATGAGAAACTTAAAGGATAAGTACCTAGCTTAGGGAAGGGTCCCTAGAATGGAATTTCTAAGGGATAGCCCATTTAACAAGTTGGAAGTGTTAGAAAGAGCAAGCAAGAAAAAATTGCAAAAGTTGCTATATTGCAATTTTTGCAAAAATGATGATTTTGTAAGAAATGGTGGATTATTACTTTTAAAACTTGAAGAAGGCCAACACAAGCCCTAATATGGAAGGGAAACACCTAAGAAGAAATATAAATACCTTTCTAACCCTAAAATAGGCATAAGGAATTGTCATTTGTACAGACAAGTACTGTAGCATGACATTTTGAAGGCAAAATTATTGATTTTTTGAGTTTTAAGACATTTTTGGCATTTTCCTTGGTTTTTGTACCTAATTTAATCATAGATAGAGTTAATTAGAACATTTTTTCTTTAGGTAGTTTTCTTTGAAAGTTGTTTGTTTCATAGTTATAAAAATCTTTCCGTTTTAAACAATTTGTTGTCTTGTTTTCAGCAACTTGTAGAAATAATGGTGTAACTCACTATCCCATTTTTGGACTTATACAGCCTCTTGGGGATAGTGAGTAAATTCAATGTACTATATTTTGGCAAAAGCAGCGTCCTTCAAAAAATTGGCAAGCATTTTTAAGCTCTTGCCCTAGGCAAGCTAAAGCATGCCTAACTAGGGAATAGTGTTGTTGTAGAGTTGGAGATTTTTTGCAGAATGCTTTTGGAGGTTGAAAGAGAAGTGAGAGGAGGTTCCTTGGGTGGAAATAAAAGCTTCCATCAATCCATTTAGCCATCAAACAAGACCAAACAAATTTTTTTCCATACAAACCCTCAAAAGCCCTCTAAGTCAACAAGGGTGTTATACGGCCATTCTAGGGTCTAAAACCTAGAAATTCTTAAAGCTCTCACAAATTGAATAGAGGTCCATGAAGGCCATTTAGAATAGTTAGTTGAAGACAAAGGAGAAAATCCCTATTTTGTAGGTGAAATAGGGCTAATTGGGGCTCTTCCTTGTAGCTATTTTGGAGAAAAAGGGTGAAATTGGGTAGAAACTTAACCATAGAAAGATGTTTTAAGATTCTAAAGGAGTAAATTGCAAGGTGTTGAGACTCCTTCCATGATCCTGCAAGTGGTTGAGAAGAATGGTCAAAAAGACCTAGTTTTGTTGAAGACTTTGAATGCTCCTCATTCTAGAATAGTAGCCTAGCAGATAGAAAGAAGTGAAAATTTATCAAGATAGTAGAGTAGGGTTTAGATTGGGGTAACTTAGCTTTGAAAATGTTCTATAAATCTATGTGGTGATCTTGCAAGACACCTTAAGTCTTAGAGGTAGATAAGAAGCATGAATCAGTGATTAGTTCATCCCTACTTCTCCCTATCACCAAACCAATTGGACATGTTGATGAATGTTCCAAACACCATAAATCCCAAGTTTGAGGCTTTGTAAATGAGTTTTAAGGTCTCAAGTGTTGACAGTAGCAAAACAATGAGTTGGTGCATATATGCTACATGCACCTAGGGCATCATCTTTCTCCCTTATACTTGCATTTCTATAACTAAAACCACAAAAATCTCAAAGAGAATTAAGAATATATGGACTCCACCAAAGGCCATAAAATTCCTATGGTGGAATCTCAAGTTATAATGTGATTTCCACCAAAACCCTTGAAACCCTTAAATTTTAGGCTATCAGCACTAAAATAGGAATAAATTGAGCTTTATAGCATTTCAAGACCTCAAACTAGTTGCATTAGAAAGGTAACTCAAATGTGCATCCAACCATACCAAGATTTGACACTTATTCATTGTATAGGTCTATACCATGGAGAAAAACATCCTAGAATGCAACAAAACAGGTTATATTTTATTGATTTCAAAGTGAAATCTTACATTATGCCTTCCACCCGCTTGAAAGGGCTATATGAAGGTCTTCCCCAACTGATCCAACCAAATTTTAAAGGTTGTGACCATTGGGGAATGATTACAAATAATTTTTATTAGTTAAGCAAAAAGTTGCAAAGTTGCATAGCAACTTTTATTACATTTTTGCATTTTTGTGCCTAAAAGGCATTTTAACTATGTAAATGAGTCCTAACTGAATCAATACAACTATTAGACCCTAGATGATAGGAATATGCATTGAAAATATAAAAATTGTTCCCTTGTGATCTCATTGAGCAACGGTCTTATAAAACACCCAATATTGCTAATGGACCACACAAAAGGGTTAATGGCAAATCTAGGAGTCTAAAATTATGACCTTACTGAAAACATGGAAAGAAAACTTAAAAGAGATCATAAATGACCTAAAAATTTTGATTACATGATTTCATAATAGGGGTGCTCCTACACCAATCATAGGGCCCTCACCTTTTCATTTTTGTTGTGTTATGCTCCAAGTGAGCCTTGTAAGTAAAATAAGCATCATTGGACCTAGGTGTGGTAGTTAGGGTATTGGATTCCATTTAATGTCCTTAGAAGAGTTACTATTTTGGTCTAAAAATCAAGGCATACATTGTCATAGGGAAATAAGTAAACTAAGGGATGAGTCATTAGCTTAGTGAAGGGTCCCTAGCATGGAATTGCTAAGGGATAGCCTAAATAACAAGTTAGAAATGTTCAGACTTGAGCAAGCAAGAAAAATCCAAAAGCTGCTATATTGCTGAGTTTCTAAGTTTTAAGGTGTTTTTGACATTTTTTTTGTAGACTGTACTAGTTTCCATGGTAGATTGGGTTGTTTAGAACAATTTTATTTTAGGAAGTTTGGTCCAAGGTCTAAGGTGTGTGTGTATTCCATTCCATGGTCATTGTTCTCTTTTCATTCATGTTTGGGGGTATGTTCCTGGTGCAAAGTACCAAGGCACTTGGTTTATATTTTGGTTTATAATTAGGCTAGAATAAACAACCCTTGGATGAGAAGTCCATGGTTGTCAAAGAAAGACACCTTTTTGTATGCTTAAGGCACTTTATGCAATTTATAAGCAAAAGTTGCTCATTAGGAAAATTTGGGATTTTAAATTTTTTTGGTCAATAAATCTTAGTCTTAGTTTTTTTTAGTTGGTTTTAGGTATGTTGGAACCTTTTTCAAGTCCTAGAAGTGGAATCAAGTGAAAAATGTAAAAATTACACTTTTTGTGCAAAGTTGCATTGTTGAAAGTTGTAAAAGTTGCTCAAATTTGCAACTTAGTGGGAAAAGGGTTATAACTATTAAAATATTGGTTGTAACCATTAAAATATACATAGGATATATACATACTTCATTTGTGAGGTCTGGAGGGCATTAATGTACGGATTGGAAGAAGTTGCAAAGAAAGAAATTTAGTTTTGGAGTCATTTTTACTGTTGTTTTCATGCTACATAGAATATATGGACTTGTAGACCAGATATGATGAATTTTTCAGATAGATCTTTGAATCAACTTTCTTTTTTTTCTAGTCTCATCGTTCTATGTGTTTTCTAACTCAAGTTATTGCATTTTTAGTGAAACTAGGTTTTTAGGACAACATTTTGGTGCACATAGCAAAAATGGGCCTCTAACTGCAATTTCCTTAGTTGAAATTTCATGGCCACTTGGGAAATGGTAGTTAGTAGGGTCCTTTTTAATATTCTAGGGTTTCAAGATTGGAGGATGTGTTTTGTGATTTTTCCAATCAAGCCCTAGGTCAAGTACCATGAAGGATTTGAACTCTTGTAGCATGTTGATTTGTGAATGGCAGGAGTTTGGGAATTGGTGATGCTTGAGCATTTGGAAATAATTTATTTTAGTGTTACCAAATGATGCAAGTGGTAGGGTGCTAAGAAGGTAGGTTGGGAGAGTACAGCCCACAAGAACACCTTAACAAGGCTTGAAAGCCCAAACAAGGCTCAAGACCCCACACTTGCACCTTAATCACTAGAATGACTTAATACATGAAACCTACACCAAACATGAAATCATAAAATTAGACACTAGGGATGTTGTTATTACATCATCATGGGTATACTAACTGGATTTGGAGACCCCAAAATAAAGAGAAGGCATAGTTCCTTCATTAACCCCTAGGATTAATAGTAGCCCAAGAAAAAAGGTTTCGGTCTGCTACTTGTATATTTTCAATGGAATGAAGATGATAAACAACAAGGTTAGTTTCTATTTTTGATGTATTATTATACCTCAAAGTGTAGGGATCCTATAATCAAGAAGACTATCATAACCCGTGGGACAACAACTAGACAAAAAGGGCTAATTAGGCCAGATTTACAAAAGAGGTACAAATTAGACACATGCCAAAAACATGAGACCAATTAAGTTAGTTGAGGAATGCCCCAAATATGCTTATTTCCAAGTTACAGATCAAAGCATGAAGTTTTGGGGTCTTAAAATGCTGATACAACAATAATGTGTATTAATGCATACAAGGTATACCCATCTAGGGCATCATATTTCTCCTTTGTCCTTGCATATAAAAACCTAAAACCAAAAGAATCTTAAAGTGAATTAGAAGTACAAGGATTCCACCAAAGGCCATAATTTTCCTATGGTGGAATCTAGAGTTATAACTCAATTTTCTTCAAAACCCTACAAACCCTTAAAATCTGGGCTATTTGCACAAAAATAGGAATAACTTGAGTTTTACAAAGTCTCAGAACCTCAAACTAGTTTCATTAGAAAGGTGATTCAAGCATCTATCCAACCATACTAGGCATAGATCCCTAGGCATCTGTACACGTCTGTTCCATCCAGAGAACTCACTAAAAATGCAGAAAATAGGGTTGCTTTTATTGATTTCAATGCCAAAACATTTACATTGTACCTTCCACCGGCCTAAAAGGGCTATATGAAGGTCTTTCCCAACTAATCCAACCAAATTTGAAAGGTTGTGACCATTGGGGGAATGATTACAAACAATTTTTTTTAGTTATGCAAAAAGTTGCAAAGTTGCATGGCAACTTTTGCACTTTTATTACAATTTTTGCATTTTAAAGCCTTAAATGCATTGTAATTGTCTAAATGAGTCCTAATAGACTTAAAACAAGTGATAGACCCTAAATCATAGCAAATTCTTACAAATTACATAGATTGTGCCCCTTGTGACCTCATTAAGCAATGAGCTTATAAAACACCCAAATTGCTAATGGGACACACAAAAAGGGTTAAAAATGAACCTATGAACCTAAAAACATTGTCTTATTGAAAACCAATAAAAATAAACTTGAACAAGGTCATAAAGAACCCAAACACCCTTATTTCATTGTTTCATGGGAGAGTGTTCCTACACCATGCTGCCCTGGGGAAAGAAACTCAAGTTCCTACTTGAGGTGAGTTGATCAATAGTGTATCCATGTTGCTTAATCTGATTTTCAATCATCCATGTGGCATCAATGGCAGGTAACCCCTTCCATTTAACCAAGTATTGATAGTAGGCATGGTTCCTTGTCTTTTTGGCAACTTTGGTCTCCAAGATTGCTTCCAACTCTAAGGGTTGAGAAGGTGGTAGATCTTTCAACCAATCTTCATGTGAACCTACTATAGATGTACTTGCAATATCAAAAGTGTCCTTGAAAAAGTGAGATTAGCCACATTGAAAACTGGTGAGATGGCAATGGTAGGTGGTAATGAAATTTTATAGGCATTAGGACCAAATTTATGCAAGATTGTGCAAGGTCCTATCTTCTTCATTTGGAGTTTGGTGTGATGACCTTTAGGGAGTCTTTCCTTTCTGAAATATGCCCACACTTTGTCACCTATTTGGAATTGAACATCTTTCCTCTTCTTATTTGCTTGTGCTTTGCATTTTTGTGAAGTTTGTTCCAATGTTGCTTAAAAAATTGCAATGTTAAACAAAAAATTGCTTGAGCAACTTTTGCAATTTTTGCAAAAAAGTTACAAATGGAAGTTTGGTAAGTTGTAACTATCCATGCTTGGGTATATGAGCATGGGAAAAAAAAAATCAAAGGTTAGAAGTTTTTTAGTCAGATTTGCATTTTTAAGCAATTTTTACAACTTTTGCAATTTTGCACAAAAAGTGCAACTAATGCAAAGTTCAATAGATTTCACTTCTAAGACTTGGAAAAGGTTCCAAACTATTAAAAAATAACTAAAAACACCTAATCCTAGGCTATCTTGACCAAAAACTCAAAAAGATCCAATTTGGCCTAATTAGCATCTTTTGCTCATATCTTGCACAAAGTGGCCTAGGCATACATATCTTGCTCATATCTCCCTCACTGTTTGTCATGGGATCAAACTATCTATTCCATTAGCTCCGAGTGGCCAGGTAAACCCTATCCCCAAGCTCATCCCATCCCATTGAGTTCTTGAACGTTCTCAGGCACACTGGACCGAAACATCCCTAAGAGTCACTAAATGCCATAGGGCAGCAATCTTTGACAAGGTATATCTCATAGCTCATGTGAGCTATGGATGTGATTTTGGGTGCAATAGGACCATGTTGTAGAGACCTACAATAACCTCTCTCACTTTTTGGAGATCTTACTCCATTTTGATTTTGCGACACCATCTCAAGTGATGTTGAAACTCATAGTGTTGGCCAGTACAAAGTTGCCAACTACTAAATCTCCCTCACCATTCATTGTGGGATCAAACTATCTATTCCATTAGCTTTAGGTGGTTGGGTAAACCCTAGCCCCAAGCTTGTCCTGTCCCATTGAGTGCTCGAACATTCTCGGGCACACCAAACCAAAACATCCCTCAAGGTCACTAAATGCCATAGGGCAACAATCTTTGACGGGGCATATCTCAGAGCTCTTGCGAGGTATTGATGTGATTCTAGGTGCTATAGGACCATGTTGTGGAGACCTACAATAAACTCTCTCACTTTTTGGAGATCTTACTCCTTTTTTACTTTGTGACACCATCTCAGGTGATGCTAAAACTCATAGTGAGGGCCAGTACAAACTTGTCAACTACCAAATCTTCCTCACCATTCATCATGGGATCGAACTGTCTATTTTGTTAGTTTTAGGTGGCTGGGTAAACTCTAGCCACAAGCTCATCTCATCTTATTGAGTGGTCAAATGTTCTTGGGCACGCCAAACTGAAATGTCCCTAACAGTCACTAAATGCCATAGGGTAGCGATCTTTGATGGGGCATATCTCAGAGCTCATGTGAGGTATGGATGCAATTTTAGGTGCTATAGAACCATGTTGCCAATACCTACAATAACCTCTCTCACTTTTTGAAAATCTTGCTCTATTTTGATTTTACAATGCCATCTCAGGTGATGCTGAAACTCATAGTGTTGGCCTGTACAAAGTTGCCAACTGCCAAATCTCCCTCAACATTCATCATGGGATCAAACTATCTATTCCATTAGCTCAAACCCTAGCCCCAAACTCATTCTATCCCATTGAGTGCTCGAAAGTTCTCGGGCACATTGAACTAAAACATTCTTAAGAGTCACTAAATGTCATAGGGTAGTGATCTTTGATGGGGCATATCTTGAAGCTTGTGCAAGGTATGGATGTGATTTTAGGTGCTATAGGACCATGTTTCCAAGACCTATAATAATCTCTCTCACTTTTTGGAGATCTTACTCTGTTTTGATTTTGTGACACCATCTCCGGTGATGTTGAAACTCATAGTGTTGGCCAATACAAAGTTTCCAATTGCCAAATCTCCCTCACCGTTTGTTGTGGGATTAAACTATCTATTTTGTTAGTTTTGGGTGGCCAAGTAAACCTTAAACCCAAGCTTGTCCCATCTCATTAAGTGCTCAAATGTTCTCGGGCATGCCAAACCAAAATGTCCTTAAGAGTCACTAAATGCCATAGGGCAATAATTTTTGACGGGGCATATCTTGGAGCTCGTACAAGGTATGGATGAAATTTTGGGTGCTATAGGACCATGTTGCAGAGACTTACAATAACCTCTCTCTCTTTTTGGAGATCTTAATCCATTTTGATTTTGTGATGCCATCTTGGGTAATGTTGAAACTCATAGTGTTGGCCAATACAAAGTTACCAATTACCAAATCTCCCTCGCCATTTTTTGTGGGATCGAATTGTCTATTCTATTAGCTTTGAGTGGCCAGGTAAACACTAGTCCTAAGCTCCTCCTATTTTGTTGAGCACTCAAATGTTTTCGGTCATGCTGAATTGAATCGTCTCTAAAAGTCACTAAATACCATAGGGCAATGATCTTTGACGAGTCATATCTCAGAGCTCATGCAAGGTATGGATGTGACTCTAGGTGCTATAGGACCATGTTGCAGAGACCTATAATAACCTCTCTTGATTTTTTGAGATCTTAATTTATTTTGATTTTGTGATGCCATCTTGGGTGATGCTGAAACTTGTAGTGTTGGCTACTACAAACTTGCCAACTACCAAATCTCCCTCACCGTTCATTGTGGGATCAAATTGTCTATTTTGTTAGCTCTGAGTGGTCGAGTAAACACTAGTCCCAAGATCCTCCCATCTCGTTGAGCACTTGAAAGTTCTCAAGCATGCCGAATTGAATTGTCCCTAAGACTCACTAAATGCCATAGGGCAACAATCTTTGATAGGGCATATCTCAGAGCTCATGCGAGGTATGAATGTAATTTTAGGTGTTATAGGACTGTGTCATAGAGACCTACAATAACCTCTCTCACTTTTTGGTGATCTTACTCCATTTTGATTTTGCCATGCCATCTTAGGTGATGTTGAAACTTGTAGTGTTGGTTAGTACAAAGTTGCCAACTACCAAATCTCTCTCACCTTTCATTGTGGGATCAAACTATCTATTATGTTAGCTCTGAGTGGCTAGGTAAACACTGGCTCCAAGATCATCCCATCTTGTTGAGTGCTCAAACATTCTTAGGCACACTGAACCAAATCATCCCTAGGAGTCACTAAATGCCATAGGGCAACAATCTTTGACTGTGGAAATTGGATATGTCATCTCATCCAATGATAGAAACTCGTGATAGAAGGTAAAAGGGTGATCATACACATCATTTTGAACATGTTATTTTTTTACGGTAATCTTTGTTTGTAAGGTCAAGGAACTTGAAGTCACCTATAAACCCAAATTGCCTTAGTCCTAACGATTTTCCTTTTTTTATTGTTTTTGTTAATAAGTTGACTGAATAAGTGTTTTGAGAGCATTACACCTTATATAGCTACATTTTATCATTGAATGGAGTTAGTGGAAGATGTTAATGATCTTCTTGGTTGTCTTAATATTCATTTCATGGGTTTCAAACATAACCACTTCCCTTTATGAAGAGTTGTCCGAAAATCAACAAATTACATGTTGTTGCAAAGAAAATACAATTATAGGATGTTGGAAGATTGTTTTCAGTCATAGGATGCTAAAGAATCTCTTGGAAAGATGGAATAAATGACAGACCGAAGTTTGTGAGATAGTTATTAGGTGTTCTTGAAGTGGCTAAGATGTTAGTTTGAAGCAAGAAGTTGATTATTGTCCATTTCTAAAAAGTTTCTTATGATCCATTTCTCAAATTTGCTCATTTTTCCCTTATTACTTCCCAAGTCCTGAATAGGGAAAGTGATCAAGTAGTTTTGTGATGTTGGGTAGAAGTTTGTTCAATATTGTAACCAAGTTGGAAAGAGTCGTTGAAGACACTTATGAAGGTGGGAAAGGTAGTTTTCCTTAAAAGTGTTCTTGTTGGGAATCCATTAGCTTTTGGTGTGAGCACTCTACATCATTTTGGATGCAATTTACATTAAAATGAAATACATGAAATGTACTTAAAATGTAAACAATAAAAACAAGATATATATTATGATAACCAATAATGTCATACATGAACAAACATATAACATACAAGGTTGCACAGGGACGGGGGTACTTAAGGTATCGTACAGGTATGGGTACAACTATTGTTATAATAGGGGAGAGAGGTACTTGGGTATGTCAAACTTTATTTTTAATTATACTTTTATATTTATAGAAAACCTGAATTTATGAGTTATGACAATGATTTTTCAAATCAAGAACAATGATTAAGTTTGCAAATGTAATGTATTGTTTTCAGTTTTAGATTTGTTATATGCTTGTAATAATAATTTATGGTAAATGTTTAAATGCATAACATAGAAGGCAGACTTTAAACATGAACAAGAAGATCACAAATCAAATGAAAATGACATATTGCAAATGATATATTTCTGGCTTTAACAGTGATAAAGTTTATTGTTGATTAATATTGTATCAAAGTTTCAAACTAATTAGGTATTGAATTAAGCTTGATAAACAAATAATAGAGAAGGAAAACTTTAATCATGAACAAGATCATAAATCATATGACGATGACGTATTGGAAATGATAAACTTATGCTTGAACAGTGATAAAGTTTATTGTTAATCAATATTCTATCAAAGTTTCGAACTGATTAGGCATTGAATTAAGCTTGATAAACAATAAATTGATACACGAACCAAAAACAAAAATAATAATAATGGGAAATCTCAATCGAGGTCCTTAGCTATGATGCTCTCTACTGAGTACCTAGTACTCAGGATACGTGTACCTAGTACTTGGGTACGTGGGTACGAGTACCAAGGGTGTGGGTTCAAGTACCCATGTAACCTTGATAATATATTATGATAACCAATAATGTCATACATGAATGAACATATAATATATTGTGATAACCAATAATGTCATACATGAACAAACATATAATATATTATGATAATCGATAATGTCATACATGAACAAACATATAATATAAAATGATCACCAATAATGTCATATATTAACAAACACATAATATATTATGATAACCAATAATATCATACATGAACACACATATCATATATTAACCAGTAATGCCATAAGTCTAATAATGTCATGCATCAAATATATGTCATACATCAAATATAAAATGTCATATATACATCAATTGTATATTGAATATGTCCATTGAAATAAAATCTAACATATATGTCCACTAATGCCTATACATGTGTGTCCATCAACTATATCTTCCCCTTCCCACAAGGGGATGGAAACAAATCCCTAGAGGTCTTCGATCGTCATGTGGGATGGGGATGATGGGATCTTCCTCATATGCTTGATCATCCTCTTGTTTAGGCTCTTCTCTAACTCGAGCTGATACAAACAAAGTAGATATGAATCAATAATTATTATACATTGAAATCAAATATATGAACACACAAAATTAATTATTTTCTTATCGCCATCAAATAGTCACTCTATATGTCCACCTCAAAGGCTCACAAACAATCAGGTGTAACAAAGCCCTACAACAATTCAATCAATATAATCACTTATAAATAACATTGGAAAGTTTGATACTGACTATTATAAACAACAACTAAAACCAAGAGAAACTCTCTGCTAACCCTGCTTTGCATGAGGGGCTGCTTCAAAAAGAAACCCTCTGCTAACCCTACTTTGCATGAGGGGTTGTTACTATTCATCTATGAGCACTTCAAGGCTCAGATGATAAGTAACATCCCTTCATAGGCTAGGAATGGGGAAATTGAAAGCTCTAGCTACTCCTTTGACTCGGATGATAAATAGAGCATTAGTTTTGAGGATGAGGGGCTTACTTTCTCTGGTAAAAAAGCAATGCCTAATGTAAAGAAGTCACCCTCCCCTATTACCCCTAGAAGAAAAATCCCTAGAGATCATGGTCAGAAGAAGCTTGGGAATGAGGAGCAAGACAACTGTGATGAAGAGGAGGCTATGGAGTCTAAAGATGAGGAAAAGGAGAGGCAGGAGGAAAAAAAGGAAACTCAGGGTGGGAAGAAACACAAGAGGGTGGGCACAAAGGATGAGAGGTTGTAGTAGGACCCGGACTCTTCTCCGCTTCCTCTCTCCCTTGTCCATCCCCAAGCCCACCCGGAGGAGTAGATAAAGGATAGTTTTGGAGCTAAGGGGGGGGGAGGTGTTGGCCAAAGATAGGAGGAAAGCTTGGAGAAATTTTAATGTGAGGACTTCGAAAATGGTTATTTTCAAAGAAGTGATGAGCCCCCAGATCCTAGTGGACTGCCAGGAGCAACCACGTCTTGAAGAGCTCATTAACCCTACAATTTTGGCAATCTCTGATAATGCTAGGGAATCTAGGATGAACCTCTTGAACAATGCTCGCAATAGCATGGTAGACAATTACAGGTCAATCAAGTGGCTTTTTCATGAGCTAGAGGAGGTTAAGGAGAAGGTGGGTCAAATGGAAGGAGCCAGGAATCTAAAGGGTCTGGAGAAAGGGATAGATTATGATTATAGGCATAGCCTAGCGGAAAGGAGGATCCACAACCTGAAAAATTACAATCATAATCTGTCGAGCCAGATGATCTCATTGCTTAACTCAATTAATAACAACATTCTATCTTTAACTAATTGGCTTAAAGATCGAGGCATGCAGGGGGATGTGGATGGAAAAGACAAGGGTAAAGCTAGATCTAATGATGATAATACAATTGGTATCACTTTTTCTACTCAGGACCAGGAAGAACATAGGACTCTCCAGCAGGAGGTCGAGGAGAACCAGATGGCCCAGGAGGCTACCCAAGTCATGTAGGAACTGGAAAGAAAGATCGAGGATTAGTTCCTGTCTTTTTCCTTTTTGGCTGGCTTTTTGTTCTGGCTTTTGACTGTTTTGTTTGTCTTGTCTTTTCTATTTGGCCTTTTCTTTGGCCTTTTTTTTTTTGGTTGGGCCTAGTGCTTATTATCAACCTTTAGACTTGTTACTTTTGTGGCTGGGCTTCTAACACTTATTTTTAGCCTGTTATGTTTTAACTCTTGGGTTTTAGGATCCCTGTAAAACCTATTTATCTAATCAAAAACAACTAAAACCAAAAAAAATCTTTCATACCTCAATCAATGGCTTTGAACTAGCCATCATTGCAGCAACTCCATGATTGATAGACTACTGAAGATGAGGAGGAGTCTTAGATGTCAAGAGTTGCATGTCATACAATACAAATTACATGTAACATGAAGCATGAAAAAAATATAATCAAATGAATTAAATTAACATAAAACAAATGTAACTCTACGAAGCTCGTATCATGCCTATGCTCGGAGTCCCCAATGAATGTCGATGGTCCAATAGAGAACTGATGCACATGCATAATTTTTTTTGTCAATCCTTCATATGATTACTTAATATATATATATGCATTTATTTAAATGATTAAATCGATACATACCTTTGGACTCATCGATGAGACAAAAAATGGGGCCAGGGGATCTCTGCTAGGGCTACCAACACTCTTACCCTTAATTTTGAACAATGTCAATACATGCCAATTAATTAGTCATTCACTAAACATATGAAGTGTGATCAAATTAGTTTATTATAATTGTAATTTACCTATGTGTCAATGCCAAATGTCTAACTTTGGAACTGATCAACGATTAGACCATCATTCATACTATCTCCAGCATGACTGCCAAATGTGCATAAGGATCCGCATGATGTGCACATGTGGCTGCGATGCACAGAAGACTCCTCCTCAACTAATGGACTTGTGCAATGAATGAGGGTCGATGTCAAAGCATTAATAGTCCTTAGAGTGTTGGTTTCTACATGTTCCTTCACAATTGAAGGAATAATCACATGCTCACCCTGTGGCTTAACAACAAGTGCCCTAACTACATTAGGGTCACGACATGCCCTCGACCTCTCAAATAATGACCTCCCACCTCTACCCTAAGATTCTAATATATCAAAATAATTGGGGATCTCCCCAAGGACAAATTCACAATACAATTTCTTTAAGAAATAGATTAGAACCTTGTAATTATTGCAGGGAGGGGCATCAAAGACCATCCACCATCTATCCCAAAAATTATTTCTAATACCATCATGTATGCACCAATGGATGGGGAACCATTTAGTTGTCTCTGTAACAATATTTTGTTCACTAGGCTTTCTAAACAATGCACAAATGCTACCTTTTGCTATTTCTTTTTTTTTCACATCTTGATATGATAATTTGTTTGCATAATATTTTTTTGTTCATCTCTCTTAACACGCCAAATATTCAACTGATCACTAACAAAAGCTACATGGGTCATAATGGACTTGAGGGAGGATGCCAAATTGTGCTATCATTGGATTGGTTTGTCCACAAGCTTTCAACCTACCAGTGAGTGCTTCTAATTCATTTTTCCTCTTTCTATTTCATTTATTATGTTGTCTTGTGTGCTAGGAGGAGGTCTTCCAATTGGTGCAAGTTGCGAAATTTCTTGCTCTTGTTGTGGAGGGTTTTAATTCTCATCTGTGGAGGGTTTTAGTTTTCATCTTTTTGGGGATTTGGCGGTTCATTATTCACATTTCCTGATAAGAAACCAATTGCAATCTAAATAAATAAACAAATTTAAAGAAAATTTGAAAAAACTACAAAAACAATTCAAAAACAAGAGTAGAAAACATATGACATGATCTTGATCTCAAACTTCGGTGATGAGGAGGCATTTTGAAGAGGTAGGTGGCGAAAGTCTTCAATCCTTCAACTCGCATATGTTTTGTGAGGAGGAAACCCTTGCAAAATGAAATGAAAATGAAATTTAAGTTTTCTAAAGTGCGCACGTACTATGGCTTGGGCAGCCCAAGCCATAGCGCATGCACGCTATAGCGCGTACGTGCTTTAGAAAACTTTAAAAAAAGGGGTGTCATGTTTTTGGCACCCCAACTTGGTGCACACACCCTTTAGTGAAAATGTTTGAATTAGTGTCAAGAGAATAGGGACTAATAAGTGAGAAGGAGCACACCATTGTAAAAGTCTTAGAACTGCAAGGTTTAATCACAACACATATGTATACCATTAAGTCTAATCTTGTTGAAGCTGAACAAGTTGTACAATTGCCTGAATCATGTACATTAAACAATCTTTGAGGAGTTAGCATATGATATACAATGACATATGATTAGTACCAAAGCTTTAAAGGACACATGGGATATAGTTTTGCAAAACATAGGTAATAGGTATACATCTATGCATATATCTTATTCGACATGATAGTTGGCACTCACTGCCACAACAAAAAAGGGGAAGATGAATGCAATTGATTGGTAATAAAAGAGATTGTGAACACAAGGGGAAAACACAAACCAATTTTGGCAAAGATTTTGCAAATTAATTATCAAAAGTTTAGTTTAGTTTTGCCATCAATGCTAAAGGGGGAGATCATTGGCATATAATGAGGGTTACTACATAGTTTTTTTTATTGATGTATAAGGCAAACACCTATCAATATATAAGAGATACTATCTAACAAAATGATGAGTTATCAAAAAGAAGATAGTGTTATTAGACTATAGAATTTAGTTATTGAATAAAGGAAGTTTTGCATATTAGCCAACAACATGAAAAAGCTTATGGAGAAAGTAAGAATGATGAACTGTATAACCAAAGGTCAAGATTGAACAAAATGATCTACACAAGAATGATGAACCCTATAACCAAAGGTCAAGATTGAACAAAATGATCTACATAATTAAGGAGGAAATCTAGATATGTGAGGCCTCACCCGATCTACCCTAGCATAGATAACATAATTGCATTATAATACTTTTGATTCTATGTTTTGATACACTTTTGAGACTATAGGGTTTTGTCATCTTGATATCTGCATTTGATGATTCACCCTTATGCCTACACATTAAGACCTAATCAATATATATTTAATGGTTTCCTTTCATAATTATTGGCATTGCTTTAATAGAAATTGAATGGTAGAAATGCTTGTAATGTAAGAATGTAATGTTTTAGTGGAAATTAGAGTTAAAGGATAGATTGTGTTATGCACTAAGATCCAACTCGCATGCCTAGAGATTCAATAGTTGTGGATTCAATATCTTGTCACAATGATAAAAATATATTATGAAGTTATTTAGAATATTAAATTGACCATGCTATGTTGATAAGAAAATTTTGATATTATAGTATTTTGAGCATTTTACGTGAAAATTGTTAGGAAAAAAAAGTAAGTTAATTGGAAAGAATGAAGTATGGAACCCAAATGTTGAATGTGATATGCAAGTTTTGATATTTTAATATTTTGAATGTTATATTTGAAATGATTAAGAAAGGGAAAGTTAATTTGAGATGATGAAATATATGCAAGCCTAATGTTGAATAAGATAATGATTTATGTCGCATATGTACTTATTGCTTGCATGATTTTCTTGGACTACTGATGCTCGAGTTTAGTGTGCAAGAATTTGACCATGGGTTTAACGGGGAACCAAGGCTCAAACTACTACAAACATGACATAGCCAAGGTTGAGTCAGTGGAAAAGATTCAAACCTCATTGTAATGTGTTTTGCTTCGTATACATGAATTGTATGTGTGTGTAGTAGCTTAGTTCATGTATTATTGGAGACAAGTCACTTTTAATGTAATGTGTTGTTTTGTGTGTCACTTGACACTTGTGTGTCCATGTGGAGATGCCATGTCATTCAGGGTTTGGCAAGAATAACCTAACCTAAACCTAACTCCAATGTAGTACCCAAGTAAACCTCACATGGAAAAATGCCATGAGGAGTCTCTATTTAGGGAAATTCGAATTCCAAATTCCTACTAACTTGTCAGGGTCAAAAAGAGGTCCTAGGGGGTTATTTTGGTGAAAATAAGTGCTCTCATGATAGTACTATGAGTTGGGGGTCTAAATCTAACCTTTAGTAGGCCTAGGTGACCTTGGGAACCCTCCAAACATGTCATTTTCTTAGAATTTCGAAATTGAAGAGTCACATGTTTTTCTTCCACTTGGTCAAGGTGCAAATGTAGAAAGGGGCAAGGATGTAAGAAAAGGGGGGCTTCTTTTTGGGCCATTTTTAGCTAAGTGAGAAGTTGGAGGCTTTTTAGAGGGCTTGGGAGTAAATTTGGGGGTTGTCCACCCACTCTCTAACTTTAGAGACTCTTAGGGTTTGTAAGATTAGGAGGAGCTCTTCTACAACCATTCATTAACATTTTACAAAAGGATTCAAGGTTGATTTCTTCTTGCCTATGTATCATGTTTCTTCAAAACTTGCATAATGGTATTGCATTCATGAGCATGTAGGGGTGTGAGTTCATGTTGTGAGTAGAATTCATGGCATTGTATTGTGATGTGGTATTCACGTGAATGTTTGAATGGTGTACTTTTCATGTAGTTATTTTTCTTTCATTTTGAAGTTGAATCTTGATATTACATTCATGAGATTGTAGGTAGTGAGTATGACATTGTGAAGGAAATGTGTGTTACCATCTTGTGACTCATTCTATTGTGTTGTGTGGTGTTGAGCATGAATTTGGATTTCCCTTGTTTTCTTGCTTTTGATCCTCCATAATTTTGTGTATGAGTGTTGTTATGGGTGTGAGGGCTTCACTCACCCTTTGGGAAGGGAAGAGAAGTCTGAGGTGAAGGGCTTAAGTTGGGCTTGAAAATGTATTGAGAACCTTGGAGTATGGGCTCCATTGTATGCCATAACCATTCATATCTTGGTGCGGGTGATAAGGAAAGTATGGTGTAGAGAGGAAGTTTATGGAGTATGGGTTTCAAGGAGGCTACAACTAATGGTAGTGGGTTTGGAGGATGATTTGTGGAGGCCTCAAGAGGGCATTAATTTGTTGATTTATGATAGCCCCGAGAGGGCATGAAATTTTTTTATTGCAAATATAGTTTGGTATGGCAAGTCTCCATTCTAGAGCACACCTTCACCCTATGTTATGGTTCCATTTGTGAACCATTGTGAAAATATCCTTGGGAGGGAATTGTTCAAGTTTTGAAATGTAATGTTTATGCATGTGCAAGTTGTATGTGAATTTCGGTTTGAGCCTTGTTTCCCTAGCACGAGGGTGGTCTCTTTGGAGGCCTATGGTTGGGTGGAGAGCACCCATGGTCCTTGTTGTTTTTTTTCTTGTGTTGTTTTGCAAGTTTTGTGAGAATGGTTCAAATGAAGAGCTTTGGGTTTCACTTTTGGCTTTGTTGAGGGATCAAGTGTTGTGGAGAAAACAACCTCCCCATGTCATATCATAGTGTTTGTGTTATCAACTTCCATTATTTCTCCTTCCATTGTGAAGGGATTTAATCTCCATAGTATATTGTTGCTAATGTGTAAAGTGAAGTTAGAAAATTGGTATAAAGTTGTTTTCGCAAGTGAAATATGGTAGCACTGCCATAGTTGTGTAGTAAGTATGTAAAAGAAAATCCAATGTTGTGGGAAACATATTGAATTTATGTACATTCAATCATTGTTCTTGATTAGATCCTTGTAATTCATCAATTAGCCAATAGAACTTTCATGTGAATGATCATTTAGTGTAAATCTAAGTGTTTTCATTTTAAGATTCTCTAATTTAATTGATATAATAGAATTAAGAGCTCTTCTTTTTGAATAATTCATATCAAATGATTCATTTTGTTCAATAACAACTATCCCATAATCCAAGCCATAGTAGGAAACATGTATAATGAATCTTGTTTATTAGTGTGATGAAACTTGAGTTAGTTTAAACAATAAACCACTAGTTATGATAACCACAATTTTATAACCAACATGACACCTTATTTACATGATAGAAGTGAAGGAAAATTACTCGTCATAAGCCCTGGTTTAAAATCCATAAGAGAAAACCTTGTTGTAGATGCACTACACTCTCTGGATTTTGTTTGTGAGAAACATATAAGTCTACTCCCTATTACAATCCATTATTTTATTCAGAGAGCATATTCTTAAAATCCCCTTATGGGATACAAATAAAATAACCACTTATAGAGCAAAGGAAAATAACATAAAGAAATACTAATCTAATTACCTACCTAGTACCTAACTCATGTCACATCTAGATCAAAACTATGACTAAATAATGTTTTTCTTGAGTGTGGGCACGGGTACAAATTAGGGCCATTATACATGTACGAGATAAGAAAATAAAATAAAATAAATAGATATATTATGGTAAATAGGAAACATACCCAAACCTTGATATATCAAAATAAGAAAGAAAACATTAAACTAAACAAGTCATACCTAGCCTAGCCGACCACGCCATCCACCACATCAAATGAAAGTCAGTGAACCTCACTTCTTCCCTCTAGGTGTCATGTCTTGGGGTCATGTTAAAACCAAATGATGGAGTTTAATTTGCAAATTTGATAGAGGATAGGCTCTTAACTGTTGGAATATTAAATGTAGATGGTCATTTCTCCCTGGAGCCAAACGCCCACCTACCACCTGACGACCAGTAGAATAGATAGAAACATAAATGCGGTGGGTGAGTTTTCAAATTTAGAAATGGGGGGAAACATTTTGCAAGTATAACAAAAGGAATGATCAGATTCATTCGACTTGTGAGAAGAAGAGCAGATTAGAAGTTGCAGAAAAGGAAGAAGAGAGAAGTGATCAGCAGATCCAGACGTCAGAGTGCAGAGAAAAGGAAGTTCATTTCGTGCCTGCAGTTGCACGTGTTTCTTCTCTTGTCATTCTGTAAGTTTATCATTTGTTTGATTTGACCTATTGAAGTAGTGATTGCTCCAGGCATTGTAGTATGCAACCATTAGAGCTGCAAGTTTGAAGTTTAAAATTTAAAATTTTTCAGTTTGAAGTTTAGGGTTATTTTAGGGTTTTCTGGTTGAAGCCGAATGCTCACAATTTTTTGTAATAGTTTGAATCAAGTTGAATAGTAAGCAAGCAGGCATACATGATTCCATTGCTTCTTGTTCATTGCATTTGTGAAATTTATTGTTTGAGTATTTCAAGCTTTGGGTCTCTAGTTTTAATGGTGAACATATTCATGTCATAAGTCTGCACTTGGTATTGTCTTTGGTAGAAGTCACTTGCAGTTCCTACCGAGCTCCTTCCTGTAGTGTCTACTGAGATAATTATTTTCCTTTACCGAGCTCCACTCTCCAGTGGCTACCGAGTTCACTCGGTAATCACACCCTCCTTTATTTACCGAGTTGTGTATTCTTCACTTACCAAGTTGTTCTGCCCTTCATTTATCGAGCTCACTTGGTAACCTCTCTTGCCACTCAGTTTCTTAAGTTACCGAGAAAATTTTGGCACTCGGTAATAGTTGTTGCTGAGAAAATTTTTAAGTTTAGGGTTGTTTTAGTGATTGAAATTTTAAAGGTTGTGAATATTTCCCATATGGTATCAAAGCTTTGAGGCCCCACATCCACAGTGAGTTAGGGCATTTGTTTTCTTGGGATATTTGACATGGCAGGAGATGTAGGAAAGATATGGCAGCAACCACCATATTTAATGGACAAAATTATGATACATGAGCAAAGAAGACGAAAACTATTATGGTTGCAAACGATTTGTGAGAGTTTGTGGTAAATAGATTCAATGATGTGACTGATCCAACACAATATGCTACTCTCACAAATGCACAGAAGACTCATTTGAAAGAGTCAAGGAGGAAGGATGCTAAGGCATTAAGTCTTATTGAAGCAGCAATGATAGAGACAATATTCCCAAAGATTGCAGCAACAAATTATGCAAAAGAAGCTTTGGATATCCTTGAGACAAACTTCAAAGGGACTGATAAAGTCCGCACAGTAAAGCTACAAAATATAAGAAGGGATTTTGAGAACCTTCAGATGAAGGAAAATGAATCAGTTGCAGACTTCAGTTCAAGGACCTCCAATGTGATTAACCAACATTTGGTCATGACCATAGAAGAGGCAAAAGACCTCATTGTTTTGACAATGGATGAGTTGATGGGTACACTTCAAACCCATGAGCATAGGATCAATAGATCTACTTCTTCATCTTCCAAAGAGCAAGCATTCAAGGCTCAGTCAAATCCAAGAGGAAGGGGGAGAGGAAGAAATGGCTCAGGCAGAAACTCTAGAGGCAGAGGCCGAGTAAATGGAGGACAAAGGAATGCTACAGCAGAAAGCTCAGGAAGAGCAGATGGAGCAAGTAGCTCACAAAATACTTCAAGAGGAGGTAAGAAAAACTACAACTCAAATAAGAGTAATGTAGAATGCTAATACTGTCATAAATATGGGCATTATGCAAATGAATGCTAGAAGAAGCAAAAATATCAATCAAGATAAGCAAATGTGGCTGACGTGAATATAGGAAGTGAAAACATTGCCTTCATCATGTGTAATGTTGGTGAAGAAGGAAGCCCTGAGGTTTGGTACCTCGATAGTGGATGTAGCAACCGCATGAGTGGCAATGAAACCTTGTTTTCATTCATTGACAAGAGTTTTACATCTGAGATTAAAATGGGTAACAATGGAACCCTACCAATTGTGGGCAAAGGATCTATTATGGTCCTCACCAAGAAAGGTGAAAAGAAGGAAATACAAAATGTGTATTTCGCCCTTGGTATGAAGCACAATTTGACGAGCATTGGTTAGCTCATTCAAAATGGATACAAAGTGCTGATGGAGAATGCCAGGTGTATCATTCAAGAAAAGGATGGGAGCAAGAACCTACTTGCAGCAGTTCAAATGACAAAGAACAGAATATTTCCCTTAAGGATAGAGACATGTTTCTCATCTCAAGTTGGTGCTGCACCTCCCACACAATCAGCTCTAAGGAGTGTGATTGAAGACCCCTCACAACTATGGCACCTCAGGTATGGTCATCTTGGCTATCCTAGTTTAAATTTATTGTCAAATAAAAGAATGGTAGAAGGTTTGCCATGAATAAGAAATTCATGTGACAAGTGTGAGGCTTGTATTTTGGCTAAGCAATATAGGCTTCCCTTTAATTCTAGAAATTCTAGGAGGGCTAGATATCCATTAGAGTTAGTGCATACTGATCTAGTCGGTCCTATGCAAGTTACTTCCATTGGGGGGAGTACTTATTTTATGACATTTATTGATGATTTTAGTCGTAGGACACAGGTGTATTTCTTAAAAAATAAATCTGAAGCATTTTAAAAATTTGTAGAATTTAAAGCCCAGGTTGAAAGAGAATGTGGACACTATATTAAGGTCCTAAGATCAGATAGAGGAGGGGATTATACCTCCAATTCTTTTGTAAATTTTTGCAGGAAACATGGCATAAAGAAAGAGCTCATAGCCAGCTACACACCATAGCAAAATGGAGTGGCTGAAAGAAAGAACAGGACTATTGTTGAAATGGCTAGGAGCATGATGAAAGAGAAAGGTCTCCCAACTGAATTTTGGGGAGAGGCTGTGGCAACAACAGTTTACCTAATTAATAGGTGTCCTAAAAAGGCAGTTCGTGATAAAATTCCAATGGAAGAATGGTCATGAGGAAGATGGACAGTTGAACACCTAAGGGTGTTTGGATGTGTTGCATATGCACATGTGCCTAAAGAGCAAAGGCAGAAATTTGATGACAAAGGTGTGAAATGCATTTTTACAGGGTACAACCCAGAATCAAAGGCATACAGATTGTATAAACCATTGAACAACAAGATGATGCTTTCAAGAGATGTGGAATTTCTTGAAAATCAGTCTTGGTATGGTTCAATTGATGAGTCATCGAGCACTTCAAGTAAAGTGCCAATTATAAGTGAAGAGGATGCTAAAGAACAACAAGAAGAAGGAGCAAATAGAAGAAAAGGCAAGCAGGTTCAGTCATTGCCGAGCTCTTCTAGGCATGACCAAGTGTCAGGGCCAAGCAGCATCAGCGAAGATTCCAATCCCACACTCTCCTCCCTGTTACCAAGAAAGACCAAGAGTCTTAGGGAGATATACCAAGATGAAAGGTATGAAGATTATGATGAGAGTGTTAATTTTGCATTATTTTCTCATAGTGATCCAATTTATTTTGAAGAAGCTATTAAGGAGAAGAAATGGTGTAAGGCCATGGATTAAGAGATAGATGCTATAGAAAGGAATGAGACATGGGAGCTAACTGAATTGCCTCCCAAGAAGCAAGTGATTGGAGTGAAATGGGTCTATAAGACCAAATACAATGCTAAAGGAAAAATTGATAGGCATAAAGCAAGGCTAGTAGTCAAGGGCTACAAACAACAGTATGGCAGAGATTATGATGAGACCTATGCCCCAGTTGTAAGAATGGAAACCGTGCGTGTTGTCATAGCAATTGTAGCTCAGCACAAGTGGAAGGTATTTCAAATGGATGTGAAGTTCGCCTTCCTAAATGGTGTATTAAAAGAAGAAGTGTATGTGGAGCAGCCACCTGGTTATGAAGTTGCAAGTGAAGAGAACAAAGTATATAGATTGAAGAGAGCTCTTTATGGGCTCAAGCAAGCTCCAAGGGCATGGTATCGTAAGATTGATTCATATTTGATGAGCAATGGCTTTAGCAAAAGCAATGGTGAGCCCACTCTTTACATCAAGGCAGCAAATGGTAATGTATTGATTGTTGTCTTGTATGTAGATGACTTGATTTTTACTGGTAATGATAAGGCTCTAATCGGTGAGTTTAAGGAGGCCATGAAAAGTGAATTTGAAATGACAGACCTAGGTCTCTTGAAATACTTTCTAGGCATAGAAGTAAAACAAATGCATGATGGCATTTTCATCTCTCAAGAAAAATATGCAGGGCAGGTCTTGGAGAGATTTAAAATGTAGAATAGTAAGGTAGCCCCCACACCAACAACAGTAGGTCTGAAGTTGAGCAAGGAAGACTCTAGCAAAAGAGTGGATCCAACACTATACAAGAGTATGGTTGGAAGTTTGATGTACTTGACTGCAACTCGGCCAGACCTAATGCATGCAGTAAGTTTGATTTCCAGATTTATGAAAACACCAAAGGATTCCCATTGGCAAGCAGGAAAAAGGATCCTAAGGTATGTGAAAGGTACCAAGGGATTTGAGATTTTGTATACTGAAAATGTTGAATTCAAGTTGGTTGGTTACATGGATAGTGATTGGGCCCGAAGTATAGATGATAGGAAGAGCACTTCTGGATACATGTTTCATATGGGATCGGGTGCAATTTCATGAGCATCAAAGAAGCAACCTATTGTTGCTCAATCTACAGCAGAGGCTGAATACATAGTAACAAATGCAACAACATGTCAGGCTAGTTGGTTAAGGAGGATCTTGACAGATTTGAATGAAAGGCAAGAGGATGGAACCACAATTTATTGTGACAACATCTCGTCAATTGCATTGTCCAAGAATCCAATCTTCCATGGGAGAAGTAAACACATAGAGATCAGATATCACTTCATCAGAGAGTTGGTGGAGAATGGGGATATCAAAATAGAATTTTGTAAGTCTAAGCAGCAGCTAGCAGACATTTTTACTAAGCCATTAAGCATTGAAACTTTTTTACACCTAAGAGGGAGTCTTGGTTTAGTTGATTTGGATCAGCTGTGATCCTTGTTTGTTTGGCTCAGGACAAAGGGGGAGTGTTGGAATATTAAATGCAGATGGTCGTTTCTCCCTGGAGCCAAACGCACACCTACCACCTAACGACCAGTAGAACAGATAGAAACATAAATGCGGTGGGTGAGTTTTCAAATTTAGAAATGGGAGGAAAACATTTTGCAAGTATAACAAAAGGAATGATCAGATTCATTTGACCTATGAGAAGAAGAGCAGATTAGAAGTTGCAGAGAAGGAAGAAGAGAGAAGTGATTAGCAGATCCAGACGTTAGAGTGTAGAGAAAAGGAAGTTCATTTCGTGCCTACAGTTGCACGTGTTTCTTCTCTTGTCATTCTGTAAGTTTATCATTTGTTTGATTCAACCTGTTGAAGCAGTGATTGCTCCAGGCATTGTAGTATGCAACCATTAGAGCTGCAAGTTTGAAGTTTAAAGTTTAAAGTTTTTCAATTTTTCAGTTTAGGTTTATTTTAGGGTTTTATGGTTGAAGTCGAATGCTCCCAGTTTTTTGTAATAGTTTGAATCAAGTTGAATAGTAAGCAAGCAAGCATACGTGATTCCATTGCTTCTTGTTCATTGCATTTGTGAAATTTATTGTTTGAGTATTTCAAGCTTTGGGTCTTTGGTTTTAATGGTGAACATATTCATGTCATAAGTCTGCACTCGGTATTATCTTTGGTAGAAGTCACTTGCAATTCCTACCAAGCTCCTCCCTGTAGTATCTACCGAGTTGATTATTTTCCTCTATCGAGCTCCACTCTCCAGTGGCTACTGAGTTCACTCGGTAATCGCTTTGCCTACGAGTTCACTCGGTAATCACACCCTCCTTTGTTTACCAAGTTGTGTATTCTTCACTTACCGAGTTGTTCTGCCCTTCATTTACCAAGCTCACTCGGTAACCTCTCCTGCCACTCGATTTCTTAAGTTACCGAGCAAATTTTGGCACTCGGTAATAGTTGTTGCCGAGCAAATTTTTAAGTTTAGGGTTGTTTTAGTGATTGAAATTTTAAAGGTTGTGAATATTTCCCACATTAACAACATGTGCAAGGACATGCTTGCCTTTCCCAAGTGAAAAGAAAAAAATCAGACCACATTCCAAGGACACATCACTTCAAAAGAACAAATTTTTTACATAACCCACTTCCCTACGTATTTTAGGCGCTAGATTTCAAGGGTTAAAAATAGCAAGGTAAGGAAACTTGCAATGTGGTGGTAATAATATAAACAGCTTGGTGGTCCCATTCTAGGCGCCCAACTTTAAAGGAGCCCTTTTTAGCGCTAGACACAAGGATGGTTATATTGTGTTTAAATTAAGCCTTGCCCAAGCTGCTCACCCATGGTCTTGGCTCCATGGGATGATGGGTAGTTGCAAGGAAACAAAAGAGGACATGGTGATTTGAAATCTTCAAGAGATCCTCTCAACTTTGCTTTACTATTCCCTCCGCACTTTAGCCAAGCCTGCACGCCTACATAGGCCGCCAACACTAGGGGTGGGACCCTCCTTGGGTCACGTAATTTGAAAAGAATATGGGACGCCAAGGGAAGTAGGTGTAGATTAGACTTAGTATAGTATAATATAGGAGCATAGAGTAGATTTGTTTTAGTTAGCATTAATGTAGATGATTGAGGATTAGTAAGAAATCTCATAGAAATAGGATCAGATTAATAATATTATCCTATTTAAATTTTAAAGGTTAGTAATAGTAGAAATGATTTAATAGATAAATTATTAACTTATAAATTAGTATGAGTCTCATGATGATTGGGGAAATAGTTTATTATCAAGAATTCTTTGTTAGCAATAACATTTTATTAATGATTGCGAATAAATTGGGTGATAGGTAAAGCTTATAGTTAATGGCATAGCTACATAGGGAGTTATTATTTTGTTTTAGTAAGATAAATATGTCATTGATCTAAATAAAGGAGTAGTATCATGATTAGTAGCAGTGTGTTAAATGTCATGTGCTAGTTTAAGAATTGTAATTAGGTAGCTTAAGCATGTTACTAGGGAATGGTGAAAAGTAGTTAATAATTAGATAATGATGTGTAGTAATAGGAAGGAAATTAAGGATAAAATTGTTAATTAAGTTTCATTCTTAAGTATTTAATATGACGGAGGAAGTTGCTTTTAGGAATTTATATACTTGAATTTTAACTAAGTATTTTGTTGGAAAGTTCTACATGGAAAGTCCATGATAAATAATAAGAGGTGGGTTGCCTAATTAACTTGATAGTTGTACTTATAAAAAAAAAAAGAGAAAAAAAAGAGAGACTTGTGCATTAAATGTTAAGTAAATTATGTTTGTCCCAAAATTTTATTAGTTTTACTCATATTGGAAACCAAGTATTAATAAATTGATAGAAAACCTTTAATTGTAGTTTTAGCTCTTCCAAGGGATAGATCGAGTCTATTACAATACATGTATGGCATCAAATTAGAACATTGGTTAGGAATCATAGGATGTTTTGCGAAAACGTTTAGGCGGGCACAAAAAAAAGAGTAAGCTTGATAAGTTATAGACTTATTATGATGTGGTAAGCAATTAAGTTATTTGAATATTTAATTATGTGTGTCAATCTGATATTAATGGTGTTATGCGAATATTGAAGGAAGATAAGTTGTTGAGTTAAATTAGGATATGGTTAAATTGTATTCATTAAGGATAAAATGACTTCTAGCTATCATATTTGGCTGTAGTGTAGTAATTAAAGGAGATATCTTATGTCATCTATAACTCTAGACCCAATAGAGCATTATCAGTGTTTTATATTATACTTTATACCTTGTAGTACAGTAAATGATGGAAATAAAATAAGATATAATAATTTATTAGTAGTAAGGACTAATATGTGAAATGTCTGGATTACTAGTGGTGAATAACTTGTAAAGTCGAGTAATGAATTGTAATAAGACATAATTTGTGAAGTAGTTAGTCAACGTTCTACAAAGCTCAAGCTCAAGTATTTTGGAGAAAACTTCACTCTTTTGTCTATCAGAAACATTAAATAAGTATGTACATTAGTACACATAGGTAAAGTTAATACCCACATACGCATTATGCATTAGAGGACGTAAGTGTTCAGGAGTGGCTATGATAAGTAATAAGGTTGTGTATGCACTCTTATCACCTTCTAAACATCCGATCTCAAGGATAACATTTATCGCAATCCCAACTTTGATGCATAGTTCAAGGTTAGACAGGTCTACGAATTAATCATGTGTAAGCATATGCAAATCACAGGAAATTGTGGAACTATGTTCATATAGACCTTGACACCATACTCTAGAAATGCAAGGCTAGGTTTATGATGATTTCCTCTTTTTAAAAATTAAAAAGAAAAAAGAAAAACTGGTTGTATTTCTTGCCCTATAATTTGGGGCATGACAATATAAGGGTTAACTGTGATTGTAAAAATAAGTGAGAAGAGGAGAAGCTATGTTAGAGATCAAGCAAAGAATTGAGTTGAGAAGTAGAACAATTAAAAGGATTTGTCAAGCTTGAAGGAAACATAGTAAGATCAATTATCTTGTAAGGTATTCTAACCAATTTTTTACAACGTATATTAAATCCTATAACAAGGTAGTCATGAAATTTTGTAAATCACTTAACAGGTTGAATGCCACATAGACATGATGAAATCTCATTATACAATAGTCTTAATAGACTCTTAATACAACTCATATTGTATTAATAATTCCTCATCGGGCGAGTAACCCAGAAGGTGACAATTTGGAAGCCCTAACATGCAATCTTTTTCTACTGTAGTGAAGAAGTTGTAGGTATCACCCCCCTGCAATTTTTCCCTCTAACCAAGGGTTTATGCATGACCAAAAATCTATGTGTTATGGTTGTGCAAATCTTTGTGTATTACTATTATTTACTTAATGCTTTTAAATTTCAGCATATCATTAATACTAAAATTTCTATCATTGAGAAGACTACTAAATGCCATAAGACTAAAATAAAATTTGGTGAAATTGATGAGTGCTGAAGAACTCGGAAAGCAAGGAGAAAATAAACCAAAGTACAGGGGAAATAGAAAAATAATATAGCTGCTCAATTTTTTAAAAAAGATTTAAGACAATTAAGAATAACAAGATTTCACAAAAATTAAAGAAATAAGAGAGGAAATTAAAAGTTCATTAATAAATTTCATAATCCCATTGTACTCTAATAGTTAAGATTTGATAAATTAAAAAAAAGACTTGGTGTAACTGGAAAAAACTCTGAGATGAACTTTTTTTGACCTAACATAAGCAACAAATTTCAAATATAATATTATAATACTCCATACATTTTAAGTATCTTCCTAATATAATCTATAATGCTGACGTATGCAAAATCTACACCGTAGATGTTAGTTAGCCAAATTTAAGTAGTCGATGTAGTAGATATGGCTAATGAAATATAGTGTTGAGTTGATGCATCTGATGATCTGACGTTAGAAGTGATGTGCATCCAGCTGTGGCTGGGAAACAATGATGAGTGGGATTTGAGAGTAACAAGTGGAAGCCTGTCTCACCTACAATACGGGCGCGCATTCAACTCTGGATTACAACTGTTTCTTTCAATGCCCATCGGGCGCATTAAATGATTTAATCTACCCAGAAATCTTTAAATGGGAGCCCAAAGGGTAGGGTTATCATCACAGAGCAAGGAAGGAAGAAGAGAGGTGGAAATGGGGAAAGGTGCAGTGGAGGATGTGAGAGTTGAAGTGGAGGCTCCATTTGGGGTGTATCTGGCGGAAGCGAAGGAGAGGAGAAGTATGTATCTGTCGAACATAGACCAGACCCTGGTGGCTCCCGTGGGAACTCTCTCCTTCTTCTCGGCACCACACGACATGACATTCGAGGAGGTGGTAGAAAGCTACGTGAAGGCGCTCAGCGAAATGCTGGTGACCTACGACTTCATGGCGGGGAGGCTCAGACTAAAGGAGGAAGAAGATCGGCTGGAAATCGAGTGCAACGGCGCGGGGGCCTTGTTCGCCGTCGCCTCCGCCGACCTCGCCATGGATGACCTCGGCGACATCACCACTCCCAACCCCGCTTTCCGCCGCTTCGTCTTGTGCGACCACGTGGCGCTTTCCCACCACCAGCAGCATCTCCCTCTCTTCACACTGCAGGCCACCCGCTTCAAGTGCGGAGGGTTCGTGGTGGGAGCAGGGCTGAACCACTGCATTCTCGACGGGATATCGTGCTTCCACATGATGATAAATCTGGCGTCCTTGGCCAGGGGAAAGGGCCTCCCGATCCCTCCCTTCCTCGATCGCACGCTCCTCAAACCCAGGGACCCCCCCATCATTGCCTTCCCCCACCACGAGTTCTCCAACCTCTCCGATCTCTCACCCCAAGCGCTCCAAAGCACCACCTTCAGCAAGCGAGGAAGGGAAGCCCTGCCCTTGCCCGTACCCCTGCCCGAAGAGGTAGAGAGCGTGAAGAACGTGCTGAGGGTGTTCTCCATATCCGGGGAGGAGATAGAGCGGGTGAAGGAGGCGGTGGGGAGAAAGTGCAGCAGTTTCGAGGTGGTGACGGCGGCGGTGTGGAAGGCGAGGGCGGCGGCGGAGGAGGAGTGGGAAGGGGAGGAGACGGCGACGGTGCTGTTTCCGGTGGACGTGAGGGGTAAGATGGAGCCGCCTCTGCCCAAGGAGTACGCGGGGAACGCGGTGATACCGGGGCACGCCAGGGCGCGGGTGAGGGAGGTGAGGGAGGAGGATGTGGCGGCGGTGGTGAGGAGGGTGCAGGATGGCCTCCGCAGGATCACCGACGAGTACGTGCGCTCCGCCGTTGACTGGCTGGAGGTGAACAGGGGTATCCCCTGTTCCCACCTCAGCTTCTCCGTGGTGGCCTGGTGGAAGCTCGGCATGGAACAGGTGCAGTTCCCCTGGGGGAAGCCCCTCCACCTCGCCCCGCTCCTACCCTCCCTCTCCCCCGACCTCGTCCTCCTCCTCCCCCACCACCACGGCCACGGCCTCAACATCGTCATCGCCCTCCCTCCCTCCCTCATGACCGCCTTCGACCGCTCCCTTCGCCTCCTCCTCCCCACCCACTCCCAAGCCTGACTCCTCACCCGTACTTGGCACTGCTTTAATCTGTATCTACTCTCCGCTGCCTGCAGCCTTTGTTGTTTGTACCAAGCCTATGCAGCCAGCCGCTCCTAATTCCCCCTGCTCTCTCTTTCCACTACAATCTCTCTCGTATTTTATGTAATGTTGAAAGCTCGTATCAATGCAGCGTCCCCAGAAGCGATGGATGTTTCAAAGGTTGTATGGATATTGTCATGCCGAAGACGACGCTGCTTCACGTTGGCATAATGTCAGGTGTTGCTTTCGAATATTTAATGTGGCTGAGCTGTGTAATTTGATAGCAGCGGGCAAATTCTGACTAGCTTTTCAAGTTTGGTAGCGATGATAATCCACTAATGTACTTGTTTGATGTGAAAATGGAAATATTTTATAAAAACATGAATCTTACATATAACTTATATTTACGAATTTCTTTAATTTTCCGTGGTTTTGAAGTTTAAGATGCACATACACATGGCATACTTACAGGGCCGAAGTGTGCAAGACTGTTTAGAAGTGCTTAGTTTATTGTAGTAACTTGTTCCACAATTGTTTTTTACTAATATTGAAGGAATATATTCCTTGTTCTACAACATTCAAATTATTCTTGTTCTGCTAATATAATGTCGATGTCATTGTAACTTGATCTACATTTTACCTTTTGCTCCTCACTAAAAAAAAGAAAAAAACAACTTTTATTAATCATCTGATATTAAGCTAAACGCAAATTAAACGAGTCGTACATATCGTACACCACATAATAAAATAATTAAATCTTAGTAGATTTTACTAAAATAATTTGATCTTTTTCATTGTCTAGTTATTATTATTATTTATTTCTGCATCAATGTTGGTTCTTCATTATTTGCATTGTATTAATGTCTTCTCCGTGTCTTTCGAGTGGAAGACGATAACTTCAAAACTTCTATCCTGCTCTTTGTAACGTTTTACTTTCCATGTTAAGAGCAGTGAATGCACCGGGTACATACTGTCATAGTGTAAATGCATTTCTACAATACATATAACTAAACTTTTGCAATTTTTGGATTTAGATTGTGTGAGTATTATTTGAGCCAATGTTTTGAGTCACACAATGTGAAACATCATCTTGCTCTCTGATGATGGTTCACAGAGTGTGACCCGAAACATTGGCTTAAAAATTATTCACAATCTAAATCCAGAAATTGCACAGGAAAATTCTTATGTTTCTGCGATTAAGGCATGGGCAATATGTCCGTGGCTAAACAGTCGAGGAAATGCACCAGATGTGACTTTTTGTTTGATTTATTAATTTATTTAAAACTCACAGAACCGTGTTTGTGTAAATTTTTAAATCAATTAATAAATCAAACAAAATGTCACATCTGGTGCAAATATTCAGTCAGATAGACATCTCTTCACAAGTATTTAATATGAATGTGATAGCAACCTTGCTTTTCTTCGTACTAACATTCATTTAATGTGTTGTGGTCATTTGAACGTCCTCAATAAATGGATTATTTGGACATTCAATTTTTTTAAGTGTGCAATGTACTTCATGTCAGACTGAAATGATACACACACACACACACACATATATATATATATATTAGTTTCATAAAATCGATTTATTTGAAAATAGTCTTTTTTTTCCTGATTGTAGATTTGAGTCTCTAAAACTTTTTCTTCTACTTATTTTGAAAATTTAAAAAGTAAACAAAGAAAATGATCATAGGTAGATTTTAATTAAGTATTGTTCATTGATAACATCTGCCTTAAATTTTGGAGTGCAATCTCTTCCAATGAATTGAAAGTAGATTTAACTGACTTCAGTCTTCTTTGCATCAAAAGTTTTTTTTTATGAAGGAGCGAGGTGGGTGAGTATGTTATATCTAATAAATTAAATGATGTTATAAATGTCATATTAAAAGATGCAGCAATTGTAGAGTCAACAATATGATTTTATTAGGTCTCAAATTTATTTTCATATGTACTCTTCTTATGACTTCACAAAGAAAATAAAGATTATGATGTATATACTAGTGTGTGTAACTTTCAAGATATTAGTAAGATTGACATTTAGATTCAATGAATTACTGCATTGGAAATAATGAAAAATAAAGAATGTTTTAATCTTTGCATTAACCTTTCCCATCATTTATTATCAATAGAAGATAAAAACTGATATTTTCAAAAAATTGTTGTATGATATTTCTAATTCTATATTCACCTTAGTGACTAAGTACTTGCCTTTAGTATTAGTATTATAGTTAAATAATAAATATAAAATATAAAATCGTATTTGTTAAAGTCATTTATTATTTAAAGTTATATAATTTATTTTGAAAATTTGAAATATTTTTATATTAGAAATATATACTCCTATTTTTTTAAATTATTATTTTATTATTAAAATTATATACTACTAAATTGAATGATTATAGCTAGAAACTAATTAAAATAATATTTAATGTCAATCTTTATAGTAAATAAGAAACTGAATTAATAAAATTTACAAATAAAATTATATAATAAATAATGCACAAAATAGCTTTTTATGTTCAAAAGAATATAAAATATTTGATAAATAAATCAATAGAATATAATAAATATCAAAGCAAATATAATAGTTATAATATTCTTGACATCTAAAAATACAATTTAATAAATTAATTTTAAATAAACATTCACTATTGCATTATAATAATTTGCATAAAAATATGGTATTATTGCATAAAAATACAATTTAATAAATTAATTTGAAATAAGCATTCACTATTGCATTATAGTAGTTAGTTTTTATATTCTATAAATTGCTCATGTTAGATTAAAACATTTATAATCAACATATAGCTAAAAATCTCGTTAGTTTTTTATATTCTAGAATTTGCCCATATAAGAGTAAAACTTTCATAACCAATCACATAATCAATAAATAAATTTCACAATTTATTAACTCAAAAAATGTGCATGTAAACTATAAAAATATATTATTTTTTAAACATGTTTATTTTTATTTGGTAAAGATTGGTTGGAAAAGAATTATTTAATAACTAGTTAATAGTAACGATTCAAAAAGTGATGCAATAGTACTTAGCCTATCGACAAGTACTAATAAGAGGTATATATGCATTAATATTTTTCTTATGTCATAGAGTAATAATTTTTCTTAATCAAATGCTTCTTTGTTGTATGAGAGAAACAACTAGAATAATGGGCATTATGTCTATGTACAAATAAATAAAATTTAAAAAAATTCCTTGGCTGAATTACATTTCCAAACAATTAGGCTTTATGTATATTTGAAAATGGAAGTTTTTTAACCTTTTGAGATACACTTAATAACTATGTTGTATCATTGAATAAATTCTTTTGTAAATATTAAACAAAGCAAGAAACAAAATAAAAATAGGAAATGTACAATAACAAGAGACTACTTATTGTGGTTTGACATTCTTGCCTATGTCCACACTGTAGCAGGGAGTCACTTTTTATTAAAATATCCGATACAATATACGACTTTAGACATCCATTTATGCATTTACTTACAACCTTCAACTGAAGAGTCATGAGAAGTTGAACAATCATGTGACTATTGAGTGCATTCCCAACAATCTCCCACTTGAAGCACAACTGGCACAACCATACTTTGCAACATTCCTTGCAATTCCAATTCTTTCCAACACAATTAGGCCCATTGAAGATTTCAATTTTGTGAAGCTTTGTTCACAAACACTTCAAATCAGTCTTCTCCAACATAAATCAGAACTAATAACACTTGGCAACATAACATCTTTAATCTCAAAAGCGTAAACAATCTCCTCTTATCGCATTAAATTCATTCCATAATAACCAGTTAATAGATCAAATGAGATCCCCAAGTAAATATGCTCCTTATGCAGAGACTCCAGGGAAAATGTTTTTCTCCATTTTTCTCAGTTGTCACAATACTACCATTTCCATTTTTGTTTCACTCAATACTTCACCATGGCTCTAATACCAATTGTAAACCTTAAACAAAATAAAGAAATAGAAAAAAAATATAGAAAATGAACAAAACAAGAGGCAATATTTATTGTGGTTTGGTAAACTTGCCTACGTCTACACTCCAACGATAGATAACTTGTATTATTGAAATATCTGATACAATACAATACGATACATGAGTGTAGACATCCATTTATGCATTCACATAAAACCTTCAAGTGAAGAGTTGTGAGAAACCGAACAATCATGTGACCATTGGGTTTCACAATCCTAATATTATTTAAGCTGTATGAATAAAATGAGTGAAGGGTTTCAGTAACATTGGGGTAATCCAAGAGGCTAGATCTTGGAGGAATCTACTCACAAACTATGAGGATTGTTCAGGTCAACATTAACCTGGTAAAAAGTAAGGTCTATTTTTTTAACACTCCTGAAGTCTTGCAGGTTAAAGTTAAAAATGTCCTGGGATGTCACTTTACGAACCTCTCAGACACCTATCTAGGTCTTCCCCTTACAATCAAGGATGTCTCCACCACCTTCTGGAACACTATCCTAGAAAAGGATGTAAAAGAAGCTTGTTGAGTGGAAAGGTAAAGTGCTTAGCAATGCGGGGAAACTCCAACTACTGGTGGCGGCTTTGTAGGGTATACCTATCTACTTTCTTTCCATCTTCAAGATTAATTAGAGTATGGTTGAAAAACTAGAAAAACTACAAATGAACTTCCTATGGTCAGGAATGAAGGAGAGAAACAAATTGAACCTTGTTATTTGGGGGACTATTTGTAAACCCAAAGAGGGGGGGGGGGGTGTTGGGGGCTGGGAGAGGGAGGGGTTGGGAATAAGAAGAATTGTTAATCTGAATAAAATATTGCTCACTAAAATGGGGTGGAAATTGTTGGAAAACAAGACTAGGTGGGGAAGAATCATGAGGGCTAAACACCTTGCCAACACGCATTTCAGGTATAATATCCTTAATAATGACCTTCCAAGTGACTCTAATATTTGGAAAAACATCCTTAAGAATAGGCCCCTTCTGAGAAAAGGAGTGAGATGGTTGGTGGGAAATGGTAAAATAATAAGATTCTTGGAGGACAACTAGCTGGGGGAGAAGCCACTGATCTACAACGAGTTCAATGGTCTTCAGGAAGGTCTTTAAAAAGAATGGTAGGAGAGAAGCTAGTTGAATATATTGATGCCTAAGGGAAATGGAGACATTTATCCACTGTTGATATTCCTAATAGAGAGGACCCTCTGGTTAAAGAATTGGAGGAACTGATAAGAACCACAAACTCCCCTTGCATGCTCAACCTGATAAGGTGGTTTAGGATAGGAGGACTAATGGTCAGTTCTCGATTAATTCTGCTTACAACCTTATATTTGAAAAGGATTAGACCCCAATCAGTTGGAGAAAGATATGGAATATTCACTTGCTTCCAAAAGTCAATTTCTTCTGGTGGATGATCATGTATGACCAGATCTTAACAACTGACAACCTAAGGAGGAGAGGCTTACCGATTACTAACAGATGCTATCTCTGCAAGGAGGAAGAGGAAAGCATAATTATAGTACTCCTCTTTCTTGAATGCCCCTATACTTTAAGGGTATGGTCCTAAGTTTGGAAAAAATTTCCGTTGGTTTCGATCATGAATAGAGGAATGAAACAATTTGTGGAGAACTAAGATTGTCCCTTCTACCACCCCGAACTCAGAATCCTTTGGAATATCCTCCCCCCACATGTTCGTTGGGGTTTCTGGAAGGAGGGAAATAATCAGGTCTTCAGGGCGGAAGAAAGGGGGGAGGAGGTAGTGGGAGAGATATTGAGGAAGCTTGTTATGAAGGAT
Source organism: Cupressus sempervirens (assembly GCA_028749045.1). Classification (NCBI taxonomy): domain Eukaryota; kingdom Viridiplantae; phylum Streptophyta; class Pinopsida; order Cupressales; family Cupressaceae; genus Cupressus; species Cupressus sempervirens. The sequence continues at coordinate 425,653,138 of CM053793.1, read as the reverse complement.
GTTATGGTGGCTAAGTTCAAAGCTCCACAAGAACCCCCGAGCATGAAGGAGGGGGAGATTTCTAGAAATTGGAACATTCTCCCCAACTTCCAACACTTTGACAGCTCAAAAATTTGAGCAAGAAGATGAACCCGTTGGATTCCTCCCACCATGTCTACTGTCAAGCTCAACTTTAATTGTGCGGCGAGAGATGATTTGGTGATAGTAGGAGGTAAGTTGCGAAATGCTAGGGGAGAAGTGTTGTTAGCCTATTGGGGGAATTTGAGACAGGGAATCAATAACATGGCGAAGGCCACTACCTTAGTTTGGGGTCTTAAATTTTTCTTGGAGAGGAAGGTTAGGAAATTAACCGTAAAAGGTGATTCTAAACTCATCATTGACTGTCCAAGGGCGTGCTCATCCGGGATGGGCTTTACATTGCATATTAGGGGACATTTGGCAATGCCTAACAACCCTTGATAAATATGAGTCACAACAAACTTTCAAGGAAGGCAATGTAGTGACAGATACTATGACAAGCTTGGGATTTGATATGGATAGCCTAAAAAGCTAAACGAGTACTGAAATGCTACCAAAACACATAAATTCCCTCATTAGTAGGGAAATGACCCCTCTAAACTATGTTTGATGACTACCCAAATTTGGAGAACTAGCATTTTTGGCAGCCTTCCTATTAATATGATGGTTAAGATCATCTTAAATATGAAAATACATTTAGCAAGGATCAATTATGACGATTTCATCACATAAGGGCATAGAAAAAGGAAATAAATTAATAACCCTGACTTTAAAAAAAGAGCCATCATTTTTTTGTGGTATGGGATGATTATAGAAAAAGTCATCATTATTATTACTGTTAGATCATTAAGGTATTATGCTAGGATAATTTGTGTAATCACCCAAAAATTGTCATCTAGACTATAAGCCCCCTTCTAGAATTTTTGCATAATTTATCTAATGCTTATCCTTGATCAAATCTCTAAAAATTAATTTATTTGATTTTATCCTATAGTTTGACCAATTTATCTTAAATTCATATTTAATTAAAAGAACATGTCCCACTTTTAATTAAATAAAATTCTCCACTCATCTCTTATCCTAAGTGTGCACACATAAAGCATTATTCCTATTTTAAAAATGAGAAGAAAATACATTTTTGTCTACACATGAACGGGCAATTTTCTATGTGAGAGGAATCTTCTATTTTTAAAATAACTTTAATTCTTCTCCATATATTTCAAACCCACTCAAAAGTCAACCATTAATATTGATTGTTGAGATGCTTGTACACATGGATCACTCAAGATGCAATCTCCTCCTTTGATTATGCCTCTTTTGCATCTTAATCTATACCATCCATTTTTATTTAAAAGGGAGGGCTCTCTCCTCATTCCAAAATCTTAGTCTCTCATGCTATTGTTATGTTGCAGGTTTTCTTGGTGATTTTGGAGACTTGAAGCATTCTTGCATTTTTGCATTTTAGCTTAGCTCTCATTCTACTTTATATTATGACATACTTTTTAGCTTAGTTTCCTTCATGTTTCAACTTAGTTCTCTTTGTTAGCTAAAATTTTATTTAGAATAGCTTGCATTTGCATTGCATTTCATTCTAGATTCTTGGAGGCTAGCAATCTTGCTCCCATCTTTGAATCTCTCATTCTATGGTGCACCTTGCAAGGGTTTCATAGTTTGGTTCATTTGAGAGCCACCATCTCATAGCCTTTGCATGTCATAGATAGAGAGCTATAAGCCACCTCTTGAGATGCCCTCTTTCATGGGCATTCTTGAGAACAATGGTTTATAGAAGTGTGACACTTTTTGTACACACATTTTTGGTGCCCACCGTGGGGCTAGAACCAAGTTTCTAGCTCCATTTTCTTTCATTCATTTTGGTTACATTATCATTTCTAGTTTTTTACAGCAACATCTTGGATCTAATCAAGTGGTTTTGTAGGTTTCTTACTTTAAGGCTAACCCTTGTGCAGATTTGTTTGTAGGTCAAAACCCTAGTTTTGAAAGATTTTAGCATATCTTCCAAATCGCTTTGAGTCCAGATCTTAAACTTGTTTTGCAAGTTGGGGATACATCCAAAATGTCTTAGTCCAATTTTCAAATTATTTTAAGTTGATTTGTGTCTGTTATGAATTTTTCTTTGTTTTTCATAAAAAATCATTTTTGGTCACAAATCAACAATTTTTTTAGAAACAATTACATTTCTGAAAAGATCTCTAGATTCTATAGGGGGTTAGTGCTTTGTATTTTGAATTTAGAGGTCATATTAGGGCTCAAAAACTTGATTTGATAAATTTGGTCTATTTTGACAAAATGGGTCCCTAGGGCACAAATGAAGAGATATTGTTGAATTTCTTACATTTTTGAAAATGTCTCTATTTTTTAGCATGGGTCTCTTCTTTTCATTTCTATTTTTGGATCCGAAATAATAGCAAACAAGTCCAATCTTATTGACTAGGTCAAAATCAAAGAGTAAAAAATAGATTATTTTGTGATTAGATTGCACTTTCTTTGCATACACTTGGTTGGAAGATAACTTATATTTTTGAGGCAACTAACCACTTTGTGTTGTAGGTCTTACTTGGTTATTATGTCCTAACCTTGGTTTTTTGTAGGGAGTTTCTCATTTCATTTCTAAAAAGAGCACATGTTAAATCTTCAAATGTGCAAGGATTCCTAACACTTGTTTGTAGGGTTTCCCAAAGCATAAAAACTAGACAACAAAATGCTTTTTCTTTCCTTTCATTTTTAAGTAAAACATTATACTAGTTACTCATTTTAATAGGCACTTTAGATCTTTTCATTAGAGTCTTTTGGTGGTAGGAAAGCGTGCTCTTCATCCTTGTGGTGAAATAAAAATCTTGAGCCACCTCTAGATTTTGAAAGCAAGAGGGCTAATTGAGCATTATTTGGTGTGTTTGAGAAATACTTTTGAGATAGGAGAGTATACTCTTCACCCTAGTGGTGAATCAAAAATCTTGACTTTCAAAGGTTGATCTGCTTCTTGTTTAGTATAGAATCCTTTAGAGGGCTTGCTCTTGGGCAATCAAGAGGAACAACCCAAGTGGGGGCAAGTGAACTTGGCTATTCCAACCCACTATAAACTCAAGGCTATTAAAGATACAAAACCTTGATATTCATAATGCTTGTTTTGATCTAGTGAGATTACTTGTGGGATTGAGACCATGAGGAAATCACTAGATAAGAATGCTTAAGGTACTCTTGTGGCCACGAGGTCCATTACTTGCGACAAGGTAAGGAGTCTTGTTTTAGGAGCAAGAGGAGTACTATGAATAGAAGCCCTTACTAAGAACCTAGGATAGTAGCTACCCTATTTTTCCACTCAACTTCTTGGTGCAAGGATCGATCCTAGTGGACTACCCAGATCACCCCAAGATTTTACATTCACCATTTGTGTTCCCTTGGTCATGCTTATGACATTTCCATGACAAAGCTAACATCTCTTGTGGGAAACCACTTGGTGAGAGGTGAAGGAGCACTTAGTGTGGGCCAAGTTGTTGAGTAATGATCCATGTCCTTAGGTAGAATATGCTTGATGTGTCTTCAAACGTGCTAGACCTATGAAAATCTTTTGAACATACATGATGATAGTTCTAGGGATTTCTTTTAAGACCTCATATATGCTTGTATCATGCAAGGTTTCTTTGTCCCTTGCTCGATTGTTTTAAGACTACTCCACGTGTCACTATCTTGCTTGGAAAAAAATACTTTTGTACATCAAACTTGCTATACTATCAACTATTGTCAAAAATTTGTCAACCAAGTCAAAAAATCAAGTGTAAACATTTTCTTGTACCACATTGCTCCCACTAAAAATGTTGCTCCTATCAAATCTACTCATATTCTATTGATGGGATTGGTCATGTTGCTCACTCTAAAGATTTGGGTATCCCTATCCACTATATGTTTGCATCTCCTAAGTCTATCCTTGGTCCTTATCCATCTAAGCTAAAGTATTCAGACCTTCCATCCATATTGGGACCTTATTTTCCTTCATCTACTATAATTTCCACTCCTAGCTCTCCCATCATACCTCAAGATCAACAAAGACACTCATCCTTGATGAATTCTCATTCATCTATCCATATGAACCAGTCATACCAACCTTATTCTTCCACAAGTCCCAAGTCTTTTGGAATCAATTTGGATGATCAACATAAGAAATACAAGAATCCATTGAAAAATGAAGATCACTATGTCCTATCTAATTGACATGTGAATGCTAAGAAAGATAAAATATTCAAGAGACCGCAAAGGTCTACTACCCAAAGAGATAAATCAAAGAAAATATGGGTTCCTAAATCCATTATTGAAGATACACATTGTAAAACATCCAAAGGAAATAAAAAATCTAAAGCTATATGGATTCCAAAGTCTCTTTTGAAAGACTTGAATATTGAAAATAAATCAAAGTTGACATTCAAGCTTCCAAAGGCCTCCACTCCATCTTTTTCCAAACATGTTGAAAAGCTTCCAAAGCCTTATACTCCATCTTTTTCCAAAATTGCTCTTCTACCTCATAAATCTAAACCTCAAGCTATTTTATCCACAATTCCTTCATTATTTCATCACTCTTCAAGGTGTGTGTCAATGTTGATCTTGCCCAATATTTTAGCTACCCTCATGAAATCCTCTAAAGCTTACACTTACTTGCTATCCATGCTTGTTCAATTCTTTCAAAACATGAACTCTTATCCTCCATATACTCTTCCTACTATTATCTTCCTTCCATCAATATATCAACATCTTTGAGCATACTTTTCTATGGTCTTGGCTTATCACAACTTATCCTTCTAATAGAAGCACTATCTAAACTAAAAAAAAATCTTGAGCTCTTTCTAAAATTATATATAAGGAAAAAAGAATAAAAAAAAGTGCCTTGGTGAAAACCACTTCTTGTGGTGCCTTGGTAGCAAAAGTAAAGAGAATTAAATTCACCCTATGGTGAAAATCACTTTTTGTGGCACCTTGGATAAGTACCATGATGAAAACTTGGCAAACATGTGTCATGCGTAATTCTTTCATCTTCCATTCCATCTTTCACTTTTATCTTGATAATGTTGTGTTATCCTTACGTATTGGCTATCTTATCCACAAGCTTACCTATTGTGCTTTCTCATTCACTCATAGCTTTCATATCCATCTTCATTCTTATTGCTCTATTGTATCACTATCTTATCTAGTTGACCTCTTGGTCTTGATCACATAAAGAAAAACATGGTTCTCATTGGTCTCTTGGCATGCCTACTCTTTTGGACTACATGCTTCATGTTATCTCACTAAATTGCTTCAATTGTTTATCCTATATGCTATCTTTCTCATTTGTTCCATTTCTTATCCAAAACCTGCTTTACATGGCTATCTTTCCCTAGCTTGGGTACTGTTGAGGATTAAGTCCTTGATGATCATTTTCACTTGCTTCATACACTCCTTGCTTATCAATCTTATCCACTAGCTTTTTGCTCCATCATTTTTTACACCCTGCTAGACATTGGGACAAATGATGTGATCTTTCTTCAGAACTAGTAATCTCTAAATCATTCTAAAAAATCCAAAAATCAATTGATATATGATGCTGAAAAAGTCCTAAAAAGCATAAAATGTCCTTAAAAAATGATCATCTCAAAGAAAACCTAGCCATAGGTGCTTTAATATATCACCAAAAAAATAAAAATAAATAAAAAATAAAAAATAAAAAATCCTACAAACTCTTATACCCTTGCACCTATGTCTATCAGTCTCAATCACCCACTCTGCAACACATTTCCTAGCTTGGAATTGTTTCTTGTCCTCGTCTCAAGGGCACAACTGCTTAGCTTATTGAGGTCTCCTTATGCATTAGGGTTTCTTTGACAACTCACAAAATAATGTTTCTTAACACTACCCCCTTTAACATCAAGTGTTTCTCAACACTTTTTGGATAGTCTACCTATAGTCTAGGATGCTATGACATTTCTAATTATAAGATTCAAGTCTTGAAGAAATGACCATGTGACACACACACACACACACTCTCTCTCTCTCTTAAATATTTAAACTACTAAGCTATGATGAATTTTATCTTCTTTGTGTCATCTTTTTTGGCTAAGTGTTCCCTCCCTAATAGTCTTTCAAGGGTGTCATGGACTAAAAGACTAGGGGCATAGGGCATGTTTTACTTTCTTTTTGCTTGTGGGTATACTTTGTTAGTCTACAAGTGTTTCAAACATTCATGTTTGTCCTACTTGACACTTTGGACTTAGAACGTATCATCCTTGACTATTTTTGCAAAACTGTACTCAGGGGTTATCCTAGTGCTTATGCCTTGATACAGGTGTAATCTTGCTATACTAAACTTAGGGAGTCTAACTACATAGTCATCTTGACCTATATGTCTTTGATGCTTAGGTTGGATTCCCACACTCCTATCCAATATAGATCATTTTCATATCTTCATAGGTCATCGTAGTGATGGTTGTATGATCTTTTGATGTCCCTAATAAGGCTTGATGATAAAAAGTAGGGCCTACTTATGTAACCCTTGTAATTACACCTTTTCATACTAGCTTTCATTCTAGGGTTCATTCTAGCTTAGCTTTGCATTTTTCATGTTGAGAGAGCTCTCTTTTTTATCTTTCATGGACGTGCCAACTAACTGCATTAATCTTTCTCTTGCCTCTTCTTGATCTTATCTTATCTCTTCTTTCCTATTTCTCACTTCTTTTCTATCTTACCATCTTATCTATACTTTTGACTTATCTTTTGTAATCTTGACATCCTGGATCCATTTTCAGGATCGAAATCCAAATTCAAGTTCATCATGCTAGTCAAAATTTCTTCCTTCTATGTAGTTGGTTGACCTATTGAGGCTTAATCTTTGAATCTTGTTGGGAAAATTATAATTTATTCATTTCTTCATCATTTCTACTCTCTTCCACTCTTCGCTTTCATTTCTATTTCATCTCATTTCATCTTTTTCTTCCATTGACCTAATTCTTATGCATTATCTTTCTTGGTCAAACTTAGTCAAAGTGGGCCATATCTTCATTTCTTGGTGGTCACTCTTTGGTCTTAATCTCTTATGATCTATCATCATGGACTTTTCTATATCTTGATTTGATCAAATATAGCTTATTTCTGTATCTCCTCTATCTCATTTCGATTTCAATCCCAAGGGGGCAAGAATATTCTATCATTGTTGCAAATTTCTTTCTCCTAGAAATATCTATTTTCTCTTGATCTATTTACTTTTCTTGGTGTTAGTACTCTTCTTGAGTTCTAATATCATCTCTATCCTAGTGTTTGGTACTATCAAGCTATTAGACTGTACACGCAAGACTTGCTATCTATTTCTACATTTCATTCTTCAGAATTAGATCTCTTTATCTATTGCTTCCTTCTTGGCTTCTTCATTCTTTGATGTAATGTTTTCCCAAACCAATCACACATTAGTCAAAGAGGGACAAATGTAATCACCCAAAAATTGTCATCTAGAGTATGAGCCCCCTTTCTAGCATTTTTGCATAATTTATCTAATGCTTATCCTTGATCAAATATCCAAAAATCAATTTATTCAATTTTATCCTATAATTTGACCAATTTATCCTAAGTTCATATTTAATTAAAAAAACATGTCCACCTTTTAATTAAATAAAAATTTTCACTCATTTGTTATCCTAAGTGTGCACACATAAAGCATTATTCCTATTTTAAAAATAAGAAGAAAAGACATTTTTGTCTATACATGAATGCACAATTTTCTATGTGAGAGGAATATTCTATTTTTAAAATAACTTTAATTCGCCTCCACACATTTCAAACCCACTCAAAAGTCAACCATTAATTGTTATTGGTTGAGATGCTTGTACACATGGATCACTCAAGATGCATTCTCCTCCCTTGATTATGCCTCTTTTGCCTCTTAATCTCTACCATCCATTTTTGTTTAAAAGGGAGGGCTCTCTCTTGATTCAAAATTTTTAGTCTCTCATGCTATTGTTATGCTAAAGGTTTTCTTGGTGATTTTGGAGACTTGGACCATTCTTTCATTTTTACATTTTAGCTTTTCTCTCATTCTACTTACATTATGGCATACTTTTAGCTTATTTTCCTTTATGCTTTAGCTTAGTTCTCTTTGTTAGCTGAAATTTTATTTAGAATAGCTTGCATTTGCATTGCATTTCATTCTAGATTTTTGGATGCTAGCATTCTTGCTCCCATCGTTGAATCTCTCATTTTATCGTGCAACTTGCAAGGGTCGCATAGTTTGGTTCATCTGAGAGCCACCATCTCATAGCCTTTGCACGACATAGATAGAGAGTTATAAGCCGCCTCTTGAGATGTCCTCTTTCCTGAGTATTCTCAAGAATAATAGTTTACAAAAGTGTGACACTTTTTGTACACACAATTTGCACTCCTTGTAATGATGTTTTAAAATGGCTTGAACATTTTGGATGTTACATCCTCATGAAGTGTAAGTAAGAAGCCATTTTAATTACCAGACACACCATTTTTAGCCTTGCTTCTGTGATTTCCTGGGTGGTGTTTTTCTTGCAAATGAAAATTTTTGAACTCGTGGAAAGTGATATTGTTGAGGAGCAAGATTCCATGTTTGGGGACTTTAATTGATTGGAGCCCATGAAGATGGAGGATTTCTCCAAAAGGTTAGAAAATTGTATAATGTTGAAGGAAGGGGAGTTTGCCCCATACACGCAGGCCATGGCTGGCTATGATGAGAATTGTTTTCAACAATTTGTCAGCAACTAGAATGATAGAGGTTCACAATCAATAGTATCACCTTCTAGGTGAATGAGGAGACCATAGCTATGGCGATGGGCCTTGACATAACTGGAAAAAGATCACGAAGGTGATGGATGAAGATTGTATATCTAGTTTTTTTTAAAGGTAATGAATCTGCAGACAAGTATCATGGCATTTTTTGGAGGGATAAGTTACTAGAGCCCTAGGATGACATGTACCTAGTCATAATGAAGTATCTCACCCTATGAGGTAGATATGGTGTGTATTATTCTCACCATTTCCCTTTGCTTAATCACTTTCATAATAGGGAGTTAGTTTGTATTCCCTTTTTTTTTATGCATGCCCTAGAAGAGATGGTTATGGATATTAGGGAGAAAAAAAAGAAAGGGGCTGATTTCACTATTTTGTACCAAGGGCTCACATTTCATTTATTCTAGTTCAACTAGCCCTTTGCCCTCCCAGAGTAATACCCATTGATAATTTCCTCCTCGTTGGTGCCCCCCTTCATCTGGAGTTTGTGGGTGATAGCTATGCCCCTACTTCACAACCCTCACCATGCCAAACCCTGGTCAAGAGTAGGAAAAACAAAACCTTGGTTTTGGATCTAGCTACCAATAAAAATGTTAAAAATGAAAAGAGGGTGGAGGTGGAGATTGGGGACTCGAATGATGAGCCCCATGGAAACATAAGAAGATCAAGTAGTCTTGCTAAGACCAAGGATAGATTTAAACAAATGGCCAGACACTCTCAGGAGGATGAGGAGGAAGATACTAATTCAGAGGAGAGTGCTAAGACCTCGGGGGATGATAAGGAGAAGTTGAAGGAGGGTATTGATAACAAAGAGGAGAAGAAGTGGGATGACACTGTTGATGACACCTAAGATTTTGAGGTAGAGAACCCTACCAAGAACCCTTCCCAAGACCCCACTCATATTTCTGTCACTTTCACCTTATTTTTAGCTGCCAACTAGGTAGACCCCAAGTTTGAAAAAGCCTCCCCTGACACTATTTCTTCCCCCATAAGGACTAATGGTTTGGAAATCTCAAGGGCTCCCACTAACACTCTGGATGTGTAGGATAAGAGGAAGTCTCTAGTGAATTGCAACAAAAAACTAAAGATAGGAACTATGGAGAAGGTGGTTGTTACTCCCAAAGACCTCCAAGAACTAAAGGATCGATGTCATGCATTGGAGAAAGGGTTCACCCTCTTCTCCAAATTCACTTTGAAGGTGACCCATGCGGCGATGACCACCTTCCAACTTCTAGCTCACGAGAAGGAGAAGGAGGGCCTTGGGAAAGATGATTTGAAGATTCTCTACAATTTCCTTGTGGAGGACCGGGCTAAAGTTCTATTGGCTGGAAAAGGAAAGAAGGATGCCAATTAGTTGCCTTTCCCGTGCACGATGTTTTTTTGGTTCTCTACCAGTTGCCTCTTTCCATCCAGTTTAGATGGTTTTGGTTTTCTATGGAACTTGGGTTTGGGCTGTGGGTGGTAGGTACGATGCACACACTAACCACCTACATGTCTTTTGTTAATTTGTTAAACTTTGTCAATTTTAAGAGCATGAACTCTAGTACTTTTATTTTTCTTCTATTTTTGATGTAATTTGTAAGGGGTCTATTTGGTTATGTGCTAGTTTTTGGCTGGTAGTTTCACCACTATTGTATAGGGCCAACCCCATTTTTTTGGTTTCTTTAATATAAAAAACATTGGGGTAATAAATTAATTTAAGATCTCAAGAAAAGTAACAAAGGAAAATAACTTAAATTTATTTTGGAAAATAAATGGTCCCACAAAATCTTCTTGTGAAAATTTTCAAATGTGTTATAATATTTTAATGTGAATTTTAATATAATAATTATTTATTCTTTCAACACAACATTTATCTTAATCACATTTAGGTAATGATTTTAGATAGTGTGGACCTCACAATAAATTGACTATTATACAATGAAGTGTCATTTTGTCTTGACTTCTCACTTGTTGGGACAAATGTAGGTTCTTATTTGTCATTTCCCCTTAGGTAATGCCTACATTATCATCTAAGATGGTGAATGATAGTAGTTTTTTGAGAATACCATTAACATATGGTAGAAAGTTTAGAAAAATAAGGTTGCATTTTCTTTTTGACATAAAGGTAGAGAGTATTAGTCCTAACTGATAATGTAATTGATAATGTATGTGAAATAGTCATATCAGTTGTTATGTTTTCATTAATGTCAAGTCTTAGATGGCTATAATTATACTAATTTTGTAGAGTGCCATATCATTTGATTGATGAAGAGGATTTAAAGAAAGTATGATGATGGTAGAGTTGGTAAGTATTGGTATTCAATGGGCACTTGAATGAGTTGGAATATGCTAGTGTAATGTTGGTTTCATTGTTTTATAATTATTTAATGTAATGATGAAGTTTATGTATTCATTGAGCTATACTTTCTACATTAAGTTACAAGGTGAAAGAAGGAATACAATATTCATTGAGTGATTATAGTTGTCATTGAGCAGTTGACAAAGAGAAGTTAAAAGCTTAGTGTTAACTAAGTAATTATAGTGTTAATCGAGTGATATATTACCTGTGTGAAATGTAATGTTCATTGAGTATGAGCTAGAATAACAAGTTAAGAAAGATGAGATCTGAGGCTAACTTATGATAAAAATAAATAATGTTTGAGAAGTTCAAAGGTTAAAGTCAAAGTTTGTTGTACAAGATCTATGGCTAGAAAAATGTAATGAAGATCAGATGATGGAGATTGAAGCTAGATAAGGATGAGCACAAAGTTGAATAAAAGTTCTATTTCTAAGTGACTAAATACATTGAATTTGATATCTACGATTGTGGTTATGAAGCAAAATCTGGAGGATTCTAGAAGGTGAAAGATTACTATTTATAGATATCTATTTGGTTGTTGTTTGAATGCTGAATGAATGTGAATTATTGACAGAGAAGAAGAAGCCAAAAAGAGCAAGGTGAACTGAGCAGAGCATAAGGAAGATCAAGCAAAGTTAGAACAAAGTAAAAATGTGAAGAAGTGAATCATCCAAAAGGAGAATACTAGAACATAGAAAAAATTGCAACACAAACCATAACCATTGAAAATTCAACATAGTAAATACCCACCAATAATATTCAAAAATAAAAATAAAAGTAAAAATTCAAGTACCATCCTAGTGGCTACATGGTTGTGGAATAGAAGAGGTGGAGGTAGTCAGATACTCTAAGTAACGATGTGGGGTCATCTTAGGGATGAGTACTTTGACGTTTGGAGGGGGATGTGAGTCCCTAGGTTTCATTGAATTTGGTATAAGTTCAACCTCATATTATGAGTAAAAAAGACAAAAACAACAGTATGAAGAAGTATTAGCAAGTGAAGAAACATTCCAGAGACAAAAATTCTAGAGAATTTTCATTCAAATATGATGATAGAAACAACTATAGTACATGCCTTTTGGAACTAAATCTCAACTAGGAGAATTATTTTCTTCTACCTTATTTTTAGTAAATCGCATATTTATTTTTCTTATTGATTCAAATAACATGTATGTGTTTTCAATTAAAATGACATGTACGTGTTTTGAGTCAAATTGTTTAAGGCATAACAAGTATATGATTTTTTAAGCTTTAAAAAACACATACATGTATAATTCACTTTGTTTGGGTGAATTTCTACTTTTGAATACAACATCTTGGTCACATACCCCATAAGAGGATGAAAGTATATTGTCAAGTGGGATGTGTTGTTAATGATATGGTGTTTCCTCATAAGTGGATTGAAATATGTTGATAGGTGTAGTTAAATACATTATGGTATGGAAGTTGTGTCAAATTTATTACATGTTAAGTAGGAGATATTTTCCACAAGTCTAATTATGATCTCATGACCAATATTCAATTATGAAGTTTTTTAATTGGAACACATTGAGCCATAATGAATAGTGCTTCACAAGAATCCATATATCATGAAGGTTGCAAGAAAAATGGGGTTAACCTTGGAAGACACTTTTTACTGAATTGTGCTTGAATTGGAGTAGTACTTTTATGGGTAACCTCTTGAGATGTCCAATTGCTTCACATCTATAAGCATCACCTTGATGTAATGAGTTATAAGAGTTCCATTCAGTCTTATGATATATTGGTTCTTGTGAAAGACTACTCATGAAGCATGAACCAATTAGTTTGAATTAAAATATACGTATTTTGCACAAAATTTTGTGTCAAGATATTTATTATGTATCAAATATTGAATTTATTATGTGTTAAAATTATTATAACACCAAAATTATCACATCATCATTTGTGAAGATTGTTCTTCATGGATTTCCACGTGGTCATTTCTTGCCATATTCTTTGAATATTATAACACCTTGTTTCAATGGTCATACAATCTCATAGAGACATTTGGGAACATTTTGAAGAAACATATCACGAGACATATTTCCTCTTATCTTTTCTACCAAGCATAGAGCCACTAACAAAGCCTCAACAATGCTAAAAAATGTGGAGTGGCGAGATTATTTTGAAAGCATTGTTCTATCAAAGTAATTAGTTGCAAAACCATCTAAAATATTCTATCTAAACTTAGTTGTAAACATTGGATCTGTCTACCATAAAACTACATTATGTTTTCTAACTATTTTTTGTTTGTTTGCAATGATGATGAATATGATATTACAAAAAGTTTAAATTTTGTTTACTATGAGGCTAATAAGAGTGATAATTTTACATTCTACACATAGTGACACCAAATTTATATTAACAACATATTTAGGTTTCATAGCTAATTCTAGTCATAGCCATGTTTCATTGCCTAAACATCCAAATCCATTCATTCTTTATTGGTTTAATAAAGTCAAATTGAAGCATACAAGTTCTAAAAAAATTATTCTACTAAATGATAACACAAGTATTATTGTGTGAATGTATAATTAACAAATATAATGAGACAAACTACTTTAATTCTATTCATTGTATCATAACAACTCATCAAGAGTAACAAATATTGTAGGCCAGTTAATGACATTAAATACATCACTGCCCAAGCACCTTAATATGTTTAAGCTACATTAGTTTGATCAAATATATTAAGTCATAAGACTAAAAATAATACCAAGCATTGCAACTATTGCTCTATTAAATCATTGTAGGCAGTAATATTTTATTTGAACCTATAGCTATATATCGGGTTCTATTTTTTTTATATCTCTATTACACATTGTTTGTTTGTGGTGAAAATGAAACAATTTTTCCTTGCTTTTATGTAAGATTGCTAAAACTAATATTTTTTATTCATTAAGTGATCCAATTAATACTATTATACATCATTGTCACTACATTAGTCCAAAAAAGGCTCTTAAGAGCCCTAGCCTAAAAAAGGAATTTGATGATAGTCCTACTATCACAAGGCCTGCTAATATTGAAAAAGCTTCAATTTTAATTATTTAAACTAATATCAGACATCTAATACACATCAAATGGAAGAAATGTCAGAATTATTAGAAGGACCAAGAGGATAGATTCAACTTGGCTGAGCGGAGAATTCAAAACCTAGAAAACTACAACCATAACCTAGTGAATCAAATGATTTCCATTGTCAACTCGATCAATGAAAACATTCTATCCTTGACTAGTGTGTTAAAAGCCAGAGGTATGTTGGATGTGGATGATGACAAGGATAGAGGAAGAGCCAGAATTGATGAGGACGTAGCAACTAATATTACTTTCACTAGTATGGATCAAGATGTGCAGAAGACCCATGAGCAGATGGCAGAGGAGACCCACGAAGCCTATGAAGCTGCTTAGACTATGTAGGAGCTCGAGAGGAAGATAGAAGAGTAATTTTCTCATTTTGTCTTTTGTTGATTGATGATTGTTGTTTTTTGTTGGATTTTTCTTTTTTGGCTCTCTGACTAAATGTTCTACTAGCCTTTTTATTGGCCTTTGTTATTGGCTGAGCTTTTTGCTTATTATTAGCTGTGAGACTTTTCTTTTTTGGTTGGGCTTTAATTTCTTATTATCAGCCATAGTTATGTAATTACATTTGGGTTTCAGGGTCCCTGTAAAACCTATTTATCTAATAAAAACCATGTTGAAATTTGAATATGTAAACATATTTTTTTTCAATACAATCTGATATATTTTAAAGTAATTAATAAAAACTTTGACAATGCAAGATGTTTCATTTCACACATATTTTGAGTCCCTTTTCATTTCATTTTTACAATGAATAAATTCATATTTGTGAGAGAAGCTAATTCAAATCACAAAGCTGTTTAAGTAAACTACTAGAATACATATAACAATCACATTTAAATCATTAAATAAAAAAAAAAAAATAGAGAAATTAGAACCTATTGAACAGGCACATGACGAGGTGAAGGGAAAGATACTTCTATATTTTGTAATGGAGAGAGTTCATATCATCCCCGAGCTACTTCCTAGTGAAGATGAGACATTTTACATTTAGAGGAACTCCCTTTGAGTCTAGATCTTCACCTTGATCTAAAGGATTGCCATCTTTACTTCTACTATTTTCATACATCTGAGTACATTACAGAGGCTTCTTTAATTAAATATGGCTTTAATCAAATTTTAAATGTGTGCCCTTTGTTGCAAATGGGAAGTGTTCAAAAAAAAATTCAAACATAACTGTTGGAATTACCAATCCTCTCAAGAGAGTGTTAGACAAATGATAGAAATGTGTACAATTGAATACATAATGGAAATTAAAGTTTGAATAGGGCCCACTCTAGATGTCAATGCTTTAAGTCCGCTTGTTAAGCCAGGCCCATATAAACATGATATAATGTGAACGACTAAATGTTTGTTCAAATTGATAATGGAAACTTGATGCTCAAAGGGATTATTCTAAAACTATGAAATTATTCTCTATATTGGAAATATGTGGCATTTAACTTGTAAATGCAAACTTCAAAAAAAGTGATTCAAATGTTGAACTTGTTTTTCAAATCACACGTACCACACAAACTTAATTTTTCCTTTGATTTCATGTACTAACAACAAATAATCAAGATTAATGGTGTGCAATGAGGGAGCAGGTGTCAAAGTGAGAATTAGAGATAGGAAATTTGAATTCAACATTCGGGTGGTTCTATCTAGGATGGAGTAGAGAAGGGGTCTGGAGCCTGCCAGGAGGAGGAAGACTAGGGGAATATTGTTTTGGGAATGAGGGCCCATGGGAATCAAGGCAGGCCCTAGGGAAGGAGGATTTGCAATTTGGTCGGACAATGTTGGGCCCACAAAATGCTCGAAAGGTCCCTGAATCAGGTTTGCAAGGTTGATGGTCTTCTCTCTTTGGGATAAAACCTATAGGTATGTCTTCCTTCCTGGAGATAAAAGACATCTCAGACAAAGAAAAGGGTATGTTTGCTATTGAAATCCTTGATGAACTGGTAGATCATAACATAACTTCTATGGAGTCCTATATGGTTGGCAAGTTCATTGGCCCTAGGCCAAATATAGACATTGCGAGGACCCATGTGAGAAACAAATGGGACCTAAAAGGACATGTGGAGATAGAAACAATGGCTAAGTGTTTCCTCTCCTTTGAGTTCTCATGTATGGAGGATCTTACAAAGATTCTATGTGCTAGATCTTGGTCATTTGGACGTTTGATGCTAGCCTTGCAGAGATGGACTTCAAAGCTGGATCTCAACAATTCCTTCTTTCTTCAAGTGCTTGTCTAGGTCTATTTGCCTAAACTTCCAATGAAATTTTGGTATGAGGATTTTTTCGATGGCATAGCTAAATCTTCTAGGGAGCTCTTATCCATAGATATTGTCACGGTTTCGAGGAGCTAGTTGACTTATAAAAGAATATGCATTGGAGTTAGTGAGGATAGAGATATGCCAAAAGTGGTGTACCTCCACTCTAAGCCTGACACCCATATTTAAAGCTGGATTTTGAAAGTATTCCACTTTCTTGTTTCCATTGTAAGAAGGTAGGCCATGTGGCCAAGCTTTGGCCTAGGGTATTAGAGGAGAAAGCTAGGAAACATAATTAGAATAAAAAGAAGGCCAAGGTTATAACAAAGGAGAAAATTAATAGCTCTAAAGAGGGAGAGAAAGTGTGGAAACTAAAGGAAATAACTAACAAGGAATTATTTTTGGAGCAGTAGTAGGAGAAAATAGAGTTTACTCCTCCTTTGACAGATGAGGAAGTCCTAGGACGGAACCTACAAGTACCAAAACTTTTTGTAAGGAATCACAAAGGCCAATGTTTGAGGAGCAAAGGATGGCAGCTAAGCCAGGTGCTCTAGAAAACTTGAAGCAATCATACACTATGAGGGAAATAATCCAAGATGATTAGCCTGGGAAAGCGAATCCTTACCCAAAAATAGGAAGGGATATATCTTATGTCCCTATGACCCTTGAGCCAGGGGTGAGAAGGAGGAGGCAACTTTCTCAGGTGGTTTAATCCTCAAGGGAGGTGGTAATCTCAATATGGGGATCGCCTCTCTCGAGAAGATCTCAAGAGTGGTGGAAATGGTTAGATCTTATTTTATAGTGCAACTTACTTATATGGATGCTATGTTTGCAACCCGTATTGATGAATGCCAAGGGAAATAGACATCTATAACAAAGAAAAAGAAGAGTCAAGACCCTTCCCTAGTTTCCCTAGCTATAAAAAGAATTAGAGTGAAGGCCGATGTTGGAGCAAAACCTAAGACTCCTAGAAGAAATAGTAATAGTTAGAACATGAAAGAGGAGACTAGAAGGAACCTAGCAGATGGGAGCCAAAGGACCATCGAAGAAACCTTCCTATCATAGAAGATATGAAGGTCATATCCTAGAACATAAGGGGCTAATGGACCACACAAACAAGAGGTAATAAGAAATATGATAAGGGATCATAGGCAAGATTTCATCCTTATACAAGAAACCAAAATGAGAAAGGAGGTGGTGGAAAGAATCTCTTTTAGTAGTAGATTGGAGGGCTTTGAAATGAACTCAAAAGGGGCTTTGGGAGGTCTGCTTACTCTCTATAGCTCAAATCTCATCAAGTCTCAAGTTGTATATAGTGAAGGTAATATTACCCTCATTCAAGTTGAAAGTATTAGAAGTAAAGAATCTTGGTTTCTTTTGAATGTGTATGCTCCCAACACTAAGAATGGTAGGAGGAAATACTGGGTTGAAATTAAGAATGTTTTATCTAGATTTCAAGTGGGAATGTGTATTATATTTGGGGACTTCAACACCCCTTTAAGGGAGGATGAGAAATAGGGAGTTTTGCCTCTAGATCTAGACAATAGGCTAGACCTTTCTAACTTTATCAATGATTTGGCTCTTCTTGATGTTGATCTTCAGGGAGGTCTCTTCACTTGTTCTAATAAAAGAGTGGATAGAGACTGCATTGAAGTTTGTTTAAATAGGGCTCTCATCTCTCTAGACTGGTTGTCTTCTAATAACTACAATCTTTCATTAATAGCTAGGATTGGTTCAGATCATTTGCCCATTTCTCTCACTTTAGACCTAATGGATATCAAACATAACTTCCCTTTCAGATTTGAGAAAATGTGGACCTCCCACTTGGATATTTCTCTCTGTATATTGAGGGATATGCTATGTTCAAGGTGGCTAAGAAATTGAGAAATGTTAAGTTGAACATTTGAAAGTGGAACAAGTCTAATTTTGGTAATATCTTTCACTCCAAAAGCTCAGATTTTGAAGGACCTAGGCATCATTTAGGATGCTATTCAGAAGGAGGGGTATAATGAAGAGAGGTTGGAGGTGGAAAAATCTATCCTTTCTAAGCTTCATAATATTATTAGTCAAGAGGAGGCCTATTGGAAATAGAGATTGAGGGTTGTCTAGTTGAAAGAGGGGAACAAGAATACTAGGTTCTTCCACACCTCTACTTTGAAGCGTAGAGTTCATAATAGAATTAACAACATTAAGAAGGTTGAAGTTGTTATGGAAGAAGAGAATGAAATAGTTGCTGAAGTTATTTCCTTCTTCACTAATCTATTTGTGAAAGACCCTAATCTGGTGGAACAAGATCAGTTGGAAATCTTATCAAATATTCTGGCTTTGATCCAACCCAAGGAGAATACGATGATTGGGGCTATTCCCTCCCCTCTAGAAGTTAAGCATGCTATCTTTTCTCTTGTAGCTGACAAATCCTCGGGTCTGGATGAGTTCCCATCTTTTTTCTTTTAGATGTTTTGGAATGTAGTTCAATAGGATTTTACTAAAGTAGTGCAAGAATTCTTTGGTGCAAGAAGTCTTCTCAAGGAGGTCAATGCCACTTTCCTAGTGCCTATCTTGAAGGTGGTAGGGGTGGATTCTTTGAAAAAATTTAGACCTATCAACCTATGTAACTCTTTTTATAAGATTATCTCTAAAGTGTTGGCTTCAAGGATCATCTAGGTTCTCCCTTCCATTATAGCACCTCAACAATTTGGTTTTGTCCCATGGCAACAAATCCTAGATTCTATTATGATTTTCCATGAAGTTATCCACTCTTTGGAAGAAGGTAAGAGAGAAGGTTTCCTCCTCATGCTTGACATGTCTAAGGCTTATGATCATGTGGAATGGGCTTTTCTCTTCAAATTTCTTAGGGCCTTTGGGTTTAATTCAAGGGTCATCAAACTTATTGGCAAGTTGGTGACAACTACCTCCCTGGTTGTACTGGTCAATGGCACCCCCTTGGATTTTTTCAAACCTTTCAGAGGTCTTAGGCAAGGTGATTTGATCTCCCTCATTCTTTTCATTATTTTGGTTGAATGTCTTGGAAGGATGACTTCTACAAGCAAAATCTAGGCTGCTTTGTCTAGAATTAAACCTTCTTCTAGCCCTTAGTTTTCTCCCACCAACAATTTGTTGATGATACTATAATGAGAGGGAAAGCCACAGTTGGTGAAGCCAGGGTAGTGAAAAAGATCTTGAGCTCTTACTCTAGGGGCTTGGGGTAGTTAATCAACTAGAACAAGAGCTCTATTTTCTTCATGAATACTCCAATTGAGCATTATAGGAAGATTGCTTCTATTCCAGGCTGTGAAATGGGAAGCCTACCTTCTAATTATTTTGGTCTCCCCATGGGTTTGAGACCCATTGACTCTTTTTGGAATAACATACTAGACAGGTTTAATAAAAATTGGCAAGCTAGAAAGGAGTCACTCTTAGCCAATTTGGCAAGATTTAGTTGGTCAATTCTACCCTTCAGAATCTTCCAACCTATGCATTGAGTCTTTTTGGGATTCCAAGAAAATATGCAAATATCTTGGAGAAGATCCAATAGAACTTTCTTTGGTCAGGATCAGAAGGCAACAAGCATTTACCCTTGGTGGTGTGGGATAATGTGTGCCTCCCAAAATAGAATGGTGGATTGGGAATAAGGAAAATTGTGACCTTTCAACAAATCCCTCCAAGTTAAATAGATTTGGAGAATCTTTTCTAGCAAGGGGGACTCGAGGGACATCATGGAAGACAAATACCTCTGAAGACCTTCAATCAAAAACTTGTTCTTTAGTGAGTCTATTCCTAAAGGATCTCATATTTGGAACGATTTTCTAAGTGCTAGAGAAGTTGCTAACAGTAGGAAAAATGGAGTGTTGGGAATGGAGAGGATACCTTTTCTGGCAGAACAATTGGCTGATTTAGGGGCCTCTTATCATCATTCCTAATTTTTAAAGATGTGCCTTGTTAGAAATATTAATCTTCCCTTGGATATATTTAATTGGGATATTCCAAGGATCCCTAAATGTAGTTTGTCCTATTGTACACATGTGGAGGACATGTCATTACTTGTCCTTTAGTCTACATGTGAGGACAACTCATTTTTTATAATTCCTTTATTAAGGAATTTAGTTTATCCTCCTTAAGAGGATTGTGACACTTTGTACACACCTATTATGAATGTGGCATTCATAGAAATGGGAGTTACACATGCAAACATATGCAACTCCTTTCTCATCTCTTTAAAAGAGATGCTCCTTTCTCTTTCTTCTCTGTACATCACTTTGATGTTATTTTATTGAACTATTTTGCTCCACCTCTCTCTCTCTCTCTCTCTCTCTAGGAATTTGCCTTCATTCATAATGCTCACAAAGGGTTTTCTTTGCTTTCCCCTTATAAATCCTTGTCTCCATTGTTGAACCATCTTGGTGTATGCTCTTGGATTTTTCTTATCTCATGGTAACATTGTTTTGATTATGTAAAACCAGGTTTTAAAGGACCCGAAAACTTACAACAACAGAGTATTAAGAAAGTATCATGAAAAGAGAACAAACAAACAACATGAAACAGACCTCAAAAAACAAAAAGAGGTCATAGACAACATTGCTGGAAAAGACAACAAAAGACCAGCAAAGGAACAACAACCGACCAGCTAAGGAGTATTAATTAGCTGCACAGCCTAGTCCACCAGAGAATGCATAGTCTCAACAACAACATTCACCTCGTCCTTCTTAGTGGTTTCCTCCATCTTCTTTGAATTGGCCCGAGTACGCTTGCTAGGACCTTGAGAGTCTTCTCCTAGGGGAGAAACCTAACTTTTATCTGCCTCATTCTTTTTCAGGAGGCTGGTCATGTTATCCCCCAAATTTCTAAGTTGTTTCTCCATGTTACCCAGCCTGGTTTCAAATTTAGACACCTTCCCCTGGATACTGCTAATGTCCTTGTCCATCACCTTCTGCTTGGCTTCCAAAATAGGGATCTTATGCATCAGATTTTTCACTTCTTTCACATTACCTATGACCTTCAAGAGCTTGTCAATATGCTGACCTAATGTTCTTTCCCCTTTGGCCGTCTTGCTAAGATGCTCCATTTCCTTGTTCAACAACACCATTTTATGTTTAAGAATGTTGATTTCCTTCATTATAGAACCAGGGTTACCAAATAAGCCTTTAGAGGGCCTAGTTCCACCACCAACACAATCACCTTCGTCAGATTTGGACCCCTGTTCACCATCATCAGAAGAGTTAGAAGCCTCAATCCTTGTTTTCACCTCTTTGTTTTCCTGTCACCATAAAGACTTTCTTTTTCTTTCCAAACGATTAACAAGGGGCTCATCATCCGACAGAGGAGAAACCCTCTCATTAATACGATTTTTGCCCTTCCCTTTTCTGCATCCCCTATTTTTTGCATGTTCTCTAACAATTTCATCAACAAAATCACTTTCCCTTTCCTGATCAGAATCATCCTTCTCAACACTCTATTTTTTCTTTTTAGTGCTACCACTTGAACCTCTTTTAGGACTAACCAGACCCCCTTCCACCTCATCCCGTGTCTCAGAGTCATAGCCCTTTTCTAGAATACTTCCTTCGGTATCTTGATCTTCCCCTTTAAAATTTCTAGGTTTTGAGATTTTTTTAGATTTCAGCACATTCATAATCAAAACCATTAATCCTTCATGACAAACATGTTCACCAGTCGGGTCACGCTGAACAACTAGAGTAGAATTGAAGAGAGATTGCAACAGGTATGAAGGAAAATTAACCCTAATGTCATGATGAAAATGATTTGCCAACACAAAATGGTAACGATACAGTTTTGTATATCTTCCGTCCAAAGTCAGATATTCCATAATAACATAGAACACAAATCGCCACGGACGAGACACAGAAGCTAGGTTAAAATAAGAAGTACCTATTTTAACTAGTCAATTTTGTTCCTATTCAGTCTTGGCAAAGTCGTCAATCTTCCTTTCCCTATAGAAATTCATCCCACCCAACTCCAAACTCATTTCCTCTGCTATGATTTCTTCCATAACCTCCAGCCTCTAGTTCTCGACCATGATAGAACCGTCCTTCCAAGATTTCACAAACTAGTGCATAATAGCTGGGTTGTTACCTTTGAGTCTCTCCATGTAACTAGTAAAATTACCCCACCTAAGGATATCCCACACCTCAATTTTCTTCTTCCAATCCATGCAGCTAGGTGGTTTGACCTGTTTCCTCTTACCTCCCATGATCTCTACAACAAAAGCACTGGTTTGCATGCACTGAAAGTCTGCAAAAACTTTGTGAAAACCACTATTTGAGCATGGATAGAAAGAGGCAACCCAAAAATTTTGTGTTTTGGCTGCATTGCTAAACATAATTGCCCACATCACTCTAAAGGAGTTGAGATCATAATTCTCTGACAACATCATAATTAAAGGATTTTTTTTGGGATTTCCATTTGTCTTGCTTAACATGCTCACGACCATCAATAGGTAAAGTGTCATATGAATCCCATATGATTTTTTGATCATTACAACATGCCACATTCGAAGCCCAATCAGCTAAAACATTAGCTTCCCTATAATTATGGGATATAATGCAATTTTGAAAGGAGTTAATAATTTGACCAGCCTTAGACATAATATTACTAATGGTCCATGAAGGTGGATAAGTTTTTTTTAAGTAGTTTATAATATTGAGGGAGTCACCTTCAATCCAAATGTTCTTCAAGTTTAGATCTTTAGCATAAATAAGACCATAAAGTACAGCAGAGGCTTTAGCAACATGATTGGTTTGATGACCCAAAGGTATTGCCATACCACCAACAAAGTCCCTATTAGAGTTTCTAATCATCACTCCACAACCAGCAATGCCCAGGTTCCCTTTCAAGGCCCCATCAAAGTTAATTTTGAACCAATTAGTCAGAGGGAAATCCCATCCAACACTTTCCCTAGGGTTGGGATCTTTAGTATTCAAAATAATATTCCTGATATTCCAATTATTCATCACCCCAGCATCCCATTCATTCAAATGTTGTTGTCCCTTACCACAAATTTTTATATTTTCATGCAAAAGGACCTTGATTTTATGGAAGATAATTAAAAATTAAAGTATTCTTGGAAGGAGCTCTCCATGAAGAAAAGAACAACTGGATGGTAGCATGGGATACCCAGTCCATGTTCATCAAACTCCAAATAAAATCCCACACCTGCTTAGTAAAGGAGCAATGGATCATAATATGGTCCACCGACTCTCCATCATTTTTGTAGAGGACACATCGATTGACAATGAAAAACCCCTCTTCTTAAGATTGTCAAGAGTTAAAATTTTGTTTTGCAAAAGAATACAAAAAAAATATTAACTTTAGGAGTCATACCTTTCACCCAAGCCGTAGCCCAACAAGGTACATCATGATCCTCAAAAGAATTTGTGTAGGTAGATGAAATGGAGTATTCTCCACTAGGATCATCTTTCCAAATCAGAACATCCTCTTCATGATTCAAACAACAAGAATTCAGGCATTTAGCAAGCTCCACTAGATTTAGGTTCACCCTAAGAAGATTGACCCACATATCATTATTCCAGTAATCACTAACCAAAGTACCAAACTAATTCTTACACTGCACCATAAACTCATTCCATCTAGGGTCATCACCAAGGGGGTGATCCAAAATCCAAATGTCTTCCCAAAAAAGGACTTTCAATCCATTACCAACCTTCCATTTAACTCCTTTCCTTAAAATATGTTTAAATTTTTTAGCATTCTTCCAAATCTGATTTCCCCCTTGATCAACATTAGAGAAAAGGAAATGCTGAAAATCAAAGTTATCTGAATTGTATTTATCCACCCAAATGTTGCTCCATTCCCCCTCTTCCTTATGTCATCTCCAAAGAAGTTTAGCTAGTAGAAGTTCGTTCATAGTAGAAATCCTTCGTAGCCCAAGCCCACCTTTTCCCTTAGGAATACAAAAATTCTCCCAAGTAATAAGAGGGAGTCTCTTTTTAGACTCCATACCAGTCCACAAAAAGGTCTTCTAAATTTTCTCAATAGCAAGAGCAAACTTTCTTGGAATCTTAAAGACGCTCAAGGCATAAAGTGGAGCACTTTGAAGAATAGATTTCAAAACAATCACCTTCCCAGCCTGACTGAGGAGAGAACCCTTCCAACCAACAAGTTTGACATGAATCTTATTAATCAAAGAATTCCAAAATTTTTTAGGAGGGGATAAACCCATAGGTAACCCTAGATAAGTTCCTGGAAAAGAACCAATCTCACACCCAATAATCCTTTTAATCTTTAATTGTCTAGCTTCACTAACATTGATAAAGTAAATCACACTTTTGTTCTAATTAATAATCTAGCTAGTGGCATCTCCATAGTCAGTCAAAGCCCTCTTAATATTCCTTGCATTATGCACTGAGGCCTCCCCCATGACAATAGAATCATCCACAAATTGCTGATGCGAGCACACTAGAGGAGAGGAAGAAGGACTAAGACCCACAAAGTCTCCTTTGACAACCATTTTATTAACAAATCTTCCCAAGCACTCAACTAAGATAATAAAAAGAATAGGAGAAATAGGGTTTCCCTATCTAAGGCCCCTAGAAGCCTTAAAAAAGGGGGAAGGGGAGCCATTAACAAGCACAGAGAAGGAATTTGAAGAAATTAACATAAAAATAAGATCCCTGAATCTCTTATTAAAGCCAAAAGATCCCAACCCCCTAAGAAGGAAGTTCCAGTCAACTCTATCGTACGCTTTAGAAAGGTCAAGCTTAAGAAGAAACCCTTCCTTCTTAGAAACCACAAGAGAATGAATGTTTTCATAAATGGATATAATGGAATCCAAAATCTGTTTGCTCAGAACAAAACCATTTTTCTATCTAGAAATAATAACCAGGAGAATAAAGAGAATTCTTAGAGTCAAAACTTTGGAAATGATCTTATAAAAAGAATTACATAAACTGATAGGCCTAAACTGATCCATACTATCAGCACCCGACTTCTTAGGAATAAGAGCAATAAAAGTACCAATAAGCTCTCTAAGGAGGTTTCTTGAACCAAAAAATTTCTTAACCCCAAAACAAACATTAGAACCAATAATATGCTAGAATTTATGAAAAAATAGGAGAGGAAACCCATCAGGACCTGGGGCCTTATCACCTTCAAAAGAGAAAATAGCTTTAGAAATCTCTTCCATAGAAAGTATGTATGAAAGAAAAGAATTCCGGGCTTCAGAGATGCACGAAGGAATATAGTCTAGGAACAAGTTCTGCTTCTCAGCATTGAGGATAGGGTCACATTGCAGCAAGCTGGAAAAGAACATGACCTCCCTTTTAATAACATCTTCATTATTACTCATTCCATCATCCATCTTAATTTTGGAAATTCTATTCGCCATCCTATGCTTGAGGGTAGTCATATGAAAGTACTTGGTATTCCTGCCACCTTCTTTGAGATAAACCTTTTGGGATCCCTATCTCTAGAACATTTCCTCCTTAGTAATAATATCATGAAGTTCAACCAACTTATCACTCTCCTCTTCCCTAGATACCAACTCATAACCATCAGCTTGAATCTTGTCTTGAATGTCTTTGAGTTCCTCCACAATCTTATTTTTGTTCTAAAAAATGTTACCAAAGGTGGTTTTATTCCAGATTTTGATGTTTTTCTTAACATTTTTCAATTTAGCTACCACTCTAAAAAAGCAATACCCTCAACATTAATGTTCCACCACTCCTAAATGAGACTCTCCAAATTTGAATGTAGGGTCCACATTTTTTCAAATTTGAAGGGGAAATTCTTCTTGAAGGAGCATTGATCAACAGAGAAGAAAATAGGATAGTGATCCGACCCAACCCTAACCTGGGCACTAGGGGAACATTTATAATTGAAAATCCACTCATTGCTAATAAGAGCCCGATCCAATCTAACCTGAATAAGATCCTTACCTATTCTCCTATTCGTCTAGGTATAATCAATCCCATGTAACTCAATGTCATGAAGCATATGAGAGTCAATAAAATGCATAAGATCTAATCTATTATCCAGATTGGTCTTATTACCCCCCCCCATTTTTCAAAATCCTTTAAGGGGGTATTAAAATCTCCAATCACCACCCACTTATCCTTAGCAAAAAAATTTCTTTGATAAGAATTTTCTTCCCAAAAAGCCTTCCTTCCCCATTTGGTATTGGGGGCATAAACATTAGTCAGAACCCAACTAATTGTATTGAAAAAATGCACATTCATCATATTTATACTATGATAGATGAGATTCCCTTGAATCCATTTATTATTCCAAAATACAGCCAAGCCCCTAGAGGCTCCATCAGAATCACTGCCAACAATCTTTCCCCCCTTAAAAATAAAAAGACCTTCCACCTTCTCCTTTAGCATCTTAGTTTCCTAGAAAACAAAAATGTCAGGTCTACTATCCCTAAACATGTTTCTTAAAACATCCTGTTTGTGAGGATTATTTAACACTCTTATATTCCATGAAATGATCTTCATAATTTAACAAAATGTTTGGAATCGAGGATAGTTCTTTGACTACCATCTGCAATGTTCTTAATAGCCTCCACTGTTCTTATAATTTGATTCGAACATCTACCAATAGGAGAAGGAGAAGACCCAACATCACCATTCTTGACAATGGCTCCACCTTTCTTAGACTGACCAGACTTACCCTTGATAGGTTTCAAATCAACTTTGGATCCCTTGTTATTGCTTTTCACTAGGACAGAAACCTCATCTTCTTTTTTATTATTTTTCTTCCTACCCTTAGATAATTTCTCAACTGTTGTCTAGTTGGCCTCTGAATTATCCTTTTCCAAATCTGCTTCCTCAACATGGGAGATAGTGAGAATATCCTCAATGACTCCACTAACAAAGGAATTATTCTTCAACACAGGAACCCGAGTAGAAGAAACAAAAATTTGATTCTCCATAGAAAGACTATCCAAAGCTTCTTGATTCCTCTTCGAACAAACAATCTTAGGGATAACCAAGGGATCCTGAGAAGGGGAAGTCCCCTCAGTCACCATCAATGGTGAGTCCTTATTAAGCTCTGTCGAGGGGGGAGCTAGACTAGTATTCTCCCCAACAGTCTTTGTCAGGTCAATAATCTTTCCTTCCTCCTTAGAAACATCTTTCTGTATTGAAAGATCAGATTGGGGGGTGCCTTCCCTTCCAATCATAGAGCAACAATCCTTTTGGGTTTGGTCCTTTGGAGGAATAGGCCCTTCAACTGCAGCCACCATGTCTTTAGATAGGTCTTTCTTAACCCATATTTTCTTACTCTTCTTTGCATTCTTTTTAGCTTTATCTTTCAGAGATGGGCATTGCTTTGCCCAATGGTTCACTTTCTTGTAATGAAAGCAAACAAAAGGGATTGATTCATAATCTATCCTTTGGTCCCAAACACCTAGTTTTGATTTCAGCGCAATGGATTCCAGAAGATCCACCCCACGAGAAACCCCAACACAAAATCGAGCATAGTTCAGTCTCCTCCTTGAAACCATCACCGAATCTAAGGAAAGGAGTTCTTCGAAAGTATTGGCAATGCCCTTGAAAACATCTTCCACCCAAAACTCAAGAGGGATACCCTGAAGCTTAATCCACACCGGGGCTTGAATAGCTGAATCATCCAAAGAGTATAGATTTGGAGCCCATTTGTGTAACAGCATGGTATGCTTCTCCATAACCCAAGGGCTACAACAAAAGATTTCTCTCTTATCCTCATCACAAGAGAAACAAAAGGATAGACAACCCTTGGCCATAGCAAAGATGTCCACTTGACCCTTTAAACACCATTTTCTCCAGACAAAAGCTCACACATCTTCAATATTTGGTCGCGCTCCAATGAAGTGCCCAACCAAGGTGGAATCCATACAAGAAATATTTCTATCTATGATCTGATCAAGAATTTCAATGTAGAACTTACCTATATCCTTCGCAAAAATATCTTTGATCGGCGGGAAAGCAAACTTTCCAGTGGGATGAATCCCAAATAGACTAGACCATTTTTTATTCTATTTGGGTCCCTACCCATCTGTTTGGGTCCCCCACCCACATCCGCCAAGGCCCTACCATCATCATCATCTCCAGAAACACCATCCCTAGATTTGACAGGGGAATCCCCTGACCGCTCACTAGGTACATAGCAATTCAAAATTTGATTCCGGCCTAAACTCTCTCCACTCCCACTTCTGCTCACCATTTTTTTCAAGGTTGGAGTAGTTGTTGATGTTATTGACTCTCATTAGTCTTCCTCATGGTAACATTGTTTCACACTTAACTTACTTGGATTGTTTTCATTCCTTGCTCTATCTTATCATTTCTTACATGATATCAGAGCTTGGTTACTAATCTTTGTTTTAAGTTTTTGTGTTGAAGGTTGCCGTTCATTGGAGCACACCTTATTTGGAGATGTTATTGAGAGAAGAAGTTTGTGTTGTGGGTTTTTTCTCATTCTAACATTTTGTGTGTGTAGGTTTTAGTTTATCATCTTTTATCATTTTGTTTTACTAACCCTCTTTGGAAGGCTTGCTGCCAAAGAGTTTTCCTATCAAAAAATTTTAATTTTTTTTTGCTCTTGTTTTGGAAGGCGTGCTGCCAAAACAAGGAGCATTTATCATTCATATTATAGCACTCATTTAATATAATTTGTGCATTTTTTAATTTTAAATATTCTAAATATTTATTCTAGTGTATGTGGAATATTAGCATTTAATTTGTGTAATTTTTGTAGATTAATTATTATCATTTAATTAAAAAATTATTCCCTACAATAATATTAAGGAAATAATAATCCTAATTGTGATTATTAAAAGAGTACTCACAATAGATTAGTTAAAAAAAATTATGAAATTTAAAATATCTCCCATTCTTATTTTTTTAAAAATCTAATATACTTTCTAATCTATTTTCTCTTTTGAATTTTAATTTTTTAATCTATATTTCTGTTGATATTTCAAACATATCTATTTTGAAATTTAAAAGATTTCTTAAATCTGTGAGATTTTAATTTTTTAGTACCTCATCCTTTCTATTTTTTTTGAATCTTATCATTTCTATTTTCTTTCAAGTTCATTAAGGAAATTTTCTTATTTTTTAAGAATCTTTCCTTTGATTCTTCCTTTTCTTCTCGCCTCCCCTCCACACGACTGGATTGTGGCAACGTCTGTTCATTGAATTTTTTTCCTCTGTGTCGTGCCCTTTTGTTTTTCAGTTTTTTTTTCTTCCTTGAATCGTCTGTCCCCAAATCGAACCAAGCGATGAAGTCTCACGCATTTCAATGCCATAACCCATTCTTTGGTTTTATTAAATCTTCTGCCCTAATCCAATGATTGAACTCATTTGGGTTAAGTTTATCCCCCACACTTGTCTTCGGGTGCCACAACTTTTCCCATCTAAGAAATCTGAACGCCTTTTTTATCATGGCCGTCTTGTTGTTATTTGCATGTAGATTAGGGTATTAGAATCTCACTTTTTTTTTCTCTTATTTTTGAGGAGTGCCGCCATTGTTCGGTTTGCATCCCACTTTAAATCTTCTTTAAATATTTTGCTTGGTTCTATGATTAGGTGTATTATGAACAAAGGCTTTGAATCTCATTCTCTGTCCTGCTCTAGTCTATTTCTGGATAGGCGTGATCTTCATCACCTCGTCCTTGAGCTACGAGCCTAGCATCGATTCCACAATTTTATGTTCCTTGATGGGCAAAGAGAACAAATAGATCTGTTCTAAAGAACAGATTTTACCTTCTTTTACTAGTCGGCCGAGCTTTGTGACCGGCACCCATTTTTTTCAACGTTTTTTTCTTGCAAGCAATTTTGTTTCTTACATGGTATTTTGTTTCGATTCTATCATTGCTTTTTAACGCATTGTTCTAAGTTTAAGGTTTTTTTTGTCTTTTTCAACCATTAGCTTTGCTTTTCATCCTTTATTAGGTTTGTTTGAGATTTGTTTTAAAACTTTTGATTTTATTAATAATGTTTTTTAATTAAACCTTTTTTTAATATATTATTGACTCTTTATTGACACCATATATATATTTTTGTTTAAACTTTAGTTTCAATAAATTCTAAAGGTCTCATTATAATTTCTTCATTAAGGAATTTATTTATGATTTTTTTTTAAGTGGTTTCATTATAGAGTTATAAAATCAATTTATAACTTCATCATTTGACCTCTTATAAGTTTTTTAATCATTTTACATCATTAGGAATCCTAAGTATAGCGAGTTGGATTTGTCTGTCTGTCATTTGTTTTATGTAATAATTATTTCATCATTCATTTCTTCTTAAGGCTATAATCATTTAATTATTCTAATCGCCTCTGCTTTATTCCTTTTTAATTATTCTGAAACACATCTGCATTATTCTTTTTTCAGAGTAATCATTATTCTAATGTTTCTTTGCAGGGCTGTATCATTTTTTAAAATTAATTCCAGTTAATTTTTAAGTCATATTTCTATTAGGGGGGACCTTTTTTTTTCATAAAGATGTCAACCTTAATTCTAGAAATAAAACTTAATAGCTCTAATTATCACTCTTGGAAAACACATATTTCATTTTGTTTTGTTTTAAACACCTGTTCGAGATAGCCATTAATCCTTTGTTGAACCTGGTTCAACGGCTACCCAAGATGAAAAAGATACTTGGAAACTTAAAAATGAAGAAGCTTTAGTTTTAATTGGTATTTCCATTATTTCAGATTTATATGTTTTGATTGCACATTGTTCTAAAGCTCATGATGCTTGGTCAATTTTGCAAACTAAGTATGATAGTGTAGATGAATCCCACAAAATACAGTTGCAAGATCAACTTGAAGATCTCAGGTATACAAATTTTAAGACCATGGATGAATTTTTGTTAAAATTTGATTCTATTAAAAGTCATCTTGTTGCTTTAGGTGTTTAGTTAGACGACATTTTCATAATTCATATTATTCTTAAAAAGTGTCTTCCTAGATAGTTTCAATAGTTTATAACTAATATTCATGCACAACTTGCTATTCCTACATTAACTGCTTAGTTAACTTATGTTATTTTCCAAAATTTATTAAGATAGGAAGAAGCTAAGCTAATTCAGTTTGGTACTCTTAAATCAACTGAACATGCATTTATGTCTCAGAATTCAAATAGTAATAATTCTCACTCAAATAATAATAATCATCATAATAAAAAACACTATAATAATAATTCTAATAATTTTAATAATAAATCTCATGCCAAATATAACAATAATAACAATAACCATAACAATCATCATAATCACAATCGTAATAATAATAATAATCAAAGGAATCATTCAAATTCCAAACTTCATTGTTCTTATTGTGGAAAAGATGGTCATGTTGTCAATAACTGTTTTAAAAAGCAAAATGATAAAAAACCTATGAACAAAAGTAACCATAATAAAAAACCAAATCATAAAAAAGGTAACTCTAATGGTTCTAATTCTTGTCATGCTTTTACTTGTAGCTATAATGTTTGTAGACCTTTAGAGTGGATTGTTGACAGTGGTGCATCACTCCATGTAACTTCTCATAAGGAAATCTTTGATTTTCTGCAACTTGATATTGCTAACATTCCTATTCAATTGGCTAATAATCAGACTTGTAAGGTTGAAGGTTTAGGTGATGTAACTATTCCTAATGGTAAATTGTGTGATGTATTGTATGTTCCTAATTTGAAAACTAATTTGCTTTCTGTTTCAAAGTTATGTTAGGACTATAAAGTTGAATTCTATAAAGATATGTGTTATGTGATAGATCCTCAAACTAAGCAAGTGATTGCTCATGATAAAATGGATAATGACAGTTTATTTAAATTCCATGAATTTACTAGTTCACGATATTCTTTACATACTTCCATTGATTTCAATATATGGCATGAAAGACTTGGCCATTTAATTTTAGATTATATTACTTTAATGCAAAAAACCAATATGGTTGATGGTTTGCCTCACATTATTCCTTCTAAGATTGCTTGCACTGGTTGTATGAGTGGTAAGTGTAATCACCTAAAAATGGTCATCTAGACTATTAGCCCCCTTTTCAACATTTTGGCTAAATTAATTTAAATTGCTAATAATCAATTTATTTGATTATAACCTATAGTTTGACTATGCTATTCTAAGTCCATTATTTGATTAAAAGAACATGTCCCCTTTTAATTAAATAAAAGACCCCATTTTTCTAACCCACTTAAAGTGCACACATAAAGTCTTTTTTCTATTTTGCAATTAAAAGAAAAGGCTTTGTGACTTTTGTCTTATATGACAAGTCAACTTATATTCTATTGGTTGAATTGTGTGTGCACATGGATCACTCCTATTTTTGAATTCCACCATCGATCATCCACCATCTTCATCTTGATCTCTACCGTCCATACATCTTTAAAAGGGAGAGAGCTTTCCCCCTCAAAGGATCCATCCTCATTTGAATATTGTCATACTACAGGTTTTCTAACAAGTTTCTTGGGAGCTTTGTGGAGAACTTCTCATTTCTTGTCTCATTCTCTCATTCCATCATATTAGCATAAGATCATATGGCATTCTTAGCATAGTTGCATGGTAGTTTAGCTTTCATTCTTGCAAATAATCTCACATAGCTTAATATTTGGTTTTGTAATACATGCTTAGCATATCTGCATTTTGCATTATCATCTTAGCTTAGTTTCCATACTTGCATTGCATTCTTGAGGGATTCCTTGAAGATTTTTGCACTCTTGTTCTTTTCTCAAAGAACCTCCCGTTGCATGGTTTACTAGCAAGAAGCACATTTCTAAGGCTTGGCTAAGAGCCTTCATGCTTGAATACTAGCTTCTTACACTCCGTGGATAGGGAGCTCTAAGCCGGTATCTAAGCATTCCAACTCATGGAATTGTTTGGATAGAATGGTTTAGAGCGTGACATAAATCAACTGTACATTTTTGGTGCCCACCGTGGGGCAGGACTGTACGTTTCACCCTACCTTTTCTTATTTTCGCTTGCATTTTCCTTACTGCTCTGCTTTTTTTCTTTTTTACAGTCGCAAGGTTGGGCGACATTTTTCCAGTATTGCGCGACAGTTCAAAGTACTGTCGTGTGACACTTTTTGAAAATAGTGTCGCGCTTGCAGCCTGCATACTGTCGCCCTCTGTGCAAAACTCTATCGCACGACTGAAGAAAAACTGTCGCCTGAACAAAAACTATCGCCTGCGTGTACTGTGAAGTATCGCGCAAAAATTTGTTCAGCAAAAAGTATCGCCTGACATTTTTTTTTTGCTCGTTCCTTGAGGGATTTGATCAAATTTCTTCTTAGCTGGCTGACTGTCATTTTTAAGAAGATTTCTAGGTTGTTTTACAGAGGTTTAATTCATGATTTTTGTGATTATTTTATGCTAACTTGTGGGCTAACGAGTTGTGATTGTAGGTTTCCCTCTTTGTGAAGAAAAAAATTGAAACCTTCCATACAAAAGAACGCATGTCAAAGCTTCAAATGCGCAAGGGCTACTAACATTGTTTGCAGGGCTGCCCAAAGCATAAAAACTCAAACTTGTTTGATTTTTTGTTTCCATGTGTGGCATTGAATAGTTGTTCATTTTTATAAGCACATAAAACTTGTGATTGGAGTCTTTTGATAATAGGAGAGTATGCTCTTCACCCTTGTGGTGAATCAAAAATCTTGACTTGCCATTTGGTTTCAAAAAAAAGGGGTAATTGAATCTTTTTGGCGTGTTTGGGAGAAAACGATTGAAATAGGAGAGTATGCTCTTCACCTTTGTGGTGAACCAGAAATCTTGACTTCCAAAAGTTGATCCACTTTGTGTAGTTAGAATCTTTTAGAGGGCCTACTCTTGAACAACCTGAGAGGAACGACCCAAGTGGGGACAAGCTGATTACCTGGCTCTTCCAACCCACTATAAACTCAAGGCTACCAAGGACACAAAATTTTGGTAGACGTAGTATTTGTCTTCACCTAGTGTGATCGCTTATGAGATTTCGACCATAGGGAGATCACTAGGCAAGAATGCTTAAGGTACTCTTGTGATCGCGAGATCGGTTACTCATTGCAAGGTGAGGTGTCCCATAATTAAGAGCAAGAGGAACACTATGAACGGAAGCCCGATCTAAAAACCTTAAGTTAGTAACTACCCTTTTTAGCCGCTCAACTTCTTGGTGCAAGGATTGATCCTAGTGGACTACCCAGATCACCCCAAGATTTACACTCACCATATGTGTTCCCTTGGTTGTGCTTATGGCACTTCCATGACAAAGCCAATATCTCTTGTGGGAAACCACTTGGTGTGAGGCGAAGGAGCATCAAGCGTGGGCCAAGTTGTTGAGTAATGAACTGTGACTCTAAGGTAGATTGCTTGGCTATTGTTTTCGATGTTTTGACTAGTGTTAACGTTCTTGCAACATAAACATTTCGATAAAAAGTTGTTAGGAAGGCCGTTCTGATATCCCAAATGCATATTGACAAGGTTGTTTTTACCCTTGATCAATTGTTTTGAGACATGTTACAACACTTACTATTTGCAAACCTTGCTGTTTACTGATACGAACTGAAACGAAACGCTGTCTGATTAAAATGACTGTCTAATTGACAAATTGAAATGAACTTCAAACCAAAAAAATGACTTTTTTGCACAAAACTGACACTATCGCACGCTTTCAGAAGAAATATCGCGCGATTTTTTTTTCAAAAAATTCTGTCGCATGTCTTGGTAAATTCTGTCGCACTATGTGCAAAATTATATCGCACTCGGCTCAAATATCTGTCGCTTGAGAAAAATGTGTCGCACTGTTCCTAAAATTTTGTCGCGCGACACTATTTGCTAAACTTATGTCACCCTCCTTTTGAGAAAGTATCACCTAGAGTCATTTTGGGTCAAAAACAGAGTTTGCTGTTGGATTTGTTTGGTCTAAGGAGCATCACACTGGTTACCCTTGATCTTGGCTACGTATTAGTGTGTGAAGAATTCGTCCTAGGTGTAAAAGATGGGTTTAGTCCATCGAATATAAGTCTTGAAACGTCTTGATGAATCACTTGTCAAAATTCAGCTATTATTTTATTCTAGCTATCCGCTATTGAGCTTCTTGCTCGTCTGCTCGGCTCAAGTCACCCGTGCTATAAGATCTTGAGCACTGTTTGACAAGCCATCTATCACATTTTGACAAGTGACTAGTCCTGATCGTAAAAGCTTCAAATTCAGCTCGCTTTTGTTGTCCTACTAAGCAAAGACAACTCTTTACATGCCGGTCACAACTAGATATGAAGTTGGTAATGATAGCCACACGCCTTTCATTTTCAAGCAATTGGAAACACCACCCAAACGTCCTTGCAAACAACGGTGTGATAAGAATCTCGAATTTGCTCAAACACAAACAGCTAATGTTCGACACAACCCACTTTATAGTTTTGAAAATCCATTTGGTACACCCTTTGAGACACCCGAGGATACGAGTGGTATAGTCACTATGGTGCACCCTGATGAAATTAAACGTCGCTTAGAAGAACAAGCACGTGAAACCCAAAAGACTTTGGAGGCTATATACGCTATGGAGAGAGAAAATCAACAAGCTGAAACTAACAATCAAGCATGCTATGAAGGATATAAAGGAACTTGTCCTCGAAATCCTTTTGAGAATAATGATGGTAATCACACGCCTCCAAGGACTCCTAGAGCTGCCACTGGTGCATGTCCTTCACCTAGACCATCTCATCATGATAGTGATGAAGAAGTAACTAGCGAAGACGTGATCAAATTTCAACAAGATGGCTTTGCCCAAAAACTAATACTCAGAGCTTTAGAGGAAAATGGAGACCAATACTTCCAACACATGATAGCTAGGGGATGGAAACTCCCTCAAGGTTTTAATGTTGAACATATTATTCCAAAATGAGAGCCCACTAAGGCTAAAATCTTAAGGGAAGAAATACAGGAACTAAGGAAACAATTTGCACAACTACAAACTTCAAAAGAGCCACCTAAGACATCATTTGTTGAATCAATTTGCGCTCTTCCATTCGATAGGAGTCTATACATGCTGCCATTTCCTAAGGATATAGAGGTTCCTAACTATGACAAATACGATGGAAATGGTGACCCTCACAACCATGTGAGACATTTCTATGCTATTAGCATGGACTTTATGCATGAAGGCACCTTTCTTATGCATTTGTTTCCTAGAAGTCTAAGAGGACAAGCTATGGAATGGTTCACAAAATTGAGTCCTCCTCTTAAAAAATTTGACGAAATTGCACAACGCTTCATCCAACAATATTCATACAACATTCAACATCTTGTGACTGTGCTAGACTTATGAAACATCAAACAAAAACTAGGAGAATCTTTTGCAATATACCTCCAAAGATGGAGATCTTTATACTATCGGTA
Source organism: Cupressus sempervirens (assembly GCA_028749045.1). Taxonomy (NCBI): domain Eukaryota; kingdom Viridiplantae; phylum Streptophyta; class Pinopsida; order Cupressales; family Cupressaceae; genus Cupressus; species Cupressus sempervirens. The sequence continues at coordinate 425,616,297 of CM053793.1, read as the reverse complement.
TCCTTGGCAAGTGCCTAAGGCTGAAAAAATTGACATTTTTGTCAATACGCTTGTACCCGAATTATACTTTGATCTAAGAAAATAGTTATTTACATCCTTCAACGCCATGGTAGAAAGTGCATATCGCATTGAGGATGTTGCTATCAAAAGAGGTGATATTGCCATAAACAAGGATAGAGTTAATAATGGAAATGGTAAAGACAAAGGCAAACCTTGGAACAAAAACAAGTATGTTGTCAATGATGAAGTAGTGGACACTCCTAAGACTAAGGAACCTGCATTTAACCTTTCCAATGCCATTTATGCAGCAAAGCAACAAGAACGTTCAAAACCACAAACTTTTGACAAAGGCTCTAAATTTGCAAAGAAGCGACGTGTTTACACACCTATGGTCGAACCTTATGAAGTGGTTTTAAAAACCTTAATTGCAAACAAATTGGTTACCTTGCCAGACAACTCACGTCCTTACAATCCACCCGTTAGACCTCCATGGTTGAAAGAAGATCATACTTGCAGCTATCACCGAAGTAAGGGACATAACACAAAGAATTGCTTCAAAGTTAAAGATGTAATTCAAGACCTCATCGAAGCTGGCAAAGTTGTTACAGATGGCCTTGTTAAGAATACTGATCATAAGGATTTCCAAAAACCATTACCTGAATACGAAAGGGGTGAGACCTCAAGGGTAGATGCCAAAAAGAATCATGACGCCAAAATTAGTTATGCTTACAGTAACACTGATAATGTTATAAGCATGCTTGAGCCCGTTGAATACATATGTATGGAAAGCTCCAACAATGACAACTGGCCAAATTATGATGCTGAAGATGAATGACCAAGAGTGGTCTTAAGGAAACGATCCACTCCTCAAGATTATACTGATACTAGACCCAAGGTGGTACTCCGAGTGACTGAGTCTTCATCTTCTCAGGGTGAACCACTTAACGCTGTCACTAGGGGGCAATCTAAGGTTGTCCTAAAAGTTGCTAATGATCCTAAAAATGCTTCATCGTCTAAGCAACCAATTACTCCCAAGATCTCCAACTATGATCTTGTTAGCCAACTGCAATGCACACAAGCACAAATCTCCATTTTTGAATTGCTAGAGTTATCTCCTTTGCACAGGGATATCCTTGAGAAAGCTTTACGTTCTGCTAATGTTCCCACCGATATTGATGCAGAACAATTCCAAGCTATGGTGAACCACATCTCCTTGCCTCACTATCTCACCTTTTCTAAAGAAGATGATTGAGCTCTCAGTCATACCCATAATCTTGCTCTTCATTTCGAAGTTCAAATCTTTCATACCCACATCCACTGAGTCCTAATAGACAATGGTGCAGGGTTAAATATCATTTTGTTTAATGTAATCCAACAATTGGGCATGTCTGAATTTTCCATCGATCCTAAGTGCAACATCACTATAAAGGCCTATGATGAGGTTGAAAGGCCTTCTAAAGGTCTAATTGTACTTCCAATCAGAGTTGGTCCAGTTGAGAAGAATGTCATTTTCCAAGTTTTAGATATACCACTTGCATACAACTTGTTGTTGGGATGGCCATGGATTCACGATATGCAAGCAGTACCCTCTACATACCATCAGTGCATTAAGTTCCCTTTTAATGGTACTGAAGTAGTTGTCCCCGGCAACAACTCTATGTCTATCAACACATTATCTTCTGCTGAAATGCTAGTCCCGCACAATCGCTCTTCTCATGAGCTAGCACCATCTTTCACAGAATGTGAACAAAAACTAAAAATGATGAGCTTTGGTATGGGCGAGTACACTTTGGACTCTATTTCTGCCTTACCAATTTCCCCTCAGTCCTATGGGAAACCAACTATTGCAAAGAAGTCTTCTACTTCTGCTATGACACTTTTTGGCGCTTTTGTGCAATCTTCCATACCACTAGAAGTAGAGAAGGAAGAACAAGCCATTAGGGACTGGGTCTATAGAGAAGAGGAAGACGAGGAGGTTACAATGACTACCCCTATTTCTCCCAAAAAATATGGAAAGGGCTATAAATTTATGACAAAAATGGGCTACCAAGGCCACGGGTCCTTAACTGGTTGTAAGAATGCTCTAGTTGAACCTTTAAGTCACACTCAAGGTCGTGATGCTCGAGACACCACTGGTTTAGGCATTGGGCTAAACAATAATATACCAACCTGTGATCGAAGATTGCTCATGTCTAGTGAATCAAGGATGATGACTCTCCTATAATTGCTACTACTGCACAAGACGAAGACTTTGTTCCCCTCACTTCCATCCTTTGGGGAGAAGAAATAGTGACTGCTAATGATGAAGAAACTTCTACCTCCCAACAACAGGAACAAGAAGGGTCTACTTCTGAGGACATAAATAGAGGATGAATTAGGCAGAATATTGGTCATCTCATAGCTAGGGGTCAAAGTACAGATTCTCATGAATATGAGTGGGAAAGTATCTTTGATGCATCTTGCGAGCTAGGGGTGGATGTCATTCATGCCTATGCAACCCAACCTGATGTAGTCGAACGGTCTAGTATGGGGTCGGATGAGTTTGACTCACAACATGTCTCAATGGACCACGCTAGTTCCTCCAGGACTATTCTTGAGCTGGACTCCTTTGCGACATTTTCTATAGGCTCAACTTCATAGGTCACCAGAGATGACTCCTTCCATATCAATCACATTGAAACTTCTCCCTCACTCTCGCTAATTCACCCAAATCTCATAGATTGGTCTATCTGAAATCAAAGACCTGAAATACGGTCTTTCCAATATGACTATGAGATCGCTTGTTATTTAAATGCAATTGAACCTGTTAGTTCTTCCGCCAGTGAACCCGTGGTTAACATGACAGAATCAGATATCAAGTACCTCAGTCAAAAAATTTAAAGGAAAAATAAGCGATCAGATGGCAAAAACCACATTGTGGCGGTGTCTGATCCTCAAAAAAGTAAAAATAAAGGTGTATCTAATGGTGAAAACCTCTCTGAGGCACCTGCAGATGAGGTACTTGGTAGTCTGCCAAGCTATTTCCAGGATAGATCTTCAGTTCTAGTTGAACCGACACAGCCTATCAACTTGGGAACAGAAGAATGTCCTCAGATTATCCATGTAGCTCAATCTTTGTCAAACGAAGAAAAGACACAGTTTGCTCAATTCTTTCAAGACAAGAAGGTCAACTTTGCATGGACATATTCTGACATGCCAGGGCTTGATACAGATCTCATCATGCATCACTTATCAATCTCACCAGATGTCAAGCCTATCAAACAGAAGTTGAGAAAAATGCATCCACATGTGGCCCTACTGGTCAAGACAGAGTTAGAAAAACTATTGAATGCAAACTTCATTAGGGCCATTGATTATGCCGAGTGGATTTCCAACATTGTACCTATCTCCAAGCATGACAAATCCATACGAGTTTGTACTGATTTTAGAGATCTCAATAAAGCATGCCCCAAGGATGATTTTCCACTACCAAACATCGATATGATAGTGGACATGACTGTGGGATATGAGATGTACTCGCTCATGGATGGATTTTTTGGGTACAACCAAATAAAGATAGCTCCAGCAGACCAAGAAAAGATAGCTTTTACATGTGCATGGGGTACCTTTTGCTGGAATGTCATGCCTTTTGGGCTCAAAAATGCTGACGCTACATATCAAAGAGCAATGACAAACATCTTTCATGATATGATGCATAAAAACATGGAAGACTATGTTGATGACACATTGGCAAAATCAAAGAAACGAGACACACATTTCAAAGACCTTAGTTTGATATTGGACCGTATGGAACAATTCCAACTTAGGCCGAATCCAAAAAATGTGCCTTTGGTGTCACTTCTAGAAAATTGCTAGGTTATATCATTTTAGCAAAAGGCATTGAGGTTGACCATGAAAAGGTCCAAGCTATCATGGATATGCCTCCACCAAAGACTATTAGTCAGCTTAGAGGTCTGCAAGGACAGCTACAATCCATAAGAAGATTTATCTCTCAATTAGCTGATAAGGCTCAACCTTTCAATAAAAATCTACATAAAGGATCTACCCATATTTGGAACAGTGACTGTCAAAAAAGCTTAGATCAAATCAAAGGCTACTTGGCAAAACCACCAGTTTTGATGCCACCCATTCTGGGAAAACCTTTGATTCTATACATTTCAGCTACGAATTCTTCTCTAGGAGCACTCTTAGCCCAAAGTAATGAGACGGGTAAAGAAAGAGCCATATAATATATCAGTCAAACTTTGGTGGCTTATGAACTAAATTATACAAGTATAGAGAAGGCATGCCTTGCTGTAGTTTTTGCCTCCCAAAAACTTTGGCATTATATGTTGGCCCATACAGCTCACTTGATTGCCAAGATAGACCCTTTGAAATATTTATTAAGTAAAGCTGCACTTACTGGTCGCCTTGCTAAATGGATGATGATTCTTTTCGAATTTGACATTCAGTATGTTGAACGTAAGGCAATCAAAGGACAGGCCATAGCTGACCAGTTGGCTGACTTCCCACTTGAAGATGTAGCACCTATGCAAATTGAGTTTCTAGATGCCTCGATCATGAACATTACTGACAAAACATGAAAGATGTTTTTTGATGGATCCCATACACAGAATGGAGCAAGAGCAGGGGTGTTGTTTGTTTCCCCTCATGGTTATACGATCCCAAAGTCCTACAAATTATTGTTCCCATGTACAAACAATATTGTAGAGTATGAAGCATTAACAAATGGGAACAAAATGGCCCTTGAATGGCAAATAACTGAGCTACACATCTATGGGGATTCTCAACTGGTTGTGAACCAAGTGAATAATGAATATAAAACAAAGGATGACAAGTTGATCCCTTATAAAAAGTTGATAGATGCTCTAAGGAATTATTTTACCTTTGTAACATTCCAACAAATTCCTAGAGCAGAAAACAAGGCTATTGATGCTATGGCCACCTTAGCATCTATCCTCCAATTACAAGAACATGAATCGCGATTTGAGTTCCTGGTGGAAGAATTGCGTCATCCAGCCTATGATTCCTTAGATAACCAGGTGATCTACACTGTTGTGGGTCACGATTCCTCCCGCTATGCGGCTATTTTCTCCTACCTACATGATCATGTTATTCCTGAAACCCTCACGCGCAACCAAATATGCCAACTCCTTCCTAATGCCTCACACTACACTTTGGTCTCTAGTGACTTGTATAGGAAGGGTCTAGACAGAACATTTCTTAGGTGTTTAGAGCTAGAAGAGTCCGAGAAGGCACTTGCCGAAGTCCACGATGGCATTTGTGGGGCACATTCTAATGGCCTTGCACTTGCCCAAAAACTACTTAGGACGGGTTATTACTGGCCCACCATGCAAGCTGATGCTATGCACTATGCAAAGTCCTGTCAGAAATGTTAGCTCCATGGCAACTTGATACATGCTCCCAGGCGAGAGTTAATCCCTTCTGTGACATATTGGCCTTTCAACAATGGGCCTGGTGCAGGAGCACCTAGGTAGGCTAAGTGTGAAACCTAGGTATTTCTTTATTTTTGGCTTGTAGTGATGCTATCCACATCACTATTCTAATAATAGGTCCTATGTGGTCCTTAGGTGTGTTTAGGAGACTTGGCAAGACCCAAAGTGACCAAGTTGCTAGAAGTTGCCGACTATTGTCAACTAGGTGACTTAGGTCCGGAAAAGGCTAAAATGGTCTAGAAAGGTTCCAATGGCTTTGAATTGTTTATTTGAAGTCATTTTATGCATATTATATGTCTACTTTGTTTTGTGCCAAATTTGGAGGTCTAACTCCATGTAGAACAAAAGTTGCTGAAATGTTGTCATGTTGTCATGACAACATTTTCTTGCAAAAAGCAACTTTTTGGCATTTGTGTGTTTAGAACGTCCTAACTGTTTAGAATAGTTATGGAACTGATGGAGGAGCCTGTAAAAATGTGAGGACAGCCATTTTAAGGGGGTTGGACAAGTTGGTTTTGCATTTTGTACGAATTGAGCAAGTATTTTGTGGCCGGTTTTATGCATTTGAAGGCATTTTTAATAGAGGAGGATTGAATGGCCTGATTTTTGTGTTGGAAAAGTTCTGAAATATTGTTTTTAATCTTTTTGTAGTGTTGGTTTGATCATTTTAATTCGTTTGCATTAGTGTAGAAAAGTCTTTTTGTTCTTGGCAAGTTGCTGATCTGAACAGGGCTGCACTTAGAAAATGGGATCTTAGGGCCACTTCCCACCATTGAAAACCTCTGGTAATTTGGGATTTGGAACTAGGATCCATGTACATTATGTATCAAGAAGGAGGGCCCTTGAAAGCATCAGCAAGCATTTTTAAGGTGATGCCCTAGGCAAGCCAAATGCAACTTGGCTAGGAATCACAGTTGGAAAATGAGTTATGAAGAGGATTGAGTGTACAAATACCTTAATCCGGCTGCACAACGAGTAATGAGAAGGTCTAACCTTGCTCCAATCCAAAGGAGAGGTCTTGGAAAGGTGTCTAAGGTGGTTTTCCATCACAACAACGATAAAGCACTTGAAATCCTCATTTTTGGCCTAAAACTGTACTTTCATTGTACGGAAAGTTTGGAGGCTAGAAAATTACAGAATCTTGAAGTATTCTAAAAAGGGTATCCAAAAATATAATTTTTTTGTAGGGTTGTCAAGAAGTTTTTCAAGAAATCTTGTTTCCAGCTATTTAGGAGGGCTAATTCCTAGTAGCCTTTTTGGAGCAATTTGGTGTATCTTCCCTAGTAGATTGAATGCGCCTATGAAATCAGCATTGTTTAGGGTCATGGATGTTAGAAGGAGTCTAAAAAAACCCTAGATGAAGAACTGGTACCCTTGGAGCTATAGATGGACTTGAGGGTTAATAGTGGACTGGAGCCAGCTAGTAAGAAATTTGATGTTACTTTGCTGGTGTACCCCCAACTGAAGGATTAGGATCTCTTGAGCAAGGTCCTAGTAATTATAGGGTGTGAAGAAGCCCTAGTGGGTCTAGTGAATGACCTAAGGTAGCCCTGAGAGAGAGCTTGGGGTTTGGAAGAAAGGTTGGGGTGTTACATCAGAGTGGTATCAGAGCCAGTTAAAGATTTGGGAAAGGTAGTTAATGTTGGAAGCCGCTGAAGAATCAGTAGGAGAATCCATGATGGTGACAAATGTGGAGTTAGCTAAAGAAGTTGATGAGCAAAGGCAAAGAAATCAGCTTCTTGAAGAAGCACTAGAAGAGGTGAAGCAAAAACTAGATGCAGTTGAAGAGGCAGCCAAGAAAAGAGATGAAGAAGAAGATGGGAATGGTAAAAAGGTAGCAGAGGAAGATATTGTACCTGAACTTGATCCTATCTTGCAAGAAGAGCCCTTCTTGAAGGCAATCAAAGACTTAGGAGGTAAAGCTTTGGAAGGAGTGCCACTTTTCAGTGGTAAGATGGATATTGATGCAGTTATGGATTGGTTAGAGGGTATGGAGAACCACTTTGAGTGTGAGGGTATCTCAGAGGCACAGAAGGTTAAGGTTGCTAAGTCAAGGCTTAGAGGCTCAGCCTTAACATGGTGGAAGTATGTACAAGATGAAAGAGTCAGCATGGGCAAGAATCCAATTGCAAATTGGAGTGCTATGGCAAACAAAATCAAGGAGAACTTCCTACCTGAAGACTTTGAGATCCAACTCCATAAAAAGAGGCAAGGACTGAAGCAAAAAGATCTTGATGTGACCTCCTACACTAAAGAATTTCAGAGGTTGTGTTTGAGATCCAAGAAGCAAGAAGAGGAGTCACTCAAGGTGGCAAGGTATCTTGGTGGCTTGAAGTGGAACATTCAAGAGGAGCTTAGCTTATGGGCCCCTACCACTATCCAAAGATGTCATCAGCTATCTTTGAAGGTAGAAGAAAAGAACAAGAGGAAAGGAGATTCTAACTTCAAAGATAGAGGCAAAGGCAGAAATCAGAAAAATCAAAGAGGAGGCTACCATGGCAAAGGTAGTGATCAAAAGAGCCAAAGTGAAAGAAAACCCATGGAGCAAACTATTGACCACTCTTCAAGAGGTGGTTATAATAGAGGGAGAGGCAATCAAGGAGGATCAAGTAGGGGTAGAGGAGGTAGGAGCAACTCTTACTTTGCAACAATGAAGTGTTACAATTGTGGTCAACTAGGCCATCCTGCCTATAGGTGCCCGGACAAACCCTCTTCCTCAAGCCAAGATAAAAGGCTAGCATATGCACAAGAAGATAATAGAAGTTGCAAGGATGTTGACATAGACCATATTAAGTCTGAAAAAGGTGAGAACCTCATGTTTAGGAGGGTGCTGATCAAGCAACCAGCTTCTAATGAGCCTAGACATAGAAGGGCATTGTTTAGGATCAAGTGCAAGATCCTAGGAAAAGTATGCAAGGTGGTGGTTGATTCTGGATCAACTGATAATGTAATATCAGAGGAGGCTGTTACAAAACTCAAACTAAAGAAGATACCTCATGACAACCCTTACAAAGTCACATGGCTTAACAAAGGGCAAAGCATCCTAGTGAATGAACAAGCATGGGTGGACTTCTCAATTGCAAGATATAAAGACCGCTTATTATGTGATATTTTGCCAATGGATGCTTTTCATCTTTTGCTAGGGAGACCTTGGCAATTTGATAGGGAAGTGGTCTATGATGGCAAGGAAAATACCATAACATTTAAGAAAGGAAGCAAGACCTTCAAAATTCAGTCATTGTTAGAAGGGGATGAACCACAGTCCAAGGTGCCTAATGTGCTGCTATGTGGAGAGAAAGAGTTTATTAGAGACCTCAAGCATGAGGAGAGCCAAGGATTTGCAGTCATACTAAAGGCTGCAAGTGAAGAAAAGCCAGTCCAAGAACCTTTACCAGCAGAGGTACAAGAGTTGCTTGTAAAGTATAAGGAGATTGTTAGTGATGGTACACCAGCTACCCTACCACCAAGAAGAGTTATCAGCCATCAAATTGACTTTGTTCCAGGTGCCTCACTACCTAATAAGGCAGCCTACAAGTTAACCCTAGATCAGAACCTTGAAGTGGCAAGACAAGTCCAAGAGTTGATGGACCAAGGTTTGATCCAAAAGAGCATAAGCCCTTGTGCAGTCCCGGTGGTTTTGGCATCCAAGAAGGGAGGAAAATGGAGGTTGTGTACTAATTCAAGGGCCATTAACCACATTACAATCAGGTATAGGTTTCCTATTCCAAGAATTGAAGACCTTATGCATTGTCTAGGAGGTGCTATGTATTTCACTAAGCTGGACTTGAAAAGTGGGTATCACCAAATTAAAATAAAGGAGGGAGATGAATGGAAGACAACATTTAAGACTACTGATGGTCTTTATGAATGGCTTGTGATGCCATTTGGTCTTTCCAATGCCCCTAGCACCTTCATGAGGCTCATGAACGAAGTGCTCAAAGACTTCACAGGCAGATTTGTGGTGGTGTATTTGGATGATATCCTCATCTACAGCAAGACCAAAGAGGAACATGTCAAGCATGTAGAAGCGGTTTTGAAGAGGCTTCATGAGGAGAAGCTATCTATCAACCTTGAGAAGTGTGACTTCTTCAAGCAAGAGTTGGTGTATCTAGGCTTTGTGGTGTCTAAAGGAACTTTGAAGATGGACAAGGAGAAAGTTGCTACTATCCTAAGTTGGCCTACACCTACCACATCTAGTGAGGTAAGAAGTTTCCATGGTTTGTCTCAATTTTATAGGAAGTTCATTAGGAACTTTAGTGGTATTTTTGCACCATTTCTTGATACCATAAAGGGGGGAGTCAAGTCCAAGTTTAGGTGGACTTTAGAGGCTGAAAAGTCATTTGATATGTTAAAAAAACAAGTAGCTACTCAACCCATCCTAAAATTTCCTAGCTTTGAAAAGTTGTTCACCTTAGAATGTGATGCAAGTGGCCTAGTAGTGGGTGGGGTGTTGAGTCAAGAAGGTAGACCAGTAGCCTTCTATAGTGAAAAGCTAAATGAGGCCAAGAAGAAATACTCATCCTATGATCTAGAATTGTATGCCTTAGTCCAGTGTCTTAGGAAGTGGAGACACTATTTGTTGCCAAAAGAATTTGTTGTGTTTACAGATAATCAAGCTCTTAGCTACATCAACACACAGGAGAAGTTGAGCAATAGGCACTTGAAGTGGATGGAATATTTGCAGGCCTTCACCTTTACAATCAAGCATAAGAAAGGACAAATGAACAAGGTTGTTGATGCATTAAGTAGAAGGGTTTTAACAGTCCAAGAGATTTAGCTCCATAGCATTGGAGTGGAGAGTTTTCAAAATCTTTACAAGAATGATGAGGACTTTGCTGAAGCCTATAAGGTATGCATGGATTTTGGAAACCACTTTCATAGCAGATTTTCAGAATACACTTTGCAAAATGGGTTGCTATTTAAGGGTAACCAGTTGTGTGTACCAAGAGGTTCCATGAGAGAGAACCTAATACAAGAGAAGCATAATGGCAGCTTGAGTGGGCATTTTGGTATCAGCAAGACAATAGAACTAGTGCAAAGGTTCTATTATTGGCCTAAATTGGTCAAAGATGTAACCAAGTATGTGGAGCAATGTATGGTGTGTATGAAGGCAAAAGGAGGAATGAGCAATGTAGGTCTTTACCAGCCCTTACCAATTCCTAGCAGACCATGGGATTGTGTAAGTATGGATTTCATTGTTGGTTTGCCTAAAACTAAGCAAGGGTATGATAGCATTTATGTTGTTGTTGATAGATTCAGTAGAATGGGACATTTCATTCCATGTAAGACAACTAATGATGCAAGTCATATAGCTCATTTGTTTTTCAAAGAGGTTGTAAGGATTCATGGACTTCCATTAAGCATTGTGTCAGATCGAGATGTGAAATTCATGAGTCACTTTTGGAAGACTTTATGGAAGAAGCTTGGCACTAACATGTCTTTTGGTTCAGCTTACCATCCTCAAACTGATGGTCAAACTGAGGTGGTTAATAGAACTTTAGGTAACCTTCTTAGGTACCTAACTAAGGAGTATGGTCAGACTTGGGATGTTATCATCTCACAAGCAGAATATGCCTACAATGATAGCAAGAATAGGACTACCGGAAAGAGTCCTTTTGAAATTGTTTATGGCATGCACCCAAGAGGTGTGTGTGAACTAAGGTGTCTTGGAAACATGGATCAGATTAGTGGTCAAGCTGAAGACTTTGTACAAACCATGAAGGAGATTCAGGAGCAAGTCAAGAAGACTATTCAAGACAACACTCTAAAACTCAAAGCCAAGGTGGATGAAAAGAAGAAGGATGTTCAGTTTGCTGTTGGGGACTATGTGATGGTCCATTTGAACAAAGCAAGGCTTCAAAAAGGCATTCCTACTAAGTTACAGATGAAGAGGGTAGGGCCTTGCAAAATATTGGCTAAATATGGAGCAAATGCATATAAGGTAGATTTACCTTCCGATTTGGGCATATCCCCTATTTTTAATGTGCAAGACTTGGTGGCATACAAAGGTGACCCATCTCAGCTCAATCCCGATGTTCATGACGATCTTGAACTTGCGTCAACACCTACAAACAACAAGTTGGAGGTAGAAAAGGTGTTAGATTCAAGGGTAAAGAAGACTACAAGGCACAAGGTTTACATGGAACACCTCATCAAATGGAAGGAGAAACCAATTTCATAGGCTACATGGGTTGCTGAGATAGAGTTCAAGAAGGTTGGCATACCTCTAGATTTGTTGCAAACTGATCCACCTTGAGTTCTTTGTTGGAGGGGGGAGTATGATGCAGGAGCACCTAGGTAGGCTAAGTGTGAAACCTAGGTATTTCTTTATTTTTGGCTTGTAGTGATGCTAGCCACATCACTATTCTAATAATAGGTCCTATGTGGTCCTTAGGTGTGTTTAGGAGACTTGGAAAGACCCAAAGTGACCAAGTTGCTAGAAGTTGCCGACTATTGTCAACTAGGTGACTTAGGTCCGGAAAAGGCTAAAATGGTCTAGAAAGGTTCCAATGGCTTTGAATTGTTTATTTGAAGTCATTTTATGCATATTATATGTCTACTTTGTTTTGTGCCAAATTTGGAGGTCTAACTCCATGTAGAACAAAAGTTGCTGAAATGTTGTCATGTTGTCATGACAACATTTTCTTGCAAAAAGCAACTTTTTGGCATTTGTGTGTTTAGAACATCCTAACTGTTTAGAACAGTTATGGAACTGATGGAGGAGCCTGTAAAAATGTGAGGATAGCCATTTTAAGGGGGTTGGACAAGTTGGTTTTGCATTTTGTACGAATTGAGCAAGTATTTTGTGGCCGATTTTATGCATTTGAAGGCATTTTTAATAGAGGAGGATTGAATGGCCTGATTTTTGTGTTGGAAAAGTTCTGAAATATTGTTTTTAATCTTTTTGTAGTGTTGGTTTGATCATTTTAATTCGTTTGCATTAGTGTAGAAAAATCTTTTTGTTCTTGGCAAGTTGCTGATCTGAACAGGGCTGCACTTAGAAAATGGGATCTTAGGGCCACTTCCCACCATTGGAAACCTCTGGTATTTTGGGATTTGGAACTAGGATCCATGTACATTATGTATCAATAAGGAGGGCCCTTGAAAGCATCAGCAAGCATTTTTAAGGTGATGCCCTAGGCAAGCCAAATGCAACTTGGCTAGGAATCACAGTTGGAAAATGAGTTATGGAGAGGATTGAGTGTACAAATACCTTAATCCGGCTGCACAACGAGTAATGAGAAGGTCTAACCTTGCTCCAATCCAAAGGAGAGGTCTTGGAAAGGTGTCTAAGGTGGTTTTCCATCACAACAGCGATAAAGCACTTGAAATCCTCATTTTTGGCCTAAAACTGTACTTTCATTGTACGAAAAGTTTGGAGGCTAGAAAATTACAGAATCTTGAAGTATTCTAAAAAGGGTATCCAAAAATATAATTTTTTTGTAGGGTTGTTAAGAAGTTTTTCAAGAAATCTTGTTTCCAGCTATTTAGGAGGGCTAATTCCTAATAGCCTTTTTGGAGCAATTTGGTGTATCTTCCCTAGTAGATTGAATGCGCCTATGAAATCAACATTGTTTAGGGTCATGGATGTTAGAAGGAGTCTAAAAAAACCCTAGATGAAGAACTGGTACCCTTGGAGCTATAGATGGACTTGAGGGTTAATAGCGGACTGGAGCCGGCTAGTAAGAAATTTGATGTTACTTTGTTGGTGTACCCCCAACTGAAGGATTAGGATCTCTTGAGCAAGGTCCTAGTAATTATAGGGTGTGAAGAAGCCCTAGTGGGTCTAGTGAATGACCTAAGATAGCCCTGAGAGAGAGCTTGGGGTTTGGAAGCAAGGTTGGGGTGTTACATCAGGGCCTTTGACTTGGTAGGAAAGATTCATCCAAGCTCATCTAGCAGTCATAAATTCATCATCACAACAACGGAGTATTTCACTAAATGGGTTGAAGCTGTACCAATATCTGCTACTACAGGCAAACATGTTGCCCTATTTATACTGAATCACATCATTTGCTGATATGGTATCCCATCCTCTATTGTTATGGATAATGGAGGGTAGTTCAATAATAAGGACTTAAAATAGCTATGCAAAAAGTTTTGAATTAAACAACACTGGTCCTCCATTTACTATCCCCAAGGGAATGGCCAAGCTGAGGCCTCTAATAAAACACTGCTAAAAATCCTACACCACATAATTCATAAGTCTGGGAAAGATTGACACTTGCAAATAAATTCAGCACTTTGGGCCTATAGACCTCTATTCATACTCCTACAGGGGCTACACCCTTTTCTCTAGTCTATGGCTCTGAGGCTGTTCTCCCATTAGAAGTCGAGATACCTTCTTTGCGCGTCTCCTTACATGGGTTAATAACTGATGAAGATCATAGAGCTATGCGAGTACAAGAATTAGACACTCTGGATGAACGTCACAAGGCTACTTTTGATCACATGAGAGCTTATCAGAAGTGCATGTCTACACAATATAACAAGAAGGTTCACCCCCGTGAGTTCCAGGTTGGTGAACTCATGCTTAGGGAGAATCCAAAAAATTAGCAACATCGAGAGCAGAAAGGGAAATTTGAACCTAACTGGTTGGGTCCTTACATTATCACAACAACATTTGAGTCTGGTGCTTACCAGTTGTCTACATCAAAGGGTGAAGAACTTGTAGAGCCTATCAACATTCTACACTTGAAGAAGTTCTATACTTAGAGGCTTGCTGCTCAACTATCTTGTATATCTATGATCTTGAAAAAATCCTAAAAATTAGAAAATGTCTTGAAAAAATGATCATCTTAGTGAAAACCTAGCAATAGGTGCTTTGATGTATCACCAAAAAAAAAAAAAGTCCTGAAAAAATTTGTCAAGTGGTGAAAACCTGGAAATAGGCGCTACTTGAAACCCTTGCACCTATGTCTATCAAACTCAATCATCTACTTCACTACACATTTCCTAGCTTGGAATTGTTTCTTGTCCTTGTCTTAGGGGCATAGCTACATAGCCCATTGAGGTATTCTTGCACATTAGGGTTTCTTTAACAACTCACAAAACAATGTTTCTCAACACTACCCCCACCCACTTTGACATCAAGTGTTTTTCAACACTTTACAGATAGTTTACCTATGGTCTCCGATGTTGCAATATTTATCACTATTAGAATCAAGTCTGGAAGAAATGGCCAAGTGACTTACACACACGCACTTTAACACTTAAACAACTGAGCTATGCTGATCTTTATCTACTTTGTGTGCTGTTTGTGATGATTTCTTTGCCATGTGTTCCCTCCCTAATAGTCTTTCGAGGATGTCATTGACTAGAAGACTGGGGGCATGGGGCATGTCTTCTTGATTTTTGCTTGTGGGTATACTTTGTTTGTCTATAGTGTTGTAAGCATTCGTGCTTGTCGTATTCAACAGTTTGACTTATAAATGTATCATCCTTGACTATTTTGCAAGACCACACTTAGGGTTTATCCTGGCACTTATACCTTAATACAGGTGTAATCTTGCTAAATTAAACTTAGGGAATCTAGTCGCATAGTTATCTTGACTTATATGTCTATGATGCTTAGATTGGATTTCCACATACCTATCTAATATCGATCATATTCATATCCTCGTAGTTATACTAGTGATGGTTGTATGATCTCATGATGTCCCTAATACATGCTCAATGATGAAATTAAGAGTCTAAATGTTATGCACTTCTTGCTGGTAAACCACTTTTCATATTAGCTTGCATTTTAAGTTCATTTTCTAGCTTAGTCTTGCATTCCTACATGTGGGAAGAGCTCTCTCTCTTCATATTTTTCATGGACATATCAGTTAGCTGCTTTTATCTTTCGCTTCTACATATCTTTTCACCTTCTTAATCTTTCGCTACATTTTTTTGCTATCCTATCATCACAAGGGGTTAATCCAAAAAATCATCACATTTGATCTATCCAAGTGTCACATTTTCACAAAAACATTTAAGTCTATACCATCCATATGAGAGATCAAAATCAATACACATAAGCATATACACATACATGAGCTAAAAACAAAAACTGAAACATCACATGAAAGCTGAAACATACATTTCTAGACAAGTACACAAGAATATCAATAAACCTAGTATCTCATATATATATTAAATGTGTCATGGTACATATACAAATGTGAGATCCAAAATCTGGATATATGTCTCAAAAATACATGAGGTACAAATCAAAACACAATGTCATGTCTGACTGCCACCCTTTGCGGCTGGTGCTGGCCCTAGTGGAGGAGCTTGTCTCCTATCCAGTGCCTACACTGCACCCTCTGATCTGCCTGCTCACTCTGAATAATTAGGAAGACCCTATCCTGGTGGTACCACACTCCTATAGGCAGTATAATAGTATGCAGCTCGGGCACCATGATGCGCTGCCTCTTGCCTCACAGTATCTCGCTCTCGATGCAACTCATCTACTTATGCTCGCTCATCCATCAGCTTCTGATCCCATACTACAATGGTCACCCAAGCTGCCTAAAGCTCTGCCTCCAAGGCACGGATCCTCGCACCCTGCTCCTCTCCTCCTGCTGGCTGCTCTGTAGGTGCCTCTACCCTCACTGCTCGCCATCTCCTCAAGGGTACCTCCTCCTCTCCACCATCATCACCATCAGACTCTGAGGACTCCTCTGCCGCTTGCCTTTCCTACACTCACATCCTCCTCTGCCCTACTCGAGAACTCTCCCCCTCCATCTGCCTACCCCCTCTCCCTCTCCCTCTGCCTCCTCCTCCTCCACCTCCTCCTCCTTCGCCGCCACCTCCACCTCCCACTCCTGCAAGTGCTGCATCTGGATGTCTGAATTGGGGGAATGGGTGTCTCTACATCTCATAAAGGTACCTCAGATTAGCCCCTGCATTTGCCACATCTGGGTGATAATCCCAGGGAGTCGCCATTAGTGTTGCGATATCTTGAACTTCTATCTGATAGTCCAACATCGACAGCCATCCCAATCCCTCTTCTATGCGCATCCAGGCATAGGTAGTAGTCTCCACTGACACCACTTGTCACTCTACAAATTTTTGCCATACGCGACTGATCACAAACCGCTCCATAATGTCTGTGCTCCGACCCACCAGTGGTCTACTATATCGCATGTAATCTAACTCCCATGAATCTAACCACCGCTGACACTCTCGGTACGGTCACCATGTGAATGCTGTCAGCTCATCAAACATGTGTCGGTAATAGGTCACATCTCCACTATGCCTCTGTGGGATGAAACCTCTATAGAAAAAAATGTATGGATGGCTGCGCTCTCGTGGCTACAGCCGTGGTCGGATCACAGGGATGTGCTCCCAAGCCCAGATCTACGCTAACACTGCTCTGCATGCCCATGATCCACCCTCATGATATACTATCTCATGAAGCTCGTGGTACATCTCTGCCAATATCATAGGCCCCCATGCCATCCTACGTGGTTGGGAGATCAGATTATATACCAGTCGACCCCATCCTAGTGGAAAGCCCTTCTGGCCTTGGTTTGTCACCAGGGCCTGGGCTACCAAAGAATATAACAAGCTGGGCAAAGGATAATCATATCCATACTCAGTCATCAATCTCTCCCAACTCAGGTGACGATCTAGAATGGTCACATCTTGGAAAAGCTCCTGCACTCGCGCTCGCCCCTCTGTCGGGGTCGTATCATAGTACACCTGTGCCATCACCAAAACTTAACATCAGTACACCTGGCATCCAACATTGAAATGGCTAAATTAACAAACTACTAACCAAGTAACTTACCGGCTCGCCATGGCATAGCACTCGCAGAATGCAATATACGTCCTCCAAGGTAATCGACACCTCGCTGGTCGGTAAGTGAGAGGTGTTATGCTCGCTATGCCACCTCTCTGCCAGTGCAGATAGAAAACCGTGGTTTGCTTGAATATGGGGCATCCGTACAACCCAGCACAAGCCCATAGCCACTAGCGCAGTCTACTCCTCATCGCTCAAATGCTGCACAACACGCAAACCAACCACCCTGGGAGCTCTAATCTGTAATGCTAGGAATACCTCCTATCTAGGTAAAACAAGCAATCATCAGTAATAGTCACATGACGAAAAAAAAAGCATTCAGAAAAACAACAAAACTAGCTGTATGACACTTTTTACAAAGAGAGTGCGACACATTTTTTTGAAACAGTGTCACGTGACACTTTTTAAAATAGGAGTGCGACATTTTTATGTTGTACGACATTTCGTACCGTGTTGTGCGACATTTGGGTGTGGCCCGCGTGACACATTTTCCTTAACGGTGCGACACTTTTTTCGAAAAAAAGTGTCACGTGATAATATTTCTAAGGCCGTGTGATACTTTAAAAGTATCGTGCAAATTTTTTTCAAAAAACTTAAAAACATGCAAAAAACTCACAAAAAGCTCGAAAAAGCAACAAAAAGGTAGTCACTTACCAGCGCCCCATATCGCTCTGGCCGGTTGTGCAACCGACTGCGCTCAAAACAGTGTCGATGAAGAGGAATGTTCGCCTGAGCCATGATGCTATGTGGACCACACAAAATCTCTCAAATCACAAAAAGACAAATGAATAGTGAAAATGACACTTGGACCCCTTTTATAGCCTCCAACCTCATTTTGACCTAATTTTTAAACTCCTCGAAATTGCATGAAAATTGCACCCCTAGCTAATTTCGACATCCTGGATCCATTTTTGAGATCAAAATTGAAATTCAAGTTCATCTTAATGGTCAAAATCACATTTTAAAATTCTACTTTCTTCTAAGCAGTTAGCTGACCTTTTGAGGTCTAATCTTTCAATCATCGCTGGGGCATCTTCATTTCTTCATGTCTTCATCATTTCTATACTTCATATCTCCTTCTATTCACCTTCTCACATCTAAATCATCTCTCTACTAGATTTGACCTAATTTTTATGCTATATCCTTCAAAGTCAACTCTAGTCAAACTGGGGCATTTTATCAATTTCTTATAGTCATTCTTGGGTTCTAATCATCTATATGTCATCTTGGACATTGCTCTATTCTAATTTTCTCATGTCTAGCCAGTTTCTACATCCCCTTACCTCATTTCAATTTCGATCCCGAGGGGGCAGAAATACTCTATTGCTGATTGTTATAGCTATCTATTTCTTAGGAGCATTTGTTTGACCTTATCACTTGCTCTCGGTCTATTCACTTTGATAGGTGTTAAAAATTCTTTTTGGATCCTAACATCATCTTCCTAATGTTCAGTACTACCGCTAACAGGCTGTGCATTTAGGACTTGCTATCTATTTCTGCATTTCATTCTTTGGAATTAGACGTCTATATCTGTCATCGCCTACTTGGCTTTCTATTTTCTTTGACATAATGTGTTCCCAAATCGATCACGAATTAGTCAAAGAGGGGCAAATGTAATCACCTAAAAATGGTCATCTAGACTATTAGCCCCCTTTTCAGCATTTTGGCTAAATTAATTTAAATTGCTAATAATCAATTTATTTGATTATAACCTATAGTTTGACTGTGCTATTCTAAGTTCATTATTTGATTAAAAGAACATGTCCCCTTTTAATTAAATAAAAGACCCCATTCTTCTAACCCACTTAAAGTGTACACATAAAGTCCTTTTTCTATTTTGCAATTAAAAGAAAAGGCTTTGTGACTTTTGTCTCATATGACAAGTCAACTTATATTCTATTGATTGACTTGTGTGTGCACATGGATCACTCCTATTTTTAAATTCCACCATTGATCATCCACCATCTTCATCTTGATCTCTACCATCCATACATCTTTAAAAGGGAGAGAGCTTTCCCCCTCAAAGGATCCATCCTCATTTGAATATTGTCATGCTGCAGGTTTTCTAACAAGTTTCTTGGGAGCTTTGTGGAGAACTTCTCATTTCTTATCTCATTCTCTCATTCCATCATATTAGCATAAGATCATATGGCATTCTTAGCATAGTTGCATGGTAGTTTAGCTTTCATTCTTGCAAATAATCTCACATAGCTTAATATTTGGTTTTGTAATACTCTCATACATGCTTAGCATAGCTGCATTTTGCATTATCATCTTAGCTTAGTTTCCATACTTGCATTGCATTCTTGAGGGATTCCTT
Source organism: Cupressus sempervirens (assembly GCA_028749045.1). Lineage (NCBI taxonomy): Eukaryota > Viridiplantae > Streptophyta > Pinopsida > Cupressales > Cupressaceae > Cupressus > Cupressus sempervirens. The sequence continues at coordinate 425,596,733 of CM053793.1, read as the reverse complement.
GAAGATATTTGCACTCTTGCTCTTGTCTCAAAGAACCTCCCGTTGCATGGTTTGCTAGCAAGAAGCACATTTCTAAGGCTTGGCTGAGAGCCTTCATGCTTGAATACTAGCTTCTTGCACTCCGTGGATAGGGATCTCTAAGCCGGCATCTAAGCATTCCAACTCATGGAATTGTTTGGATAGAATGGTTTAGAGCGTGACACAAATCAAGTGTACAGTAAGATGCATAGGGAGCCCTTTCTAAGTGGTAAATCATGGTGAGCAACTCATAAGTTGTACCTTGTCCATAGTGACCTTTTGGGCCCCATGGAGAATAACTCCATCCAAGGTTCTCGATATGCACTTACCTTTGTTGATGATTTTTCTAGATGAACTTGGATCTATTTTTTGCATAGCAAGGATCAAGTTCTTGATATATTCATTGAATTTCAATTATATGTTGGAAGGAAATCTGGTTTTAAACTTAAAATTCTCAGAACTGATAATGAAAAGGAATACGTGGATAATGCTTTTTACTCTTATTTGAAATCATGTGGAATTAAACACGAGCTTACTATTCCTTATACACCATAGCAAAATGGTGTGGTGGAAAGAAAGCATTAGACCATTGTAGAAATGGCTAGATGCATGTTGCATGCTAAAAATATGCATTATAAATTTTGGGCTGAAGCCATGTTTTGTGCAACTCATCTTCTTAATAGGACTCCTACCAAAGCTCTCAAGGATAATACTCCAAAAGAGGCTTGGTCTGGTAGAAAACCTGATTTACATCATTTGCAAATTTTTGGATCTATTGCTTATGTTCACACTCCTAAATAGAAATGACATAAATTAGATGCTAAGTCTTCTCCTTATATTTTTGTTGGTTATGATGAAAAGACTAAGGATTATCGTGTTTATGATTCTACTACTAACAAAGTTCAAGTTGCTAGAGATGTTTGCATTGTAGAAAATGGTGTACATGATTGTTCTACTACAAATGATGCATAATTTAGTGGCACTAAAATTGTGCTAGTGGAGGACCAACCTCCTTCTCTTAACCCTGCTCCTCCTCTTAACCCTACAACTCAAGCTCCACCTATTATTTCTACTTCTACTAGTAATGATGTTGAAATAGCTAGTAATGATGCTTTCATTAATAATGGTTCTTCCTCTAGTGATGATTCTATTACAACTAAATGTAAACCTAAATGGGCTCAAAGCTTAATTAATGAAAGTGATGACTATATTACTAGATTTGGTGGAATTAAAGATATAAGGATTAATTATTGTAATTATGCTTTGATGACTACTATTATGAATTCTAATGATCCTAAGTCTTTTGATCAAGCTAACTCTCAACCTCATTGGCAAAAGGCCATGCAAGAGGAATATGACTCTTTAATTGCTAATCAAACTTTGGACTTAGTCAAGTTACATCATGGCAAGAATATAGTTTCATGTAAATGGTTGTATAAAAAAAAATTGAATGCTAATAATGAAATTAGTAAATTTAAGGCTAGATTAGTTGCTAGAGGTTTTTCACAAATTAAAGGATTAGACTATAATGAAACTTTTGCTCCTGTTGCTAAAATGCCTACTATCAAATTAGTTCTTACTTTAGCATCTAAAATGAATTGGCCCATTCATCAAATAGATGTTAAAAGTGCCTTCTTAAATGGTGATTTACATGAAGAAATCTATATGGCTCAACCTCCTGGATTTGTTAAGAAAGGTAGTGAGAATCTAGTTTGCAAATTGAAAAAATCTATTTATGGCCTTAAACAATCACCTAGAGAATGGTATTCTAAAATTAATTCATTCTTTATTTATCAAGGCTTTTCTAGAAGTAAGAATGATCCTAATTTGTATATTAAATATATTGAAGATGATATTATTATTGTTATTGTTTATGTGAATGATCTAATTCTCACTTCTAGGTTAGATGCTTTCATTTCTGGTATTAAGTTTCAACTTAAATAGAAATTTTAGATGACTGATTTAGGTATTTTACATTACTTCTTAGGGATGTAAAATTGGAAAACTCCCAAGGGTATCTTTCTTTCTCAAAGCAAGTATGCTCATGACCTTTTAGAAAAATTTAAGATGAATGATTCTAACCATGTTTCAATTCCATGTGAATTAGGAACTAAATTAATGGCTGATATGAATACTCCTTTTGTTAATGAAACTTTGTATAGGCAATTGGTAGGAAGTTTAAATTATTTAACTCTTACTAGACCTGATATTGCTTATAGTGTTGGTTTAATTTCTAGATTTATGTCTAAACCTCAACAAACACATTTTAAAGTTGCTAAAAGAATCTAAAGGTACATTAAAGGAACTATTAACATGGGATTATTTTATGATGCCAATTCTACATTTATTTTACATGACTATATTGATTCTGATCTAGGTGGAGATCCCAATGATGGGAAATCCACTTGTGGCTATTGTTTCCTTGTTGGTTCAGGTGCAATTTCTTGGAAAAGTAAAAAAGAGCACTTTATTTCCCTTTGCTCAACTGAATTTGAATACAAAGGTTGTACCAATGTAGCTAAGGAAGCCTTATGGCTTAGAAGACATCTTGAAGATTTGGGTCTACCTCAACAAGCACCTACCCCTATACATTGTGATAATCAAAGTGCCATTGCCTTGGCAAAGAATCTAGTTTTTCATGCAAGAACCAAACATATTTCTCTTCAACATCACTTCATTCGAGAACAAATTGAAGACAATAAAGTTACTCTCCTTTATTGTAAGGGTGAACATCAAGTGGCTGATATTTTGACAAAACCACTTTCTAAAGAGAGATTTCAATCTCATTGTAAAAATTTGGGTTTACAACCCTTTGATGTAAGCTCCCCAAGTAAAGATTAAGGGGGGGTGTTAGAAATATTAATCTTCCCTTGGATGTATTTAATTGGGATATTCCAAGGATCCCTAAATGTAGTTTTTCCTATTGTACACATGTGGAGGACATGTCATTACTTGTCCTTTAGTCCACGTGAGGACAACTCATTTTTTATAATTTCTTTATTAAGGAATTTAGTTTATCCTCCTTAAGAGGATTGTGACACTTTGCACACACCTATTATGAATGTGGCATTCATAGAAATGGGAGTTACACATGCGAACACTTGCAACTCCTTTCTCATCTCTTTAAAAGAGATGCTCCTTTCTCTTTCTTCTCTACACATCACTTTGATGTTATTGTATTGAGCTATTTTGCTCCACCACTCTCTCTCTCTCTCTCCTCTAGGCATTTGCCTTCATTCATAATACTCATAAGGGGTTTTCTTTGCTTTCCCCTTATAAATCCTTGTCTCCATTGTTGAACCATCTTGGTGTATGCTCTTGGATTTTTCTTATCTCATGGTAACATTGTTTCACACTTAACTTACTTAGATTTTTTTATTTCCTTGCTCTACCTTATCATTTCTTATAGGCCTGCATTTTCATTAAGAGGTTTGGAAGATTTGTAATTGATTATAGACAAGGCTAGGGTTGGAGGGATCTTACTGCCATATCAGAGGACCTAAAACTTCTAATGACTATTCTTCTCTTTGTGGTTGTAAATGAGGATCAGGACCACCTTGTATTGGAGAATACTTCAAATGGTACCTATTCAGTGGCCTTAGGATACCAAGATATTATGAAGTAGGATTCAAGACCGGACTGGGATAAGGCCTAGTTCCTTGGTCTTATCCCTAAAATCAACATTTTCTTTTGGCTTTTACTCCAGAACATGATTCTAACTATAAAAAACTTGAGGAAAAGGGGTCTTCCTATTTCTAATAGATCTGTCCTTTGCAAAACCCAAGTTGAGACTATGGATTGCCTATTTATACATTGCTCCTTCACTAGAGAGGTTTGGTCTTTTTACAGTCAAGCCTTTGGGTTAATCTGGTGTGCTCCTAACTCAACTATTGCTTTCTTTAGGTAATGGGATAATTCTTGGTAGGGATTTGGGCTTTAAACAATAAGTAAATTGGCCTTGCCTCATTTTGCATGGGGTATATGGAAGGAACATAATAACTAGATATTTAGGGATGCTAACCTTCCTACTAGAATTGTGCTTGGAAAAATTCAAAATGCCCTCATGGAAAAATATATGTTTATTAAAGGATCTAACCCTTTTATAGGTGATAATGATAGTAGTATTGATACTAAGGCAAGAAGAAAGGAATGTCACTGGTCCTTACCCCCAGAAGGTTGGAACAATGCCAACTTTGATGGTGTGGCCAAAGGCAACCTAGGAGCGGTGGGATGTGGAGGGGTGATCAGAAATAGTCATGGGTATGGTATTACGGCAGTTACTTTCTCCCTAGGATTTCAAACAAATCATTATGCAGAGGCTTGTGCTATCCTCCAAACTACAAAATTGGTTAAAGAGGTAGGGGTCAAATGCCTTTGGTTGGAGGGAGACTCAAATAATATTATTAAATGCTAAGGGTAGAACACCCTCCATCGTGGAGTATTAAGAATATGATGGAGGAAATGAAAAACATTTTTCTTTCCTTTGAAAGGGTGTTTGTGTCACATATTTATTGTGAGGGAAATGTGGCTATTGATTGGATGGCCAATGAGGCAATAAGGAGGGGCATGCCATATAGATGGTCTAGTAGAGAGGGATTTTTGGCAAATGCAAAAAGTATAATTGAGCTGGAGAGAATCCAGGTGAGAATAGGCAACATAAAGTGTAATTATGGCAATTAATGCTGTTAATCAATCTTATAAAGTAATGAGAGCTTGGTACAGGCCAGCTTAGAGGAATCATAATTGGGGGGCTTTATGGCACATTTTATAGGTGATCTTATGGGAAACTAGTAATTACTACTTCTATTGCTTTACCAAGGTTGGAGGTAAGTACATGCTTTGTGAGATAAACCAAGGTTTGACTCATGGTGCTTGGAGAACATAGAGTCTTTTTTTTTCTTACTATAACATCATGGTAGGGGAGAGGCATCGAAGGGAGCTAGAGGGAGAAGTTGAGAAGTGGAAGAGGTGTTTGAAGGTGTGGGAGAAGTTGAGCGAAGGAAACATCTTGTCCTTCATTGAAAAACTTCATGGCTAGGATCCAAAGATAACTGACCTTATGGTGAAGACATGGAGAGAGGGGAAGGTGAAGATTGATGGGGTCAACTTCCAGGTCAATGAAGGGGTTATTGCTAAGGTCATTAACTCACCCAATCAGGGCATAAAATTCTATAGGGATAAAAAAAATACCTGAATATGGTAAAAGAATTTGCGAAGGATGCGAAGGAGATGAAGGATCTTGTGAAAAATGGTGCATACTATAAGCCCACATCTATTAAGAAACTATGGAGGTTTTTTCCTAAGGGAAATTATTTCCTACATCATGCTCGACACAAGGTTTAACATGATTCAAACCCACCATTTCATTGTCCTAAGCCATTTTGGGTATGAAACCAAAATTTCCACCCCCTTCTATCTATTTTTATCTGTAAATAAGAGTATTATGGATTATAAGAGGAAAGAGTATGCTAATCAAGCCTTCCATGAGGATTTTTTATTACTCATATATGATAATTTTAAAGCTCAAACTCATGGAAGAGTTATTGCCCAGAAGGTGGTCTCTTTAGAGGAGACAGAGAGCTCCTACTTCCCATAGGATACAAAGGATAATGCTGGTATGGACTTGGAAGATGAAGTGGAGGTTTAGAGGAGAATATTGCATTCTTAAATAATTCTCCCTTAAGACCTTTACATACACATGGTTCATCTTCTTCAAGGTCTACATATTCTACTCCAAGACATCAAATGTCTTCATCTTCTAGATCTAAAGACCTCCTTAGAGAGAAAGAAAGTGATACTACCTTTGAGACTATTCCAAGATATCATGATAGACCTATCTTTGACCAAGAAAATGATGAAGACATGGATGCATACCATTCACTTGAGAAAAAAAAGAAGGATTCTAGACATAATTTTGATAGAACTTTTTCTCCCTTGGAAGATTCTTATGATGAGACTTTGCAAACACTTCTTAGCACCAAGCTCATCACATTACCTAAGGCTAACTCATATGTAAACCCATTCTTGGATATCTATTGTGCTTATCATTGACATAATGAGCATAGTACTTTAGATTGCATTGAGCTGAAACATAAAATCCAAGATCTTATTGATAATGGGATTATTGATACCTCTAATGACTCATGTGATGAGGATACTTTTCTTGAGAAAGATAATATTAATGAACCTATGTATAGTGATGGTTTCCTTGATACCTCCACTTCTTCCAAAACTCATACACCTCCCAACACTTCAAATCTTTCCAACATGCCTCTTTCAAATAAAGAACCTAATACTTTTCATGTACACTATGCCTATCCTCAAGGGCTACCTCTAAAAGAAACTCAAGCTAACCTTCATTTGGCTGAAAACCTTTTCCATGCTACTAATCCTAAATATGCTCAACATTCATTCACTACTATGCCTACTCCAAACACTACTCCATTCACTCTTCATTCTCCTTTGTCCTTAGAAGTGGCTCCATGTCAAAATGACTCTAAAAAAGAAAAAGTTGTAAATGTCAAAAAAGATCAAGATCAAGCACCCTTTCATCTCTTTCAAGATTTTTCCCCTCCATATCTTATATCTTATCCACCTCCTAAGTATGATGAAGATACCACTTCCATTATCTCCCTTGAGCTTACTAAAAATTATGAGAAAATTTCTCTTCATATGCTATCCAAAGCTACTTGTCAAGATCAAAGCATCCCCTCATGTTCTACTTCTCCACATCCACTTGAAAATTGTGCTCAAGCTTCAAGTGATCCTATTAAAAATTTTATTCCTATCAAAGCTACTCATGAGTCTATTGATGGCTTTCACTATGTTTCTCACTCTAAAGATGTTGATATCACTTTCCACTATCTATTTTCATATCTTGATTCTATCCTTGGTCCTCATCCATCAAAGCTAAAGCCTTCAAACCTTCCATCTATATTGGGACCTTATGTTCCTTCATCTCCTACATTTTCCACTCCTAGCTCTCCAATCATACCTCAAGATCAACAAAGACACTCATCCATGATAAATTTCAACCCATCTATCCATCTAAACCAGTCATATCATCCTTATTCATCCAAAAATACCAAGTCCTTTGGAAGTGAGAATAAACATAAGAATCCATTGAAAAATGAAGATCCCTATGTCCCATCTAATTGACATGTGAATGCTAAGAAGGAAAATGTGCAAAAGAGATCGCAAAGGTCTACTATTAAGAGAGCTAAATCAAAGAAAATATGGGTTCCTAAATCCATCATTGAAGAAATACACTCTCAAGCACCCAAAGAACAAGAAAAATCTATAGCCATATGGATTCCCAAGTCTCTTTTGAAAGACTTGAATATTGAAAATACTTCAAAGTTGACATTCAAGCTTCCAAAGGCTTCCATTCCATCTTCTTCCAAAAGTATTCCTAAAAATATTCCAAAGCCTTCCAGTCCACTTTTTTCCAAATCTCTTCTACCACCTCATGCATATAAACCTCAAGCTATTTCATCCATGATTCATCCATGATTCCAATACCATTCAAGGTGTGTGTCAATATTGATCTTGTCCAATATTTTAGCTACCCTCATGAAATCCTCTAAAGCTTACACTTACTTTCTATACATGAACTCTTATCCTCAATATATTCTTCCTACTACCATTTCTCTTTCATCACCCTATCAACATCTTTGAGCATACCTTTCTGTGGTCTTGTCTTATCATGACTTATCTTTCCTATAGGAGCACTATCTACATTCCAAAAGCTTAAGCTCTTTATAAAAATTCAAAAAAAAAAAAGAAAAAGAAAAAAAGAAAAAAGAAAGAAAATGAAAACATGCCTTGGTGAAAACTACTTCTTGTGGCACCTTGGTAGCAAAATTAAAGAGAAATAAATACATCCTATGGTGAAAACTACATCTTGTGGTACCTTGGATAAGTACCATGATGAAAACCTAGTAAACAAGCATAATGCACAATTCTTCCATCATCCATCTATCCCCTCTTCTCTCTTTGATCTTGACAATGTTGAGCTATCCTTGAGTATTGGCTATCTTTTCTATCGTTCACCCCATCCTTCTCATTTGCTCATATCATTCATATCTAGCTTCATTATTATTTCTCTATCCCATCACTATCCTATCTAGTTGACCCCTTGGTCTTGATCACAATAAAATAAATCATGGTTCTCATAGGTCTCTTGACATGGCTACTCTTTTGGACTACATGCTTCATGCTATCTCACTTGTTGGCTTCACTACTTATTCTACATGCTATCTTGCTCATCACTTCCATTTCTTATCCAAAACATACTTCATTTGACTATTTCACCTCTTTCCCTAGCTTGGGTACTCTTGAGGAGTCAGTCCTTCAGGATCAGTTTCACTTGCTTCATACTCCTTTCTTATATGTCTTTTCTTATCTACCATCTCGTTGCTCCATCATATCCTATACCATGCTAGAAAATGGGAGAAAATGATGTGTTCTTGCTTGAAATATCTAAAATGTTCTAAAAAATCCAAAAAATCATATATGATGCTAAAAAAATGATCATCTTAGTGAAAACCTCACAATAGGCACTTTGATGTATCACCAAAAAAATAAAAAATACAAAAAATACAAAAAAATTGAAAAAAGTCCTGACAAAATCTGCCAAGTGGTGAAAACCTAGAAATAGGTGCTACTTGAGACCCTTGCACCTATGTCTATCCATCTCAATCACCCATCTTGTTACACATTTCCTAGCTTGGAATTTTTTCTTGTCCTCGTCTTGGGGCCACACTTGCTTAGCCTGTTTGAGGTTTCCTTGTGCACTAGGGTTTCTTTGACAATTCACAAAACTGTGTTTCTCAACACTACCCCCAACTTGACATCAAATGTTTCTCAACACTTTTTGGATAGTTTACTTATAGTCTCTGATGTCACAATATTTCTCACTATTAGAGTCAAGTCTTGAAGAAATGGCCAAGTGACATACACACACACACACACACGCACTTAAACACTTAAATGATTGAGCTATGCTGATCTTTATTTACTTTGTGTAATATCTATGATGAATTCTTCACTATGTGTTCCCTCCCTAATAGTCTTTCAAGGATGTCATTAACTAGAAGACTGGGGGCATGGGGCATGTTTTCTTGATTTTTGCTTGTGGGTATACTTTATTTTGTCTATAGTGTTTTAAGCATTTCATGCTTGTCCTATTTTGACACTATGACTAATAAACGTATCATCCTTGACTATTTTTGGAAAATCACACTCGGGGGTTATCTTGGTGCTTATGCCTTGATACAGGTGTACTCTTGCTATACTAAACTCGAGGAATCTAATCGCATAGTCATCTTGACTTCTATGTCTTTGATACTTAGGTTCAATTCCCACATTTCTATCTAACATAGATCATATTCATATCCTCATAGTTTTAGTAGTGATGATTGTATGATCTTATGATGTCCCTAATAAGGTTTGATGGTAAAAACTAGGACCTACTTATGTAACCCTTGCAATTGCACCTTTTCATATTAGCTTGCATTCTAGGGTTCATTCTAGCTCAGCTTTGCATTTTGCATGTTGAGTGAGCTCTCTTCTTTATCTTTCATGGACATGTTAGTTAACTCTTTTCATCCTTTTCTTACTTCTTCTCAATCTTATATTATCTCTTCTTTTCTATCTTACCATCTCATCTATGCTTTTGACCTATCTTTACTAATTTCGACATCCTAGATCCATTTTTGAGATTGAAATACAAATTTGGCTTCATCTCACTAGTGAAAAATTTCTTCTTTCTTCTATGTAGTTGGCTGACCTATTGAGGCTTAATCTTTGAATCTTGTAGGGGAAATCATGATTTCTTCATTTCTTCATCATTTCTACTCTCTTCCACTCTTTTCTTTCATTTCTATTTCATCTCATTTCATCTTTCTTCTTTCTTTGACCTAATTCTTATGCTTTATCTTTCTTGGTCTAAGTTAGTCAAACTGGGGCATATCTTCATTGTTTGGTGGTCACTATTTGGTCTTAGTCTCTTATCTATCATCATGAACTTTTCTTTGTTCTAATTTTATCAAATATAGCTTATTTCTACATGTCCTCTATCTCATTTTGATTTTGATCCCGAGGGGGCATGAATATTCTATCATTGTTAAAAATTGCTTTATGATAAAACTATCTATTTTCTCTTGATCTATCTACTTTTCTTGGTGTTAGTACTCTTTTTGAGTTCTTATATGTTCTCTATCCTTGTGTTCAGTATTACCACTATTAGACTATGCATTTAGGATTTTCTATCTCTCTTTACTTTGTTCTTCATAATCAGATCTCTCTATCATCTTAGATTCTTCATTCTTTGACATAATGTGTTCCTAGATTGATCACACATTTTTCAAAGAGGGGCAAATGTAATAAACTAAAAATGGTCATCTAGACTATGAGCCCCCTTTCTAGCATTTTTCCATAATTTATCTAATGGTTATTTTTGATCAAATCCTAAAAAATCTATTTATTTGATTATAACCTATGGTATGACCACTTTACCCCAAGTTCATATTTAATTAAAAGAACATGTCCCCCTTTTAATTAAATAAAATTCCCCACTCATCTCTTATCCTAAGTGTGCATGCATAAAGCATTATTCCTATTTTAGAATTAAAACAAAAAGAATTTTTGTCTACACATGAATGCACATTTTTCTATGTAAGAGGAATCTTCTACTTTAAAAATAACTTTAATTATCCTCCACACATTTCAAACCCTCTCAAAAGTCAACCATTAATTTTGATTGGTTGAGATGCTTGTGCACATGGATCACTCCCACTTTCAAACTCCACCCTTGATTACATTCATCTTGCCTCTTAATATCTACCATCTATTTTTCTTTAAAAGGGAGGGCTCTCTCCTCATTCAAAAAATCTTAGTCTCTCATGCTATTGTTATGCTGCAAGTTTTCTTGGTGATTTTGGAGACTTGGAACATTCTTGCATTTTTGCATTTTAGCTTAGCTCTCATTCTACTTACATTATGGCATACTTTTTATCTTAGTTTCATTTATGCTTTAGCTTAGTTCTTTTTGTTAGCTTGCATTTCATTTAGAATAGCTTGCATTTGCATTGCATTTTATTGGATATTGGCACTCTTGCCTCTACTCTTTGAATCTCTCATTCTATGGTGCACAGTGCAAGGGTTGCATAGTTTGGTTCATTTGAGAGCCACCATCTCATAGCCTTTGCATGTCATAGATAGAGAGCTATAAGCTAGCTCTTGAGACTCCCTCTTCCATGGGTTCTCTCAAGAATAATGGTTTATAGAAGTGTGACACTTTTATGAACACATTTTTTGTTTCTCAAGTGAATGTTATGCATCCATGTCTTCATCATTCTCTTGGTCAAAGACACGTCTATAATGATATCTTGGAATATGCTGAAAGGTTATTTTCTTTCTCTCTAAGGAGGTCTTTAGATCTAGAAGATGAATACATTTGATGTCTTGGAGGAGAATATGTAGACCTTGAAGAAGATTTACCATGTGTATGTAAAGGCCTTAAGGGAGAATTATTTAAGAATGCAATCTTCTCCTCTAACCTTTTCTCAAGTTTACACTACATTTCTATCATGCGCTTAGAGAGATGAAGGTAAGAAAGATCATTTGTCTCTTCTAGTTCTTTGTATTGTGCATATAGATCTTGAAACTCTTTACTGACATGGAGGATATCATGATCATCTAGATTTGGTTGAAGTTTGGTATCACAAGGTTTGAATGTCACAGTGGTAAATAAATAATCAATCATGAAGGAGACCAAAGGAATCTTAGAAGGTGACAAGATAACTTGATGTCCAAACTAGAGACTTCACTTGTCAAGGTAGAGTATTCACTTGTCAATATAGTAAAGATAGAGTAAAGTGACTTGTCAAGAAAGTGTCCAAGTTACTTATGACACTAGTGACTCAAGTCAAGAGCTAGGCAACAAGCCAAATAGCCACATAGATAGAACAAGTGGGGTAACAAGTGAACAACTTTTCCAACCCAAGAGTGTAGTCAAGAAATCAAGGTAACCATTTCAGAAAAAGGATAACTAGCAAGCAGACATAGACCATGAAGACAAAAAGACCAAGAGCACTAAGACCAAAGAGCCACTTTAAGCATGCTTAAGCACTAGAGACATAACAAATCAAAGCCAAATGATGAAACCCCCCTTAGTAAGCAACACAAGAAAATGTTTGCACTTGATGTTTTGACTTGGTTGACAAAGTTTGACAATAATTGATAGCATAGCAAGTTTGATGTTTAAAAGCAATTTCTTTCCAAGCAAGATAGTGGCACATGGAGCAGTCTTCAAATAATCAAGCAAGGGACAAAGAAACGTTGCATGATACATGCATATGTGAGGTCTTAAAAAAAATTCCTAAAACTATCATCATGTGTATGTTCCAAAGATTTCCACAAGTCTAGCACATTCAAAAACACATCAAGCAATATCTACCTAGAAGTCATGGTTCATTACTCAACAACTTGGCCCACACTTGATGCTCCTTTGCCTCACACCAAGTGGTTTCTCACAAGAGATATTGGCTTTGTCATGGAAGTGTCGTAAGCACAACCAAGGGAACACAGATGGTGAGTGTAAAATCTTTGGGTGATCTGGGTAATCCACTAGGATCGATCCTTGCACCAAGAAGTTGAGCGAAAAAATAGGGTAGATACCAACCTAGGGTGTTTAGAAAGGGTTTTTGTTCATAGCACTCCTCTTGTTCCTGATACAAGACACCTCACCTTGTGATGAGTAACAAATCTCGCGACAATAAGAGTACCTTAAGCATTCCTACCTAGTGATCTCCTCATGGTTGCAATCCCACAAGCAATCACACTAGGTAAGACAAGTGCCATGTATACCAAGGTTTTGTGCCCTTGATAGCCTTGAGATTATAGTGGGTTGGAATGGCCGAGTAATTTGCTTGTCTCCACTTGGGTCATTCCTCTCAAGTTGTCTAAGAGCAGGCCCACTAAAGGATCCTAACTAAACATTGAGCGGATCAACTCTTGGAGGTCAAGATTTTTGATTCACCTCAAGGATGAAGAGAATACTCTCCTATTCCAATCACATCACCCAAACACACCAAGAAGAGTAAATTACCCACTTGCTTTTGAAATCCAAAGGTGGGTCAAGATTTCTGATTCACCACAAGGGTGAAGAGCATACTCTCCTATCACCAAGGGACCCCAATTACAAGTTTTAATGTGCCTACAAAAAATGAACTAGTATATGCCACACATGAAATAAAAGAACAAACAAGTTTTGTTTTTTATGCGTCGAGCAACCCTGCAAACAATTGTTAGTAGCCCTTTTGCATTTGAAGCTTTGACATGTGTTCTTTTTAGCAATGAAATGAGAAACTCCCTACAAAAAAACCAAAGTTTAAGGCATAATAACCAAGTAAGACCTACAAAAAAAAGTGGTTAGTTGCCTCTAATATACAAGTTATCTTCCAACCAAGTGTATGCAAAGAAAGTGCAAGTTAATCACAAATGCTCTCATTTTTACTCTTTGCTTTTGACCTAGTCAACAAGATTAGACTTTTTTGCTATGTCTTCAGATCCAAAAATAGAAATAAAAAGAATAGACCCATGCTAAAAACTAGAGAGTTTTCGAAAAATGCAAAAAATTCAAAAAAATATCTTCATTGGTGCCCTAGGGACCCATTTTGTCAAAATAGACCATATTTATCAAATCGGGGTTTTGGGCCTTAATATGACCTCTAAATTTAGGCTACAAAGAATGGACCCCATCTATAATTTAAAGAGCTTTCTAAAAATATAATTTTTTTTGAAAAATTTGCTGATGTGCGACCATAAATGACTTTTTATGAAAAAAAAGAAAAATTCATAACTAACGCAAATAAAGTCAAAATGATCTAAAAATTAGATTGAGACATGTGTGATGCATCCCCAACTTGAAAAAAAAATTTAGATCCAAACTCAAAGTGGTTTGGAAGATATACTCAAATCTATCAAAACTAGGGTTTTGGCCTTCAAACAAATCTGCACAAAGGTTAGCCTTAAAACCAAAGTAAGAAACTTGAAAAACTACTTGATTAGATCTAAGAAGTTGCAGTAAAAAATCAGAAATGATAATGTAATCAAAATGAAAGTAAGAAAATAGAGCTAGAAACTTGTTTTAGCCCCATGGTGGGCACCAAGAATGTGTGCATAAAAGTGTCACACTTCTATAAACCATTATTCTTGAGAGAACGCATGGAAGATGGAGCCTCAAGAGCTAGCTTATAGCTCTCTATCTATGATGTGCAAAGGCTATGAGATGGTGGCTCTCAAATGAACCAAACTATGCAACCCTTGCAAGGTGCACCATAGAACGAGAGATTTAAAGAGTAGAGGCAAGAGTCACTAATACATTTGGCAGTGTTTTGCGATATCAATTTGCGATGTCAATGTGAATTTGGAATTTTTTTTTGTCTTATAACTCGACAATGTCACAATTGCGATGTTGTCAGGTTATAAGACAAAAAAAAAAGGGCACGTTGCTCACAATGTTTAAGAGAGCGCCCAATCAATCGAATCTCCCAGAGCAAAAAAACCCCTTAGGGCTGGACTCCTAGCACAACTTATCTACCCACAATCGATTCCAAGAATGAAAGATGGTACTGTTTGAACTGTTCTTGATACTGGATGTAGGGTGCGTAACATTCTCTCTTTTTTATCTAGCTATATACTTGTGGAAATAGAGCATAACTAGTTTTATACAATGTCTCATCTGTACTACTATTTTCTTCAAGCTTTCCAAAACATTCTCGATAGAGTTCTCGATATGGCTCTCCAAAATGTTTGAAATAGCAGATGTAAATGCTTTTACCTCATTTTCGACCATAACTCCTTTCTGAGAAGTGGGTTTGTAACTCAACAACTTCACATCAGACATGGGCCAAGAAGCTAAACCAAGATCTGATATGAGAAACTAGCAAAACATTAGAATAATAAAAGCAAAGAAGGGCTTCATTATTAAAATGTAGCTTCACACTGTTGCTTACAATGAAACCAAGCTCTGAAACCTTCGAAAGATTTCCAAGACAATCAGAAATACTTCTCTTTTGCAGAAAAAGATTTCAGAGGGAGAAATGTGATAATATGAGTTTTTGTTGATTGAAAATAAGCTATCAAGCAGAGGGTATTTAAAGATGTGGAGGTCTAAATTTTAGTGCTCTTTAAAGTTGGATGAAATATAAAAACCATTAAATATCACTTGATTTTTTCACTGACTATTGGAAATCGATTCAATGGTTGTAATGTGAGCTTGATACACCAAATATCATCCCATCTATAATGGGCTTTATCTATCTTCATCTTTACGATTGGGGGAATTTATTCCTCCAAGGTAGATTTGGTCTTCCACTACCTCATTTGAAAGAAAAATATTTTCCTTCAATTATTGATCCACACACATTCCCCACATGCCATAAATTTCAGCAATTTGAACACTCCTTCACTCAAATCTATTTCTAAATGTTGGGAATTCAAAATTAAAGATTTAACAACTTTGAGAGAACAATGTGGATGTAAAAGGGATTTTATGTATGGCTAGGGGTGAGAATTCCTTAAACTCAAATCAGCTTAAAAAAATTAAGAAAAAAAATATCCACATTGATTTGAGATGAAAAACTACATATTGAAACCCTTACTCAACATTGACACATCTCAAATCAATTGAAGCAATGAAAACTTTAAAACATTATGAAATTCAAGCCAAAAATCATATATTTAAATGCCTTACAATGTAAAGAAAGAAAAAACCTATGCTTGAGGTTAGCCTCTTTGAACTTGGAGAGTCGAGGATTTTATTCTCGATCACCTTCATTAACATCACCACAATCTCTTCAACACACTTAGTGACAACCTAATCATTATCAATGATTAAGAAAATTTATCATAGAGCCTGTCAATGAGCTTGCAAAATGGTAGTGTAGAGGATTTTAGAAAATCATGCATGTTGACTTTAACCCATAGGAGGACAAAAATCTAAGTCACATACATCTCAAGAGAAGGGGATGTTGAATTCCCTGGGAGATTGTGCAAACTTGAGCACATAGGGGCAAAGATATTGCACAATCTTTTTTTACAAAAAGTCATGCCAGACACAATAATAAATAATCAAGGGAAGATACATACATATTGTTTGGTATTGTAGCATAAATTAAGTTCATTACATAATCATATTCTTTATAGAGGTGTTAGAGGATGAGTATATAATAGCTATTCATATTACTTCTAATTTGTGCTTAAGTAGTAAAAGTGAATGATGACAATCCTGAATACCCAAAGTTGAATGGAGACAGAATGTGGTAGTGAACACCTTATTCCTACTGGCACAATAGATGTGCCACCAAGATTGTACTCCCCCATTGCGCCTTCAAATTTTCTTCCATTGTCACCAAGGGAAATGTGTGTATCATTTTCTCTTAAGATCTGTTTGGCTGTAGGAAAAAGAATGTGGGAATAGGAATGCGTATTCTAGAATTATTATTCTAGAATAGAAAATAAGAATATATATTTCTATTCTTGTTTGGTTGAGTCAAAATTTGATGGGGAATTCACATACCCAAAAATTTATAGTTTCTAAAAAATATAAAATTGAAATAGGAACACATATTCCAATTCCACCTATTTAGGTAGAATTACAAATGGTCAATTTTACAACAATGATTTTTCCAATTTGCAATATCCTCCTCTTCACATGCATAAAATAGAAATGAAAATGTTATAATCTATCATAACAATGGTCTTTATGTAATGCGTATACTACCATAGTCCATACACAATTTTGAAAGACTACAATCAAAATCTAGACACCAAAGTGATGTCCAGTTATATATTAATAAAAAACAAGGCTTTTCAAATTACTCGTAGGTCATTAAGATTATAGATTTTATTTTTAAGAATTTTTTAGAATTTTTGTTTCTTATCCACCAAAGCTATATTCATGTATAGAATCTTGTGAAAACAATTATTATACAATCCACATAAACTTTTCAGAGAAGGTAACAATATAAACTTTTTAGAAGTCACCCATGGCTTAAACTTTTCAGAGAAGGTAACAATATAAACTCAAAAGACTTGATTGATCTTCACCAAGAGTGCAGGTCCCAAGATGATCACACAATATAATAACATGACTCCATTGACCAACATGCCAAGAGGGTGGATCTCAATAGCATTTAAACAACAACAATGAGTATATATCAAATCTCCGAACCAAATAATAACAAAGCATTATCAACAACAATATGTCAACAAATCAATAACCAAATAATTTATGTGCTTTTTCATGACTATGTTTGACTCATATAATTGTGATCTCTCTAGCACTATGATGTCGTTTAATATGTCTTGCTAAAACTTATAAATTTTGTTCCTTTTCCCATGTCATATAATATGTCTTGCCTTGTAGCTTATATGTTTTGAAATTGCTGTTAGGCCGTGTAGCTTGTATGATTTGTTTGCTGGAGAGCTTCTACAACTAAGTAAGAAGGCTGTTTCACAAGTTATATAGTCATGCGCTCGGGTATGAAAATTGCATATTTTTTAATCTAATGTATATTTTAACTAGACTTGTAGCTTATATGTTTTGAAATTGCTGTTAGGCCTTGTAGCTTGTATGATTTGATTACTAGAGAGCTTCTACAGCTAAGCAAGAAGGCCATTGCAAGAGTTATATAGCCGCACGTTCGGGTATAAAAATTGCATATTTTTTAATCTAATGTATATTTTAACTAGACTTTTAGCTTATATGTTTTGAAATTGTTGTTAGGCCTTGTAGCTTGTATGATTTGATTGCTGGAGAGCTTCGATAGCTAAGCAAGAAGGCTATTGCACGAGTTATATAGCCGTGAGCTCGGGTATGAAAATTGCATATTTTTTAATCTAACGTATATTTTAACTAGACTTTTAGCTTATATGTTTTGAAATTTCTGTTAGGCCTTGTAGCTTGTATGATTTGATTGCTGGAGAGCTTCTACAGCTAAGCAAGAAGGCCATTGCACGAGTTATATAGCCGCGCGCTCGGGTATGAAAATTGCATATTTTTTAATCTAATGTATATTTTAACTAGACTTTTAGCTTATATGTTTTGAAATTGCTGTTAGGCCTTGTAGCTTGTATGATTTGATTGCTGGAGAGCTTCTACAGCTAAGCAAGAAGGCTGTTGTACAAGTTATATAGCTGCACGATCGGGTATGAAAATTGCATATTTTTTAGTGGCTTAATGTTGTAAGGTCTCTTGAAATAAGACCTTCAGGTGGTTGGTCAAAGTTTTACAAATATTCTTATCTAGAAATTCGCCTAGAGCAATTGACTGAATGTTATAAAAGGTGATTGGATTAAATGTCTTAGGAATAAAGTCAAAGAAAGTATTTTTAAAATATTAAAGTATTTAGCTAGGTCTAAGAAGATTTGTGTACTTTTGACAGTTTTTCTTAGTTTGTGAAAGTTGTAGACCAAAGTTTTCATAGCCCATTTTTTGCTTCTGCAAAGAACGATCATGTCAGATAATATAAGTGAAGAACAAAACAGGGAGACAATCGCTAGATTATGGTCTAACTTGAAAAGAAAAGGTGATGGAAAATGTTATTGTCCTTGCAAAATTTGTAAGGGCTTAAATCGTAGAAGACTGCTAATCAAAACAACTAAGAGACATTGTAGGGAGAATGGTCACATTGAAGGGGGGCATTAATAGCATCCACTGGTAATTCGTTCATTATATCATTTTAACAAACTATATACATATGAAATCACTTGACAATGAGTTGATGATCATGGTTTATTTATGTTAATCAATTTTATATAGGTTGATCTCCCTAGGGAAGTACATGATATGAACCACAACAATTTGAAGAATATAGTTTTCAAAGTGGAGGAACATGGAGGTGCAAATATCCAAGGTGAAGATAATGATCCCATGGAAGATGATGATCATGCACCAGAAAACATAATTGAAGATGATGGTATAAATACATTGATCCATGACACATTTAGTCCAAGTGTATCTGATCATGATGATGATGATAGCCTCGATGTACCTCTACTTGAGAAGGCATACGAGCCCCTATATAAAGACTCCCAAACAACTCTTCTCTCTGTTGTATTGTTGTTGTTGAACTTGAAGGTTATGAGTGGTTTATCCAACATAACAATGTCACCTATGTTAAGGTATGTCATATATGTATTTATAGTTAACAAAGGGTGAATAATGTACCACTAATATTGTTTATATTAACAACTTATATTTTTTCCTGTAGATTGGTAGGCGAGTTTCTCTTACCATCATCAAATATTCTACCTCACTCATATCGAGAATTATCTGTTATTATGAAAGATATTGGAATGGAGTATCAAGCAATACATGCTTGTCCCAATGATCATATTATATATTATAAAGAACATGAATTTGCAACACAATGCCCTGTATGTCATACAAGTGGATATCGAACAGATCAACTAACAAAAAAGGTGCCTCAAAAGGTTCTTCGTTACATCCCCATTATTCCATGGATGCGACAATTATTCAGGTGTAGTAGGTTGGCTCAATTTATGGATTATCATGCACACAATAGAAGTTGAGATGACATTATTCAAATCCCTACGGATGGTTTGACATTTATGCACATAGAGGAAAAGTGGCAACACTTCAAAGAAGAACCTCGTAATCTTAGTCTTTCATTGGCAGCGGATGGTGTCAATCCATTTGGAGAGATGAGATCTGTTTACTCGATGTGGCCTATTTTTGTTATCAACAATAACATTCCTCCGTGGATTTCAATAAAGAGGGAGCACATTATGTTGGCAATGATTGTTCCAGGTATCTTATCATTTAATAGTTATTAATTTACATGTACTTACAAATCTTGCAGTAAAACGGTCACAATAATTATGTAATGTTACTATTCATTCAAGTAGGTAAATATCAAGTTAAAGATATGAATGTATATATTGAGCCTCTTATCGATGAGTTGGTGGAGTTATGGAATGGTGTCACTATGTATGACGTGTCTAGACCAATAGGACAAATACAATTTCAATTCCATGCAATACTTGCATGGACAATACATGATGCCCCAGGGCTAACACATTTTTGTGGTATGTTATAGTGAATTCAAGTTGCACACGATAATTCTAATTATAAAAATCAACATATTTAATAATCCAATTATATCATTATCTTGTAGGTCTTCAAACAAAGGAAAAATTTGCATGTCCAGTTTGTGGTCCTAAAATGAAATCTCGTCATTCAAAAAGTTTAGGAAAGTAGGTGTTTGATGAGTGTAGACACTTCCTCCACAGGAATCATAAGTATCGAAGTATGAAAAAACATCTTTTCAATGGGAAAGAAGAGACTACATCAAAGCCACGAAGAATGACACCTCACCTATGAAAGTTGGAATATAATAGAATTAATCATCGAGGTAATGTCATTCCACCTAATGGTTTATGTTTGTAATTTATATATTTCTATTATGATTTTTGTTTACTAATTGTGTAATTGATGATCGTGAAGGTCGTCAAGGCAGTACTGACAACCTTGCAAAGGGACTAAAAAGCTATCCCAGACAATTTAGTAGGTTGCCCTACTATGAGCACTTACAAATTGTGCATTTGTTTGATTCTATGCATATTGGAAAGAATATAACAGAGACATTGTGGAAAATATTGGATGGAAGGTGTGACAAAGAAAAAATTGTCAAAATTTGTAATGACATTCATGAACCCAATCATGCATTGAAGAATTTCATTCACTCAAATAGCAATAGAGACCAGCTTAATATAAGTGCCCTTCCTTGGTTATTAACGGAGCAGAAAAGTGATGCCATAAAAGAAGTCATACGAAAAATTCGATTTCCCACAGGGTTTGCTGCGAACATAAACAATCTCATATCAAAAAAAAGTGAATTTGGGCCAGGGCTCAAAATGCATGATTGGCATACTTTCATCAAGGTAAGTTATGTTCTTCTATATTTACAATATATTCATAAACTATGTGTACTATTCGTTATGTCATGTTAGAAAATAATGAAATGATTGGTTTATAATTATCGCAGTACGTGCTTCCTCTATCTCTCCCAGAGCCCTTCAAGAATAACATCAAACAAGTGATATACGATCTTGGAAAATACATGAGGTAAGCAGTAATATCTATTCAATTTGTTGTATATATTTATTATATTTGTGATTTGTTTTTCTTGCTATGTAATCTATTGTATATTATTTTGTAAAATCTCGTATCTATATATTTTTTGTGACTTGAATCTCTTAATGTAGGTGGTTGTCATCTAAAGAAATCCATAAAGAAGATATAAACTATTGGAAGAGAAGAATTCCTCATTTACTGTGTGAAATGCAAAAGTGTCTACCTCCAACTTTTTTCAATGCACAGGAACACTACCTCATACACCTAGTTGAGGAGATTGAATTGTGTGGACCTGTACACACTAGGTCAATGTGGATGGTTGAGAGGCACTTGAAATCTTTGAAGGCTTTGGTTCGACAAAGAGCACATCCTGAGGGTTCTATGGTAGAGGGATATATGGTATACCAGACTATGGTGTATATTACTGAATATCTTCCTAAGTTTGCATCAAATATCCGTGTAGATCGCATTTGGGATCTCAAGCCTTTTAAAAAATTAGAAGGGGAGTACTTGATGGGGAAACGTACATTGAGGAAAGTGAGAGGTAATAAATTATAAGATGTTATTGTAATAAATTATTTCTTAATTTTCAAAATAAATCGGTTGTAAGTTGTCTATTTTTTTTTTGTACAGGTGCTTGAGAGTGGGATGCACTACATTTGTATATTGCAAACAATCTTGATTGGATGATGGTATGGATTGAATGATGTCAACATTCTGGTCAGACATTAACATGGGAAGGTGTATCTTCATTGGTTAAAGAAGCTCATCGTAATGGAGATTCTAATGTTACGCAAAGGGAAATAGATTTAGCACGTGGTTTAAGAGATTTCCAGGTAGGTACGAATTTATTAATCACCCGTATGTTTATCAACTCATGATACAATAATTTTGACATGTTTCACATATTATTGCAGGTTAAACACCACAAGGCTATGTTCTATAATGGTAAAAAATTTTGCGTCAAAGTGTTGGTTGACAGGAAGAAAACTTGTGATTCAGGAATAATTGCAGTCTTTCAAGTGACTAATATTTCATCTAGAAATGACTTACATCCTTGAGAGTCTGAAAATCAATACTATGGCATTTTGGATGATATACTAGAGTGTGACTTTAGTTCCTTCAAATTAGTACTCTTCGTTGTCAAATGGTACAGGCTACGACTTAATCCAAATGATCCTGATAGAACTATTATTGAACATGATAATGGATTTACAATGGTTAATACAAGGTCATTTGAGCCAATTGGGGATAAGCCCTATGTTCTTCCAAGCCAATGTGAGCAGGTATTTTACTCAGAGGTTCTACATAAATCGGGTTGGTCATTTGTTGTTAGACATGAACTGAGAGGAAGGCCAATAAAGTATAATGCAATGGAAGAAGAAGATATCGAAGAAGTAGAAGATGATGCAGATGCTACTTCTGATGATGATGATGAAGATGATGTTGATGTTGATGATGATGATGTTGATGATGACGACCATGACGATGATGATGATGATTGTGAGGATGATGATGATGACGATGATGACGATGATGAGGATGATGATGATGACGACAACGACGATGAGGATGATGATGATGACGAGGATGATGATGATGATGATGATGATGATGATGACGATGAAGATGATGATGATGAAATTTAGAGGTATGCCATCAATCCTTAATCTATTTAATATTAATTTATTGATAGAAATATATTTATCTTATATGGTTACATAGTTTATTCATTATCTGTTTAAAAGCTACAAGTTTCAATTAGAAATAGAATAGTGCTAATCTAAATTAACTATTAATCTAAATTAATTAAATAAAACTATTTAAAACACATATTGATGCGTGAATGTATTGAGCCTTATTTTCTTTCAGTCAAAAGCATTTGTAAGTGTTTAGTTTAGAAAAGGGAATTCATTAAATATCTATAAAAGGGAGTTGTACCTAGAATAAAATTCATAGGGAAAACATAATATAAGTGCTTAGCCCTTCACTAATTTAATGTTTTTAATTTTTATGTGATGTAACTTTTAATGTTTTTAATTTTTATGTGATGCTTATGATGGATGTGATTATGATTATGATGTGATTATGCTCATGATAATTGAATTACATTTGTAGGAAACTGAACCCCTTTCAGGAGCATCCCGCATAGTCTCATGGATCGACAGGTATAAGTCAATACTCCTTATAGATAGCCTATTTAATACACTTATCAATAGTATGATTGATGTCTTCTAAGATCTCTCCCATTTGCAAGTCCCAGCGAATAGGTATTTGTCAAAAGTGTCTTCCTCCAGTGAGGGAAATATAGGAATAGAAGAGGAAAGTGAGACATGCAGTTTATCTAGAACAGGGAGATTAACTAGAGGTCAAAGGACTAGAAGAAAATTCAATAAACGCATGAAATTTTTCCTTGCTCAAGGGGGGTCATGTTCTTATGATGATGAGACGGAAGGCGACATCGAGGTGCCCTTGAGGTACCAACATCTACAGAAACATTGGATACCCAAGGAACTTCCTCCAATAAACACTGATTTTTGTGTTAACGAGAGGATATATCGCATAGCACCATCATCATTACATGGTTTGGGCCTATTTTATATGGACGGCATAAAGGTGTCTTACAAAAAAGTTTTTGAATTGATGGAGTATGTTGGACCATGTTACGATTACAAAAGTTGGATGCATATTGTTCAATATAAAAAAAGTATGCGTAGGTATGCCCTCTCGGAAAATTATATACAACAACAAGACAATAATCAAAGTAAAAGTGTGGCTATATACATTGATGGAAGGCCAAAAGCAACAGGGAATATTGCGAGTTTTATAAATAGTACATGACCCAGGTCAACCATAAAGCAACCCAATTGCATATTTGAGGCGCGCGAGGGAAATCATGTATTCATCTGTGCGATAAAATCAATACGTGCAGGGGAAGAGCTTCTTATTGATTACAATTTGAACTGCATAGATACAAATGAGGCTACTATCATGGGGGTGGTACATACTATTAAACCAACTTCTAATCAATGATTCCAACATACCATTTAGTCAATAAATTTTTGGGTAACATTTTTATACTTTAATATCATTTGATTTCCACAATCCATTAGTAATATCATGAAAATTTTTGGAGTTTGATTGTGTCGTAATTTTTAAGCATCAACGTTTCGGATCACACACAGTGATCCATCATCAGGATGAGGAGTGCAAGAGAATAGAGAAAAAATGTAAAGTGGCAGATTGGAGGGAGCAAAGAGATTAAAAAGGAGGAAGAGAGGGAGAAGGGGGGGGGGGGGGGGGGGTTAGTTGAGGTAGCACGCAGATCAAGAGGGGGGGGGAAGAAGAACTTGGATTCAAAAAATTAAATAGAGGGCATTTGGTGTAGAGGAGAGAAGAGAAGATCGAGATGAAAAAACAAAAAATTAAAACTTAAAAAATTCAAAATTGAAAAACTAAAACTAAAACAAAACAAAAAAAAATACTAATTTATACTAATAACGAAATAATGCAATAAAAAAGAACAAAAATAAGATTTACGAAATAAAGAACAACGAAATAGATATATATATAAAAGTGGTAAATAAAATTAAAAAACTAAAAAATGAAAAAAAGGAAAGAAACAAAACAAATAAAAAACCAAATAAAGGAGTGAACAAATTTTTAACAACAAAAAGAAATAAAAATGAAAAACTAAACAAATAAGAAATTAAAAAGATAAAATAATATAAAATGAAATAGCTTTTAATATTATTGAAAACAAAATTAAAAGCTATTTCATTTTATATTATTTTATCTTTTTAATTTCTTATTTGTTTAGTTTTTCATTTTTATTTCTTTTTGTTGTTAAAAATTTGTTCACTCCTTTATTTGGTTTTTTATTTGTTTTGTTTCTTTCCTTTTTTTCATTTTTTAGTTTTTTAACTTTATTTATCACTTTTATATATATTTATTTCGTTGTTCTTTATTTTGTAACTCTTATTTTTGTTCTTTTTTATTGCATTATTTCGTTATTAGTATAAATTAGTATTTTTTTAATTTTGTTTTAGTTTTAGTTTTTCAATTTTGAATTTTTTAAGTTTGAATTTTTTGTTTTTTCATCTCGATCTTCTCTTCTCTCCTCTACACCAAATGCCCTCTATTTAATTTTTTGAATCCAAGTTCTTCTTCCCCCCCCTCTCGATCTGCGTGCTACCTCAACTAACCACAAACCCCCCCCCTTTCTCCCTCTCTTCCTCCTTTTTAATCTCTTTGCTCCCTCCAATCTGCCACTTCACATTTTTTCTCTATTCTCTTGCACTCCTCATCCTGATGATGGATCACTGTGTGTGATCCGAAACGTTGATGCTTAAAAATTATGGCATAATCAAACTCCAAAAATTCTCATGATATTTTTATACTTGACCTTTGACATAGGGGCACAATATGGAGCAACCGCCGGGAGGGGATGCTAGCGATGTTCCCGGCTCATCTACACATGAGCAGGTAAAACTCATTGTAATTGTGCAAACTAGATAGAAGCAAAATGTTATTTTTTTAATGTTGTTTTCTTCATTGTTTTGGAGTAATTTTGATAATACTATTGTTGTCACAAAGGGCCAGTGGTCAGAGGGAGGGAAAGGAACCTGCAGTCCCTCAGCAGTCTGCCCCTGAGGAGGACCTATTTTATATTGATTTAGCAGAGACCGATGACCCGATCGGTTCAATTAAAAAGTTTCTAAATAAAATTAGCAGAGAAATTATACGTTTGGCAACCATTAAGCCTACTACTCAGGAAATAAAAAATAGGGCATCTGAATTGTTGCACACCTCTGAAACCTTAAAAGTAAGTATTAATGAAATTTTAAATTATAACAAGAGTTCAATAATCATTTTTATGTTATGCTATTTTATGACATTAATTAAAATATGGATGCGTTGTCTTTACAGAGTTTTTTGCGTGATTTCGAGCCCCATTCCCATGATGAGGGTGCTGCAGGTGGTTCAGGTAGATCGCATGTTCCATTCTCCACTTGTGTTTTCCATTGAATATATATAGGAATTATCATAATCATTGACAATACATGCAATTAAGACTGAATTTATGCACGCGTTCTATATT
This sequence comes from Cupressus sempervirens, assembly GCA_028749045.1. Lineage (NCBI taxonomy): Eukaryota > Viridiplantae > Streptophyta > Pinopsida > Cupressales > Cupressaceae > Cupressus > Cupressus sempervirens. The sequence goes on along the minus strand of CM053793.1, from coordinate 425,570,448 downwards.
TATGCATGCTCTAACAATTTTATTCTTCAGCTTCAGATCCTATGATGATGTTGCCTCCATCCAGGACAACCACAAATCTCTTTCCAACTATTGAGTCAAAAACACGCAGCTTACATGCATTGACTGTTGCACCATCTACTGGTACACAAAGCCCTCTTTTTCTCTCTTTTGTTATGTGTTTAAGTGTTGTGTGTTTATGATGTCATCTTTGAGTACATTATATATCAACTTACAGGCTCATTAAATATGTATGGTTAGCAATATTATATTGATGTGATGATCCTAATCCTTGTTCCAAAACATATTCTTAATTACTAGAATGTTTTCATCAAACTGAAGAACGAGCCCTCAAGTGAGCAATAGGGACATCTGTGATGCTTTTAGAAGATGAAATTTTTCCAAAAAAAAACTTAAGGAAAAGCAAAAGAAACTAATAAAATGAGGCATCAGGTGCTTAGGACAACCTCTAAACTTGCAAAATGCTGTCCACATACAACAAACATAGCTACAAAATGAACATGAGATGCCTAGCAATAAAAGTTCCTCAAACATAAAGGGATGATCGGCTTCCTTGAGGTTGGTTGTTGATTTGCATCAGATGCTCCTACATCAAACTCCCCAACTAGGTAAAGACTGGTGAGAATGGCTCACAAATGGAGTTACGTAGTAGGACTACTCTTTTAGACTGTGTCAACCTGCAACAAACTCTATCGTTGACATAGATAGAGGTAGTTCTACCTATTCCAGCACTTGGCTGGGATTCTCACCATCCACCTACATAGTTTGTTCTCTTCTTTTCTTCACTCTTGTGGACTTGTGCTCACCATAGTCCAACCTCCTCTTCCAAATAATTTTCTCTTCTTTTCCTCCACATAATTGCTCCTCTCCTCCCCTTCTTTGTGGAATCATATCCACTGCAAAATGACCACCTCCATGGATGCCCTATAACATTCTCCACTTTCTCTATATGTAATCAATTGAATCCCACAAGAAAATCTTCCAACATCTTTCCCTACCTTCAACAAAGGTAAACCAAATTCTTTATCACAAAATTCATCAAAATTTGCACCATGTTCTTACGCTGCTCCATCATCCATGAGCTCTTCGTATTTCACTGCTGCAATCACATCTTCCTCATCTTCACTATCCCATTTGTCTTACACCTTCCAAGTTTATCCATCCACTCATGCTCTATTGCGAAAAACTATGCCCACAAATCTTCCTCTACCACTTCCTCAGCCTCATCTATCTCTTCTTTCAATCTTTCTCCAACACAAGATTGTCAAAATCCATCTAATAAAAAATCCTCTCTTCTTTTTCTTTCTTTTCACCATCAATCACTTCAAGTCTTTCCAACTCTCACCTTTTTACCTTCTTTTCCAACTGTTCTCACTTCTATCATCCTCTATAACCAATAGGATTCTAGAAGAGGTACCTCTCCAAGATCTCTTCCACTCACTTCCATTCAGTGGAAAAAATCTACACACATCTTACCTAGCTTCATCTTTGCTAGAGGATAGAAAAATTATTTTTCACAACTTCTTTACTATTCACCCTTCTTGACACGCATATCCTGGTGTAAATTGCCTCCCTTTGACGAAGATGGCTGCACACTCAGGAACATAGGCTCTAAAATACCATTTGATGGCAATGAAATCCACAATCACCAACAAAATCCAACCTTGTCTTCATGGTGACGAGAACTAAAACAAAATAAATTCATTTTCATAAAGCACATCTTTTGTGACAAAAACTAAAGTAATGTAGTAAATAACTTTCCCACACAAAGAACATTCCATAATCACTTCAAATGTCAGAATACAATACAGATACACAGAAACAATATATTTGCAGCAACAAGAAATTTAAAAAAATCAATAAACAGAATATATCTGATAATAATCTCCTTCACAATTCACTTGACTAAGATATGCAATTCAACCTTGCACAACTTTAACAAAAATATGAATATGTAGAGTCTCCTTCCATACAATTTGACAATTAATGGCATAAAGAATACAAACTTCTCCACATAAACCTGTGAATATTATCAATCAGATGTAGGCTTCTCTCATACCCTTATGCTGCCTCCTTTCTTAATTCCTTGTCTATTCTCTGCACACAATCATCCCCCAAATCTAAGAATGAGAATCATTGAACAAGAAAGATCATAAGTTTTATTGAAAGTTTGAAGCTGCTACTTGATAAATTACTATTAGCAAGACATAGTAGAAAATAAGACTGAAAAATACATTAATTGTTGATTTTGTTTCACTGATGTTTACACAGCATAGCAATTTCAATACATAAGAAGGACATATTTCCATAGCAAGTAAATTTGTGATATTGTTATCAGGATTTAGCTGTGTAATTTTTTAAGTCAAATTCATTAATGTATGATGTCCTCATCCTTACCCTAGTGACAGAACAACAATAGAATACTTATGTGGCTAAGGGGTGGCAGATCTTGAGCACCAATAGCTAGCTAGCTTGCTTAATATGAATTACCTGAAGAATTTACATATCACATCTTGAGAAACAGCGAGAAAGCAAGTCAACCATTTCTAAATTATTGATGTAACCTTGCAGACTTAGTCATGTAACCTTGTAACCTTGTAAACTTGTAAACTTATGAAACTTTTTGCAATCGGAGCTTCATTCCCTGGATGTTCCTATGTTCCTAGCACAGGAATGGTGAAGGATGTCATATTGATCGTCAGCGACGATGAAGGCATTCCGTTAAAAGTAGCCAAAGTTCTAGGTACTTTAAAGTTATTATTCTATAGTGACATAATAGTAATTTAGTTTTTGATCACTCTTCATCAACTAATGATCCCATGATTGTTTTGTAGGGAATGATGTTTTTTGGAAAAAACTTGGTGATGAGTGTTTGCGAATATTCGGGCCCACCATGCGTACCTGGTAGAACATCATATCCTAACTAAAACCCCAAACCACAATTTTGATTTCATATCATTGCTAGAATATTTTTCTTTTTCATCCATTTCTTGAACTATATTAAAGGTAGCTTCACTTCAGTTATGAGTCTAACATGTTTTTTTTTACTTAAAAGGTGGAATCTCCAAGACAAAAAGTTGAAGGATGATCTTATAGAGAGCATGACCCAACTCTTTGGACCTCGTGCATTTGAGAGAAACAAGCTCCTTGAAAAAGCTGGTTTATGTTTGAAGTATATTAGGGACCAGTATAGAAAAAATTTACGGGATAACCCTAGGTGCGAGCATCCGCCCTATGTTCCTGAGGCTGAGTGGCAGGATCTAATTTTGGATGGAAAGTATAAAGCTAACAAGAAAATACAATTACACCAGTAGAGAGTACACCGCCAAGGTATGTGATACTGTTGAGAATGTAATTATGTACTAATTAACCTCTATATTTATATTATCTAACATATTTCAAACTTTTCATAGATTGCCTAACACATCAAAGGCAACAAAGGCAAGACTAGAAAAGCACGGGACACACAAGCTCAGCTCTGGTGGTTTTTCAAAACTTCAAGCACGAGTTGTAAGTATTCTTGATCCTCAACTTTTGTATTTCCTTTTGATATTTTAACTACCCTCCATTGGTTGATGAAACAATGCAAGTAAAATTCACCATACCATGCAAAAATGCAGGGCTCAGAGTTCAAGAGATGCCTCACAGAAGAGGATAAGATAATTGGCTTCGAACAAGGCTATAGAGCCGTGGCTGTACGGCTACGAGCTGAAATCAGTGTGGAAGGTTCTAATAATGATGCATTTGAGCCATAGGTAAATAAGCTAAACGAAATTTATTTCAAATTGAATACTTTACCAATTAGCCTATTTGATGTTAAGTTCTAATATAAAGTGAGTATATCTATTTTAAGCAAGCAATGATAACAATGCATAGGATGTTGGAATGCAGCCTGACAATCCTTATACACAATCTATGAATGCTGAAGGTTCGCATGATGTGCATCCCAGTGGTGGAGGTATACATTTTCTATTAAATTTTTTATATGTAATTGCAATTGGTGTTTGGATTAACGTAACATTTTGTATAGCAGCTATAGAGGATCGAGGCGTCGATGTTCATGAGCGTGTTGACGTTGAGTCCAGACAAAATGATGTGGTCAGATTAGGTAAAGAACACCACAGTTATGTTATTTAAAATAATTAAATACTTGTAACAATTATAATAAATTATTTTTAATTTAACTCTTTTATTTCTTATTGCAGAGGACCCCCCTTTGCAATAGCATAGGAATTTGAGATCATCAAGAACAGAGAAAAGAACTGATGAGGGGGAAATTGATGATGACACTAATGCTCCTCTGAGAGCTTACATAGAAAAAAGAAATAGAAAGAAAAAAAAGAAATGATTGTCATCTACATACCTTAATTGATAATGATTGAATTTCATGTCTCAATGAATTTAATTATGTGTTAATGAATGTTCATGAATTATGTGTTAATGCAAAATATTGATGAATGTTCCATGTTTATGAATCTAATGTGTTAATGAATGTTATCATGTGGTATTGATTAAATGTTACATTTTATTAATGGTTGAAAGAATGAATGAATGTTAGATGTTAACGAGGAATGTAGAGTGATGTTAGGGGGATGGGGGTGGGGCCAAATGAGCTTCCACCTTCACGTGGTTGGCCCTGTTTAGTAGAGAATATTAAACTATTCTTGAAACAAAGTGAAGCTCAATAAGATGTAAGTGAAGCTCAACTTGGCACAAATAGGGAATCAATATGATGTAAGGGGTCATTTGAAGTCCTAGGGTTTCCTAGGAAGAGTTATGGGTGGATGGTAGTGTTTACATGATGTAATAGGCTATTAAAGCCCCTAAATGATGTAAAATGCACTCAAAGTGCAAGATCCATTATTTCTCGCTCCTTCCCCAATATCAAATGCTTTAATTTTGATCTCCCTGAAGTCATCTTGGAGGCTCCTAGTTACGCCGGTACTTGCTTTAAACACAATGTTTGAACTCATTTTCTGTCTCTTCACAGATTTTGGGTAAAAAAATCCTCACTAGTTGTTTATGATATGTTTGTGGTATAGGTGTGCAACACATTGCGAGCGACATGTTTGTCAGTGTTCCAAGGGCGGACACTATATTTTTGAAGGTAAAGTCTCTAAATGATTATCAATCACTTTCAGGATCTGATTTAAATTAGGAACCCATCTTCGTCATTGTCTGCTCCTTTTTTATTAGAAATTTTCCTTCTGGTAGTGCTCTGCTCCATTTCATAACTTTACCTTTTTCTGAAGCTGTGCTCTCTGGTCTCCATGTCTATCTCTATGTTTCTGCCTAAATTTAGAGACTCAGATCCCTGTCTGATGCTTATTTATGAAACTATCCAACTTGTTTTTTAAGGTACAAGGTCTATTTATTTGTAGATACACATTCATTTGTCCTGTTCTATCTAGAAGGGCAATGGGATTGGCAATAAGAAGACCCAGTAAGTATAAAATCAATTACCATCATCATAGTTATAAGCCCAACGAAGACTTGGAGGTGCCATTGTTTCACAAAAATCTGAAAAGTTGTAATCTCAGGATCAGTGTGAGAACTTATCGAGGGATCAAATGGAGCAGTTTCTTTTAGATGGGGATTTGTTATTCGAAGTGATGAAATACATGGATGTAAGAACATTGGCAACAACCTCATGTGTTAATAGGATATGGCATAAAGCTGCACAAGATTACAAGCTGTGGGAAAACATATGTCTCAAGCATTGGGCTAACACTAGTTGTGGAAGCCATCAATTGAGATTTGTTGTTTTGGCTCTTGGTGGATTTCGGAAACTATATTCTCTTTCCCTTTGGCCTATGCTTAATCCATCTACTTCTTCTTCTTCTTCTTCGCCATGTCCATTGTCTTCTCAAGCCTTGTCTCCCTTCTTATCAAAGCCTGGTCTGAATAAAAAGCACAACGCAAAGACTCAATCTTGGGGTAAGGATGAGATTCATCTTTCTCTTTCTCTTTTCTCTATCCATTGCTATGAGAAAATGAGTAGTCCTCCTATGCAAAACGTGTCCTCAACCCAGTTTCAATCTTCCAAGCATCCCATATTTGAAGATGCAATCAGGCCCAAATAGGTATAAATCCATCTAGCCCCACAATAGATATTGCTAGTATTTAAGTTTTGTGTGTATTAAATTTTTGTGAAGACCAAAGTTTGTATCTTTTCATTCGTAATTTGATCATGGACTTGTAAGTAAACATCAGAACTAGACAGACCTTATTGTTTTCATGTTAGATGTAAATATATAGCTAGTTTGATGCCCCTACATCTTACATTGCCTGGTCAGAAGGAGCGCTCGTGTGCAGCCTTGAAACCCTTCCAGGTGGCTGATAAGAAGGTAAAATTTCTAGATTTGATTTGTTTAGAGTGTTTCGTGATTGGTCATAGCTATTGATAAACTTCTTAACATGGGTATGATGCTTATGGTGCTCTATTTCAAGAATGAATCTTGTCATCTGAAGTAACAGATTGTTACCCATTATGGACTACTCTTGGATTTCTCTTTTAATTTAGGGTTCATAATTACTTTAAGCCCAATTTCTAAATCTATGTTTAGCAGATGTAAACAAAGATCAAGTAACTAGGCTAGATTTTGTTTACTTTATAGCTAACATTGTGTTGATGCAAAGTTGTGAGTCAATTACAAGGTGTCATAGGGATCATCTCAGGTTGGGTACTGGGCTTTCTTCTTGCGCCTATGTTAGGGTTGTGGCCTAATTCCTCTTATAGACAACCAGACTCTAGCAAACAAGGCAATAAAGGCTAGATTGAGAATAGGAAGTATATTGTACAGCCTGCCTTATTAATATAAATCTTTAGTATCATGGCTATTTCTGTAAACCCATTCTTGCCTGTCCTGAGGGAGGTTGCCATAGATCTACTAGTATATATTATACTTTTTGTTGGTAATGTTCAACTAACAACAAATTTAAAATGGAAAAACTTTCTAGCTAGTTCCCTAGACTTTGGATCTGTATGATACTAGAACTTTAAGTACACAACTCTCCATTCAAATTCTCAATCAGCAGGAACTAGATGGTATGCGTCCTTGTTGTCTTTCAGCTTAGTGAATATCATTGTGGTTTCACTATCAAAGATCGAAAAACATCTATTTTTTGTTTCATTAGTATTCTTTGTAGCATGCAACAATGATTTCTGTCAACTGATGCAGTTCCAGAGAACGTAGGTGAAACTATAGAGTTGGAGGTATATGACTGTAAAGGAGATGGAGGAATAGCATTAGCTATGTACAATACTAATGAGGTATGTAGTCCTCTCTTTTATGACAAATATAATTTCCTGTTCTAATTCTAATTGAGCAAATCTCAAATATTCAATTATGATTAATTATTTCTATGTAGTCTATTCATGCATTTGCTAATGCATCAATGGAAACAACTTATGAGAAGAAATGGCCACTTTACCTAAGTACTAAAAACAAAATTTTAAAAAAATATGATGGAAGGTATGTTTTCAAATCAATACAAGGATTGATGATCTTATTTTTACCTTTTTCTCTAACACACCTTACTTTCCATGTTATCATTCTTTATGATTCTCTAGCTTAAGGATCATCATATTCTCGGAGATTCTTCTTATATGTGACTTAAATTGGTAGGTTTAAAGATATCTTCTAGGAGGTATATGAGGCCAGTTGGAAAGCTAAATATGACGCAACAGGAATTTGGTTGGTTTTGTTTCTTGGCACAATAATATGAAGATTGCAATGTTGATTATCTTGGTTCTGTCGGGCACACAATAACTTCTTTCAATGATTGATTCATGAACAGGTATGAGCATAGGCTTATTGATCAAACCAGCAACTTAATTCACACTACTATTCATCTTTGTAACATTTTAAAACAAAATCAGGGATCTTTGGATAGTGATCTATACTATTATAATAGATTTAGTGTTTGAATAATGTTACTTTAAGCCACTGTATCATCAAATGTACGATCCCTCAAAGTGACCAGTGATTTGATGATAGGCTATTTGGAAGAAATATCAAACTTATTTGCATTTATGGTAATGGAGTCTTTGATAATAGCTAAGTGACTTTTGTATGTTTAGTCTTTGAGTTGTTCCTTTCCTATCACATTTGATGCATGCCATGGATTTCTACACAATTTATGAACAACCCTGCTAATCACGTTTCATGAAGTTCACATTTCATATTGCAAGTTTTTTCAGTAATTATCACAAATCTTTAAGTTGTGGATGTCTAGGTTAGTCCCTAGAATCTAGTTATGAAGTTGTATTCATGAGAGGCACATCTATGAAGGAAAATTAGCTTTCCGATTTTTAATTTATCATTTATGAAATTGATCAATTTATTGTTGTTAATAAATTTTGTGGATAAAGAAGGGATTAATGGAAGCCTGATGGTCTATATCATCATATATTATGGCACAGGTTGGGACCAAGGACTTCTGGGAATGTGTGTTGGAGAGAAATGCAAATTGAAGATACCTTCCAAATTGCGTTATGGAGATCATGGATCTCCTCCCAAGATCCCAGGTATGAAGTTAGTTGCATGTTTAGTCAGATTTTGATGGCAACACTTTTATATAATCTTGATATAGAATATAAGCTTCCCATATTTTTTCTAATAGCAAATCATTGTACTTCCAACTCATACTTCACAGCAAGAGATATGTGAAATGCAAAAACTGATCAAGATGCAAGAATACCTGTTTAGTTTACAATTGCTATTGCTGTTGAATTTTGTGTGCAAATATCAATAGCTAATGATACCAAGCCTCCACAATCCATTATAGATGTTCAAAACTTGATTTTGGATTCAATTGTGGTTAAATTTTTTTTTTTATTGAATCCAAAACTAGATTTTAACAAATATTAATTTTGTTTTACTACACATACACACAATGGGCAAGAGTAACCGTTTATTTTTGTAGGATTTACAATTTGTGTTGCTGTTGAGTTTCGTGCACAAATATAAATAGTGACTTTGATATATATATATATATATATATATATATATATATATATATATATATATATATATATATATATAATTGCACACATACAAATTGTGAGACACAAAAACTTATAAAGATGCAACAACTACTGAAGCTAGGTATGAAGAATATGACACTGATATATTTTTTACTAAGGAATTAGATGTTGTGAATTCCAAATATGTCACTGCCTAGACTTTCTAAATGTTTTCTTTTGTACCTAGTTCCAATAACTCAATGTAACATCAAAATCTCTAGTCATTTTGACACAGGTTTTACTGTACTTCTGTACAATAAAAGTGGTCAGGCTGGGCAATAGCTTTGTGGCTTTGACCAACATCTACATGATAGTGTATCCACTAACTTCTTTAAGATCTAACAAGCATTCATCCTAAGAATGATCTAGATTCACTTCAAGTATCTTCTCTGTGTTTAATTGCCTTTACTGCTTTTACGGCAGGGCAAAACTAGATGAAAATCCAAGACTACTTGAATTTTCAGAGAAGCTAGAAGCTGCCTGTGTAGGAATGTTGAGACAGGGAAAATGACAAAAGATTATTTAGGATATTTATAAGGTGTGGCAGAATATCTTTTATTTTGTTTGGACTAATACAATAATATTTGACATTTTGAAGTGTTTGTTTGTATTTTTTTATTATAAATATAGGATGCATACATCTCCTTGTAAAAGCTGATGATAGAGATGAAATTAATTAAGAAATAAGTCATAAAGGGCTTCATTTGAAGCATCATGAGAAAATTCTCATAGTTTCATGACCGAATGCTTCGTTGAAGTCTTTGTTTTAGTTTTTTTAAATTTCAAGATATAAACATCTCGTTGTGAAAGCCGATGGTAGAGAGAAAAATAATTAAGAAGCAAGTCATAATTAGCTACATTTGAAGCATTGTGATCAAATGCTCATAGCTTTGTGACTGAATGCAACAATAGGTTCTATGTTTTGTTGCTAAGAAAAACAATCATTTATCACTTTGTATGTGCTTCCATGTAATATATTAATAATATCTTTTATCGGCGTGCTTTTGTAGTATTTGTCAAACTATTGATGCTACTCACAAACTGAGTAAAATAGAGGAATACTGTGAAATGTTTAATTTAGGAAATGTTTGTGAAGTATGTAACAAACTAGGAACTATGATGGTCATTTAATTTTTCCCAGAGAGAAGCACTTACCACAAGCCATATTAGCAGCCAAGGATTTAGTTCTGAGTAAATGGTTATACAAAGTTAGAGTGTTATTTAAATTTAATTATATATAAATTAATATTCTTAGCATTCAAAATTCCAACTGTCAGTTTAGTTCAATCCTGATGGTGATCTGTTGGTGATAATTCAGTTCAAAAGGTAATTAATGGAAGACCCAGTTTGCTTGCTCTCGCTTCAACCCATTTTTTATTAACCTAAACAAAGAAATCATGGTAAGGAATGTGAAGAAATCCTCCAACTGAGGTAATATTTTCCTCCAAGAAGCTACCCATTTCTTCTCTAATGATCTCTTCTGCTTTTGGACAAGAGCTTTTATAGAATCCATATGAAAGGCCTGAAACTAGTTCAGGCTTCGGGTAACGTACATTAACAAATATGAGACATATAATAATTGAGAACAATGATTTGCAAGTCTCTAATGGTGTCATATTTGGGGAAGCTTAATGGTGCACAAATCTTTTTTTTGTTTTACTTCTTTCACCATCGCAATTACGACAGCAATTGCGACGGGGTTGCCATTGCATCTATAGCGACCCTGTCGCAATTGGCGTCGGTAACCCCAGAAATTGCGATGGCAAACAGGGATTTTGATTTCACAATAAGGTAGTAGTGCAAAATCAACATATGTGCTATGCTTTGATTCCTAGGAAAGATAAAGAAGGTAGTAGTGAAATACCAGTTGAAGTTTCAGATTTACTAGGGGAGTTTTGAGATATTATCTCTGATAATGTTCCAGATGGATTGCCACCAGTAAGGCAAATCAGTCATCAGATAGATCTAATTCCAGGAGCTATTTTGCCTAACAAGGCTCACAGGATGACTCCTACTAAAACAGAGGAGCTAAATAGACAGGTTTAGGAGTTGTTGAGGAAGGTCTTGATTCAAGAGAGCCTGAGTCCATGTGCAGTACTTGCAGTACTCGCACCAAAGAAGGATGGAGAGTGGAGGAGATTCTCAAGCTATAAATAGGATAACTATCAAGTACCAGTTTCCTTTTCCAAGGATGGATGATCTCATGGACTGCTTGAGTGGAGCTCAGTACTTAACAAAGATAGATCTGAAGAGTGGTTATCACAAGATACGGATTCGAGAAGGAGATGAGTGGAAAAAAACCTTCAAGACCAAGGAGGGTCTTTATGAGTGGTTAGTCATGCCCTTTGGATTTATGAACGCCCTAAGCACCTTCATGCAGCTCATGAATGAGGTACTTAAGAAGTTCTTGGAAAAATTTGTTATTGTCTATTTGGATGATATTTTAATTTTCAACAAGATTTTGGAAGAACATTTACTGCATATTCGTAGTGTCCTTGAAAGGCTAAGGGAAGAGAAATTGTTAATTAATCTGAAGAAGAGTATCTTTGCAAAAAGGGAGTTAGTCTATTTGGGGTTTGTTATATCACCTGAAGGTCTCAAAATGGATCCAGAGAAGGTAAAAGCCATCTTGGAATGGCCTACTCCAAGGTCTACTACTGAGGTAAGATCATTTCATGGTCTGGTTAGTTTTTACAGGAAGTTTATTAAGAATTTCAGTGGCATATGTTCACCCCTAACTGATACAATAAGAGGGGATAGAAAAGAGTTCAAATGGACTGTAGCAGCTGCGAGAATTTTTGAATTGCTGAAGAAGAAGGTGACAGAACAGCCTGTGTTGGCACTTCTAGATTTTAGAAAAGTGTTCCAGGTGGATTGTGATGCTAGTGGTAGCGCTATTGGGGTTTTATTAAGCCAAGAAGGTAAGCCTATTGCATATTTTAGTGAAAAATTGAATGATGCAAAGAAGAAGTATTCTATTTATGATCAAGAATTCTACGCAATAGTTCAGGCCTTAAAGAAATGGAGGCATTATTTATTGCCAAAGGAATTTTTTTTGTATTCTGATCATCAGGCATTACAGTACCTAAATAGCCAAGGTAAATTGAATAAGAGGCATATGAAGTGGGTAGAGTTCTTGCAGAGTTATACATTTGTGTTGAAACATAGAAGTGGAAAATCTAACAGGGTTGCAGATGCACTAAGTAGGAGACAATTGTTGCTTACAGTAATGCAGGTTGAAGTAGTTGGGTTTGATGAACTCGAGAATTTGTACCCCGAGGATCTTGATTTTACTAAAGCATGGAAAGCTTGTAAAGAACTTGTTGCTGTAGATAGAACCAAGTGGTTAGACTATTTGATTAAGGATGGCATGTTGTTCAAGGGTAGTCAATTGTGCATTCCAAGAAGTTCCATGAGGGAAAATCTGATTAAGGAGAAACATAGTGGAGGGATGGTAGGACATTTTGGTCGAGATAAGACCATTGCCATTCTTAGAGAACATTATTTTTGGCCTCAAATTTCACAGGATGTGAAGAAGTTTGTACAGAGTTGCCAGGTTTGTCAAGTTGCCAAGGGGTTTATGTTGGAAATGAGAATGAAGTAACTGAGAGGGGGAGGGGGTGAATCAGTTACTACAAAAACATTTCATAGTCCCTTAGATGTCTAAAAGATTGATCTATTTTATAGATTACTGAAACTTGATATTGCAGCAAATAATAACAATCATTAAGAACTGATATCAAAACAATTCAGCAAACTCAAACACTAGAGACACCAGATTTAACGTGGAAACCCAATATGGGAAAAACCACCAATGTAACTAGTTACTCTTTTTCACTCTTCTGAAGTGAGCCCTGTTAGGAGCCAACCCTATTAAAGGTTACAAAAACACACTGTTAGGTGTGACCCTGTTAGAGGATTTAAACACTCTATTAGAAGTGGCCTTGCTAGAGGTCTTTAGAACAATTCAACTGAATTGTCACCTTGTTAGAGGATTTACAAAATGGCTGTTAAACCAACTCTATTAAGAGATTTGGATTCACTGCTGTAAAGGTTATAAAGCAACAATGAAGTGACCTGAAAAATATGCAACTTATCTTTTGCTGATTACAGATCTCTGTTTGGCTTGATTGGATCCTTACTGATCAAATACAACTTTACAACTCCTTTAATCCTTCATCAAGATTCACTCAGTCTCCTCTTATCCAAGTATTTGCTTTCACATCCTTGCTTCTCTTGTTCTTCACTTGTTTTTACACCTTTTTTTTTACACTCTTTTACAACTTGAATAACTCTATATATATATATATATTTCAGATTATCAAGTCGGCTCAAATAACTTGGAAAACAATTATTCCAACAGTCGACTAAATTGCAAGATTTAACAAATCCCTTTACTAGCTGACCCAGCACGGTAAACTCTGTTAAAAAATAATTCCTATTTTAACCGACTGAGCTCGGTTAATACAGAGAATTTCGTGAAATCCTTTAGTCATCGAGTGAACTTGGTAAGCACTGAGTTCCCTGTGATGACTCAGTGAGCTCGGTGAAACTGACTCCACTTTGATGACTGAGTGAGCTCGATGAAAACTGACTTCTCCATCTTTTCTTTGATGATCAAGTGAGCTTGGTGAAAACTGACTTCTCCATCTTTCCTTCGATGATCGAGTGAGCTCGGTGAAAACTAACTTCTCCATCTTTCCTTCGATGACCGAGTGAGCTCGGTGAAAACTGACTTCTCCATCTTTCCTTCGATGACTGAGTGAGCTCGATGAAAACTGACTTTTCCATCTTTCCTTCGATGACCGAGTGAGCTCGATTATTACTGTCTGTTTTATTTTCTTTGATGACTGAGTGAGCTCGATTATCATTGTCTAAACTCGGTTAACTAAGATTAAAGACTGATATGACATTTTGTGTGACATCAAGGACAACACTATCCAACAATCTCCCTCTTTGGCATTGATGGCAACACAACATGTCATAACAGAATGAAAATTTGAAAACAAGATAACAGACTTCTCCCTCTTTCACTAGTCTCCTTCTTTTAAGGAGCTTCATAGCAGATTTTTTAAGTCTCATAAATTTCAGAAGGATATGATAGTAAATCTCTCCCTCTTTGACAACACATGCCAAAGACAACAGAAGTAAAGTGAATTGCAATGTACCTATAGTACTGATTCATATGCAATGATTTCTGATTAAACTGCATCAATAGATAGATCTTTAATCTGGTATGTGTTGATGCATCACTAAAGCTTCCTTTAGTGAACTTCAGATAGGGGAATAACCCCTAACCTACCTCTAAGATATAAAAATGCATTCTTAGACAAGGGCTTTGTGAATATATCAGCAATTTGTTCCTTTGTGTGGACATATTCCAATCTGATCTCCTTGTCTTGCACCAATTCTCTGACAAAATGATATTTGATTGCAATATGCTTGGTCTTGGAATGCATCATTGGATTCTTGGATATATTGATTGCACTTGTATTATCACAGAACATAACAATTAGTTCTTTGATTTCCATCTTCATTCCTTGCAATAATTGCTTAAACCAAACAATATTAGAACAATTTACTGCTGAAGCAACATACTTTGCCTCTACTATAGATTGGGATGTACAATTTTGCTTTTTGCTTGTCCAAGAAACCAATCTCTTTCCAAGAAAGAATGCTCCTCCACTTGTGCTTTTTCTATCATCAAGGTTCCCTGCCCAATCAACATTAGTAAAAACTTTCAAATCCAAATTACCTCCAAATTTGTACCATAGCCCATAATCTTCAATTCCTTTCAAATATCTCATTATTCTCTTGATTGCCATCAGGTGAGTTTCTCTTGATTTTGCTAAAAATCTTGCAACAATACCAACTGCGAGAGCAATATTTGGCCTGGTATGAACTACATACTACAATTTTCCAATCATAGATCTATACAATGTTTGATCTACCTCTTTGGATTCATCATCTTTTGTAAGTTTCAATCCAGTACACATAGCAGTTCCAACAAGTTTACAGTCCTCCATACCAAACTTTTTCAATATCTCCTTGATGTATTTTGACTGAGTGATGAAGATGCCATTCTTATTTTGTTGGATTTGAAGACAAACAAAGAATTTTATCTCACCAAACATAGACATTTCAAACTCCTTGTTCATTTGTTCTGAAAATTCTTTGCTAAGATCATCATGCCCTGTGAAAACAGTATCATCTACAAATATTTCTGCCAAGACAATCTTATTATCTGGACCTTCCTTTATATACAAGCTACTATTATCATTAGCTCTTTGAAAACCAATCTAAATAAGATAATTATGCAATCTTTCATACCATACTCTAGGAGCTTGTTTCAGACCACACAGTGCCTTGTGTAATTTGCAGACCATGTTCCTTTTATCTGGATCAACAAAACCTTCAGGTTGTTCAATGTAAACTTCTTCATCTAGTATTCCATTGAGGAATGCTGACTTGACATCCATCTGATAAACTTTGAATCCTTTATGAGCAACATATGCAAGTAAGGTTCTGAATCCTTCCAATCTTGCAATAGGAGCAAAAGTTTCTCCATAATCTATACCTTCTTCTTGTGAGTATCCTTTGCATACCAATCTAGCTTTGTTTCTGGATACCTTACCATCTTCAGTCAACTTATTTCTGAATACCCACTTGGTTCCAATTATATTCTTTTCTTTAGGCCTGGGTACAAGAGTCCATGTCTTGTTTTTCTCTATCTGTTCTATTTCCTCATTCATTGCCTCAATCCAACTATCATTTGCCAGTGCATCCTTAATACTTCTAGGTTCAAAATCAGCAAGTAAACAAGTATTTTTCAACTTACTTCTTGTCAGGGTTCCTTCAGATTTGTCTCCAATGATCTAATCTGGTGCATGATGTCTTCTGACATATTTTGCTAATACAGGTTCTTTGCCTCTTGAATGAATTTCATTGTTATCCTTTTCTACTTCTTATTCTTGCTATTCTGGCTCGGTAGATATTGGCTTGGTTGATTCAGATTCAGTAGACACTTGCTCGGTAGTGTCTGAATAGTTGCTAAGGCTTGGTTTAAACTATTTGCAACTCGGTTACTAAAGACTCAGGAGTTGAGGATTCTTGAGTGAATGGTATACTTGGTATAGTATCTGGTTCAATGTAAACAAATCTCTTGTAGTCTTCAGGTACCTTTTTGCTTTCTTCTTCTGATTTGTCTGCAAACTCATCAATGTTCACATGTGCACTTTCTATGACCTTTTGAGTGGATAGATTTAAACATCTACATGCTTTGCTTTTGCAAGAATATCCCAAAAATATTCCTTCATCACCTTTTACATCAAATTTTCCTTTTCTAGATTCTTTCAAAATATAACATTTGCTTCCAAATACTTTCAGATAACTTACATTAGATTTGTGGCCATACCATAATTCATAGGGAGTCTTGAATGAGTCCTTTTTCAGCTATACTCAGTTTAATGTATGAACTGCAGTGTTGATGACTTCCTTCCAGTATTTGATAGCAATGTTCTTTTCTATCATCAGGGTTCTTGCACAATCCATAATGGATCTGTTTCTTCTTTCAGCTGTTCCATTTTGTTCTGGAGTTCCTGGTGCTGAAACCTATCTTTTAATACCTCTTTCAATGCAGAAGTTATTGAATTCATGTGAAATGAATTCACCACCTCTGTCTGACCTTAAACATTTCAGTCTTTTCCCTATTTCTTTTTCTACTCTTGCCAAATACCATTTGAATTTCTCAAATACTTCTGATTTATTTCTTAGATACATGACAGTCATCATTCTTGAGTAATCATCAACAAAGAGAATGAAAAATTTCTCTCCAGTATAGCTTTCTATTCCAATAGGTCCACATAAATCAGTATGCACAATTTCTAATATATCTTCAGATTGATAGTTTTTACCTTTAAAACTAGTCCTTCCCATTTTACCAATCTAACAGTTTTTGCATAGACCAACCTCAGGTTTCTTAATGTTAGGAATGCCTCTTACTTTCTTGAATTTGCTTATTTTTATCAAATTATCAAAATTGACATGACACAACCTTTTATGCCATAACCAAATCTCTTCAATTTGAGCAATAAAACATGAGCATTCACCAAGTTCTAGATAGAATAAGTTACCTTTAGTTTGGGTGCTAGATCTTATTAGCTTTCCTTTCTCATTCAACAGTCTTGCCTTTCCATGCATGAATTCCACCTTGAATCCAGTATTGAGTAACTGTGCCACACTTAGCAAATTATGTTTGAGACCTTCAACCCAATAGGCATTATTACAAATAAGTTCTTTGGTTAGACAGATTCTTCCTCTTCCTTTTATGAAACGAGGTTCATTATTACCAAACCTTACACTGCCACCATCATAATCTTCAAACTGATCAAACTTAGTTTTATCACCATTCATATGATGTGAGCAACCACTGTCTATAATCCATGTATCATTCTTACTTATATGAGAGATAAGAGCAATTTTATCTTCCTCATCATTGTCAGAATCATCTTTAACAACAATATAAACAATTTCATCCTCACTATTATCAAAATCTTTAGAATTTTCAGCCATGAAACATGATTTCTTACCTTTGTTCTTGAATAATTTGAAATCTTTCTTGCCATTCCATTTATGATCCTTCTTTTCATCATTGTTCTGCTTGTTCGAGCACCTAGCTGCAATATGACCAATTTCTTCACATGAAAAACATATTAGAGGAACTTTACCTTTATATTTTCCTCTGCCTCTAGAGTATTTTCTTGCTAGAAGAGCTTCAATTACTTCAAGATCATTGTTTGAGCTTAGCTCTGATTCATCTTCACTTTCTGATTGAAGTTTCTTTTTGCTTTTCTCCTTGAGTGAAAGTTTGGCCTCAAATGCTGATTCCATGTTCTTGGAAGCTAGAACATAGTTGTCAAAGTTATCTAGTTCAAATGTAGTTAATCTCCCAACTATGGCCTCAAGACTTATCTGATGATTTGCTTCACATCTTCTTTTCTGAATTGCAGACACTCTGATTGCATAAATGGGAAGCAAGGTTCTGAGAACTTTGCTTACAACTGTTTCTCCTTTGATGTCACCACAAGCTGCCCTGATTGCACTTACACATGCTTTAACTCTTTCAACATAGTTTGCAATGTTTTCATCCTCTCTCATCCTCATTTGATCAAATTGTCCTCTTAGAATTTCTGCTTTTGCTCTTCTCACATTGTCATCCCCTCCATAGATTTCTTTTAGCTTGTTCCACATGTCAAAGGCGGTTTTGCAGTCCTTAATGTCATCAAATTCTTCATAGCTGAGAGCAGATGCTATGTCTATCATCATGTTGTTGTGAGTTTTCTTTTCAGCAATATCATTGACTGACAGTGTGCTAGAAGGTTCTTCATATTTTTCTTCAAGGTATTTTAGTCTAGTATCACCAACAGTAGCCAGATAAAGTTTCATCAGTTCTTGCCATGCTGAGAAGTTATCTCTATTAAGTTTTAGAATTTCACTTTTGTAAGACATCGTGATCTTTTGCTTAGATCCTTGAAATCTTCTCCTGCAAGTACCAAAAGCTCTGATACCAATTGTTGGAAATGAGAATGAAGTAACTGAGAGGGGGAGGGGGTGAATCAGTTACTACAAAAACATATCACAGTCCCTTAGATGTCTAAAAGTTTGATCTATTTTACAGATTATTGAAACTTGATATTGCAGCAAATAATAACAATCATTAAGAACTGATATCAAACCAATTCAGCAAACTCAAACACTAGAGACACCAGATTTAACGTGGAAACCCAATATGAGAAAAACCACCAATGTAACTAGTTATTGTTTTTCACTCTTCTGAAGTGAGCCCTGTTAGGAGCCAACCCTGTTAAAGGTTACAAAAACACACTGTTAGCTGTGACCCTATTAGAGGATTTAAACACTCTGTTAGAAGTGGCCTTGCTAGAGGTCTTTAGAACAATTCAACTGAATTGTTACCTTGTTAGAGGATTTACAAAATGGCTGTTAAACCAACTTTGTTAAGAGATTTGGATTCACAGATACAAAGGTTATAAAGCAACAATGAAGTGACTTGAAAAATATGCAACTTATCTTTTGCTGATTACAGATCTCTGTTCGGCTTGATTGGATCCTTACTGATCAAATACAACTTTACATCTCCTTTAATCCTTCATCAGGATTCGCTCAGTCTCCTCTTATCTAAGTATTTTCTTTCGCATCCTTGCTTCTCTTGTTCTTCACTTGTTTTTACACCTTTTTTTTTACGCTCTTTTACAACTTGAATAACTCTCTATATATATATATTTCAGATTATCAAGTCGGCTCAAATAACTTGGAAAACAATTATTCCAACAGTTGGCTGAATTGCAAGATTTAACAAATCCCTTTACTGGTCGACCCAGCACGGTAAAATCTGTTCAAAAATAATTCCTATGTTAACCGACTGAGCCTGGTTAATACAGAGAATTTTGTGAAATCCTTCAGTCACCGAGTGAACTCGATAAGCACTGAGTTCCCTGTGATGATCGAGTGAGCTCGGTGAAACCGACTCCACTTTGATGACCGAGTGAGCTCGGTGAAAACTGAATTCTCCATCTTTTCTTCGATGACCGAGTGAGCTCAGTGAAAACTGACTTCTCCATCTTTCCTTCGATGACCGAGTGAGCTCGGTGAAAACTGACTTCTCCATCTTTCCTTCGATGATCGAGTGAGCTCGATGAAAACTGACTTTTCCATCTTTCCTTCGATGACTGAGTGAGCTCGGTTATTGCTGTCTGTTTTATTTTCTTCGATGATCGAGTGAGCTCAGTTATCATTGTCTGAACTCGGTTAACTGAGATTAAAGACTGATATGACATTTTGTGTGACATTAAGGACAACACTATCCAACAGTTTAGTCACAATACTGGCCTATATCAGCCATTGCCTGTTCCATCAAGGCCATGGGAGGACATAAGTATGGATTTTGTTCTTGGATTGCCAAGGACACAAAGGGGTAATGACTCAGTATTCGTGGTGGTTAATAGGTTCTCCAAAATGGCACATTTCATTCCATGCCACAAAACTCATGATGTTGTTCATATTGCAGACTTGTTTTTCAAAGAGGTGGTAAGACTACATGGTCTTCCAAGGAGTATAGTTTCTGACAGAGATACTAAATTTGTGGGGTATTTTTGGAGGACATTATGGAAAAAGTTGAGAACAGACTTGAAATTCAGTTCCACGCATCACCCACAAATTGACGGCCAAACAGAAGTGGTAAATAGAAGTCTGGGCAATTTGCTGAGATGTTTAGTTGGGGATAAGCCCAAGGGATGGGATTTGACTCTACCACAGGCAGAGTTTGCTTATAATAACTCTATAAATAGGAGTACTGGAAAATCACCATTCCAAATTGTATATGGGAGTAGCTCAAGGACTACACCAGAGATGAGGAAGATAGAACAAGGGGAGAGGACAAGTGCTTAAGCTGAGGAATTTGCTGAACATATCAAGCATCTACATGAGGACGTTCAACCACACATTACCAAGATGAATCAAGAGTATAAAGCTAGGGCTGATCAAAGGAGAAGACATAAGGAATTCCAAGTAGGGGATTTAGTCATGGTGCACTTACGAAAAGAAAGATTTCCAGCTGGTACCTACAACAAGCTAAAAATGAAGAAATTTGGCCCCTGCAAAATTTTGAAGAAACATGACTCAGGAAATGAATATGAAGTGGAGCTGCCAGATGGTATTCACATTTCTCCCATTTTCAACATTGCAAATTTAACAGAGTATCATGATGATGGTGCAGATGAGGAGCTGGTGTTAGAGCCATGTCCAATTCCTACTTCTAAGAAGGAGGAGATAGAAGACATTCTAGATCATCGTGTGGGTAGGAGTACCAGAAACAAGCAGTATGAAGAGTATTTGGTCAAATGGAAAGGATGACCGATCGAGGACTCAACTTGGATTTTAGCAGCTGAGGTTTCCCATTTGGAATTTCCTCTATCATTTATAAAGTGACAGGGTCACTTTTCAATCTACCCTGGGTGTTTGATGCAGGAGCATCCAGAGGTATAAGGGCAATCCTGTGTCACCCAAAAAA
The DNA here is from genome assembly GCA_028749045.1 of Cupressus sempervirens. Lineage (NCBI taxonomy): Eukaryota > Viridiplantae > Streptophyta > Pinopsida > Cupressales > Cupressaceae > Cupressus > Cupressus sempervirens. The sequence goes on along the minus strand of CM053793.1, from coordinate 425,549,317 downwards.
AAATGTACTTAGACTTAGTTTCTGTTTCATGTGTTTTCATTTTTGGACACCCATTTGGGTCAAATAAAGGTTCCAACTCTCATAGTTCAACTATCAGTGTGCTAGAAAATCTTGAAAAAATAGGAGCATGCAATTTGGCCATCATTTTGGTGACCTAGAAGGTGTGAATTGGCTAGATGAATGTAATTGTGATTTAGAGCATTCCACAAAAAGAATCAGGTCAAAAAGCCCCACGGTTTGAAAGTTATTGCAGTTTTTTGAGTTTTGGAGACCTCCTAAGAATGCTTCAAAGTCAGGTTAGGGGCATTAAATGACCTTGAAAAGGGCCAAAAAATGGGGGATGAGAAAAGCTGGTCCATAAAGCTATAGATCACTTCAAGATCTTTCCAAAAATGTAAACAGTTCGTCAATCGAAGCTACGGTTCAAAAGTTATGCCTCTTGAAAGTTCGGTTAGCATTTCTGGATTCTTCTAGATTTGCACCGACTTCTAACGCAGCTTCTGGAATCTTCTATTTGGTCGGTGGATGCCTACTAGCACTTTCTAGAATGTACTCCTAGTCCTTAACCCTCCGAGGTCTATTTAAGGAGATTTATGGTATTGTAAAAGGCAGTTCGGAGTGGAGTTTGAGAGGAGGTACTGAAAGGAGAAATTATCTCTAGATTTATGCTATTGTAAGCCCTTATGGCATGTTTTGAAGTTTATTTTCCTGTACTATTTGTACTAGCTTGTTTTCTCAGTTAATATAATTTTCCCTTTTCTATTGTGTCCATTCTGTTCTTGGGTTGTGTCCCCATCACTAATTGACCCGATTTTGGTGATTCTTAGTGATAAAACTTAGGAAATGGAAATAAACCGCCTTAATAATGATTGCAATAGTTTGGTGGATAATTTTTGATCCATTAAATGGATCTTCCATGAAATTGAAGAGATTAAGTTCAGGATGTAGGAGCAGGAAAAGCCGAAAGGGAGGGACGGGAATGTCAGAATTGGCAAGTTAGAAGCAAAGGTTTTTAAGATTGAAAAAAGGGTGGAAAGGATGGAGAGTTCTCTCCATAACTTGGCTAACCAAAGCCTTAATATTATTAAAGGTCTTAATGATAACATCATTTAACTACATGCAATGATGGATGATAGAAAAAAGGGGAAAGAGGAAAAGAACAAAGAGGAAACCAAGGTGACTAATGAGGATGCTTCTTTGCAAGGGGAGAGCTCGAGTAGGAAAAGGAGAGTGGAAAAGAGGAAGAGGGAAGAGGAGGTTTCCCCAGATGATAACCAATCAAAGACCGATGAGGGTAAATCCAAGGAAGAGCTGGAGCTTAAGAAAGTGAAGTTGGCTAAAGAATTAGTGCCTTGATATTTTCTCTTGGTTTTTTTTTGTTCCCCGACTTTTAGCCTTTTGTTTTTTGTTTTCGTCTATTTTCTAGGTTAGGATTTTTTTTTATGTTGCTTGGATGGTAGACCTAAAATTTTAGTAGTTTCTATGTTGTTAATTGGTGGGTTTTAGGAACCCCTATAAAAAAATGTTTTACTTAATAAAAAACAAACAATCAAGATTATGGGTAGAAAATTATTTCAAATACAAAATACCTACTATTATGTTAAGTTTTATAGAGCTTTCTCTATCACACTTGACTCTCTCCCTGCATGTTGCTATGCATATTCGATCTTTTATATGTTTATAAGACTTTTACCCAATTACTTTTTTACAACTATGATGACTCGATAACTAACAAACACCAAACCAACAAGTGACTTTCAAACCATTCTAAAATTGACTATAACTACTTACCTTAATTGACTCATTACATAGATTCATGTTGTTAATCTCAACAATTTACATATTTTGACAATTCAAAACACCCTCTTTCTACATAATTAATCCCTAAATCACATAATCAACCTTTATAGGATTTTTGACACAAATTTAATCCCATTACATTAAATGGCTCTATTGGCTATGATTACATGAAAAAGGTGACCTTAATAGTCTCATTTATCTTCAAATATTCAAGAGATTTATGATATGCTTTTAAGGCCTTGTGGTTCTCTTGCATATGATTATTTATTTTTATTGGTTATTCATCTTCTTTTTGTGAATCGATGTGTGACACTTTCTTCTTTCATTTTGTTGTTACATATTTCTATCTTATTTTATTTAGATCTATCTTTTTATGGTCTTTATTATATTGATATTTGTTAGATATATATTGTGGTTAGATCTCATTAGATTTCCATTTTATGATTTCCCCTTTTGGGAGATTTACCACATTAAGTACAACCTATAGCATTCCCATTAGGAGAATTCGTTAACTCATGGGGTCTTTTGATAATGATTCCTCTTTCCTCCCTAGGACCTATGATGATACAAATTTTTTCCCTCATGATCTTAATCATCTCATGGATAATAACTCTTCTCACTCTTCCCATCATGAAGATGAAGCCTCAAGAGCTCCTTCTTTTCAAGTTGACAATGTAAATCTCATGAATTTGATAAGTTGGAAAACTTGGCTTGTGCAAGAGAATCAAAATCGTGATAGTGTTGCCTTTATTGAGGATAATAAGAATCTTATTAATCTTCATAACAATAACATTTCTATTTTGCATGGTATATCTCACCTTATTTACACTCATACTAAGCCTTTGATATAATGTTCTCAACAGATACACTCCTCCTTCCACAACTATTGAACATTCCATTCCCATTTCAACCTACATTCCTAGCATTCTCACCTATGTTCCACCTTTTATGATGACACATACACAAGTATCTAATCCTCTAAGTGTTGGTATTCCTAATCCCTCACTCCCCATGAGTATTCCTCCTACTTCCATATATAACTTATTCACTACATTTATACAATTATGTGACTATTATCTCTCAGATATGCACTCTATGCTAATCTTCATAAAGCTAGACACAATCTGGAGAAACATGAGATTATTTCAAGGTTTTGGGTGATTTATCAATGAAATAAACCTCTAGATAAGGAAATATTCTTTGAGTATCACCTAAAACAAAAAATTTCATAAGAGGAAGGGTAAGAGGAAAGTTGATAAAAAAAAAATTGAATTGTAACCTATTGCCACAGTAGGTGATACACAAAACCTTAAAGTTAAAAAAATCAATAATTACTTAGATAAAAATCACATGCATTTAGAAATAATACTAATAACAACTTCATGTCTGTCCATGCATAAATATTTCACAAAAACACCTTATAATTCATAAAATAAGAGAGGAAGAAATCAACTCTTCACTACAACATATTAAAATGAATTCTTCTGACACTATCTATAATTTGCAACATCTTACCTTAAAACCATAGAGAAGGTACTTCTATGAGACTAAACTGAAAGGAAAAAAATAACCTTTCATTAATAATATCTATCCACCATGTGCTAGACACACTATCCTTGCAATGTATGAGGTCTCAAATTCCAAACAATGGCTCCCAATATATAAAACTACATATAACACAAGTGAGTTACAAAACTCAAAATAGTGAAGACCTCTACAAAAATATGAACTAATTACAAAGTGAGTAAAAAAAATCACTAAATAAATATCTTCAACCAACTAGCATCGAATATAGGAAAATAGCCACAAAAATAGGCTATTCTACTCTCTCAAAATGAGCACAAATTCAAGAAAACTCTCCTCAAGTCATAAATTAGTTTTTGGATCATCAAAACTACCCCTAAATCTATTCCAAATGATTATACATGCCTTACAAACTCTAAGGAAAAGTTAAACTTTACCCTAAAACTTCTCAAATGCCCCTATATACTCTCCTCCTATCTACAAACTAACTCAACTTCTTAAGAAGAAGTCCTCTAGCTCATTAATGCATCTTATCCACTCTAATCAATGTCATTACTTGCTATCCTCTTTAAATATTTAATAATTTATTTATCAACTAATTTATAATATCAACAAGTTTATAATAATTATAATTACAATAATGATGCATGAGAATAAATAATACTATATTAGTTTATATAATAACATGGTAATATTAATGACATGGTATATATTACCATGTTATTAAATAAAAATAATATAAAAAGTAATAAGAATGTCATAAAAATTACATTCTTGGTGGACCCAAACTGCATTTTCAAAAAACAAATAACTACAACATAAATTGACAACCCTAAATCATATTAATTTTCATTCTTTACATTTAATAAAATTTGGAGAAGTATGATCTCATAGATTCATTGAAACCCTAGTCACCATTGAAGGAATGATTAGTTTTGGTCTTCCACAGGTTTCTTCTTCTACTATTTTATTGCACTTTGAACAAACATAACTATTGGCATAGCAACTATATCCTGAATGAGATCCCTCTCCACCATTAGTACATGCTTTTGGTGTGATGGAAAAATCTACATGGTATCGGAGCGCAGGTCACTGATTCGAGTCCCTCAAGCCCTTTGACCCTCCATCCATGTAGGCTTTGATTATCAACATGGTATGTAGTGGGTGAAAACCCCACATGATAAATGGTTGTATCTGGCTCTATTGTGTGGGGGGTGTTGGTGTAGTGACTATATCCCAATGAGATCCCTCTCCACCATTAGTACGTGCTTTTGGTGTGATGGAAAAATCAACAATAACTTCTGTACACTATTTCTATTGCTTTTCCTTTCATTTCATTGAATTTTAGAGTATTTTTTGCTTATATTCTATAGTTTTGGTACAAAGTCATGAAGAAATATTACATTTTGAAGTTCTCTAGGTGTTTGACTTATGGTTACTAATCACAATTATATGTGTTCTCTTGTATTTTCTAGATCTAGTATTTTGACAAAAATACTCTCTCAGTTGCTCCGTTTTACTTGATGTAAAAGTCTACACTTTTAGACCTCCATGTTTCCCAAAGAAATGAGAGTTCTATCATAACCCTGAGATAGTTTCAATGTTTGTTGAACAATAAATTCACTAGTTTTTACTTTCACAAATATGGATTTTAAAAATTCAATCACATAGTAGCATAGTAGATCTTGATATTTCCAACCATATATTACATATCCACTATTGATGCAATCACAAAGTATTTGCAATCTTCTTGTCGTAACATTGATAAAATGTCACATAGAAAAATAATAGGAAAATTTTCATTAAATAAATTATATGACCCCTTAAATGTCCAAATAAAATTTCCCACTAATATCAAAATTTATTCATAATATTAGTATCTTACCCCTTGTCAATTTATAGTTCCATACAAGTATTTATGTAGCCATACCAAAAATTTCTTTGGGCTACAAGTTTTAGATTTTTTTTTTGAATAGTATTGTCACTTTAATGGACACAACTCTTCTAGTTCCCCATAAAAATGACTCAAACCTACCTTAAATGAAAGTGTACTCATATATATTTCATTTTGGTGTGGCCTTTGACATTTATGTTTCCATATAAGTCTATACCATATGTGCAAAGTGGTTGTAACAATAAAAAATTAGAAACTAGTGAAATTGCACATTAATAATGTTTAGATCTTCCATTTACTTCCTGGAGTAACATATAACTTCATTCTCTCATAGAAACATAATTTTATGACAAAGTGACTACTTATGTTTTTACTCTTTGAAGTTGCATATTCTTTCCAACATGTATTTTTCAATTTGTATGCTTCTTAGTTAAGAAATACAATGTTCTTCTTTTCAATGAATGTTGATGCATCACCAATTTACTAATCAATCATTAAATGCTGATATAGATTCTTAGTTTTTGATTTACATATTTAATAGTAGCCTCACCATATATCTTTCTCTATTAATCCTATTATTAATGCTGAAATTAAAATTGTTCTAGATGTAGCTGCAATGTGTACTCTCTTGATTCATAGACATGCATACAATTTGATTTTTGCAATACTCTATTCAGTCAACATGTATTCTTCCTATTGCTCCATTGTTACTTCCTAAGGAAGATTACTTATATTCTAATTTCATTTAGCTTCATGTACCATAATTTGTCTCCTATAGAATATCATCTTGTAGCATTATTAGATCAGATTATTTTTATGAATGAAGAGCTTGGTTGAATTTGTATTTTTCTTGGAATGTTTTTCCTATTTAGCATCCACTTTTATTGTTGTTTTCATTTATACCTCTTTTTGAAATATGCATTATATCTCCCTACTCACAATCAATATCATTTATCAACTGAATCACTACCTATTTTTCTAATTAATCTATAAGGTTTCAAGCATGGAATGTTATCCCTTAAACAACCAATAACTATATCTCTTTCATTTTGCACTCATATACAATAAAAGGTTTCACACATCATTGTTTCATGTCTTCAATATTTCTCTTACTTATTCATATTTGATTTTTTTTTTTCTTTAGTGTCATGATGTTATTGAACCCTTATGGTAACCACATTTACATCCACATGTCACTAATTTTCATCAGGTGCAAATGGCACAAACTAGTTAGTAATAAATTTGGTTTTGGGATTTTTATGGTTTGGGTGCATGGTTGGGGTATGATAATGTTGTAGCTTTAGTCATATTGGATTGACCTAGAGATAATCCTTCTATGGTTATTGGTTAGTCATCAATTAGACAAACTCTCATATATCCACTTACACACACACACACACACACACACACACACACACACACATTAATGTTAATATTATCTAATTGATGATTAATTTATAAATTATAATAGAGATATATCTCTTCATGATACATGTCTCTTCTATGCATATTTATATAACATTAAAATTTGAATTTGGAATACATAGAAATATGACAGTGTTATGATATTTGCATAAAACAATCCTACAAAATCAACATCATATCAAAGCCAAACCATGAATGAATAAAAATGGAAGGAATATAAATTGATGTATTATACTATAGACTCAAGAAACTAACTCTAGATAAACTTGACTATACTATTACAATCAATATGTTCTAAAATATAAGTTCAAATTATCATTATTGGCTACATTATGGACTGCATCCATGTAGCACTCATAACAAGATGTAACTTTGGTTTCAACTTTAGTTAACAATGGTGTAAGAAGAGTTAATGAAGCTAAGGGATGGAGGGATAATCAAACCAATTAGGCATTCCACTTGGGTTTCAAACTTGGTGCCTGTTAGAAAGAAAAATGGAGACATAAGGCTATGTGTAGAGTTCAGGAATTTGAATATTGCTTCCTTGAAAGATAACTATGGATTACCAAACATTGAAGCTATGTCACAATAGATGACGGCTCTGAATTAATTTCTATGATGGATGGGTTTTTAGTATACAATCAGGTTCTTGTGAAAGAAGATGAACAACTTAAGATGGCTTTTACAACTCCATGGGGTACTTATGTATATGTTAGATCTTATATGGTCTACTCTTTGTTATTGAAAACAATAAAAAAATAATTAGGTGGCGTGCTGAATCTAATCTTCCTTGGTTAATACCTAGAATTATAATAAAAACTATGGAAGACAACTCTTAATGGAAGTGGCTATGTCTATTTCAGCAATCAAATCAGTTAGAACTCATGATTTCTGATGGAGAACTTATACTGGGAGAAATAATCTCCCTCCAAAAAAATGAAACAATAGATCCATTAGGAGTGATAGTTTGTGGTTGCATAGCCACTTTCATTGAGATTTATCTTTTGTAGTTTCTATTATAATTCTAGGTATTAACCAAGGAAGATTAGATTCCACATGCCACTTGGTTATTGTTTTATTGTTGTCAATAACAAAGAGTAGACCATATAAGAGAATGAAAACCTTCTAAAATAAACATTATATATTTATTTCCAAATGATTATAAAGATGATGAATACAAATTCCTATAATAGAAAACTAACTTATATTATCATTCCATAAAATAAATGAGCTACATATATCATATATATGTAAATCAAGTTGTTTGAGATAGATATTCCTGGATTGGTGTTTGGCTTTGATCAAAAATGCCATTGAATATAGAATATTAAAATACATGAGCTTCATTTCTGAATGTCAATGCAGAGATGGTAGTAAATGCCAGTTTATTTGGTTCCACCACTAGAAGGGCATTGAGCCAACTTTGTCCACAACATATATCCATGTATAAGATTCTCAAGCATGATGAGAAAAATAAGAAATGGTGAAGAAGGAATGCAAAAACACCTTCGGGATATATAATGTTCCAAGAAATGAATAATAAAAAATATTTTATTCTCAAAACACACCATATTAAATGATGTGATTAATTTTCAATAAAAATAAATTCATGAAAATTAGCTATACAAATGAAACCACAAGGAAATTTGGAAATCGTGGGTAATGTATAAATCACATATTGATTACACACCAACCCGCAAGCATCAAATGATAAGGAGGTATGTATTTATCTATTTCACTATGGATATGTATTTAAGTGAAAATCAATTGAGAAATGGTTAGGGATTATATTTGATATTAAAATACAAATTAAATGATATGTGTGTGTCTATGTGTGTGTACACACACACACACATATCATTTTCTAAGTTTTTTATTTTATATTGTTACAAAATATATTATATAAGTTGCTTACATCAATAGTAACAATAGATTTATGGAAGACATTAGAATATATGGTGATTGTGTATGTCTATAAAGTAAATATATTTCCTAAATAGTTTCTAATGAATATAAGCAAAATTGGTCACTTTAGATTTTTATATGTGGTATTAATAAGAAAATAATTTGTTGAAAAACATAGATTAAAGTGTGTGTGTGTGTGTGTGTGTGTGTCTATATATATATATATATATGTATGTATGTATGTATGTATGTATGAATGATGGAATATATGATTATATGTTAAAAGTATAGATATTTGTCTATGTTATTGAAATGATCTTATATAATTATGAAAAAAATATTTATTATCCTTGAGTATTATTTCTCTCTCTCTCTCTCTCTCTCTCTCTCTCTCTCTCTCTCTCTCTCTCTCTCTCTCTCTCTCTCTCTCTCTCTCTCTCTCTCTCTCTCTCTCTCTCTCTCTCTCTCTCTCTCTCTCTTATTTTTTATTTTCAATACATACTATGTGCATTGATATTTTCCTCCGAGAATGTTATCATAGGAAAAGGGAAATTGATTTTAGACTCAGAGAGAGTTAGACACTTCTTCAAAAGAAACTTTGGATGATGATCTCATTTCAAAAGTTGATGGCTAGAGTAAAGAGGCTAGGGTTTCATTAGTAGACCATAGAGGTGAGGTGCTTACTGAGGGCCTTGATGTCTCAGCGATATTTATAATTGTAGTATAGAACAAAATATAAACATATAATATTGCACAATATATTCTAATAAATTTACTCAACAATTGAAAACCACCACCGATGATTAATGATGGAAGTTGTATTTCCCATTGATGTACCAATTAAAGGTAGGAATGCCAAATTGAGAGTATTGGTGGAAACAATTCCAAATATTATTAGCAGACATGTTTACCATGGCACATTAATGATAAGACATGAAGAATATTAGTTCAAGAAAATGTTACTAAGATTGGAAGAAATTATAGCTCATCCCGATGAATCACTCATTAGTTAGAAATGGATGAATAGCTTTGATTCTAATCAATTTATTTGAATAGGAACAATAAAAATAATCATGATCAGACATCACTAAATTAATGATTAAACTAAACTAATGATTAAGACAATTGATTATTAAAAATATATTTATAATCGATGGTAAAAGAGTTGATTATATTAAAATACTGATTGCAACATGAGAATAACAAAGATAGTACTTATGTTAATGGGCAATATAATGGGATTACATCAAGTTATGAAGTGTTGTACATGGTACAAGTCTAAATTAATTTGGATCAAGTGATAATGGAAATATAAATATATTTAGAATCCTTCTAAGATAATAGAGAATTATCAAATATAAATTATATTTTTATTCTATGCTAAGAAATATTAGTGAAAGCTAAATTATTTAAAATATTGGCAGTATTGAATATTAGTGTTGTAGTACTCCTTCAAGGTGGAGACATTATAATAGGGGAAATTTAAAATTCAACCATTATAGATTCTTATACTTGACAAGTTGTCAACAACAAACATCTTGTATTCAACATTCTAAAAAAAAAAAATTATCTAGTAAGAATTGTATTAATCCCTCACGTAGCCAAGCCTGGGGATAAATCTACAAGTTCATTACATTCACTCACATTACTATGGAACCAGATAAGTATAAGTGTGAAAGAGAAACTATTGTTGTGAACAACATTGTGATCATTGAATGAATAATCATGTGCCTATGATGACGATGCCTATTATAATAGATTCCACTCTAAAACATTCAGAAATACAAATTCTCATCCAAATTGAAGAGATTTTGTATGAAGGAATCAAGAGAGTATGTTCAATTCTACACATAATTTGGAACATGATGGATTAGACCTTAGTCCAATACTTTGATTAAGTATTTACAAGATGAATCAAGTGATTAGGAACAAGATCAAGAAGGAAATTCATACACACTTAGAAGAAAAAATAAAGAAGGATGATTTTCCCATCAATGGAGTCATGAGAGATAATTTAGACATATCATTTCAAGATAAACATGTATTTGATGTTGAGCATCATCATATAAGTTGAGTGGATGACCATGTTTTTTCACTTGTAGTTGTTCTACAATTACTTTAAACACTTTGGATTGATTATTATTTGAGGTTTAAAATCATCTAATTGCTGCTTCAAATATAGAGGTTGACGACTAAAATAGTTAGAGTTTGATATCATTCATGCATGATTGCCATGCATTTGGGCTTAATTGAAAACTCTATAACCAATAGAATAAGTGAGGATTTACATTATGTGTGTGTGTGTGTGTGTGGGAGGGGGGGGGGGGGTGATAATAATAAATGTTCCATTCCCACTTGAACTATCTTTAGAAAGGAGATATTCCATTCTCAAATGTCTATAGACCCTCATGTACAAATAAGTATTCTTATATTTAACATTTATCTACTTATTTTTTAGTCTTTCTCTTATTTATAATTTTATACATACTATAAGAGTCATTTGATTTGATATTTTCCTTTATGTCTAAAAATATTCATGTAGGAAAATAAGGTTAGTACTTTACACATGCTACCAATTATTGTGCAGACTAAATTGTATGATAGTAACTCGAAAGAAGTTGCAATCTAGAATTCACTATTTATCTTATGATCAAGCTAGATAAAGTGAGGCTCTTGAAGTGAATATCCTTGAAGATTGATTTTATGAGTATCTTTCTATATATAGAGGGATTTTGACACTTCATCAGAGGAAACCTTGTATGAGGAGGTCAAAAGGTTGATATCATATTTAGAGGCAGTCTAATATTCCATCAGAAGTAGCCTTGAATGGAAAAAGTAAATAGATTGAGAGGGAGAAGTTTTAGGTAAAATTCCTTGCAATACATTTTTCCTTGTGAGAGAGAAGTTTGAAGTGAAAGCGTTTGTTCCACCCTCTAAGACAAGATATGGATCCACCCTCTAACTTGGTTCATGATGGATATCATGACAACAATTTTGCATAAGTGGGTAAATATCATGAAAGGTGACGATCTTTCATTGATGTTTCATTGTGAGGTCACTATTATAATGTGACAATCTTAGCAATGGCTTGACCTATTATCATGATGGACTATATTAAGTTGTTATCCCTGAAATCATGATAATGAATGTGTCATGATGGACTACATTAAGTTTTTGTTCCAGAATGAGTTGAAGATTAGATAACTCATATCCTTCTAAGATATAACATGTTCTATCAATAGGAATCATGAACTTGATGCCAGTACACACCAATAAAATATAAGTATGATAACTATCATATGATTGATATTTCTTGTCGATTCATAATTTGAATGATATTGAAAGATAACATATAATTTGATGGATATATGTTGACATCCCTAAATATGTCATTCCAAGAATATCATATTGAGATGATGTCTCTTTATATGCCTAAGTACATAATGCATTCATTAGATGAATATATGTTGATATGCCTAAATATGTCATTCCAAGAATATCATATTGAGATGATGTCTCTTTATATGCCTGAGTGCATAATGTGTTCTATAAAAGTCCCCCCTAGCTAAGAGGGAGTGTTAATTTGTTGTAGCTTTAGTCAATTTGAATTGACCTAGAGATAATCCTTCCATGGTTATTGGTTAATCATTAATTAGAAAAATGATCATATATGTACTTATATATATTAGTGTGTGTGTGTGTGTGTGTGTGTGTGTGTATATATATATATATATATATATATATGTTATATAATAATGTTAATATTGTCTAATTCATAATTAATTTATAAATTACTTATAAAACATTCAAACTTACATTTGGAACACATAGAAATATGGCAGTGTTATTATATTTGCAAAAAATGATCCTACAAAATCAACATGGTAGGGGTATACTAGTCATTTCTTAGATCTATTGGATCTAACCACCCCTTTCGTTGTCATTTTTAGGAATCCAAAAATGGAGAGAAGGGAAGTGAGAATGTGAAATCTATAGGGAAATAAAGACATGGACAATCAAGGCAATCAATGCAACTGCCAGTCATTCAAGAAATGATTGACCTATCAATCTATTATATTTTTATATTCTTCACACACATGTATTCAATCTTTGAAATTCAAAAGCCAAACATATTTCTATATTGTTTATCTAGTTTCATGGCTTGTGTGAAGAAGCATACATTTGCTTTATAAAAAATCACATTTTCATAAAAAAACATTGTTAACACATGGTTCTTTTAGTTCAACTTATGTCTCTTCTTCATAAAATGAAATGATTATTTTCATCATATCAATGAATGTATTGAATTTCTTGAAAAATCATGTAATATGATAAGTTTTGAATGCATCTATCCTTGGAAAGCAAAATCTCTAGCCGATTGAGCCTGTAAGGTGTAAATTAGGTAACATTATGGCAACATCTAATGCATTTTGTTTTGCTATAGATAAGACCAGTAGCCTAAAATAGTCCATTGGGCATGGAGTGAGCTATGCAATCAAAACTTAAACTTGAATACTAGTATGTAGGTGCAAGATATCTCTTCCTTGTCACTCAAAGAGACCTTGAACTTGGAAGACTTATTGAAAGCTAGGAAAGCTAAGGCTGAAACTATATTAACTATGCTTGGCAACACTTATAGAAAGTTGCAAAACTAACCTCCTCTATTTTAATCCATAGAAAAACAAGCTAAACAAATATTTTCATTGGTTAGCTAAAATAACTACCTTTATTCCTCAAATCACAATGAAAAAAATATTTAAAGGAAAACCACAAAGTATAGAGAAATGAGAAATATTCAACCATTTAATGCATCATCTCTAGAGGAATAAAAATGGCATGAGTTACTTCACATTGCTAATTGAAAATATCAATATCTTGTACTTTATTGACAAACTAAATTTTATCTTCTCCATTAACATCTTCATGTTTAGGTGTTGGTATGAATGATGCTTCCTCACTTGTCTTGATATGGGCCATGGACTTGATTGAGAAGCTTCTTGAAAGCACAACCTTCAATCTCGCTTTACTAGTTTATTTAGTGGTTCTCTTTGTTACTGATTTATAGTGGATTTTCTACATGATTAACAACCATGTCAACTCTTCCTCTATCATCAAGGGATCCTCCTCTTCTCTTAAGAAAAATAAACATTCATCACAAGTATCAATCAATTGAATTTTATTGAGAATGGCTCTAGCTTACACAAAATTTTTGACAACAAGGTTTTTATAAAAACCTTTATAATATTGCCAAAACAATAATCTAGTCTTGATAAAATTCCATCTCATAACCATTTTGTTACTATGTGAATGTGATTAGAAACACCTCTTCCTCATCATGCTCAATCAAAGAAGGTAATTCATCAAAGAAAAACATTACCTTTCTTCCTGCTTATTATCCTCTCTTGTAGCCAATGAGGTATTTTTATCATCATGCTCAAAATATGTAGGGAACTCAACAAATATATTTGATTCCTCTTAACTTTTCACTTGAACATTTTCTATATGTTCTACCAATTCTAAACCAACAACCAATTCACTTCCATCCCTATGATCATGAACTAGCTTACATAGAGTAACCTTGACAAAATTTTGCATCTGATAACCAAGATACATGGTTTATAAAGACTGTCATGATATCTTAATGTCATTATATCTTAGGTAAACTACATTATAAGGGTGTAATAGTTGATTTTTTTGATAATTTCCAATCATCATCTCCAGTAAAGGTTGTTCCAAATCTGTTGGAGGTTTACAACTCTCAAAACTTGGAATCTTAGGCTAAAAAACATCTTGCATTATAGGATGACTTCGAATAAAAGTAGCTATTTCAGCCTCAACTTGTACCCATGCTATCAACATCCTCATTTTATCTCCCTTCACTACAACTTGAATGGAAATTAACTCATGTGTACATCTTTGGGCATCCACCTCTTGCTAATGAATGTGAGCTTGATAATCAAGCTCTTCCTACAACATGCTATACTCTTTCTATTTTTCCACAACCCTTAGCAACTCTTAAAATTTTGTTATTATTTCATCCAAGATAAAGTTTGGAACATGTTGGGAAAGATTCTACGAGTGCTCTTGTGGTTGTTGATTAGTATGGTGCCATGCAATTTTAGTAGGGGTGGGAGGGTTTTGAATATATGAAACTTGTTGATGGGGTTGGTATGGAGGCTTAAAAACATGATTATCATGAAATGAAGAATGGTAGGTCATATTATCATGAACAAAAATGAAGATAAGAAACACTCATATAAGAAATGGAGTCATAATAAAATTTGAAAATAAAAAACAACCAGTCTTTACTTTTGTACTAGCAACTCAATTTGTTTGAAACTATTGAATATTGCTCTAGAGTCACCAAGTGTGTAACTTTCTTGGCTAAAAATGTAGAACCTAGTTTTGTACACACCAAATAGAAATAGTATAATCTTTAAGAAAACTTAAAAAACTCTCAATCTTTTGTCCCACTGGGTCATGCCAAAAATTGTTATCTCTCAATTTTGCACCCTATGCTAATATTCATTAAACTAGACATAATCTAGAGGAACATGGGATTATTTCAGGAGTGTGTATGACCTATAACTAAAATAAACCTCTAGGGCCAAATTCCTCGAGTATCACCTAAAACCAAAAATTTTTAGAAGGGAAAAGGGTAAGAGAAAAGTCAATAAAATATCAACTTCAAATAACTTAAATTGCAATGTATTGTTACAAGAGTTGGTACACCAAAACTTAAAGTTGAAAAAATTAGTAATTACTTAGAAAAACCTTGTTGATCCCAAAAGTATAATTAGCATGAATATTGTGAATTGGTGTTTTCATTGATTGGAAACTAGTCAAAGGGAGATGTTACAAGGTAACATGGTCACTTGTCTAAGAATAAACTAGTATGCACATATATGTGATGTCACCACCAATAGATAAGTTCAAATGAATAGTTGATCTAGATCATTGATAAAGCAAGTCATCATGTATTTGACAAGAAAGAATATTATTTAGAATGGATGTGATTGAAGCAAAGAGAAAAATGGTGGAAGCAGGCAGGGACAATGGCTATACATAGGCTCATAGATAGATTGGTAGGGCTACCAATCTAGGCCTTAGAAGTGGGGGTCATAGGTTTTATGTCAATGGGTTGGAAATAGAATTCAAATTTTGAATTCAAAATTGAGTAGGATGATTTTTGTTAAGGGTAATTGTTCCCTAACATCATAGAGTGCATATAGGTGCTTAGATTATATCTCAAAAATATGGAGTGAAGTGAAGAAAGATAATAGGTGAATGGAAGAATGCAAAGAGACTATTTCTATTATGATTTTTGAAGAAGAGAAATTATCATAAGGATAATAAAAAAGAGTTTTTCATAGTACAAGCTAGCATGAGAGGTACTTGCAAAAGAAGAGTGATATAACAATAAGTTATTTTGAACAACCAAAGGGAAAGGTGAGACTGAAGGGATCATGAAGTAAACATGGAGATCATTACATCATTGTAGATACACAACATAGATATATAATGAAAGACACAAAGGGAAAGGTGAGACTAAAGGGATCACAAATTAAACATGGAGATCAGTGCATCTTTGAGGATACAAAATGAAAATATATAATGCAAGACATTGTTATACTTAGATAATACATTATATTTATCTCTTAAAATTGCATCTAGTAGTAGCTCTTAATGGGGAAATCTTCATTAGTAATGTTTTAAAATCCTCTAATAAGGTATCTCTCGAAAGGAGATTTGTAAATCCTCTAACTAGGTAGATTTCACATACTTGTGTAACACTAACAGGTTATAGACATTCCTAATAGGATGTGTTTCTAGAAGAAATAGTTGTAGCTCAACCCTTTAAATGAATTATAAGGGAAAGTGGGTATATTATCCCAATGTGGTTTTCATCCTCTAATCAAGGGTTTACATGTATAAATCTCTATGTTATCTGATGAATGCTTTTGTTTATGAGTGTACATGCTTTTATTTCACTAGATCTATCATTGCTTTAGTTGTTAAGTGTTTATTGTTCATTTTGATTAGAATGGTAATTGAGATATCTAGTTTTAGAGTTGGTATTGATTCACCCCCCTCTTAGTACTTTTTGGGACCAACAATTGGTATGAGAGCTTAGTCCTTAGTAGAAAGAAGCTTGACATCTTGAGGGAAGATTCAATAACATCACTTAGATTACAAGGACAACTAGAAGAAGTAATTTTCACCATTGAAGATTTGAAGGAAAATCTTAGGAAGTCTCTGACTAAAAGGAAGAAGTTGATGAGAAAGCTAAGTGAGATTCAAGAGGCTATTGAACAACTAGAAGAATATAGTGGTTTTGAAGAGTGAGAAGAAACTATATTTTATCTAATGACTAAGATTGAAAGTTTAAAAGATGTCATTGATTAGATAAGAAAGGAGAAGGAATAACTAAAAAGAGAAGTGATAAAATATCAGATTGAGAAAGGTGATGCCATCTTAGCAAAGGATCAGGCTAAAGTAGTGGTTAGAAGAAAAGACATATAGAAGATTGAGGAGAGTGGTTGACCTCACATTGAACTATTCTTGTAGCTGACAGAGAAAGGACTCAAGTCGAATGAGGGGCTAAGGAGTTAAAATAAGAGGAATTAAGAGTTGATAAAGTTCAATGAAATCTTAGATAAAATAGATAATAAATTAAAATCTTGGAGAAGAAATAAGAGCATAGTCAGTCTTGGTCACAAAGGTAATAACAAGATCAATGAAGGTGAGACCTTATGAGAAATGAACCTAGAAAATAGAAGGCTAGGAAGAAAATCTCCAAAACGTAAGAGTACTACTAAACCCACTTGTTACTATTGTGGTAAGAAAGGACATACATCTAGTGTGTGTTGGTTTAAGAAGATACAACTTGTTAAATAGTTTACCTTTGAAAGTACTAAAATAATTGTCATCTTTATGTCTATACAAGTTCACAATGTGTGCATAAAAGTATCACACTTCTATAAACTATTACTCTTGAGAGAACCCATGGAAGAGGGAGTCTCAAGAGATGGGTTATAGCTCTCTATCTATGATATGCAAAGACTATGAGATAGTGGCTCTCAAATGAACCAAACTATGCAACCCTTGCAAGGTGCACCATAGAACGAGAGATTCAAAGTGTAGAGGCAAGAGTCCCGATATCCAAGAATCTAAAATAAAATGCAATGCAAATGCAAGATATTCTAAATGAAATCCAAGCTAACAAAGAGAACTAAGCTAAAGCATAAATGAAACTAAGCTAAATAGTATGTCATAATATAATTAGAATGAAAGCTAAGCTCAAATACAAAAATGCAAGAATGCTCCAAGTCTCCAAAATCATCAAGAAAACTTATAGCCTAAAAATAGCATGAGAGACTAAGATTTTTTGAATGAGGAGAGAGCCCTACCTTTTAAAGAAAAATGGATGGAATAGATTAAGAGGAAAAAGAGGAATAATCAAGGGAGGATAATACATCTTGAGTGATCCATGTGCACAAGCATCTCAACCAACCACAATTAATGGTTGACTTTTGAGAGGGTTTGAAATGTGTGGATGAGAATTAAAGTTATTTTAAAAGTAGAAGATTCCTCTCACATAGAAAAATGTGCATTCATGTGTAGACAAAAATGCCTTTTCTTTTATTTTTAAAATAGGAATAATGCTTTATGTGTGCACACTTAAGATAAGTGGGAAGTGGGAATTTTATTTAATTAAAGGGGGGACATGTTATTTTAATTAAATATGCACTTGGGATAAAGTGGTCATGCCATAGGTTATAATCAAATAAATATATTTTTGTGGATTTGATAAAAAATAACCATTAAATAAATTATGGAAAAATGCTAGACAATTATGGTTTGTATGACCTGTGAAAATGATGGTCATCCAACAACACAATGTAGAGTAAGGATGAACTAAATAAGAAATAAAAGAGCATGGAAAGGTACCAAAATGACCTGCTACATATTTCAAATGATTGGTCATCTTGGAAGATATTGCAAAAGCAGTAGAAGAAAAAATAGTAAGTTTCATATTGGCAAAGAAAAGAGCAAAACAATTGAGAAGCATGAAATAGACTTTGCCAAGCCATGGACAAAGAAGATCGAAGTGATAGAGGTAGTAAATCCTAATGAGGTCATAAGATCACCAGTTCTTGGTGAGACCTCACAAACAAAACAAGCTCATAAAGCATAGAGTGGTTATAAAATAAAAGAACAAATAATAAATGACTCCCCTAGTCTAAATTGTTGAAATACAAAGTGAGAAGAAAAGATGCTTATGTAGCAAGGAATGACAACTTCTAGATTGAAGAATGAAGGGTGAAAAGTAACCATTTCAAGGTACATTAAGAGCATTAATGCATATTTCTAGTGTAGATGAAAATTTTTCTAACTATTATAACCTAACATTATAATTCCACAACATAAATAGCCACATTTTAAGTTATTTGTCACTTTGCAAGGTTGATAATTTTCATGTTAATATAGTAAAACCCTAAGACTCAAGAGAAAATTTGCAAAAGAACAAACAAAAATAATAGTTTCACACAATCTATTATTACAATGATAATTAAGAGAGAAGCAACGACATAGTGGATGAGGATATAAAAAAAGTTAATCTATTCAATAGTAGACAAAGTGATCATCCAAATTATGAGAGCATCATAGAAAAATGGATGGATGTGGAAGATGAAACATGGTTATAATCACTATATGACATTGTTGTTGCTTATAAAGGACATAAGTGCATACTTGGAAGTTATGATATAGTATATAGACAACAAAAATATGAGATTTGTATAACTCATTCTTCTCAAAAGGATTCCTAAAGGAAAAACACAAGAACTAGAGAGTTCTATATTAAGAAAAATGATATATATACCTAATTTAATCCATGAATAATGGGTAAGATTTTTTAAAAGCCAAATCCCTGAACAATATACATGGTTGGATAAAATCTATAAAATCCCAAAGTCCTTAATTTAGAATGTATTTGGTTTCATTATGATTGGAACTAGTCTATCTATGAATGTTGTATTGGAAAAACAAGTTTCTACAATCCCCAAAGGGAAGATAACCTAGGATGAAATATGATGCATAGTGAATGAGATCCTTAAACACAAGATAAGGTTTGTAGCCATGGTGATAGGTAAAAAATGTGCCACACAACTAGGGAAAAATTGGTTCCTAAAAACATATCTTACAAAGCATTCCAAGCCATTTAAAACAAGTCATTGATTGATTTATGTAGATAATTACACAAGAAGTTAATGGAAAATATAGGTAAAATCATGAATGATCACAAGGATCAAACCCTAAGATTTGGTTTAATAATAGTCTATATATTATTTTATCTTATTGGAGAATTTCCAAGATCCCTACTCTACAAATGGAGTGAAGATCAGCCAGTAACCACACATATATGTGAACTCTACATAAAATTGGAAGATAGAGGAAATGCCATGTTTGTGGGACTATTTCAAAGATTTATAGAGGGAAATGCAACAAAAAGAAAGGATACCCACTAACCTAGAGGAAAATTTTAGGGATAACACTTGTTTTCTTGCAAGAACAAAATTGTATGTGCAACTCAACCAAGAGCCCACTGGTTGAAACCTTTCAAATATGAGGTGAAAGAAGAAGAAAATGCATATATAGAGAGAGGCCATTGGTGATGTAAGAGAGGTAAATCCTACCAAGGTTTGGTACTTGTACTGAAATGAGAAAGACTTACCACAAAGAAGAAGAAAGATGACGATATAACCCCACAAAGGGTAACAAGAAGTCAAGCCTCAAAACCATTTAAGAAGACACCTTTTAAGGTGATAAGTGTAGGAGTTGAGAATTTGACTCTGAAAATGCACCAAGATCACTTGCAATGCAAATAGTGTAATAACCCCAATAGGTTATAACTTCTTCAAACACCAAAAATCTTTATACTTCAGTTGTTTGGTCAAACACTTTGCAAGCAAGCTCTGATACCACTTGTAGGGCCCATTTTCCGTTACACCAAAAGCCATGACTTTTAGTGAACATGGAACACCACATAATTAACCACCTATGGGCAGGGGAGCGCGTCGCATCACCCAACAATCTCCCCCTCGACGTGCATACCAGGTGCTTACACGGGTTGAGAAGGCACCAGGGAGATTTGAACCCATGACCAAGCCAAAACCAGGCTTTGATACCAATTGTAGGGCCTAGTTTTGGCTTGGTCATGGGTTCAAATCTCCCCGGTGCCTTCCCGACCTATGTAAGCACCTGGTATGCGCGTCGAGGGGGAGATTTTTGGGTGATGCAATGCGCTCCCTTTCCCATAGGTGGTTAATTATGTGGTGTTCCATGTTCACTAAAAGTCATGGCTTTTGGTGCAACGGAAAATGGGCCCTACAAGTGGTATCAGAGCAAGGTTGTCTTTCAGTTATCCTTTGCAGGAAAGTCTCACGGTTAAGTGGGAGTCTCATAGTTGAGTGGGAGCGATGGCAGATGAGGGTAAGTTGAGGGTTGACAGGTTTAATGGGAAAAACTTCTAGTTATGGAAGATGCAAATGGAAGACTATTTATATCAGAAGGATTTATGGAAGCCGTTGGAAGGAAAAGCCAAGAATCAAGGAACTATGTCAGAGGCTGAATGGGATCTTTTGGACAGAAAGGCACTCGGAAGCATTCGCTTATGCTTGGCACCATCAGTGGCATTTAATATTACAAAAGCAAAGACGACAGAAGATTTGATGAAAACCCTAGCGACACTGTATGAAAAGCCCTCCGCTTCAAATAAGGTATTTCTCATGAAGCGTTTATTTAATATGAAAATGGTAGAAGGTGGATCTGTTGCAGATCATTTAAATGAGTTTAATACTATTACTAGTCAATTATCTTCTGTGGGTATCAATTTTGATGAAGAAATTAGGGCTCTCTTGATTTTGTGTTCTTTTCCTGAAAGCTGGAATGGCTTGGTAATGGCGGTGAGTAATTCTGTTCTTGGATCTAGTACCCTAAAATATGATGATGTGATCGGTGTTATTTTAAGTGAGGAAACTCGTAGAAAATCCTCAAGTGGATCTACATCAGGAAGTGCTTTAAATGCACAAAGCAGGGGCAGAACGACTGAAAGAGGAAGTAACTCTGGAAATCATGGGAAATCAAGAGGAAAGTCAAAGGGGAGGAGGTCTCAATTGAGAGAACCAAATGATTGCTGGTACTGTGGGAAACTAGGGCACAAAAAGAAAGATTGCTGGACTCGGAAGAAAAATGAAGGAGATAAATCAGATGGAGACAAAGAGGCAAATGTGGTAAGTAACAAATCTGAAGAGGATGCTTTGCTTCTGTCTTTAGAGAGTGTTGATGATTCATGGGTTTTAGATTCTGGTGCTTCTTTTCATGCTACACCTCATAGAGGTTATTTCATTGATTATGTCCAAGGGGATTTTGGGCTTGTTTATTTGGGGGATAATGAACCCTGTTAGATTGTTGGAAAGGGAAAAATTAAGATTAAGTTGCAGAATGGGAATCATTGGCTACTACATGAGGTAAGACATGTTCCAAAACTAAGTAGAAATTTAATTTCAGCAGGGCAACTTGGTGATGAGGGTTGTGTAGTTACTTTTAATGATAAAAATTGGAAGGTTTCAAAAGGTTCCCTTGTAGTAGCAAAAGGTGTAAAAGTAGGCACCTTATATCTTTGTACAGGTCATATTGTTCCTTCTACTTTGATTGTTTCAGAGAAAAATGAATATTCAGGAACAATTACTGCAGTTGAGCAGGGAGAACAAATAACTGCTGTAGATTCTGATACAGCGATGTGGCACAATAGACTTGGGCAGATGAGTGAGAAAGGTATGAAAGTACTTCATTCAAGGAAAGTTTTACCAGGTCTAAAATGTGTGAATATGGATTTTTGTGAAAGTTGTGTGTATGGAAAACAAAAGAGAGTGAGTTTTGTAAAGACAGGGAAGGAAAACAAAAAGGAGAAATTAGAGCTTGTGCATACAGATGTATGGGGACCGGATCAGGTATCTTCCGTTGGTGGCTCTCATTATTATGTTACATTTATTGATGATGCAACTAGAAAAGTATAGGTTTATTTCCTTAGACAGAAATCTGATGTATTTCAAACTTTTAAGAAATGGAAATGCTTGGTTGAAAATGAGACTGGTAAGAAATTAAAATGTCTCAGATCTGATAATGGTGGTGAGTATTGCAGTCATGAATTTGAAGATTATTGCTCCACTAATGGTATTCATAGACAAAAAACTATTCCAAGGACTCCATAGGAAAATGGAGTGGCTGAACGCATGAATAGGACTATAATGGAGTGCGCAAGGAGCATGAGGTTGCATGCTGGGTTGCCCTTACACATGTGGGCGGAGGCTGTCAATACTGTAGTATATTTGATTAATAGAGGTCCCTCTACTCCTTTGGGCTGTGGTATTCTAGAGGAAGCATGGACTAGTAAGAAGGTGAGTTATTCTTTTCTTAAGACCTTCGGTTGTGAAGCTTTTGCTCATATAGACTCTGGAAATAGAACCAAGCTAGAAGCTAAATCAAAGAAATGTGTCTTTGTTGGATATGGCATTAATGAATTTGGCTATAGGCTTTGGGATTTTGAAAATCATAAAATTATAAGAAGCCGGGATGTCATATTCAATGAAAAAGTGTTGTACAAAGATCTGTTGCAGCAACATGAGAAGAAAGAAGATGATTATGTAGTGCTGGATGATACTCCAAAAGCTGATGTTCTAGCCATTCCTCATGATGTGCAACAACTGCAACAAAAAATACCACACACACCAGTGAATGTTAGACGGTCAACAAGGCCAATTAGACCTCCACAAAGGTTTTCTCCCTCTTTGTATTCTATTTTACTTACTAATGCTGGTGAACCTGAAAGTTATGATGAAGCTGTGCAGGTGGATACTAAGATTCAGTGGGAGTCTGCAATGAAAGATGAAATGGATTCTTTGCTGAAAAATAAGACTTGGGATTTGTGCAAGTTGCCTGCAGGTAAAAAGGCTTTACAGAATAAATGGGTTTATAGGTTGAAAGAAGAGGAAGGAAGTAAGAAAAGATTTAAGGCCAGGTTAGTTGTAAAAGGATTTGCATAGAAAAAGGGAATTGATTTTGATGAGATATTTTCTCATGTTGTTAAAATGACTTCTATTCGTACTGTTTTAAGTCTTGTGGCTACTGAAGATTTGCATTTAGAGCAGATGGATGTTAAAACAACCTTTCTTCATGGTGATTTGGATGAAGAAATATATATGGCCCAGCCATAGGGTTTTGAGGTCAAAGGTAAGGAGAACTTAGTGTGCAAATTGAAGAAAAGTTTATATGGCTTGAAGCAAGCACCTCGGCAATGGTATCTGAAATTTGACAGTTTTATGCATGAGCATGGATATAATAGGTGTCATTCAGATTACTGTGTTTATTTTAAGAGGTTGGATGATGATAGCTACATTATTTTATGTTTATATGTTGATGATATTCTTATAGCTGGGTCTAACATGGATCATATTAAGGGGTTGAAATGCCAATTAGCACATGCATTTGCTATGAAGGATTTGGGGGCAGCAAAACAAATCCTTGGTATGAAGATTTGCAAAGATAGGAAGAACAGAACATTGATGCTATCTCAAGCTGATTATGTTGAGAAGGTGTTGCAACGTTTCTCTATGGAGAATGCTAAAGCTATCAACACACCTTTACCTGGTCATTCGAAATTGACTAAGGAGATGTGTCCCAAGACACAGGAAGAGGAGGATAAGATGTCCAAGGTACCCTATGCTTCAGCTGTAGGAAGTTTGATGTATGCTATGGTATGCACTAGGCCAGATATTGCACATGCAGTGGGAGTCGTTAGCAGGTATATGAGTCATCCAGGATTTGAGCATTGGAATGCTGTCAAGTGGATTCTCAGATATTTGAGAGGAACATCCAATAAGTGTTTACACTTTGGGGGCTCTACTACTGATTTACAGGGCTATGTTGACTCAGATTTGGCTGGGGATATTGATACCAGGCGGAGTACTACAGGTTATGTCTTTACTGTTGGAGGGGCAGCCGTGAGCTGGGTTTCTAGGCTACAGAAGATTAATGCTCTCTCCACTACAGAGGCAGAGTATGTTGCTACTACAGAGGAAGCCAAAGAGATGATATGGCTTCAGTTCTTCTTGGAAGAATTGGGACATCCTCAAAAGGATAATTATTTGTTCACAGATAGTTAGAGTGCCATTCATCTTGCCAAGAATTCAGCTCTGCATTCTAAGACCAAACACATACAGTTGCGGTACCATTTCATTCGGTCAGTTTTGGAGGATGGACAGTTAAAGCTAGAGAAGATACATACCAATGAAAATCTAGCAGATATGTTGACAAAGGTTGTAACAAGGGAGAAGCTGAACTCCTCTTCAGCTTCAGTTGGTCTTTTAGACTAAATGTAAATAAAAGAACAGTAGAGTCCAGGGTGGTTTGATCCAGTGGGAGCCCCATGCGGTAGTTGTATTGCTACAAGATCAGTCTCCAAGTGGGAGATTGTTGTTTAGTGTGGAGCCTGATCAGTCCCCAAGTGGGAGATTGTTAGATTGTGGTGACTGATTAGGAAAGTACTGTACATACTTCATAAATAGTGGGGTTCGGGGCATCGCCCCAAATTTTTTTTTTTTTTTTGGGAAGTAGCCGACATATTATGGCCGACATATGGCCGACATGTTATAACCCTAAAGCAGTTTAATACTTGTATAAAAAGGGCTTAGGGTTGGGTATTTTTTCATATGTGGTGATACGAAATTGGTTCTTGCAGCGGTATTGAGCTGTAAGGGATTACAGATTGTAATCAGGTTGTAATCACTGGATTGTAATAAGATCGGACTTGCTGTTTGGTGGACGTAGCCCAGGGATTGGGTGAACCACGTTAAATCTTGGTGCCTTGTGTTCATTTCTGTGTGTTCTATTATTTTCTGTTATTGGTTATATTTGCATGTAGTTTTTATTTCTGTCCATGGTTTATCCTAACACCACTGTAATAACCCCAATAGGTTATAACTTCTTCAAACACCAAAAATCTTTATACTTCAGTTGTTTGACATTTTGTCAAACACTTTGCAAGCAAGCTCTGATACCACTATAATGACCCTCCTCAAATTTGCTCTCAAAAAATGCTGATGAAAGCTCAAGGAATTTCATCAAACAATTCACATGCAAGGGACGTATGACTGATATAGCATTTCAGCTGGCTTTAAATGACTCTTTCTCAATTTGCATCAATGAGAATCTTGTGCTAGAAGGCTCCAAATGGACTACACAATGACCTAACATGAGTGTGCTACTAATTTTGACAATATTCAGTGCATATATATGATCTAAGAATGAGAAATGAACACCTACAGCCAATTGGCATTTTTACAAATAGTTGCTATGCAAACTAACTAGCTGATAAATAATGATATTGTATTGCTTAAATGACACCAGCAACTATTATCTTATTAATTTGCAATGAAATTTCTAATACAATGCTCATGAAATATGGCCAAGACTTTGGCATTTACATGGATTACAAAATGACAATGTTGGTATAATGCATACTTACAGCTGAAAGCTTATAACACCCTAAAAAGCAATACTAGCAAAAAACCTGGTTGTAGATGGTTGTAATAATTTCCTTCAATGTTGCCCCTTCTACTTTGCTTTTTTGACCTGCTTTTTTTCAGTTCTGCTTTTTCAGACTGCTTTTTTGTACCCGCTTTTTTTGCCTGCTTTTTCGGTTCCGCTTTTTTCGGACTGCTTTTTCGTACCCTTTTTCAGCCTGCTTTTTCAGTTCCACTTTTTCGGACTACTACTATGTTGAATCTCAAGACCATATCTTTCAATGGTGTCAAGATTTTCAACTTGAAGGGATTTCATCCTCCAAACTATTGAGACATAATCTCCAAAAAAATTTTCAATTTTTTTGATATTTCCATGCATGCTTAAAAGAAGCTCTTCCATTTCCTTTATAGTGTTCTCACAAGAGCTCCATCCTTTGTTTTCTCAATGTGGGATAAAACATAACTCCCTTTATGTAACTTATGTCTCTAATGTGTTATAAAATAAAGGGGACTCTTTTAATTTAAATATTTCCCACAAACTATAGTCTATGCATTAATAAAGTTAAATATTTAAATTTAACTTTATAAAATAGCTTTATCAATGCAAAACAAATCTTATCAATGATAAAAAAGTCTTCTTGCCGATTTTAAAAAATTACCATCGACATACCGCTGCCATTGGATGTCCACCCATGCCCAAGATGACTTACTATAAATAGTAAGTATGCCGAAAGTTGCCCCAAAACCCCTCAGAAAGACCTGCAACTGAAACTATCTAGGCCAAATGGCCTCTAAGCCCCTTTAATGTCCTAGTTAGCCTACGAGACCGTGGGGAAATAGGCTAACGACAACATCATGCTATGAATGCTAAAAAGGGGACATTACAAATAGCTTGCTAAAGAGAAACCTAGGGAGCAAAGAGCTTAAAGCAAATAACGCACAAGAGAATATTTCACAATAGGAAATTAGAATTGCTATGTGAATGGAATGAATTTACAATGAATAAGAGACCAAATAAAAAGGCCTCATGGAAGCTTGTAGAACAAGTTGGAATGAGGTAGGAGATAAGGTTGAAAACTAAGAACATATCCACAAGAGGTGGAAAAGATAAGTATGCTAAAGGGAACAAACTCCCATGTTGTCAACAACTAACCTCAACTACATGCATTAACCTAAGTAAGCTTAAGTAAATAGAATACATAATTAACAATTAATTAATTATTTACTCTAACACCCCCCCTTAAGTGCAACTTAGGGAATGCCTTAAGCTCACAAAACAAAGGAAAAAATGCAAAATGGGTCTCGGCATCGAGGCCATTTTAGGTACCCAAGTACAATGCAACTGAATGCAACCTCTATAAAATGGGAAAAGAGAGAAAACCACATGGGAAAAACTCTCCCCAAAAAGAGGTTAAAAAAATGCTAAAAAAAACATGGATTGAAGGAAGGATGGCCTACATCAATCCCTCCAAGGACAACTTCTGTAACCCCAAACATTGACCACAACTAAAGAAAGTGGGGCAATGCAAAAGGCTTAGTGAAGATGTCTGCAACCTGACCGGTAGTAGGAATGTATTCAAATGCAATAACACCATCCTAGATCAAGTGATGGATGAAATGTATATGCAACTCAATGTGCTTGGTATGCTAATGTTCCACTGAGTTGTGAGAAATGTGGATGGCACTCTGATTATCGCACCAAAAAATAGTGGGACGATCAGGAGGAAAGCCAAACTCTATCATCAATTGACAAAGCCATAAAGCCTCTTGAATAGCAAGAACTGCTGCCCTGTACTCAACCTCTGAAGATGAAAGTGCTCGAGCATGCTGCTTCTTGCAAGACCATGTGATGGGACCAGAGCCAAAGCAAAACACAAAGCCAAAAGTAGACTTCTGATTATCAACATCACCGGCCCAATTTGAGTTAGTGTAGCCAACAATGTGTGGAGTCCCCGTAGTGTAATGAATGCCATACATAAGTGTGCCCTGAATATAGCGTAGAATACACATGGCAGCTTGCCAATGACTCTCATGAGGGTCTTGAGAAAATTGAGAGACTAGGCCAACCGCAAAAGAAAGATCAGGGTGCATGTGTGTCAGGTACAATAGGTTGCCAACCAACTGCCAATACAAAGTAGCATCCACTATAGATGAGGAGCAGGAGGTAAAAAAAG
Organism: Cupressus sempervirens; assembly: GCA_028749045.1. NCBI lineage: Eukaryota > Viridiplantae > Streptophyta > Pinopsida > Cupressales > Cupressaceae > Cupressus > Cupressus sempervirens. The sequence goes on along the minus strand of CM053793.1, from coordinate 425,521,010 downwards.
TAACACCTGATTGAAATGGTGTAGGAGCAGCCTTACAATCAAGCATGTGAAAGTGACAAAGCATGTCAAGAGCATACTTCTGCTGATACACAAAAATGCCAGTAGGAGACTGATGAATCTGAAGACCAAGAAAGTAGTGTGGTAAACCAAGATTAGTCATGTTGAACTGGTCCATCAGTGCATGCTTAACATCCTAGAGCATGGAGAATGAACTACCTGTAAGGATAAGATCATCAACATATAAAACAAGAATCAGAATCTCATCACCAAGATGCTGAATGTACACTGTGGGATTAGAATGGTAGTGAGTGCAGCCTGTAGACAACAGAAAGGAGTCCATCTTCTCATACCAAGCCCTAGGGGCTTGCTTGAGACCATATAATGAACATCGAAGCAAACCAAGGTGAGATCCTGCATAAAACCTAGAGGCTACTCCATATAAATCTCCTCAATGATATCACTGTGCAAGAATGCACTTTTCACATCCATCTAATAAACTAACCATCCTTGTGAAGCTGCGAGGGATAAGACAAGGTGAATAGAATTCATCTTGGCGATAGGGGCAAATGTCTCAGAGTAATCAACACCCTTGACTTGCAAAAAAACCTTCACAAAAAGATGAGCCTTATACTTATCAATGGAACCATCAGCAACATACTTAGTGTAGTAAATCCACTTACAATGCACTAGTTTTCTCCCCTTAGGAAGAGAACAAAGATCCCATGTGTGGTTCTTCACCAAAGAAGAATATTCCTCTTCTATTGCACGGTCCCATTTTGAATGTCCTGTCACCTCTGCAAATGTCTGAGGATTAGTACTAATAGAATGACTAAGTAGACTGGAACCTATAGTGTGAGAACGGGTGCGACAGGATGTGGATGGGTCACCAGCTAGAGATCTTGCAGCCTCAATAGTAGCTCAAGCCCATTTAGGCATCTAGGGAGGATCCTGTGGTGGAGGTATATCAAGATCACCATGATCGTCATCCTCACCATCCATGGAACAATGTGGAAATGAAGAGGGAGTAGTGGGAGTTGGAGGAGTTGTTGGAGGCAAGGAATGAATTGTAGGAGGGCTCTCATCAAACTTGACATTCCGTTAAAATAGGACCTCTCTAGAATCATTGTCAAATAACCTGTAAGCCTTTACATCCTCGTAGTAGCCAAAAAAAATCAATGGTTGGCTCTTTGGTTCCATTGATTTCCTCTGAGCATTAGGTACAAATGCATATGCCATACTCCCAAAAACTCTGAATGATGATACATCAGGCTTGACATGGGACCAAGCCTCCTTAGGAGTCATATGTCAAAGTGCCTTATGGGGCATCCAATTCTAAATGTGGTTGGCACAATTGATTGCCTCTACCCAAAAACATGAATCCATGGACCTAGATCGAATCATGTAATTTGCCATCTCTCGAAGGGTTTTGTTCTTTCTCTCGGCCACATCATTCTGTTGAGGAGTGTAGGGTACTAAAAGTTGATGCTAAAGACCATGCTCAAAATAGAAATCTCTAAAAGCTTGGTTCACATACTTCCCCCCCATTGTTCGTGCAAATTCGTCAAATAGAAAGCCTAGACTGCTTCTCTAAAAATGCCTTAAAAACTCAAAATGAGTCGAAGACATCAGACTTGTACTTAAGAAAGTACACCCACATGCATCTAGAGAAGTCATCAATGAATGTAAGCACATATCTAGCACTCGAAAAAGAAGGAGTAGGAAATGACATGAGGTCACTATGAATAAACTCCAAAGGTGCTAAAGCACGAGTGGCTCGTCCATGTGGAAAAGAGTCCCTATATTGCTTGCCAAGTGCACATCCCTAACAAACACCATCTGGATAGGAAATCTATGGAAGCCCAGGAAGAAGTGCCTGTGTGCTCATCTGCTGAAGATATCTATAATTAACATGCTAACAATGTTCATGCCAAAGTTTTCTTACTGAATCTTCATGTGCAACTAAACATGAACCTGTGTCATCAAAATACTCAAATCCATCAAATCTATAGAGGCAAGATGTAGAGTCAACACTCCTGATAGCCACAATCATCTCTGGATCATGCAAGTCCCAAATAACCACATCATGCTGTGAGAACTCAACTGTCTTCCTGGAGCCAGAGTGGCAAATCTGATAGATAGATAGAAGGTTCATCGAAATATCAGGAACACAAAGTACATCCTGTAGAGAGCCCTCGACCAAAGCAATAGTGCTAGAACCCAAAACTAAAAGTTGTGAAGAGTTCCCAACTACAATATGTGTGGTGGCACAAGGAGAAAGTGAGGTAAGCAACTTAGGAGTGTTTGTTATGTGGTGAGAAGCCCCAGAATCAAGAATCCATAAAGGTGCTAAAGTCGTAGCTTGTGCAGAAAGAGCATGATCTTTCCCTACAGGTGGAGATGAAGACTGAGGATCTGAAATGTGATACTCCTTCATGGCTTCCTCTAAAGCCTCTAATCATTTCCAACACCTGGAAACTGAATGTCCATCTTTCATACAAAAATTGCAGTTCTCACTCGATTTCTTCTTGGTCTTGGAGGTAGACTCATCTGATTTTGAAGAATCTTTTCCCTTGGGAGGGTTTGCTGGAGGATTAGCTAGAGGCTTAGGATCAGATTTTGATTTGTCTTTCTTCAATTTTCCTTTCTTCTTTGATTTCCCTTTAGAATTTTGAGCAACCAATGCTTGGTTGGAAGAGCCAGAGGCATCCACCTGTTGGATCTTTGCTAGTCCCCTAGTCAACCTGTCACAAAATGTCTCGAATGTAGGCATCCTATGTCTATCTCCAAGGGCATCCATGGTGGAGTAGAAAATAGAAGAAAAAACCTGATACTGCCCCTTCAGCTTTGAGAGTATCAAAAATATGCACTCATCATCAATTTTGTTCTTCCCACATCCCTATAAAACTACACTTAGGAATTTGAACTTCATCAGAAAGTTCTTGATGGTGGGAAAGTTGCTTGGTGACAAAGAAGTCAATTCTGCATTCAAATAAAGTGCTTGGAACTCATTCACCTATCCAAACAAAGTCTAAAATTTTTGTGAATAAGCCTGTAGAGTAGTCAAACCATCCAAGTGAAATAGCAGACTGTCTGAAATGTTGAGTGCAATTAGTCCCATGGCTTCATCCATTTTGTTCCTGTGCTGTAGAACTTTAAAAGGTCACTTAAGAGTAGGCTAATTCTCATCTAGACAAGACCATAGACCTCTTGACATGAGAAGCCTAGTCATTTGTGCCTTCCAGGTGTGGTAGTTGTGTGGTGTGAGACGGGTCACAAATGGATCCACCATTGAGAGAAAGAAGAAGATGAAAGTAGAAGGGTCTTAAATAAAGTAAATTATAGAAAAGAAAGACACCCCCCATAAATGTACAAGAATATCTCTCAAATACCACAAAAAAAAACTATGAAAAGAAAAAAATTGGAAAAGAACCTGGATTTTTTGATGCAGAATAGGAGGAAACACAAGCCTCTACTTTGACACCAAAAATGGAAGCTCAAATGAACTTATAATCTTACAAAAATAGCATCAATTTCTCCATCTCTGATTCCACTTTTTGATGCTTCTTTCAGATTGAAAAAAGACCTCTGTATGCTAAACTTATGGCCAAAAAACTGACTGCTACTCCAAAAATGCACCTTGCTAGAAAATTACAGACACTATGCTAAATTTGATGCCCGTACGACCGTCACAAAGATGTCACTAAAAAAGATATTCCTATGGTCAATTTGCTAATGTCAGTAGCTAGAATGATGATGTCACTCATTGAGAAATGACATTAGTAGGGGTCGCCAAAAAAATGACGTAATAAGTCGAGAAGGTGACGTCAACAATGTACGATTGTTGAGAAATCACGTTAGCCTGCCAAAAGATGATGTCACTGGGCAAAGTAACCACAGAGTAGTAGAACAATGAAAATTGCCTATGGCAGTGGCACCTGGGAGGAGAACCTGACGACCCAGTTGTCGGTGGCTGAGCAAAGGTTCCAGCTAGGCAGAGTGGGCTCTGAGTGGTGCTGCGGCCATGGGGCAGTGTCTGCTACCGATGAAGAGGGGATAGTGGTGACCAGTGGGTGGCTGCATGGTGACACATTGGCATTGCTACGGTGGTCCAAAAAAATAATATTTTAAAATTATTTTTTAAGCTCTGTGTTCGTACGACAGCGAACTAGGTGCCCAATTTTTTTTCCCAAAAAAGTCCTATAGCCAAAAACAAAAAGTTTTATATGAAACCTGACTGTAAATTACCTTATGGATCCAATGGCAATGTTTGTTTGACCCCAAAGTGCTCCGAAAATTTTTTCTACCCCTGATTTGAAGAAAAATGCACAAACAAACTAGGGTTTGTGACTCCAAATTATGGCTTCAAAAAAGCTTTGAACAAGAAGTAGTAGGGAGGCTCTGATACCATGTAGGAGTTGAGAATCTAACTCCAAAAATGCACCAAGATCACCTGCAATGCAAATAGCTTGCTGAAGAGAAACCTAGGGAGCAAAGAGCTTGAGGAAAATGCTGCACAAGAGAATATTTCACAATAGGAAATTAGAATTTCTATGTGAATGGAATGAATTTACAATGAATGAGAGGCCAAATAAAAAGGCCTCATGAAAGCTTGTAGAACAAGTTGGAATGAGGTAGGAGATAAGGTTGACAACTAAGAACACATCCACAAGAGGTGGAAAAGATAAGTATGGTAAAGGGAACAAACTCCCGTGTTGTCAACAACTAACCTCAACTACACGCATTAACCTAAGTACACTTAAGTAAATAGAATAAATAATTAATAATTAATTTTTTTTTTACTCTAACAATAAGTATTTAATAAAAGGAAGTTGAACTAGAAATGAGTCCCCCTCATACAACTTAGAATATGTGGAGGGGAAAGAGATTCTATCAGTACAATCCAAAAATGACTCATCAGAGACTGATATTGATGATGAAGTAGCAGTTATTGTGGAAGCAATAGAGAAAGGTGAAGCTAGAACAAAAAAGACACTAAAGAAAGGTAAGAGAAAATCTAAACCAATTCCTATTGAATAAATTGTATAAATAATTGTCAAAAATCATAATTAATCAATTTTGAAGAATATATTCTCAAGTTTTTCCAAGTGTAATAAGAACAAAGCCATAGGGTCATTTATAGCTAGTATGAGAGAAATTGGTTAGAAAATAGAAGATGTTGAGGTATGGATAGCCAAATAATTAAGGAAGATGCTAAATTAAAAGTGGAGTATAAGTGTGAAGAATCACCAAAAAATGATACAATCTTTGAATAAGATGAGATCGAACCTATCAGAAGCACATAAAGCCATGTGTATGACATTATATAAAGGAAAGTTCCACATTGACAAGGACATGGTTAATATTATAATTGGTTGTTTAAATAAATCTCAAGAAAGAATTGATAAAGATTGGAGAGAAATGACTTAGAAAATGGAAACATATATCAAGGGTAATAAAAAAACAAGGAAGTATCAAGGATCCATCTAGTTCTAAGAGAAAATATGTAGATAAGACAATATAGGTTGTTAAAGAATAGAGTGTTAAACCTTAAAGTGAAATAGATAAGGAAGGAGAAAGATATAAAAATCCTAGCCCTTAAAGAGAGGAGGAACCACAATTTTTAAAAAAAAGTAGGAGGTATCTAATGTGAATCAGTGAAAGTCAACTAAACCTCAAATACAGAAGGTGGAAACATGAGAAACTATGAACATTGAACATCTATTAGACACCCCATTAGTTGCACATGATAGTACTTGGGGCACTAAATAAAGGGTCAAGTCACGTATAGGTTTGAATAAACAATAAATTGATGAGATCATAAGGTTCACTACCATTGGAGTTGATTATTCCCTAGAGAAGAATTCAAAAAAAGGATATTTGACCTAAACTCACGTAGGTATAAGATGATGAGCCACTAGATGGAAAGTATCCAGAATTGGAGCAAGAACAACAAGAGGCACCTAATAAATAAGGTGAAGAACCTATAGATGAAGAAGAGAAACAAAAAGAGAAAGAAGATATGGTTGTAAGGCCAACATAAAAAAGATCTAAAGTTTCTAAGATTAGGATACTTGGACTAAAACTAAAGAAGGGAGCACCAAGCATGTTAGGGATGACATGGGCAAAACTGCTAGAAAGAAAAAGAGACCAAGTAAATACATGATGACATCTTCATTATCCTCATCATCACCTTCAAGCTCTAAAGATGAAGGAGAATTCTTTGAGAAAAATGTAGATACAAATGAAGAGAAGTAGACACTACATGCCATTATTAGAGAAATGAATCCAATGATAAAGGATATGGATCTAGATGACATCAAGGAATATATAAAACTATTGAAGAGAAAAGAGAAGCTCAATGAGGCAAGAAAGAAGTAGTAGAGAGAAAGAATATTGATAGTCACCAGAGATATAATTGAAGAATTAGCTTCTGATGCCACATATGATCCTAATACAGATCTCATTAATCAACTCACTACTTTGTTTGATAAAATCAAAGATGAACTAGGCAATATTGAAGACCTAGTGGAGAAAACACTGGAAGCCAAAAGAATCGAGAAAATAGTAAATCTACTAGAACTCAATAAGGTCACTCTATAAGAAGTGAAGAAAAATATGGTAGAAACACTCAAGGCTTCATCATCAGTCATGCAAAAGGAGTTTGATCCAAGTTTAGTCACACAAGACTTGGAGAAAGCTCCACAACAAGCTCAACATGAACTTTAATCATTAGAAGGTACTTCCAATACAGTCATTGATTCTATAGCTAGCTATCTATCCAAGACACAAGGGACATTATATATCATTCACCAGATCAAGGTAAAAGAAGATAAAAGAATCAAAATACTAATGGAAGTGCAATGCATATTATCACCTATGACATGCATCTTACACACACAAGTTAGTGATGCATAAGCATTAATTGCCAAATTATCTCTTAGCACACTAGATATGATTGAATAGCTCCTGGCTAAAATAAGGAGCGAGACTAGTGCTCACTAATTTGAAGAAAAGATGGAAAGCCCATCTTGCCACCACATAGGGTCAATACAAGGAGTTGTTCAAAAAAATATAGAACCCTTTATCATTGATGACAAAAAGGGGGAGATGGAATTAAGACAAGAGATAATGAAAAAAGGAGGAGATTGAGAAAGGGAGAGATGAGAAAAAGAAAGATGACAAAAAAGGGGAAGATGTAGTAAATAAGTGCACTATAAGAGGGAGATGAAATAAAGGTGGGAGAGAACAACGAAAGGTGAGACAAATATAGGGGGAGCCAAGGAGAGAAAAAATAAACAAAAGAAGATGTAGTAAAGATTAAATATACAAAAGGGAGAAAAGGAAAGGAAGAACGAAAGGAGAAGATAGTAAGGAAAAGAAGGAGATAAAAAGATAGAACAAAGAAAAGAAATAGAAGGACATCAATAGGAAGATCACATGTACATGTACAAACTGATGAATTTTTCTAGGATGATGGTATAAGAAAAAGGTTTTTTCATCAATGCCAAAGGGGCACATAAGATTGTAAAATGGTGTTGAAATTGATTAGTAGTTGATCGAGGGAAGAAGATGTTACAAGGTAACATGATTATCAGTCAAAGAATAAACTACTATGCACATATATGTTATACGACCACAAGAAGACAAGTTCAAAGGAATAATTGACCTAGATTATTGATAAAGTGAGTAAAAATGGATGTGATTGAAGAAAAGAGAAAAATGTTGGAAGAAGGCAAGGATAAAGGCTACACATAGGCTCATAGATGGATTCGAAGGAATACCATTCTAGACCCTAGGGGTAGGAATCTTGAGTTTTCTATAAACAGGTCAAATATAGAATTCAACTTTTGAATTTAAAATCAAGTAGGATAATTTTAGTCATCAAAAATTGTGCCTTGACATTGTAGAGTGCATATAGGCACTCAAATTACAAATATTTGTAAGCATGGAGTGAGCCAAAGAAAAATAATGAGTGTATGTAATAATTTAGAGAGATTATTTTTAATATATTTGTTGAAGAAGAGAGATTACCAGAAGGTTAATATCTAAGACTTGTTTTTTGTGCAAGATAACATGAGAGAAATTTACAAAAGAGGATTATACATCAATAGGTTGTTTTGAATAACCAAAGGAAAAGGTTAGAATTAAGGGCTCATAAAGTAAATAGAGAGATCAGTGCATCTTTGACGATACACAATAGAGATCTATAAAGCAAGACGATGCTATACTTAGATCACACATTAGATTTCTTTCTTACCATTACATATAATTGTAGCTCTTGATAGGGAAAGCTTCATTAGTAAGCTTTTTTTAAATCCTTTAACAAGGTATCTCTCAGAAGAAGATTTGTAAATCCTCTAACTAGGTAGCTTTCATAGACTTGTGTAATTGTAACAGGTTATAGAAATTCCTAATGGGGCATGTTTCTAAAAGAAACAATTGTAGATCTTAAAAAGGCAACCATTTACATGCATTATAAGGGAAACTGGGTATATTATCCCCACCATGGGTTTCATCTCTAATTGAGAGTTTCCACGTATAAATTTTTGTGTCATTGGATGAATGCTTTTGTGTGCCATTTTAAATGCTTCTATTTCACTACATTAATCAGTTCTTTAGACATTAAGTGGTTATTGTCTAGTTTAATTAGAACGATAAAGAATATAATGAGTTTTAGTTGGTACTAACTCACCCTCCCCACACCCCCTGCCCCCCAAGTTGGGACCAAGAATCCTCACAGAAACTCAAAAATGGCTCTAATCACAAATTCATGTCTATGCATTCACAAAAAGGCCTCTGAATTCATGAAATAAGAGAAGAAGAAATCAACTCTTCACTAGAATAAATTAAAATACAATTTCTATCCATCATGTGCTAAATACATTATCCCTACAACGCATGAAAAGGTCTAGAATGAAAAACAATGGATCCAAATATATCAAACTACACATGAAACAAGTGAGATATGATACTCAAAATAGTGAAGACCTAGGATTAAACAAAAATCACTAAGTATCTCCTCTTCCAAAAGCATGAACTAATTACAAAGTGAGTAAAAAAAGGTCACTAAATACATATCTTCAGCCAACTAGGGTCAAATGTATAAAAGTAGCCCCAAAATATGCAATTCCACTCTCTCAAAATGAAGACCAATGCATGAAAAACCATCCTCAAGTCATAAACCACCATTTGACTCATTAAAACTACCCCTAAAAGTATTCCAACTAATCATAACTACCTTTAAACTCTAAGGATAAGTTAAATTCAACCCTAAAACTTCTCAAAAACCCTGACATACTCTCCTCATATCTACAAAGTAACTCAACTTCTTTAGAAGAGGTCCTCCAGCTTATCAATGCATCTTATCCACTTTGATTAATGTCATTGATTCCTTTCCTCTTTAAAACTATAATAATCTATTATTGGTTTACAAATCACCAAATTAATAATTAATAAATTACAATAATGGTGCATAAGAACAAATAATACTATATTATTTTATTTAATAACATGGTAATGTTAATGAAATAATATATATTACCATGCTATTTAAAAAAAGTAATATAAAAAGTAATAAGAATGTCATAAAAATCACATTCTTAGTGGAACCAAAATACATTTAAAAAAAATAAAGAACTAAAGCATAAAATGCTCGATAATCATAATGCATTTTCATTTTCATTCTTTACATTATGCAAAGTTTGGAGAAGTATGAACTTTAAGATTCATTGAAACCCTAGTTGCCATTGAAGGAATGGCCAGTTTCGGTCTTCCATAGTTTTTGTCTTCTGTTATTTATTACACTCTCAAAAAATGTGACTTTGGTACACTATTTCTATCACTTCTTTGAATTCTAAAACATTTTCTGCTTATATTTTGAAGTTTTGGTATAAAAGTTTGTGAAGAAATATTACATTTCTATGTCTTCCATGTGTATGAATTATGGTTGTTTATCATAATTATATTTGTGCACTTGCATTTTTTAAATCTGATATTTTATTGGAAAATAATCTCCCTTCTTCTGCATTTTAATTCATGTAAAAATATACACTTTCAAGCCTCCATGTTTCCCAAATAAGTGAGAGTTATATCATAACTGTGACATAGTTTCAATGTTTGTTGAACAAAAACCTCATTATTTTTCCCTTGCTTTGATCTAACTTTAAGAAATGGGCTAAAATACAATATTTGGTGAGAATCAAGTACCTACAATATCAATGTTCAATTTTTGGAAAATTTTGTAAAAATGCGAAAGCATTGTATGCAAAACAAAAGCCGTCATATTGTTTGAAAATGTAAGAATATATACAATGATTGAAAATCAAAAGTCACCATAGCCATGAATTCAAAATGTATATGTGGCTGTAATAAAATCAATAATATTTAACTAAAACTATTCAAAACTAGGTGTTTAATTACCCCAACTTGTTAGGGTCATAACTTTTGACCTAGAGCTGAGAATTCAAAAATGCTTACATCGTTGGAAAGAAGAAATAAAAATCTAATTTCAGTCCCTAAAATAGCGAGCCTTCAACTGCCCAATTTTAGGGACTGATAAAAGTTTCAACTTGAAAAATTGAGAATAAGACCTTCAAAAAAGCTAATTAAAAAGACCTAGAATTCTTTTAAAGAAAAATATGAACAAAATAGTTTCAAAGATATGATCTTCTATATAATTTGGATCATTCCTACCCCATTAAGAGGAAAAGGGCCCCATTGCATCAATCTTCTAGAATTGATGAGGGAATTGTGCTCCAATTTGTTCCTTGGTTAACTTCTTGCCTTGATGAGAGAATTGACCATCTCAAACCACCCTATACAAAGGAATTTTTTGATTTCTCAAAGATTTCAGCATGACTTCAGTGACATGATCACACTCTAATGGAGTTGTAGTGGATGGATTCAATTTGGTAGCATGAATATGTTCAATAGATTGAGAGATGTCCAATAATGAAGGAAAATAAGGTCACAACAATTCTACATTAAAAACTGGATGCAATCCCAAAAAATGTGGCAAATCAAGTTCAAAATCATTCTCACCAACTTGTTTCTTAATGGTATATGGGTCATACCTAATAGGACGAAGCTTTCTATTAAGTCCTTGGAGGTGCTCTTTCTAAAGGTGTAGCCATACCTTGTCACCAATCTAGAAATGATGGAGAGTTCTATGTTGATCATGTCTTTCCTTATACTTCTTATTGCTCTACTTTAAAATATCATGAACATTTTGTTGTAACTGTTTGATCTTTTAATAATTTTTTTTTCTTTATCTACCTTCTTTCCAGTATTTAGTGGCTAACTAGATTGCAAGATGGGTAATAGTACATCTATAGGTGCCAATAGTTAGTACCCAATACAAGCCTCAGATGGATTGTGTCCTATAGTAGTGTGGAGTGCATAGTTGTAGCTATGTTGCACATAACGTAGGCTCTCATCCCATGTATGTGGGTGTTTGGAATGGTACATTTAAAGGATATGGATAAAAATTCTATTGACTACCTCTATTTGGCCATTTTTTTGAGGATGGAATGTTGTAGACTTTTTCAACTTTGTGTCCATTCTAGTCCATAGTGAAGACCAAAAATTATTGAGGAACTTGTTATCCTTGTCAAAAATAATGCTTTTTGGTAACCCAAAATGAAAATCATTTTTTTATAGGCCACTATGATAGCCATTTTAGAAAATATATTTACCACCACATATATACAATCATTTCCCCTTCTACTACTTGGAAGCCTAGACATAAAATCTATTGAAACAAATGCCATGGTTTATTAGGGATAGATAATGGTAGATAGAGACCCAATTTAGGATTTGAAGGGTTTCTAATTGCACGTGCAACACAATATTATATATATAAAATGATATCACATTTCATTTTTGGCCAATAGAAATACTTTTGGAGAATTTTAGTAATCTTACGATACTAAAAGGTCCTTCCACCCAGCTATAGTGTGCTTCCTATATAGGTTTCTCTCTTTCTTCATTGGGGACACATATGTGACCAATATGATAAAGTAACCCATCATGTATATAAAATTTAGGAACATACTTCCTTTCTAAGAATGCATTGTAAATTTCACAAAAATTAGGATCATTACCATATAGTTGAGCCCAAGTTTGTTTAATGGCCATAGAAATCCAACACCGTTAATGGTCAAGCCTATGATTGGAGGCCTACTCAAATAGTCTACTACTTTATTACCACTTCCTTTTTTATGACAAATGTTGAGGTAAAATTGTTGCAAATAAGCTGACCACCTTTGATGCCTATCATTCTAGAACTTCCCTTGTGTTTGTAAGAATTGAAAAGGTTTATGATATGTATGCATCATAGTTTCCTTTCCCAATATACAATGCTTCCATTATTTACAGGCCTGAATAATGGCATACAACTTCTTGCCATAGGTGGGATACCTTTGAACTGTATCGAAAAATGTCTCACTATGATATGCAATGGGGTGCCCGTGTTGCATGAGTACAGTGCTAGGAGCATAATCTAATGCATCTATTTCTACTTCAAATAATTGTTACAAATCTAGAAGGACCAATACTAGAGTTAAACATAGTCATAGTTTTAATTCCTCAAATGATTTTTGTTTTTCCTCTATCCACTAAATTTTTTCTTATGCTCCACCCCTGATAAATGTAAAAAAAAAAAAATACAAATCTATGATAGAAGTTAGCTAGACCCAAGAAATTGTGAAGTTCTGTGAATTTTTTAGGAGTTGGCCAATCTCTGATTATTTGTATCTTAGTAGGATCCACATGAACACCCTCTCTATGAATGACATACCTTAAGTACTGGATGCTTTACATACCAAAAGAGAACTTTTCTATGTTGGCATAGAGTTTATGTTTCTGCAAACTCAGGGGTACTTGTTTAACATATTGCAAATGTTCAAACCAAGACTTGCTAAAAATGAGGATATCATCCAAATAAACAACTACAAAAGAATCAGTGAATGGTCTAAGAACATCATTCATCAAACTCATAAGTGTAGTAGGAGCATTTATGAGGCCAAAAGACATAACCAAGCATTCAAAAAAACCTTCCTTGGACTTGAATCTAGTCTTCCATACATTCGTTGGATCAAGTGGTACTTGGTGATATCCATATTTCAAGTCAATTTTTATAAAGAACTTATCCCCCCTAAGTTGATCCATTAGATAAAAAATTCGAGTAATTTGATATTTATTTTTCATAGTAATTTTGTTAAGTTCCTTGTAATCAATACAAAGTCTCCATCTCCCATCTTTCTTTCTTGCCAAAAAAGTAGAAATGCCACATGGTGAAACACTTGGCCTAATGTGTCCCTTTTCAATTTGTTCTTGAATCTGTCTCTTAATTTCATCATTTTCCAAAACTAACCTCCTATTTACTGACTTGTGTGGTAATGGTGTTCCTTGAACTAAATAAATAGATTTCTTGACTTGACAGTGTGTTGGGACCCCTGCTAGCGATTTAAACACACTAAAATATTCTTTCAAAATTTTATCCATCTCTTTTTATTGGTCTATTGCTATAGCCACCTTAGTGTGTGTGTTAAGAACAAATGACTTTATTTTCTCAGAATGATTCACAAGGAGAACAAAAGTTCTAGTTTGAGATATTAAATGTTTACATTGTTTACCACTAATTAAAAAAGCAACTTGAGTTGGGCATACTTTTGGTATTTAATTTCTCTTTTCACCAAGTTTGATTGTGACACTACATGGTTTGGATTCATACACTCCATGCCTTTGATACATGTATGACTTCCCTAGAAAAACATCATATATATCTAAAAGTGCTACATCAAAAATTACTTCATCCTTGAATGGTTTGATTGAGTATGAGAGGCAATAATGCTGATTTATCTTATTGTCTTTCCCTTTATTAAACCATCCCATATAGTATGGTTGTGGGTGCCTTGTCATTTTAAAACTTAATCTCTTGGATGTCTCCATAGAAATTAAGTTCTTTTAGCTATCACTATAAACAATAAAATTTAGAGGCTTCCCATCAACCCACATCCATGAATGGAACAATCTCTCTTCATCTCATGTGGAACTACTTTCGCAGTTGTAAGTATGGCATATGCATCTGCTTCTATCACTGAGTCATTCTCATGTTTGTCAGAAGTTTCTATTAGTGTGTATTTAGGCTTAACTTCATCTCCACATATTTATGTCATCAAGTTCTTAATGTTTTGACACTCCTTTGTGTTATGGGTTGGGAACTTATGTATCTCACACCACATGCCCATATATGTTTGTGTCTTTTCAATAGCCCACTAGGTATTCTTGGGTGGATTTGAGGGAGGGTCCTTCCTCACTAGTTTTCCTCCAAATTTGTTACTTCCTTCACCCCTTGGCTTATTATTTGAAAAGTAATCTCTTTTTCCTTTGTATTTGAATTTTTCTTCAATTTTTGTATCATATTTGAAGGCAGTTACCAGTGTTTCAATATTCAAGAATTTCATTTCATTTTGAATATATCTATGAAGCACAATGAGATATTTCAAAATTTGACACTTCTTTGAATCTTCTATACCAAGTTTTGCAGAGAGTGCATGGATGTATTGGTGTAATATTGTATAGATTAGTCCCTCTTTTGTTGAAGCAATTTCCATTCTATATGTTTCTATTCATATATATGTTCATGAAAGTATGCTTCTTTTATGTATTCCACAAATTCTCCTCAATTGGGCTTGTTATTAGAGAGTATTTCCAACCCTTCTCCAACTTTGATTTCTTTATTCAATATTTTTTTTTCCTATGCTTGTTTGAAGAGGAAACTTGAAAACTTGAATGTTAAAATGCTGAAATGAAATCTATTGAGGATCAAACACCTATGGTAGAGTTACAACACAATATGAAGTTGATTTTAGATATTAATTTTTTTTTTAAAAAATGACATAAATCATTCCCCATTTGTTTTGATTATGGTGAGATGCATGTGAAAGAGGGTGGATAGCTCCAAACAAGGGTGGAGAGCTCCGAACATTGGTGGAGATTTCATTGTCATGCTCTTGTGATCACTGCATTTTTTTTGTGTCCTTATGATCTCTGTATTTTTTTTCCATGCCCTTGGTGGAGATTAGTGGAGATCTATGATTTTGTTGCCTTGCCCTTGTGATCTTTTCATTTTGTTATCATGCCCTTGTGATCTTCATGCCATTGCTTTGCAATTTCATTGCAATGTTGCACCCTTGTGATCTCTATTCCCTTTGCAAAACTACAACATTTGGCATCAAATTGTGACGGTGGTGTAATTTGTGGTGTTTGGGCCCAAATGTAGTAGTGCTTGCTTTGCAATTTTCTTCAAGGGGAGAAGAAGCACCTATGTAAATGTTCTTTTCCTTTCTTTCTAAACATGTATCTCTCTATATTTCACCTAGTAGGTGATTAGAGAAGCTTCTCTTTATGTATATGCATGTTACCCTTCCCCTTACCACTCCCCTTCAAATAGTGGGGTGGGGTGAGGTGGGATAGGGGTAGAGCTTACCCTACTATTCATACACACACACACACGCACATGTGTGTGTGTGTGTCTATATATGTATATATGTATCTATAGATAAGCTTCTATTTATGTATATGTATGTGTATATATACATACATGCACATACATATGTGTGTCTAAGTATGTATGTATGCATATATACATAGATCTCTATATTTATATACTTGCATGCATAGACACACACACACACACATATACACACACATACACAAACATGTATATATGTATATACATACATAAAAACATACATATACAAAGATCACAAGGGCACAACAACAAGATGCAAAGATACACACACACACATATGCACGTACACACGCACGCACGTGTGCACACACACACACACACACATGCATATGCAATTTTATCACTTTGGAAAACTATACTTGATCTTTACTTAATCACCAAGAGACAATATAATTTGTAAGTTGATAGGACTAGACTAGGGTAATATAGTTAATGAATAAAATTTTCAAGACATCCCTTTCTACACAAGAAATCCCTACTCACTAGGAACAAATTTCCTCATAACTTAACCTATCTTTCAAGGCTTGCTCATGAACTTGATACTTCATTTTGGCCTCCTCACTAGTTACTATTTTCTTGCAAGGGATGGAGGCTTTCCTTAGGGTTTCTTAGATTCATTTCCATCCATTTTCCAAACTTCTTTCATTAGGTTTCAATACAATCCCTTGGATTTCTTCAAAAGCCCCTTTTAGGACTACTAGCCCTTAATTAGCCCTCCAAACTAACTAAAATTTATTTTGTGCAAAAATTTCTTTAAGAAGTCTCCAAAAGGACCTCAAATCTTGATACCCTTTTCCAAGACCTTTGAGATTTCTAAGGTTTCTAACTCCCAACTTCTACTAGATTCCCTAATTCTATTTTTAAGGGTTTGCTAAGGTTTAATGGCCTTCTAGACTAGTTAGCCAACAAATCACTCTTGCTAACTTCCCAAGGAACTAGGAGACTTTTCCTTCCACATGTAGTGGCTTCACTCAGTTCCTAACTAGGTCATAATACCCATTCTTCATAAAAAGTATCACCCTTGCAATATTCACTCACTCCTTGCTCAATTTTTAGTTGAATACCTTCTAGTTTCACATAGGGCTTCCGAGGAATTGTTTTGGCCCTTCAATGCCAATATCATGCTTCTTTTCAAATATCCTATAGGATGTCTACTAGAAATCCTTAGGGTTTCATGAGGTTTCAACCATAGGGAATGCTAGTAGACATCTTTTTGTTCAAACTACCTAAGACAAGCCAACAAGCAACCTAATTATAGAAACATTTATTTCTCACACAAAATGGATTGAATGAAACTTTTACCAAAACCAAAAACTTAGAAAAAATAAAATAGAAAATATCTACCAACCAAAATTTGTACTCCAATCAAATAGCAATCAAAAACTCAGATTCTCCTTCAAACTATTATGCATCTGTTGATCTGCTATAGGATATTGTACAATGCCAAACTCTTGAACTGTACAAAAATTCTTTAGAGGTCTTTATATAACCATTTCACACCTAACTTAACCAAATTCAAAGAATTGGTAACCTCCTAGTAACCATTTTAACCAATCTTGCAATTTTGCAAGAAAAGTTGCACTTATTGCAAAATTATCAATATGCAATTTTTGCAATTTATCAATTTTGATTTGGTAAAAACATGCATGGAAGATATCTAGTCCATATTTTGACCATTCCCATGTCTACCTAACCTAACTTTCTTGTTTGACCCTCTAAAACAACTTTTTTTGCACTTTTTACCGAATTGACAACAAATGCAACTTTCCCAAAGAATTTCTTGTTTCCCAGACAAACTCATGATTTCCTTATTCCTAACTACTAGGTCTATGTCCCTTCTAGGCTCTTAAACCCATATTTACTTATTCTTAGGCTTCTTGGTCCTAGCCTAGGTGCTCTTGCACCATACTCCCCCAATGAGCTGAGAAGTCCTTCTAGGACTTTAAGAGAGAATGAGAAAAAGGTCAAAGCCCTTCTTCTTGAAATTTCCTTTTGCAACCCAAGTAGCCTTACTCTCTAGTTTGCCTTGCCACTTGACAAGATGCTTCATATAGGTCCTTTTCCTACTCACCTTGTGCACTTTGGAACTTAAATCTTCTCAGCTTGGGTAGGGTTGCTACAATGTCCTGCATGTTTGCATCCTTTGTTGGAGTGGAAAATGGAGTGGGATCTTTGTATGCTACTAGATCTACCACATTGAAAGTAGTGGAGATCCCCATATCTTTTGGTAGGTCCACTTGGTAGGCATTTTCCCCATACTTGGCTAGAATTTTACATTGCCCCACCTTCCTCATCTAAATTTTATGTGATTCACCTTTAGACAATCTATTCTTATTGAGATGAATCATAACACAATCTCCAACTTGAAACTGCACATCTCTCTTCTTGACATCTTCCCTATGCTTTATGGTTGTTATATTTTGTTCCAAACTATGCTTGACCGTGTCGTGAACCTCTTTCATTGAAAGAGTAATTTCCTCAGCTACTCTACTGACTTTTGCACCTACCTTCATATCCCTAAGATCCAAAATGCCTCTAGGATACACTCTATACACTACTTAAAAGGGACTCTTCCTAGTGGTTCTATTGATGGTATCATTGTAAGCATACTCTTCTTGTGTAATGATGTGGTCCCAACTTTGACCATATTCCTTGGTCAAACACCTTAAGAGGTTTCCCAAGCTCATGTTGACCACTTCTATCTGCCCATCCATTTGAATATGATAAATTAGTACCCAACTTATGCCAGAAAGTCTTCCAAAAAGGACTCATAAATTTGGTGTCCTTATTAGGCAATATGATAAGAGGAAATCCATGTATCCTTACCACCTCTTTGAAAAATAGATTAGAAATGGAAAATGGATCATGTGTTGTCTCTTACAAGGCACAAAATGAGCCATCTTGCTAAATCTGTCTATAGTGACATAGATATTATCAAAAAAATGTTTTTTTCTAGGTAGCCCCACCACAAAATCCATACTCAAACACTCCCAAGACCTTTAAGGAATGTGCAATGGTTGGTATAGCCTTAGATTAGTGGCAACTCCCTCAAGCCCCATTTGGTTGCAAGAATTGGTCAATGCAAAATTCAACTATGCTAGAATAAGCTCTCTTCTAAAATTCATGCATTCTAAAAATAAATATTGGAATATCATTTGGAGGTTTTTGGTTGTCCTGGAAGAGGAATCGGTAGATGACTATTCCGTGCTTGGTTGCATCAATAAAAATAGGAATTAGAATAAGTTTTTCTTAAAAAAAATCTTAATATGAATTTATAAAAAATATTTTTTTGTTAATTTTTTAAAAGTCAAATTAATTTACTACGCTCTTCATTATAAATTGACTTTATTAGTAAGAAAAGTATATCACAACCTTTATATTTCACTTAATACCAAGTTAAACGTGTTTCAAAGTTTAAATATTTAGACAAGGTATATCACAACCTTTAAATATATTTCACTTAATACCGAGTTAAATGTGTTTTAAAGTTTAAAAAGTTTAAATATTTAGACCTCGCTTATCCACAAATACATTTACTTGCTTAGCCCACACATTAATTTCCAAGTGAAAGCAACCCAAGTTTAATCAATTTTCTTTGTTATACCCATGTTTTTGGATCTTAAATTCATTGGATATAATTCTAGTTATTTTAAAATTATATTCAATATTGCATAAAATTCTTTCCATTATAAGCATGATATTTTAATATATATGTTTATTGTTAAACAAGTCAAAAGTTACAATTTTTAATTATAAATATTTAACAACATTAAAATTTTTTTTTATTACATTTGAAGAATTCAATTATAAATACTATTGTATGCATAAAAAATAGAAAAAATTATGTTAAATATAACTATCAATTTGAATATAATATCAAAACTAAAAATATTTTATTTTTGGGTAAGAATTGTCAATGACTAATAGCCTTAACCGTGTGTGAAGGAAAGTCCAAGGGAGATGCCAACTGTCTCTCCTTTTTGATGAACACAAACATTTTAGTTTTAAATTTAAAAAAAATTAAAATATACGATATTTGAACATAGTTTTATTTAGAAGGCTAAAGATAAGATTTATTTGTAAAGATAATTTTAACAAAAGTTTATAATAGATTTCAAGTATGATATTAGACATTTTATCATCGATAAAAATCCTTGTACAAATTATAGCTATGCATTTTTTTGCATATGTTCCCAACAAATAAATGCAATTAAAAGACAAAGAAGACATCACAAAAAGAAATTTTTTGCCTTCTGACTATTGCAACACTTGCACTCTACTCCATCATCACACACTATACTTGTTGTTTTTGCATCACTAGCCCATTCAAAGAATCCACATCCATTGTGTCCCTACAATAGAAAATCTTCATTAATTCCTAGTACAATAATTATTTATTCATTATGCTAATTTCTAAAAAAATGAGTAATGACCTTTTTCTTATTTGGGCAGCACCAAAATTTATGCCCAGGATTTTTGTGTGTTGGAGATTTTTAAAAAACAAGAGCTAGCACCACATCGACATTTTGGCACATTGATTAAAACCATCAACCGTGCAACATAAAAAATATATTAGTTATATAAAAATACACATACTATAATAAAAATCCTTTAAATCACTATACTAAATCTTTATAATCATTATTAAAAGCCTATTTAATTATCAATTTATATAGCTAAGTCATTCACAACAAAATACATCATTGCATCTATTTCAGTGGTGCAAAATTGAAATTCAATTGGATTGTTATATTGAGTGATATGAAATCCTAAAAATTGTAAGTATAAAATCTCCTACAATAGGTTTCTAAAAATGATCATCTATTTTACCAACTGACAACCCAGCCAGAACAATGTTTTCATAATTTGAATAGCAAATCTAAACTCTTGCACTTTTAAAAAAGCAATAAAAGTTATCTAAGTTTAGACATCAATAATAGTCAAATGGAAAGCAATCAAGCCATGTGTTATCATGACATCTATGCTAAAGTTTAGAATTGACTAAAACAAAGTGGAAAATAACCTCTAACAATGTTTGCATTAGGTGTTTCCAATATAAGAAAAAACATGACTAGAAAGAAGATAACAACATTGTGCACACCCAAAAAAAATGACATTGTCCAAATTAAGTCATTATCCATAGGAACCAAATAGCACAAGAGTTAAAGTGAAATGTTGATGCAGACATTAGTAATGTTGATGTAGATATTACTGTTGTAATAAATATTGAATAAAATATAAAAAATTCAATCTGAAAACTATTTTAGACACAAGAAGTAACTATGAGATGACCACTAATTCATTTTGGAGCAATTAGATGGCATCTCATTTTCATAGAATAGTTAGATGTCATGTCATTTTATGATGAATGCTTAGGCAAAGTGTATTATTTAGATGAGAAACATATAGTGTGAAACGTGCCACATGAAGGTGGGATTTAGTCTCATAGAATATAATCAGAGCGGCTCATCCTACAACACCTGGAGACCAAAACCTATGTCATCAATGAAAAAGGATAAATTTGGAGTGAAAATCCATGGATGGTGTAAGATAATAGGTTTTAGTGATATAAGCGAATGCTAATATAGTTGTGTGCATAGTACTTCATAGTCTAGTAAACATATTAGATTCCAAATATGGAATTAGGGTGCAACTGTAAATCATCCAATGTTTCAAAAAAATTTAATTGAGCTAGTAAAATAATTTGTTAATTTGTCACTATAAACTTTGTTATAAAATGTTCCAAAAATTGTATAAGATGTCCTAGATTACAATAGTTCAAACTAAAAATCCTAAAATGGAAAAGAAAACCAACCCTCAAAATTCTAGTCATGTAAGACACAGTGAAGAAGAGATTTTTGTAGCCTATTTCAGAGCCCAACAAACTAAGATCTGCTATGAACATTACATTCACATCTGAGGATGATGAATTGTGTTCAAATTGGTTAGGGAGGATTTCACAAGTGGTTACTGTCACGTGGTTTTTGTATGCCATGAGAGCTATGCCTATTACTAGAGGCAACAATGAGTTCAATGATACCATGTCTACCATCAATGAGCATACAATACTAGAGAAAGCTAACAATTAGAGCTAATGTTTTTTAGGACTAATTAAACTATATATTTGCAAACAAATGGTTGCTTGTAATCATACACAAACTACAGAACACAATTACATGTGGTCTAACTCAGGCTGACCATAGAAACAAGCATGTGCATAAACATTATCATTCATATAAACATCTTCAATATCAACTAGAGATTGAGTCAAGGATAAAAGTATACAATCACACTAAGAAATGAAAATATGTTTGCAGCTGAAAAAATCATAAGGCATGCATAAGGCATGCTATGGAGCAAACAAATATAAAGGTCAAGAAATGAAAATATATTTGTAACTAATAAAAATCATAATGCATGCATAAGGCATGCCATGAAGTAGTCAAATATAAAGGTCACTATAATTTGAAATAGTTTTAACAAAAACTCTAGAGTCCTCCATACTTAAGCTATATGTATTTAAATCTCTCCCCCTTGGTCATTCTCAAGAAGCCATTTTCTCTTTTGGTTTCAACCAAAAAATCATAGTAGGCCTTTATCATTAAATCTTCACTAATCCTAGAAATGCCTTTGAGGGCATCATATATATATATTTTCCAATAGATTCAGAATCCTCTTCATCTACTTTGACAATGTAAGGCTTTAACATGCCCTCATGGATCCTATTCATGGCTTCACAAATGGTATCCATCAAACCAACCATGGTCGCCTTCTTTCTCATTCCCTTCCTTGATGAAGATGGTGATATTCTTTGACTACCACTTGCACCTGTTTGGTTGGATTGAGCAAGGTCTTCACCCAAATGACTATCAACATCAATTGGTATACTGAAATCCCCAACATCATGAAGATTGATGGCCTCATCCATAATGTTCCCTTCCTCCATCTCTTGAGTCATGGCAGCTGTAGTACCTTCTGCCATGTCATTTCCCACAATGAAGGATAACTCATTATAGTATTGGAATGACTACCTTTTATACACTTTTTCATTTTTGAATTCTTTCCTCTACAAATAGGGAAACAATTGAAATGGTTAGTTGTCTTTCAATACTAAATTTACAAATATAAAGGTATAATTAAACAAAATGAATATTAAATACCATTTTACCTTCAACAACTCATTCCAAACACTTTCTTCAGCATCCACGCACTATGTACCTTCATTCCAAGGAAAGCCACTTGTATTTCTTAAAGCTTTCATTACTCTAAATCCCACTTTCCATGTTTTCAATTTATTCTTCAAATTATCCTTGGTTAGATTTTTCTTTAGCTCATCATTAAATCACCTTTCAATAGTAGTCCAAGCTTCCTTTTTGAAACCACCTTCACCTTTTTGACCTAGTTGTACTTTCTCTTGAAGCAACTCAAGGAATTTGTGCTCCATATCCCTAGTCCATAGCACCCTATTCATAAAAGGTGCATTGCTGACTTGTGTTTCTTGAGCCATACTAAGGGAAATTACAAAAATGGGTAAAAAATACTCAACCATATAATATTAGACCTTAATAATGTGTATGGAAAAATGAAGATGGTCAAATAAATAAACATAATACAAACCTGCACCAATCAATATGCATACAACCACATTATGTATCCAAAAAATTCAACATAGATTGCATCAAATATGAAAACTAAATATCATAAAGTACTCTTTTTGAACTTTAACATGAAATGATTCAGAGATTGTGTCTTGTGTTCTCTCTACAACTATTGTATAACTCCTTGGATTTATTCATCAAAAATTTAAGTACTTATATATAAAAGACATGAATTTACAATATTTCATAAAACTAAAACTATGCTTGCCAACTAATTTTAGTTCATTGACATTACCTCAAGGTTATTAATAGCTAACTAAAAATTAGGACATCAAATTGGAAAAAGGCCTATAGTTCTAGATTGCCACCTATTTATACTCCAATGGAGCCTAAACAACTCAAAAATAATTTAGTTGTGGCAAGGCTTGATATATTTTAACTTTGAGTGGTGCATAATTCTATATTGTTGTTATCTTATATCCTTTCCTCATCATATTGCTAAAAATCATGCATGATAGATTTTATTTCTTCTAGCTAATTGATTAGTGTTTTAGTAACATAATAATGGCTAAAGTTGGAAGGCAAAGAGGCTTACATTGGTTTATACTTTATATTTGAAATTATAAGGCATCAAATTATCTTTACATTGGTAAAAATGTAGAATCATCATGCTTGGCTGACATTTTTGGCCAAAAATAGTGAATCATATCAACTAAACAATGTTGTATTCTCATTATGTATTCCTTTGTTCCACTAGAATCATGAGTAGGTATTTGAGCTAATATTTCCTAGACACATCTATTCATGTTTGGTGTCAGATCTGATCTTTTGTACCAAGCTTAGATTAGTGGAAGAGTTTAAAACAACTTAGTAACTTATAACGTAATAAATTCTTGTCATTTTTGTATAAGGTGGACTGGTGGGGGAAAGTTTGTATTGAACTACAGATACCACACATCTCTTTTTAATCATTTGATCTCTTCCAAGAAAATAGTTGGCATATTAGGTCAATACTGTCAACAATGAATATTCATAATCATGAGAAACTAGATTGTTAAAAGCCTCTCCAACATGATTTTGTGCCTATGCACTGAAAAAGTGGGTTGCAATATGAATATGCATTAAAGATGTAATGTGAAGTGCATTGTGCTAGCATTGAATGTATCTACATTTGGTTTGATAAAAATTTGGAAAGATGGATAACCTACAGGTAAGTTTAACAAAATCAATATTCAATAGGGAAAAATCATAACCTACAAGCTCTAGTCTTCAATTCAAATGCACATTAAAATTAAGCTTAACCCCTCAACAATAATATACATTTTACAGAGTTAGAGAAGCTCAAGAAATTGAGTTTTAAGAGAGAAGAATAACATAAATGCTGATGCTACAAATAAGTTGGATATGGCTACAATGATCTCACTCTGGCGATGCTCTCACTTATGTAAATACTTTACTTCTCCACTTTCCACCATCAATTTGGAGGCTCCCAAATGTTGTGCGGTTGATTTTGATGTTATAAGCTGATCAAATGCTAGGAATATCAATTGCTGCATTGTCATAGAATACTCTTTTAACTTATTGTTGTAATCACCTAAAAATGGTCATCTAGACTATTAGCCCCCTTCTCAGCATTTTGGCTAAATTAATTTAATCATTTGTCTAGACCAAATTGCTAATAATCAATTTATTTGATTATAACCTATAGTTTGACTATGCTATCCTAAGTTCATTATTTGATTAAAAGAACATGTCCCCTTTTAATTAAGTAAAACACCCCATTCTTCTAACCCACTTAAAGTGCACACATAAAGTCCTTTTTCTATTTTACAAATAAAAGAAAAGGATTGTGAGACTTTTGTCTTATGTGACAAGTCAACTTATATTCTATTGGTTGACTTGTGTGTGCACATGGATCACTCCTCTTTTCGAATTCCACCGTTGATCATCCATCATCTTCATCTTGATCTCTACCATCCATAAAACTTTAAAAGGGAGAGAGCTTTCCCCCTCAATCCATCTATCATTTGAATATTGTTATGCTATAGGTTTTCTAACAGATTTCTTTGGAGCTTCGTGGAGAACTTCTCTTTCTTGTCTACATTCTCTCATCCATGGCATTCTAGCTTAGCTTAGCTTTCATTTTTACATGTAGCTAAAATCATATAGTCTAATAGTTGGATTGCAACACTCTCATACATGCTTAGCATAGCTACACTTTACATTTCATTCTAGCTTAATCTTCATTTGCATTGCATCCTTGAGGAACTCCTTGGGACATTTGCATTCTTGCATCTTGTCTTTGGAACCTCCCATTGCATGGTTTACTAGCAAGAAGAGTATCTCTAAGGCTCATATGAGAGCTTTTTTATTCTTGAAATATACTCTCTTGCACTCCGTGGATAGGGATATCTAAACCGGCATCCAAGCATTCCAAACTCATGGAATCGTTTGGATAGAAGGGTTTAGAGTGTGACACAATTCGAGTGTACAATTGTCACTAGTGTTTTCAATTAAACATGATGATAAAAACTATTGACCTTGATGCTAACAAGTTTTATAGTCCATCCTCAAAATCTTGAATACTCAAGGTTGATTTTTGGCTTCATGAGCTCTAAAATATGTTGAGTTACTTCAACTACAATGGCACTCTCATATGAGAAATTTTCCTTAATTTATTTAATATGCTTGATAGAGATGGACTAAGTGACATCATTTTTGTAGATTGGTTTCTTGCATATTGGGTAAATAGTAAAGCTCTTCTGTTAGAAATTGTGATAAAATTCAAACCAATGTTCACAAGGACCATGAAATTCTGCACTAGGGACCATGAAACTCTTCTCTAGTGTGTTTTTCTTAAGAACCTTTGAGCATTAGCAATGAAGAGTGTGTTATTCTTAAGAACCTTTGAGAATTAGCAATCCTATCATACATCTTATCATGGAATAGTACATTTGGAAATGTGCACAATGTTCTATATTTTCCAAATATGATAAGTCTAACTCGTATGCATTGATTTCTTATTACTAATTTCTTTTGATTATGCATCTCTTTGATTAAAAAAGTAAATATGAAGATACAACCAATATTAGTTTAGCATTACATTATGAATGTACTTAAAGACATCACTACCACCTATATACATATATAAAATACTTTCACTTTACACTCTAACAAAACTAGCAACACCTATTTACATGTAAACAATAATCCTAACTCATGCTTCCAATGTATGCACAAGGGTACAAACCAAAACTTAACAAAAAAAATCATATCCAAAACCTAGAACTCTAAGGTGACAGGAAACATTGCCAAAAAACACACTAGTATATGAAAGAAGGATAGCTTCTCACAAGGACACTGAGGATTACTAAACGTGGGTGGAACATGTAGTCAAATATACACAATACTCTTCTCTTCACCCATTTACAAAATGATTGGAAATGAATTATGTCAACATGGTAATCTCCTCCTTTCATAGAGTACCTAAACATGATATGCTTAAAAACACATTTTATAACACAGGTAAAGGACCATGCATTCAAAGGAAAAAATGTGCAAAATAAGGATACCTATATTTTGTATTGCTCAAGCTAAGTTTTCTTAAAGTAATGGGGGAAATAGTCTAATAGGTTTCCCCATTTCAATAAAAAATAGTGTTTGGGTATTGGAGAATGGGAAGTTGAGTCATGGATAATCTAATCTCTACTCTCTTATCTCTACATTAGGATCAAAATTCAATTAGACCTAGTTGAGAAAGAAAATGTGGAAAAAGAGAATAAAAGCTACTAGCATTGCAGATTGCAACACTAATTAATGAATTAGAGCACTAAAAGTATAGTTAGAAATTAGATTTAAAATACTACATAAGATGTTTTGAGACCACAATATGCATTGAAGATGGCCAAATAAATGAATATCATACAAACTTACACCAATCAATATACATACAACCACATTTTGTATCCAAAAAGTCAACATAGATTGCATCAAATATGAAAACTCAATAACATTGAAGACACCAGCCACAAGACAATAGCGTATGCATTGAATTACAAATCAAAGAAATGAATATCATACAAACTCACACTACTCAATATACTTACAACCACATTATAACGATGATGAAAATATCACATATAATTCATTCATTTGAAATAACACATAAGTGTCAATATATATATCAAAAATATCTGCCAACATATATTCTACAATAAAATGTAATTTTCTAACTACAACTAAGCCCGTGCTATATAATCTTCCCACATCCTTCGAGCTATTTGATCTCGAAAGTTTCCCCAATCATCTCTATCTTGCTGAGTCATCCTATATTTCTCAAGTATGGGTACATTTATCCCATCACACTCATCCTCTTCAGTTTCAAATTCACAAGGAATGTTGTCCACTATCATAATAAAGTTGTGCAAGATGCAATATGCTAATACAATCTTAGTCTATGTCATGATTTAATACAATGTTGTATGCTTGAAGATAGGAAAACATTACTTCAGAATGCCAAATGTATGCTATATTGTATTCCAAAGTGAGGGGTGTCATTGATTAAATAGCTCTTGTGGAGAGTTAATTAGATTTGGTCTACAAAACTCCTTTCGATTGTAGCATGTACACCGTTAAGGGGTGATAATTCCAGTTACATTTAGATATCCCACATTAATCAAATAAAATTTACCTACACAAATGTACCAAAATTATATTGATATAACCTTGACACGTCTCTCATAAAATCAAAGGAACTAAACATTAACAAGTTGATTGCACATACTGGGGGGAACTACTAATGGATATGATTTGCACAAAGCAAAAGCAAGAACATGACTATCTATTGTAGACCCTTCCCAACTAGCAAGAATGTATTAAAACTTATAATCAAAGGAACACACACCCATAACATTTTGTGATAGGTTGCCTTTTCTATCATGAGATTTAGATTGGTTATCAACATCAATAGTAATCAGTATATGGGTCCCATCTATTGCTCCAATACAATCCAACAAATTGTGAATTTACATTAAAAAACATATTATTAGGAGTAATAATCAAAATAAAAAATATATGGCAATAGGATATGTACCTTGAAGTAGGGATCAAAATGATCCTTCCCAAGAATTTGAGGAGTGTTTGGCTCAATGGGCAACATATAGTTAGCATGGAGTGCTAAGATGGCCCTCAAGACCTTGCGGAAGTATCTATTAATTGTCTCTCCTGAGTGACCAAAATTATGAACAATCTTTCAATTCCTCAAATTGTGCCCAAGTGTGTGGAGGAACATCACTAGTTGTTCTTCTAAAGTGATGTTGCAAGAATCTTCAATGATTCCTTTCTACCTAAGAATAGTGGATAGATGAAAGAAGGTTATTCTAGTCATACAAAGTTGATCATGGCAATTAGTCTCATTTGAATGAATAATACTCTTATAAAATTGGATTTCATCTCTTCTGCGCTTATGCCTCTCTCTTCTTGCTTCTTGTGCAAATTTCACAATGGATATTGCAAAGGAAACAAGAGTAGCTACAAGTGCAAGCATGATTCTAGTCCTCCTACCAATGAGACCATGAATCCTTGGATCATTAGTAAGATCCATCAATGATCTAGATAAAAATCAGTACCAAAGATGAGGAGAGTGAAATCTGAAACAAAAATTAGTTTGCTAACATGAATATTAACCTTTAAATTATAAGCTTTCCTTATACATTTTAATAGGTTATAGAAGTTATTATTATATTTAGAAGGCAACTTTGTATACACCCAACTTTCTATTATATTAATGAAACTAAAGGTCAGTAGTGGATGTGCAACAATATAGTGACATAGAACTCAAACAATACCATAAAACAACTAACTACATACCTTACATTAAGATTCACCTTGCATAACTATTAGTTAGTTCACCTCTAGACCTAATCATGTAGCAAGTGAGGCCTAGTCCAGCTGTGGAAGGATTTGAGTTCTTATGGCTAAAGTATTGGATTGTCTAATTAAGCAACCATGTTAACAATTATCATTGGAAGGGCATTATCATCCATTGAAATGTCAAACTAGCTAGACATTCTCAGTTCACAAATGAGGCCTTAAGGTAAAAGTACAAAGTTGTGTCACCTTTTGGGCCAACTTATCAGAACGAATGAATTTGAGTATTTCTATCTAAAAATTATTTTTTTTCAAACATATGATCTACATAAATTTATTCTAGCTAAGTTATATATGGTCTCACACTTTTCCAATTGGAAATGTCTATTAAATGCATGTTTTATACTAGTTTGTATCCAATTACTCAAGTAATAAAATTATTTTAGAAAAATGGTGTTTCAATAACTCTTAATATTTTTTATGATATTTTTTTAATAACATATAAACACTATTTTATGGAGCTCAAAGTCAAAAATATTTTTTTTGATTAGTAAGAGGTCGAATCCAAGATTAATTATTATGTTTTGTTATTAATTATTATTTTAGTAAGCATGGGTAGATTTGAACCCAAGACCTCTTCAATAAGAGGCTCACAAGTTACTATTGCATTGTAGACTCTTGCTTGCTCAAAGTCAAGAATATTCTCATATAGTGTTTATAGTGTTTTAATTAGATATAGTATACTATAATTAAAAAATTCTACAAGCACATATTTTAACACTCCAAAAGATGTCAATTTTTAGAAAGAAAAAATATTAAATATTATCAAAAAAATTAAAAAAATATATTACGTTCTAGAGGAGAGAGTCCTCTTCTAGAATCTATAATTTTTATTCTGGTTAGAATAGATTTGTTTTGAAAAATGTGGTAGGAGATGAAAACTATCGATTTCAGGTGATTTGAAATTTGAGTCATTATAAAAGATAAAATATAGGTCTAAAACTAGTTTTTATTTTTTATTATTCTAGCTATATATGTTATCTATAACATAGTCTAAGATCAAAGGGAAATATGTTTATTTCCATATAGTTTTGTGGTAGGAACTAGACTCCTAATTTTTAGCATTTTTCAGCAACTAAAAAATCACCTATAAAAATTAGGAAAATAGATCAATTCCTATTCCAAATAATTATTAAAATTTAGAATAGTAAACTTCTTCCATTTCTACACATTTCATTAGTTTACTTCATTTTCAAATTCTAAATGATAATACTAGTTTTGTATCATTGAAATTGAACAATTATACTTTTGTTAGCCTTTTCCTTTACAAAAGGGTGAAACATGTTTGTGCTTTTACCCCTCAAGATTCCAAAGAAAATAGTAGATGAAGCAATGAAAATTAAAGCAGGTCTAAAATGCTATTAATATCACAATCTCAAGTTGGTCAAATGCTCTACGCTACAATAGTAATCTACATTTGTATTAAGAGCAAGTGACTCAATTATATGTAGCCACAAATGACAGTAATGAAATGCCAATAGTATATACTATATATAGGCTATGTAATAAAACATGCATATTATCACAAAAGTAGACTAGATATAAATTTGTGGTTTGAGGTACAATAAATAATGACATACCCATCAACCCCATTTTGGGACCTCAACTCCTAATGCAAACACAATTCATTAACATATTCAATTACATAATTCATAATTTGAGTGATTTGACATAAGATTTGATTATAAGGCATTTTGGAAGGTCTTGAGAATAGTTTGGCCCTTGTTTTGTGATGGGAACACTTGAGAGGACTATGACACCTAGCTCTAGTGTCCAACCATTTTAAGCTAGATACATTGATGGTAGTTTAAACATATTGATTGAGATGTTGATTGTCT
The DNA here is from genome assembly GCA_028749045.1 of Cupressus sempervirens. Classification (NCBI taxonomy): domain Eukaryota; kingdom Viridiplantae; phylum Streptophyta; class Pinopsida; order Cupressales; family Cupressaceae; genus Cupressus; species Cupressus sempervirens. The sequence goes on along the minus strand of CM053793.1, from coordinate 425,490,111 downwards.
AATATAGTATGTCTCACTAATGTGTACAAGTATTCTTTCATAATCTAAGTCCATTGTTTTTAAGCAATTACATCAGGTAACAATGTGTACACATGTAGTAATCCTATAATCAACCACATAATGTTATAAGCATCAACCATAAGGAAGAAAAAGGAATACAATCAGCATTATTATAATACATAAATCAAACCAGTAAGTCATTAGAAAGCATTACGAATATACCTTCAGAAATATCATGTAAAAATATGAAATAGAAGACAATAAAGTAGACCCAAGGGTCATGGTAAATAGTAGAGTTATAATCAGATCATCAGCAAGCATTATGTCTAGTAATCTCATTCAATCAAGTTATAAATGTCAGACAAAGGTCAAGATGTGACTAAGCATAATATTTTCTTTTTGGAATGCAAGTTCAGTAAGCAAGTGGTTGAATCTTCTCTTTTCAATAGCATAATTTCTCTACCTATGCAAATATGCTACAAAGAGATCAAGATTGTTCATACATTACCCAAGACATAACCACAAATGAAGTTCAATGTTGAATTTGGTAGTAAAAGATGACATTTCTATCTTAAAGCATCTTTGGAAGGAAAATAAAATAAAAGTAATGAGATTCTTGAAAGAAGGGCAAAAAGTTGACCCAATTACACTTTGAAACCTTGTGGCCTCGAGTACATATATTCTAATACACGACACTATATTTGTGACCATATGAAAGCATCATGCATCTAAGATGTCATCCTAAGCCATAGAAATATCCCCTATTCTTTAATTTGCATCAATGAAGTGACACCTGATATATCAACATAGAAGATAATAACTTCTCTGCATCAACATCAATCAAGTGCATAATTTTCAAGTGAATTTTTGCTACTACAATCACTACCAAACCCAAACATAATAAATATGATAAATAGTAACAAAACATACATCTACATAAGTATAAAGCATACATACATTTAGGTTTATGGATTTACACTATCCAACAACATTTTCTAATTAGTTATGTCTTCTTATTTGATATGGAAAACAAAGAATTTTGAAACAATAGGACCCTAGATCGATTTGCCATGAGTGCAAACCCTAGATTAAGAAAATGGGTTTTTACTACACACTTTGTCTATGCATTCACATATGTTAAAATAGCAACCTCAATCTATGTTTTCAATTTGAAAAAATGAAAAATGTCACAAATAGAAAAATTTGCAAATTTTCTTTGGGGACTTCTTAAACAAGGAGGTCAAAAAACTAGTTTCAACATTCATATATCAAAAACCCTCATTTTCATAACCCAAGGGTTCATATTAGACGAAATGGAAAGATGTGTATTGAATGTGTGGGGAAAACAGTGAAAATCGGGAAAGTGGGGAAAGTAGGGAAATCTTTAGTAGACAAGAAATTGTACAAAATGTGTGGGGAAAATAGTGAGGACATACCTACAAAGAAAATCCATAGAAAAATCTCAGACTAATATAAAAAAAATTAAAAACCAAATAATGGAGAAAATTTTAAAAATTTGAGTGAATGCAAACTCATCGTTTGGGAACTACAATTTTTAAGGCAGGAAGGCCTGGACACTTGGTAGGAATTCTTTGATTTTGCTAAATTCTCAAAATAAAGGGAAAAAATTACTTCCCGAGGGTTTCTAACTTTAAATATTTTTCTTTTTTACCCCTATACATATTTCCTCTATAAATACCTTATGTTAACATTATTGCCATTTCAATTCAATAATTAGGGCATGTTTTGTTACAACCATAAAGCAAATTGAAGGTAAAAATTTACCTAGTGTTTTAGATATGCTCCCTTTTCTCGCTAAAATATGTAGTGTGTTTTGCGATTTGGCGACACAAGAAAAGTCTTGCCAAAAAGTACAAAACCCAAAATCCATTAGATGCAAAAAATATAAAATCCAAGAAATTGAAAGGGCTTCGCTTCATATCAAGCAAAGATTGGTACATGCTATTAAGGGCGTACAAGGCTGGTTCTCTCAAATGCTCAACGTGCTCAGAAGGGAAAATCATTGCATCAATGGCTCTCTCAAATGTTCAAATAGATGGAAAATTGTTGCATCGAGTGGCAAAATGAATAGATGGAAAATCACATCAAGTGGAAAAATGAAATGGGAGTAAACTCATGGACCTGACAAGAAATAATATTTGCTTTACTAAAAAGTGGAATAAGAATAGACTATTCTTATTCCAACTTTTTCTAAGAACTCCCTTATGCCCATTTTAGGGTAAAATGAGGAGAGGGGGATTCTTATTCCACTTTTATTTTTTGCACACAAACACTAAATTGGCAAATTCCAGTATATAACTTTTCCTATTCCACTCTAATTCTTGCAACCAAATAGGGCCTTAGCTTTTTGATAAACAATGCAACATTCCACATACCTCTTTACATCCCTACTCAAGGTAGGCCAGTAATAGAATCTCTGCACGAAATCTTTTATTTTATGAATGGAAAAATGTCCACTTAAAGCACCATTATGATTTTCTTGTATGTGGCTCTCCTTGATAGAGCCCCTAGGCATACAAAGTTGATTACCCTTGAACAAGAGGCCCTCCTGCAAAGTAAAATCAGGTCATTTATGATGAAAATGGTTAGCATAATCCATACACACCTTGTAATGTTGAGAAAAGTCTGGATCATCAGGATACAAATCTTTAAAGCTTTCAATTCCCACACTTCTAATCTAAACTTCGTGTACAACCAACAAGCTATGGCTAAGTGCATCAACAACCCTATTTGCAATGCCCTTTTTATGTTTTATGGTGAATGTGTAGGGTTGAATGTACTCAACCCACTTCATGTGTTTGTGGCTCAACATGTGTTGGGAATTGAGAAAGCTTAGGGCTTGATTATCATAAAATACCACAAATTCTTTAGGAAATAGATAATGCCTCCATTTCATCAAAGCTTGGACCAAGGCATACAAATCAAGGTCATAGGAAGAATACTTTCTCTTGGCTTCATTTATTTTTTCACTATGAAAGGCAATTTGCTTACCCTCCTAGCTAAGTAGTGGTCCAATAAAAAGGTTACTGGAATCACACACAATAGTAAACAACTTCTCAAAACTAGGTAGAACCAAAATAGATTAGGTGGTAATTTGGTGTTTTAATTCCTCAAAGTTTCTTTTAGCTTCATCAATCAATTTAAACTTAGCTCTAATCCCACCTTTTATAGTCTCTAGCAATGGTGCACAAATATGGCTAGAATGTTTAATGAAATTCCTATAGAATTTGGCTAATCAATAGAAGTTCCTTACCTCTGATGCATATTTGGGTGTTGGCCATCTAATTATAGCCTCCACCTTGCTAGGATCCATCTTGAGATGCCCTTGTGAGATGACAAAGCCCAAGTAGACCAACTCATCCTTCATAAAATCACACTTTTCCAAGTTGATGGTGTGTTGAGCATCAGATGACCTTTTCAAAACTAGACTTAGGCACCTTAAATGTCCTTCCTTTGTACTACTAAAAATTAAGATATCATCAAGGTAAATTATAACAAACATACCCAAGTAATCAGCAAACACTTCATTCACAAGTCTCATGAATGTGGAGGGGGCATTTGACAAACCAAAGGGCATCACTAGCCACTCATATAACCCTTCAATAGTCTTAAAAGCTATCTTCCATCATCTCCCTCATTAATCCTTATTTGATGATAGCCACTCTTAAGTCAATCTTAGTGAAATAAGTCTTCAATTCTTGGGATTGGAAATCTGTACCTGATAGTTATTTTTTTGATTGCTCTTGAATCTCTACACATACTCCAAGTACCTCCCTTCTTTGGCACCAAAATAGTTGGTATTGCACATGGAATTACACTTTTCCTTATTAAACTGTGGTCCAATGACACCTGCACTTGCTTGGTAATTTCTTCATGTTGGCTTGGTGTCATTTTATAAGTTGCTTTGTTAGGTAAGACTACTCTAGGGATGAAGTCTATCTAATGGCTAATAGCTCTCTTAGGTGGAAATGTGTTCTCTCCACTACCTATAATGTCCTCAAATTGATTCAACAGTTCCTACACTTCCCTAGGTAACAATGATCTAATTGTGCTCTTTGTATTTTGGGGTTTGACAAAAATAGCATACCTAGTGTATTCTCCTTCTCTCATAGTGTGAAGGAACTCCTTCTCACCTACCATGAGTCCATTAAGTTTGAACTTTGTGTTGCTCTCCCCTTCCAAAAAGGATTGAATAGTGTAAGATTCTTCACCTTTCTTAAACTTGTAGATATTCTTCCTGCCATCATATTGTGCCTTTCTATCATATTTCCATGACCTCCCTAAAAGCAGATGACATGTATCCATGGGAAGTATATCAAAAATCACTCTATCCTTATACCTTCCAATATTAAAGTTTATCGATGCTTTTTCTTTCACCTCTACATGCTGACCCTTATTTAGCCATGTGACCCTATAAGGATTGTTATGATGTAGCTTCTTAAGTTTTATCTTATCTACTGCCTCTTTTGACACTATATTATTAGTAGAACTAGAGTCAATGATAACCTTACATACCTTGTTTTGTACATTGGTTTTGACCCTAAATAGGGTTCTCCTTTGACTTGGCTCCTCCTTTATGGGATATCTAATAAGTGTCCTCCTAAACATCATATTTTCTCCTTCTTCTGAATCCAATGGGAGATTTGCTTCCCTCTTACCTTCTCCATCTTGTTGAGCATAAGACACCTTCCTTTCTCTTGATGAATAAGTCTTCTCTGGAAACCTAGAAGAAGGATGCCCCAATTCATTGTAGGTATAACACTTAATGGTAGTAAAATATGAATGTCCTCTTCCTTAACTGTTACTTCTACCCCTAAAACTATTACTACACTTTCCTCTTTGATTGAATCCTCCTCATGTGTTGTTTAAACCACTTGCTTCATTCTCTTTACTATTCCCTTCAGGTCTAGTTATTTTTCCTCTTCCACCACCAAAGTTCCCTCTTTGGTTTCTTTATTCTCTTCCTTTACCTCTAGTTCTATTACTAAAGTCTTTTTTCTTCTTTAGCTTTCCTCAACCTTAAGTGCTAGTTGATAATGCTTTTTTACTATATTAGGAGTCCACAGCTAAATCTCCTCTTGAAAATTCCACCTTAGGCTATTGAAATAACTTCTACCTTAATGCTTTCAGCTTCTTGCACCTTGGATCTAAGGCATAACTTGTAGAATGCTTTAATATAGCTTTCCACATCATTCTCTCTTTCCTTGAGGCTCTGCCTTTTAGTATGCATTTGCACTTCAAAGTCTTTTGGATGGTAGGTTTTTAATATTTTTTTGACCATATTCTTCCAATTGGCATATGTATTTCTACCCTCTTTCTCCCTTTCATCTTGAATAAACTTCCACCATGTGAGAGCTACTTCTCTCATCCTTGCCTTTTCTACTTTCACTTTTTGGGCTTTTGTGACATTCTCACTTTCAAAGTAATTTTCCATGCCTTCCAACCATTCTAGGACATGATCTGTATCCATCTTTCGATTGAAAAGTGGCATTCCTTCCAATTCTTTCTAATTCAATGATTTTATGGCTCTAAGAAATGGTTCCTTTGCTATGTTAGGATTAGGTGTGGGTGCCTCTTCTTCATTAGACACCTTCTGCTAACTCTTGCTATTTTTCTCCTATTGGTCATTGCTTCAATCTTAAGAGCTTCCCTCTCAAGTGTATTCTTCAAGGCTCTTACCCTAGCCTTCAACTCTACATTTTCCTCATCCTATTATTAAACCTTCATAGTGAACTCTAAATTTTTCACTATGGTGGACCCTATGGGAGTTTCTCCTTCACTGCCAGACATGCACTGCTGTTCCCAAAATCAAATTTGGGCTCTGATACCAATTTGATAGGAGTAGGGTAGGGTATTTTAGTTATTGGATAAACCTTTCAAGATATCCCTTCTTACACAAGATATCCCTAATTGACTATGAATAACTTTTCCACCTATCTTTCAAGGCTTGTTCATGACTTGATACTTCATTTTGGCCTCCTCACTAGTTATTATGTTCTTGAAAGAGATTTAGGCTTTACTTAGGGTGTCTTGGATTCATTTCCATCCATTTTCCACACTTCTTTCATTAGGTTTCAACATAATCCCTTGGATTTCTTCAAAAAAACCCTTTTAGGAATACTAGCCCTCAATTAGCCCTCCAAATTGACTAAAATGGATTTTGTGCAAAACTCTCTATAAGAAGTATCCAAAATGACTTCATATCTTGATACCATTTTCCTAGACCTTTGATATTTCTAAGGTTTCTAACTCCCAACTTCTAATTGATGTCCTAACCCTATTTTTAAGAATTTGCTAGGGTTTAATGGCCTTCTAGACTAGTTAGCAAACAAATCACTCTTGCTAACTTCCCAAAGACATAATAGACTTGTCCTTCCACATGTAGTGATTTCATTCAATTCCTGACTAGTTCATAACACTCATTCTTCACAAAAAGTATTGCCCTTGCAAGATTCACTCACTCCTTCGCTCAATTTCTAGCCGAATACCTTTTGGTTTTTCCTAGGGCTTCCAAAAATTGGCTTGGCCCTTTAGTGCTGATCCCATGATTCTTTCCACATATCCTATAGGATGTCTACTAGTATTTCTTAGGGTTTCAATAGGTTTCAAGCATAAGGGATGCTGGTAGACATCTTTTACTTCAGACTGCCCAAGCCAAGCAATCAAGTAACTTGATTACAAAAACATTTATTTCTCACACAAAATGGATTGAATGGAACTCCTAAAAAAACCAAAAACTTAGAAAAAACATAATAGAAACTATCTAGCAAACAAAATTCATACTCCAATCACATAGCAATCAAAAACTCAGGTTCTTCTTCAAACTGTTATGCATTTGTTGATCTACTATAGGATGTCGTACAATGCCAAACTTTTGAACCATACAAAAAATTATTTAGAGGGCTTAATATACCTATTTTACACCTAACTCAACAAATTTCCAAGTGTTAGTAACCTCCCAATAACTGTTTTAACCAATATTGTAATTTTCCAAGAAATGTTGCACTTTTTGCAAAATTGACAATTTTTTCATTTTAGCAATTTTAACTTGGTAATGCCATACCATATGACTCCAAAATATTCATGGAAGAAATATAGGCCATATCTTGACCATTTACATGTCTACCCAACCTAATTTTCTTATTTTTCCCTCTAAAAATACCTTTTTGCACTTTTTACGTAATTGACAACAAATGCAACTTTCCTAAAGAATTACTTGTTTCCCACACAAACTCATGACTTTATTATTCCTAACTACTAGGTCTATGTCCCATCCAGGCTCTTAGACCCTTATTTTCTTCTTCTTAGGCTTCTTGGACTGAACCTAGGTGCTCCTACACCATAAGTATAGATTTCTACATACTTAGTTTGGTATGAATAGTTTTAGTTGAATTTGTCTGAGGAGAGTGAGCCTACTCATGATGATAATGAGTCCATGTATTGCATCTTTAGAGGAGAGAGCATTACATAAGATTCAATTTTGTTTGTGGATATGGGATGATTCATTTGTGATGCCAATATATCCTCCTCCATATTGAATATCTATATCATCAATTTTCTAGATACAAATCACTGGACTTGGTCTTTTGAAATGGTGGGACTAAGATATTAACCTAAAAAAAGGGTTGTGTGCTATGGTAGGGTAGGAGGAAGATGGTTGTGTGAATGGTTAATCAAGCAAGTTGCCAAAAATTAGGGTGTCAGTTGCAAGTAGTTTCATTAATTTGATAAGGGAATCAACTTTGAAAGCAAGATGATCAAAATTGGTATGTCCATACTTATGATAGATGTCTCTATCTTATAACAGAAAATTACTTCAAAAGACAAGTTAAAAAATATTAAATATATGGAAAATCAGAAGAACATTTATGAATAATATTTTTGAAGGACAAAATATAATTTAGTGTAAAAATCCATGAGCTATGTGGCTCGACATTATGGCTATTCCACTTTCCAGTAGTGGAAACTCTTCATGTTAAATATGAAGATCTTGAAATTAAAAAATAACTATCAAAGATCTATATTTTTCTTTTAGTGATAACAAATATACAGTCTAATTTTAATAAAAATAATAGTCTTAAATGTATATGATTAAATAAAATAAACAAGAGTATTAGCTGTAGTTGTAGAATTCTAGTATTACTGATTATGTTAAACAAAATATTCAATAAAACAAGTATGAAGTAACATAAATGGATCATCTACTCAATCCTATTATGACTTAATGTGCATGCATCTGATCATTACTTGGATGATATTATGTACGAGATCTTTACTCAATCACCAAGAAATAATATAATTTGTAAGTACAAATTTTTGCATGCGTAGTTTGGTATGATTAAATTCAACTAAATGCAAGGATAATTGCTTGTGTGAATTCAAAACATGAATTTTTAATTTAAGTTAGCACAAGTACTATGCAAGTGTGTATGTATGCATGTAAAGCAATTCACATAATGAATTAATTTATATACATACATGCACATATGCATACAATCATCATAATTAGGTATCCTTGAATCTAAACAAAGCTATTATATATGAACAAGAGATACATGTTTAGAAGGAAAAGAAAAGAATGTTTACATAGGTACCTCTTCTTCCCTTAAAGAAAATCATAGAGAAAGGGCATGTACATCACAAGGGAATGATAAAAAAATCCTAGTTTTTCACTAATCTCCACCAATGTTCAAAGCTCTCCACCCTCATTTGAAGCTTCCCACCCTATTTTGCCCACAACTCTCCACAATCAATCAAAACAAATGGGGAATTATTAATGTCATCTTTTCTTTTCTTTTTTTATTTATAATCCATAATCCATAATCCACAAGGTCTCTTTTTATACAGATACATACATACATACATGAAAAAACAATGTACTTTCTAAGAGTTTACAATTGTTCAAAAAAATTAATGTTTTATAAGAAAATGCATTTGAATAACTATCAGCTTAGAAGCAAGAACATGGTGTTGAAATAGTACAAAAAGTGGTTGACATGAGAGGTCTGCAAGTGAGGGTGTTGACCAATCTTGAAAACTTGAATGGTGAAATGAAAGTTATCGATGATCATACACCTATGCCAGAGTTACAACACATTGTGAAGTTGATTTTAGATAAGGTAGAGGTAGATATTTAGAAGTTTTATAATCAAAATTTAAGGCATGAGAGTGAAGGAGAAGGAGTGGCTTTAGAAAGAAAATGGGAAGGAGTGGTTTTAGAAAGAGACTACATGACAAAAGCAACATCTAGAAAACATAGAGGATATTATGAGAGTCACTAGATAGAATCTAGGAAAGTGTTGTGGTAGGTACTATGACATTGGAATCACTTGCAAGTATCTTTGAGAATTTATAGTCCAAATATCAAATGCTTATAAGAGTGTTTTAAGTATTGACATAGTCTCCCTCGGATGATCCCAAGTATCAAATGCTTATAAGAGTGATTCAAGGTTGGGAATCACTTCAACATACTTTTCATGATTTAGAGGTATTGTAATTGTAGTAGAGGCTTCTCACTATAATTCACCTACCCCCACCTGACAAAATTGATGACTGATGGGAGAAAATTGTTCCTCGAATGATTTGCTAAAATAAGAGGGCAAAGCTTCTCCTTCCACCTTAGAATAGTAGGGACACACCCGAGCACCTTCTCTCCCCCCCCCCCCCCCACCCCCACCAAAGAGGCTGCAAGGGAACCTTGTGATTATGGCATTTACATAGAATCAAAACTTTCTTCTTCAACTCCTTACACTCAACTCTTCACTGAAGTTATTCTTCAATTCCTTGCATATGTAATTTTATCACCTTGGAAAAATGTATTTGGTCCTGCTAGCTGGGAACAACTGATTGCTAATTTTATTGTATCTAATATGATGAAGTTTCTATAGGAATTTTTAATCAACCAAACTAATCAATAACTAGATCTATTTAAATGGTTATGGTTAGTTTCCTTCTAAAAATATCTTCTATGATATGTTTTTGTAAAAAAAGTTGTGAACTCTACCCATTTTTCCTGGTCTGCATTATTTTTTTAGAGGATCTTGAGGTAAATCACTTAGCATGGGTTGAGTGAGGTTTATTTTATTATTATTTGGATTCTGGAATATGTATGCAGCTGGATCAATTTTTTTTGTTGTGTAGCTAAGATGTAATAAGAACCTTAAAAAAGATCTCTAAATATACATGTTCAGAAGGAGATATAAAGAGAGACCTATTTAGAAGGATAAGAAACCAACATTTACATACCCTTGAAGAAAATTGCAAAGCTAGGGAATGGCAACAAAATTGAAGAGCAAGGGTACAACACGACAACAAAATCATAGAGCAAGGGCATGACATGGCAAAAAAATAGTAGAGCAATGGCAGGTCACCAAAATTGCAGAAAAAGGGCATGACAATGAAACATAGAGATGACAAGGGAACAAACACCAAATCACAAAGCAAGGGCATGAGAATAAATTAGAAATATCACAAGGGAATAATAACCACATGGTAGAGGAAAGGCATGTCAATGAAATACAGTGATCACAATAATGAAATTGTAGAACAAGGGCACAACAATGAAATACATAGAGATATCATAGGAACAAAATGCACCAAGCACATATGCATAATCATGAGGCTCATTCCCTTGAAAAATACATAACCTAGTTAAATATATGTATATATCAACCCAACTAATAAAAAACTTGACCCATTTAACTGATTATGACTTGTTTCTTTCTAAAAATATCTTCTATGATGTGTTTTTGTAAAATTTCTTGTAAAATTTCCTAGTCTATATTATGTTTGTGGAGGATCTTGAGATAAATCACTTAGCATAGGTTGCATGAGTTTTATTTTTTAATTATTTGGATTCTGGAATATATATGCAACTAGATCAATTTTTTTGTTGTGTAGCTAAGATGTAACAAACACCTTAAAAAAGATCTCTAAATATACATATTCAAAAGGAGATATAAAGAGATACCTATTTAGAAGGAAAAGAAACCAACATTTACATACCCCTTGAAGAAAATTGTAGAGGTAGGGCATGGAAACAAAATCATAGAGTAAGGGTAGAACATGACAAAAAAATTGTAGAGAATGGGCACGATATACAAACAAAATCATAGAGCAAGGACATGACACCTAAATAGATGAGAAAGGGCACAAAAATGAAACATAGAGATGAGAAGGGCATGACAACAAAATTACAGAGAAAAATCACATAGCAAGGGCATGACAACAAAATACAAAGATCACAAGGGAATGAAAACCAAATCATAGAGAAAAAGCATGACAACCAAATGTAGAGATCACAACAACAAAATTATAAAGCAAGGGCACAAAAATAGAATACAAAGATATATCACAAGAATAAAATGCACCAAGCACAAGGGCACGACGATGTTTAGAGCTCTCCATCCTCATTTAGAGCTCTCCACCTTCTTTCATGGGAAACTCTTCACAATCAAAACAAATGTGGAATGATTTATATCATGTTTTATTTATTTTTTGTTTATACTTATGCAGGCATCACAATTACGACGCTTATGTCAGTATTGTGATAGCATTAGGGAAAATTGCAAAAAAAACCATGTAAATCACCACAAATTAGACCACCATCATAAATTTCCATTGCAATTTGACCCCAAATATTATAGTGCATGGAACACATGTCAATGAGTGAAGAGCCTCTAAAAGGACATTATTTTGAGAACTTTTTATCTTGTTTTTTAGACAATTATCTTGTGAAAACTATTTATGACTCTATGGTTTAAGCAAAAGAACTTATGTTTTATGAATATATTATCCATATGTTAAGACATGAAGATTGAAGTATAGATAGTTCATGTATGTTGTGTTTGCTTGAATCTATGGACTTCTATGGTTTAATGAAGGAATATTACATGCTGATAAATATTTCCTCATCCATGCTATGTTTGGGTAGATTCCTTCCTATAGCCATAGGATTTGCAAAGAGTGATAGTTTGAATATTATACCTTTTCTAACATTGATGATGAAATGAATATATATGTATGGGGAAGTTGTCATGTTCAATATTTTGTAGGTACTTGCCATGCATATTCAAAGTAGACATTTCAATGCTAAGTCAACACTGACCAAATTGATGAATCATCGAGTTTGATTTAAAAATACTAAGTTGAATCTTGATAACAATATCACAATAATTGGTGTTTAGAATAACCATGTTGCTGAAGCCATGACTATCCCATAAACCACAAAACTAGCTAAAGAGAGGGGTGTTTTCAAACTTTGGCTAGAGGGAGACTTGCTCAATATTGTGAAATTCCTCAAAGGCCAATCAGATCCCTCTTGGACCATAGACAATATAATAAAATAAAATATTTCTATTCTTAATACTTTTGAGGACTACTTTATTAGCCATACTTATTGAGAAGCCAATGGGTCTTTCTGATTTTATCTATTTCTTTTCCCTTCATTTCCTATATCAGCTCTATAAATAGTGTAAAGATAATTAGATGCCAAAGAAGATGCCAAGAGCTAGGTAGCTATGACAAATGGAGGAAGAGAATACGAGTATGAGAAGTATTGAGAAAAGGGGGCATTGCTACCTTCCTAGAGAAATTGCATGGGGGCAATTCCCAAGTTATCTAACTATTCTTGCATAATTGACATGAGGGTTGCTTGGCTATGAATAACAATAATACTCTGTCACAAAGGAGTATATGACCAAGGTCACAAACATCCCAATTATTGGAAAGAATTTTTATAGAGATAGGAAGATCGCTGACTCTGCAGTGGAAACCTTTTCGAAAATACCCAAGGAGAAGAAGGAACTAGTGATGAAAAAAGGCATTACCTACTTTTAGCCCAAGTCTCTAAAAAAATCCTAGAGATTTATTTGTAGGGCTATTGTTTCCTATATTACCCTTCATGGTAGGTTCTCTAGAATTTATACATATCATTTTGTCATGTTAAATCACTTTAGGCACAATGTGAAGATTTCAATTCCTTTATATCTATACTCATTGAACAATAGAATCAATGGGGTTATAAATAAGAGTATAACCAATCCCCTTCTTTACTATGGCCTTGTGCTCCTTATTTATGAGGACATTAAAACTAACACTATAGGGAAGTTCATTGAGACCAAGCTTGTTGAGGGTGAAGGAGATGATTCTAATGAGTATGAAGAATCCTTGGATAAGGAGGATAGTGATGGCCTTGATGCCAATGAGGACTCTAAACTAAGAAAAAGAAAGAAGAAAACATCCAAAGGCAAAGCTTCCAGAGTTCAGTTACAAAAAGGGGTTGCAAAAGTTCCTTTGGGAGATCTCACTAAGTTTGAAGATGAACTTAGTACTAGTGAGGATGAAATGGACATGGATATGGAGGTTCTAGGCACTGCTACAAAGACAAGCTCGACTAAGAGATAGATGAAGAAAGAAAATCCCAAGAAGCTCTAGAAGAAGAAAAGGAGAGAGTCGTCATCTAAGGATGAAGAGGAGAAAGTTGAGGAGATGGAAATAGAAGGGGATGAAGATTCTATGAGAAAGACCCCCAAAGAAAAGAAGCAAGGTAAAAGCAAAAACCTATGTCACCCTTTTGTAAAGGAAAATGCTAACAAAAGTATAACTGTTTACCTTAATGATATAAAACAATCATTATTATTTAGAAATTGACAATGAAGTAAACTAATGAAATGTGTAGAAATGGATGAAGTTTAGGATAACAATTTTTTTAAAAAATTGGAATAAGAATTGATATATTTTTCTATTTTTTATAGATAATTTTTTAGTTGCTAAAAAATGCTGAAAATTAGGGGTTTAGTTCCCACCACAAAAGTATATGGAAATAAACTTAGTTTCATTTGAACTTAGACTATGTTATAGATAACATATATTGCTTGAACAATAAATAATAAAAGTTAACTTTAGACTTATATTTTCTCTTTTATAATGATTCAAATTTCAACTCTCATGAAATCGATAGGTTTCATCTCCCACCACATTTTTCAAAACAAATCTATTCAAACTAGAAGAAAAATTATACATTCTAAAAGAGGACTCTCTCCTCTATAACATCATATAGTTTTTAATTTTTTTTTATATGATTTCATATTTTTTCTTTCACAAAATTGACATAATTTTGAGTGTTAAAATACATGCTTGTAGAATTTTTTAATTACAATATATTATATCTGACTAAAGCACTATAAATTCTATATGAGAATACTCTTGACTTTAAACTCTATAAAATGGTTTTTATATGTTAGTAAATAAATACTGTAAACAAATAGTAAGAGTTATTGAAATGTCATTTTTTTGAAATAATGTTATTTCTTTAGTAATTGTATGCAAACTAGTTTAAAACATGCATTTAATAGACATTTGAAATTGGAAAAGTGGGAGACCATATATAACTTAGCTAGAATGAATTTATCTAGATCATATGTTTGAGAAAAAATGATTTTTGGATGGAAATACTCAAATTCAGTCTTTTTGATAAGCCAACTTGAAAGGTGACACAACTTTCTACTTTTACCTAGCAACCAATTCAAGAGGAGATTACAAGATATGTGGAGGAAAAAGAGCACAACCCTATCAACAATTTGGACCTAGGAGACCAATAGGGGTAGGAGAGTCCCATCAACCCCATGGAAGATCTGATGAAAGATAAAATAGTGATGATTACTGCCTCTACTAAAGGGGGAAAAATATGAACATGGATAGCATTCTCCTAGGCATAGCTAGAGAAGTTGTCAACCTACAATTTCATGAGGATTTGAAAGGGAAGGTGGAACTCCAGAAGCTCATCAACCCTGAGATGTTGATCATGAGTGACTTTAGCAAGGAAGATAACATCATTGTACTCAACAATGCTCAAAACAACATGATAGACAACTTCAAGTCCATTAAATAGTTTTTCCCCTTGATTGTTGAGATAAAGGAAAGAATGAGTCCACTGGAAAGAAAGAAGGCTACTGGGGAGGGGGAGAGTGTTGACTTTGACTAGTATGTGGACCTTGCTTCCTTCTATGGCCTGGAAGCTAAAGTGTTTGATCTTAGCAATATAGTGGATGCTACTCAAGCTAGGTTGCAGGACATAGCTAACAAGAGCTACCATATCCTGAAGGCCTCCAATGAAAACCTCAAGGCTCTAATTAGCAGACTAGAAGATATTGGAATGGAAAATTTGATGATCATTGCAGAAGAAGGTGGCATTGGAGTTGAGATGGAAGGCCCACAAAGAAGGACTAGAGCCAACAAGAAGAAGAAAGTCTCTGAGAACAACAATGAGCTCACTGAGATCAAAGAAGCTGCTAGGAAGATGGGCACTCTAGAGGAGGCTACGATCCTCCTTATGAATATGGATTAACATTTTACTAGTTTTTTTGTCCCTTTTGTGTAGTTTTAGGCTATCCTTTTGTTAATGGTCTTTCTCATTGGACATTTTGGTTGTTGTCCTTTTTCTACTTTATTTCCCGTTGGCTTGGTCATTTAATGTTTTTATCTCTTGCATTGTAAAGGGTTTTAGGGGCCCTTAAAAACCTATTTTCTTTATCAAAAAAAGTATCACAATAGTATATTTTGTTTTAAATTATTTTATAGTTGTTTAAAATTATGTGCTATTAATACTAATAAAGTTGGAAAATCAATTATCCACTAGATGGCTTTTATTGATATTTTAATTAGCAAAAAATTCCAATAGCTCTTTTCAAAGAACAACTAAAACATGAATCATAAAGTTTCTAAAAAGAGAATTTTGTTTGAAGTCAGCTTTATTATTATATAAAAGATTGTAAAACTTTTATTATAAAGCAGTAAAAAATAATTTAGAATTATACTTTTTTATAATCATAGTTAAAATTTATTACTTGACGAAGTTATGTCATGTTTAAAATGTTGAATTTATCATCATTGTTAGAAAATATTCATTATCAAAGGGTTAATGATTGAGTGGTGGAAATTTTCACTTGTCACAAGTATGAGTTATTTTTACATGTCAAAATATACAATTTTTCATTAATGGACCTATAGCTCTTAGAAACAAATTAGATCCTCATCAAAAAGAAGGAAAAATTTCAAAATCTGTGGTTGAATGGTGGATAAATTCACTAGTCACAATAAAACTTGAGTTTGATATGGTAATATTTTTCTTATAGATTATGTAGGCTTTTGAGAATGATTAAGTTATAAGGGAGAACAAATATGTGAAGGCTCTCCTTTATATGCTTCACTTGACATTTGATCAAAAGGATGAGAAAGTTTAAATAGGGTAGGATGTAAAATTAAGACATGGATTGATATATTGGAGTAATAAAAATTTATTAAATGAAATAAATAAATTTTTAATTTTAGTTATTATTAGTGATAAATTAAATCAAAAGTTAAAAATCTACTTAATTTTGGAAAGGCATTAGTCAATTGAATAGTTAAAAAATTTATTTCATTATTAGAAATTTAATTTAATAGTAAAATTATTTCATCAAAATATTGGAAGTAGAGATATCATTAAATAAATTTAAAGTATTCAAATAACATGAACATAAGAGGAATTAATAGATTAAATAAATACTATTATAAAACTATTCGATTAGTGTTACTTGTTATTTTCCAGAGCTCACTGCAAATGTAGTTCCATTGTCATTTTTGGTATATACTTTCCAAATGGCAACCATCTCTCTATATAGGATGAAGTATGAATAGACATGTCTATTCATTAGTATTTAATTAATATAATGACAAATAAATATCTCATATATTTAATATATATATATATATATATATATATATATATATATATATATATATATATATATATATATCTCACACATATATACAATTTATATATTTGCACTATAGTTTATCCAACTAAAGCTACCAAACATTAACACTCCCTCTTAGCTAGGGAAGATAAACAAGATTCATACACACTATGAATATCATATTCCCTCAATGTTAAAAATGGTTTATGGATTGTCAACTCATTTGACTTTCTAGTTTCTTGAATATCAACTCATTTGATATTTGAATCTCAACTCATTTGACATTTGATTGTTAACTCATTTAACATTGGAAAGAAGTTATTGTAAGATCGTCACCTTACAATAATATCTACAAATACAAGTGATAATCATTTGGAATTCATCACTTCCTCATGATGTACACAAGGGATAGGCCCATATAGTTGTGAACAATATTCATAAATCACATTTGCCTTAACTATTTACAATCTATTGATCATTGGAGAATCCTTCTCAACATGATCTACTCCCTCTGAGTCAATAGTCTAAGATCATTAAAATTTGACCAGACCATATCCTCTATATGCTTCCTCTCTTTCAAGGTTGCATCTAATGAAATATCAAGCTCCCTCTAATTCTCAATCTTCCCTTTTCTACAAAAACACACTCAAAGGAAAATATCAAGGAAAGTAACTCTTATAATAATAAAAATTTCCCTTTAATAATTATTCTTGATAATTATAAGAATATTATAAATTTGGTTGATTTCACAAGATATAAATCATTATTAACATAACTTTCATATTCAAAAAAATATATATTTATGAAATGGATGTTAGTACTAAGGATACCTCAATATCACTTTTAATGGGTCAATGCTCCATTCCCTTAATGCTTATGTCTTCTTTTTATAGTTGTCCACTAATTATCGATGAACAACTTACATGGTAAGTAAGATTAGCTTGCCAAGATTCTGTTTTGGATGACAAATACATCAGCTTGTATCAAGACTGAATGAATCAGGTCTTTTATTGCCCAGTATCCTTTTGTCTTTATGTAAATCCACCTTTAGTCTTCCTTACGCTTGATCACCTAACCTATAGTTAAGGTGCGAGTAGTAGATATAGATAATTCTCCATGTCCCTATTAGTCACATGATATGAAAATGTTAATTGAAAACCCTTGTAGTCAATTTAGAGGTTCATTTAACTTTCATGTTTAAAGGAGACAACTGACCCTTTTATTTACTAATATATGCTCCTCATTTTTGTTTCTTAGACACCAATCAACTACTATGTACACAAGGTAGTATGTTATGTCCAAGTGTGTTCATGCTCTTCACATTTATTTTAGCCGCTCTTAGACCAAGATGATGACTAGGATTCAGTCTCTTATCTTCCTTAACTATAGAATATTGATCGATGGAGGAGTAAACTAGATACTGAGAGGGGGGGGGGTGAATCAGATCTATAACACTTTATTCTTTTTACATATTCATCCACACTCAATAATAAATTATGCATGTAATAAAATAAATGTAAACTTATTGTAACATGTAAATCAATTCAATCACATGCATGAAAGTAATAACACATAACACAATATTTTCTACCTAGAAACCCTCCAAGATGATGGTAAAAAAGTGGTGGGGATGACACCCACAAATCTTCACTATTACAATAATAAAGTTAACCAGTTAAGGTTATAATGTTTGACCATAATATATGATCTAGTCTATGAGGAGTTTGTCCTATTGAAGACTTAAGAAACTATTAGGTTTCACCTAGTTAGAGGATTTAACACTTATAAAGAAGTAAGGACTTTTTTAGGAGATTTACAAAGATATGTTAAGACCACTCTGTTAAGTGATTTACCTTGATTTAAGTTTGTTTAAACTATCTCAATACCTAACTCTCAGTTTCTCTGTAAGATGATTTTGAGTCTTCTCCTTACTAACTTATCCTCTCCTCTGATTTGATACTCTTTTCTTTCCCTTCCACTTTCATTTCTTATGAATAAGTCACTTGTTCTATTAGATGATAATAGAACCCTTGAATGAATTATAATATTCTACTATCTAATATTCACATATATGCACACAACCACTTTCTCATCTCTCACATGCCTATGATCTAGGTCAAGATAATTGATTTATAAAGATTCCATGAAGAGTCTTCTAGATGGTTCCATGTTTTTCCTCTTCATCCCGATCATTGAACATACACATGGGAAAACAAGATCCACTCTATGTAAATGTTCTGTAACAACTTTAGTAAGTATTAAATGTTCTATAACAACCTCTTCAAAACTTAAATAGAACTTCCAAGTCGGTTTGATAATCATTTTACCTAAAACTCTATTCCATTCCTGACTTTTATATAAAATTTGCATTGCTCGGCCTCTATTGTTACTAGTGCTCAACATTGTTGTTACTCAACTTTTATTAACTTCCTAATGCTCAACATATAATACATCAATCAGTGCTTATATACTTGGAACTACACTCAGTCTCTATCTTGGTTGCTAAATGAGCTCGGTTCATATAGAAAATTACTCTATGACCATACTTTAATCAACTTCTATTCAATTACTCGATATGTACTATCTTATGTACATGACTCAGCCTATGTAGAGTATCTTAGCCATAATGATGACCATCTAACTCTACCTTGTAAATGACTAAGTGATTGACACTAATAAACAAAAAAGGTTAGAGATACCAAAAATCTCCCCCTTTGACATTAGTGGAAAAAAAACTTTGTCATATTAATATAAAAATAATGAGCTATCCCAAAATGAGCTCTCCCCCTAAGTCTTATGACTTGTGAAAAATGAATATACAAAAATTCATTAAAGCCTTTATTCATTGCCTTTACATGATACTCCTATATACATTTCTCCCTTGTATACATTTCCCCCTTTTTTTTGAACACTTGATGTCACTACTACTAAGGTTGAAAGAGTTCAAGTAATCCATATGTTTCAACAAATTCCTTGTGAACTCCGGTAATCATGGCCAGTGCATGATTCCATGTGGTTCTTGCTGCCTCCAAAATTTGATTATGCAATTGTAGTCTTGTAGCTAAATAAATCAAAATCTCAACCACTGATAAGTTATGATCTTCTATGATAAGATCTTGGGTTGTTTTCAAGTCTCTCTATATGACCTCCAAATGAGGTATCAAAATTGTTTGAATTAAGATCATTTTGGATCTCATGGTGCTGTTAACTACCTGAAGATCGACCATTGTACCTTGAGCCTTTAGTAGAACATTTTAGTGGTCTATACTAGATACTACTAAATCTAAGATAACACTATTGGATGCTTTCATCTTATCTTGAGTCTTATCTACCTATGCCTGAATATTATCTATAAATCTTGGCACTTCTAACAAAATTGTGTACACTTGTTGTACCCTCTATACAATATCCATCATTACTTATTCTTTTTCCTATAATAGCACTTTCTACTCAGCTATAGTTATGAACACTTTTTCCATAACCTTGGTCTCAATTCTTCTTGTTGACCAATCCCTTAACTTGCCATTAGATTTAAAACTTTTAGCACTCACTTGATCAATGATATGTACAAGTTGATCAATAATAGATGTCTCTTCATCTACATTCTATATGTCAAAAACTTCAACAAAAAATATGTTTTACATCTTGAAATGTTTGTTGTTTCTTTAGCTCTCTCCTAAGCTCTTTTTGCATCTTTTTCTTTTTCAAATTTTTTTGTACTAAAAAGTTTTGCTACAAGGTGAGATTTTCTAGATTAAATTGTGGCATGTCAATATGTTCACCCGGGTTAACTTTATTAACTAGTGACATATCCTTTATTTCTCTTCTCTTCCTTTTCAATGAAGGGGTGTTGCTACTCATTAATGCCTTAGGAGTAGGTGAAGGGGTATCAGCACTCGGTCTTACTTGTGCATCTATGCTTGAGACAACAATAGTAGCACTTGGTTCAGCCTTATTTAATTTAATTTTTTTTCTCAATTTGAGGTGCTGAAACAATATTATCATTTTTATCAACCTTTTTATCTTTACCATATTCTTCTACATTTTTGATCCTTGACTTCTCGACTTCTGGAGTGTCAAGGGTATCAACATGTATAGGAGACATGTTATCTTGTGGACCGACACACCTGAGATTTCTCCATTATTGTATTTATCATCAATTTCATAGTTTCTACTTTCTTTGTTGTAAGCCCAAAAATTCTTTTCCACAACAATTCACTCTGCTATCATATAATTTCTTGTTTATTTTGTAATATAAAGAACATCCTATATTTAGGAACAAATTTGCTTCTGTGTTGTTTCAAAAAATTGTCCTTTTATTCTTGAGACAAATCAAGCATAACTCTAACTAGTGTTTTAGTTCTAATTTGGGTTTCTATTACTTCAACCTACTGCCATTTCCTCTCTAATCTATCATATAGATCCTTAGGTATATTTTTCTCTATTGCACTAAGAGTTAGTGTTTGATTTGTAATCATTTCTACCATGAATTCCTCCATTTTTATTTCTATCATTATTGTCTAGTGTATCATATTTCACATGTTTGAAACTAGTTAAACCTACAAATCTTCTTATGTTGTCACATACCTCTTGAATAGTTTTGATCTATCTGATAGGTGGTCCTCTGACGAATCTCCTTTTCCTGATTTGAGGTTCACTTGACTTAGTAGCCTCTGCTACTTTCAACTTTACAGACTACTTGGTAATAGCAACTGCCTTGGCCCTTGACTTAGTTGGTGGTGGAGGTATTGATGTCTTCTTCTTCTTTGATCTTTGAGCCTTCTTTCTCAGAGGCAAGACAACAACTAGGGTTTTACCCTTTCCAACATCTTCCTCTTCTATTTCTTCTTCCTTTTCACCACTATCTTGTTCTTCATCTTCACCAAGACCTTGAGTCAATTTTAATGGTTCTTTACCCTTTCTTAGGGTGTCTAATTTATCTTCTAGGTCTTCAACATCTTCTTCCTTTTCTTTTCTTTTGAAGCTATGTTGATGTTTACTGTTATCCTTACCTTTGCTTCTTCATATCTTCCAAATGGTTCTACCTTGGTATCTATTTCTTCCTTTAATAATGCATCAATGTCTACCCTTACATCATTACTTTATATTTCATACCCAAAACTCTGTAGCCATGTATTCCTTGGCTTTATTGCTTGCACAAATGTGTTGTCTGTACCAACAAGGAAACAAATGCCATTGTAGTATTTTGTGACCAATTCCTCTGAAATTCCCATTCTCCTTTTCATTCTCATCTTGAATACATCAAAATATGTATTCATTGCATTATCAAAATTGTCTCGCAATTGAGTAATAAAATCATTAATTTTCCTCGTTATTTTTTTATCTTGTTCTCATACAAAATTTCCTATACCATGAATGTACAAACAATTAGAGAACCAAGCTTACACATTTAATTATTTTCCTTTCTTATTGATGATATGTTTTCTGCAAGTTGTATCATTTGGAGCTCGACAAGATCATACTCATGATCTTTCATTACAATCTTACATGCTTGGTCCATAGCCATACTCGACACACTATTTAATCTGCTAGATTGATAGAATTTGTGAGCAATGGTTCTCTCTAAAAATTCTATATGTGGATCATAATTGCTTGTAATGGATGAACCACATCCATTCCACTCGGCTCCTATATTAGCCTCAACTTCTCCTCATCTCAAGTGTAGCATGGTTTTCTTCCTATCTAGGGTTTGATATCTAGTAACCCTATGCATCATCATCTTTGTAATTTCTACTAGTCCATGCTATAGCCAATACTTCATATCATGAATTCTTCTTAAGATGACTCTGATCCATTCTATTTTTAAATTTCATGGAAAATATAGGGCTCGAGTTACCTTTCCTTTCAATAATTTTAAACTCATCCTTCAAGGTTCCTTCATCACACAATATTTCATAAGATTCTCTAATTTCAATCTCCTACTTCTCCAACTTTGCACATATAGAAACTTATGACATTGTGAATCATGATGACTTTAAGTAGTATCAAGGATAACAAACCCATTGAGTCTCCTTTAACAAAAATTTCTAGAATATCACAAAATTTAGGTGGACAGGCCGCATCACTTGTCACCAATTGAACTTTACTAGCCTTTTGGATCATTCCAGTAGTCTATGAAGCTATCATGATTGTAACTATGATTTTATGTAGTTCCTTCTCTAGATACTTGACACTTGATCATGCTCTCATTCAACCTTTTTGATCAATTTGCTTCTTGAGATCTCTAATAGTTATTTGAATTTTCTTTATTGCTTGATCACTTACTCACTTTGAGTTCTTTAACAATCTATATGCAAGGTATAAATAATGTATTTGAAATTTATTATATACCTCATCTTTTGATTGATTAGGTTTTCCATAAATGCTTGTGTACTTCATTGAGTGGAAGCTAGTTAATATAACATCTCAGTCTCTTTCATAGCCTTCGGTCTCTATTAGAATTCTTGGTCTATGTTGCAATGCTCAATCAACACAGACATAATATTGATATTAGGAAACCTTTTACAAACTTTGTTGTCTTGTATATTATACATGCAAATATGAACTTTTGGCACACATTTATGTAAGAAAGCTGATGTATGATGTATCATTTACGTATTTAGTTTCATATATACCTCTTTTTCTTAGTTAGAGATGACATGATCACCTTCTCCATTAGATTAAGTGACCTCATCTCCATTAACTCCATTATTTCTATCTTCTAGTTTCTTTTTCCATTTTTGGTTCATGTTTCATTCCTCACTTTCTCACTATCCACTTTGCCTTTTCCTTTGTCCTTTGTCTGACTGTCTGAATGTACTTGAGTTCTGCAATTCTTGCTTTGATGTCTAAACTTGTGACATTTGGAACATGAATTGTTAGGTGCATAATTTTTCTTTCTCTGATTTGGCTAGTAGGGTTTTATGTATGATTTACATTCAAATGCTCTTTACCCATATTTCTAACAGTTGTAGAAATATCCTTCAAATCTAGGTGTAGAAGGTGAATTTCTTAATTTTGACCTACACTCATGTTTTTGATGTCCTTGTTTCTTGCAGTAAAAATAGTAACCAATAAACTTAGGTTTAGAATTTTGCATACCATGTTTTCTTCGAAATATATTTGTACTATGACCAATTTTTCCACAGTGATAGCAAATTGGTTTATTTTTGGCTTTGCATTTCTCATTTCTCCATTCCTGGATGATTCCACTCTTTCAGTGCATGAATGACATGACCCATTAGAATAGCTTGACGAATTCATAAGTTCTTCAAAATATTTCATTTCTTGCTTTGGTTTATTGAATTGCTCCATAGATTCCTTCTCATTCTTCAGTTCACTCTTCAGTATCTCATTGTGAGATTTTAGGTCGGCAATATCCACATCCTTGTGATTCAATATTCGATTTGCAATCATTAGTTGATTCATCAGATCCATTTGTGCATTTTTTATCTTCTGCATATCTGATAACCTTTCTTCTAGTTTGGTGGCCATTACCCTCTTATCATCTTCTACCATAGTTCTATCTTCTTCAACTTTCTTTCTTTGTTTAGTTACTTCACATAGTCTCATTGATTGGATTTCATGTTCTTTTTTTAGTGATCTTATCTCTTCATTGAGGAGTTTATTCTTTTCAATTAGTTCAACAGATGCTTTATCATTAGGATTGATTGGGTCAAATAATCCTTCAATTTAAACTTCTTCATAAGATAATTGCTTTATTTGTATGGAAATTTCCTTTCTCCTTTTTAGGGAATCCTTCAGATCTTGTCTTGCCTATTCTAGCTTCTTTAGTGTGAGTTGGATGTTGATCACATGATTGTCAATATTCTTATCCACATTGAAAGCCTCCATCTTCCAACACCTAATATCCAAGCCTTTAAGCTTACTTCATAGTATCAAAAGTTCTAATATCAATTGTTGATTGATGGAGGAGTAAACTAGTTACTAAGAGGGGGAAGGGGTGGTGAATAAGATCTATAACACTTTCTTCTTTTTTGATAGATTCATCCGCAATCAATAATAAATTATGCATGTAATACAATAAATGTAAACTTATTATAACATGTAAAAGGATTCAATCACATGCATGAAAGTAATAACACATAACACAATATTTTTTACCCAGAAACCCTCTAAGGTGAAGGTAAAAATGAGGTGGGGATGACACCCACAAATCTTCACTACTGTAGTAATAAAGTTAACTAATTAAGGTTACAATGTTTGACCATAATATATGATCTACTATGTGAGGAGTCTATCCTTTTAAAGGCTTAGGAAATCATTAGGTTTCAACTAGTTAGAGGATTCAACACTTACAACTAAGTAAGGACTCTATTAGGTGATTTACAAAGATTTGTTAAGACCACTTTGTTAAGAGATTTACCCTAATTCAAGTTTGTTAAAACTATCTCAATACCTAACTCTTGGTTTTCTTTGCAACTACAAGCTAATTTCAACTCTTCTCCTTGCTAACTAATCCTCTCCTCTGAACTAATAGTCTTGTCTTTCCCTTCCACTTTCACTGCTTATGAATAAGTCACTTGATCTATTAGATGATAACATAACCCTTGAATGACTTCTAATATTCTCCTATCTGATCTTCACATGTATGCACACGACCACTTTCTCAACTCTCACATGCCTATAATCTAGGTCAAGATCAATGCTTTATAAAGATTCCATGAAGAGTCTTTTAGATAGCTTCATGTTTTGCCTCTTCATCCTGATCGTTGAAAATACACATGGGGATCTATGTGACCCAAACCATGTAAATATTTTGTAACAACCTCAACAAGTATAAAATTTTCTATAAAAACCTCTTCAAAACTTAAATAAACCTTCCAAGTTGGCCTGATAATCATTTTGCCTAAAACTCTATTCCATTCCTTACTTTTATGTACAATCTCTATTTCTCAACCTCTACCATTACTGGTGCTTGACATTGTTGTTGCTCAACTTTTATTAACTTCTTAATGCTCAGTATATACTATATCACCCGGTACTTATATACTTGGAATCACACTTGATCGCTAATAACTTGCTTGATCGTTTAATGAGCTCGGTCCATATAGAAAATTTCTTTGTGACCATACTTTACTCATCTTTTATTCAATTTATCAGTACATTCTATCTTATGTATGTGACTCACCCCGTGTAGAGTAGCTCGGTCGCAGTGATGACCATCTGACTCTGCCTTGTAAATGACTAAGTGATTGACACTAATAGACAACAGAGGTTAGAGATACCAACATAGAACACGTTTATGTATTGAGAGATTAATTATTCTCTTCAAACCATGTGACTAAATTTTGTGTGGGGATCACTTCGTGTTCCATTTATCAACCATGTTTGACTCTAATTATTTGTCTTCTATTGGTTGGCATAAAAGCAACCAAGACTTGATCTTAAAGTTCAAAGTTTTTATATTCACATCATGGAAAAAATTATAATCAACTCCAAGGAAATTTCATACAAAGAAGCATCATGGTAGGGGCGACTTAAATTTGGTGTACAAAAAATATTGACTATTGCATCAACCCTATTTCCAACCTCACTCACCCCATCCATAGATGTCTCTTTCATCTTTATCATCATGGTTTCTATTTTCTTTAAACAAAGCCTTTGAAGAAGGATGAGCGTAGAGGAAATGAGTGCATGTGAAATAAAATAATTTTGTCTATAGAAGACCAATTATCTAAGCCATATGTTTGCCTTGCCCATACATGAATACTTATTATATTAAAACATCTTATATTTCGCTTTCTCTTTATTCATTTGATACATTTTTAGTTGGCTTTGATACCATGTTATTTTCCAAAGATCACTGCAAATGTAGTTGCATTGTCATTTTTAGTATATGCTTTCTAAATGGAAGGCATCTCTCTAATATAGGATGAAGTATGGATAGACATGTCTATTCATTAATATTTAATTAATATAATGACAAATAAATATCTCACATATATATATATATATAATATCTCTCTCTCTCTCTCTCTCACACACACACACACACACACACACACACACACACACACATATTTGCACTATAGTTTATCTAACTAAAGCTACCAAACATTAACATTATTCAATTAGTGAGTAGAGGAATGGGTAAGCTCACAATGAAATGAAAAAAATGAAAAAATATTAGCTAGTTTTAGATTTATGAATTTCTCCCCTCTTCAAGAAAAATGATTTTGTATATCATTGTTTGGAAGAAAAAATGATGCTAGTGGCATCCAAAATAGGACAAAGATAGGTAAGATTCTCCCTCAAGAGATTGGCCAAATAAATAAATTTTAGGTCAATCTTATGATATAAATAATAAGGTAGATCTAGAAGTAAGAAAAACATATAGCACAATAATTGGTTGCTTCTATGAGATAGATTCTGTTAGCTAGGCAATTTTTAATTCTCTATCATATCAAATCCAAGCACCATTGAGTTTCATTTTTTTCCAAGCCTTGGGTGACACATGGATTCTAGTCACGATTCATGGTATGTTGTAGGATTCATTACATGGAAGGTAATAAACACTTGGATCTATCTCATCCCTCCAGGACATGGATTTGAGTAACCACGGTAGTTAAAAAAGAGAAACTTGGCATTTTGTATTTGACTACATGACTTGAGGTGGACACTAATAGAAGAGCTTAGGAGAGTCACCTGACATTGAAATTAAAAAAATGTATTGAGATTTTACAACCTTGCATCGACTGCTTATAAGCATTGATCTCCTATGTAGCTTACTAAGAGAAACTACCCATTGAAAGACCAATTGAGTTTGATACCGCACTAGGTAAAATGTTTTCTAGATAGGCCTATGGAATTTGTCTTTTTGAATAAATGGTTGAAGGCATTTTCAGAGAGCATTGACTTTAGGTATGACCAATTTGTAACTTCTAATCTATGTAAGTTCAATTCTGTAAAATTTTCATGGCTTTACTTCCAACTATATTGCTAATTCCGAGGCATCACTTATTAGATTTCAAAACACAAACCTGTGTCACCTTTTATAAAGAAAAAAGATATTAGAAAGTAACTATTTAACTTTATTGACAAAAAAGTGGTATTCGTGTTTAGAATTTGAAGATGATGTAAACTAATAAAATGTGTAGAATTGGATGAATTTTATGCTTATAATTTTACATAATTTTTTGAGAACAAATTTATTCATTAAAAAATAAATTTGAAGTCCTTTTTTTTAACTATAAAAAATATAGAGTGTATTTCCCATCAAACAAGTATATGTAAATCATCTTTTTTTATTTTGATTTCAAAATATCTTATAGGTGACATGTATAGCTAGGGAACAAAAAAATAGAAATATTTTTTTTGATGCATATTTTCTTTGTTATAAGTACTCAAGGTCCACCTTATCACAATCTAATAGTTTTTTCCTCTTGTCAAAACTTCCTTATCAAATCTACACCTTTTTCAATTTTTTTTACATATTCATAAAGAGGACTCTCTCCTCTAGAGATAAATATCATTTTTGCATTTTTTTTTATATGATTTACTTTTTCTTTTTTTCCTTTTTTGAGAGGGCATCTTCTGAAATTTTTAATATCAACCTATAATATTTTAAAATTTTAACATATAATAACTAATCAACATACTTAGAAATTTATCTAATGATGATATTGAATTTGAGATCTATAAAAAGGTATTTTTAGTATTTGAAAAAAATTGAATTTTGATAGAAAAATGAGATTCAACCAAAACAGGTTTTTGTATCCTAAAAGGTGACACAAATCTATACTTTTACCCATAATTGTAAAGATTTCTCTAAAATTCTAAAGATCTTAGTAGCATTTTATGGCAGATACCAGTTCTAACAAACCACACAAATGTAAGTTCGTACTCTTACCTGATCTAGAAGAAGAGAAAAAATTAAGAGTGGGCTGCCAAATCTTGTTTTAGTGGAATTATGAAATGAGATTACAACATTTACAAAAATGACTCGTTTGGTGGTAGATATTGTGGTGTTTGCAGGTACATGAAAGAAATTTTAGGGTACCGTTATATCCCTGTACAACTAAATCCCTTGACTTGTCAATCAAAATGATTTAATTCCACTTGTTTGTAAAACTGTTGTAGAAGATGCTGAGATAAGGAATTAAAAACAAACGCTGGAATAGAAAGTATCGAAGAGAACATGCAGAGGGCTATAGGATAGGTCATGTCTATTATGTTTTTTTAGTATATATACATTGCGCATGTATATTTTATATGGTGTGTGGTGAATATTGATTTCCTAGATGACTCTATTTCTGTAGTTACTAACTCCAGCTCCACCGTTCCACGGCACATAAACTTAGTTTTCTTGAAGTCTGCATTATTAATTTCATGCACAAGAGAGTTTTATATTGTTGCTTAGTCAAATTTGGAAACTACACACATGTTTCCACATGCATAGATGAGTAGTAGTTAAGTCCAATAAAGCATTTGCGCATGCTTAATATTTGCTAGTGGGGTTTAAGCTACAATCTATGGTGGCATCAAAAACAGATAAAATGTGATTTGCATTTTGTTTTTAAAGTCAGCGTTGAATAAGGTATGTTCTCTAATTAGAGACAAACAATAAAAATTGGTTAGTTTTTTATTTGGTTAATATTGTGTCATCTCTGTTATGAAACAAAGCCTCCCTATTCTATTTTCTTGTGGTATTGTTTTGGCATTTGTTTTAAATTTCCTTTGGTTGTTGCAGCTATAGTTTCTACATGTGGCTCAGTGTCAGAGAATATACTAAATAAATATATGAATGCCATGGAATGAGGATGTTACAGATGGGCCATGAAGCCATCCCAAAAAGATTGGTGCTACAAATCGTGCCACTCAAATATGACAAGGGTTACAGGGTTGCACAATTCTTAGGGCGTAATTGATGGTGTTTTTGCTCATATTATTTGTAGTTTCAAGCGGTACACATACTGCTTCTGCACAAGTTTTCTTTCAGCACTGGACAAGCATGGGGTGATTGCCTGAGAGGAAGGAATATTTTTGGGCATTGGACTGCACGGCTAAAAGCACATTTTTTGATGTTATTATTATCATTTTTTTATTGCTCATAGCTAATTGCTGCTGGGGTTTGTAAACAGTATTGGCGGAGATTAGGAGGGTAGGCAGGCAGGGTGGTTGATCTCAGATCATGTTGTCCTATAAATCTCATGCTGTATGAAACAAACCATTTTTCATATTTTTGATTTTCTTCCCTTTCCATTGCAGAGGTTTCTTTGCTTCTCTACTTTAATCATGGTAGCTTCCAGACTTTAGATGCTTCTCTACTTCACTCTGAAGTGTGTTCCCCATGCTCTGCCCAAGTATATCTTCCTTGTCCCTGTGAGAAAAGAAAGTCTTGTTCACCTGGTAATGTTTGTGTTGTGACGCGTCCTCTAATGCACGATAGATTGAGTGTCATCATACTTCGCCACGAGTTCTGCTCAGGCAGATTTAAAACTGTAGCTGAATTAATTTATATTGGAAATGCCAAGTGTTAGACGCATTATAATCTCTTTTAATTTTGTTTTCTATCATATGAGTGCGCTTGATCAGAAGATAATTGTTTAAATTGATAATATGAACAGTAATAAATAGAAACCAATATGAAACCATGCTGAGTGCAGAGTGCACTTGATGGAATACAGGTTGAGTCCATTGAGTATGCTGACAGGTGAGTGGGTATGAAGGTAAAACTATGCGTACCAAAATTATCATCAGAAAAATTATTTTTTCATAGCCATTTATCGGTGTGAGACAAAATCAAAATCTGGTTGTAACCCCATAGCGGAAGCCTATCAGCTAATTAATTCATGTAGTGGCATAATATATCCTGATATTTCGGACTATGTATCATATATCCACAGTTAATGCAATCAAAAAATATTTTCAATCTTTTTTTCTTTTTCTCAATAGTGACATAATGTTATACAGAGAAATAACAGAGAAACTTTCAAAAAATGAATTATATGACCTTTTAAAAATTCAAATAATTCTTTCAAAAATTAAATTATATGACCTCAAAATTTTTTTTTTTTTTTTTGGTAATAACAAAGTATGTTCATAACATCAATATCTTACTCTACCAATTTATAGGGTCATACTGAGTCCATATGTAGTCGTACCAAAGATTTCTTTTGGCTGCAAGTTCTGAAAAACAATTCTGGACAAGGTGTTGTCACTAAAATGAATATAACTCTTCTATTTCCCCATAAAATTGACTCAACCCTAATTTAAATGAAAGTGTACTCATATACATCATTTTAGTATGGTATCCCACATTCATGTGTCCATTTATAGCTTGTACCATGCGTGCAAAGTGGCTCCAAGAATAAAAAATCAGAAACTAGTGTAACTGTTTAGATTTTCCATTGAAATAACATATGACTCCAAATCTCTTGTAGTAGCATAATTTGATAAGAATGGAATTACTTATAATTTTTACTCTTTGAAGTTTCATATTCCGTACATCATGTATTCTCCACTTTTTATGCTTATCTATTAAGGAGTAAAGTGTTCTTTCTAATGTTGATGCACAACTACTTTACTAATTAATTGATAAATATTGATATAGATTTGTAGCTCTTGATCTACATTTTAAACACTATCCTTACTATAGATATTTTTCTTATGATCATGTTAGTAATGCTGAAATTAAAATTGTTCCAGATGCAACTACGATGTGTACTCACTTGATTCATAGACATGCATAAAATCTAATTTTTGCATTACTATGTTTGGTCCGCATGTATTCTTCCTATTGCTCCATTGGTACTTCTTGTAGAAGCATAATTATATTCTCATTGAACGTAGCTTCCTACAACATAATTTGTCTCCTATAGCATATCATCCTATAACATTATTATATGATATTGTTTTTTGTTTGAAGAGCTTGGTTGAATCTATATCTTTCTTTGAATATTTTTTTCTATTTAGCATCCACTTTTATTATTGTTTTCATATATACCCCCTACCGAAATATGCATTATATCTCCCCACTCACAGTCAATACCATTTGTCAACTAAATCACTACCTGTTGTCCTAATTGATCTGTAAGGTTCAAGCATGAAATGTTTTTCCTTAAACTACTAATCATTGTGTCTTTTTCATTTTGCACTCGAATACAATAAAAGATTTCATGCATCATTATTGCATGTCCTTTTGATATTTCTCTTGCTTATTCATACCTGATTCTTGTTTTCTAGTGAGATGCTAGGCTGGAACCCTTGTGGGAGCCAAATTTAGATCCACATGTCACTCATTTTCATTTGTAGTACATGACACAAACTAGTTAGTAATAAACTTGGTTCAAAATTTTTCTCTTTGGATGCATGGGTGGAGTATGGTAAGCAGCTGTAGTGGTCATTTCTTATATACATTAGATCTAACTCCCCCTTTTATTTTTATTTTCAAGAATCTAGCAATAGAGAGAGGAAAGAGGGAATGTGAGAGCTACTAGACAATGATCACATAGATGGTCAAGACAATCAATGCAAGTGCTAGTCATTTAGAAAATGACTACCCTATCCTTCTATCATGTTTTTATATTCTTCATGCACATGTATTCAAGCTTTGAAATTCAAAATCCATTCTTTTTTCTATATAGTTTAGCTAGTTTCATGACTTGTGTGAAGCAACATACATTTGATGAATAAAAATCACATTATTATAAAAGAGTTTTGTAAAATACATGGTTCTTTCAGTTCAACTTATCTCTTTTCTTCATAAAGTTATAATTTATTTGCATCATATCAAAGAATGTATTGGATTTATTGGCAAATCATGTATCACAATAAGTTATGAATGTATCTCTCATTAGCAAGCAAATATCTACTCGATTGATCTTGTAGGGTGTAAATTAGGCAACATGCCTTTTACATAGTTGAATCCTCTTCCCACACCTTCCAATCCTCCACCAACACGTTTTCATATTCATTATTTTTCTTGCAATAACATCTAACACATCTAATGTGTCTATGCCTACTATTGTGTCTTCTAATCCCACCATTATTAGCTTGGTTTTAATTGCCACCACTTTACAACAAGTGGTTCAGCTCACTCAATCTAAGTAAAACATTCCCAAATGTAACAATGTTAATCCCTTTTCCTTAGACATCCTTCATGTTGTTATACCAAAAAACATTGTTATACCTTGTCTTGAAACTTATCATGGTAAGGATGATCCTATAATTCATGTTAGGACATTCCAAATTATGCACAATAATTTTGCTTATAGCTATAGGCTATTGGCTAAATTATTCACATAGAATTTTAGAGACAATGTTTTACAATTGTATTATTTCTCTTTAAACCCTTAGTCTATTGATTCGACTCAAAAGCTTTCCATTGCTTTCATTCAACAATTTCAAAAAAACATTGGTCCTCAAATTTCTTTAACTAATTTGATGGATTGTAAATATAATGTTAAAGAAAAGGTTAGTGACTTCATTGGTAGATTGAAACATTTGCATGCTCTAATATCTTATCATGTGCCTGATAATGATATTCAAAGTATTTTTATTTCTATTATGCAAAAATACATTAGAGATACAATTCTCCTTAGTGAGTATACTTCCTTCTCACTTCTCTGTGCAATAATTCACCATTATCAATTGAGTAAACTAGCTTGAGAGTGCCACTACAATGGCTCCTATAACTATTGATAAGGGTGATGTCACCATTCATCAAACCAAGTTTTCTAATCCTAAAAATTGCATCAAAATCAACAAGACAAAAAACACATAATATGATCAAGTTACTACTACATCTAAAGCTATGACCAATTTTTCCACTATATCATCCTAATCGTAAATACATTTCTTTATCCAAACCTTTGCATGTGGTGATGTCTAAGTTGATTGATGTTAACATTATTAACCTTCCTTCTTATCCATCACATTGACACCAAAAAATGAATGCCTAAGTCATTTGATCAAAAGTTCTTTTTGTCAATATCATCGTCATCCTAGCCATAATACTCAAAGGTCTTATGATTTGAAAAATTCTATTCAAGGCCTTATTGATTCCAACACTATTTATGTTGATGTTGAGGTTAATAGTATGATTAAATTGGTTACACCTCCTAATCAAAACTTGTAAATTTACACCATTCCTATAATGTGCCCAATCAAAAGATTATCTATTCATCTTGAATTGAACCTTTGCAAATAAGTTATCATCTCCAATTCTATTGATGTATTATGATATCATCCTTTTAATTACTTACCCCCTATTAATATTATATGTTTTTATTGTGAATTTTGGAAAAATGGGTTGTGACCCATTAAATAGTTTAGTTAAATAAAGTTTGAATAATTCCCCTTTTAAATATTACTTGTAACATGAATATTTCTTTTGTTATTATTATTGATTGTCATATTAGTATACTTGATTATGACCATTCATTAATTAGTGGCAAGATCTTATTTTTATTATTTTATCTTATATTAATATTTTATTAACATAATTGATTAAATGTTTTATATACATAACTAATGTACATGCTCATAAATGAATTTTTTAGTAATTTATCATAATAATATTTGTGTATGTACAAGTTATATGGAATATTTAATAATAAGTAAACAAGTACACATATATTAATATCTCAATTATTGTTACATTACAGTCCACCCTTCCTAAATTTGCTTGTCCTCAAGCAAAAATAAATTATACATAACTTTTCTTAGAGATCCAAAATTCAAGGCATATAACCTGATATAAAAGGATATAGAGTGCATTAAGAAAAAATAAGTTTATACTAAGTTATAAACACACGAGTGCATGAAGACACAATGTAGACATGAAGTAAACACATGAATGCATGAAGACACAAAGTAGACACATGAATGCATGAAGACATGAAGCAAACATGATGTAAACGCATAGTATAAATGTTAAAAAAAAATTGGACTTTTTAAAAACATTTTGGAGTAAGAAAAGGTTAACGAAATGCTTTAATATTGTGAATGTCATGTTTCTTCTCTCTTGTTTGGAAATTTTGTCATATGGATTTTACAAAATTCTATCATTTTCTCATTACTAAGGTTATTCTTAAGATGGTAGAATTACCATGCAAAGGTTGCGTGAAAGGGGCTACAAGTTGCATCCATCAAGACCTAACCCTAGTATTGGGATAATCTATCATGTGCCCGAAGTTACCCTACCTCTCCTTTCCACAAACTCCCTACCTTAAGATACCTTCTTGTAATGATCCATTTTTATATACTTAACCCATTATCATAGTAATTTCCAATTAGGGCTATTTGTGTAATGGAGTCATTAAACATCATTAAACATGTTGCCAAATTTGAAGTATAATGAATTGAATTTGTTTACTTTATTCCTTATGCAAAAATTCTATTACTTTGTCTAATACTAAGGTCATTCTTAGATGGTAGATTTACTATATGAATACCAACTGTAATGTGCCCAATTAGGACATTATCTATTCATCTTGAATTGAACCTTTGCAAATAAATTTTCATCTCCAATGCTATTGATATACATGATGTCATCCTTTTAATTACTTGCCCCCTATTAAGATTTATATGTGTTTATCGCTACTATCGAGAAAATGGGCCATGACCCATTAAATAATTTAGTTAAATAAATTTTGGATAATTCTCCTTTTAAATATTACTTAGTACTATTTAACGATTTAAATATTACTTGTAATGTGAATATTTCTTTTATTTTTATTATTTTTAATTGTCTTATTAGTATACTTGATTATGACCATTCATTAATTAGTTGTATGATCTTATTTATAATGTTGTTTTCTAATATTAATAGTTTATTAGGATAATTGATTATATATTTATAGATAGATAGATAGATAGATAGATAGATAGATAGATAATGTACATGTTCTTAATTTTTTTTTTTTGAATAATTTATCATAATAATATTTGTGTATGCACAAGTTATATGGCATATTTAATAATAAGTAAACAAGTGTGCACATATTAATATTTCAATTATGGTTACATTACAAATCATTTACCTTCACATTCAACAAATGTCATTAATCAACATTCTTCTCCTATTACTAATATCACTTATGATGACAAGGAGAAAGAGGTTAATCATGTTGACTCACAACCTTACCCTTCAATTTTTCCTCCACCCAAATTTAGATCTTTAATCCCTATCACTTTTGATCATTCTAAGATGATTAAAGCACCCAATGGTCCTCTTTATATTGCTATTAGGGTTGCTCATATTCTTTCCCATGGTTTTTTGATTGATCAAAGGTCTACAGTCAATGTTATCACCGAAGAGCATATTTTTAATAAATGATTGCATAAGGATACCTATGACACATCTTAAGTGCAGATAATTTTTTTTAATGGTTTCCTTTATTTCCCTACAAGTTCCATGTCTCTTCCTATGGCTCTTTATGGTAAAGTTGTGGATACTATTTTTTTTGTCATCCCTACTTTGAATCAATTTTAAGTTATCTTAGTATCCCAATGCTTTATTTTATACAAGCTATAGCTTCTCCCATTCATAAATACATTAAATATCCCCATAATGAAGAGATTTTTACCATTAATAATTCTCTTTCCACCCCTCACGTCCCCAATATTGGGTTGAAATAGACTTCTATTATCCCTCTTTCCCTCAAAAACTACCTACTCATCTTGATAATCTTTATTGAACCTATCAGTGACACAAACTAAATAAGATTCATGAGATTATCCTTCGTAAGGTTTATCCTTCTATAACTATCTTACCTTCTACACCTATTCCTTCTTTTTTCATAACACTCCTCAAACCATAGTACTTCCCTCTTTAGAATACATGTTAGTTGATCTTAATCCTTTGAATTTATCTCCTAAGACTATCTATAATTAACATGCTCATCAACTAGAGAAATTCTTTAGAATAACTAAAAAACTAAGAGGGCAATTGAATCAATTATCCAAAGTCTAGATGTACAAATAAAACTTTTCATAGCTTAGTGAACCCATATCCATAAAACATATTCAAAATGCATGCATCCATTAGATCATACATTCACTTAAACTTGTAGGTTACTATCAAATCAACTTTACTAAAGTGTAAGAATGAAACATAACAGATTCAATAACACATTTGACACAATGATTTTACATGGAAATACAATTTAGGAAAAACCACCAGTAACATGTTATTCATTAGATCACTCTTTTAAAGTGATGCCCTATGAAAGGTCAACCCTATTAAAGGTTACAATACACATTGTTAAATGTGACTTGGTTAGAGGATTTCAATCACCCTATTAGGAGTGAGCCTTATTAGAGGACTTTAGATCATTCAGTTAGAATGTCACCTAGTTAAAGGATTTTCAAATGACTGTTAGGTCAACCTTAATCCAAAGGATTTACCCTAGATTGGTACAATGATTAGAAAGTAACAATAAAACTTGATCTAATAATAACTTACAACTCACTTGCAGATTACATATCTTTGTTTTAGTCCTCTATTCTTCTTGGCTTTCACATACTTCAGCTCTAATTTCTTTGTTCACCCTTCAAGCATCTATACCCTTAAGCCTTCTTTCTTTTCTTGCCAATAGTAGTCTCTTTTTTTCGGTCTTTGATGAAGCAATTCCTTAGACCTCCTGTCTAACTTAGGTTCTCCAACATTGATCTCTCTTGCTTTTGACCAGCCATCTCTATAAATAGAAAATTAAGATCTTTCATTATTTATGCTTTATTGTCTATTTTAGAGTTAGGTAGAATTAGGTAGGATTCAATGAATCTACCCATCTTTTCATTTTAGTCCCTTCTAAAAAATTCTCCTTCAATCCTCTTTGAATTCACCTCAAAATAGTTTACCTTGAACTCTATGCCACCAACTCATCATAGTTATCTTTCACATGCTTCACAAAATTCAAGAAAAAAATAGTCAACTCAAATTCATCAAATCCATGATTTAACATGAATACTAGCACTCAACATCAATATGCTATCATTCGACTTCCATATTGTTCTTCCACTCGTCATCAACTAGATTACACAACACATACTAAAGTTTACTGGTGCTTGTCATCAACTAAACTTTACTTGGTTTACATTGTATCACTCAAAATACATTGAAATTGGACTTTTCTCGGCCCTGACTAATTTTCTACTTGACTTGCACTAACTTTTCTCAATACCTACTATTTACTCGGTCAAGATTTGTAGACTCAATTCTTCTTACTTGTTCTTCTTGACTTTGTTAGTGTATCCAACCTTTGCAACCTTAAGTAGATAGTCAATGTACTATAACATCACTATCTTAAATAATCTTTGTACTCCTTTTTCATACCATAACTCAACCTTTTCTCTAGCTGATTTTGTTATCTCATTTGATCAAGTCCTCTTCATCAATCAAACAAATGATAGTACTCAAATCAACTAAGTAGTTGTCTACCAACAAGTAGCAAGTTTGACATCAGTTAAAAAAAAATGATTAAAACATATTCTCATACTTGTATCAATCTATTTTCAACAATCTCCCTCTTTGGCATTGATGACAAACTAGCATAATCGGTAAAACCAAAAGTAATACCAAAAAGAAAATAATTCATTGTATTGAAGTCTCTCACTCTATCAGTAGCTTTCATCTTCTATATAGGTTATAAAATTATATTCTAATCAATAGACAATCAGTTGATCCTTATGACTCCCTCTTGATCACTTTCTCTCATGAATCCTTATATCTCCCTAGTACTATCTCCCTCTAACTAGGTAGATGCATGTCTTTTAACCATTAGGTACACTATCTCCCCCTTAGTAGATATTCCATGTTTCTTTAGAATTCTATATTTCTCTCTTTCTATATAGTATCCCCTTCTTTAACAATAATGCCAAAGACTTGCCATCTTAATATGTAGATATGAATATTATTAGTTTCTGCCTCAATCACCTAGCTTGTGACTGATTTGCAGCTCTAGCTCTTTGATTACTTTAGGCAACTCCTAAAGTAAGACCCACTGTATCAATGTGTAACATATGTCAATCATCTTAGTTGATGCAGGACACTTCTTTTGCTTCTTAGATAGCCTTGGATAGGGGTATCACCTCTAGTTTACCTCTTAGATACTCATGAGCATCCTTAGGTAATTATTTTGTGAAGATATTAGCTATTTTCTCTTTTGTATGCACATATTCCATCTTTATCTCCTTGTTTTGAACTAACTCTCTCAAGTAATGATACTTGATTGCAATGTGCTTAGTCTTTGTATGTATCACATGATTCTTTGATATATTTATAGCACTTGTGTTATCACAATAAAGTATCACAGGTTCAGTGATTTCCTCCTTCATACCTTTGAGTAGTTGTTTGATCCATACAATGTACAATTTACTACAACAACAACATATTCAACTTTGACAGTAGATTGAGATATGTAGTTTTGTTTCTTGCTAGTCCATTTAACGAGCCTTTTTCATAAGAAAAATGCTCCTCCACTAGTGCTCTTTCTATCATCAATGTTTTTAGCCCAATTAGCATCTGTGTAGTCTCTTAACTCAAACTTCTCATTTTTCTTGTAGTATAGACCATACTCTTCTGTACCTTTTAGATATCTCATTATTCTCTTAACCGCCATCAAATGATTCTCCCTAGGATTAGCAGAGAATCTTACAACTATCCCAATAAATAATGCACTATTAGGTTTGCTATGTACTAACATTACAATTTTCCAATCATAGATATATACAATGTTTGAATTACCTCATCTAAATCATCATTCTTTGACAATTTGTGTTTTGTCACCATAGGTGTGCTTATAGGCTTGGAATCTTTCAATCCAAAAAATTTCAATATCTCCTTTACATGTTTTGACTTAGTGATGTATATACCATATTTCATCTGATGTACTTGCAAACCAACAAAGAACTTTATCTCTCTAAACATAGGCATGTCAAATTATTTCTTTATTTCATTTGCAAAGGATTTACATAAAGTATATCGACCTCCAAATATGATATCATCAACAAGAATTTTAGATAGTAAAATACCTTTTACTTTCTCTATCTTCAAGTACAAATTGCTATTATCATTAGTCCTCTCAAATCCAATCTTCACAAGATAATTATGAAGCCTGTCATACCATGCTCTTGGTGCTTGTTTCAAACCATATAAACCTTTGTGTAGTCTACATACCATGTTTTTATTTTTAGCATCAATAAAACACTCTGGTTGTTCTATATAAACCTCTTCTTCCAATATGCCATTCAAAATCAGTGATTTAACATCCATTTGATAAACTTTGAAACCTTTGTATGTAGAGTAAGCAAGCAGAGTTCTTAGTTCTTACTCCTTCCAATCTTGCAATAAGATCAAATATTTTTCCATAGTCTATTCCTTCTTCTTGTGCATACCCCTTGCACACTAATCTTTCCTTATCCTTGTGACTTCACCATTTTCATCTAACTTGTTTCTGTATACCTACTTGGTACAAATCACATTTTTATCTTTTGGTCTAGGAACTAAAGTCCATGGCTTATTCTTTTCAATCTATTCAATTTCTTCTTTCATGGAATTACTCTAGTCCACATCTTCTAAGGCATCTTTCAATATTTTAGGTTCATGCATGCTAAGAAAATATGTATAATTTCTTAACCTATTTCTTGTCATTGGTTTTGTATTTTTATCTCCAATAATTTTTGCAGCAAGGTGATGTCCCTTGACATACTTTGACAATCTTGGTTCTGCTCTATTTTTCTCATTTGTTCTATCAACTTTAGAATCACTATGTACTTCTTTATTAGGTGATTCAACATCTCTTTCATGTACACTAATCTCAAAATCAGAATGTACCTCAACTTCATTCTATAACTTGACACTTGATTGTAACTCAATTCTTGAATGCAATTCAACATTCATAGTGTATGATTCGTCAGTCACTGAAACTTGCTCTTAATTTACAACTAGATTTACAACATCTTCATAAGCCAATATACCTTCATCAAAGTATATAAATGATTTGTATTCCTCTGGTTCCTTTATAGGTTCCACCTTATGTACTTCTATATATTCTTTAAATTTCACATTTACACTTTCCACAACTTTGTTAATGTTAGTATTTAAACACTTATATGCTTTACTTCTTGTGGAATAGCCAAGGAATATACCTTATTAACTTTTTTCATCTAATTTACCATTTCTGAAATATTTGAGAATATAATACTTACTTCCAAATACCTTAAAATATTTTACATTGGCTGAGTATCCATACCATAGTTTAAAAGGTGTTGATTGAGTTCATTTCTTGACTTGCACATGGTTCAAGGTATAGATAGTTGTACTTATAGCCTCTCTCTAATATTTCAAAGAAATATTTTTCTCCATTATGAGTGCCCTAGCATAGTCCACTATAGATCTATTCCTCTTTTCAACAATTCCATTTTGTGGAGGGGTTCTAGGAGCTGATGTCTATCTTTTGATTCCTCTTTCATTACAAAACATCTCAAACTCATTTGATGTGAATTCGCCTATTCTATTAGATCTTAAACATTTCAAACTTTTACCTGTTTCCTTTTCAACTCTTGCTAAGTACCACTTAAACATTTGGAAAGCATTAGATTACTATTTCAAAAACATAATTGTCATCATCCTAGAATAATCATCAACAAATAACATAATTTACTTATTACCTGTGTAGCTTTTTACATCAATTGGTCCACA
Source organism: Cupressus sempervirens (assembly GCA_028749045.1). Lineage (NCBI taxonomy): Eukaryota > Viridiplantae > Streptophyta > Pinopsida > Cupressales > Cupressaceae > Cupressus > Cupressus sempervirens. The sequence continues at coordinate 425,448,687 of CM053793.1, read as the reverse complement.
CAGGTCAATATGAACAATCTCCAAAATTCCTTTAGAGATGTGTGTCTTACTCTTAAAACTAGACTCTATCATTTTGCCTAACTGACATTGTTTTCAAATTATATTGTCAGGTTTCTTCAAATTAGGTAGATTTGTGACTCTTCTCATGTTATTGATACTAACCAAGTTATCAAAATTAACATGACATAACCTCTTGTGCCATAACTACACATTATCAAATTCTACAACTAGACAGGTAGCATCATCCATATCAAGATAGAATAGATTACCTCTAGTCTGATCACCTTTTCCAATTAGTTTACCATCAATATCATGTATCTTAGCAATCTTGTTCTCAAACTCAATCTTACAACCTGAACTATTCAGTTGTGACATACTCAAAAAATTATAATTAAGTCCTTCAACATAATAAGCATTTTCACATAAAATCTTTTATTTGAGTTTGATAGAACCTTTCCCTTTTATCATATAGGGTGCATCATTACCAAACCTTACACTATTTCCATCATAATAATTCAAGGTAATGAACTTACTTTTATCTCTAGTCATGTGGTATGACCACCTACTATCAATGATCCATCTACCATTCTTGTCCACACAAGACACTAGTGTAGTTGCCTCATCCTCATTAGAATCATCCTTAATTGCAACATACACCACTTCATCATTATGATCATTAGATCCATCTTTGGTTTCCTCTTCTCCAATGTGGTAATACTTCTTGCCTTTTTCTTTGTAATCTTTGTTGTCTTCATCTCTTCTACTCTTATATTTGTCTCCACCTTTGTAGTTCTTCTTCTCTAGACATCTAGCAACAATATGAGCAACCTCATTACAATTAAAACACATCATAGGTAACTTACCTTTAATTTTCCCTTACCTCTGTGAAATCTCCTCGTTAGAAGTGCTTCAAGTTGTTCTACATCCTCCTCATTTGTATCATTGTCATTGGAAACATATTTTACCTTTTTCTTCATCTTCTTATTAGGTTCCTTCAATGAAAACTTAGCTTTGAAAGAAGATTCAACATTGTTAGATTTGAATTTGTCAAAATTAGATAGCTCAAAAGTAGTGAGCCTACTTACCAAACCTTCAAAAGTTAGACTAGAACTTGGTATACATCTTAGTTCTTGTATTGAAAAAACTCTAATAGTATAGATGGGGAATAGTGTTCTCAAAGATTTTCTTAATACATTTTCATCATCTATCTTACCAGTAGATCCTCTTATAGTATTAACAACATCTTTTATCCTAGAGAAATATTGAGCAACATTCTCACCTTCATGCATTATCATATCATCAAACTTACTTTTATGACTTTCATATTTGGCTCTTAATACATTTACATCACCTCCATAGATGGTGTGAAGAGCATCCCACATCTTCTTTGCACTATCACAACCCTTGATGTCATCAAACTCAGCATAAATTAGGGCAGAGGAAATCTCCAACATTACCTAATTGTGTTCTTTCTTCTTTTTCAAACCTTCAGCAGTCAGGGCTCCAATAGGATCAACATGCTCAGTGATGATGGTAGATTGTGCATGGTCTCCAAGACTTCCTAGGTGTAGCTTCTTTAGACTTTTCCATGCAAGAAATTTATCTCTATTAAGCTTGGGTATATCTCTTTTTGATATCTTGATCTTTGGCTTCTAGTACCTTCAAACTATTCTTCTTAAGCAAATGACTTTGATACCAATTGTCGTAATTCTTTAGAATAACCGAGAGTGGGGGTGAATTAGTTATCCAAGGTCTAGATGTACAAATAAAAATTTTCATAGCTTAGTAAACCCATATCCATAAAACATATTCAACATGCATGCATCCATTAGATCATACATTCACTTAAACTTATAGATCATGATCAAATCAACTTTGCTAAAATGTAAGCATGAAACATAACAACTTCAGTAACACATTTGACACAATGATTTTATGTGGAAACTCAATTCGCAAAAAACCATCGCTAACATGCTACTCATTCTTAGGTAAATGCACAAACCTATGTCACCTTTTATAAAGAAACGAGATATCAGAACGCGACAGTTCAACATTAATGAAAAAAAAATGGTATTTGTGTTTAGAATATGAAGATGATGTAAACTGATGGAACGTGTAGAATTGGATGAATTTTATGCCTATAATTTTTATAATTATTTTGAGTAAGAATTTATTCATTTTATTTTATTTTGAAGTCCCTTTTTTAATTGCAACAAATATAGGGTGTAGTTCTCATCAAACAAGTATATGCAAATCATCTTTTTTTGTTTTGATTTGAAAATATCTTATGGATGACATGTATAGCTAGGGAACAAAAAAGGAAATAATTATTTTGATTTATATTTTCTTTGTTATAAGTACTCAAGTTTGACTTTATTAGAATCCAATAGTTTTTTTCTCCTGTCAAAACTTCCCTATCAAATCTATACCTTCTTGAAAAAAATTACATATTTATGAAGAGGATTCTCTCCTCTAGAGATAAATATGTTTTTTTAAAATTTTTTTGATATGATTCACTATTTTTTTTGTTTTTTGAGGGAGCATCTTTTGAAATCTTGAATATCGACTTATAATATTTTGAGATTATAACATATTATAACTAATCAAAACACTAAAAAATGTATATAATGATATGATATTGAATCTAAGAACTATAAAAGGGTATTTTTAGTTTTTGAAAAAAATTGAGTTTTGATAGAAAAATGAGATTTGACCAAAATAGGTTATGGTATCCTAAATGGTGACATAGATCTATGCTTTTACCCTTTCACTCTTCTAAAGTGATGCCCTATGAAAGGCCAACCCTGTTAAAGGTTATAATACACACTATTAAATGTGACCTGGTTAGATAATTTCAATCACCCTATTAGGAGTGAGCCTTATTAGAGGACATTAGATCATTCACTTGGAATGTCACCCAATTAAAGGATTTACAAATGACTATTAGGTCAACCTTAATCCAAAGGATTTACCCTACATTGGTACAATGATTAGAGAGCAATAGTAAAGCTTGAAATGATAACAACTTAAAACTCACTTGCATATTATAGATCTCTGTTTCAGTCCTCCATTCTGCTTGGCTTTCACACAGTTCACCTTAGATTGCTTGTTCACCCTTCAAGCATCCATACCCTTAAACCTTCTTTCTTTTCTTGCCAATAGTAGTCTCTTCTTTTCAGTCTCTGATGGATTAATTCCTTAGACCTCTTGTCCAACTTAGGTTCTCAAACATTGATCTCTCTTTCTTCTAACCATCCATCTCTATAAATAGAAAATTAATATCTTTCATCATTCATCCTCTTTTTCTATTTTAGGGTTAGGTAGAATTAGGTAAGATTCAATGAATCTAGCCATCTTTTCATTTTAGTCCCTTCTAGAAACTTCTTCAATCCTCTTTGAATTCACCTCAAAATGGTTTATCATGAATTATATGCCACCAACTCATCATAGTTATTTTCCACACACTTCACAAAATTCAAGAAAATAAAATAGTTGTCTTAGATTTGTCAAATCCATGATTTAACATGAATACTAACACTAGACATCAATATGATGTCTCTCAACTTCCATGTTGTTCTTCTACTCATTATCAAATAGATCACCTGACACATACTAAAGTATACTGGTGCTTGACATCAACTATACTTTACTTGGCTTACACTCTATCACTTGACATACACTAAAATTTGACCTTTCTCAGCTCCAACTAATTTTCTACTTAGCTTGCACTAAATTTTCTCAGCACCTACTATCCACTCAATCAAGTTTGGTACACTCAATTCTTCTTACTTGTTCTTCTAGACTTTGTTAGTGTATCCAACCTTTGCAACCTTAAGTAGATAATCAATGCACTAACACTGTCTTAACTAATCTTAACTAATCTTTATACTCTTTTTTATACCATAACTCAACCTTTTCTCTAGGTTCTTTTGTTATGTCATTTTATCAAGTCCTCTTCATCAATCAAACAAATGATAGTACTCAAATCAACTAAGTAGTTGTCTTACCAACAAGTAGTAGGTTTGACATCAATGATAAAACAATGATTGAAACACATTATCATACTTGTATCAATATGCTTTCAACAATCAACATCATAAGAATCATCAAGGTAAGGCCAAGTCACTCTTGCTTCTCAAACTGTATCCTTTATGAACATTTTCTTTCCTTTGATCAACCTATGTTTGAGTTTTTGGAGGAAGTGAATCATAGTAACATGCAAATGATAAGCATGATGTTTTTATTTGTCTTAGATTCTATTGTGATAAATATTGATCACGAAAATACTCTTGATGATGTTATTGATTCTAATGATAATGCACATGTAAGTGGTGATAAATATGAGAATATTGATATGGATTATGATTTTCCTCACATGCTTTATAAACACTTGAAACTTACTTTTAGTATTGAGCACAATGACTCCCAATAGAGTCCTTACTTGGATTTGGTTGTTCCTACCATGTTGGATATCTTTCCTCTTCTAAGTTTCCAACCTTTTCCTAAAGATATAGACCAAGATGCATGGAGTTGGGGGGGGGAGGGGTGTGACACACTTGAAGTGGACTTCTCTAGCATGACCATCTTTGTGTGTTTATTCTTATTACTTCATTAGTGCAAGGTGAGAAATTAATGTTACAAGTTATGTTGTATATGTACTATATTTTTGTATGTGCCTCATGTAGTTTTCTTGGATGACTTTAACATGAAACCACTAATTATTTTTGGTCTTTGTGTATCCAACCCAAGAAGACTCTTCTTTGTATCTCTTACATGATTTTTCCTCCCTTGTGTTGTAGTTATACTTTAGGAATGAATACATTTCATACTTGATATAATATTAGATATTTTTATATGATCATGTTGACCTCAAAGTTGATAGATCACTTTTGTGCTCTCTTACTTATTATGTTCTTATCTCCCTTGAAGTATTCTCTCTCAGGTGAATTTTGTATTGGAAACATTCTAGTGGATGCATAATTTATTTTTTTAAAGCTATTGCTCCCATTGAGGCATTTTTAATTGCTTTAATGTGGGGGCATACACTCCACTCACTTGTGCACACAAACTTTGATGTTTGGTAATTTTATTCTTCTTGGATTCTGCTATCAAACTATTAATAGTTTGAGGGGTCTAATCCAGGTACCTCTTCTTGTATCCCTCTATCAAACTATCAACAATTCATGATGCTTGATCCTTTTAGTTCTTTTTTAATCATTGTTTGGATTACTAACTATTTGGGATGTCTAATCTTTTCCAATTTTGACCCTTCTTTGGATTACTAACAATTTGGGAGGCCTACTTTTTTCTTTGATCCTTCTTTAGACTACTAATGATATGAAAACCCTAATCTTGTTACACACCTATTAAGGACATACATATCCTTATGCCCAGGTCATATTTATTCAAATTTTGGGGCATGAAGTTCCCTTGGGGATGAATTTTTGATGGATTGAGTAGAAATCTATACACTTTCTAGACCATTAAATTAATCTTTGATGGATTGACTAACATGTCATACACACTTGCTAGACCATTCAATGCCATCTTTTGCAACAACACAACTTTTCATGTAGTTCATGATAAAGAACACAAAACTTATTAGGTGAGTTGACTACACCTTTTCTTATTTTCTCTTGTTAGGGACATATTTTTTGTTATGATTTTGGAAATGTAGAAGACTCAAGTCTGTTGAGGGCTTAGTAGTTTCTTTGTCTCCTTAGTCTTGATATGATTAGCTCTTGCTTTTGATCTACTTTATCAGGAGTATGAGGAAGCTCATACTCCCACTAAAGTGGGGGTTAAATGTACCATCTTAAAATGGAAGAACCCATCATTTAATAAATTTTAGCTCTTGTCCTTTGATGATTCTATGGACCAAGGATGCATTTGTGCTCAATCAACTCTCTCTAGCTCAATTCATTTTTTAGTTTCATCTATTCAGTTTATGAGACCTTAGGAATACCCCTCTTGAGATAACCCTAGTATAGGTTGACCCACTGGTATATGTCAACTAGGTCAAGATATACCATGGAATTTTTTTGTCCTAGGGCCAATTTTATCTTGGGGATTAAAATTAGAAAATTAGGTGTCCTCATCAACTTTCTTTTTTTTCACACCCAAAAAATAGTATGAAAGGAAGTCTTTGAACCTTGTTTTTACATCCACTAGGAATCAAGAAAAAAAAAAATTGAAATTTAAGGAAATTCAAGATAGAAGATTTCAAGGCATTCAAGCATTCATCAAACATTCAAGGCATTTTCAAAGTTTCAAGGATCCTTTGTGAGCATTTCCTCTTTATGATTTAGAGTTTTGTCAGTCATTAGGGGAGGAGATCTACATTTTTGCATTCATCTTCTTCATATTTTTATTGTGTACATTTACATCCATGGATCCACAATTTTTTATTGGTGGGATCCATTGCATTTGTAGATATTTTGTACATCGTTCATTAAATAATCAACATCTTATAACATTCAAGCCTTGCAAAATCCTATTGACAAGGGTTTCATCAAGCAAAGTGAATACTTAGTTTTCTTGCTTCTCAGCATATAATTTCCTTTCATGGTTAATTCCTAAATGGGGGCTTGACCAAGGTAACCCCCTCCCTGTCCCCAAAAAAATTCAAAATTTCTTGTGCATTTAAACATGGTATCAAAATTATGGATTTGGATACGAAAAGTATCAATTGTAAGATTTCAAAAAAATCTAGGTCAACTTTGTTACAGTGCCTCAAGAACATGTTCATTATCCCATAATCATATTGGTAGATGTCACCCAAACTTACTTGTGCCTAGAGGCCTAAGATTTTTAGGGTTTTCTATTCTAACATCATATCCACTATCAAATTCTCAGTCCCAATTGTAGATCTATAGTTTTTGGAGGATATTTTTTCCTTCCTTTGCATATTTTAAGGTCAGTTTTCCACTTTTCTTTTTATCTCTTAGCATAGACCTATATACATATTTCATTTGGGATGGTTCCACACATATAGCACCTACATCTATTTTACTCTTTCATTTAAATAATTGGTTCAATTTGCATCCACATTGCACATTTAAAGTTTATTAACATTGCATGAAAGAGGACATCCTTGCATACTTAGTATAATTTTTTTATAGTATTGGGATCTCTTCATTCTACTTGAATTTTTCTAATCTAACTTGAGTTATATTGAGAGTTATCTTTGGAAACCCCTCTTTCTCTTGTATTTGAAGGTTTTGAAAAGTGAGTTTTATTTGACACACATCTTATTGAACACTTCCATTTTTCATTCAAACAAATATAAATGCAAGGAAAGTAGACACTTTTAAGTAAGAAAAGGAGATCATACTAAAATTTATAGATTGACCCAGTACCCAATGGAGGTTGAGAAGGATTGCTAAACATTGGGAGAGAATCTAGAAGTGTTGAGTCTATTTAGGGGTTACTTGAGTTCTTTTAGGGGTAGTTGGAGCATTTTTAGGAGCTTTGAGGGTAGATAATGTCAATAATTGGTTTCGTCATAATGTAGCTTTATTTTAGGCCTTTTAAAAACCTAGAAAATAAGTATTATTGTTGAGTCTAACCATGTAGGTTAGGGTCCTATTATGATGTAACTACTTCTTGGATAAGCATAAGTATTGTAAAGACTTCATTGTTGAAGTTAGTCCTGATTATGAAAATATGCTCTTAATGAATTTTTTTGTCCTTCAACATTTTTTTAACATTTTTTGCAACTCATCTTGGGACATGAATATTAGTGACAACTTTGGAGACTAGTTATTTAGTTATTTTTCCCTCATTCTCATTTCTCTAATTGTGTGCACATAACTGATTGATCAAATTGCTAGTGAATGTCTTTGCTTGTAAATTTGTCTCATACCCAACACCCCTTTGCAAATAAATATATTTCATGTAGGCTACAACTTGTGTCTCATGTTTAGGTCATTTTAGGCATGAATTTTTTATTCCTCCTAAGAGTATAGTATCAAGACCTTGTTATGAAATAATTATGTAGAGACATATATGAGTGAATTATGGAGTTTTAACTTAGTTATTACAACCAAGAACATATTAGATGAAGTTCATGGTCTTGTTAAGTTTGGTACATTACCCAATACATTAGATTTTAGTTTCATATATATTTCTAAACCTTTCCCTTTGAAAGTTTAGAAGCTAGTTAAGGTGAGAACCAAGAGGAATTTGATATTCTCCAAAAGTTCTTTCCACCATGGGTATTCCATAATCCTCAAAATTTCCCTTGTTCATCCAAAGTGATAATTTCTACAACTTATCAAGGGTCCAATTTTTTGAGATAAAAATTTTACATTTGTACCTCAATTACAGAGAATTTTTTTATGCAACAATCTTGATAAGGAAAAGAAAATATGTAAGAATAACAATCAATATGCCAATAGATTTTAGTAATTTAGAAGCTCATGAAAGCTCAAAGTCTTTCCATACTCCCTTGTGAATTCATAAATATAGGTAAAATACATTTTCACCTCACAAAAAAAATGCAAAAAATAAGAGAAACACAAAGTTTGCAAGATCTTCTTGAACATTCTACATGATTTACAAAAGTGATAATAAATTCAAGGTTTTCAATATTAATCCTTAAAACCTAACTATAACTCCAAACACATTAAGAAACTCAAAATCTATAAGATTGCGTTAAAATCTCTATTGAACAAAAATACAATACTCAATCAATTTCAAAAAAATGAATTCACATGACAACTTGAATCAACAAAAAGTTTGAAAGCAATTTTCCTTTTTAATTAAATGTAGTTATATTTACATCTAAGATCAAAGTCTTAGAGTGCTCAAGAAATTGGTAGAGTTTAATTGCAATGTCATAGGATACATATTTACAATGATCTCTCCTTTATAGAAGAGAGTGTGTGCAAAAATGGTGGCAAAAACCTAACTAATTGTGGACTTATTCAATATTATGTTGCTATGTAATGTGATTACATGTAACTCCACTTTATAGTTTGACATGTGATGTAATCATATGTAATTAAAATTTTCAACTTTACATGTAATTTGTCAAAAACAAGTGTTTGATTAGACATGATTCCCATAACATAATCTTTTGTCAAAGAGTTCTTTGTGTTGCGTCAAGACATGTGCTTAAATTTTTCATATCTACTATTCATGCACTTTGTTTAGGAATACCAACTTGAATCCTTAATAGTTTCCATGTCCACTATCAATGAACTTCAACCTCATCTTCTTGCTTGGGGTAGTTCTTATTCTTCAGGGAAGTCTTTCTATGAAGTTGAGGTGAGAAGTTTAGAGCATGGTTGAGAGCATCTATAATGGTGTTGCAATGAAAAACAACAAGAATTTCCATGTTGGGTGACAACTTGACACAACATAGAAGATAAGAGACAAAAATCCAACTTAAAACAAAAAGAAAAAGAAAGAAAGAAAAAATGACAAAAAGTTGATAAGCTTACAATTTTGAGGTTTTCAAGGTGCACTGTAGATGAAAGATCAGGTGTAATACAAAGTATAACAATTTGCATGATTGGAGTAAAAACATCCAATTACAAGGGATGTGACTTGCAATAGGGACTAGTCTCGATTGCGTTTGTGTTTGTAATGGTAAGTTATAGTGTGATGTGTAATTGGGACCACAAGTTCCTATTACACTAGTTTGTGTGAAAAATAGGTGTATTTAGAGGTTTCTATTCTGACTACATAATTTAGGATATTATGCAATCTCATGTGATGTTGGAGTTAATAAATCTTTACCATATATAAGTTTTGGTGTATTTTAGATGCAATTGGAGTTTAAAAATTGATAGCATATATTGATGTGTGATATCCCGAGGACATTCAAGTCATTTGCAGTTTATATAAATGAATAAAAAGTTTTGACAAGTAGTTGCATACCTTGTTCATTGTAGAAAATATGCATCATTTTTTTATAAATAAGAAAACCATAGTAATGTTCCTCTAGTTATTTGGGGATTTGATGAACTTGGACAATCACCATGACATGATGCTCCATAGAACCAACATTATCATGTTACAATTTAATAATTATGCCAAAGGCGTACTATACTGAGGAAAACAACTTCACATTATTGATCAATGGTTGTAATCATATTAAACATATTACAAGATGATTGAATTGTCTTGGTCCATTGATCCTTCTACTTTAATTTCAGTTAAACGAATCAACATTAGCTCTTTCTTCCTCTGTTTTCATTGGTGTGGTGCCATCAAACACTGCAGATCATCATCAACTCCACTTGCATGTTAAAAGAAAAGATAGCAGCATCTTTAAATTAGTTTTCTCATAGTTAATTAAATCAACGTTCAAATTGGAGCATAAAATGGCAAAAATAATGCACCAGTTAAACGCTTTGTTGAAATTAAATGCTAACAATTTTCCATATCCATTCCTTTAATCCCATTCTACCCTTAATTGATTTCAAATTCTTGCCACCTGAGTAGATTGTAAATCTCTTTTGCCTCTGAGAAAATGAAGGTGGTAAATATTTCTATTTCCTATTAATGTTAATTGTGTAATTTTCAGTCATTCTCTGCTAACTGATGGTGCATCTATGCAGAAGTTTGTGTTCAAAATCACAATGGAGGATGAAAAGGGAAAGTGAAGGATTTTCAAGGCAATTGTGGCTATTCAAGGTATGCTACCTCTTCAGATTCAATTTCAAGTCCTTTAGATGAAGTTATGATGAACGTTTGTGTATTTTAGGTGTTGATTCTGTATGGGTGGATATGAAAGAGAAGAAGGTAATGAACCCTATTTTCCTGACGAGTAAAGAGTTAAAAAGAGGTGGAGAAAAGTCACCCAAATGACAAATACTGATCATTTGTATATCTTATTTTTTGGAATTTAATGCGGTGGTTGTCTTGCCCTTGGAGCCAAACACCCACCTACCACCCCTAACAAATTGCAGAATAGACAGAAAAAATTAATATGGGTAGGTGAGTTTTCAAATTTTGAAAAGAGGGGGAAAACATTTTTTGGAAGAAGAGAAAAAGGAATGTCACACATTCATTCGTCCAGACAGAGAGAAGTTAGAGGAAGAGCTGAGAAGTTGCAGAGCAGAGAAAGAAGGAAAAAGTTGATCGATAGATCAGTCATTGCAGAGATAGAAGGAATTGTTGTCATGCTTGCAATTGCATGTGCTTCTTCCTGTCATTCTGTAAGTTTGTAGTTTATTGTGTGGTTCAACATATGAAGTAGTGATTTCTCCAAGTGCTATTGTATGTAGCCATTAGAGCTGCAAGTTTAAAGTTTAAAGGTTGAAGTTTCATCAGTTTGAATATTTAGGGTTATTTTAGGGTTTTCTAGTTGAAGCTGATTGCTCCCAAATTTTGTAATAGTTTAAATCTCAGTTGAATAGAAAAGCAAGCAGGCATGCCTAAATCTATTGTTCTTCCTCTTCTATTCATTGCATTTGAGAAACTTGTTTGAAAAGTTAAAGCTTGGCTCTCTAGTTTTAATGGTGAAAGCATTCACGTTAGAATTTTTCTAAGTTATAAATTTTCTCAGTTGGAGCCAAGCTTACTCGACATCCATTGTTGCCGAGCATTTTTCCTTGAGTGTTGAGATAACTCAGCACCTATTGCATTCTTCTTCAAGTGCCTAGCATCTTGTCACTTGACACCTATTGCCTGTCACTTGAAACCATCAAGTGCTAAGAAATCTGTGACTCGACACCTTCAAGTGCCCAGAAAAACTAGCACTCAACACCTTCATGTGCCAAGAAATTTTTTTTTAGGTTTAGAGTTGTGAGTTTTAAATTTGTTTTTTCTATTTCACATGGTATCAGAGCCTTGAGGCCCCACATCCACAGTGAGTTAGGACATTTGTTTTCTTGAGATACTTGACATGGCAGTAGATACAGGAAAGATATGGTAGCAGCCACCACCATTCAATGGACAAAACTATGATACATGGGCAAAGAAGATGAAAACCATAATGATTGCAAATTATTTGTGGGAGTTTTTAGTTAATGGGTTCAATGATGTGACAGACCCAACTCAGTATGCTACACTCACAAATGCACAAAAGACTCATTTGAAAGAGTCAAGGAGGAAAGATGCAAAGGCATTAAGTTTGATTGAAGCAACAATGATAGAGACAATATTCTCAAAGATTGCAACAGAAAATTATGCAAAGGAATCTTGGGATATCCTTGAGATGAACTTTAAGGGGACTAATAAAGTCTGTACTATAAAGCTATAGAATATAAGGAGGGAGTTTGAGAACCTTAAGATGAAGGAAAATGAATCAGTTGCAGATTTCAGTTCAAGGACCTCCAATGTGATTAATCAACTAAAATCAAATGGAGAAGAATATCAAGAGTAGAGGATAGTGGAAAAGATATTGAAGAGCTTACCTCATAAATATGACAATTTGGTCATGACCATAGAAGAGGCAAAAGACCTCACTATTTTGACAATGGATGAGTTGATGGGTACTCTTCAAATCCATGAGCATAGGATCAATAGATATACATCTTCTTCTTTCCAAGAGGAAGGGGGAGAGGAAGAAATGGCTTAGGCAGAAACTCTAGAGGTAGAGGTCAAGGTAATGGAGGACAAAAAAATGCTACAACAAAAAGTTTAGGAAGGGCAGATGGAGCAAGTAGCTCACAAAATACTTAAAGAGGAGGTAAGAAAAACTACAACTCAAATAAGAGTAATGTAGAATGCTACTATTGTCATAAATATGGGTATTATGCAAGTGAATGCTGGAAGAAGCAAAATGATCAGTCAAGACAAGCAAATGTGGCTGATGTGAACATGGGAAGTGGAAACAATGCCACTACCTTCATCATGTGTAATGTTGGTGAAGAAGGAAGCCCTGAGGTTTGGTACCTCGATAGTGGATGTAGCAACCACATGAGTATTAATGAAACCTTATTTTCATTCATTGACAAGAGTTTCAAATCTAAGATTAAAATGGGTAACAATGGAACCCTACCAGTAGTGGGCAAAGGATCTATTATGGTCTGCACCAAGAAAGGTGAGAAGAAGGAAATAAAAAATGTGTATTTCATCCCTAGTATGAAGCACAATTTGATGAGCATCGGTCAGCTCATTCAAAATGGATACAAAGTGCTGATGGAGAATGACATGTGTGTCATTCATGAAAAGGATGGGAGCAAGAACTTACTTGCAGTAGTTCAAATGACAAAGAACAGAATGTTTCCCTTGAGGATAGAGACATGTTTCTCATCTCAGGTTGGTGCTGCACCTCCCATGCAATCAGCTCTAAGGAGTGTGATTGAAGACCCCTCATGGCTATGGCACCTCAAGTATGGTCATCTAGGCTATGCTAGTTTAAATTTATTGTCAAATAAAAGAATGGTAGAAGGTTTGCCACAAATAAGAAATTCATTTGACAAGTGTGAGGCTTGTATTTTGGGTAAGCAACATAGGCTTCCCTTTAATTTTGGAAATTTTAGGAGGGCTAGATATCCATTAGAATTAGTGCATACTGACCTAGTTGGTCCTATGCAAGTTACTTCCATTGGGGGGAGTACTTATTTCATGACATTTATTGATGATTTCAGTTGTAGGACATATGTGTATTTTTTAAAGAATAAATCTAAAGCATTTGATAAGTTTCTTGAGTTCAAAGCACAGGCTGAAAGAGTATGTGGACACTATATCAAAGTCCTAAGAATAGATAAAGGTGGGGAGTATACCTCCAATTCTTTTGTAAACTTTTGCAGGAAACATGGTATAAAGAAAGAGTTCACAGCCAGCTATACACCATAGCACAATGGAGTGGCTGAAAGAAAGAACAGGACCATCAGTCAAATGGCAAGAAGCATGATGAAAGAGAAATGCCTCCCAATTGAATTTTTTGGAGAGGCTGTGGCAACAACAGTTTACCTAATTAATAGGTGTCCTACAAAGGTAGTCCATGATAGAATTCCAATGGAAGCATGGTCATGAAGAAGATGGATAGTTGAACACCTAAGGGTGTTTGGATGTGTTGCATATGCACATGTGCCTAAAGAGCAAAGGAAAAAATTGGATGACAAAGGTCTGAAGTGCATCTTCACAGGGTACAACTCAGAATAAAAGGCATACAGATTGTATGACCCATTGAATAACAAGAGGACTCTTTCAAGAGATGTGGGATTTCTTGAAAATCAGTCTTGGTATGGACCAATTGATGAGTCACCAAGAATTTTTAGTAAAGTGCCAATTATGAGTGAAGAGGATGCTAATGAACATCAAGAAGGAGCAGATAGAAGAAAAGGCAAGAAACCTCAGTCATTGTCGAACTCCTCTAGGCATGATCGAGTGTCAGTGCCGAATAATAGTGAAGACCAAGCTGGTCAACAAAGCAGCAGCAGTGAAGATTCTGATCCCACACTCTCCTCCCTATTACCAAGAAAGACCAAGAGTCTTAGGGAGATATACCAAGATGAAAGGTATGAAGATTATGATGAGAGTGTTAATTTCACATTATTTTCTCATAGTGATCCAGTATATTTTGAAGAAGCTATTAAGGATAACAAATGGTGTAATGCCATGGACGAAGAAACAGATGCTATAGAAAGAAATGAGAAATGGAAGCTAACTGAATTGCCTCCCAAGAAGCAAGTGATTGGGGTTAAATGGGTCTATAAGACCAAATGCAATGCTGAAGGCAAGATTGATAGGCATAAGGCAAGGCTGGTAGTCAAGGGCTACAAATAGCATTATGGAAGAGACTATGATGAGACATATGCCCCTATTGCAAGAATGGAAACTATGTGTGCTATCATAGAAATTACAACTCAGCACAAATGGAAGGTATTTCAAATGGATGGGAAGTTTGCCTTCCTAAATGGTGTATTCAAAGAAGTATATGTGGAGTAGCCACTTGGTTATGAAGTTGCAGGTGAAGAGAACAAAGTATATAGATTGAAGAGAGCTCTTTATGGGCTCAAGAAAGCTCCAAGGGCATGGTATAGTAGGATTGACTCATATTTATTGAGCAATGGATTTAGCAAAAGCAATGGTGAGCCTACTCTCTACATCAAGGCAACAAATGGAAATGTTTTGACTATTGTCTTGTATGTAGATAATTTGATTTTTACTAGAAATGACAAGACTCTAATTGGTGAGTTCAAAGAGGTTATGAAAACTAAATTTGAGATGACAGACCTAGGTCTCTTGAAATACTTTCTAGGCATAGAAGTAAAACAAATGCATGATGGCATCTTCATCTCTCAAGAAAAATATGCAGGGTAGATCTTGGAGAGATTTAAAATGCAAAATAGTAAGGCAGCCCCCAAACCAATAGCAGTAGGTTTGAAGTTGAGCAAAGAAGATAATAGCAAAAGAGTAGATCCAAGACTATACAAGAGTATGGTTGGAAGTTTAATGTATTTGACTACAACTCGGCTAGACCTAATGCATGTAGTAAGTTTGGTTTCTAGATTTATGGAAACACCAAAGGATTCCCATTGACAAGTGGGAAAAAGGATCCTAAGGTATGTGAAAGGTACTAAGGGATTTGAGATTTTGTAATAGCATGTCAAGCATGTCAAGCAATTTGGCTAAGGAGGATCTTGACAGATTTGAATGAAATGCAAGAGGATGGAACCACAATTTATTGTGACAACATCTCATCAATTGCATTGTCCAAGAATCTAGTCTTCCATGGTAGAAGCAAGCATATTGAGATCAGATATCACTTCATCAGAGAGTTGGTGGAGAATGGGGATATCAAGATGGAATTTTGTAAGTCTGAGCAGCAACTAGCAGACATTTTCACAAAGCCATTAGGCATTGGAAGTTTTGTACACCTAAGAGAGTGTCTTGGTGTAGTTGATATGGATTAGCAGTGATCCTTATTTTGTTTGGCTTGAGACAAAGGGGGAGTGTTGGAATTTAATATGGTGGTTGTCTTGCCCCTAGAGCCAAATGCCCACCTACCACCCTTGACAGATTGCAAAACAGAAAGAAAAAATTAATACAGGTAGGTGAGTTTTCAAATTTTGAAAAGAGGGGGAGAACATGTTTTGGAAGAAGACAAAAAGGAATGTCACACATTTATTCGACCAGACAAAGAGAAGTTAGAGGAAGAGCTCAGAAGTTGTAAAGCAGAGAAAGAAGGAAAAAGTTGAGCAGCAGATCAATCGTTGCAGAGATAGAAGGAATTGTTGTCGTGCTTGCAGTTGCACATGCTTCTTCCTATCATTCTGTAAGTTTTTAGTTTATTGTGTGCTTCGACCTATGAAGCAGTGATTGCTCCAGGTACTATTGTATGCAACCATTAGAGCTGCAAGTTTAAAGTTTAAAAGTTGAAGTTTCATCAATTTGAATATTTAGGGTTATTTTAGGGTTTTTTGGTTGAAACCGAATGCTCCCAGATTTTGTAATAGTTTAAATCTTAGTTGAATAGAAAATCAAGAAGGCATACCTAAATCTATTGTTCTTCCTCTTCTATTCATTGCATTTGAGAAACTTGTTTGAAAGGTTAAAGCTTGGCTCTCTAGTTTTAATGGTGAAAGCATTCACGTTCGAATTTTTCTAAGTTATAAATTTTCTTAGTTGGAGCCGAGCTTACTCAGCATCCATTGTTTCCGAGCATTTTTCCTTGAGTGCGGAGCTAACTCGGAACCTACTACATTCTTCTTCAAGTGCCAAGCATCCTGCCACTTGACACCTATTGCTTGTCACTCGGCACCATCAAGTGCTGAGCAATCTGTGACTCGACACCATCAAGTGCTGAGCAATCTGTGACTCGACACCTTCAAGTGCCGAGCAAAATTGGCACTTAGCACCTTCATGTGCCGAGCAGATTTTTTTTTAGGTTTAGAGTTGTGAGTTTTAAATTTGTTTTTTCTATTTCTCACATCGTTGTCATGAATGAGGAAACCAATTATTGCATTATATCTTGAACAAGTTTTCTGGTAAGATGATTAAATATGTGTGCTTGTTGAAATCTCCAGGGCAGGGTTCATGTTTGGGATAAATTCCACTTTTGGTACTTTTGAATCTTTGAATGATGGAATATGGTTTTGTAAATAGCTTATTTTATGGATACCCAATTGCTAATTTGATGGAAAAGTTGCAAGGATTCCTTAGAGTCTGTAGTAAATTTTTTTATGGTGAATCAAGTCAGTTTGTCTAGTTGAGTTGATCTTTGAAAGTAGAATTTTGATAATAGTCATAGAGTAGAGAACTCTGTTTTAGGTTAGACGGCTTAAAGATAGGCTTCCAATTACCAAAACTTCACACATAATAATAATTATTCTTAATAAATAATCTAAACTTTGGCAATTACAGATAAGAAAACAATTCTGTTTTAGCTGAATTTATTTATTAATATTGGTTTTAGGCACACACAGTTCAAAGATTTAATTTAATTTAATTTTTTTGTGTGTGTTTTTACTACTTCCACTTTTTTTATTACAATCTAGCTATCTGGACTGCAGCTAGTCTATAAATGAAATTCTTTTTATGCTTTAACTCCCTCCAGATTCTATTATAGTTGCAAAATACATGTTTCTAAATGTATTTTGATCCTGAAAATTTAATTATAATTGCTTATAGCTCCCCATCATGCCAATATTTGTTGCTTGGGTGAATTTATCGTTATGTTTGCATTATTATCATTATTATCTTGATGATGTTCCCTTATAAGAACATGATTAACTTTTTAAAGATATCCTATACTTTTAACTTTTCCTAATTAAACCAACATTCTCCCATTGATTTTTTATTATTACAACTAGGGTTGATAGGTTGTGAAAAAGGTTTAGAGTTAGAATTATAGTTAAGGAACTACATCATATTACAATTATGATATTATGTTATAAAAATGCACTGCCTTATTTTCCTAATAGAGCTTCAATATATCTTTGGTGTATTTGTTGCACCTTACTAAAATGCAATTGCTAGTATTATATATGGTCACTCTTAAATGGCACCATGTCAAACTAACAACATGAAGGACTAAAACATTAGTAAGGACTTGCGATGAGGGATGCTCTTGTGTGCACCAAGGTTTCAATGGAAAATTCTATGTTGTGTTGTGGAGATGTGCTGCCATTGGTCAATCGTGTTTGTAGGTATAGAAAGCTCTGCACTCTCAACAGGGTCAAGGTGTCGTCTGTTGTTTCCAAATCTATTTCTTCTACAACTTATTCAATTTTTCTTGAGCATGGCCATGTGTATTCAATGTTCAAGTTCATAGTGTTGGGTTCTTCTTTGGTGCCCCAGTTGTTAACGCTCAGGTGATGACCTCTGCTATCCCTACGGGTGGTTCCCGAGGGAAGGTTCATGAACTCTCTAGTTCTTCTTATGCAAAAATTTCCTGTGGTTTTTTGGAGGCTATTACAAGATGAGTTGATGCTAAACCTTTTCTTGTTCTTCTATTTTTCCAGACCTAGAAGAGGATACAATAGCATATCAAAAGAAAAAAACAAAGGCTTTGATGGGGACATTATTATTTGCATGTGTTAGGGGTTTCTGGCTCAATCTCTCGAGGCTCCATGCTTGGGTTTCTAAACACTAGGAACCATGCATCTCTAATATTGTACAAATATTCCCCATGGATAAGGGCTTCTTTATTGCTAGATTTGATAACCCTGAGGAAAGGAGGTTCATTCTTTGTGACCATCTTTATACTTGGAAAATTTTTTCCCCCTTGACAATTAAACCTTGGCATCAAGATTTTTATTCCATCGTTTGAATCTATTTGTAAGATACCTATATGGGCTTGTTTTAGAAACCTTGCCTTCATCTTTGGTTGGATTTTGTTCTTGAGGAGGTCAGTGAAGATTTAAGAGGTTTTTCGATTGTAGATTCTACATCTTCTGATATGTTTTGTTCCACTTATGCTCGAAATCTTGTAGACATTGATGCCTATCAACGGAGATCAAACTTTGTTCTTGAAAGGGATCATGAATTTAGACTTTAGATTATGAAGGTATTCCTTATATATGTAGAAAATACTTCAAAATAGGTCATGTGGTGGATAAATGTGACATAACCAAAGTCAAATCTAAGAGGCCCTCTTCATGGTAGAAGGGATCTTTGTTAGAGAACTATACAATTATTAAAAGATCCTCTTAGGAGGAAGTGAATACCAAAAATGGGAATCAAATTTCTATTGGATTTTCTCACATGATGGTTGTCTAAGAAGGGGATGCATTGTCCTCAGTTGATTCTCTATTGGAAAAGATGGAGGTTGTTACTGGTTCAAACACATTGACTATAGGCTTTGGAGGTCTTTTTGGTCAAGCACTTAAGGGTGTTGTGGCTAATAGAAGAAATTTTGATGCTGTTGGCTCTAATGTATAAGGCTTCTCTAGGGATGACTTCAAGTGCTGATCCAGTATTGGCATCTAAACCTTGTTCTGGTCTTTCATCTTAAGCCTAACTTTCTTGGCAGAATAAAGCAACTATGGTGGAGGGATGGATCATTGATATTGGAAATAATTCTAAGAAATGCCCTCTTCACTTTGATATGATTCTCTGCTCCAAGAAAAGGGAGGTAAAGGAAAAACCTAGTTTCTCCTTTGTTGGGTAGGTTGTGGGTTCCCTTTTGCAAAACTCTCTGGTATAGTTTGGGCTTAATGTTTATTTCTTCACTATCTATCTTTAATTGGTTGTGGGATTTTTTTCCCCTCTTTGATGATTTGTACTTAATGGTTTCTTTTCTATACAACCTTTGTAAGTTTGGTCTTGGATAGAGTTATCCTTAGCATTCTTTGATTGTTCTTCTTTGGGTTGCTTTCCATGTAATGCAATTTTGTGACATCTTTTGACTCATGTATAGAGCTTTGGGGACCCCTAAAAACCTATTTTTATCATATATAAAAAAACATGAAGGACCAGTAAAATAATGATTGGCTTTGTCCACCCATCATCATGTAACCACCTTTTATGCTTGCATTCTAGTAGCACTAAATTATTATTATGTTCATATTTTGCACACATTAATCCATATTTCATCACACAACTATTTCATAGTCATACTCCATATCATGCAAACATATCTCATACTCATTCATTACTCACAAACATTTCATGACTGTGTGTCTCATCTTTACTCGATTTTCCATAAGAATTATTGATGAAAACAAAATGCTATCGAAGACATAAATATCTTAATTAATCAACTAAGTTAAAGTAAAAATTTCATTTGCAAATATGATTGAGGAATACAAATGATTATCAATAAAAAAATTATCGACTCATCTTTACAAAGATTAATGATATTATTTTTTGTTTATACTTTACGAACCTACTCTATTTCACGCGTTCACCTTAGGAATTTTAGTAAAGTGCATATTGACATTTCAAAGACAAGTTTTTAGGATTGTAGAAACTAAAGAATTCATATTAGAAACAACATCCATTCTTGTCAACAAGTTATACCATAAGAATATTTCATATAACATCATTTGGTATAATGTTTCCAAACTGATTGATGTACATCAAACAATGTAAATATCCACTTTTAGATATAAACAAAAATTGTGCTTCTATAGGAAACATATTACTCTATTATAGCTATTATAAAGAAAATTCACACATAGCAATCAATATCCTTGGTGATATTCCCTCATAAGTCATTGCATATATAATTAGCTCGCTCAGGAGTTATAACCATTGCTAAAAGCAATAAATATTGATTTCATTGTCAAGTGTGTACTAAATATTGCATATCACTATAAGTGATAATAAACCATTTACATAACATATTATATGAAAGTTATATTAGACATTAATGTTCATACACTATATTACACACATTTGTATTGATTATATTAGGGATTACAATTGATCTTATCCAAAAAGGGGAAATTATAATTGGTACCAAAGTCGTGTTTCTTACCTAAGTGAATGCATGAAAAATAACTTAATACTTACAATGAAGGGGAATTAGGACAAAGTTTGTGAGACAAACACATGGTTGAGGAAGGAGACATTAGCAACACAACAAACCTATTTCCAATCAAAGAAAGGGAACCTCAAAATAAACTAGCCCGATTCATTGATATACTAAAACATATGCTTTCCAACTCATTACCTAGAATTCCCACTGTTTCACCCCAAATAGAACAATCTTAAGGGTGGAACCTTTGTTCGTAAATCTTCAAGAACAGTTCAAACAAGATTGGGTCGATAACAATCTCTAATCATAAATGTCATTTAAAGATTTCTTAGATCTAAGGATGAAACATTTACCTCGTAAGGGAAACAAAGAGGGATGTTCCAAATTAGAAAGGAAGGCCGGATAGTTAAACACTACATACCTTGAGGGATAGACAAAAAATACTACAAGGGTAGGGATACAAAATCTCAACTCAAGTTTCTAAGAGATGAAAACAAAGCATACTCCTCATTTCTATACAATAAATCAATTAAAAACACACTTCTTTAAAAATAACCTCACTTTATATTTAATATCATGTATGAGAGATGTCAGATTAAAGGACAATATTTAAGCTATGATACATACATGGGTAACTAAAATCAAAAACCTCATTTTGTCTCAAAGTTATGATACATGTACAACTCTTTAAAGATAACCTACTTTTGTCTCAAGGATCATGTAATAAGAGTTAAAATCTCAGATCACACTAAAATATGCAAGTTTTTAATTACAATCAAAATCAAAACTTCTGATTTATAATTAAAATGTGCATTTCTTATATGTGAGGTTAGGACTTAAAGTCTTGACTACATATTTTTTTGCAATTATACTCATCAATTTTAACACATATGTAGTCATTAATGAAAAATATGATGACATATGACATTTAAGAATAGGGTCAAGATAAAAACCCTAATGACATAATTTAAAATATATGTATTCGCTAGAAGGTGTATACATGATTGGGATTAAAATCTTGGCCATAAATGGTATTTGTGCAAGTCTTAAAAAGCATGAAAAACACATTCATCTATGACTATCAAAACATAATTAGGGGAAAAGTTTGAAAGAAGAAAATTCAATTAGGTTTTCCTAAAAATGAAAACATTACTCAAAGGGCTAAGAACAATGAGTGAGAAATCCTTTCAAAATGACTTGGTTTGAGTACACATGATTCAAATTCTTCAAGAAAACACCCTAAACACTTAGGAAACAATCATACATTAGAAAATAAAAAATAAAAAATAACTCACAACCCTAAAAAATTAGCAAAAGCATTGCATAGAGCGAAATCAAAGATACTAAAAATTGACAAAGCAAAAAGCCTTAGACATGCCATGACAATGAACTCTAAAAAATAATCGAAGGAAAATGACTACATATAGTTTGGAGAAGAAAGATTTTCTTGCACAAGAACAAATTTTATTCGAAAAAGTGATTCAAAGTTATGCATAGGAACTTTGGATAATAAGTGATGAACCAAACGTGTCTCATAGAACTTGAAATGAGTTTAAAGTTATGGCAAAAGAGTTTGAAAGAAAATGAAAAATAATTACATATGCATTAATAACATTGGAAGTTGTGAGTTGGACTTAAGTCCCAATGATAAGATTTTTTAAACATGCCTATATTAGTGTAATCATGGTTTTTAGTTCGAGCTACATAAGTAATGCAAAATTAGTTCTAACTTGCACTACTCAACACAAGATACATCTAGAGGATCTAAAAAGTCTTGATTTTGAAAGGAAATTGCATATATTCCAAAAAAATAAATTTTTTATCAAACTAAAGATGAAAAATAATGATTTTGATGAAGAAAGATACAATAAAAAAATTAAATATTAAAATCTCAAAAAACATGTAAAAAGAAACATATTGACTATGAATTAACATAATTTGTTTCCATACTTTTGGTTTTGCAATAATTAGGGACAATGTGACTGATTCAATGGTTGAGGTATAATGTTTGTAAGTTCAATAATCAAGGATGATTTGAGTTTTTCATGTACACTTGTTGCATTTGAGTTACATTCATTGTTGCCTTTTGTTTAAGGAACAATGTAACTGTCTTTTTTTAATGTAACGAGATCATTATGTTTTCTAGATGAATTAGTGAGAATGGTCACCTCATAAGACTTAGTAATCTTGTTGTCATAAAGTGATAACGATCTTCAAGATTTTTAAAACATGTTTAACTTTGCCACTAAAGATGCTTGTTATATGAATTTTTAGCCTATTCTTAGCACATGTCAACCAAGTGCACCTTCTATTTTAAGTTTGTCCTCAAATCCTAAAATCTTAAAATCATTTAGCAAAGCTAGAAGAGAAAGAGTCTCAATCTTGTGACTGAATCTCATTCGTTGGCCACCAAGTCTAGTTCTTTGTTGATAGAAAATGGCTTATTGTTAAGAGCTTCTAGAGTATCAATTGGAGCATTCAATAATATGCTCTTATTTCAAGAGTATAATCAATTTGTCAATTTAGTAATTATGCTAGTTTGAAAAGTTGAAAGAGTCTCATTCAAGTGTGACTGAATCTCATTTGCTAGCCACCAAGTCTAGTTCTTTGTTGATAGAAATTGAGTTATTGTTAGGAGTTTCTAGAGTATCAGTTGGAGCATTCAATAATATGCTCTTATCTCATGAGTATAATCAATTTGTCAATTTAGTAATTCTGCTAATTTGAAAAGTTGTAAAACACTAACAATGCTAAAGCTTCTTACATTTAATAAAATAAAATAAACTCTTACCTAATATTGAAGTAAGTATCATCAAACACCCTCCCTCATCTTCCTCCCTTGTATATTTTAGTGATCTCACCTTTTCCACTCTCCACAAACTACCATAGATTATAGAGAATCTTTCACTTTAAGCACCCCCTCTAATAGAAATAAATAGCTAATATGCATAGTCTCCACTATGTTGAAGAAGTTTCATTTTTGTGAATGAATTTGAAATAAGGCATGTGACAGATGGTAGTCACATGTGTCATTGGTATTGACTTTTGTTGTCTTCACTTGATGTATTTTGTTAATGTCTTTCACACATGCATGTTTGAAAGTGCTCTCAACCATCAAATTAACTTGCAAACACAAGCTGAATTTATTATGATTTGTAGAGAATTAGAAGACCCAACCTCTTGTACAACCTTCTTCAATAAGTCAAACTAATAATCATCATCCTTACATTTAAATTTACATTAATTAACTTACCCAAAAAATACATAGGGGTACTTTCTTAAAGCATGTATTCCTTAGCTTGAGAAAAACTGTCACCCAAATTAGATTTAGAGGTTATCCCATTGAAAGGAAAGTTGTCAAGCCTTACAAAGATGTTAATCTAGTTGACAAGAAATCTTTCAAGGTAACCAAGGCACATTCTCCCTTCATGTAATCATTTCCAAACATATGGTTATCTACAACCATTGCACATCATAATGATTCATACTAAAGAAACATCTGAACTAGTTTTTATGTGTCTTAAATGGTTGTTTTTGTCATATCCAAAAAAATTCCTTTGAAGTTTATTGTCCCAAGAAAAAGATACATTGTAAGAACTTCCAATCTTACTTAATATCTAAGTCATAAGATTCATCTAATTTTCTCCATGAAATTCAAATTTTAGCAATTTTTCACCCTTCTCGAACTTCATCCAAATTTTATGATATTTAATATAATATTATTTTAATTAAATAATATTGAGTTATTTGGTTTAATTATTTAATGATGTCAAACTATTTTGAGTATTTTGTGGATATATTACTTATATTTAAAAATAAATTAGGTTCATACGAAGTAATTTTAATACTTTTTTTTTTTTTTTGAATTTTTACTCTTACCAAATTTCATCCTTAAAAAACTTGAATTCGAATTTGAACCTTGTGACTTAGCCTAATACAATGAGACCTTGATACACCAACTCTAATATTAAATAAAAGCACTTTATAGATTGATATTCCTAGCTATCCTTTAAAATTAGCTTTATAAGGACAAAGATGTGGGACTTAGTCATCAACTCAATTATGAATCCTCTATAGCATATCAAAATAATCATGGATGTCTCCTTTTGAATTTGGGTCATGTAGATTAATCATCAAGATTGGAATTTATAGTTGTCATATAAGCTTTGGATCATGCAATTTTTTCATGTTCATTTTCTAGTATTTGGTGATCTTTTGAAGTGCCCAAATATAGACACCGAAGTGACTTTCATTTTGTATTCAAGGAATTAAAGTTTTGATTGTGAACAAAGAACATTTGAGAAGAGAATTACAAGACTTAGATTTCTATCTGATAACATGATGCCACAAAGTTATTGACCTCTCTATTTAAACAATTTACTGAATAATGAATCAATGCAAAGTTTACTAGCTCTTATGCACTTCAATGGTACTCTTAATGCTTAACGTTCAACATGCACACTGTAATGCCTACAATTGAAATGAATTCACATATAAACTTGAGATTTTAATAGTTCATGAAATAAGCATCATTAATTCAATAAGTTAGATT
Source organism: Cupressus sempervirens (assembly GCA_028749045.1). NCBI lineage: Eukaryota > Viridiplantae > Streptophyta > Pinopsida > Cupressales > Cupressaceae > Cupressus > Cupressus sempervirens. The sequence continues at coordinate 425,423,308 of CM053793.1, read as the reverse complement.
AAAAAACCTTAGTTGTTTACTCTTTAAAAGAGATCATAAACATAGGAGCCCTTTTTCTTAAGGGTAGATATGAAATTTAAAAAAAAATGTAATCATCACCTACTAAAGGTGTTAGACATTTAATGCGATTGGTTAGTTGCCCCTGGAGCCAAACGCTCACCTACCCACTTGACCCTCATTAACTTGATAGGTGAATTTGAAATCAAAATGAGAGGGAAAATATTTTGTTGTTAGATAAAAGGAATGAATCTTATTCATTCAATAAGTTGGAGAGACTAGAGAGGTTAGAGAAGAGTCTAGAGCATAGTGTAGAGAAAAGAAGATCAACAGATTAGAGCAAAGGAAGAATATTTAGAACAAAGATCAGAGGATGTGAAGAAGGTTCACTTTAAGCATATGCAGTAGCACATGTTGAATCTCCTTGTCATTCTATATGTTCATATTGATTTGTCCTGTGAAGTAGTGATTTCTCTAGGCATTAATTGGCTGTGTAGGATCATAGTCAACCAAACTATGCTTTTAAGTGGCAATAAAAAATTAGAAAATCAGGGTTATGTCAACTTGACGTGCAATTTTCTATTTATTATTAAATTTATATCAAAAAGATGAAAGAAAAGAATATCTAGGAAATTGAATCTAGTTTCTAAACTCCTAGGACTTATCTCAAAAATATATAAATTTATTGGTCAAAATTTTGAATTTTAATGCAATATTACAAAAATTTTAGAACAAAAATAAGTAGACGTATGTCTAACCACCTTAATCAAAATAAAATGATAATATTTTTTAATAATATTCTAGATACAAGTAGTAGACTCATGATTGGATGTGACACATATTTTTGGGTATTTTTATTCTAAATAAATAAATAATAATTAATTTTTGAATTTAGTATGTTTGGAATTAAAAGACTCTCATGTCTAACTACCTTAACTAATTCAAAACTTTGCAAAATTTAGTTTTTCATTTTTTTCTTTATAGTGGAAGAAACATAAAATGTGATGCATCTTTTGGATTTAAAAAATGTTTTACCATTTGAAAGTTATAGTTGTTTTTCAAGTAGTGTGTCAATCAACACTTTATACATAACTCCATTAGAAAATAAGTAATAATTACTTACTAAACTCATAATTTGACAAACCTTACATGTATGGAAAGATAAGAACAATCTTAAGGAAAAAAATCTATTTCATCAAATTTTGGTTAAAAAAAATCGTCAGCTACATGTTTGAAGTAAAAATCACATAAAATAGGGCAAAAACACATTTTTAGGATGTTTTTAAAGTTGAGCATATAGGATTGGTATTAAAAGATGTAGTAAACCTTATAAAAATATTAATTATTTGCATTTCGTATCAGGGTGCATGGAAAAAAAATTGGAATGGATTGTGAGATAGTTTGAGGAATTTCAGAGCTACATATTTTTCAAATTACCAATTTTTGGCACACCATGATCCTACACACACCCTAATGTATATAGCCATTAGAGCTGTGAGTTTAAGTTTAAGTTTAAATTTTTATCAGTTTGAAGTTTTAGTGTTTTATTTTTCTAGTTGAAGCCAAATGCTCTTGGTTTTTGTAATAGTTTAATCTAGTTGAATAGAAATCAAGCGAGAAAACAAACATACTTGGCATATTGCTATCTCCTCTCTATTATTCATTACATGTTTTGTATTTGAGAAGTAGATACTTGCAAGTTTCATTGTTATCCCCTTTGTATTTTAATGGTAGAAATGTTCAGACTGTAAGTTTTTTAAATAGCTCACTTGGTTCACTCCTTAATTGAGCTCTTCCTCTATCGTTAATACTGAGTTCACTTGGTGCCTTTTTCTATCGATTTCACTCACTTCTTAGTGTGGATTGCGTGTTGAGCCTATCGAGCTCCACCTCCCTTTATTTATTGAGCTCTCTTGACATCCACTATGCCGAGCATCACCTTCCCTTTGGTGACCGAGCTCACTTGACACCTTCTTGTGTCGAGTTTCCCTTTTTTGCCAAGCTCACTTGGCTCCTTTGTGTGTCGAGCTAACTCAACACCATCTCCCTATCACTTGACACCCTCTTGTACCGAGCAGAATTGTCACTTGGAACCTTTGGTTTGCAAACAAAATTTGTGAAGTTTGTGATTTATTTTTCACATGGTATCAGAGCTTTGAGGGCTCACATCCATAGTAAGTTAGGGAATTTTTTTTCTAGGTATGCTTGACATGGAAGGAGATGCAAGAAAGATATGGTACTAGCCATTGTCCTTTAATGAACAAAATTATGATACATGGGCAAAGAAGATGAAAACCATAATGGTAGCTAATGATTTGTGGAAGTTTGTAATCAATGGGTTCAATGATGTTACAGTCTCAACATTGTATGCTTCCCTCACAAACCCATAGAAGACTCAATTGAAGGAGTCAAGGAGAAAGGATGCAAAGGCATTAAGTTTGATTGAGGCAGTAATGACAGGGATAGTCTTTCCCAAGATTGCAACAACAAATTACTCAAAGGAAGCATGAGATTTCCTTGAGACAAACATCAAGGGGACTAATAAGGTCATATTAGTGAAGGTATAGATGACTAAAAGGAAATTTAAGAACCTTCAAATGAAGGAAAATAAACCTATTGTAGAGTTTAGCTCACGAATCTCCACTTTGATAAACCAACTAAAATCAAATGGAGAAGATTATGAAGAGTAGAGGATTGTGGAAAAGATATTGAGAATTTTACCTTAGAAATATTAAAACCTTGTGATAACCATTGAGGAAGAAAAGGACCTCACCACATTAAACATGGATGAGTTGAGGGGAGCTCTTCAAACCCATGAGCACTAGATTAACTGATCAACAAAAACTTCCCAAGAGTAGTCTTTCAAGGCTCAAGAGAATTCAAGAGGTAGAGGGAGAGGAAGAAATGGATATGGTAAAGGCTCATGAAGTAGAGTTCATAGAAGGAATGGTCAAAGGATTGCTAGTGCAAAAAGTTCAAGATGAGCAAGCAACTAAGACAGAGCAAGCACCTCTCAAAAAAGCTCTAGAGGAGGTAAAAAGAATTACAACTCTAACAAGAGAAATGTTGAATGCTACTACTATCATCATAAGTATGGGCATTATGCTAGTGATTTCTAGAAGAAGTAGGGTGATCAATCAAAGCATAATGAAAATGTGGCTGATGTGAATATGGAAAATGCAAATAATCCCACAACCTTCATAATGTGCAACACTAATAAAGAAGGAAACCTTGAAGTATGGTACCTAGACAATGGTTGTAGTAACCACATGAGTGGTAATGCAAGTTTATTTCATTTCATTGATAAGACTTTTAAGTCTAAAATTAAGATGAGGAATAATGAAACCATTCCCATAGTGAGAAAAGGATCTATCATGGTCTACACCAAGCAAAGTGAGAAGGAGATACATAATGTGTATTTTGCCCTTAGTACAAAGTAAAACTTGATGAGTATTGGATAAATCATTCAAAATGGCTATAAGGTGTTGATGGAAAATGACAAGTGTGTCATTCATGAGAATAGAGTAATAGATTACTTGTAGTAGTCCAAATGACAAAGAACCAAATGTTCCCTTTGAGGATAGAGACATTCTTCTCTTCTCAAGTCAATGTTGCACCTCCCAAGCATGCATGTACAATAGTACATCAGAAATTAGCTCTTAAGAGCATGATTGAAGACCCCTCCAAGCTTTTGCATCTTAGGTGTGGACATCTTGGCCTTGCTGGTTTAAATTTGTTGTCCAAGAAAAGAATGGTAGATGGTTTTCCAAGCATAGTAGATTCATATGACAAGTATGAGGCTTGCATTTTGGGTAAGTAACATAGGCTTCCTTTTAATTCTAAAAATTCTAGAAGGGCTAGAGCACTATTAGTGTTGATGAATTTTGATTTAGTAGGCCCTATGCAAACTACATCTATTGGGGAGAGTAGTTATTTTATGATATTCATAGATGATTTTAGTCGTAGGATATGGGTGTACTTTTTGAAAAGAAAATTGAAGGCATTTGATAAATTTGTTGAATTTAAAGCCCTGGCTGAAAAGGAATGTGGACAATATGTAAAAGTCCTTAGATTGTATAGAGGAGGGGAGTATACCTCCAATTAATTTGTAAATTTTTGTAGGCATAATGGCATAAAGAAAGAGCTTAAAACCAGTTATACTCTACAACAAAATGGAGTGGCTAAGAGAAAGAACAAGACCATTGTTGAAATGGCTAGAAGTATGATGAAAGAAAAAAAACTCCCAACTAAATATTGGGGAGAGGCTATATAAATAGTAGTATATTTGATCAATAGGTGTCCTACAAAGTCAGTTTGTGATAAGATTCCTCTTGAGGCTTGGTCGAGGAATAGATGGAAAGTTGAACACTTGAGAGTGTTTGGATGTGTAGCATATGCACATGTACCTAAGGAACAAAGGAAAAAGCTAGATGAAAAAGGTATAAAGTGCATGTTCATAGGTTATAACTCAGAATCAAAGGCTTACAGATTGTATGATCCAATCACCAAGAAGATCATCATTTTAAGAGATGCAAAGTTTCTTTAAAATTAGTCATTGGATGGCTCAATTTATGTATCTTCAAGCACTTCAAGAAAAGTGTTGAGCATTGATGAGAAGAGAAAGACATTGGTGATGAGTAGGATGATGGATAAGTAAACATTGATAATTATAGACAAAGGCAAAGAGTCAAGAAACCCTTAACATGTTGAGTGATAGCTCCAAGTAGTTCAAGATAGCCCCAAGCTAGTATGCAAAACAGTAGCAGCAAGAATACTGAAAACTCAAACCCCACTCTCGCCTCCCTATTGCTAAGATAGAGAAAGAGTCTAAGGGAGATATACCAAGATGAAAGGTATGAAGAAGATTATGATGAGAGTGTTAATTTTGCATTATGTTCTCATAGTGATCCAATTTATTTTGAAGAAGCTATGAAAGAGGAAAAATGGTGTAATGCCATGGATGAGGAAATAGATGCTATTGAAAGTAATGAGACATGAGAGTTAACTACATTGCCTCCCAAGGAGCAAGTAATTGAAGCAAAATAAGTTTACAAGACCAAGTGCAATGCTAAAGGAAAAATAGATAGGCATAAGGCACATTTAGTGGTCAAGGGGTACAAGTAGTACTATGGTAGTGATTATGATGAAACATATGCCTTGGTTGAAAGAATGGAAATCATGCATGTTGTCATAGGAATTGAAGCCCAACACAAATGGAAAGTATATCAAATGGATGTGAAGTCTGTCTTCTTGAATGGTGTATTTAAAGAAGAGGTTTATGTGGAGTAGCCACCTAGTTATGAAGTTATAGGTGAAGAACACAAAGTGTATAAATTCAAGAGATCTCTATATGGGCTCAAGAAAGCTCCAAGGGCATGGTACAATAGGATCGACTCATATTTGATGAGAAATGACTTTAGAAAAAGAAATGGTGAGCCCACTCTCTACATCAAAGAAGAAAATGGTAAAGTGTTGATTGTTGTCTTATATGTTGATGAATTAATGATGCAAGGAAGGATAGGGAAAACTAAGGCCAATGGCACACCCAGCTCTCTGAACCACCCTACAAGAGTTTACATAATGGAAGCAAACACAAAGAATAGCAACCAAAGGAGGAAGATGAGTGAAATACTTTTATTGATTCATCAAAATATCTTTATAAATGCCCAACTATAAGGCCTTCTGGGTTACAGACAAATACAAATACATTCACATTCAATGATTTAACAACAAATTCACACTTTCTAGTTTTTCTCTGTAATCCTTTGTCCAAATCCCTAATCTACCTAGTTCTAAGCCTAAACACTCTATTTATACTACCCAAAATGGCTTATAGATCATTATAGAACATGGAGAAGCCACAATTAAGCTCTCAACAAATATTCAATGAAAATAAATCTAAATTAAATAGACAAGTCGACCTACATCAACAATTAACTATCCTGAAATTGATGTTTGAGAAAAATCACGATATCTCCTAGCTCTAATTGAGTTAGAACTCACCCTTCAAAATATGGGTATATATCTAGGTCCTCTATAACCCCTTAGGTGAATAAGGTTTGATTCATTAAGAAAAAGTGTGCATCCATTCCAAAAGTTGAGCACAAAAAATTGTCACGCAGAACTGCCAGAAATTGATGTTCCAAGAGAATTGCCATATCTCCCAAACTATAAGGAGTTAAACTTTAACTCTAGAAAATACATATTATGCTAGGACCTCTTTAATATTTTAAGTATATATTCTTCCTTCATTCATTATGGAGAATTAGTTACACAAGTTGCAACAGGCACCTAGAAACCAAGAAATGTAGTTTCAACAGAACCTAGTTTCAACAGTAAAATAAAAATTGAAAACATGTAGGATAGCAGTGCAACCCATGATGATCCTATATTATAAAACTAGGGTTGGAAGAAATTATTCTCCCAAATCATTGAGATCTCACAACCTAAGTTGAATCCAACTTAGATTGAGAAATCCATGAAGCATCTTCCTTAGGTCTGTTCTTCCACTTCACCAGATATTCATAATAATCTTTTCCCCTTGTGCTCTTACCAATTCTCTAATTCAATATCTATTCAAATTCTTCAATCTACTTCTTATGATAGTTCTCTAATACAACAACTCTATCATCTAACTCATTATACTTGTATAAATCAACAAAATTGAATATAGGAGATATATCCATGTCATCAAGTAACTCAACTTCATAAGCATTTCCACTGTCAAATTTCTTCAAGATCTTACAAGGCCCAAACTTCTTCATCTTCAACTTACTATATGCTCCAACTAGAAATCTTTCTTTCTTCAAATGAACCATCACCTCATCACCAACTTGAAAATCATGATGTCTTCTAGACTGATCAACATTCTCCTTATACTTTTGATTACTTTGTTCTATCCTCAACTTCACTACCTTATGTAATGACTCTATATAATCAACAAATTCTTCTCCTACAACACTTCTCTTTTCTTCACCAACAATATCTCTCAAATTTGATACTTCTCTAGGCTTCATTTTAGTAACAATCTCAAAAGGTGTCTTTCCTATACTTCTATTCACAAAATTATTATATGAAAATTCAGCTTATGCCAACACCATCTCCCAATTACTTGGCTTATTCCCAACTAAACATCTCAGTAAATTTCTAAACATCCTTATACATTTATGGCCAATAATAATTCTCTTTAAACAAACTCAATGTCTTATTAGTTCCAAAATGTTTAGCTAATCCACCACTATGCATTTCCTTAATCATATTCAACCTTATAGAACTTTTAGGAATACACAATTGAATACCTTTGAACAACATACCTTCTTGAATTAAATAACCATCATACTTACTTATGTGATCTATTAGGTTTGGTGCTTTGCACTCTCTCTACGCCTCAGAATGATTAGGATCAACATCGTACAACTCTTTCATTTCATTAAAACCAAGAACTTCAGCCTTCATTTCAATCAACAAAGAATGTCTTCTACTCAATGCATCAACAAATCTATTAGTAACTCCACTATTGTGCTTAGTAAAAAATGTAAAATTTTGCAAATACTCAACCCACTTAATATGTCTCTGATTCAATTAATGTTGACTTCCCAAGTATTGTAAAGCTTTATGATCAGTATACAACACAAACTCCTTAGCAATCAAATAATGTCTCCACTTCTTCAAAGCTTGAACAATATCATAAAAATCTTGATCATACACAGAATACTTCCTTTTAGCATAATTAAACTTCTCACTAAAGAAAGAAACAAACTTACCCTCTTGACTTAATATTGCTCCAATTGCATTACCACTTGCATCATATTCAACTTGAAATACTTTGTTGAAATTAAGCAAAGCCAATATAAGTAATTCAACAACCTTTTGTCTCACAATCTCAAAACTCTTATCAGCTCCATGTGTCCACTTGAATTCCTTTTTATCTCCCCTCATTATCTTAGTCATAGCATTACAAAAAATGCTGAAATTCTTTATAAACTTTCTATAAAAGTTAGCCAAATCATGAAATGATCTTACCTCACCCACATTCTCAGGTGTAGGCCACTCCAATATTGCTTTAACCTTTTCTAAATCCATCCTTAAACCATTAGCTGAAATCACATATCCCAAATACACAATCTCCTCTTGCATAAAAGAACACTTTTTTAAATTAATCAACAATTTTTCCTCTTTCAATCTCTGCAATACTTGTCTAATATGCTCAAGATGTTATTCCTTAGTCTTACTGAATATTAAAATGTCATCCAAATAAACAATCACAAACTTACCCAAACATCTTTTTAGAACTTCATTCACCATTCTCATAAAAGTACTAGGTGCATTAGTCAAACTAAAAGGCATAACTAGCCATTCATACAAACCATCTTTTGTCTTGAAAGCAGTCTTCCATTTTTCACCTTCTTTTCTTTTGATTTGATGATAGTCACTCTTCAAATAAATCTTGGTAAAATACTTTGCTCCACTCAAACAATCCATAATGTCATCCATCCTTGGCATAGGAAACCTATATTTCACTATGATCTTGTTAATGGCTCTGGAATCAATACACATTCTCCATTCTCCACTCTTTTTAGGTGCTAATATAGTAGGTACAACACATGGACTCAAAATTTATTTGATCAAACCTTTCTGCAACAACTCATGCACTTGCTTATTAAGTTCTTCATTCTCTATAGGTGTCAATCTATATGGTGCTTTGTTTGGAAAACTAGCTCCAAGAATCAAATCCATACAATGAATTATATTTCTTATTGGAGGTAAACCATCAGGAACGCCATTAGCAACAATATCTTTGTATTCATTTAGCAATTCTACAATTTTTTCTGTCATACCAACTTTTGTTTCTTGGTCATTACTACCAACACTCAGTCCTCTAGGAACAATAGCAAAAAAAACTTGATTCTTCTTTACTTCCTTTTCAAATTGCTTTCCATTAACCATGCAAACTTTTATTGTAGTACAACTGACCTTATCTGAACTTTCAATCAAAGGCAACAATGTTTGTTTCTTTGCATTTACCCAAAGAGTATATTGATTCAATCTTCCATCATGTACAACATATCTATCATATTGCCAAGGTCTACCCAAAAAATATGACAACAATCCATAGGCATAATATCACACAAGACTTCATCAAAGTAATGTCTAGTTTTGATCTTCACAAGGCATTGCTCACTTACCAATATCATATGCTCATCTTTGATCCATGAAACATGATAATGTTTGGGATGTTTCAGCCTCTGCAACTGCAACTTTGTTACTATCTCTTCTAATGCTAAATTTGTAGGACTTCCACTATCAATGATCACCTTGTAGAATTTTCTAGCCATCTTACATTTGGTCTTGAAAAGACTCCTTCTAAGGATAGGTTCCTCGTCACTTCCCTTATTACATAAGGTTCTTCTTACGATCAGATTTTCTCCAACCTCAGGTACACTTGGTGAACTCTCAATGTCTTCTTGAATCACAACATTTCTATTATTTTGCCCACTTTCAAAAGATCTACATTCAAAAGATCTGTGTCCTTCTTTACCACATCTAAAACAATTACCACAAAAACCACCTCTAGAATAAGTGCCTCTTCCTTAGTAAGATCTAGTACCTCCTCAATATGAGCTACCACCTTTCCACTTGGTCTTGTCTTTTTCATCATTCTTCCATTCTTATTTTCCTGTATCCTACACAAAAATTTGAGATCTACCACCTGCACCATAAGATCTGTCGCTACCTCTCTGGAATCTACTACCTAGCTCTTTGCCTTTGTTAATGCTTCTTTGCTAAGATCTCCTTAGCTTTCAAGGCATATTAATATGCTTCTTCAAAACTTTCCAACTTCACAAAACTTATTTCATCTTGAATTTTGGATCTCAATCCATTTATGTACCTTGTGATTTTCTTAACATCATCATCTGCATGTCTAGATCTAATGTCCAATCTATAGAATTCCTCGGTATACTCTTTCACATTCATGTCCTTTTGTTTCAAATTTTTTATGTTTCTCAACTAGCTAACTTGGTAATCAGTAGGAAAGAAATTGTTCTTTACCTTTTTCACCATCTTTGGCCAAGTTCTAATCTTCTCCTTAGCTCTCCTTTGTCTATCAATTTGCAAATGCTCCCACCATAGTGATGCATGACCTTTCAATCTAGTGACTGCAATATTCACCTTTCTATTATTAGGAGTGTTTTCATACTCAAAAAACTTCTCCATATATAAGATCCAATCTAACACAACATTGGTATCCAATTTTCCATCATAAGGAACAACTTCTACAATAGGCTTTGAATTTTCCCTAGATCTTGATCATCTTTCCTCATCAACAATCTTTCCTCATCTTGATCTTCCTCAAGTTTTGGATTATGGTGTAGTGTTGCTGCTTCATCATAACTTACATCATTAGGATGCACTCCTCTCCTCTAGGATATCTTCACAACATCTAATCTAGCTGTAATTTATCTCAATTGATCTAATATTGCATTATCAACATTATTCCCTCTACCATGAACCGTCTTTACAAATCAAGTTCCTGCAAGATCGTAACCCTCTACAAGTGATAGGCAAAATCCATAGATCTGTCACCCTACAACCAAATCAAAATTAGGTTTCTACACAATCCAATCTCCACAAGGATAGACCTCAACCTCTAATACCACTTGGCACAAGGAAGGACAGGGAAAACTAGGGCCAATGGCACACCTAGCTCTTTGAACCACCCCGGAAGAGTTAACACAATGGAAGAAAACATAAAGAAAAAAAACCAAAGGAGGAAGAAGAGTGAAATAATTTTATTGATTCATCAAAATATCTTCATAAATATCTAGTTGTAAGGCCTTCTATGTTATAGCCAGATACAAATACATTCACATTCAAAGATCTAACAACAAATTCACACTTTCTAGTTCTGCTCTGCAATCCTTTCTCCAACTCCCTAATCTGCCTAGTTCTAAGCCTAAACACTCTATTTATACTAGCCAAAGCAGCTTATAGATCATTATATAACATGGAGATGCCACAAGTTGGATCTCAACACATATAAAATTAAAATAAACCTAAATTAGATACACAAGTTGGCCTGCATCAGCAATTAACTATCTTGAAATCAATGTCTAAGAAAAATTGCAATATCTCCTAACTTTGATTGAGTTAGAACTCATTATTTGAATTACGGGTAGATATATAGGTCCTATACAACCCCTTAAGTTCACAAGTTCTTATTCATTAAGGAAAAGTGTGTATCTATTTTGAAAGTTGAGCATAGGAAATTGTCACGTAGAACTGCTAGAAATTGATGTTCCAGAAGAATTTCCATATCTCCCAAACTATAAGGATTTAGAAGTTTCTCTCTGGAAAATGGATAGTACTCTAGGCCCCTTCAATATTTTAATTGAATATCCCTTCATTAATTATGAAAAATTAGTTACATGATCTACAACAGGCACCTAGAAACCAAAAAATGTAGTTTCAACAGAACCCTGTTTCAACAGTAAAATAAAAACTAAAAATATGTAGGATAATAGTGCAACCCAGGATGCTCTTGCATCACTTAATATTCACCAAAAATTATTAATTCTTAATTGATGAGTTCAAAGAGTGCATGAAGAATGAATTTGACATGAAAGACCTAGGTCTTTGGAAGTACTTTCTAGGTATAGAAGTAAAACAAATGCATGATGACATCTTCATCTCTCAAGAAAAGTATGCAAGGTAAATATTGGAGAGATTCAAAATGCATAATATTAAGGTAGCCACAATACAAACAATAGTAGATCTAAATTTGATCAAGGAAAATTGAAGCAAAAGTGTGAATCCAACATTATACAAGAGTATGGTTGGAAGCTTGATGTATTTGATAACAACTTGGCTTGACATGATGCATGCAATAAGTTTGATTTCTAGATTTATGGAAACACCAAAGGATTCCCCTTGGTAAGTGAGAAATAGGATCTTAAGGTATGTGAATGGTACCAAGGGATTTGAGATTTTGTATACTGCATATAATGATTTTAAGTTGGTCGGTTACATTGATAGTGATTAGGCTGAAAGTGTAGATGATAAGAAGAGAACTTCCAGATATATGTTTCATATGGGATTGAGTGCAATTTCATGGGCATTCAAGAAGCAACCTATTGTTTCTCAATCTACAATATAGGTTGAATACATAATAGTGAATGCTGCAACATGTTAAGCTATTTGGTTAAGAAGGATCTTGACAGATTTGAATGAAAGGCAAGAGCATGGAACCACAATCTTTTGTGAGAACATCTCATCAATTTCACTATCCAAGAATCTAGTCCTCCATGGGAGAAGCAAGCATATTGAGATCAGATATCACTTCATCAGAGAGTTGGTGGAGAATAGAGATATCAAGATGAAATTTTGTAAGTCTGAGCAGCAACTAGTAGACATATACACTAAGCCTTTAGGAATCAGAACTTTTGTGTACCTAAGAAAGAGTCTTGGTATAGTTGATTTGGATTAAGAGTGATCCTTTTTTTTGTTTGGTTCCAGACAAAGGGGGGAGTGTCAAAAATTTAATGTGGTTGTCAGTTTCTCTTGGAGCCAAATGCCCACCTACCCAGCATCATTATATGCAACCATTAGAGCTGTAAGTTTAAGTTTAAAGTTTTAGTGTTCTTTTTCTGCTTGAAGCCAAATGCTCCCAAATATTGTAAAAGTTTAACCTAGTTAAATAGAAAGCAAGCAAGCAAGCATACTTGGCTTATTGTTGTCTCCTCTCTACTCTTCATTACATGTTTTGTATTTGAGAAGTTGATACTTGCAAGTTATATTTTTATCCCCTTTGTGTTTTAATGGCATAAATGTTTAGACTATAAGTCTATTAAATAGCTCACTTGGTTCACTCATTGATCGAGCTCAGACCTTTGTCATTAATACCAAGTTCACTCGGTGCCTTCGTCTACAAAGTCCACTCAATTCTTAGTGAGGGTTGTGTGTTGAGCCTACCGAGCTCCACCTTCCTTTGTTTACTGAACTTTGTCAGCACCTACTATGCCAAGAATCACCTTTCCTTCGATGACTGAGCTCACTCAACATCTTCTTGTGCTAAATTTCCCTTTACTTCCAAGCTAACTTGGCTTCTTCATGTGCCAAGCTAACTTGACACGATCTCCCTGTCACTCACCACCCTCTTGTGCTGAGCAGAACTGTCATTCGACACCTTTGGTTTTCGAGAAAAAATTGTGAAGTCTATGATTTATTTTTGCAGTAGGTAGTAATGATGCATAGCTTTGAAGATCATCATCATCTAAAGTGAGCCAAAAGGATACTACTAACAAGTTTCCAATTTTTGCAATTTTTCTTGTAGGTTCTTCACTTTTGATTTGAGATCTTCAATAAATGAATGTTTCACAACCAACTTGTCTTTGGATTTCTAATGTCTACTTTCTAATTTTTTCATTAATTTCTCAGCATCTTGTCAAGGGTGCACAAAGGGGTGAGCTTTATAAGTGGAATGCAGACACAAACTACAAATGCACAGATAGTCATGGGAAAATACAAGTACAATGCTCATGCACTTACAACATAAACTTACATATGACACACATTGAATTTAGTTCATTAAATAAATTTAAAACAAAATGCTGATCAAAGGATACAATCATTCCAATAAAGTTCACCTTCATGGCCTTCTTAGACAACTCTTTTCCCTCACTATCATGTGTTGGAAGGAAACATCTAAAGCCTAAACTAAAATGTAAAGGCTACCAAGAGAGACACTTAGCTTTTTACCTATGTCTCCCTTGGTAACCTTTACATTTTAGTTTAGGATTTATCCAAGGCCTCGATCATAAAATTTTTTATACTTCATTATTTGCTTCTAAAAATAATCCTTTGGATCAATGGATGCCAGCTAGAAATTCTCAAAATCTTTTAACTACAAGAATTACAAAGGTAGATTAGGACTCATACAAATCAATAATTTATATGTAGTATTTATAATGTACAGATAAATCATCTACACAAGATTACATTCTTTCATTACCTTGTTGTAGCCAAAGTAGAAAACATAATTAAATAATATATTGACTTATTTTTAAGGAACACAATGAAATTTTCATAGACCTAAGCCATTAACTAAGGCATATATAGAATCTTTTTCACTCCAACTCTTCAAAGGCTAGCTATTGTTTTATTAATGTGGTTAGATATTTGTTGAATTGTCCAACATCTAATTTTCATTTATGCCATTCTCTCCATTTCTATTACATTTTAATTGCAAAGATAAATATGTTGCTTTTTACAAGGGATTTAGTTCTTTTAGAAAGCCATCTTCACAATTTAATCATAATAAGATATTAAATTCAGACCATATGAAACAATTAGCCACAATTTCTTAACTTGTCAAAATTCAAAATTTTAAGTCCCAATTTTCAAAAGTCTACGATTTGTTGAATTTCAAGTCTCCAACTTGTTGAATTTCAAAAGCTTCTCAATTAGCGACTTCTAAAAGTGGCCAATTTCTCGATAGTAATAATACAAGCTCAAAAATGCATCCAAAAAAAGTTTCAAATTTCATAAATTTTAGGACAACCTACTTGATATTTTGGCCTCAAATGTCTATAGATTTGATTTTATGATAACACAAGCTCATATGATGGCTTATTTTAATATTTTCCCAAAGCAACAATATGATTGGCAGGGCCAATTTAGAAAAGAAGTACCCTCAATTTATGAGCTATTTAGAATTCATTAAAAAACCCCTTACAATTTTAAATATAAAAATTACTTGTAAAATTTCACAACCCCAAGAAGTTTGTGTGCAACAAATAAAATATTATTTAAAAATGTTGCATCAATTAAAGAGAAATTATTCTCTTTATGAAGAATTATCGAAAAGAGGAAGCCATTGGGGATGAGGTAAAAGTGGGAAGATATTAATTAAAAATATTTTCATGAAATAATTATAAAACTGAAAGAAGAGTCTTTAAAAAGGGAATTTTTGCAATGGATGAGGTTCTTCTTTTTACAATAGTTTGTTGGCTAGGGATGGGGGGAGGAATTTTGATTTTTGATTGCAAGAGAAGGACATATTTTCTTGTCATGCAATTGGAATGTATAGAAGTCTAATTTGGTGAACTCATTTTTTATATTACAATAATGGAGGAAGTGTTTATGGATCTTTGAATTCATTATTGTTTCCCTCATATTTGATTGAACTTTGTCTCATTCAAATCTTTTTCAGCATTATGTTTTGTCATTTTAGCTATCCATGTGTTGATTTTGGAACTTTATTTTTGGATTAAGTCATCTTTTAGAAAGAATATGCATTCTTAATTTGAAGTTATTTATTATGAGTGTGAGGGAAGTGGGCTTTGTATCATTTTCTTATATTCACTTTATTTAATGTTCAACCCTTGTGTGTCTACTTGCATGGTTATGGGTTTCATCATAATTGCCTTTATTGCTTTCTATTGAAAAGCATACTTAGTGTTTTTATTCATTGCATATTTTTTATGAGGGAGTGGTACCTCTCAATTTAGAATAAAGTTATTAACTCAATGATAACTTCTCTAACCATTAGTAGCATTTATTCTTTCATATGAACATTGTGAGTCAATCTATGTTAATATTTTTGAAGTACAATTTGTTTAGTAACATAAACCTAGTAAAAAATTTGAGGGAAAAATCATGAGATTAAACATACCTTTTGATCTATCTTCATTTTCAAAGACTTGATAGTGGCTTCCCATGTTTTGTGAAGCTTCTCACTTTGTTCATTTTTGAGTGTCTCTACATCACATAGTTCCCAAACTATACCAAACAATGAATCCTCCATCTTGACTCCTAAATCAACCATTTTATAGTCACAAAATTGATCTTTGATTGAAATTAATTCAGCCTAGAGAGAAGAATCAATAGTTATTCAATAAAATTTGCATCTACTATAGATAATCCACAAACCATCTACAAATCTATGTAGAATCTAGATGCTTCTATCCAAGATAAAGTGAATACAATTTGTTCAAAATATAAAGAAGCAAGAATGAACCCTTGAGTATCAAAAAAATCATAGCAATTTTCCTTGAAAGAAAAGATAAAATGCACATGAACTCTAGATAATATGAAATATCACTAATTACCTTACATATGTTATCTTTTGTCATCGCTCTGATTTCATCCCTTAGAGAACATGCAATGTTAATGTAAGGGGCCTGTTAGTGAATATAAACATCAATCACTTGAAATATTGATTATGTTCAATAACATAGGGTTTTATAATCTCATTTATGTATCCCAAACAACTAGTTTGAATTGGCATGAATTGCATCGATTATTATTCTTGAAATATAGATAATCATTAATCAAGGTTGCATGGGTACTCATACCTACACCCTTAGTACACATACCCACGTACTCAAGCATTGGGTATACGTATCCCAAGTACCATGTATTCAATGGAGAGCATCATAACTAAGGACCTTGATTTATATTTTTGACGTTTTTTGGTTTATTTTTTGTGAATCAGCTTGTTCTTTATCAAGTTTAATTCAATTTCTCATCAGTTTGAAACTTTGATAGAATATTGATTAACAATAAACTTTATCACCATTCAAGTTAGAAGTTTATCATTAGCAATGTCATTGTCATATGATTTGTGATCTTTTTGTTCATGATTAAAGTCAACCTTCTCTGTTATGCATCTAAACATTTATCATATATTATTATTACAAACATATAGCAAATATGAAACTGAAAACAATACATTACATTTGCAAACTTTATCCCTATTCTTGTTTTGAAAAACTATTGTCATGACTTATAAATTTAAATCTTCTATAAATATAAAGGTATAATAAAAAACAAAGTTTGACATACCTAAGTACCCTTGTCTCCTATTTTGATAAGTAATTGTACTAGTACCCTAAGACATACCCAAGTATCCTCGTCCCCTATTTTGATAAAGAGTCATACTAGTACCCATCCCTATGCAACCTTGTTATTAATACATTGATGATGTCTCCAAACATGCATATATTTACTTAACATCAATGGTATGTCAATGACAATTTTATATCTCATTCCCACAAAAATTTTGGAAATAGTGGACCAAAAATTATTTGCAAAATATTAAATTTGATAGTTAGTTGATGTTCTAAAATAACCTAGAGAGAGAGAGAGAGAGAGAGAGAGAGAGAGAGAGAGAGAGAGAGAGAGAGAGAGAGAGAGAGAGAGAGAGAGAGAGAGAGAGATCATGCCTCTCTTTATTTTTGTTTTTTAGTTTAATTCATATTTTGGGTTTTAAGAAATATGTGTGAGATATTTTGTCCATGCTGGATAGATCTCCTTAAAATACCTAGTAAGTACTACCCAATTATACTTGCATCTAAACATGTGCAAATATTCCATTCTATGAAAGGGGTGAGGCCCATGCATTAAAAGAATTAAGATATCAAACATAAACCATTAAATCCCTTAATGTTATAATATATCAACCTACAATCTTACATATTCTAGAATTCTATACATAAAGTCCTCTTTGGGGTATACTTAAATCTTGCCCTAAAATAAAAAATTCAACTAAAATAAGAGAGACATTTCATTAAAATATAAACTTACCAATTAATAGTTGTATTTATAACCCAAATTTTTGTTTAAATTTCGCACTAACACTAGTCAACATCTGAAACACAATGTATAAGGTCAATTATTTTCATAAGGATTAGGATTCCAATAATATTTTAATGATATAAATCAATTGCACCAGTAATTAAATAGCATCCTATATCCAAATTATGTAATATCAATTGAACTCTCTATTTTCTCTCTTGACTATCAACTATACTATGAATTGGTGATACTATTTGTCACAACTAAACTCAAGGGTGCAAAGCATCCAACCAAGACAACTTGACCCATTTTCCTCATGAGTGGTGTTGGGTGGATATTTTGCAACTGATGATTTGTTCAAGTCCACTCACAAAATAGGTAGACCAACCATAGTGTATGAGACCAAGTCTCTCCTACAATAAAAAAAGGCTCTCCCTTCTCACCATTCCTTAGATCAACTCAAGGTAAGCAAGAAGTCGAGAGATTTGTAAGAGGTGTTACCAATATTCTTTCCTCTTAATTTTCAAGAAAGAATCCATTTACCTATAGAGTGAGTAATGGGCAAGATGAAATCTCTAACTATACTTCTATCTAGTAGTTGGAAACGGTGATACTGATAAACCAACACCAACTCAAAGTGTCATGCCCTAAGTTTATGAGGTAAAACACAACCAATTTTTTTTTTAAAGGTGTACCATAAATTTTATGTATAGATCAATGCTAGTTATGAACAATCTAGTGAATAGTGAGTTGTCCAAATAGCATCTTAGATTTCCTTGAGGGGTTGGAATTTTACAAATTTGGTCATTGAGTTTGGAGATGATAAAGTTATTTGTTCTCATTGAAATTGGGTACTCCAATTTCTCTTGGACGGTACCAAATTGTCTCCTAACATTCATTTAGGATGTAGGTTGACATAAGGGGTGGTTTAGGTTATCATTCTAATTCTACATCTAATCCTCGCAATAAATCATTGTGTGTAAACATGTGAAGTGTGAGTAGTATAACCATGATACCACAACAATTCTATTGATTGCAAATGCAATCATGTTTCCAATTATCTGACCTTGCGTCACGTAATCTTACTCATAACATCCTATATTAAGGTATAGTTAGTACTATTTCAATGGAAATTCTTACATCTTACTCTTTATTAGTTTTTGATTTAAATAATAGTTTACCGCCTAGTTATTTTAATTCGATCCTTGATCATTTAATTTCCATACTCCTATATAGTGATAACTCCAAAGAGAATCATTCATCCACAATTATTATTCCTAATTTACTTAATTCTTATATTATTCTATTTTAACATTTTATTTAATTATTTATTATTATTTAATTTAATTTTTAATGTTTTCTCTTTTATTTTATTTTATTTTTAATTTATCACAAAATAACTTAACTATGAATTATGCATGCTATTATCATATGGGAAAGTATCGTACATGTCCTAACTAGCAACTTTTTAATAGACAAATATATTTGAAAAGAAAAGGGAAAGTAGCTAATTACTTACTATCCCTTGAACAATAATAAACCATTAAATTTTCCTAACACAACATCTTCGCATGTGGTTACCAATTTGACTAGTCCCCTTTCTTCTTAGCACTTAACTTTATCCTTAAACTACCCTGCTCCACCCATCCTATTCATGCTTTAGACCCCTAATTATAACATAAAAGTGTTTATGACCACTTTGGCAATACCTACCTCTAGCCAACCCCAATCATTTAATGATTTAAATACTATAATTATGAGCCCCAAAATTCATATCTATTTATTTCCAATCTCCTCCATCCTTTCCTAAGGTGATACTCCCTAGGTGGGCAACCTTATCTCCCTTCCTCAAAATGGGCACCTAGGGAAAAGTTTCCTGCCCTATGTTAGCATTGAAAGGGGTCATAATCAATGTCTACCTTTATCCAAGGTGAAAGTGTGTGTCAGGCTGCCAAGTAAGAGCTTGAGGAGATATTGAAGTTTTAAAAAAAAGCTAGAGTGGGGATGTTGGGAGTAGGCCCTGGCATAAATGTTAGACATGTCCCCTCCCAAATCACATGTGTCCATACTCCCAAGGAGGGAGGTAGGCGCTTGGGAAAGGTGGGACTATTTTATTTATTTGGCATTTAAGGAATATTGTGTGGGGAGTATCCTAATTTGATAAGTGTATGGGTTTGTTTCTTTTTTATGTATAACTAGTAAAGCCACACCTAGCATGATATTGGATATTGTAATATATATTAATTTATTATTTTCTTGCTTTATGTCCCTTTCAAAATTTCCTGGTCGACCCATACATGGGGTTCATTATCCTAGATTTTATGACTACCAAATTAATTCATAATGTACTGTACTTAAAAATTTATTTCCTGGGTTGCGTTATTTTCAAACATACTTTATTGTCTAAAGATTTTATTATTTCTCCAATTACAAGATAATCCAACATAATCTTTTGATTATTTTATTGGTTTGTATTAGCTAAGTATTATATTTCACTTCCTCCATACAAATTCCAGAGGGTCAAATGGGCACCTACAACAAGTTAATTTCTTATACACTTATGCATTCATGTCAACCATTTGATTTTCTTTCCTTATAGTCTAAGGTATTCCTAATATGTTATTTCAATGATAATTTGGAGTTCCTCAATATACTATGTATAGTCTAGATTGATGAATTTATTTAATCATTTGGTCAATAGACTCAATACAAGGATATATACATCATGACAGGATCATATATCAAAATAAACTGATTATTCTTATCTATGAATAATGAAGTTTAGAAACCATTGGCTCAAGAATTAATATTGTATACTCATGCAAAGATTCAAATTGAATATGCATTTATAACTACTATACAATAGAGCTAAGATGATAATAATGTTCAACAAAGATAATCTTCCTATCATTACAATTTCTTCTATGAGATTAAATTCAATTTGAAAATATTTTGCATTCAACTCAAGATACATCAACTATTCTAATTCCATGATGGATATCCATATCATGACTATAAAATAAATATGATTCCATTCTCTATTGAATGCATATTCTACACTTATATATGAATCAAGATTAATCATAGAATGCATCTACTTATTTATATGAGAATGGAGAATAAAGAGATAACAGAGAGGTAGTTATATTTACATCTTACTAATATCTACAATGATGTTTAACTCTTCTCTTCAATACACTCATATCCAAGAAAATGAAACAACATCAACACAATGAATTTCTCTTCCATGATACCCTCAAACTTCCATCCAACACACTTATCAAGCATGATCATAAGGTGGTGAAAATACCATATCAAAATTTATACACTAGAAATACTTTTTACCAAACATAGATGATTCACAACCCCTCCATTGACAATGAATAAGACAATAACATTACTCTTACATTATAATTAAATCCGCATAACAAGATGGAATTTGCCCACTATTTCAACACAAATCCAATAATATCTTCTCCTCCTATCCACATGGAAAGACTACAAGAACTCCAAGTTTCCAAGATCACTAACAAAACCTGTAATTGAGAGATAAAAATGAAGAACTATAGAGGCTCACCTCCCAACCTAGGGCTCAAGGAGGCCACCCATCAAGCTAGGGGAAACAAGGCTCAACTAGGATACATTTAAACAACTTCACAAGCCAAGCACCAACATGGATACAAGAATCTCACAACACATTTACAACCCCAACCAAGGTTTTCACAATGATTCACAAATGGAATCATAAACATTGGGTGAAGGTGGGCTCTCCAAGGAGGAGAATGCCATATCCTGATGAACAATAAATCTTACAATTGCAATATGCCAATAAGGTTTTCAAGAAACACATGTCATCCAAGACTATCAATAATAGCATGCCTCAACAAGGCTATCCATATGTGCTCCTTTCACATATCCTTACTTATACCTCCCATAGAACAATATAAAGGCATATGGCTTTCAATGGAGCCCATACTCCATGAAAACTATCCCCTCACTAAGTGAGGGATTTCTCTACTTCAATGTAAAGTCCAAATAACCTATTCACCCCAAGAATTCTCTTCTCTCCCAAGGGTGAGTGAAGCCTTCACACCCAACACAACATTCAATCCACCACAATAATTCAAGAAACAAAAAATGCAAATAGATTCAACAAGAACACTCACATACACTAACATTTACAACATGCACCACATCCAACACATAAATCCTACAAGAACAATCTTACAGTTTCCATCCTTCAACTTCCATGAGATGAGAGAAAACATGGCATGAATCACTAACCTCCTTCCAAGCTAATGGTTATGAAATGGTAATGAAGATCTTTCCTTCCTTGTTTTCCAAGTTTCTTCCTCCAAACCTTGAGTGTCTCTACAATTAGAGAGTGGGTGAACAACCACTAATTTGGCACAAGCTCCCTAAAAGAACCTCCACTTTCATTCCCACCTACCCCTCTTACACCCTTGTACCTTTCTACCACTAGGAACTTAGCCTAGTGGAGGGATGAGGAAAGAATTTATGTGACACTCTAATTTTCGAATTGGCTTGAAAATGACTAGTTTAGAGGGTCTCCTAAGTCCCCTAGACCAACTTATGGTTATATTTAGACCCCCAACCTATACTATTACCATGTGGGTGACTTATTTTCACAACATTAACACTTGGGAATCACTTTTAGGCTCTCTCTAAAGTTTCTACCAAGTTTGAATTTGAATTCCAACAAGATGGTGATTTGTCCTAACACTCTCCAAGGTGGGTTGACTTAATTTCATAATGGGATTAAGTTTAGGTTAATTGACTTCATGCCCATAAACCCTATATGACATGTCATTTTCACATAGACAACACAAAAGTCAAATGACACACATTAAAATACTTTACACATCACGATGACATGTCTCTAATTGATCAAGATCTTTAAATTTATTACACCCATGCATGAACACATTATGAAATAAATGCAATACAACATGGTTTTGAATCTTCCAAAGATTCACCTTGGCTTTACCTTGTTCACATAGGTTTTGAACTTTATTTCCTTAAATAATTTCCATGGTTCAAATTTTTTGCACACTCAACTTAACATCAGTAGCCCAATAAAATAATATAGAAATACATGAAGATAAGTGCAGAATAAACCAATATCACTTAATTTGCATTAACATATTAAGTTAACTTCCATCTAATTATTTCCATAAAATACTTCTTTAAAAGCTCATATAGTGATAATTCTTCTTAAAAAGGATTAACTCACCATTGATTGATTGGGTCTCCTCCCAAGTTGGTGTACCTATCAATACCTTATATAAATAAGGTTTTGCATAACCTCTTCCTAGATAGGGTACCTATCAATTATATCTAGAATGTCCTAGCTCATTGTGGCATTCCTAGTCTCTTGGCAGTTAAGGATGGATTACCACAAATAATGTATTCAATAGCTATTTCTAGAATCATAACTCTTTGATTGTTAAGTTAGTTCCTTATTCATTATGTGGCCTCATTACCTTTATCAACTTGTTTAATCAGTGCTATTTCCAAATATAGATCGGTAGTACTTGTCTACCTATTTTATCTTATATTGCCCTTAGTTTTCACTCTTCCTCAATATTTTTCCTTTCACTTGGTTACTCTTACTTTTAGGAGTTTTCCACCTTGTTCACTAGCTTTGTATTCTGATATGCTATGTCTTGTTTGATAACCATTCATTTACCAATGTTGTCATATTCTTCATTAGTCCTTACCAACTAAATTTACTTCTTATTAGTTTCGAGTCATTCACTCACCTCAACACTAACTAATTCTATGATTATAGTCCAAGATTAACTTATTGGTGGAAGGTTGATATCTTTCATAAAAACTCCAAGAATTCATTTGTTTTGGTTTAATATCTAGATCTACTTACAAGTTTTCAATAGTAGACACTCGGTGATTACTGTGTTCTTTTGGTTGCATCTTATTTGAGCAACTTGGCCATTACAACTATTGGTTGGTATACTTATTAGATATTAAGTCAAGAATTGTATTGCATATACTACAACTTTCAGTCCTTATAGTTTTATCATATTTAGCATCCTTGCCTAAAGTCCTTAACATAGTGTGTAATAGAGGTATATTCATTCAAGGGATATTGGGTATCCATATTTCATCGGGTTGAATGAAATCATATCTCATGATGAAGGAAAGGGTGGCATTCTGATTTCCCCATAATGGTTGTCAAGAATACTCCTTGATATGACCGACTTGTAAAGTATAGTGCAACACACTTACAGAAAAATGCCACATAAAATAACTTAAAACAAAATAAAATCACCAGTTAAAACATAAATGTGGCCACAATGGCAATCTTTGTTGGATACAATTGTTCAATTGTGTGTTGTCTTTAATGTTAGACAAATTTCATATTAGGCATCAAATAGTGCCTACCGAAATCAGAAGGTTAGCAAAGAAAAGGACGGTGTCTACCAAGATCAGAAGGTCAGCAAGGCAATAGATAGTGTCTACCGAGCCCAAAAGGTTAGTAAAGATAGCTTGTAGTGTCTACCAAGTAGAAAGTTGGTTACTGAACTTTCAAGGTAATCAAATAAATTTAGTTCTTACTGAGTTCACTTGATAATCGAAGAAAATATGACAAAAAAAATTCTTACTGAGCTCACTTGGTAATCGAAGAAAATATGATAGAAACAGTTCTTACCGAGTTCACTCAGTTATCAAAGGTAATTTGGTAAAAGAAGTTCTTATGGAGTAAACTTGAAAGCCAAAGGATTTTAAGATATTGTAATGTTAACCAAGTCAAGAAGGTTAACTCTAGAAAATCTTGGCAACAACATTTACCGAGCAGGGTCGGCCAATAAAGGACGTTTATTTATTTTTTATCTATAGCTGACTGTTGAATGGTTTATTGGTAAATGTAACATGTAAATGAGCCGACTTGAAAATCTGAATGGTATAAGTAAGAGGTCAAGTTTGTTAATTAAAATGATGTGGAGATATGAGAAGTTAATGTGATATAAAGACTGATTATTGTGGAAGCGAATTTCAAGGATGATTAGAGATCATTGAGGAGCAGCAGAGTCATATTTGATCAAGGAGGATCTAATGATGCTGAATAGAGACCTGTATCCAATAAATTTAGTTGCATTTTGTTCAGGTCAATTCATTGTTTCTTTCTAACCATTGTAGCAGTGATTTCAAATCTCTTAACAGAGTTGGTTTAACAATCATTTTGTAAATCCTATAACAAGGTGACAGTTCAGTTGAATTGTTCTAAAGACCTCTAGCAAGGCCACTCCTAACAGGGTGATTAAATCCTCTAACAGGGTCACACCTACCAGTGTGTATTGTAACCTTTATCAAGGTTCGCTCCTAACAGGGCTCACTTCAGAAGAGTGAAAAATTGGTGACTAGTTGGTGGTTTTTTCCATATTGGGTTTCCACATTAAATCTGGTGTCTCTTGTATTCACTTTATTTTCAGTTACATGCATGAATGCTTGAAAAGAAAGTAATAGTTCAATTTACCAAGTTTTAACATTTTTTTACTGAGTATAAGTAGTAACTAGATCATTAAGACATCTAAGGGATTTGTGGATTAATTTTTGTTAGTAACTGATTCACCCCCTCCCCCCCCCCCCCCCCCTCAGTTACACTATCTTTATTCCCAACAATTGGTATAAGAGCTATTGGTGCTTACACGAAAAGATTTCAAGGATCTAAGCTAAAGATCAGGATGTCTTACAAAAGGGAAATTCCAAGACTTAACAGGGACAACTTCTTAGCATGGCAAGGATTGATGAGGCTTCATCTGGCTTCTATTGGTGATACAAGGCTATAGTACCTTGATGAAAAATATGAAGAACCTTCTGGTACATCATCTATCAATGATATTGCTGAAAATAAGACTCACAATAACATGATGATAGATATAGCATCCGCTTTGAGTTACGAAGAATTTGATGACATCAAGGATTGCAAAACTACGTTTGAAATATGGAACAAGCTGGAAGAAATCTATGGAGGAGATGATAATGTGAGAAGAGCCAAAGCAAAAAGTTTGAGAGGGCAATTTGATCAAATGAGGATGAGAGAGGATGAAAACATTGCAAAGTATGTTGAAAGAGTTAAAGCATGTGTTAGTGCAATCAAAGCATCTAGAGGAGATATCAGTGAGGAAATAGTTATAAATAAAGTTCTTAGAACCCTACTTCCTATTTATGCAATTAGAGTCTCTGCAATTCAAGAAAGGAGATGTGAGGCAAAACATAAAATAAATTTAGAGGCCATAGTTGGAATATTGATTGCATTTGAGCTAGACAACTATGACAACTATGTTCTAGCAGTCAAGAATGTTGAATCAACATTTGAAGCCAAGCTTTCACTTAAAGAAAAAGGGAAAAAGATGAAGGAACCACAATTAGAAAGTGATGAAGAATCAGAACAAAGTTTAGACAGCGATCTTGAAGTGGTTGAAGCTCTACTAGCAAGAAAATATTCAAGAGGCAAAGGAAAATACAAAGGTAAAGTTCCTCTAATCTGTTTCTCTTATGAAGAAATTGGACATATTGCTGCTAGGTGCCCAAATAAGTAGAACAAAGATGAGAAGAAAGGTCACAAGTACAATGGCAAGAAAGACTTCAAATCATTCAAGGATAAAGGTAAGAAAACATGCTTTATGGCTAAAAATTCTAATGATTTTGATGATGAAGAAGAAAATGAAATTGTCTACATTGCTGTAAAAGATGAATATGATAATGATGAAGAAATGGCACTAATTTTCCATACGAGCAAAAATGATACATGGATCATAGATAGTGGTTGTTCTCATCACATGACTAGTGATAAAACTAAGTTTGAATACTTTGAAGACTATGATGGTGGCAATGTAAGGTTTGGTAACAATGAACCTTGTTATATAAGAGGAAAAGGAAGAATCTCTCTAACCAAGGAACTTGTGTGTGATAATGCATATTGAGTAGAAGGACTAAAACAAAATTTTTTGAGTGTGGCACAGCTACTCAATAATGGATTCAAGGTAGAATTCATGCATGGAAAAGCAAGATTGTTGGATGGCAAAGGAAAGCTGATTGGATTTGGCACTCAAACAAAAGGTAACTTATTTTATCTTGAACTTGGTGAATGTTCATGTTTCATTGCTCAAATTGAAAAAAGTTGGTTATGGCATAGGAGATTGTGTCATGTAAACTTTGACAACTTAATAAAGATCAATAAATTCAGGAAAGTAAGAGGTATTCCTAACATAAAGAAACTTGAGGTTGGTTTATGCAAGAATTGTCAAATTGGTAAAATAGGAAAGATTAGTTTTAAAAGCAAGAACTATCAGACTGAAGAAATTCTAAAAATTGTGCATACTAATTTGTGTGGACCTATTGGCATTGAAAGTTATATTGGTGAAAAATTTTTCATTATGTTTGTTGATGATTATTCAAGAATGATGACTGTCATGTACCTTAGAAGAAATTAGAAGCATTTGAAAAGTTCAAATGGTATTTGGCCAAAGTAGAAAAGGAAATAGGGAAAAGACTGAAATGCTTAAGGTCTAATAGAGGTGGTGAATTCATTTCACATGATTTCAATAACTTTTTCATTGAAAGGGGAATCAAAAGATAGGTTTCAACACCTAGAACTCCTGAACAAAATGGAATAGCAGAAAGAAGGAACATATCTATAATGGATTGTGCAAGAACCTTAATGATTGAGAAAGGCATTGCTATCAAATACTGGAAGGAAGCTATTAGCAAAGAATTACTATCAAATACTAGAAGGAAGCTATTAGCACTGTAGTTCATACCTTGAACTTAGTACAGCTGAAAAAGGACTCATTCAAAACACCCTATGAGTTATGGTATGGCTACAAACCCAATGTAAGTTATCTAAAAGTATTTGGAAGAAAATGTTACATTTTGAAAGAATCTAGAAAAGGTAAATTTGATGTAAATAGTGATGAAGGAATATTTTTGGGATACTCTTGCAAAAGCAAAGCATATAGATGTTTGAACTTATCTACTCACAAAGTCATAGAAAGTACACATGTGAAAGTTGATGAGTTTGCAGAAAGAACAAAAGAAGAAAGCAAGAAGGAACCTAAAGAGTATAGAAGATTTTTTTACATTGAACCTGATACAATACCAAGTATACCTATCAGTTAGGAATCCTCAACTCTCAAGTCTTCATTAACCAAGTCATAAGAAGTTTAAACCGAGTCAGCATCTACCAAGCTGCAAGAACCCGAGTTGCAAATAGAAGCTACCAAGTTAACATCTACCAAGCTTGAGCAACCTGAATCAAAACCAAAAGTTGAGATACAAAAGGATAACAATGCAAGTCATTCAAAAGGAAAGGAGCCCATGTTAGCCAAGTATGTTAGAAAGCATCATACACCAGATCAGATCATTGGTGATAAATTAAAAGAAACAATGACAAGGAGTAAGTTGAAAGGCACTTGTTTACTTGCTGATTTTGAACCTAGAAATGTCAAAGATGCACTAGACAATGAAAGTTGGATCGAAGCTATGAATGAAGAGATAGAACAGATAGAGAAAAAAAAAACATGGACTCTTGTACCAAGACCCAAAGACAATAATGTGATTGGAACAAAGTGGGTATTTAGAAACAAACTAAATAAAGATGGTAAGGTATCAAGGAATAAAGCTAGACTAGTCTGCAAAGGATATTCACAAGAAGAAGGTGTAGACTATGGAGAGACTTTTGCTCCTGTTGCAAGATTGGAAGGTGTCAGAACCTTACTTGCATATGCTGCATTCAAATGATACAAAGTTTATCAGATGGATGTCAAGTCATCATTTCTCAATGGCATATTGGAGGAAGAGGTTTACATTGAGCAGCCTGAAGGTTTTGTTGATCCAGACAAGAAGGACATGGTCTGCAAGTTGCATAAAGCATTTTATGGTCTGAAACAAGCCCCTAGAGCATGGTATGAAAGATTGCATAACTATCTTATTTAGATTGGTTTTCAAACAACTAATGACAACAACTTTTTGTACATAAAGGAAGGACTAGATAATAAGATTGTTTTGGCAGAAATATTTGTAGATGATACTTTGTTCATAGGAAATGATGATCTTTGCAAAGAATTTTCAGAACAAATGAACAAGAAATTTGAAATGTCAATGTTTCGTGAGATAAAATTATTTGTTGGTCTTCAAATTTAGCAGAATAAGAATGACATTTACATTACTCAATCTAAATACATCAAGGAGATATTGAAAAATTTTGGTATGGAAGACTACAAACCAGTTGGGACTCCTATGTGTATTGGATTAAAATTCACCAAGGATGATGAGTCAAAGGAAGTGGATCAGACATTGTATAGATCTATGATTGGAAAGTTGCAATATATAGTGCACACAAGACTAGACATTGCCCTTGCAGTAGGAATTGTAGCAAGATTCTCAGAAAAACCAAAAGAAAATCACATGATGGAAATCAAAAGGATCATGAGATACTTAAAAGGGACTAAAGATTATGGATTATGGTATAATCTTGGAGGAAAATTGGATTTAAAGGTGTTTACTGATGCAGATTGGGCAGGAAATATTGATGACAGAAAGAGCACAAGTGGAGGAGCTTTCTTTCTCAAAAAAAGATTGGTTTCTTGGACAAGAAAAAAGTAGAATTGTACATCTCAATCCACAGTAGAAGCTGAATATGTTATAGCAGCAGTAAATTGCTCAAACATTGTGTGGTTTAAACAATTATTGAAAGGTATGAAGCAAGAAATCATAGAACCAGTTGTTATGTTTTGTGATAACACAAGTGTAATTAACATCTCTAAGAATCTAGTGATGCATTCAAAAACCAAGCATATCGCCATAAAATATCACTTTGTTAGAGCATTGGTGCAAGAAAAGGAAATAAGATTGGAATATGTGCATACAAAGGAACAAATTGCTGACATATTCACAAAGCCTTTACCTAAGGATGCATTCTTGTATCTAAGAGGTAAGTTAGGGGTCATTCCCCTATTTGAAGCTCACTAAAATATAGTTTAGTGATGCATCAACAGGAACAGAATTGAAGATCTATCAGTTGATGCGGCAAACCAATAAAGACATTGCATATGAATCAGTACATTAGGTACATTGCTATTTAGTTGTTTTGAGTTATCTTTTCCATGTGTTGTCAAAGAGGGAGAATATATATTGTCATATCTTTATGAAATTTTCAAATAATAAGAGTTTTTGTAAGAGGGAGAGATTATATGAAAGAGGGAGTTTTGTATTCTATCATTAAAAGACTTGTTTTCAAATTTTATTTTTCTATGACATGTTGTGTTGCCATCAATGCCAAAGAGGGAGACTATTAGATACAATTGTTTAATTGTGTGTTGTCTTTGATGTCACATAAATGTCATATCAGTCATTAGATAGTGCCTACCAAACTCAGAAGGTCAGCAAAGCAAAGGACAATGTCTACTAAGCTTAGAAGGTCAGCAAGGCAATAGACAGTGTCTACCGAGCCCAAAAGGTTAGTAAAGATAGCTTGTAGTGTCTATCGAGTAGAAATTTGGTTACCAAGCTTTCAAGGTAATAAAAAAAAATTAGTTCTTACCGAGTTCACTTAGTAATCAAAGAAAATATGACAAAAGCAGTTCTTACCGAGCTCGCTCGGTAATCAAAGAAAATATGACAGAAACAGTTCTTACCGAGTTCACTCGATCATCAAAGATAATTTGGTAAAAGTAGTTCTTATTGAGTAAAATCAGAAGACAAAGGATTTTAAGATATTGTAATGTTAACCAAGTCAAGAAGGTTAACTCTGGAAAATCTTAGAAACAACATTTACCGAGCAGGGTCGGCCAATAAAGGACGTTTATTTTTTTTTATCTATAGCCGACTGTTGAATGGTTTATTGGTAAACCTAACATGTAAATGAGCCAACTTGAAAATCTAAATGGTATAAGTAAGAGGTCAAGTTTGCTAATTAAAATGATGTGGAGATATGAGAAGTTAATGTGATATAAAAATTGATTATTGTGGAAGCAAATTTCAAGGATGATCAAAGATCATTGAGGAGAAGCAGAGTCATATTTGATCAAGGAGGATCTAATGATGCTGAACAAAGACCTGTATCCAGCAAATTTAGTTGCATCTTGTTTAGGTCAATTCATTGTTGCTTTCTAACCATTGTAGCAATGATTTCAAATCTCTTAACAGAGTTGGTTTAATAGCCATTTTGTAAATCCTCTAACAAGGTGACAGTTCAGTTGAATTGTTCTAAAGACCTATAGAAAGGCCACTCCTAATAGGGTGATTAAATCCTCTAATAGGGTCACACCTAACAGTGTGTATTGTAACTTTTAACAGGGTTGGTTCCTAATAGGGCTTACTTAAGAAGAGTGAAAAATTGGTGACTAGTTACTTGGTGGTTTTTCCCATATTAGGTTTCCACGTTAAATTTGGTGTCTCTTGTGTTCACTTTATTTTTAGTTACATGCATGAATGCTTGAAAAGAAAGTAATAGTTCAATTAACCAAGTTTTAGTATTTGTTTACCGAGTATAAGTAGTAACTAGATCATTAAGACATCTAAGGGATTTGTGGATTAATTTTTGTTAGTAACTTATTCACCCCCCCTCTCAGTTACACTATCTTTATTCCCAAAAAATCTTAATTAAAAAGAAGTCATGTCTTGAGGCAAAAGGGGACCATACCAAGAAATGATCATAAATGAACACTCCACAAATTGGAAAAATATGCAAAAAGTTGAGAACAACAACGATTCATAACAATTCAAATTTTCAAGAGCATTGCAATCATACCATGGTCCTCTTGATGGAAAGAATAGGACGAGTTGTCCTATAACTACATGGTGAATTAATGGTATGCAAAGATTATTCCCTTGTAATTTTGGTCCTTCTTAAGAATAGGTCAAAAGAGTGATCCCCACTCTTATTGCTTATGAAGTTGTGGAGTCTTAGGAATTCATTCTTTAACTGCTTATGTTTCCTTACCTACCTATCCATTACTCTCAAGAATGGTTAGATGTAGTCTAGCATTAGGGTTTCCACCCAAATTACACTAGTGACCCTTTGAATAAGAATAAGTTTATGATTGGTGTCACTTACCTAAAAACATAATATAATAGGTCGCTATTAGAAGATTAATGGGGGGGGGTATATCTTTTACACCTGTCACACCTTCCTTCAAGCATCATTCAGGTATTTTGATACTTTAATAATGGCTCTATCATCTGATCTCGTGATAGCCTAAGATTCCTTAATGTATTATTGATATTGCAAGCACTATTCGACCTTTGTCAAGCTTTTGTATCTTTCAAGCTGTAGTGCAGACTGAGTAGGATGCCGATGACCAAGCGATAGTTTGTCACCAAGTTGCAAAGTGTTGTTGAATAATGACAATGTTTTGAGTGGGAGCTTGGCTTGTAAGTTCCATCAGTTGACATTGAAATCCTTATTGTTTTTTTGGGTTACCCCAGTTGGTAATTATATACGGTCATGTTGTCCATTCTAATATGATAGTGTCGCAGGTGGTGAAGGGTCCTCTTTTGCTGTGGAAAGTATATATTGTAAATGTAATCGATGAACCATGTTATATCTGGAATTATCTATTCTAGTGTGTGTTGTTCTATCTATTATTTGGATATTGTCTCTCATTGTCCCCCTATCTGTCAAGTAGAAGGCTTATCTTATCGGTATCACTTCCAATGGGATTCTTCAAGTGTTTTTTCTATCACCTAACTATAGAGTTTATATCAGAATAGTCAAGGCATATAATATTACCTTTATTGTATAATATATTAGTAATTGCACCACTTTTACTACATAGTGGTGGTTTTTTAGTCATAGTCTTATAATCTATCATTCTTATCATTCACATTTACCCTAATTAAGAGTACTCTCTCCCGAAGAACCAAGGTGTACATTTCAAAAAGGGTTCCATGGAGATCCCTTAGAATTTGAATTTCTACAAGGTCAAGGTTAATATCTTAACATATCTTAATCCTTAATAGTCCCAAAATGTTACCATGACTAATTACTGTTATGTGTTTAGGGTGTTCAATTCAGTTGCCAAATAAGTAATAATATTTATTACAAGTCAATTTCCTAGGAGGCCTATCTCTTTTTGAAATATGGTATTATGATAACTTACAGTTGTATATTCATTTGTGGACTCATTAATGCCCAGTGTTGTATAACCTAGGGCTCTGATACTGGAATTTCATGCCCTAAGTTTATGAGGTAAAACACATCCAATTTTTTTTTGTTTTTCTTAAAGGTGTACTATAGATTTTATGTATAGATCAATGGTAGTTATGAATGATCTAGTGAACAATGAGTTGTCCAGATAACATCTTATATTTCCTCAAGGGGTTGGAATTTTACAAATTCGGTCATTGAGTTTGGAGATGATAAAGTTATTCGTTCTTGTTGAAATTGGGTATTGCAGTTTCTCCCCGGTGATACCAAATTATCTCCTAACATTCATCTAGGATCTAGATTGACATAAGGGGTGGTTTAGGTTATCATTCTAATTTTACATCTAATCCTTGCAATAAATCATTGTGTGTAAACATGTGAAGTGTGAGTAGTATATCCATGATACTACAACAATTCTATTGATTGTGAATATGACCATGTTTCCAATTATTCGACCTTACGTCACATAATCTTACTCATAACATCCTATATTAAGGTATAGTTAGTATTATTTCAATGGAAATTCTTACATCTTACTCTTTATTAGTTTTTGATTTAATTAATGGTTTACTGCCTAGTTATTTTAATTCGATCCTTGATCATTTAATTTTCATACTCCTAGATCATGATACCTACAAAGAGAATCATTCATCCACAGTTATTATTCCTAATTTACTTAATTCTTATTTTATTCTATTTTAACATTTTATTTAATTATTTATTATTATTTAATTTTATTATTAATGTTTTCTCTTTTATTTATTTTTATTTATTTTTTATTTATCACAAAATAACTTAATTATGAATTATGCATTCTATTATCA
Organism: Cupressus sempervirens; assembly: GCA_028749045.1. Lineage (NCBI taxonomy): Eukaryota > Viridiplantae > Streptophyta > Pinopsida > Cupressales > Cupressaceae > Cupressus > Cupressus sempervirens. The sequence continues at coordinate 425,389,723 of CM053793.1, read as the reverse complement.
TATGGGAAAGTACCCTACATGTCCTAACTAGCAACTTTTCAATAGACAAATATATTTGAAAAGAAAAGGGAAAGTAGCTGATTACTTACTATCCCTTGAACAATAATAAACCATTAAATTTTCCTAACACATCATCTTAACATGTGGTTACCAATTTGACTAGTCCCCTTTCTTTTTAGCACTTAACTTTATCCTTAAACTACCCTGCTCCACCCATCCTATTCATGCTTTAGACCCCTAATTATAACATAAAAGTGTCTATGACCACTTTAGCAATACCTGCCTCTACCCAACCCCAATCATTTCATAATTTAAATACTATAATTATGAGCCCCAAAATTCATATCTATTTATTTCCAATCCTCTCCATCCTTTCCTAAGGTGATACTCCCGAGGTGGGTGACCTTATCTCCTTTCGCAAAAATGGGCGCCTAGGGACAAGTTTGCTGCCCTATGTCAGCACTAAAAGGGGAGTCATAATCAATGTATACCTTTATCCAAGGTGAAAGTGTGCATCAAGCTACCAAGTAAGAGCTTGAGGAGATATTGAAGTTTTAAGAAAAGTCTAGGGTGGGGATGTTGGGAGTAGGCCCTAACATAAATGTTAGACATGTCTCCTCCCAAATCAAACACATCCATACTACCAAGGGGGGAGGTGGGCACTTGGGAAAGGTGGGACTATTTTATTTATTTGGCATTTAAGGAATATTGTGTGGGGAGTATCCTAATTTGATAAGTGTATGGGTTTGTTTCTTTTTGTGTGTTTAACTAATAAAGCCATGCCTAGCATGATATTGGATAGTGTAATATATATTAATTTATTATTTTCTTGCTTTATGTCCCTTTCAAAATTGCTTGGTCAACCCACACATGGGGTTCATTATCCTATATTTTTTGACTACCCAATTAATTCATTATGTACTGTACTTAAAAATTTATTTCATGGGTTGTGTTATTTTCAAACATACTTTATTGACTAAAGATTTTATTATTTCTCCAATTAGAAGATACCCCAACATATTCTTCTAATTATTTTATTGGTCTGTATTGGCTGAGTATTATATTTCACTTCCTCCATACAAATTCTAGAGGGTTGAATGGGCACCTAAAACAAGTTTATTGCTTATACACTTATGCATCCATGTCAACCATTTGATTTTCTATCCTTAAAATCTAAGGTATTCTTGATATGTTATTTCAATGATAATTTGGAGTTACTCAATATACTATGTATAGTCTCGATTGATGAATTTATTTAATCATTTGTTCAATAGACTCAATACAAGGATATATACATCATGATAGGATCATATATGGAATTAACTGATTATTCTTTTCTATGAATAATGAAGTTTAGAAACCATTGGCTCGAGAATTAATATTGTATTCCCATGCAAAGATTAAATTCAAATATGCATTTACAACTACTATACAATAGAGATAAGATGATAATAACATTCAACAAAGATAATCTGTCTATCATTACAATTTCTTCTATGATATTAAATTCAATTTGACAATCTTTTGCATGCAACTCAAGATACATCAAGTATTCTAATTCCATGATGGATATCCATATCATGACTATAAACTAAATACGATTCCATTAACTATTGAATGCATATTCTACACTTATATATGAATCAAGATTAATCATAAAATGCATCTACTTATTTCTATCAGAATAGAGAATAAAGGGATAACAGAGAGGTAGTTATATTTACATCTTACTAATATCTACAATAATGCTTAACTCTTCTCTTCAATACACTCATATCCAAGAAAATGAAACATCAACATCAACACCATGAATTTCTCTTCCATGATACCCTCAAACTTCCATCCAATGCACTTATCAAGCATGATCATAAGGCGGTGAAAACATCATATCAAAATTTACACAATGGAAATACTTTTTACCAAACATAGATAATTCACAACCCCTCCATTGAAAATGAATAAGACAATAACATTACTCTTAAATTACAATTAAATCCCCACATAAGACGATGGAATTTTCCCATTTTCTCAACACAAATCCAATAATGTCTTCTCCTCCCATGCACATGGAAAGAATACAAGAACTCCAAGTTTCCAAGATCACCAACAAAACCTATAATTGAGAGATAAAAATGAAGAACCATGGAGGCTCACCTCCCAACCTAGGCCTCAAGGAGGCCACCCACCAAGCTAGGGAAAAAAGGGTCAACCGAGATACATTCAAACAACATCACAAACCAAGTACCAACATGAATACAAAAATCTCACAACACATTTAAAACCCCAACCAAGGTTTGCACAATGATTCACAAATGGAATCATAAACATTGGATGAAGGTGGACTCTCCAAGAAGGAGAATGCCATATCTTGATGAGCAGAAATCTTGCAATTGTAATATGCCAATAAGGTTTTCAAGAAATACATGTCATCCAAGACTATCAATAATCACATACCTCAATAAGGCTATCCATACATACTCCTTTCACTTATCCTCACATATACCTCTCATAGAACAATATAAAGGCAGATGGCTTTTAATGGAGCCCATACTCCATGAAAACTATCCCCTCACCAAGAGAAGGATTTCTCTACTTCAATGTAAAGCCCAACTAACCCCTTCACCCCAAGACTTCTCTTCCCTCCCAAGGGTGAGTGAAGCCTTCACACCCTATTGGGTGGATATTTTGGAACCGATAGAGTTGGGTAAAAATCTAGTCACAAAATAAGATGACTAGCCATAGCGTGTGAGACAAATTCTCTCCTACCTTAAAGGGAAGGCTCTCCCTTCTCACCATTCCTTGGATCAACTCAAGGTAAGAAATAAGTAGAGAGATCTCATAAATAGGGTGTTACTAATATCCTTTTATTCTTAACTTTCAAGAAAAGATCCACTTACTCATAGAACAAATAATGGGCAAGGTAAATCTCTAACTACACTTCTATCAAGAGTTGGAAATAGTGATATCGATAAATTTTCACTAACTCAAAGACTAGCTAAAAATGTATCGGTTTGGCTCTAAGTCTGATCGTACTTCTATATGATAAAATTTTTACAATTAGGGCACAAAGACTCTTAAAAGTAAGAATAATCTAACTATTTTGTGAATTAAGGTGAAAATACAAAATAATAACATGAATCAAGACAATAGGCACAAAGCTTCTAGCTATGGATTTTCACAATTGTTACTGGTCAAAGCTTGAGCTTCAATTGTTTCTTAATTCTTTATGCCCTTTTATTGAACACAAAATAATAACATGAATCAAGACAATAGGCACAAATTACAGTGAATGTTTCTAATTTTCTCTATCACAATTGTTTCCAGTCAAAGCTATGAATCCAATTGCTTCTTTTATTCACTTTTCTCCCAAATTCATACTACATAATCAAAGTTATGCTTGCATAAATGAGATATAACTTTCTTGCATACAACAAAAGATAATTTTTACAATGAGGGGGAACTCCTTTATATAGGCATAGGAGTTGAGAAAAAGGTGGAGGAAAAAGTGGGAGCAACTCAACCAACTTTGACCTAGTCTAACTCAAGGAGAAAATATAAAGTTACATGTAACTGCATGTGCAACTTGAATTACATCCTTTATATACACATGCAACTTGCATTACATGTAATTACACATCTTCATGCAATGCATCCTTTCCAGCTACAAACATGAAAGAGCAAGCAAGAAGACAGAAGAGAAAGAATCAATCCTAAAGGGCCTTGTACTTGACGATGCAATCTTGGATGATCACAAGATTAGGAGTTCATGTATTTTGTACCGTTGCATTCACCTTTATAACCATGATTTTGCATCTTTTGGTAACCTCTAACTTTGAAGAATTGTTCGTTGTCATGTGGAAACTTAATGTGATCCAACTTTTCTTGTTCAAGTTGTCGTGAATTCTCCTTTGTAGATTAGCACATTCTAGATTCTATGACACTTTGAAAACCTTTGATGATGTCTAGATGTAAACTTGGAATAACTTTCCATCAACATCTTTAACCTTTTTTTTTGCCTATAAAGTGCTTGACGCATGAGAATTCATGCAAATGGAGATTGCTGATTTTCAAAATGTGACTTGGGCTTTCAAGATGTCCTTGCACAGAAAATGGATTACATGTAAATGCAACATGTAATGGAAGGTGGAGGGTGAAATGAGATGCAAGTGCAAGTGAAATATATACTTTACGTGTATATGTGTATGAAAGCTAAGATGAAAAGCATGGAAAGATGCAGAAACATGTATTTGCTCATGAAGTTGCGAACGCATATGGAGAGGCAAAAATGACATCTTTTTGAACGTTTCAAAAAGTGACTTTTATTCAAAATCAGACCTTTTAGATGTAATTACACGTAAGACATTTCATGTAATCGTGTCATGCGAATGGAAGCGAAAAGTGAGATGGGAGAAAAGGGAAGTGAAAAATGGGATAACATGCATATGCAGATGGCAAATGGGATGAAAAACATGTAATCACATTTCATTGAGTGAGAGATGAAGTGTTGTGACATGAAAATGGAAAGTGGAGTGAAGTGAAACGTGCTCAAGTTCTTGGGAAAGAACTTGCAATTTCTTCGAAATGGAGAAAAAATTGAAATGCAAACAAGCAAAACACAAAAATAAGCACATGCCTTTGGCAAAAGACTCAATCATGTCAAGATGCAATGCACTTTAACATGTAATTTCAAATTTGGAGTTTGAAAATTTTTTTAAAGTGTGAAAATGAGAGTTTTTATTCTTTTTAAAGGCAAAATGCAGTTTTCATGACATATATATAGACAAATGGCAATCATCAAGCAATAATATGCATGAAAATATCAAGATAAGCATAAATTGATGAGCAAGTTAGAACGAGTCCACTTACATGAAGATTAAGTGCCAAAAATGAAAGAAAAAGAGCCAAAATAGCAAGCTTTATAGAGTTAAGACCAATTCTCCCTTAAATTCGAATTTTCAAACAACCTTTTGACTTTTTTTGCACTTGCATTTAATGGACATTCAATGGTCAAATTTGACATGAGAAGGCCAAAAATGTGGTCTTTAAAGACAATATCATGCATTTAAAACTCAAAAACAATCCCTCTTGATCAAAGGTATGGGTTGGAAATGCATTTTTTTGAGTTTTTTAAATAAAAATATGACTCTTTTATGCAAAAATCTGGGCCGTTTTTGCAAATTATGGTTTAAAAAATGCATTTTTTTGAGTCATTTTTGACTTGTGAATGCAAAAATGACTTTCCCAAATGTGTATATATGGACCAAAATGCAAAAAAGTGGCTTCAAAATGCATAAAAGTGGATTTAAACTCCAATTTTCTAGACATTTTAAACAAAAACGTGATTCATCATGAAAGTTTCAAAAACATTTTTGAGGCAAATGAATCTATTTTAAAAGCAAAGAAACTCATTGCCATGCAAAAACGTTTCAAATGGAACAAATCCCATGCAAATCCATTGAGTAAAACTCAAGTTATGAGCAAAAATAAATGAATTTGAAGTTTTCCTTTGAAAACATGCCCTAGATTTAGAGATTTGAACATGTTTTTGGGCTCAATAAATTGATTTTTAATGGGGGCAAAATGATCACCACTCCAAAATGCCTTGAATGCAAGTGATTTCATCCAAATCTATGGAAAAAATCTCTAGTTTTGATCAAAATCAGAGATTTTTGGAGCAAGAACATATTTTCTTCACAAAATAGGACATTTTTAGGTTCATTACATATTTTAAAACATGTTGGAAGGTAAAATCAAACATTTTAGAGTCCATTGCATGTTTAAAAATATGTCTTTATGCATAATCTCACTTTTTGAAGCTCATTGCATATTTTAAAATATGTAAGACTCCAAAATTGGACCTTTTGGAGTCACTTACATGTTTTAAAACATGTCTCACCTTTTTTATGCATAAGCACAAAAATTCAACTTTTTATGTCATTGCATCAAAAAGGTCCACTTTTACAAGCTTTTGATGTAATGGCATGAAAATTATCCTTAAAGTGAGTTTTTATATGCAATAACATGAAAAGTTTCTACTTTTCATAGTTTTTTACATGCATATGCACATAAGAAGTCCACTTTAAGGCTTTTGAGTTATGCATTTCACTTCTTTTTATAAAAATGTCATCAATATGGGTCAAAAAAAACATTTATGCATCATATTAATCAATATAATTCAAAAACATTAAGTTAAAGTGACATTTATATAAGTATTTGATTTAAAAATAAAAAATTTAAAAAGTAACTATATAGTTCTATAGTCACTTTAAGTAAAAAATTAAAAAGTAACTCAACTTAAAATTATAACATAAAGTGCACTATAGTCACTTTAAGTTATAAATTTAAATGAAAAGTAACTTCAAAACATAACAAAAAGTGAGTAAATGTTATATTTTTGAAAAAGTGCAAGTAAAAATGAAAATATAACATCATTTTTTTAATTCATATTGTTGCACCTAAAATGTCCACTTTTGAAGCACTAAAATGATCATATCTCTTGACTGACAACTTCGATCGACCTCTAGGTTAGACCGAATCGAAAGGAAAAATGAAAGGTACAGCATGAGCAAAACCAAAAGACTAAAAACAAGCAAAAGAAAACTCAAAAGCAAAGAATGGACTATGAAGGCTTTAAAAATCAAGAAAAAGCTCGACAAAAAGAAAAATGAAAGACTTGATGAAGGCCTTTAGTAAAACAATTTGATATTCAAATTGAAATGGATGGATTGATCAACATTAAGCAATTGAATATCAATTCAAGCTTAGAGAAATGCAAAACTAGCTTGAAAAAATTTTATGTTGTTACCAACATTTTGTGCTGACAAAATGCAGGACAACAACTAGCTCTATCTAAAGAATGTTACTTGTTTGTTCTTAGAAACAAAGAGTGACATAGAATTCAATTCTCTAAGTGTCTTTATCCACTCTATTGGGCTATAGAGTCAGGTGACCAAAAATAAAAAGAAATCTAAAACAACTAAAAACAAAGAAAATTTACTAAAACAAAATTGTGCAAGTACACTTACTGAAAACAAAGGAAAACCTACCTAATTAAAACTAACCAAAAATGAAAATTTTAGATAAAACCATTTACGGGTTCAACAAAATAGCTACCTTTTTTTAGTAACTTGCAGTACTTTGCATGTTCACATGCAACTTCATATTGATAAAACATGAACAACTGGAGCAATGATGTTAAGGCCTGATGTAACACCTCTTAGAAGAGATGGAAGAATTCACCCCTTTGAGATGAATCATGTGTACTGCTACTCTAAGAAAGGTTCATGAATTGAAATTGCTCCTCCAGAATTGAACACTATTTTTTGACATCTTCTTTGATAGTATTTTCATGTCCAGGTACATGTGGAATCTCTAATTTTCCATTAGCTTTCAACCAAGAAAGATGTCAGATTGGACATCCTCTTTATTGAACAAATTATAATTTTTTCTTACCAACTACAATTTTCTCGACTGGTTCGTTAATTACCAACATCTCAAGATGATCAAGAAAACCTTGCTCATGTGATTTTAGTGATGACATGATTGCATTGTCTATCTCAGCATCCTTCTCACAAACTTTTGACTTGGAAAAGTCTTTACTGTTTATGAAAAATTCTTTCTCAAGCTTTTGGGTAGAACAATTATGCAAAGTGTTCCCAATTTCATGACCTTGAGACATGAATACATCATTTTCAGCTTGATTTGAACTTTCTTGCATGCAAACTTTTATGACACAACCATCTTGGACCTTGGAAGAAATTTTTTCCTTCTTCATCTTTTCATCACAGGCCATCTGAGACTGCATACATCAAATATGAGAGTCGCTAGCTATGTCTTCTTCCTTTTTCTGGAAGAGAATAACAAGATCACTAGCTTCAGATGCAGGGTGTATCACTATTGTCTCTATTAATGGTGCTTCAATTGCAAGCTTCTTAGATAGTGAAGCTAACTTTTGTTGATTGCCAACAAGAGAACTTTGTAGAATAGTTGGAAGAGGCCTCCTTGGTATATCTTCATGAGGAACAAAGAACATGCCTTGAGTTATTTGTTTTTTGAGGGCAAGAATCTCATTTACTAATCTCTGCACTGCAAGATCTACCCTTATACTGGAAGAAAATGAGTTCAAAGAATAATAACTTTCTTCAAACCCACTTGCTACAATTTTTATCTTCCCAGCAAGAATAAGATCATCTTCAATTTCAATCGCCAATGCTTGTGCAGCTGCAAGAGTAGTTGGGGCTTATCTTTTTAATAGAAAACTAACTTCAAAATTTTGAGCATTAACAAAGAAACACTTGAAATTGGTAGTTGTAGGTTGAGCAACAATAAGAATTCTTTGTGTCAATTTGTTGAAATGAGCAACAAATTCATGCATAGGCATGTGAGATGACTTCTTCAGCTAAGCAAGTTGAGCCAATAATGCATAAGCATCTTCAGGAGGCTTGAACCTTTCTTCAAACTTGGCTATGAGGGTAGCCCAGTTTGTGATAGTATGTGGTGGTAAATGGTAAAACCAATTAGCAGCCACACCTTGTAGAGTTTCCAAGAACAACCTAATAGATATGTCCTCATATTCAATAGCATGAACACTGCATGCAATGTAGAAAGTAGCAATATGCTCATTAAGATGTTGTTCTTCATCACCAAAGAACTTGAGAAAGTTCTTTTGTGAGCCATCAGGAAGATCATGTAGAGGTGGAGCTAGATTTAATGGTCCAAAAGCATTTTTCCAAAGATTTTCACAATTGTTCCTTGTCAAAGCTTGGGCTTTAATTGTTTTTTAACTCTTTATGCTCTTTTATTGAACACAAAATAATTAAATGAATTAAGACAATAGACACAAATTACAGTCAAAGCTTCTAATTTTCTCTATCACAATTGTTTCCAGTCAAAGGTTTGAATCCAATTACTTCTTTTATTCACTTTTCTTTCAAATTCATACTACACAATCAAAGTTATGCTTGCACAAATGTGGCAGAGCTTTCTTGCATACAACAAAAGATAATTTTTACAATGAGGGGGCACTCCTTTATATAGGCATAGGAGTTGAGAAAAAGGTGGAAGAAAAAGTGGGAACAACTCAACCAACTTTGACCTAGTCTAACTAAAGGAGAAAATATAGAGTTACATGTAACTACATGTGCAACTTGCATTACATCCTTTACATACACATGCAACTCGCATTACATGTAATTATACATCTTCATGCAATGCATCCTTTCCAACTACAAACATGAAAGAAGAAGAAAGAAGATGGAAGAGAAGGAAAAAATCCTAAAGGGCCTTATACTTTACGATGTAATCTTGGATGATCATAGGAATGGGAGTTCTTGTATTTTGTACTGCTACATTCACCTTTATAACCATGGTCTTGCATCTTTTTGTAACCTCTGACTTTGATTAATTCTCCATTCTCATGTGGAAACTTAATTTGATCCAACTTTTCTTGTTCAAGTTGTCATAAATTCTCCTTTGTAGATTGGCACATTCTAGATTCTCTGACACTTTGAAAACCTTTGACGATGTCTAGATGTAAACTCAAAATAACTTTCTATCAGCATCTTTAACCTTTTTTTTGGCCTATAAAGTACTTGATGCATGGAAATGTGTGTAAATAGAGATTGTTGATTTTCAAAATGTGACTTGGGCTTTCAACATTTCCTTGCACAAAAAATGGATTACATGTAAATGCAACATGTAATGGAAGGTGGTGGGTGAAATGAGATGCAAGTGTGAGTGAAATATACACTTTACATGTATATGTTGATGAAGGCTAAGATGGAAAGCATGGAAAGATGCAGAAACATGTATTCGCTCATGAAGGTGTGAATGCATATGGAGAGGCAAAAATGACATCTTTTTGACTTTTCAAAAAGTGACTTGTAGTCAAAATTAGACCTTTTAGATGCAATTACACGTAAGATATTTCATGTAATTGTGTGATGCGAATGGAAGTGAAAGGTGAGATGGGTGAAAACAAAAGTGAAAAATAGGATAACATGCATATGTGGATGGCAAATGGGATGAAAAATATGTAATCGCATTTCATTGAGTGTGAGATGAAGTGTTGTGACATGGAAATGAAAAGTGAAGTGAAACGTGCTCAAGTTCTTGGGAAAGAACTTACAATTTCTTCCAAATGGAGAAAAAACCAAAATGCAAACAAGCAAGACACAAAAACAAGCACATGCCTTTAGCAAAAGACTCAATTATGTCAAGATGCAATGGACTTTAACATGTAATTTCGAATTTGGAGTTTGGAAAAATTCTAAAAGTGTAAAAATGAGAGTTTTCATCATTTTTAAAGGAAAAATGCACTTTTCATGACATATATATAGACAAATGGCAATCATCAAGCAATAATATGCATGAGAATAGCAAGATAAGCATGACTTGATGAGCAAGTTAGAACGAGTCCACTGACATGAAGATTAAGTGCCAAAAATGAAAGAGAAAGAGCCAAAATAACAAGTTTTATAGACTTCAGACCAATTCTCCCTTAAATTCGAATTTTCAAACAATCTTTTGACTTTTTTTGCACTTGCATATAATAGACATTCAATGGTCGAATTTGACATGAGAAGGCCAAAAATGTGGTCTCTAAAGAAAATATCATGCATTTAAAACTCAAAAACAATCCCTCTTGATCAAAAGTATGGGTTGGAAATGCATTTTTTTGAGTTTTTAAAACACAAATATGACTCTTTTATGCAAAAATCTAGGTCGTTTTTGCAAAAATGTGGTCAAAAAATGCATGTTTTTGTGTCATTTTTGACTTGTGAATGCAAAAATGATTTTCCCAAATGCATATGCATGGATGAAAATGCAAAAAAGTGACTTCAAAATACATAAAAGTAGATTTAAACTCCAATTTCTGAGCATTTTAAACAAAAACGTGACTCATCATGAAAGTTTCAAAAATATTTTTGAGGCAAATGAATCTATTTTAAAAATAAAGAAACTCATTGCCATGCAAAAACATTTCAAATGGAACAAATCTCATGCAAATACATTGAGTAAAACACAAGTTATGAGCAAAAATGAAGGAATTTGGAGTTTTTCTTCAAAAACGTGCCTTAGATTTGGAGATTTGAACATGTTTCTGAGCTCAATAAACTAATTTTTAATGGGGGCGAAATGATCACCACTCCAAAACACCTTGAATGCAAGTGATTTCATCCAAATCCATGGAGAAAATCTCTAGTTATGATCAAAATTGGAAATTTTTGGAGCAAGAACATATATTTTATTCACAAAATAGGACATTTTTATGTTCATTACATATTTTAAAACATGTTGGAAGGCAAAATCGGACATTTTAGAGTCTATTGCATGTTTTAAAATATGTCTTTATGCATAAACTAACTTATTGAAGCTTATTGCATATTTTAAAATGTGTAAGACTCCAAAATTGGACCTTTTAGAGTCACTTACATGTTTTAAAACATGTCTCACCTTTTTTATGCATAAGTACAAAAACTCAGCTTTTCATATCATTGCATAAAAAATGTCCACTTTAACAAGCTTTTGATGTAATGGCATGATAAGTATCTTCAAAGTGAGTTTTTATGTGCAATAACATGAAAAGTTTCTACTTTTCAAAGTTTTTTACATGCATATGCACATAAAAAGTCCACTTTAAGGCTTTTAAGTTATGCATTTCACTTATTTTTATAAAAATGTCATCAATATGGGTCAAAAATAATATTTATGCATCATATTAATCAATATAATTCAAAAATATTAGGTTAAAGTGACATTTATATAAGTATTTGATTTAAAAATAAAAAAATTTAAAAATAACTATATAGTTCTATAGTCAATTTAAGTGAAAAATTAAAAAGTAACTCAACTTAAAATTATCACATAAAGTGTACTATAGTCACTTTAAGTTATAAATTTAAATGAAAAGTAACTTCAAAACATAACAAAAGTGAGTAAATGTTATATTTTTGAAAAAATGAGAGTCAAAATGAAAATATAACATTATTTTTTTAATTTGTGATGTTGCACCTAAAATGTTCACTTTTGAGGCACTAAAATAACTGTATCTCTTGATTGACAACTCCGATCGACCTCTATGTTAGATCGAATCAAAGAGAAAAATGAAAGGCAAGACATGAGCAAAACCAAATGACTAAAATCAAGGAAAAGAAAACTCAAAAGCAAAGAACAGATTGTGAAGGCTTTAAAAATCAAGCAAAGGCTTAACAAAAAGAAAAATGAAAAAGATTTGATGAAGGCCTTTAGTAAAACAATTTGATATTCGAATTGAAATGGATCGATCAATCAACATTAAGCAATTGAATATCAAATTCAAGCTTAAAGAAATGCAAAACTAGCTTTAAAAAGTTCCATATTTTAGATTACAGTAAAAGCAGGTTTTGAAGGGACCCCGAAACCCTTTAACAAAAAACAGAAAGATAAAGCAAGACAACCCAACCAGGAAAAAACCTGCAACAAACTGAAGAACAGTATCAAAATCAGGTTTTACAGGGACCTAAAACCACTAGAAAAGTCCAAAAACAAACTAACCCAGGTTTTACAGGGACCTGGAACCACAAACAGTCTAAACTATGAAAAACCAAAAACCAAGACCAGAGTCTCCAGCCAGCGACCAATACCAGACAGGCACCAAACCAGAGAACCCACCCCAGTGCCACTATTGCAGCTCTAGGATCAATTTAGTTGCTTCCTTACCAATTGCAGCAGTCTCTTGAATGGAAACAACATCCATAGTAGCAACAGCTTTCATAGCACTCTTCCTCGAGCTCTGCCTTGTTCTTTTGCTCGGACCCTCAGCCGAAATGATATCTTCATTCGCCCTTTTGCCCAAGCTTGCAGCAGTTGCATAAATACTCGAGGTGACATGTTCCATCTTAGTGCTACTCTCTTTGATTAACATTGTGAGGTTCTACTCATAGTTGTTAAGTTTCATGTTGTTACCAACATTTTGTGGTGACAAAATGCAAGACAACACACCCAACACAACATTCAATCCACCACAACAATTCAAGAAATAAAACAAAATGCAAATAGATTCAACAAGCAAACTCACATACACTAACATTTAGAACATGCACCATATGCAACACATAAATCCTACAAGAACAATCTTACAACTTCCATCTTTCAACTTCCATGAGATGAGATAAAACATGGCATGAAGAACTAACCTCTTTCCAAGCTAATGGTTATGAAATGGTAATGAAGAGCTTACCTTCCTTGGCTTCCAAGTCTCTTCTTCCAAACCCTGAGTGTCTCTACAATTAGAGAGTGGGTGAACAACCACTAATTTGGCACAAGATCCACTAAACAGACCTCCACTTTCATTCTCATCTACCCCTCTTACACCCTTGTACCTTTCTACCAATAGGAACTTAGCCTAGTGGAGGGATGAGGAAAGAAGTCATGTTTGGAATTGGCTTGAAAATGACTAGTTGAGAGGGTCTCCTAAGTCCCCTAGACTAACTTATGGTTATATTTAGACCCCCAACCTATACTATTACCATGTGGGTGACTTATCTTCACAACATTAACACTTGGGAATCACTTTTAGGCTTTCTCTAAAGTTCTTACCATGTTTGAATTTGAATTCCAACAAGATGGTGACTCCTCCTAACACTCTCCAAGGTGGGTTGACTTAATTTCATAATGGGATTAAGTTTAGGTTAAGTGACTTCATGCTCATAAGCCCTATATGACATGTCATTTACAAAGAGACAACACAAGTGTCAAATGACATGCACATTAAAATACTTTACACATCACGATGACATGTCTCTAATTGATCAAGATCTTTAAATTTATTACACTCATGCACAAACACATTAAAAAATAAACACAATAAAATGAGGTTTTGAATCTTCCAAAGATTCACTTTGGCTTTATCGTGTCCACATAGGTTTGAACCTCTTTTTCCCAAACTATTTTCATTGTTCAACATTCTTGCACACTCAACTTAACGTCAATAGCCCAATGAAATAATATAGAAATACATGTAGATAAGTGCAGAATAATCCAATATCACTTAATTCACATTAACATATTCAATTAACTTCCATCTAATTATTTCCATAAAATACTCAAAACATTGCAATATCAAAATATGTGTATCAAAATTGATCTTTCTTATCATAACAAAATTACCATTCTAAACACTATCACAATACTTGTCTATCATAACCATGAAATAGTGAAGTCATATCTATGAAATCATTTAGGCAATTAAATGGATCCTAGTATATGTCTTCAGTGGAAATCACTAATATGCAAACATTTAACCCGTATCCTTTCAATTAAGTTAAACATAACAACATTCCTAGCAATACCCTTTTATTACATTATGAGGGGTGTGTGTGTGTATTCTAGAGTTAATTATTTAAGCCATTGGAATGTTTTCATAATTATGTCATCATGATTTAAAACCAATCCATGAATGCAACCATTTATGTTTTGCTGTCAATCATTGTTATTTCTCATGAGAATAAATGTTAGTTCGTCTTTCCTAATTGTCTTATGGATCATACCTTGAATTCCTTGACCAAATTCCCAGCTAGAACATCTTAAGTCTCATTTTCATGTGATCTTATCTCTTCAACCTAATGTTATTGAACAAGTAATAAACTTATAATAACCAAAATCTGCATCAGTCTCTAATAGGATCTCATAAGTCATTATTAGTAATATGGTACGAGTGTGGGCCTTACAAAAAGGTTGATTGCAAGCCTAGCAATTTGGCTCTAAGTTCTATTTGTCTAATTTATTAAAAAAATTAGTACCATTGGGGCATAAAGACTTCTATAAGTAGATGATCTCTATTCTATAACTTATTTTTAGTTTTAATCTATTCTATAAGAAAAACCTCTACCATTGGGACACAAGGAATTTCGGAAGTAGGAAAATTGTAACTATTTTTCATGAATGTGAGATGGTAACATAAACTATAGTCAAAGCTTCTAGTCTATGTATTACCACAACTACTCCCAGTCAAAGCCTTGGCACCGATTGTTTGTTAACTCACTATACTCTATTATTGAACATATAATAATAACATGAATCAAAGATAATAAGCACAAATTAAGATCAAAACTTCTAATTGTATCTATCACAATTGCTTCCAATGAAAGATTTGATTCCAATTGCTTCTTTTATTCAATTTTCTTTCAAATTGGTACCCACAATCAAATTTAAGTTTGCATAAGTTTGGTAGAGCTTTCTTGCATACAAAAAAAGATGGTTTTTATAATGAGAGGGCACTCCTTTATATAGGCAAAGGAGTTGAGAAAAAAGTGTTGGAAAAAGTGGAAGCAACTCAACCAACTTTGACCCAATCAAACTAGGTGAGAGAAATTATTGGATTACATGTCATAAAGATATGCAATCAAATTACATGTAATTACATATTTTCATATAATTCATTCTCTCCAACTTCAACATGAAAACTAAAGAAGGAAGAAGATGAAAGAGACTTTTCAAAACAATCCTAGGAATTATTCTGAAGGGCCTTATACTCACCAATGCTTGTGTGATGGGGGATTCCTATATTTTGTACCACTAGATCCACTTTTATTAGTTTCTAGTTGTGATTTGAAAACTTGATGGGATCAAGATTCTTCTCGTTTGAGTTGTCATGAATTCTCTTTTGTAAATTGACAAATTTTGGAGTCACTGACACTTTGAAAACCTTCTTGAAGGTGTCAAAATGTAAACTCAGAACAAGTTTCTATAAGGACTTTTAACATTTTTTTTGAAGTAAAGTACTTGGAACATTCCCATATGAACTTAGGTTCTTGGATAGCCATTGGGAAAATGGAGACCAAATGAATTACTACTTCTTGAGGATCAAAGCATATCTTTTCAACAAGATGTCACTATTCTTTGAAGAAGCTCTAACATGTCTTGAAGAGTGCACCACAATATGAAGATTGAAAGATCTTCCAATGAGATTGGATCCATGAAAACTTTGGGATTTGAGTTACAATAACAAATCTCTGAGGGATGAGTGTTCAAAGCATGGATTGGACACTTATGGAACACATATGATGGTTGGAAATGAACTGAAAAGCATATGTATTTGGATGGGAAGGGCCAAAGTCAAACTCTCAAGGGTGGATTGCATGTGGGAAAAGATGGTCTTTTTTGGTTATGACCAAGAATACAAACTAGGATGTATATGGATGCATGCAAATGACAACTTTGGCATTTAATAGTATGACCTTTTACCAAAATCGAGTTCTCTAGATGTAATTACATTTAAGTGGGTATGGAGGATAAGTTTGTATGTAAATGCATATGAATGATGAGATTGCATGTAAATGTGGATGGAGGATGGAACTACATGTAATTTCTCTTGGAATGTAATTGCATATATTGGAAAATGGATGCAATGTGATTTGGTATATATTTGTGGAATATGAAAGTGATGTGATGCATTTGCATGGAAAGGTGGAAAGTGAAAAGGTATGATATGATCTTGTATTCTTGGGAAAGAATCCTTAACCTTTCCGAAAAAATGAAATCAAAACAAGCAAAAGTATGCAAAAAGCAAAAAACATACTTTTAGTTTTTGACTCAAACATGGCAAATACAAAGTTGCTTTTCTATGAAAATTTGAAATTGGCATTTGGGGAAATTTCAAGCACTTGAAAATGAAAGTTTTCATCTTATTTAAAGAGGATTTGCAAAATACATAGCATATTGCTGGACAACTATCGAAGGATGAACCAAAATATGCAATGAAATAACAAAGGCTTGAAAAATTCAACTTACTTGGTGATCAAAGAGCCAAATGTGAAATATTAATAGGTTTGAAAGAATGTTTCTCCTCAAAATTTGGATCTTCAAACAACTTCTTGACCTTTTCAAAACTTGCAAATGCAAAAATGATATGCTCAAACACTTGGCCGATTTTGCATGTGATGGGAAAAATACAAGCCACAAAATATATAAAATGTAAAATATTTTTGCATGGAATGTGTTCGTGAGGCATTTTTAATTTAAAAAGGTACCTTCTTGATGTAAAGACATGGGTCATTTTTGAAGAAATAAGGCAAAAAAATGATTCTTAAATGCCAAAACAAGCTCCCAAATGCAAAAACATGTCCTTGATGTTGTTTTGTTTGAGCTGGAAATGTATTTTTATGGTATCCAAATGCAAAAATGTGAGCTAGAAATGAAGATTTCTAGGTCATTTTTGATAAAAATGTGCCCTATTTTTTTTCCAAAACATAACAACTTTTTTCCTTAAAAATGAAAAAACGTGTTCCTTAAATTCATTTTCATACATTAAAATGTAAAAACGTGGGTTTCCAATGACAAAACATGGATGAAAATCCAATTTTCTGGGCATTTTTAACAAAAATGTGTCTCTAAAATGCATATATATTGGTCATTTTTTACTTAAGAATGCAAAAATGTCTTCCCCAAATGTAAAAGCATGGCTCTCTAATGCAAAATTGTGGTTGAAAATATGGATTTCTAGGCATTTTTAGCAAAAAAAGTCCAAAAAATGGATTTGTTTTAAGTGTTTCTGACTTGGAATACATGTGAATGAGCCTAGTGAGACATAAAAACTCCGGTTGGACTAATTGACATGTATAATCAAGCTAAAGGATCAACTTTAAAAGTTGAAACTTTCATAGTCATCCATTTTAGGTATGCATATATGAGTGTATGAATTGAATGGATACATGTGATTAATAAATGTATGGGTATGCACATAGCTGGGGTTTGACAAAAATGTATATGAGTATGGAACTAATAGTTGTGACACTAGGTGTTTGCATATTCATATGTGTGCTAATTAAATGTATGCACTCAACACATGCATTAATACATGTATGAATAAGGTGGACAAGAATGAAAATGAAACTTGAACAACCTGAACCAACAACTTGACCAAAACTAAAACTTAAAGAAAATAGGGAATTATCCTAGGAAAGAAAAAAAATTGACATATGTTTGGAAAACACTTAGGAAAAACCTAAACTAGAATACAGACACACTTATTGAAAATAGGAAAACTAACGTAATGTATACAAGATAGAACTAATAGCTCATACCTTGAAACATGAGTTGAGGTGAATCCCATTCATAGGGATTGGTAAAACATCTCCCTCTATTGTAGCTAGCTAAAACATGTTGTGCTCTTTACATTCAACTATCAGAAATGACCTAGTCTACATGTGATCAAACTTATTATGGTGACCAGGTCTGCTTTTCAAGATATCCCACTTTGGAATGAGATCTCCTTCTTTCAATTTTCTAGCTCTGGACTTCTTATCAAACACCCTTTTGGTTTGAATTTGTGAGTACTCCATTTTTCGTAATTCACTACACCTTTCTTCCTCTAGCTCTAGCAATTTAGCATACCTCATCTTTAGTGGATCATCCTCTTGAAACAACATTAAATTGCCAGCTAATTCCAATGAAGGGAACTCTATAGAAATAAGCATTTTAGTTTGCTTTCCATATACTATAACATAAGGTGAATTGCCAATAATATGTTTAGGAGTTATTCTATCAAGCCATAAGGCCAATCTCAACTTAGAACGCCAATCTCGCTTGTTTTCTTCTAAAGTTCTTTTTATTATCCCCAACAAGTTTTTATTGGTGCTTTTAGCCAAACCATTACCTTGAGGATAATAATTTGATAAAATTTTGAGATAGACACCATTTCTTAAAGCCAAATCAATTGTTCTATTGCTAAAGCATTATTAGAGGCTATAGATTTAGGGACCCCAAACATTGTAGCCAATTCATTATAGAAGTTCAAAATAGAACTTTTGTTCACCTCTCTTAGTGCTACAAATTTTGTCCAATGAGTGAAGTAATCTATGGTAGTGAGAATCCATTTGTGACCAATGCAAGAATTTGGATTTATAGGACCCACAAAATTGATGGCCCATTTTAGAAATGGCTAATAAACTAAAATAGGATGTAAGAGTAAAGTGACCAATCTCTCCTTCCCAAAAAACAACACAAATTGTTTGTATTTCCTTTCCTAGGCATGAGAATCTTTCAACAAGTTGGACCAATATTACCTGAACCTCATTATTTTATAAGCTATTATCTTTCGAGAAAAGTGACCCCTTGCATCATGAAACTACTCCAAAAGCTTGCTGGTCTAATTATTATCAATACATCTAAGGATAACACCATTCATATCTTTTCTAAAAAAAATAGCTTCAACTAAAAGATAGGGTATGGATTGTAACCTAAAATATCTTCTCTTGTCTCTATCGAGGAGTGGAGGACACTCTCTAGTTTGTAGAAAATGAATTATTTCTATCAACCAACTAGCTGGCTATTTATCTGCAACATTTCTATCACCATTAAATAGTGTTATTTCATTATCACACTCTTCATCTTTTAAAATATGATCCACCATTTATTCATATAGCCCCTTTCCCCTTACTAACTTGGTGATTTTTATGTCTACATCATACTCCATCACCTTGGTAATCCAACCTACATGCTTTTCGTAAGGATCTTTGCTGAGAAAGAATTCTTTGACACCTGGGTGAGAGACTATACAATGATCTCTATTGTTAGACAACAAATCTCTAAAAATTTTGAGACTTTTAATGATAACAAAAGTGTGTTTCTCCAAAAAACTATAATGTTGCTCATAGCTTTCAAGACCTCTACTATAAAAAGCAATAGGCTATTCATATCCTTGTTTTTTTGTACTAGAATAGCTAAAATAACATCCATGCTCCCATATGCATATAAAATGAAATCCTTGGAAAAATCAGGATTAACCAAGGTTGGGGCTGATGATAGAGCTTCATTTAATAGTTGAAAACTTTTCTTACCTTCTTTAGTCCATGTGAAAATTGCATTGTTTTCAAGCATCATTGTGAGAGGATTAAGTAAAGTAGCAATGCTGGGCATAAATATTCTCACAAAATTTATTTGTTTGATGAAACTTTGAACCCTTTTTTTGGTGGCTTGGCAAAAGAAGCTCAAGTATTGCTTCAACTCTTTTTGGATCAACTATTATGCCTTCCTTCGATACAATGTGACCTAATAATTTTCCCTCATGCATGACAAATATACATTTCTTGGGATTTAATGAGATTACAAACTATCTACACCTATCAAAAACCAACCTCAAATGAGTAAAATGATCATCAACATCCTTTGAGAACATAGTTATATTGTCAAGGTACACCAATGCCATTTTGTATAATAGTCCCTTGAAGGTCATGTCCATTTCCCTCTAAAATGTGGCACTAGCATTAGATAGGCCAAAAGGCATTCTTTGATAAGCCATGGTCCTCCTTTTTGTGGTAAATTTTGTTTTATAGTGGTCTTCCTCTTTGACTCCTACCTGATTATACCCGAAAAAGTTGTCAAGTAATGAGAATCTTGCCAAACTAGCAACAACTTGGAGTATTTGTTCCATTGAGGGTAGTGGATAATGGTCTTTCAAAAATGTTCTATTTAACTACTTAAAATCAACACAAAGATTGATTTCTTCATTTTTCTTTCTTACTGGAACCAAATTAGAAACCCAGTTGGCATGTTTGATTTAATAAATGACACCTTCTTCAATCAATTTGGTCAATTCTTTTAACATCAAAATTCTAGCTAGGGGTTGACATGCCTCTATATTTCTATTAGAGGCTTAGCATTTGGAAATATCTCAACAATATGTTGAGCTATATTTGGATCATAACCCTTGAGATCTGAATATTCCTAAGCAAAAATATCTGAAAATTCTTTTTATAAATCAACAAATTCTGATTTTTCCTTTGTTGTACAGACTTTAACAACTTTCAAAAACTGGTGGTGTAAATACATATTTACTATTTACACTTACTTAAGTTTACTTAGGTTAATGCATTATTTTATTATTAATTTTGTGAGACACTTAGGATTTTGCATACCTTTATGAGTTGTCATGTTGACAACACAGAAGTACACAACTCTAATTTAGCACATTGTGTCTACAACACTGGAGTTTGCATCATTAACTGAGTTGTCATGTAGACAACATAGTTATTTGTACTCCTAATTTAGAACATAGTGTCTACAACATAAATTTTCATGCTACACCATTGTAGGCTTATCCTCTCATCATCACACTTACTTCTGTGCTTAATGGAGGATAACCCATATCTGGTGGACATGTGCCTAGTTGTATGACTTATCATGATGCTAATTCCTAGGCATTCTAGATACATCTCAAAGGCCTTTATATATAGACACAACTATTGTACTATTATATTGAATCAAATACATATCGATATTCTAATCAGACTCTCTTTGGTCTACAGTTGTGCTTATGTTTGAGTTCTTATTTCTTGAGTGAATTTTTCCCTAAGGGAAATTCTTACATGGTATCAAAGCTCAGAGAATCTCTCTTCACATAGCCATTCGAGACCATTTTTGCTTCAACACCTTGACCTAGATCCAAAGTATCGCAGTTATTGGGAGTGTCTAGAGCTAGAACAAACCTCGCCATTGGGTCTCGAATGTAGATTCAGTACAAATCAGCTATAAAGTTGCCTACCCTAGGCCAAAGTCGATCATGAGGCAATTTTTTTTACAAATTGGCACCCGAAGGCCTTGATTTGCAACTCAGGTATGGTCCATTTTTAGATTTGCAATTTAATTTTTCAGATCTAATTTTAATTTCTCTATATTTCTGTCACAATTTTATTGCAAATTTTTAGAAATTTTTTTGCCCTTTGGCAGTAGAGATTTTTTTTTTTTAGAATTGGGTAGTCACACCCTAGCCCTACAACATGAAATATTCCATTTGGTTTAGAGAATATTCCCTTCCATTAGCAACAACCTCATTGGCATCAATATTTTGGCCAACCAACCTTCCAATTCATGTCAGTTTATACCCTATTCCCAACTGAGTACAACACTACATTCTGGTAGGATTACTCAGTGCTTAGAACTTGCAGCCATTTTATTTTAAGCAATGTGTGATTAACCTCTGAATCAAGCCACTACATTTTGGTTCTCTAACGAGCTCTTAGCCCATGCTACTCTGCACCATGTGGAACCTAGAAAAATAAATGGTGGCAACTATTTCTTAGGCTCTGAACACCATTTTAAACTACTAATGGCCTGGAAAATACTCCACAAGCACCAACCACGTCAATAGCTTCCTGCAGACATGCGTCACTACCTCCTCCACATCCACAAGACTGGCCACGATAGTAGATAGCCAACCTAGTGCTAGCTTAGTACCATACTCCATGCAGACCAACACCACAATGACACATGGCCTACTTGCAATCTGCTATGTAGACCTAGTTTGTAGATAACCTACAATACATCATTGCTATGTAATTTCCATGAAGGATTTGACTAAGTAGCCCAATCTGCTCACACATAGATGCGACATCATTAGGTGAGTTAGCAAGTATGTCAGCCCTCCATGTATCATTCACATCAGCAATGTAGACCTGACACATAATTTGCCACATGTATCACCACATCTATGCCAATTGGACATCTGTAATGCCATGTCAGTAGAGGAGTCTTTTTTCACTGACATTAGCCAGACATGGGAAAAAATTTGATGGCCATTTGACTATCATTTCCAAGATTTTATAATTTCTATGATGAGTGTTTGAGCATCAAATTTAAGCTCACATTTTTCTGCCCAAACCCCTCTCTA
The DNA here is from genome assembly GCA_028749045.1 of Cupressus sempervirens. Classification (NCBI taxonomy): domain Eukaryota; kingdom Viridiplantae; phylum Streptophyta; class Pinopsida; order Cupressales; family Cupressaceae; genus Cupressus; species Cupressus sempervirens. The sequence goes on along the minus strand of CM053793.1, from coordinate 425,367,078 downwards.
GATTGCTTTTTGATTTGGTAGCCTGACTTTGAGAGGCCATAACTCACTCATCCAAACTCCAAATTAGGTGTAATTTTTTTGATTTTGGGTAGAATTTCCTGAATGTTTTAGTGGTGGTGTTATTTTCTAGTTTTGGTGCAAGGATTTTTAAGAAATTTTATTTTTTGATGACTGTACCTATTCAATACTGTAGTTTGCAACTTCAAATGCTCTGCATGGGCTCATCTGGACACTTTTTTAGGTTCTATTTTTTTTTAAAGTGCATTTTTTTCATCTACTTTCTAGATGTAAAATTAGATTCTAGGGTTGTGTGGACAAAAATCCCACTTTCATAATTAGGGCTTTTTTTTGCATTATATTACTTTGATTACTTTTCAGAATTGTTGTACATCTAAGCTATAGTGCTTAGTGATAGATTTGATAGATTTGGGCCTCAAAAGAAAATTGTAAAAATCAAAATTGGAAGTCTACTTTGTCCATTTTGACAAATGGCCTATTGTACATGCACTACATATAAAGTGCCAAAAGCATTTTTTTTTGGATGGGTTTTTTGATTAAGTGAAAAGGGGGGGGGGGGGGGGGTGTATTGTGTATTATCTCTCTCTCTCTCTCTCTCTCTCTCTCTCTCTCTCTCTCCCTCTCTTGTGCTCTTTTACTATTTTGCATCATGGATTCACCTAAAGGTTCACTTTCTAACTTCACACAATTATTCTATATGAAAAGATATTGTATGGAGTAGATTAATGGAAAAAGGTCTAAATCTTTATGTTGATGGTACAATTCCAAAACCCACCGATGCTAAAGAACTCATTGATTGGAAAATTATAGACAATCAGGCTTTAGGAATTATCAGGAGTTTTGTACATAGAGATCTCTTCTTCAACATTGCCAATTTCACAAAATCCAAACTTGCATGGGACAAACTCAAATCATTGTATGGTAAGGTGGATGAGGAAAATGGTTTTCAGATTGAGGATGATCTACTTCTATTGGATCCCAATAACTTTAACTTTGACGAAATTACAGGTACCACACATCTTTGTGGGAGATGCTACTAAAATGGAAGTTGTAGGGAAGAGACATGTGGAAATGGAAAATGGGGAGTTCAAAGATGCTCTCTATGTTCCAAACCTTAGCTCTAATCTCCTCTCAATTTACCAAATCACTCACCTTGGAGATGGCAACAAAGTTGAGTTCCTTCTAGATTTAGTGTTGGTGCATAGTCTTAAAGATGATTCATTGGTTATAGTGGGGAAAGTCAATCATGACAATAGGCTTTATTCCTTCTCCCACTTTGTGCCTAAGTCTCCTTCCTAACCCTTGTTAACTCACTCACATTCACAAATCAAATTATGTCATGAGCAGTTTGGTCATCTTGCCTTCCACTATCTTCAACAGCTTTTCTCAAAACACATGGTCAAAGATCTACCTAACATAAACTTTTCTAAGGGTGAGTGTTCATCATGTTTAGTGGATATGCATCTCAATGAGAAGTATGATAAAGGGAATTCTTCAAGTGCACTAGTTGTTCTTCAGTTGGTTCACATGGTTTTAGCAAGTCCTTTTGTCGTGACTTCAGTCAGCTAAGGCTGCTATATCCTTACTTTCATTGATGACTTTTCACGTTTCACATGGGTCTACTTCCTTCATCACAAGAATGAGGAACATAAATCAAGGAAGGCCATCAAAGTTCTATAGATGGACAATGAAAGCAAATACATGGACAGAAGACTTAAAGACTTTTGCAAACTTGAGAGAATTGATCTTTAGAATCCACCAGCATTTAGTCCACACAAGACAGATATTGTAACACTAAGGATATGAACTCTTAAGTCCATGGCAAGTCGCATGATTAAAGCCAAGTCTCTTGATCTAACACTTGAAATTTAAGCCATTAGCAGCACTACTCACATACTTAATAGGTCTCCCCATAATGCACTAGCTAGAAAGACACATTTTGAGGCATGATGTGGCATAAAACCAGTTGTGAGTCACTTTAGAGTTTTTGGTTGTCCAATATGGGCAAACCTATCTTCTAAGGGATACAAGGCACCACCATCTAGGCCTTGTACTTTCATCGGGCATGAAGACAGTGCTAAGGCCTATAGACTTATAGATCCTGAGACTCATGAGATTTTTGTGGAGAAGGATGTTCATTTTGAGGAAAGTTCACCCAACTTATCCTCTAATCCTCTTCATACCTCATACATTTTGGAAATTGATAGTGGCACCAGTTATAGTACTTCAATAGATTCAGAGACATGGGGTTCTATCAACAATTGCAGTGAGAGGTCACAACATCAGTATAGTTGATGGGGAGGATCTTGAACAAGGTTCTAGCCTCAACTACTAGAACTCACTTTAGGCTTTATCCTAGCCTCTTAGGGTATTTATCCTATACCCTAATCCAAGGGAATCTTCTCTCTATTCCCTTATTACACTAATCCTCACCAATCAACTCAAAACTCTATTTCACCATGGGGTCTCCCTAGTGCTCTCATTGCACCGTTCTTGACAACTGGCTTCCAGGAGTGCATTCTTGGCTATATTGAATTACAAGGCTTGTATTAGGTCTCATTCAATATTTTTTAGGATCACTAAGTGAATTGGAGTATTGGGTTTCCAATCGATTTGAAGATTGCATAGTTAAGAGGGCTACCAAGACTAATAACAAAATTAGGCCTCCAAAACTGATTTTTGGCTTATATCTCCTCAAACCCTTAAGAAGTACTCAAAAAAATTTATTATTTGGATACCCTTTTGGCTCCCCTTGAATATTTTTCAGGTCTACAACACCCAAGTCATCCGTACAAGGGATTTCCAAAAATATGTCTATTTACAAGGGTTTCTTGTTTGTATGAACAGGAATATAGAGAGTTCTTCCTTCCACCACTCAAATGGACTCTAAATGACTGAACTCCTGGAATTAACTTCATTCAATCACCACTCTTTCCTTCCATGAATTTTTATTGCACCCAACACCCCATTCTATGCCCCTTTCAAACACTTATTTGCTGATTTCATTGCCTAGCCGGGTATGCAAACTCGCCTAGGGCCTCTTGGAAAAAACAAAAAACCTCTGAAAAACAAGACAAAAATACATATTTACATTGTTTATACAGTCTAGTACTTGATTCCAAAAGGCCATCATGGTTCCACCATTGGAATTCAAGTTATAGAGATTTCTTTGCTGATTGTTGTGTACAGACCAGCGAACTGGCAACTTTAAAAAGATTTTTCAAACTAGTAATGAAACTGATCAAAAAAACTCCTAATCTTTACCAAAGCATCTAAATTCCATACACTATAAAATTACATGAAAAAAGAAACCCTATCAATCCATTAAAGGTGTGGATGAAGGGTGAAATCAGAAAACTGTCATCAAAATGCTCAGTTTTCTCTTCATTCCAATGCCAAAATTCGTACAAAAGCATATGCCAAACCTCAAACTAACTTGTATTGGTCTTAAATACCTCTTACCCACATGAATCAGCAGATCCCATAGGTTTCCAACTAATTCTTGAAGCCCTTATAAAGTTTTAGCACTTTTTGTCAATGTTGTCAAGCAACTTTGCAAAGTTGCAAAGTTGCCAAGTGCAACTTTTGCACTATTGTGCATTTAATGGCTCCATGACCTCAAACATGGTTAAATGAACCTATTTCCATGTAATTACAACTTTTAACATATTTTCCATGTTTCCCATCCTCCTGGGGTCTTGGTCAGTGTTTGACCATTCTAGGCTCTAACAAGCAATTTAAGCAATTTTGCCAACATAGAAGCAACTTGGAAACTCAAACACAACAAAAACCTATTTACAAACACAACTCACACACTTGGGCCTTTATCCCATAGCCCTTATTCATGTGGTCTAGCCAAGACCACTACAAGCCAAAAATGATTTAGGAAACTTGGCATATTTCCTAGGTGCTCCTGCACCATTCTCCCCCTATGACAAAAAAAAAACTTAAGGTGGGTCAGTATTCAAGAGATCTTGACTGATACCTCTCTTTTTGAATTCATGTTCAGCTACCCATGTCACTTCAGATTCAGGCTAGTTCTTCCATTTTACTAAATGCTCCATATAGATTCCATGCCTAGTCTTCTTCTTTACTCTTGAATCTAGAACTTTTTCAGCTTGAGGCTTGGTTTGGAGAGGAATACTGATTTTTGGAATATTCTTATCTACCTCTATGATGTGTTCCTCTTCCATGACATTAGGACCCTTGTATTTAACCAAATCTTGAATGTTGAAGATGGGAGAGATGGCTAGATTGTTTGGCAACTCAATCTTGTAGGCATTTGGGCCATACTTAGCTAGAACCTTACAAGGCCCTATCCTCCTCATTTGAAGCTTGCTTGGAACACCTTTTTGAAGTCTAGCCTTGTTCAAGTGTACCATCACCAAATCTCCTACTTCAAATTGTAAATCTCTCCTCCTTTCATCTACTTTAGTCTTTAACCTTTGAGTAGCCTCTATCAAGGACTTCTTGACCTGCTCATGTACCTCTCTCATGGACTGGGCAAAATCATCTACATGTCCACTAATCTCTTCTTGATTCTTTAATTCTCGTAGCTCACAAACTCCTCTTGGGTGATAACCATAAACAACTTGAAAAGGGCTCTTACCGGTAGTTCTATTTGTGCTATCATTGTAGGCAAACTCAGCTTGTGGTAGGACTTGATCGCACACTTGGCAATACTCCTTTGTTAAACACCTTAGAAGGTTTCCAAGCACCCTATTAATTACCTCAGTTTGACCATCAGTTTGGGGATGGTAAGCTGAACTATGTGCCAAGTTAGTACCTAGCCTTCTCCACAAGGTCTTCCAAAAGTGCCCCATGAATTTAACATCTCTATCTGAAACTATACTGATTGGTAAGCCATGAATCCTTACAACTTCTTTGAAAAATAAGTGAGCAATATAGCTAGCATCATGAGTAGTCTTACAAGGAATAAAGTGACTCATTTTGCTAAATTTGTCCACAACTACAAACACACTATCCAAACCTAATGTTGTTCTTGGTAAGCCCACTATGAAGTCCATGCTGATGCATTCCCATGGCCTATTTGGAATGGGTAAGGGCTGGTACAATCCTACATTTGTAGAAGTTCCCTTGGCCTTTTGACAAATCATGCATTGTTCAACATACTTCCGGATATCTCTTTGCATCCTAGGCCAATAGTAGAATCTTTCCACCAACTCCAATGTTTTGTTCAAACCAAAGTGTCCACTAAGGCTTCCATTATGCTTCTCTTGGATCAAATTTTCTCTCATTGATCCTCTAGGCACACATAATTGATTTCCCCTAAACAACAACCCATTTTGCAAAGTGTAATCAGCAAACTTGCTATGAAAATGATTCTTAAACTCTACACATACCTTGTAGGCCTCTGAGAAGTCTTCATCATCAGCATATAGGTCTTTGAAACCTTCAACTCCAATACTCTCTAACTGTATTTCTTGGATAGTAAGCAGCCTTCTACTTAATGCATTAGCTACTTTATTTATCTGCCCTTTCTTGTGCTTGATGGTGAATGTGTAGGATTGTAGGAACTCCATCCATTTGATGTGTCTTAGGCTCAACTTCTCTTGAGTGTTGATGTAACTCAATGCTTGGTTATCAGTGTATACAACAAATTCTTTAGGTAAAAGATAGTGCATCCACTTCCTAAGTGCTTGCACCAATGCATACAATTCTAAGTCATAGGATGAGTACCTAGATTTGGATTCATTTAGCCTTTCACTAAAGAATGCTACTGGCCTTTCTTCTTGGCTTAATATAGCCCCAACAGCAATATTACTTGCATCACATTCTACAATAAACAACTTGTCAAAACTAGGTAAAACCAAAATGGGTTTAGTAGCTACCTCTTTCTTCAACCTTTCAAACCCTTCATTGGCTTCTTTGGTCCACAAGAACTTAGTTTTTAGTCCTCCCTTGATGGTGTCTAATACTGGTGCACATATCTCACTAAAACCCCTTATAAACTTCCTGTAGAATTGTGCCAAACCATGGAAACTTCTTACTGCAGCCCCTGTTTTAGGTGTAGGCCAGTTTAGAATGGTTTCTATTTTACTTTCATCCATCTTCAAGTTACCTTGTGAAACTACAAAACCAAGGTAAACCAACTCTTATTTCAAGAACTCACTTTTCTCAAGATTAATGGTCAATTTTTCTTCTTGTAACTTCTTTAAAACAATTGCCAAATGCTTCATGTGTTCGTCTTTAGTCTTGCTGAAAATGAGAATATCATCAAGATAAACCACTACAAAAATGCCTATGTAGTCCTTCAACACTTCATTCATTAGCCTCATGAATGTACTAGGTGCATTAGAGAGGCCAAATGGCATTACTAGCCATTCATAAAGTCCTTCCGTAGTTTTGAAGGCTGTTTTCCATTCATCACCCTCCTTCATTCTGATGTGATGATAGCCACTCTTGAGATCTATCTTGGAGAAATACTTAGTACCCCCCAAACAATCCATTAGATCTTCTATTCTAGGAATAGGAAACCTATATCTAATTGTTATCCTATTTATGGCTCTAGAATCAGTGCACATTCTCCACTTACCTCCTTTCTTTGGTGCCAAAACAACCGGTACAACACATGGGCTAATACTCTTCCGAATGAGACCTTGGTCAAGTAGCTCTTGTACTTGTCTTGCAATTTCTTTATTCTGATCTGGAGTCATCTTGTAAGCAGCCTTGTTGGGCAATGAGGATCCAGGAACAAAGTCTATTTGATGACTAATAGATCTTTGTGGAGGGAGTGTGGCAAGTTCTCCATCACTTATGATGTCTTTGAACTGATCCAATAGTTCTTTTACCTCTCTTGGCAATGGTGTTTGTTTGACAGCATCTTTCTCCTTTGGTTTCACAACTATGGCAAACCCAACTTCATTGTTCTCCTTGAAATCATGTAAGAATTCTTTTCCACTCATGAGTAGAACACACTGATCTGTTGCTGCATCTATGCCTTCCTCAACAAGTGATTGGATTTTGTATGTCACTCCTCCTTTCTTGAATGTATACAAGTTCTTCTTCCCATGATAGACAACATCCCTATCATATTGCCATGGTCTACCCAAGAGTAGATGACAAGCATCCATGGGCAACACATCACAAAGAATTTTGTCTTGATATCCTCCAATTGAAAAATCCACCCAAACTTGTTCATTTACCAACACATTCTGCCCTTTATTCAGCCATGTGACTCTATATGGATGATCATGAGGAATCTTTGTTAGCTTGAGCTTTTGGATAGCCTCTTCATAGATGATATTATTAGTTGATCCTGAGTCAACAATAACTTTGCAAACCTTACCAAGTATCTTGCATTTTATTCTAAAAAGTGCCCTTCTTTGTTTAGGCTCTTCTTTGCTAGGCTCCTTGATCAAAAATCTTCTAAACATCAGATTTTCTCCCTTCTCAGAATCAAGATTCACTTCTGAAGTTATATTGTTGCAGCATTCTTCTTGAACATATGTTATCTTCTTATCCCCTTGGGAAGATGATGCCTTCTCAGGACATCTATAGGCTGGATGACCAAGTTGTCCACAATGGTAACATTTCATGTTTGCAAAATGTGAACCCCTGCTGAAATTGTTTGATCTGCCTCTAGCTCCACCACCAAATCCTCTTCCTCTAGTGAAATTACCTCTTCCACTTGTTTCCCCACTTTGCTCAATCAACTTGGAGTCTCCTGTGGCCTTGGGTTCATTGCTTCTTCCCCCATAACCACCTCTATGTCCTCTAGAGTCTCTCCCTCTTCCTCTACCCCTAGAGTTAGAGTCTTGTTTCCTTCTATTATTATCTTCCACTTTGAGTGCCAATTGAAAACACTTATGAATAGTAGTAGGAGTCCAAAGGCTGATCTCCTCTTGAATACTCCATTTCAAACCACCTAAATATCTAGCCACCTTGATGCTCTCCTCCTCTTGGACCTTGGATCTCAAGCAAAGTTTTTGAAACTCTTCAGTATAGGAGGCCACATCCAAATATTTTTGCTTCAAGCTTTGTCTCTTCTTGTGTAGTTGGATTTCATAGTCTTCAGGCAAATAGTTATCTCTGATTTTTGCCACCATAGCTTTCCAATTAGAGATAGGTTTCTTGCCTTCTCTTTCCCTCTCTTCTTGAATGAACTTCCACCATGTTAGGGCTGGTCCCCTTAATCTTGCTTTGGTAACCTTCACCTTTTGTGCCTCTGATACGCCTTCACATTCAAAATGGTTCTCCATCCCTTCAATCCATTCCATGACCAACTCTGAATTCATCTTACCAGTAAATAGGGGTATCCCCTCAAGAGATTTGCCACCCAATGCCTTGATGGCTTTAAGGAAAGGTTCCTCTTGTAATGGAGGATCAGGTTCAGGTGCATAGTCCTCTTCATTCTCTTCCTTTCCCTTTTCTTCATTAATTTCCAACTTCTCTTTCATTTTTCCAGCTGTCTCTACCACTTCATCAAGCTTATCTTTCATAGCTTCTAAGGCTTCCTCAAGGAGCCTATTTTTCTCCCTTTGTTCTGTCACTTCCTTTGCCAACTCAGCATTTTTTACCATGGTGGTTTCTCCCACTGACTCACTTCCAAAATAAGACATACACAATGTCTTGTCCCAAACCTTTCAAGGCTCTGATACCAATTTGATGGGGAGGATCTTGAACAAGGTTCTAGCCTCAACTACTAGAACTCACTTTAGGCTTTCTCCTAGCCTCTTAGGGTATTTATCCTATACCCTACTCCAAGGGAATCTTCTCTCTATTCCCTTATTACACTAATCCTCACCAATCAACTCAAAACTCTATTTCACCATGGGGTCTCCCTAGTGCTCTCATTGCACCGTTCTTGACAACTGGCTTCCAGGAGTGCATTCTTGGCTATATTGAATTCCAAGGCTTGTATTAGTTCTCATTCAATAGTTTTTAGGATCACTAAGTGAATTGGAGTATTGAGTTTCCAATCGATTTGAAGATTGCATAGTTAAGAGGGCTACCAAGACTAATAACAAAATTAGGCCTCCAAAACTAATTTTTGGCTTATATCTCCTCAAACCCTAAAGGTGTACTCAAAAAAATTTATGATTTGGATACCCTTTTGGCTCCCCTTGAAGATTTTTCAGGTCTGCAACACCCAGGTCATCCGTACAAGGGATTTCCAAAAATATGTCTATTTACAAGGGTTTCTTGTTTGTATGAACAAGAATATAGAGAGTTCTTCCTTCCACCACTCAAATGGACTCTAAATGACTGAACTCCTGGGATTAACTTCCTTCACTAACCACTCTTTCCTTCCATGAATTTTTATTGCACCCAACACCCCATTCTATGCCCCTTTCAAACACTTATTTGCTGATTTCATTGCCTAGCCGGGTATGCAAACTCGCCTAGGGCCTCTTGGAAAAAACAAAAAACCTCTGAAAAATAAGACAAAAATACATATTTACATTGTTTATACAGTCTAGTACTTGATTCCAAAAGGCCATCATGGTTCCACCATTGGAATTCAAGTTATAGAGATTTCTTTGCTGATTGTTGTGTACAGACCAGCGAACTGGCAACTTTAAAAAGATTTTTCAAACTAGTAATGAAACTGATCAAAAAAACTCCTAATCTTTACCAAAGCATCTAAATTCCATACACTATAAAATCACATGAAAACAGAAACCCTATAAATCCATTAAAGGTGTGGATGAAGGGTGAAATCAGAAAACTGTCATCAAAATGCTCAGTTTTCTCTTCATTCCAATGCCAAAATTCGTACAAAAGCATATGCCAACCCTCAAACTAACTTGGATTGGTCTTAAATACCTCTTACCCACGTGAATCAACAGATCCCATAGGTTTCCAACTGATTCTTGAAGCCCTTATAAAGTTTTAGCACTTTTTGTCAATGTTGTCAAGCAACTTTGCAAAGTTGCAAAGTTGCCAAGTGCAACTTTTGCACTATTGTGCATTTAATGGCTCCATGACCTCAAACATGGTTAAATGAACCTATTTCCATGTAATTACAACTTTTAACATATTTTCCATGTTTCCCATCGTCCTGGGGTCTTGGTCAGTGTTTGACCATTCTAGGCTCTAACAAGCAATTTAAGCAAATTTGCCAACATAGAAGCAACTTGGAAACTCAAACACAACAAAAACCTATTTACAAACACAACTCACACACTTGGGCCTTTATCCCATAGCCCTTATTCATGTGGTCTAGCCAAGACCACTACAAGCCAAAAATGATTTAGGAAACTTGGCATATTTTCTAGGCGCTCCTGCACCAATAGTCCACATGCCTACATTACCACGGTGATAGGTCCAACAAAGAAGGGTACACCTTGTCTTCTAGCTTCAACTATAGTTGATGACTACATGGCAAACATTGTAGGTTCATTCATGGAGTCACACACTATAGATTTGGGAGACAAACTTGATGATTTACATCTGCTCTTTGATGAAGATGATCTTTTTATAGTTGTTGTGAGGGCTCACTTTGACCCTCATCTCTATTCTCTACATGATCAATCTTAACAGGTTGATGTGATTGTGGATCCTTATGAACAATAGTTGTTGGAGGTCTCTTTATTAGTTGAGGAGACAGATGGTTCATTGGGATAGGTTCTATAGACATCCATGCCTGATTTGTATTCATTCTTTTTAGCATTGTTCGAAGAAGTGACCATCAATATTGACATAGGGACACTTGAGTAGGTTTCTGGGCCACCATACATCTTCAAGATTGTACCTTTTTATATTGTTTCTTTCAAAAGGGAGGAACATCATTTAGCACTCATGGACCAACTTCTTCTTTTGAGCAACAATCACTGGTCGACATTGTTCATTTGGGGGGGGGGGGGACTACCTTGTCTCTCTTCCTCTTTTCTCTTATGGTGGAGGGGACTTTTTCCTCTTATGAGGTATTGTTCTTCTTATTCTTCACTATTGTCTATACTTGATGTATGTTGTAATGGGGGGTCTTGATTACTCCATCCATCCATGCATCCCTTTTCATCTCTCTTTTTGGGGGAGGGTTTTTCCCATGAGGTTTTCCCTCATTCTCTTCTTTATGAGAGATTGCATTTCATTATGTACATGGGTACCTAACAGGGCCTAGTAGCTGGGACCCATCATGCATTTCATCCTAGTTTTTGTAAGCTTAAGGGCATTCCCCTAAGTTGCACTTAAGGGGGGGTGTTGGTGTAAATACATATTTACTATTTAGACTTACTTAAGTTTACTTAGGTTAATGCATTATTTTATTATTTATTTTGTGAGACACTTAGGAGTTTGCAATACCTTTATGAGTTGTCATGTTGACAACACATAAGTACACAACTCTAATTCAACATATGGTGTCTACAACACTGGAGTTTGCATCATTAACTGAGTTTTCATGTAGAAAACACAATTATTTGCACTTCTAATTTAGCACATGTTGTCTACAACATAAATTTGCATGCTACACCATTGTAGGCTTATCTTCTCATCATCACACTTACTTATGTGCTTAATGGAGGATGACCCATATTTGGTGAACATGTGCCTAGTTGTATGAATTATCATGATGTTGATTTCTAGGCATTCTAGATACATCTCAAAGGATATTATATAGAGGCACTCATAGTGTACTATTATATTAAATCGAATACATATTGATATTCTGATCATACTCTTTCTGGTCTACAGTTGTGCTTGTGTTAGACTTCTTAGTTCTTGGGTGACTTTTTCCCTAAATAAAATTCTTACAAAAACTTTCCTTCACCCACTTCACTACTTTCATAATATTCTTCCTTTACCTACATACCAACTTTGTTTTTCCTTGACTCGTCATCTTTGCTTAAAATAGACTCAAAAGTGACCAAACCCTTAGGAAGTTTATTTGACTTAAGCCAAATAATCCAATCATCATAATATTATTTTAGCTTGTCTTGATTTGAAATAGAAAATACATTTTATTCCAAAAAAAAAAAGAATTTTCTCATTGCTATCAAAAACTTGCCAATTAGTGCTATTATTTGGAATAGATGGTCTTACTACAACCTTGACATGTTGTTGGGTGTTCTCTCTACTAATTTCCATAGGTATGTCAAATTGAGCACCAACTACTGTAAGTCTATCAGCTTGGTGATTCTAATTTCTTGGAATAAAGACAATATTAAAGGCAGAAAATACTTCAATGATATCCTAAATTCGATGTTTATATAGCTTTAAGGTTTCATTCTTTGTTGCATTTAAACCTCTTACTTGATTGACAATTAACTTGTTTTCCCCATATACCTCTATACATTCAACTCCTCTTTTCTTTGCCCACTCCAAACCTTGAATCAAGCCCTCATATTATGAAATATTATTAGAGAATGCAAAAGAGAAATGAAAAGAAACATAATACTTCTCACCATAAGATGAAACTAGCATTGCGCCTCCACCAACACCATTTTTTCTTTTATACCTATTAAAGAACATTTTCTATAGTTGATCTTGTCTTTCTTGCTTCTGATTTTTTGACTTGAATAAATTTGGAATAGCTAAATCTTTCTCATGAATAATGTAGGTTCCTAAACATACATGCTTAAAATTAGAAAAATGACTTTCAACAGTTTGACTTGATGCCCATTGATCAAGGAGAATATCTGAGATATCATCTAGACTGGTTCTAGTCTCAAGAGTATTATAATGATCTCCTTCATCAAATAAAACTAAGTCTACATTTATGATACTAGATACATATGGTTTTATATGCTCTTTTACAAAAAAATTAGGCTTAATTGTTACCTTAGTACCATATATAGTCTTAAACAACATGTGGGACCAGTCAAATGATAAATGCCCCCAATCTTAACAGTGAAACCTCTAGATAAACAAATGGAAAAATACAATGCTAAATCTATCACATAGACATCCTGTTGAATAGAAAAATTTAGGATAGGAATGGAGGGTGAGGTTGCATCTTTAATGAGACCTATAGTACTAATGGATGTTCCATCAAACTGGATAACTCCCTTTTTAGCTGGCTGTTATTTTAGTCCCAACTAATCTACTACCTTCTTAGGCATTATCAAGCTTGTAGTTCCCCTATCAACCATATAGTTATTGACTAATTTATCATCAATAATTAATGATATAATAAGGCAAGGCTTAAAACTCTTACTTTATTCACTGTGGTTTCCTTGTTGATGTCTAGTCATTCATCATTGTGATCAACATTTGTTAGTACAACTTTTTGAGGTTCGGTTCACAAGGTTTTTAGGAATCACCTTATTGGATAAAGCTTGCCTTAGAATACTAGTCAGCCCTAGAATCACCAACATATCCCACATTGACATGGTCACGCTCATCCTCTTCATATTGTCTACTATACTAAATGGAACAACATGATGTAATTTTTGGTGTGTATGAACTGAAACATGGTCTGCTTGCTTTAGAATGCTATCTTTGACTATAGGGATAGGAGTACTAGTTGTAGCCTTTTTAGTAGGTATTGACTTATTAGTACTAGGTCCTTTTCCTTAATTTTCCATATTCTCCATTTCATGAGCTCTCTTCTTTTCTTTAGTGTTAGTTGATACTGGTGAGTCATTATTTACTACACATAACTCTATCTACTAGTTAAGGCATGCAGTCTCAGGAGCATTTGTATCATGTTTTTGTTTGGGTACATCAACAGTTGCATTATGTTGATCCATGACCATATTTTGTACCATCAAATTCTAATTAGTCATCCCATTTATGCAAGTAGTTTAATTTCTTTACTTGATTACAAGGAGAACACCACTTAAAATCTATAACCAAATTATTTTGCATAGGTATGATGCCTTTGATATGATTAGTAGCATTAAGAGGTGTTGGATTATAAGATAAAAAAGTTCTTTGATTGATATTTGGCCTATAACTAGTTGTATTGGCCTAATATGGCTACCTTTTTGCTTGAATATGGCCTTGAATCTACTCATGATAAGGTTACCTAACTTGCAATTGTTGTCTTTTCAAAATTTCCAGCTCATTGCTAAAGGTTTGCATCAAAATTTCAATCTTAAGATGACTATTCTTAATCTCTTGCAGCTCTTGTGAAGGGCCTACTACAACTATTTCTTGGCTAGGAATAACAAGTAAGGCATTGAAAGATGGGATTGCTAGTGACATATTTGGCTGAATATCTAGGAAGATAGATATTGGAGGCCTAGGGGATATCTTGCCTACTTGAATAAGAATATTCTCAACTCTAATAACAATATCATGTGCTTGAGGCAATGAGACACCTCTCATTGATTGAATCATCATAGAAATATCACTATTTAAGCTTCTCAAAAAGTAAAGAACTGCATGGTTTACTGAAGGTCTTACCAAGAATGATATTTTGGTCCAAGTCCTTTGGTATCTATTGTTGAAGTCCATCATCTTCTCTTGGGGAGAATGCTTTATAGTTGTGAGCTTCTCTACAAGAGACAAATGGTTTGACTTATCTTCAAAATGCCTTGTTATGCATCTCCTAAGGTGTCCTATGAATCAATAGAGCCAATAGTTAGACTTTTGAACAATTGCAGAGCTTTTCCCTTTAATGAAGGTACAAGTAGCTTAACATAAACATCCTCTTTTATGAAATGATGAAAGTTGCACAATGTTTCAAGATCTCTAATATGCTCAAATGCCATGATTTGAGTTTCTCTTGTGAAATTTGGTAAACTCTTCAATGTAGCCAAGGGTATATCATGATACTACTCAAAACTCAAGGGGTTTCTTGATTGAAAGACACAAATGGAAACCTTCTCACCGTTTGTGATAGATGTGGTTTTTTTGTTGTATAGGATCTTTGACCGGGGCTATTTGAATTGTAAAACCACTTGTATTTGATGTTGTAGCATTTGTGCTTGCTGCTATTATAGTTGAAACAACAAAAGTATTAGGTTCAGAAGGATTAGTCCTTAAAGTTGGACTTGTTTAATGCTTGATAATTCTTTCACTTGAATTATTTCTCCTCCCATAAACATGAATATTAGGTGTTAAAAGTTGTGTCCTTTTGACTAATATAGTCCTGGAAAGGGTCCTTCCATGCCTTTTTGAAGTTTGTAACTGTAAGTTTTCAGAAGTGGTGAAACTCCTAATTTGAACCTTTCTCATAAACTTTGGGAAAAATCATTGATCTCTTGATAATAAAGTTGCTAGATACACAAAAATACTTCATGAGCTATTGGATACTTTGTTTTTTGTGTATTAGAACAACAAATCTTCATAAAAATGACGTGAGGTCCCACAGGGCATGCAAAAAATGTTACTAAATATTTACTCAAGTTCAAATTTAGTCTTAATGAATTGCAAAGGTTTCCCACAATTGCATAAGTATTTTACATCTTCTTTCAGCTCATGCATATTAAGATCATGTTCATTATGTGCCAAAAGAATAGACAATGTCCTTTTACTATTCATCATAACAATATAATTGATATTTGCAATGATTGAACAATGAAATGATTTACAAGTTGAAAGTAAAGTGTCTCTCACACAATTGACCATGAGAGTAGCCCCTAGACTATTGCTACATGTTCCTACTCTTTGAAAATGAATAACATAATAGATTTAAAAGAGTAAGGAAAGGGTCCTGGGCACTAGTCATTTCATGTAATGACTAATTGAGTTGTGTCTTCTTGTTCCTACTTGATTGCTATTTTTCATCACATTCTCTCTAAGCCTCCAAATCCTACATGATAAGAGGAAAAATGTTAGATTGAATGGATGTAAGCAATTCTAGTATCTCATCTTTCCACCACTTTCATATTCTTATTATGCTTTACATAGAGTAGAAGCACATATAAATAGTAAAAGAGGAAAACAATCATAAGAGGAATGTAACATAAAATGAATAAAGGAGTCAATGTCAAATGCTTGGTCACAACTTTAGAATGGCATTGAGAAAATCATCAAATGATAGACAAAAAATGTGCACACATTCCATCAATGCTAATAAGAAATGATATCATGAATGAACTTATAAAATTATAGTAAGAACATCAAAGAAATGGAGACCAAAATAATAGAAAAAGAGCACCTGCAAGAGGAATGAAGCCATAGTATCAAATGTGCCCAAGTAGTAGTTCAAGACATTCAATCATGACAACCATTTTTTGGATCATTAACACCAAAGGCCATAATAAATTTTGTCCAATTAATATTGAATCAATAATGAACTCATTGTCAGCAAACACAGAGCACAAATGTTCATCATCCTCTCAGTCACACCATGAATAGGAGAAAATGAATATGCAGAATAAGCAAAATAACTCTCCTAAAGGTTGAAATGAGAAACAAGGCCTGCAAAATGCTCCAAGAAAACTTCAATTTCCCTCCCATGGTGGCTAGGGTTCCTTTAAACCCTTTCTTCTCCTCATTTCCAATCAACAAAATGATCAATGAAAGGAGATGTTTCTTATTTTAGGTTTTCATCTCCAAAATATATACTTGGAGGATATGTGGCCATGTTACTTGCTTTTTATCCAAGTGGAATTCATTCCCCTTCCTTTTCTTGATGTATGTTTTAAAATTAATTTTTGGCATGTAAAAAACTGAAGTCAAGTTAGAGGGGTTGGGTACGATTTTATCACTTGGTTATAAGAAAAGTTTGTATTTTGGCCTATGTATTTTCTAATTTTTTTGTAAGGTATTTTGAATTCCAAATTTGTAATTAATATTAATTAATTGATACATTATAAGTCAATTAATTAAAAACTAAAAAAGAGAGATGTCTTGTTGATAAAATTAAAAAAAGGTAAAAGATTGAAGGAGTCTTAGTCAAAGGAGGTGACAAGTGTAATCATGAATAAAGTCTTGTGTTGATTACGTCTTATGAGAGGAGTGTTAGTTCATCATTTATGCCATGTGTCATATCTCTTTCCTAAACTTTCAACTATTATTAAAGACAATTAGGAGTCTTTAGGAATTTTTTTAGTTGAGTTAAGAGAGTCTTATGAAATTTCTTGACTTGACATCATGGGTATAGTATGAAGAGTTAGTTTGACACTAATGACACATGTTTTGGAGCTTTTTGAAGACTGTTTCTAGGGGGAGTTTATTTCTACTTGACCCAAGGTGGTTCCTCTTTCTTAGGAAATATTTATTGATCAATAGAGGAGGATTTTTATATATCCTATCACTTGTACTTGAGAGATCATTCAGTATTGGGAAGAGACCTTTGGTTACTATCATTGTGCTTTTCAGTATTGTTTTAAATTGGAGATGTATTTTTAGAACCTTGAAGAAATATATTGAACATTTGGGATCTATTTTTGAGGTTGTGTTTTTGTATGTAGATTGATGATTAATATTCTTTATAGTGTTTCTTTCTAAAACCTTCAAGATTTCTCCCATTAAGCTATTAGAAATATAAAATAAGAAACCAAGAGGGGAGGGGTAAATTAGTTACCACAAAAATAAATCCTAGATCCTTTAGATTTCAATACACATCAAAACTCTATATAACCTAAACTCTATTGTAACTCGATAAATATACATGCACTCAATTTACACTAACAAATGTTGAAACTCGATATACACTGAAATAACTCGGCAAATGCTTATCATGAAAATATCAAGATATTATCTATGATTAATCTTAATTTAACTTAGTTGCATACACATAAAATATATAACATGAACACAATTGACACCAAGATTTAACATGGAAACCCAATTTGGGAAAAATGACCAATTGCAACTAGTTACTGATTTTCACTCCTCTGAAGTGAACCCTGTTAGGAGCCAACCCTGTTAAAGGTTACAAAACACACTATTAGGTGTGACCCTTTTAGAGGATTTAATCGCCCTATTACGAGTGGCCTTGTTAAAGGTCTTTAGATACTTTGATAGAAGAGATACCTTGTTAGAGGATTTACAAATAGCTGTTAAGCCAACTCTATTAAGAGATTTAGATCACTGCTATAATGGTTAGAGAATAACAATAAAACAACCTAATTTTTGATGCAACTGATTTGCTGATTATAGATCTCGATTCTAGCTTGTATACTTGATCATTCCCAATTGAATGTATCTTTGTAGCTCACCAAGGAAATTATGCTTATTCTTCTAATTTAATTTCTCTAAGCATCATCAAATCTTCAATATGTTCCACACATTCAATCCTCAACTTGACCTTATATTTATATCTTACACATTGTCAAGTCATCTTGAATACAACTTAGAATAACTAATATTCATCTCCTTAGTCAGCTAGAACCAACAAATAATTCAATTGAACTCAATATGCCAAAACAAAAAAATCTTTTATTAGCTAACCCTACTCGGTAGATACTAACTCAAAGCAATTTTTCTATGTTATCCAAGTGAACTCGATCAACACTGCATATTCAAAAAGTTCCTTTGGTAACTGAGTGGGCTTGGTTAATATTGGTTCCATCCAACATTTCTTTCATTAGTTGAGTGAGCTTAGTTAACATTCAACTTCTATAAACTTTCCTTTGTCACTCGAGTGAACTTGGTAGACACTATCTTCTAAACTAGGAAAACTCTAGAATGCTCAATAGACACAGAAAACTGTCTTCAATGCTCGAGTGAGATCGACATACATTGACTAGTAATGATATGGCATTTTGTGTAACATCAAAGACAATACATTATTAATCAATTATTTCTAACAATCTCCCTCTTTGGCATTGATGGCAACACAACATGTCATAATGCAATGAAATTTTAGAGAAAGAATACAGTAAGGAACATATCCTTAGTTTCATTCTGATTCTCATCCATGAGAACTCCCTCTATTAGTGTGAACTCCTTTTGGCTTTAGTTTCTCCCTCTGTCAGCAAAACTCTATTTTTCATATTAGACCAAGTTCATTCTCCCTTCTTTGACATCTATTTATCTTTATCTTTATAAAATTTCTATGAGATATGATAGTAAACTTCTCACTCTTTGGCATCTCATGCCAAAGATAATGTTCAATGAATGTCAATGTACCTCATGTATTAATTCATTTGCAATGTGCCCTTGTCAATACTACATCAACTAACTGATCTTCAACATGCTCTAGTTGATGCATCACTAAACTTCATTTAGTGAGCTTCAAATAGGGATATGAACCCTAACTTGCCTCTTAGATACAAAAATGCATCCTTAGGTAATGGCTTCATGAATATATCTACAATTTTCTTTTTAGTATTCACATATTCCAATCTTACCTCTTTATCTTGTACCAATTCTCTCAAAAAATGATATTTTATAGCAATGTGATTTGTTTTGGTATGCATCACAAGATTCTTTGATATGTTAATTGCACTAGTGTTATCATAGAAGATAACCACTAGATCATTGCTTTCTATCTTCATACCTATCAATAGTTGATTGAACCAAATAATGTTTGAACAATTAATTTTTGCTACACATATTTTGCCTCTATTGTGGACGAAGAAATACAATTCTATTTCTTGCTTGTCCAAGACAATAGTCTTTTACCAAGAAAGAATGCTCCACAACTGGTTCTCTTTTATCATCAACACTTCCTATCCAATCAACATCTGTAAATGCTTTCAAATCCAACTTGCCTCCTTTTCTATATCATAATTTATAGTCTTTAGTACCTTTTAGATATCTCATGATTCTCTTGATTTCCATCATGTGATTTTATTTGGGATTTTTTGAGGATCTTGCCATCATACCTACTACTAATGGAATATCAAGCCTTGTGTGCACTACATACTACAATTTTCCAATCATTGATCTATATGTGGTCTGATCTACCTCCTTGGAATCATTATTTTTGGAAAGCTTATGTCCAATTGACATAGGAGTTCTAGCTAGTCTTGAATCTTCAATTCCAAACTTCTTTAGTATCTTCTTGATATATTTGGATTGAGTAATGTAGATACCATCTTTCTTCTATTGGATCTACAATCTAATAAAGAATTTTATATTTGGATTGAGTAATGTAGATACCATCTTTCTTCTGTTGGATCTGCAATCCAACAAAGAATTTTATATTTGGATTGAGTAATGTAGATACCATCTTTCTTCTGCTAAATTTGTAATCCAAAAAAGAATTTTATCTCTCTAAACATAGACATCTCAAATTATTTACTCATTTCTTCTAAAAATTCTTTACACAAGTCATCATTTCCTATAAATAAAGTGTCATCCACAAATATTTCTACCAACACAATCTTCTTGTCTAGTCCTTTGTTGATGTATAGACTATTGTTATCATTTGTTATTTGAAAACCAATCTTTATTAAGTAGTTATAAAGTCTTTCATACCAAGATTTGGGAGCTTACTTGAGACTATACAATACTTTGTGTAATTTTTAGACCATATCTCATTTGCTAGGATCTACAAAACCTTCAGGTTGCTCAATGTATACTTCTTCATCAAGAATTCCATTCAAGAATGCAGATTTTACATCCATTTAATAAATTTTGAATCTTTTATATGTTGCATATGTTAGTAAAGTTCTAACACCTTCCAATCTTCCAATAGGAGAAAAAGTTTCACAATAATCAATACCTTCTTTTTGAGAATAACCTTTACAAACTAACCTTGCTTTGTTTTCTGAAACTTCTCCATCTTCATTTAACTTACTTCTAAAAACTCACTTTGTGCCAATTACATTTTTATCCTTGGGTCTTGGAAGAAGAGTCCAAGTCTTATTCTTCTCTATCTGTTCTAGTTTTTCATTCATGGCTTCAATGCAACTTTCATTATCCAAAGCATCTTTAACATTTGTAGGTTCAAATTCAGCAAGCAAACATGTACCTTTCAATTTGTTTCTTTTCATTGTTCCATCTAACTTGTCTCTAATAATTTGATCAAGTGCATGATGCTTTCTAAAATATCTTGGTAATATAGGTCCTTTGGATTTGGAGTTTGTTCTACTAACCTTTTCATAATCTTCTATATTAAGCTAGGGTCCCATTGTCTGTGACTCAGGTCCATCAGACTTGACTTACTCTTACAATAGCTTGGTAGCTTCTGACGGTGACTTGGATCCTTCAGACTATGACTCAGGTTGTACTCATTGCAACTCAGTGGTCTTTGAAGATTTTGGGAACTCAGGAGGTAAAGCTTTTTGACTTCCAAATAGATTTGACAATGTGTCAAGTTCATAATACAAAAACCTTCTATAATCCTCAAGTTCTTTGCTACTTTACTTGTCACTCTTTTATGCAAACTCATCAATTCTTACATTTGCACTTTCTATGATTTTATGAGTAGACAAATTCAAACATTTGTATGCTTTACTTCTATAGGATTATCCTAGGAATATGCCTTCATCACCTTTGACATCATATTTACCTTTCTTGGATTCTTTCAAGATATAACATTTTCTACCAAATACTTTCAAGTAACTTACATTAGGCTTGTAGCCATACCATCATTCATAAGAAGGTTGATTTGAGTCTTTCTTCAATTGTACTTTTTTCAAGGTATGCACTATAGTACAGATCATTTCCTTCCAATATTTGATTGTAACATTATTTTCTATCATCAATGTTCTTGCACAATCCATGATGGATATGTTCCTTCTTTTAGCTATGCTATTCTGCCGAGGTGTACCAAGGGTTGATAACTCTCTCTTAATTCCTATTTCAATGTAGAATTAATTGAAGTAATTGGAAATGAATTCATCAACTCTATCTGATCTCCAACATTTAAGCTTCTTTCCAATTTCTTTCTCTACTCTTGTCAAATACCACTTAAATTTTTAAAATGCTTCAGACTTTTCTTTTACATACATTATAGTCATTATTCTAGAATAATCATCAACAAAAAGAATAAAAAACTTATTTCCATTGTAGCTCTCTATTCCAATGGGTCCGCATAAGTTTTGATGTACATGTTCTATGACTTCTTCAGAATGATAGTTCTTGCTTTTGAAACTAGTTTTTCCCATCTTACCAATTTGACAATTTTTTCATAGACCCATATCATGTTTCCTCAAGCTATGAATACCTCTTACTCTTCTATGTTTTGCTTATCTTGACCAAATTATCAAATTTCACATGACAATCTTTTGTGCCATAACCAACTTTCTTCTATTTGAGCAATAAAACATGAACTTTCATTGAGATCTAGGTAAAATAGATTACCTTTTGTTTGTTTTCCAAACCCAACCAAATTACCTTTTCCATCCAGCAATTTGGCCTTCCAATTCATTAATTCTATGTTGAATCTAATGTTATTCAACTATGCCACACTTAGTAGATTATGCTTTAGCCCTCCAAGCCAATATGCATTGTCACATCTAAGTTCACTAGTTAATGAGATACAACCTTTTCCCTTTATGCAACAAGGTTTATTGTTTCCAAATCTCACACTACCACCATCATAATGTTCCATGTGTTGAAACTTTGTTTTTTCACTAGTTATATGATGTGAGCAACCACTATCAATAATTCATGTATCATTTTTGCTAACATGAGAGATAAGTTCCATTTTGTGAGGCCTCACCCCGATCCATCATAGCACATTTGATACATATTTATTTTGATACATTATGACTCAATATGTTGAGACATTGTTTAATAGATTGGACATTATTATATTATTTTATTTCATGTGATACTTTATTTTAAAATACTTAATCATGGTATTTGATGTTTTATAAGCATGCATAATGATGACATAGTATAGTGACTAAATTCAGGATTAGGTATATGATTAATACTTTCATTATGCAATTTTTAATGATTAAATATGTGTGCAGACATGAGGAAAAAAATTATTTAAATAAAAAATTGATGTTTTGATTTATGTGATTATCCAGATAAGTTTTAAATATATACATGTGATTTTGCTCAAACTTTTGATGTGTGAAATGAGTGTGCAGGATTATTAGCCAAAAAATCTAATGGAGAACCAATAATTGACCCTATGTGCAATCTATGAAACTCAGGGTTGAGTCTAATGAAATATACAAATTCTATTATTTCGTATTTTAGTTGCATTATAATTAGAATGTGTGTATCATTATGTAATCATAAAGTGTTTAATGTTATGTAACAATGATCTTATGATGTCACTTGACACTAATAATTCATATATGTGTATCAACATGATAATTAGAGTTAGTTGAGTAAGTTGATAATCTAAGATGGATTAATTTAGTAACTTAAGACTAATTAGTTGGTAACCTAGATTAATTACCCTAATTAGAGTTTAGTGGTAAGTTTCCTTTTCTAGGGTTTTTTTGAAAGTTCAAATATTTCAAGCCAATTAATAGGTCTTAAAATGATCCTAGAGGCCAAAATTAATACAAACCAAGTGCCTAGGGGGTATGTGTATGGGTTGGGGGAATTTTCCACCCTTCTAGACCCTTTTGTTGACTTTTATGACCTCCTAAATATCCCATTTATCCTTTAGTGCGAAAATTGAACTTTTTCATAAGTTTGTTAAGTTTACACTCCACTAAAAAGGTTGTCTTAATGGTAGAATCTAGTTGGAAGAACCTAGAAGGCCTCAATCAAGTTTGGAGTTATTACAATTTTTAGGTGAGTGAGTTAAAAGCCTATTTAGTTGCAAACTTGAGAGTTGAAGAGTGTTCACCCAATATCTACATTTAGAGAGAGTAAAGTTAGGATTGAAGGAGGAAGAAGGATTAGATCTTCTCAAAATTTCAATTTTCCATAACCATTTATGAAAGTAGGAATTCTTCATGGTTTTGTTCTTCATGTTGTGTTTTCATTTTCTTGAGTAGGCCTTTTGCATGTGTGTGTGTTCGTATACATGATGAAACATGTAAGTGATGGGTTGTTATGGGTTTCTTAATTGTTTTCCTTTCATATTTTACATTTTTTTTGTGAGGGAAATTATAAGGGTTGTGTTGGCATTACTCACCCTTGAATAGGGTAGAAGTGGCCATGTAAGGGAGGAAGGCCTTAGTTGGACTCCGGGTCAGTGCAAATTTTCTCCTTATGATGAGGAGAGGGAGAGAGTAGGTTGATATGGCCCCTACTTGTCAATACAAACTATTTTTTGTTTGGAGAATTAAGAAGTAAAAGAATGGAAGTTCTTGTGATTATTAGCCTTGGAAGAGGCATCTGTTTTAGTGTTGTGATTGACTTCTCCTACCCTAGAAAAATCCACCTTCTCCCTAGTCTTGGTTCAATAAGGAAACTGTTGTGCGAACTCAGGATGAGAGTAATTGGTTAGATGTGTCTTTTTTTTTAATCTATTTTTCGCACAGTCAATTTTGATTCTCCATATTACCTTGATATAATTTTTAGATTTCATATTTTCTACCTTGATATGGAGCCAAACTAGATGCAGGGTTTTGGTGTTTTGATTCAAATATTTTGGAGACTTCTCCTTAGGATAATGATCTTGATGTAGAATTTATTGTTAACCTTATTTTTGGAAATGACAATGATATCAAGTTTTCTTTTTTAATTTTTTCTTGATGGAGTCCTTAAATCAGGTGTTTTGAATAAAATGAATAAAAAGTGGCTAGCCCATGGGTGTTGAAAAACAATGAGCAATTTCCTCCTATATGACATTCTTTATAATTCAAGATTTGTATGTATATGATTAACAATGATTAGATGCAAAGATGTTATATAATGTTATGCAATTTGATTGCAAACATGTGTTAAGGAAATTTGATATATATGTTGACATTTCATTTTGTATTTTAGTAACTATTGAAAAGAAAAAAATTCCCCCTTATGCCATGTTTAAAAATTGTATGAGAAAATTTAACACTTGTGAGGAAAATGTCATTTTAGAGAAAAATTGCTCTCTGCCTTTTGTTTGTAAAATTTTTTAATCCTCTTTTTGAATATAGCATATACCTTAAGAGATTCCCTTTTGAATCCTTGTATGCAATTTGATTGCGAACATGTGTTAAAGAAATTTGATATATATGTTGACATTTCATTTTGTATTTTAGTAACTATTGAAAAGAAAAAAATTCCTACTTGAATGCATAAATATAACATCAAAGTCTATGCTATAATCCATCCTAGAAAATGAAAAAAAAAATCCCCCTTATGCCATGTTTAAAAATTGTATGAGAAAATTTAACACTTGTGAGGAAAATGTCCTTTTAGAGAAAAATTGCTCTCTGCCTTTTATATGTAAAACTTTTTAATCCTCTTTTTGAATATAGAATATACCTTAAGAGATTCCCTTTTGAATCCTTGTCATAATTTAAATAATGGACTTATAATTATTTATTGCTATAAAAACATAAATAAATAGAAAGAATAACATTTAAAATATATATATATATATATATATATATATATATATATATATATATATATCCTATCCTAAGTTTCACCTACTTAACTTTATCCCATAAACATAACTTCCCTCACTTTATTTCAACCTTTACATATATTTTTTTTTAAAACATAACTAACATTTTTCACCCCCTCCCAATGTGGCTAGGACTAGGCATGAGTTTGGAGAAGGTCAAAAAGAGTAACCAAGCAATTAATGTCACGACCTTCTACTTCCATCATATACATCTACAAACCCTCAACGTACCCTAATTGGCTCCCATCCTCCCATGTAGATCTCCATTTTCCCATGTTGGAAACAATACACCCCACTTCCCCATGTGATTTACATTATCATGTTGACCTAGGAGTTGGGGAAGAAAAAAAATAAAGGGTTTGAAACATAAATGTTAAGGTACCTCCTCCTCCAAAAATGTTGCCTCCACCTTTTTGGGGTAAATCATCCTCGATATTCATGCCATGAGGGAGATGGCCTTGTAGGCCTATGTCAACATACATAATGCATGTGGTAGTGAGCCAAAGGTTTGGGAGATGCAATAGAGGATGATGTAAGCTGGTAAGTGGTCAAGTGGGATGTTAGGAATAGTGGATGTTGGGGTAAGCTTAGTAATGTTTTTCATTATTTAGTTTAGTTTTGTGATTAGAGTATTAGGGTGCAAATTAAATACTTGAAAAGAGAATGGGTTTTAAATAAATGAGTATATTTAGGAAATTGGTGAGTTAGGTTAGCAAAAGAAAAAGTTGTTTATAGATTTAGGTTAGTTAGTAGTTAGTTTTTATTAAAATTTTAATGGAATTACTAATTTCAAATTAGATAGATGAGAATGCAATTAATTTTGATTTAAATAATATTTTTTAAATTTGTTTGTTTAAATTATATTAATGTTAGATATGATTATTATTAGATTAAGATTGCAAATTTAATTGTTATTAATTTGTTCTAATTATTTAAATTTATTTAATTAAGTGGTAGGTTAATAAGGTATTATAGAGTCACTTGTTATAAGTGGTAGTAGTATAAGGTTAAATGTAATACAAATAGATTGATAGAATTGATTAAATAATGAATGTTTAAATGTAATGATTTAATCCTACATAATTAGTTATAAACTAAGACAAAGTCTTAAGGTATTTTGATGAACGTTCTGAAATGATGTAACTTGTTTCTACTAGGAGATTTAGTTGACATACGAAATGAAATATGGAACCCTAGAAAACCTAATGTGTCTTGTGTGTGTCTTTTGTCAAAACATGTATTAATATAGTGGATTAATTAAATTTAAAAATTGTGTGTTTTTGCCCATTTTGGGCATGACACATTTTATCTCCTTCATCATCAAATTCATCTTTTACAACAATATATACCATTTTATCTTCATAGTTATTAGAATCTTTAGCCATAAAACAAGTTTTCTTACCTTTGTCCTTGTAGTTCTTGAATCCTTTCTTTCCTTTGAACTTATTTCTTTTCTTTTCATCTTTGTCTTCTTTGTTTGGGCACGTTAAAGCAATGTGTCCAACTTCTTCAAAAGAAAAATAGATTAGAGGAATCTTACCTTTGTACTTTCCTCTACCTTTGGAATATTTTCTTACAAGTAGGGCTTCAACAACTTCAAGATCATTGTCTGAACTTTCTTCCTCTTCTTCACTTTCTGATTGATTATCTTTTGATTTCTTACCCTTTTTCTTGGGAGAAAGCTTGGCTTCAAATGTAGACTAAATACCTTTGGAACTAGGAACATAGTTATCATAGTTATCCAATTCAAAAGCTGTCAATTTTCCAACTAGAGAATCCAAAGTTATATTGCTATTTGGATCACATCTCATCTCTTGAATAGAAGACACTCAAATTGCATAGATAGGAAGAAGGGTTCTGAGTACTTTTCTTACAACTATTTTGTCATCAATGTCTCCTCCATATGCTTTGATTGTGCTCACACTTGCTTTAATTCACTCAACACATTTTGCAATGTTTTCATCTTCTCTCATCTTCATTTAATGAAATTGTCCTCTAAGACTTTTGGCTTTAGCTCTTCTTATATTATTAGCTAATCCATAGATGGCTTTCAGTTTGACCCATTTATCATAAGTTGTAGTGCAACTTTTGACTTCATCAAATTTAACATAATTAAGTGCAGAAGAAATGTCAATCATCATGATGTTATGATTTTTATTTTCAGAAATTTCTTCAACTAATAATGTTCTAGTGGGAGTTTTGTATTCACTATTAAGATATTTTCATCTTGAATCACTGATAGTTTCCAAATTTAACCTCATAAGTCCTTTCCATGTTACAAATTTGTCTCTATTCAACTTGGGAATCTCTCTTCCGTAAGACATCTTGATCTATATCTTAGGTCCTTGAAACTCTCTCTGCAAGCACAAAGAGCTCTAATACCAATTGTTGGAAATAAAAGAGTAACTAAGAGGGGAAGGGTGAATTAATTACCACAAAAATAAATCTTAGATCCATTAGATGTCAATACAAAACAAAAATTTGTGTAAATTGAACTCTATAGTAACTTGGTAAATACATAGGCACTCAGTTTACACTAACAAATGTTGAAAGACAATATATATTGAGATAACTCGACAAATGGTTATCATGAAAATCTTAAGATATTATCTATGATTAATCTTACATTAATTTAGTTGCATACACATAACATAAATAACATGAACACAATTGACACCAAGATTTAATGTAGAAACCCAATGTGGGAAAAACCACCAATTGCAACTAGTTATTTATTTTCACTCTTCTGAAATGAGCCCTGTTAGGAGCCAACCAAGTTAAATTTTATAAAAAACACTATTAGGTGTGACCCTGTTAGAGGATTTAATCATCTTGTTAGGAGTGGCCTTGTTAGAGGTCTTTAGACACTTCATTAAAAATGTCACTTTGTTAGAGGATTTACAAATAGTTGTTAAGCCAACCTTGTTAAGAGATTTAGATCACTACTACAATGTAGCTCACCAAGGATATTCTTCTTATCCTTCTAATTCACTTCCTCTAAGCATCACAAAATCTTCAAATATGTTCCACACATTCAATCTTCAACTTGACCTTATATTTATATCTTACACATTGTCAAGTCGACTTGAATACAACTTAGAATAAATAATATTCATCCCCTTGGGTGGCTAGAAACAACAAATAATTCAATTGAACTCAATATACCAAAACAAGAAAATCCTTCATTAGCCAGCCCTGCTTGGTAGATACTAACTCAAAGCAATTATCCTATGTTAACCAAGTGAACTTGGTCAATACTTCATATTAACAAACTTCCTTTGGTAACCGAGTGATCTTGGTGAACACTAGTTTCATCCAACATTTCCTTCATTAACTGAGTGAGATCAATTAACACTCAACTTCTATAAACTTTTCTTTGTCACTTGAGTGAACTTGGTAGACATTGTATTCTAAACTAGGCAAACTCTAGAATGCTCAACAAACATAGAAAATTATCTTCAATGCTCGAGTGAGCTTGGTATACACTAACTATCAATGATATGAAATTTTGTGTAACATCAAAGATAATACAATATTAATCAATTGTCTCCAACATAAGCATCTTTCATGATTATTATTGTTCTATATAGGCCAGGAGATGTAATAGTTCTATTTGCAAGTTCTAAATATGATTAAACTCATTTTAATATCTTTGAATATTGTGCCTTTTTTTGAAATACTTATGTGTAGATCAATGTGTTATAATTTTTATAAGTCAATCAATTGCTAAAGTTCAACTTATGTTTAAGGAAATACCATTTTCACCTTAAAAATCTTTCTGGTGTATCACCATTTTTGTCTTTGCATTTCTTAATTATGATTCATTCTTACCCCTTTTCTTCACAAGTTCCATCGATCTTTCTATTTTAAAAGTAATTCACCATTTAAAACTAATAGCAATCAACCTAGAACCCGAAGGTTTAGTCTTGTTATAGGTCACCCACACCTTTGATTGATCTCATGTTCTCCATAAATCTCTAGTGTTTAGGTGCTTGAGATAGGGTCTAATTTTTTGAATTAACAATAATATTTG
This sequence comes from Cupressus sempervirens, assembly GCA_028749045.1. Lineage (NCBI taxonomy): Eukaryota > Viridiplantae > Streptophyta > Pinopsida > Cupressales > Cupressaceae > Cupressus > Cupressus sempervirens. Next base: position 425,337,802 of record CM053793.1, on the reverse strand, counting down.
GTGGAAATGATTTGTTGTGAAAATTATTTGTTAATTAGACAAGAAAGTAATTTGAGATGTTTATGTTAAAAACAATAGTCCAACAAGATAACTGGGGGGCGAATCAGTTATCTAATAATTAAAACATTTATCTTCTTTAAACAAACTTAACCATTCAACCAAAATAAAATAAACCATACAAAGATGCACATAGAAAATTACACCACATATGTTGACTAGGGAAACCCTTGATTAGATGGAAACTCCAATGGGAATGATACCCACAACATGATGTGCTAATATAAATACTCCTTGTTAGAGGATAGACCTTGTTAGGAGTTTATTACAATATTTAGTACAAAGAGTCCCTCTTAGAGACTTTGAATCCCTATTAGGAGATTCCAACCCTATTAGGAGTTGTGTTATACTGTATGCAAGAAGAGCCCACTACCCAAACATGCAATTTCAAGTACAAGAAGAGCTCACTGCTCAAACAAGTAATTTATTGGTATCTTTTTTTTTCCTCTATACTTTTCTCTATTCTATCAACCATACCAATCATTGTTAGACCTTGTAGACTAGGTCATGAACCTCAGATCCAAATACCAAACTTTGAATCACTCAGTAAAAACTTGGCAATGAAGTTTCCTTCACTTTTGCACCACTCTGTTCAACTTCACATTTCATACTCTCTACTATTTTTCAAACATTCAAAATTTACATCTTTGATATCCACACATATAATGATAAAGGAAAATGTCCTTCCTTTATATTGAGTCCATAAAACAATTCCTTGAGTTGGTTGTTAGTCCTTCTCAATTAATTATTATAGGACCACACTAAGAACACATTACACTTAGGAATAACCTTAATCTTCTACCTTGCAACTTGAATAACATTTTTTACATGCAATATTATGATGAGAAAGCTTAGTCATGTCATCCTCAACATGTCTTCTTCATGTCCTCAACCTTGATCCTTAAGATATCAAATTTACTAGGAGACATAACAAGTTTACTAGAACAGACATCACCAAAACTTACATAACTTCTTCTCGACTTATCCTTTCTACTTCTGACGTTAACTACATCTACTAGATACTCATAAGTATCTCTCATAACCTCAGGTGGTTATCAAGCTCAACTAACCATCCATACCAACTTAACATTTTCATTGTTCTTCTGTCAGATACCACAGAATACATCAAACATGCTATGTTGACATCAATGACAAACTCAGTGATGAATGTAACATGCTAATCTTGTAACAATCTCTCCCTTGGCATTGATAACAACATAGATGAAAAATGTCTAGTTCCAATAATACCAATAAAAGATGAACTTTCTTCAAATCCTCTATATCAATCATACTCCCCCACTGATGTACTTCAATGTGTTGTATACCAAACTATTATTACAAGTTCATGCCAAACTCTCCCATATACTTAGCATAATGGTTTTCATGTCAATCTCTCCACCATAGTGTAATGTTTTTCATGTCAAACTCTCCCTACAATCAACATGTCTACATCAAACTCTACAACAATTGATACTTACTCAGCTCAAGGGTCAAAGGACACTATTCAAAACATCATCAACAACATCAATAAGAGTCTTAAATGATTCTATCCATCACAAATACCCACCCCCCCCCCCCCCCCCCCCCCCCCAATATAGGAAGCATCAACATCTAGTCTAGACAAACAATGGTGCTCTTTTACCCTAGACTGATGCACTCTTGCATCTTCTTACTCTGATGTAGGAAGGGGCATAACCCCAAGCATACCTCACAAATACTCAAAAGCCTCTTTGAGAAGAGGCTTAGTGAATATATCTATATTCAGCTCTTATGTGCTCACATACTCCAATCTGATTTTCTTTTTTGTAACCTTTTCTCTCAACATATGATACTTAATAGAAATTTTCTTAGTCTTTGAATGCAATACTGGATTCTTAGATATATTTACTTTGCTTGTATTGTCACAATGTTTAACAATAGGTTTACTAATTTCTATCATTATATCCTCCAACATCTACTTCATCCAGATTACTTGATTGTAATTATTTGTTGCTACAACATACTCTTCTTCTATTGTACTTTGAGATGTACAATCTTACTTATTTCTTAACCAAGAAACCAATCTTCCTCCAAGAAAGAAAGCTTCTCCATTGGTGCTCTTTCTGTCATCCATACTGCCTGCCCAATTTGCATTAGTATGAGCACTTAGAGTAAAATCATTAGATTTTTCATACCATAATCCAAATTATAAAGTTCCTTTCAGATGTCTACTATCCTTTTCACTACTACATAATGTGCTTCTCTGGGATCATCCTAGAATCTTGCAACAATTCCAACTACATTTTCTATATCTGACTTTGTGTGAGTCAGATATTGCAAACCTTGGATCATAGATTTGTACTTATTTTTCTCAATAGTAGGTGTCTCATCCTTTGTAGATAACTTGTGTCCAATTACCATAGATGTTCCAACAGGTTTACATGTTTCCAAATGAAACCTTTTCAGTAAATCCTTCAAGTACTTAGTCTGAGAAGAAAAGATTCCTTCCTTATTTTGTACTATTTGCAATCCTAAGAAATATTTCATCTCTCCTACCATACTCATTTCAAATTATTTTTTTATTTCTTCTGCAAACTTCTTACTTTTTTCATCATTTCCTCCAAATATAATATCATCAACAAATATTACCAAAATCATCAAACCATCATCAGTTTCTTTCCAATACAAATTACAATCTCTCATACCTTTGCTATATCCAAGCTTTTTCAGATGCTTATCCAACCTTGCATACCAAGTTTTGGGTGCTTTCTTCAATCCATACAATGTTTTCCTTAGTTTTCCTACCATGTCCTTGTCATCTGCCAAAGGGCATCCCTTAGGCTGCTCAATGTATACCTCTTCTTCAAGTTCTCTATTCAGAAATGATAACTTGACATCCATCTGATATACTTTGAATTTCTTCTATGCTACATAGGCTAAGAATAATCTTACAGCTTCTATTCTAGCCATTGGAGCATAAGTCTCCTCATAATCTATTCCTTCTTACTATGAATAACCTTTACATATCAATCTTGCTTTGTTTCTTACAACTTTTCCTTGCTCATTCATCTTGTTCTTGAATACCCATTTGGTTCCTATCACATTCTTATCTACTAGTCTAGGGACCAATTCTTGTGTCTCATTCTTTACTATCTGATCCAATTCCTCTTTCATAGCTTGTTTCTAGTAATCATCTTTATATGCTTCATCTACATTCTTTGGTTCAACTTGAGATATCAAGCATAGTTGTTCGTTAACTCTGCTTCTTGTCATCACACCTTTGTCTTTGCTTTCAATGATTTGTTCGGATACGTGATTCTTTATCATATTCTTTCTTAAAGTAGGAGTTGTTATCTCAACTCTTGGCTCTACTAAAGGTTCTAAACTTTGTTCCTACCTTTGCTCTTCTTCATTCTACAAATTATTGTTAGTCTCAAGAAATACCTCATCATTCCTTGGCTTAGTAACATCATCATCTAAATTGTAATCAACAATTCTCTCTTGTACCCTAAATTTCTCATCAATTCTCACGTCAACACTTTCCATAATAGTCTTAGCTCTCTAATTATAAAATCTATAAGCCTTTCTTTTCATTGAATAACCCACTAACATACCTTTATCACTTCTAACATCAAACTTACCAATGTCATCATCTCTCTTAATGTAACACTCACTTCCAAATATTCTGAAGTACTTAACTATAGGTGAGTGACCAAACCATAGTTCATAAGGTGTCTTTTTTGTATCCTTCCTGACTTGAACACAATTCATAGTGTAGACTGCTATATTCACTACTTCTCTCCAAAATGTCTTGGATACATCACTCTGCTAACATAGCTCTAGTTGCTTTTGTAACAGACTTGTTTCTTCTTTCTATAATGCCATTCTATTTAGGTGTTTTTGGAGTTGATGGCTATATCTTAATTCCATTTTCCTTAGAAAACATGTTAAACTCATTTGAAGTAAATTCTCCTCCTTTATTTGATCTTAAACATTTGATCTTCACACTAGATTCATTCTCAACTCTATTCTTGAATATCTTAAATTTGTCAAATGCCTCATATTTCTCTTTAAGAAATGCAACCCACATCATTCTATAAAAATCATTACCAAGAATCATAAAATACCTTTCACCATAGAATCCTCTTGTCTTTTTAGGACCACTGAGATCTGTGTGTACAATCTCCAACTTCATTGTAGTGGTAAGCTTCTTACTGGGAAAAGAAGTTTTGTAATGCTTTGCCAAAACACATTCCTTGCAAATTGTGTTAGTAGGCTTTACAATCTTTGGCAAATCTCTAACCACTAACATTTTACTAGTCCTTACAATACTAGCAAATTTTATATGATAGAATCTCTTATGTCATAACCAACTATCATCTACCTTTGCAACCAAACATGTCATTTCAATAGGATTCAACTGAAATACATTACCTCTAGATCTGGTTCTCATTCCAATTACCTTTCCATCTTTATCTTTGATCATGCATGTCTTTTTTGTGAACTACAAGTGATAACCTTTGTCTACTAGTTGTCCAACACTCAAAGATTGTTTTTAATCCATCAAAAAATTATACATCCCCAGTATTAGTTTTACCATCAAGAGTTATAGATCCAAGACCTTTTACTTGGCATGCTACATTGTTTCCCACTCTGACAATTCCTCCATCTTTACTTTTGAAATTAACAAACTTGTTCATATCACCAGTCATATGATGTGAACAACTGTTGTCAATTATCCAATTATATTTCTTCTCAACCTGTGATACCAAAGCTATCTTCTATGAAATTTCCTCTTTAATTGCCACAAATCTAATTTCATCATCACTAGTACTTAATGCTTGATCATTAGAATCACTATCTTCATTTGCATACAAACAATCTCTATCTTTTCTAAACTTATAACTTCTCTTATATTTTTTCTCCCATTTTGGACACTTAGATGCATAATGACCATATTCATTGCAAGTCCAACACTTAAAGATTTTCTTACCTCCCTTTTCTTTTCTTACCAGAAGTGTTATTGCTTCACTAATCTTTTTGTCTTTTTTAGATCTACTGCTGCTAGCAAAATCTTCTCTAGCACTTGTACTCCTTGATAGGTTAGGTTGAATAATCAAGGCATTGAAAGTTGTCTCTATTCTGGTCAATTCTCTGGACTATCTAAGTTCATTCTCAACTGCTTCAAGTCTTCTAAGCAATGTCTCCTTTGTGAAATCTTTGGTACATGATATCAACAACTATATCATCTAAACTACTAGGTTAGATGGCGGTGTTAGAGTCTTCAATATCTTCCATATAACCTCATCATCTTCTTTGTTTCCTCCTTGAGTTTTAATACCTGTAGTAAATTCTGATATCCTACCTATATATGTTCTTACAAATTAATCTTCCATCATCTTAGCATCTTGAAATGCACAAATCAAACTTTGTAGCCTCAACTTCTTAGAATGTGCATCACCTTCAAAACTATTTTCTAAAGCTTTCCATATCAAATGAGAAGTAGGAAGTGATTTTACCTAATTGTACTAAATTTTAGGAAGTGCAGTCAACAGTTCTTCTCTATTTCTCATGTCACACATGAAAAGATCTATTTCTACTTTGGTGCAAGTTTCCAAATCATTTTCTTTGATGATTTTGTCAAGATCCAATATCTTGGACCCATACACAACAAATGTGTCTTCATCTTTTCCTTTTAGCTGTCATAGTTTGTTCTATCAAACTTCAGACTATCTTTCCTGAACATGTTTCCATGGATCTCCCAAAGTTGTTAACCTTTTTTCTTTAAGGACCTGATGATCTAATACCAATTGTTAGAAACAATAGTCGGCCAAGATAATTGAGAGGGGGCGGTTGAATCAGTTATCCAACAATTAAAACATTTATCTTTTTTTAAAAAACTTAATCATTTAACCAAAGTAAACAAAAACCATACAAAGATGCACATAGACAATTACACCACATATGTTGACTAAGGAAACCCTTGATCAGAGGGAAAACCTTGGTGGGAATGATGCCCACAAGATGATGTACTAATATAAATATTCCTTGTTAGAGGATAGACCCTATTAGGAGTCTGTTACAACATTTAGTACAATGAGTCCTTATTAGGAGACTTTGAATCATTGTTAGGAGTTGTGGTATAATGTATGCAAGATGAGCCCACTGTCCAAACATACAATTTTAACAACAAGAATAACTCACTACTGAAACAAGTAATTTAATAGTGTCTTCTTCTTTCCTTTATACTTTCCTCTATCTTGTCAACCGGACGATCACTGTCAGACCTTGTAGACCAAGTCATGAATCTCAGATCCAAATACCAAACCTTGGATCACTTAGCAAAACATCAGCAATGAAGTTTCCTTCACTTCTATACTACTCTATTCAATTTCACATTCTGTACTCTCTGCTACTTTTCAAACATTCAAAATTCATGTCTTTGATATCCACACATATCATGATAAAGGAAAATGTCCTTCATTTATACCAAGTCCATAAAAAAATTCCTTGAGTTAGCTATTAGTCCTTAATTAATTTTTATGGGACCACGCTAAGAACATGTTACACATAGTGATAACCTTAATCTTCCACCTTGCAACTTGAATAACTTTTTGTACATGTAATATTATGATGAGAAAGCTTAACCATGTCATCCTCAACATGTCTTCTCCATGTCCTCAACCTCGATCCTCAAGATATCAAATATGCTAGGAGATATAACAAGTTTACCATAACATACCTCTGTAAACTCGATCTCAAAATAGACATCACCAAAACTTACATAACTTCTTCTACACTTATCCTTTATGCTTCTAATATTAACTGTATATACTAGATACTCAAAAGTATCTCTCATAACCTTGGGTGGTTATCACGCTCAACTAGCTATCCATACCAACTTAACCTTTCTGTTGTTCTTCTGTCAGATACCAAAAAATACATCAAACCTACTATGTTGACATTAATGACAAACTCAATCATGAATGTAACATATCATCATCAAGACAATCTCTCCAATCTTGCCAATCATATAATAGTCTATGTTTCATCAGATTAAGTTTTTCATTAGTTTAAAAGCTCATCAAACACAAGGAGGGATATATGTGACTCAATCTAAGTACACAAGGGAGATACTAATGACATTTGGGATGGATAACTCAAAACTAGTCGATACACCCATTATCACTAGATGCAAATTATCTAAGAAAGATGACACTACTAAAGTGAATGAGACATAAAACAGATTAATGATTGGATAGAGTCAATATGTTGTACATAATACACCTGATATTGTTTCAAGGTTTTCATCTTGTCCTACAGAGACACATATTACTACTATAAATAGGATATTCAAATATTTGAAAATAAATAAAAGTTATGGACTATGATACAAGAAAGAAGGATATTTTTACCTTAGAGTTTATACTAATGCTAATTGGGTAGGAAATGTTGATGACATAAAAAGTGCTAGTCGTGAAGCCTTCTTTTTAGGAGAAAGTTTAATCATGTGGTTGAGCAAGAAACAAAGTTGTATTTCACAATGTACTACTCAAGCTGAGTATGTTGTTATTTCTATTAATTGTTAAAATATTATATGGATCAAACAACTATTGGAAGGTATTTAAGAAGAAGTTGCTGAATCTATTACTATCTATTGTGATAATAAACATACTATTAACATATCAAATAATATCACTACTTGAGGGAGAAAGTACAAGAAAACAAAGTAAGATTGGAGTATGTAAAGTCTAAGGAACAGATTACATATATATTCACTAAGTGCCTAAGAAAGCTTTTGAGTATCTAAGAGGTAAGTTAGGTGTGCTTCCCTTAAGATTCACTGAGTAAGGATGCATGTTGCATCAATTCATGGATGATCATAATATCTTTGTGGAGTTGATGCATGAGTTCACACTTTATGAACAAAGTGATTGTAATGAAGCTAATGTAATCAATATATGCAAGGTAAAAATTATAAATCTAAGGTTTTATATGAAACTTATAATTATCTTTGTGATTTTGTCAAAGGGAGAGAATATCAGAAAGGGGGATTAAAATATGCATGGGGAGAAAATAAGAGAATATTAGTAAAAGGGGGGGGGAGAAGAATCTCTATGGAGAATATCAATCAGAGAGAATGAACATATGAAGAGTTATTATTGTCAAAGGGGAGAGATGTATGTAAGATAATGAATGCTAAAAGATTGGATGGAGTACACCAAAAGGGGGAGAGTTTTTCAAAGAAGAAAGACTAATGTTGTTGATGCTACTAAGAGGAGAAGTGTATCCTGAGGGGGAATTTGATGTTGTAGACTGAGTGGAGAACATGATAACAAGAACCTCATGCTCAGATCATAAAGACCCTAAGAACCTGAATGAAGTTAGAGAGCTAAAGATGTGTTGGTATTTAATGAAGGTTTTTTTTTTTAATGTAATACGAAATCTTTTATTTAGAATGTGTTCCCATAATACCAAAGGGGGAGATTGTTAGTCCCAACTAATAATGCTATTAATTTATGTGAAAGAGTCAAATAATTTTTTATGTTATAATTAATGCCAAGCCTTAATTGGAAAGACATTATGCCAATTCAATAGAGTGTCATGTCATATGATTGATGAAGAGGATTTTAAGAAAGTATAAGAGTGAAAGTGACATGAGTGTATGATATTCAGTGGACACTTGAATGAGCTAGAATCTTACATTATAATGTTGGTTTGATTATTTTACATGATTTGATCAACTGTTGAGATATTTTATAAGGAAGAAAAATTGGTTGGTGAAAGATGAACTATAATATTTACCAAGCTACAACAAGTGTCAATAAGAACCTCATGAAGAAGTAAAGGAATTCTAGTATTGACCAAGTGAGATGCAATGTTAACTAAGAAAGGAGTAGAGTAAAAGATTAAAAGTAAGACTGACATTTGATAAAAATAAATATTGTTCAAGAAGTTTCAAGAAGCTAGTTATGAAATCAATGAATGGTAAAACTAAAACATGATCTAATGAAGGAGAGTTGATGATTTGAATCAAAGAACAAATTTCAAGGTGAAAGAGTGTTAAATGAGTGTCTAGATTTAGTGAATCTAAGTTGGATATGATTAAGTGGAAAAATCAAGAGATATAATAGAACAACAAAGAAATTTTTTTTCTATTTAAGGCATAATATGACATTCATCGTTATTTTTTATTTGGAAAACAAGTTTTACAGGGATCCTAAAACCCAAAGTTTTACAGCAATAAACAACTTAAAAGCATAAAAGTCAGAAAAAACAAAAACAGCCTCAAAAGGCCAGAAACAAAAAGGCCCAAAACCAGGGAAGCAAAGGCCAAGAAAAAAGCCTAGCGAGCAGACTAGTGCCCCTTCTTCTCCATTGCCTGCAGGATTTTTGCAGCGGCGCTTTCCTTCTGGATGGCTTCCTCCTCCTGGGTCGCGGGGGGGAAATGCATCTGGTCCCCCTGGCTTTCCTGGATTCCAGTCTCTTTCTAAGGATCCTCCCAGATGGTTCCATTCTCTGTACTCTGCTCCATGTTCCCCACAAAACCAACATTGGTCAGATAGTCCCCCGAATTAACAATGCTTTCATTCAAGGTATGGAGGGTATCCACAATCTGTTTAGTCACAACTTGGTGTACCAAATCTAGCCTTTGGACCTTCTGCTCGAGCCGAATGATTCTGTCCTCCTAATTGTCACTGAGGTCCTTGCTTCTATCTTTTTCTTGGCTTCCCACCTAGTCTTTACTGCCTCTGGCCTCATGATCCTTGACTTCGCCCCTATTGTTGATCTGGTTGGACCTATCCTTTAGAGTCTCAATTTCCTGAAAAAGCCACTTAATGGAGCAAAAATTGTCAACCAGGCTATTCTTTGCATTGTTGAGGAAGTTGAAACCCATTTCATGGGCATTGTCAGAGAGAACCAGAAGGGTTGGGTCAAGGAGCTCCTCATAGTGGGTGCTACAGTCGAGATCCCGCAACACCTGGATTTTAGCAAGTTCTCTAACAATGCCCAAACTAACACTATCCATATTGAAATTTTGCCAGGCTCTTCTCTTATTTTTCCTAATGGCCTCCCTTCCCTTTTCAACCATAATTTCTATCATCTCTTCTGGGGGCGAAATGGGGATCTCCAGGGGGGAGGTGGGTGCAGTGGGGCTGGGGGCAAATCAACGTTATCGCTGAGATGATCATGGGTAGGGGTTTGGTCCAATTTTATTTTCTTGGGGTTATCCTGGGTTACCAAGGGGTTCGCCTCCTTCTTGTCATTATCTTTTTCCTTGTCGTCTTCCAACTCACTTTCCTTCTTTGCCATCGAATCCACTTCCTCATTGTTGATCAAGTTGAAGTAGAATATTGTTAGCCAAATGATAACCAAGTAGAGCTAAATTGTGAAGATGAAGCAATAGATGTGCTAAGTTGATGTGTGAGAGAGTGGATCATCCATAAAGGATCAGAAGGGGAAAAAAGAAAGATATTGATTGAAACAAATATTTGAAAAAGTAAAGTTAGTACTAAACCTAATAGTCCATTTCACTATTGCATTCTAACCATTGTAGCATAAAATATCTTAACCAAGTAGACCTAATAGTCATATTGAAATCCTACATGGAAACATTCTATTTTAATTTTTTGTAAGTCCTTTAGAGAAGGCCTCTTTGTAGAAGTTTCATGGATGGATAAGGTCTAGATGATATTTGGTGAAAATTCTCTAACACAGTGACATGTAATGATGTGTATGTAACCTTCAAAAATGTATGCTCCTAATAGAGCTCACTTTAGAAGAGATTTAATTTTGGGTTGTTAGTTCCTAGGTGGTTTTTTCCTTTATAGGGTTTCCACATTAAATAATTATGTCATATTTACTAAATTCTTATTGTGTTGCATGTTTATTGGTTACTGTTGTAACTCGATATAAGCTAGAAGTTTACTCTGGTACTCATTATTTTAAGTTGACATTTTGAAGTGTATATCAATTTATATTATGATGCTATATTTGGCTATCGAGCTAATAATTTGATTGATTAAATTTTTTGAGTTAGTAAAACGTGTTTTTAAGGTCTGTAGGATAACTAGTTATAATTGATTCACCCCTCCCTCTCTATTATCTAACACAATGAAGTCTAAAATACAAAGGAATTAAACTTTTCCATTGAGGAATGCAAAAAAGTTTATCTTCACTATTTTTCACATTGGCTCAAATAGAAATTTTGGATAAAATTTAGAACACCTACATCCCATGTTTTTAAATTTTGAATCTTGTGGTTTACCATTTATATGTAGAACTAGAATTAGGGTTTTACTGTTCAACTAGAGGGTTAGCATTTTCAAGCTTTTAGGTACTAGTTACTACTTGCCTAGTATTATTTTGAACCATTACTAGTACCAACAATGGGGAAACCAAATAACATGATTAAAACTAAAATACAAGGGAATGAGGAAATAGACTTAATCAACTAGTTAAAAAGGAATGAGGAAATAGACTTAATCAACTAGTTAAAAACCTAGGTTTCACTAATGAATACCATGGTATTTATGATCTTATTATCCATAAAAAAAACCAAATCATAGAAATTTTAAAGGCATTGTCTAATAAGTGGATAGATCTAAGAAACAAAAATAGATTTTTTTTAACACAATGGTAAATGGACATACAAATAAAAATAAAATGTGGGTTTTTGGATTGACACACATAGTATTACTTGAAGTATTAAGATAGAAATATAGTTGTCAATAAAATACTCAAGAGGAAACTTTATTCATATCCAAGGGATAATTTTCTTATTTACTGGATTTATGGTTTCAATCACAAAATTCAAACACCCACATTAATCTAGGAAAGTTGGCAGAGGATTAGGATAAATTAGATGACAACTATAAATATTCATATATCAAAAACCTAATAGTGTCTAGTACTTTATTGGATTGGAATAATAAGCCTCCTTTTGATTAGATCAAGATATTAATTCATTTCTAACATTTTTTCTAAGATTGGAAAATAATAATGAAGTGGATTTTAACATTCTTGAAATTATTTTTCACATATGTTGTGTAAGAGAACTTGTAAGATATAATTTTGTTGAGAACATTGTTCAATCCAAAAATAAAATAAAAATTACTAATGATTAAAAGTGGCTACTGTGAGACATTTAGGTTCACAACCTACTTGTCTTATCTTCCTCTAAAAAACTATTTTGCAATATTTCATACCATAAAGCTTTGTATTCAAGTCTATAAGATTGATGAGAAGACTTAACACATGATAGAGTGTCCAATATATGAATTAAAACATGAGATATTGATGCATGATAATAAAAATAACTACAACCATTTTGTATACTTATTCTTGGAACCAATGTATTATAAGATTAAAAGCACTCCAATGCCTAGATTTTGTATGTCATGTAGATATTGCATTCAACTCAAAAACATGTGTGACAAATAAAGAACAAAAAATCAGTATTTAATGGTTAAAAAGAAAAAGAAAAAATATATTTCCTTCCTATCCTTTCATTTGTGGAGGTTTTACATTTGAGAGAAAAAATATTCAAAGTGACACATGATTTTTTAACAATTTTTAGCTTTGATAATGACAATTACTAGTATTATGATCTTATTAGTGTCATTCAAACAAGGTCTACAATGAATAGGAATTGTGTAAGAAAATTTAAAAATCAAATTAACCTATTGTTAGGAAAGTTTAAAAAATATGGACTCCTTGGATGACATATAAAAAGAGATGGAGAAAAAGGTGTCAATGAAAAAATAATTTCAATAGAAGAATTTTCATCATAATTATGGAATTACAAACAAATACAACAAGGTGACATGTTGATGTGTATGTAACCTTCAACAATGTATGCTCCTAATAGAGCTCACTTTAGAAGAACATTTTTTTGGGTTGTCAGTTCCCAAGTGATTTTTCCCTTTATAGTGTTTCCACATTAAATACTTATGTCATATTTGTCTAAATTCTTATTGTGTTGCATGCTTATTTCATGTTTATTATTTATTATTGTGACTCAGTATAAGCTAGAAGTTTACTCTGGTACTTAGTATATTAAGTTGACAATTTGAAGAAATATCTATATCAATTTATATGATGATATTAGATTTAGCCATTGAGCTAATAATTTGATTGATTAAAGTATTTGAGTTGGTAAAAAGTGTTTTAAAGATCTATAGGATAACTAGTTATAAATGATTTGCTCCCTCCCTCTCTTTTATCCAATAATGAAGTCTGAAGTGCATAGGAATTAAACTTTTCAATTGAGGAATGCAACAAAGTTTATGTTCACTATTTTTCACATTGGCTCAAAGAGAAATTTTGGATAAAATTTAGAACACCTACATCACATGATTTTAAATTTTGAATCTCATGGTTTACCTTTTATATTGTAGAACTAGAATTAGGGTTTTACTATTCAACTAGAGGGTTAGCATTTTCAAGCACTTAGGTACTAGTTACTAATTTCCTACTATTATTTTGAACCATTACTAGTAAAACAATGGGGAAACCAAATAACACGATTAAAACTAAAATCCAAGGGAATAAGGAAATAGACTTAACCAACTAGTTAAAAACTTAGGTTTCAATATTCAATACCATGGTATTTATGATCTTATTATCCATAGAAAAAACAAATCATACTAATTTGATATGCATTGTCTAATAAGTGGAGAGATCTAAGAAAGAAAAACTATATTTTTTTAACACAATAGTAAATGCAAGTACAAATAAAACTAAAATGTGGGTTTTTGGATTGACACACATAGTATTACTTGAAGTATTCCCTTGCCCAATACTATTACAGTCTACTTCCAAAATTATTATGAAGATAGAAAAATAGTTATCAATAAAATACTCAAGAGGAAACTTTATTCATATCCAAGGGATAATTTTCTTATTTGCTGGATTTAAGGTTTCAATCACAAGACTCAAACTCCCACATTAATCTAGGAAAGTTAGCAGAGGATTACGAGAAATTAGATTCCAACTATAAATATTCATATATCAAAGGTTTAATAGTTTGTGGTACTTGATTGGATTGGAATCATAAGCCTCCTTTTAATTAGATCAAGATACTAATTCATTTCTAACATTTTTTCTAGGATTGGAGAATAATAATGAAGTGGGTTCCAACATTTTTGAACTTTTTTTTCACATCCATTGTATAAGAGAAACTATAAGATATAATTTTGTTGAGCACATTGTTCAATAGAAATAAAAACAATTAGTAATGATTAAAAGTGGTTACTGTAAGACATTTAGGTTCACAGCCTACTTTTCTTATCTTCTTCTAACAAACTATTGTGCAATATTTCAGACCATCAAGCTTTGCATTCAGGTCTATAAGATTGATGAGAAGACTTAACATATAATAGAGTGTCCAATATATAAATTAAAACATGAGATATAGATGCATGATAATAAAAATAACTACAACAATTTTGTATACTTATTCTTGGAACCAATGTATCATAAGATTAAAAGAATTCCAATGCCTAAATTTTGTATGTCATGTAGATATTGCACTCAACTCAAAAATACGTATGACAAATAAATAGCATAAATTTCATATTTCATTGTCAAAAAAAGGAAAAAAACATATTTCCTTCCTATCCTTTCATTTGTGGAGGTTTCAAATTTGAGAGAAAAATATTCAAAGTGACATGTGATTTTTTGACAATTTTTAGCTTTGATATTGACAATTACTAATATTATGATCATATCAGTGTCATTCAAACAAGGTCTACAATGAATAGGAATTCTATAAAAAAATTAAAATATCAAAGTAAACCATTGTTAGAAATGTTTTAAAAATATGGACTCCTGGGATGATGTAAAAATAGAGATGGAGAAATTGGTGTTAATGACAAAATAATTTCAATAGAAGAATTTTAATCATAATTATGGAATTACTGACAAATACAACAAGGTGACATGTAATGATGTGTATGTAACCTTCAACAATGTATGCTCCTAATAGAGCACACTTTAGAAGAGTGAAATTTTTGGGTTGTCAGTTCTGATGTGGTTTTTCCCTTTACAGGATGTCCACATTAAATACTTATGTCAAATTTTCTTGAATTCTTATTGTGTTGCATGCTTATTTCATGTTTATTGTTTATTATTGCAACTTGGTATAAACTGGAAGTTTACTCTGGTACTAGATATATTAAGTGTATAGTTTGAAGAAATTTTTATATCAACTTATATTATGATGTTAGATTTGGCTACCAAGCTAATAATTTGATTGATTAAATTATTTGAGCTGGTAAAACATGTTTTCAAGGTCTATAGGATAACTAGTTATTAATGATTCACCCCCTCCCTCTCTATTATCTAGCACTGTGAAGTCTAAAGTGCAAAAGAATTACATTTTCCCATTGAGGAATGCAACAAAGTTTATCTTCACTATTTTTCACATTGACTCAAATATAAATTTTGGATAAAATTTAGAACACTTACATCCAATGTTTTTAAATTTTGAATTTCATGGTTTACCATTTATATTGTAGAATTGGAATTAAGGTTTTATCGTTCAACTTGAGGGTTAGCATTTTCAGGCTTTTAGGTACTAATTACTAGTTGCCTAGTATTATTTTGAACCATTACTAGTACCAATAATGGGGAAACCAAATAACATGACTAAAACTAAAATCCAAAGGAATGAGGAAATAGGCTTAACAAACTAGTTAAAAACTTAGATTTCACTAATGAATACCATGGTATTTATGATCTTATTATCCATGGAAAAAAACAAATCACAAAAATTTGATATGTATTTTCTAATAAGTGGAGAGATCTAAGAAAGAAAAAATATAATATTTTTAACACAATGGTAAATGCACGTATGAATAAAATTAAAATGTGGGTTTTTGGATTGACAAATATAGTATTACTTGAAGTATTCCCTTGCTCAAAATTGTCATAGTCTACGTCCAAAATTATGATGAAGATAGAAAAATGTTATAATTCTTTAGAATAACTAAGAGGGGGGGGTGTGAATCAATTATCCAAGGTCCAAATGCCCTAATAATTCTTTTTCTACAAATCGTTAATGGCACATAACTGAAATTATCATGCATGCAATTGAACATTAAACAATCATGAAAAGTAAACATGCATCACATCATAACACTGATAATTTGATAACCCAGAAACCCTCCAGGAATAAGAAGGTAAAACTAGAGTGGGGATGATACCCACAAAATAACTGCGCAATTAATTTCAACCACTTCTAATGGTCTTCCCTGTTAAAGGCCACATCACATTGTTAAATGTGACCTTGTTAGAGGATTTCACCATACTACTAGGAATGGGCCTGGTTAAAGGACTTTGGAACATTCACTTGGAATGTCACCCTGTTAAAGGATTTACAACATGGCTATTAAACCAACCTAAGTCCATAGGATTTATTTTAATTTCTATAGTTGCTAGAGAGTAATAATAATGGCTTTTGATCTGATACAACTTACAACATATCTTGTAGATTACAGATCACACTTCGGTTAATCCTTTTCTTGGCTTTAATCACTGTAGCTTTGTAAGCTTGTCATCTCAATCTTCATCACCTTGAGTCTTCTTACTCATCATACCAATGCAATCTATCTATGGTCACCTTTTGAAGCAGAGTATATGTGCTCTCTTCCACCTTAGCACCTTCTTTAGCACTTCATGCTTTCATGCTCAACCACCTCACACTTGCTTCATGACCTTATGACTCCTTAAATAGAAATTTGGAATACCTTTCCCACTCGATTCTCCCTCTCCAACTTTAGGGTTTCAATGGATTAGGTAAGATATAATTTATCTATCCCATATCTTGCTCTTATCTATAAACTTCATCTAGAATCCAATTGTATTTGCCAAAAATGTTTTACATAGTGTTCTATGCCACCATCTCATCATTCTTATCTTCTATCTGATTCACAGAATTCTAGATAACTACTATGTCATCTCAAATCTGGTGAATCTTCAATTTTCAAAATAATGTACAACTCAGCATTATTAATTTACTGATGCTCGACACTTGAAGAAATTTTGTGAAACTTGACTCTTGAAATTCACTCGACACTTCAATATCACTTGGCAATTATATCTTGCTCCTTGAAAACTTACTCGACACCTATTTCTTTTCTACTACTCGGCACCTGAAGATTGCTCGACACCTAAAGATCACTCAGCACACACTAAGTTGAATTTTTCTTGGCTTCAACTGAGAATTTGTTTGGCACTAACTAGCTTGCTCGGCTCTTTCTAATGAACTTAGTTAGGCTTTACAAATGACTTAGCTAAACCTTACATCTTTGATATATCTTGGTGTTTCCATCCTCTATGTCTTAGAGTATGTCATCAATACACTATTTCATCAATGGTTTAGCTGATCCTTATACTTCATTACAACATCATAACTTCAACCTTTCTCTAGGTACTCTAGTTACATCTTATTGATTTCCACCTCCTTGTCAATCAACCAACTTATAATATTTGGATCACTAAAGCAATTGTCATTCCTACAAGTAGCAAGTTTGACATCAATGAAAAAAAAATGATTGAAAACATTCATTACCAGTTCCATTACTCTTCATTCATGAGCTTTTCAATCATTTCCAACAATCCCCCTCTTTGGCATTGATGGAAAACCAAACTGATCACTTGATCAACTTTGTTACCCCCAAAATTATATACATTTTTAGCTACATTCTACTTATGGCAAACCAAACTGATCACATGATCAACTTTGTTACCACCAAAATTATATATGTTTTTTGGTACATTATGCTTCCTTCTTGACTACTGCATCCTTTACTACTAATCTCATATATCTCCATATCTTTACCTTTCAGTTTCTCATAAATCTCCCTCTTTCATATATATCTCCCTCTTACTTTGTATTGATGATCAGTTTTCTACATATATCTCCCTCTTTGACATAAATGCCAAAGATGTAACATCTTTAACATGCGAAATGTAAGCTTTGCATCTCATGTTTTCTTCCTCTGTCACCATGCTTGTGACTGATTTGGAATTTCTGCTCCTATTGTCATCCTCTGCATCATTCTTCTGATATTTCAATGATTTGTTCATGTTGATACAGGGCAGCTCCTTTGCTGCTTTAAACTGCTTGAGTTAGGGGCAATACCCCCAACTTGCCTCTAAGATATTCAAAAGCATCTTTGGGAAATGGTTTGGTGAAGATATCTACAGTTTTTTCCTTTGTGTGAATGTACTCCATCTTCACTTGTTTGTCTTCTACCAATTCTTTGACATAGTGATACTTGATTGCAATATGCTTGGTTTTTACATGCATTACTAGATTCTTAGATATGTTTATAGCACTTGTATTATCACAATACAATATCACAAGTTTGGTTACTTCTTCTTTCATTCCTTTTAATAGATGTGTGAGCCACACAATGTTTGTGCAATTGACTGCTACTGCCACATATTCTGATTTTGCAGTGGACTCAGATGTGCATGTTTCCTTCTTGCTAGTCCAAGTAACTAGTCTTTTACCTAAAAATAATGCTCCTCCACTTGTGTTTTTTCTATCATCAATGTTGCCTCCCCAATCTACATCTGTGTATGCATTGAGCTCAAACTTTTCATTCTTTTTATAATATAGGCCAAAATCATCAGTTCCTTTGAGATACCTCATAATTCTTTTTACTACTATGAGATGATTCTCTTTAGGATTAGTAGAGAATCTAGCCACTATTCCAACTGCTAATGCTATGTCTGGTCTTCTATGTACAACATATTGTAGTTTTCCAATCATGGATCTGTACATTTTTTGATTAACTTCAGCTGATACATCATTTTTGGATAGCTTATGTCCTGTTGCCATTGGTGTGCTGACTAGTTTGGATTCTTCCAGTCCAAACATTTTAAGTATCTCTTTGATGTACTTTGATTGTGTCATAAATATACCATGTTTTAGTTGATGTACTTGCAAACCAACAAAAAATTTGATCTCTCCAAACATAGACATCTCAAACTCATGTTTCATTTTATCAGCAAAGCTTTTGCAAAGCACTTCCTTTCCTCCAAACACTATGTCATCCACAAATATTTCAGATACAATAATATCCATACCTTCTTCTGATTTGATGTACATGTTTCTATTATCAGTTCTTTCAAATCTTATTTGCACTAGATACTTGTGAAGTCTCTCATACCATGCTCTAGGTGCTTGTTTCAGATCATAGAGTTCTTTATGTAGTTTACAAACCATATCCCTATTGTTGTCATCAACAAATCCCTCTAGTTGTTCAATGTAGACTTCCTCTTCCAATATACCATTCAGAAAAGCAGACTTTACATCCATCTAATAGACTTTAAAACCTTTATATGTAGCATATGCAAGTAAAATTCTTACTCCTTCCATTCTTGCAATAGGGGAAAATGTTTTCCCATAGTCTAATCCTTTTTCCTGAGCATAACCCTTACATACTAGTCTGGCTTTGTTTCTAGTAATCTCACCATTCTCATCTAGCTTGTTTCTAAATACCCACTTGGTGCCAATCACATTCTTTTCAACTAGTCTGGGAACCAAACTCTAGGTTTTGTTCTTCTTTATTTGATCAATCTCTTCTTCCATAGCTTTATACCAGTCACCATCTTGTAATGCATCATACACTATCTTAGGTTCAAATTTGCTTAATAGACATGATTTGTTTCTTAAACTATTACTTGTCATTGGTCTTGCTTCTTTGTCACCAATTATTTGTTCAGCAGGGTGATGCCTCTTCACATATTTGAACAATCTTGGTTCTGTCCTTGTTTCCATGCTTGATCTTTTAGATTTAGGGCCACTATGCACTTCATTTTCAGGTAGTTCTACATCTCTTTCATGTGTACTGACTTCAGAGTCAGAATGAGCATTTCCTTCTTTCTACAACTCAGCTTCTAAATGCAGCTTGACATTCACTAGTTGTGACTCGACTGAGACTAAAACTTGCTATTGAATCCCAATTTGATTGGAAGTATCCTTGTCAATAGGCATTCCTTCATAAGAATACACAAAGGTTCTGCAGTCATTCATTCTCCTTGGTTTTTCAACTTGGACACTTGTATGCTCATCAAAGTTTACATTTGCACTTTTCACAATTTTTTCAATGTTAGTATTTAAATAGTTATATGATTTACTTCTAGTGGAGTAACCAAGAAATATGCCTTCATCACTTTTTGCATCAAATTTTCCATTTCTAGCATCTTTAAAGTAAAGCATTTGCAACCAAATATTTTGAAATGTTTTACATTGGGTGAGTGACTATACCATAATTCAAAAGGTGTTGCACTTGCACCTTTCTTGACTTGTACTCGGTTCAGTGTATGAATAGCCACACTTACAGCTTCTCTCCAATAGTTTAGAACAATAGTCTTTTCCATCATTAATGTTTTGGCACAATCAATCACAGATCTATTTCTTCTCTCAGCAATTCCATTCTATGGACGAGTTCTAGAAGTTGATGTTTGTCTCTTGATTCCTTTGTCATTGCAAAATGTCTCAAATTCATTTGATGCGAATTCACCACCTCTGTTTGATCTGAGGCATTTCAAACTCTTTCCTGTTTCTTTTTCAACTCTAGCCACATACCACTTAAACATTTGAAAAGCATCAAATTTTTGCTTTAAAAACATAACAGCCATCATCCTGGAATAGTCATCAACAAACAACATTATATATTTATCTCCTTTGTAGCTTTGTACTTCTATTGGACCACATAAGTCAGTATGAACTAACTCAAGTACTTCTTTAGATGTATAGTTTTTACTCTTGAAACTTGACTGGTCATCTTTCTTAGCTGACATTGTTTGCACATGATATTGTCAGGTTTCTTTAGTTTAGGTAAACCTCTGACTTTCTTCATTTTACTGATATTGATCAAATTATCAAAGTTGACATGACATAGCCTTCTATGCCATAACCATAAATCATCAAATTTTGCAACAAAACAAGAAGCATTTTCCTTATCAAGATAAAATAGATTACTTCTTGTTTGATCTCCTTTTCCTATCAATCTACCATCAGTATCATAGATTTTTGCAGTTTTATTTCCAAATTCTACTTTGCACCCTACATTTCCTAACTATGAGACACTTAGAAAATTATAGTTTAGTCCTTCAACATATTATGCATTTTCACATGAAATTTGTTCTGTAAGCTTAATGGATCCTTTTCCTTTGATTTGACATGGAGCATCATTACCAAATCTAACACTATTTCCATCATACTGAGTAAAGTTAACAAACTTACTTTTGTCTCCTATCATGTGATGTGAGCATCCGATGTCTATGATCCATCTGTCATTCTTGTTCATACATTTTACCCGTGTTGTAGGCTCTTCTTCATTAGATTGGTCCTTCATGGCCACATAAACAACTTCATCATCATTATCATCAGAATCTTCTTCAACAATATAGCACTTCTTGCCTTTGTCTTTGTAATCTCTCTTATCATCTTCTCTTCTATTTTTGTACTTGTTACCTTCCTTGTATTCCTCATTCTATGTACACCTTGTAGCAATATGTCCTACTTCATTGCAATTGAAAAAAATGATAGGCAACTTACTTTTGAATTTTCCTTTACCTCTGTGAAATCTTCTAGCTAGTAATGCTTCTAATTGTTCCATGTCTTCCTCATCAGTGCTACTGTCACTGGATACATATTTCATCTTTCTTCCCTTTTTTGATTTCACCTGTTCAACATCTTTTAGTGATAGCTTCACCTTAAAAGTAGATTCAACATTCTCAGGTCTGTAGTTGTCAAAGTTAGATAACTCAAATGTAGTGAGTCTACCCACTATACCTTCAAAACTTATATTGTTTCCTGGCACACATCTTAGCTCTTGTATAGCTGATACTCTAATAGCATAGATAGGGAGCAAGGTTCTCAAAAACTTACTATTAATAGTATCATCATCTAATTGACCATTCAAACATCTTATTGTACTTACCACTTCCTTTATTCTAGAGGCATACTGAATAGCATTCTCACTTTCTTCCATTTTCATATCATCAAACTTTCCTCGGAGGCTTTCTCTTTTTTCTCTTTGGACATTATGATCTCCTCCATAAATGTCTAATAGGTCTTTTCACATCTTGAATGCAGTGTCACATCCTTTGATATCATTGAATTTAGCATTATTGAGTGCAGAAGCAATTTCCAGCATTGTCTGATTGTGTTCCTTTTTGTTTTTTCAATCTTCTGTAGTAAGAGTACCAGTTGGATCAACATGTTTAGTAACAATTGAATTTTGGGC
Source organism: Cupressus sempervirens (assembly GCA_028749045.1). Lineage (NCBI taxonomy): Eukaryota > Viridiplantae > Streptophyta > Pinopsida > Cupressales > Cupressaceae > Cupressus > Cupressus sempervirens. The sequence continues at coordinate 425,315,495 of CM053793.1, read as the reverse complement.
ATAATCTCCTATGGATCCAAGATGTAGCTTCATCAATATTTTCCATGCAACAAAGTTGTCTTTGTTGAGCTTGGGAACTTCTCTTTTAGGCATTTTGATCTTTTCTGCTTCTAGTCCCTTTAAACTAAGTCAGCAACAACACTCTTATACCAATTGTTATAATTCTTTAGAATAACTTGGGTGGGGGGGGGGGTTGAATTAGTTATCCAAGGTCCAAATGCCCTAATAATGCTTTTTCTACAAATCCTTAATGGTGCATAACTGAAATTATCATGCATGCAATTGAACATTAAACAATCATGAAAAGTAAACATGCATCGCATCATAACACTGAGAATTTGATAAGCCAGAAACCCTCCAAGAATAAGAAGGTAAAATTGGAGTGGGGATGATACCCAAAAAATAACTGTGCAATTGATCTCAACCACTTCTGATGGTCTGCCTTGTTAAAGGCTACAACACATTGTTAAATGTGACCTTGTTAGAGGATTTCACCATACTGCTAGGAAAGGGCCTGGTTAAAGGACTTTGGAACATTCACTTGGAATGTCACCCTGTTAAAGGATTTAGAACATGGCTATTAAACCAACCTAAGTCCATAGGATTTATTTTAATTGCTACAATTTATAGAGAATAACAATAATGGCTTTTGATCTGATACAACTTACAAGATATCTTGCAGATTACAGATCACACTTCGATTTAATCCTTTTCTTGGCTTTAATCATTGCAGCTCTGTGAGCTTGTCATCTCAAGCTTCATCACCTTGAGTCTTCTTACTCATCATACCAATGCGATCATATCTATGGTCACCTATCGAAGCAAAGTATATGTGCTCTCTTCCACCTTAGCACCTTCTTCAGCACTTCATGCTTTCATGCTCGACCACCTCACACTTGCTTCGTGACCTTATGACTCCTTAAATAGAAATCTAGAATATCTTTCCCACTCAATTCTCCCTCTCCAACTTTAGGGTTTCAATGGATTAGGTAAGATACAATGTATCTATCCCATATCTTGCTCTTATCTAGAAACTTCGTCTAGAATCCAATTGTATTTGCCAAAAACATTTTCCATAGTGTTTTGTACCACTAGCTCATCATTCTTATCTTCTATCTAATTCATAGAATTCTAGATAACTACCATGTCGGCTCAGATCTAGAAAATCTTCAATTTTTAAAATAATGCAGCAACTCGACATTATTGATTTACTGATGCTTGGCACTTGAACAAATTCTATGAAACTCAGCTCTTGAAATTCACTCAACACTTCAATATCACTCGACACTTATATCTTTCTTGGCACTTGAAAACTTACTCGACACCTATTTCTTTTCTACTACTCGGCACCTAGTCTTCACTCGGCACCTGAAGACTACTCGGCACCTGAAGATCACTCGGCACACACTAAGTTGAACTTTTCTCGGCTTCAACTGAGAATCTGTTCGGCACTAACTAGCTTTCTTGGCTCTTTCTACTGAACTTAGTTAGGCTTTACAAATGACTTAGCTAAACCTTACATCTTTGATATGTCTTGGTGTGTCCATCCTTTGTGTCTTAGAGTATGTCATCAATGCACTATTCCATCAATGGCTTAATTGATCCTTATACTTCATTACAACATCATAACTTCAACCTTTCTCTAGATACTCTAGTTACATCTTATTGATTGCCACCTCCTTGTCAATCAACCAACTTATAGTATTTGGATCACTAAAGCAATTGTCATTCTTGCAAGTAGCAATTTTGACATCAATGACAAAACAATGATTGAAAAAATTCTTTACCAGTTCCATTACTCTTCATTCATGAGCTTTTCAATCATTTTCAACAAAAAAAAGTTGTCAATAAAATACCCAAGAGGAAACTTTATTCATATCCAAGGGATAATTTTCTTATTTGTTGGATTTAGGGTTTCAATCACAAAACTCAAACACCCACATTAATCTAGGAAAGTTGGCAGAGGATTATAAGAAATTAGATGCAACTATAAATATTCATATATCAAAGGTCTAATAGTGTTTTGTACTTGATTGGATTGGAATCATTAGCCTCCTTTTTATTAGATCAAGATACTAATTCATTTCTAATTTTTTTTCTAGGATTGGAAAATAATAATGAAGTGGGTTCCAACATTCTTGAAATTATTTTTCACATCCATTTTGTAAGAGAAATTGTAAGATATAATTTTGTTGAGCACATTGTTCAATCCAAACAAAAAAACAATAATAATGATTAAAAGTGGTTACTGTAAGACATTTAGGTTCACAACTTGTCTTATCTTCTTCTAACAAAATATTGTACAATATTTTAGACCATAAAGCTTTGCATTCAGGACTATAAGATTGATGAGAAGACTTAACACATAATAGAGTGTCCAATATATGAATTGAAACATGAGATATGGATGCACGATGATAAAAATAACTACAACTATTTTGTATACTTATTCTTGGAACCAATGTATCATAAGATTAAAAGTACTCCAATGCCTAGATTTTGTATGTCATGTAGATATTGCATTCAACCCAAAAACATGTATGACAAACAAAAGAGCAAAAAATTTAGTATTTCATTGCAAAAAAAAAGAAAAACATATTTCCTTCTTATCCTTTTATTTGTGGAGGTTTCACATTTGAGAGAAAAATATTCGAAGTGACACGTGATTTTTTCACAATTTTTAGGTTTGATATGGACAATTACTAGTATTATGATCTTATTAGTGTCATTCAAACAAGGTCTACAATGAATAGAAACTCTGTAAGAAAATTTAAAAATCAAAGTAAACCATTGCTAGGAATGTTTTAAAAAAATGGACACTTGGGATGACGTAAAAAAAGAGATGGATAAATTAGTGTCAATGAAAAAATAATTTCAATAGAAAAATTTTCATCACAATTATGGAATTACAAACAAAAACAACAATAGAGTAGGTCAAGACATCACACAAATTCTACTAAAAAAATACTTATCTATATAAAAAAATATTCCATAAGAGTTAGTTGAACAATGTAAAGATGAAAAATGGTCTCTAAGAAAAATTATATTTTTTTAGGAAATTGTAGAATATGGATTATCCAATTGAAGCATGCGATAGTAGTGATATTCAAGATAATGAGTATGAGATTTAAGTTGATATGGACCTCACAACCACTTTAAAAACTACTAAAGTCTATGCAAAATTTATTGGATTTGATGAGTCCATGAAAGAAAATATAGCAAAGTGGCAATTGTTATAGAAAAAATGGGTTTTCCATGTCATGGTGGTCTACGTCTTAAAGGAGAAGGCCCTTAGTTTCCAATAAATATTTAACTTCCATTAAGATGTAGTGGAAAACTAGTAATTATAATTGAATAATTAGACTTATCATAAAAAGTTACTACTTAGTCTCATTAACATTACATCTTCATTTATTAGAGCTTCAAATTCACCTTGTATAGACATTTAGATTCTGTAAAAACCACTAACAACACACAGTATTGGTGAATTAAGTTCCAATTCAACTATGGGAAATCTAGGGATGAAATTACTATTAGTGTTCAATCAAGTTGCACTAAAATTGGTGGGGATGGCATGGGTACTAGTAGCCATTATCCTAGACAAATGTGGCTACAACAATAAGACATCTTTAACAAAAGGCCAATAGTAGTAGACGCTATACAAAATCCCAATTATCAAGGAAATAAAAGAAAAATAAAGATTATGAAAATCATAGGTACAAAAATGCCAATGGTAAGTATAATTTCAACTATAACAATTGCCACTCTAAATATTTTGTTTGCAAATTCATAACAAACCCCTCAAAATGACCCAAAAAATCCACTTGCTAGTGATAATGCAATATAATTAGGAATGGGTTTTACAATCCTTAAATTGCATTAGCTAGAACCATATGCATAGGTGGAGGTGCTACAACACTACAATTTATTTATCACCTTTTAAAAATTCAATTCCCTCAGCAGCCCTAGAATTTTTCTAGAATGATTTCATTATTAAATTTCCATAGATAAAAATATGAATGGAGACAATAAGAAGATATTGAATAAGGATGCACTTGTTGTATCTCATGACAACAAATAGGTTATTTCCCAAATATGATAAAAAATGAAGTGATGGAGTTCATAGTTGTTATTCCCCTAACTAAAGATAATAATGCACCAAAGAGTCAAATAGATTCCTCTGAGTTTCATGTTCACACCCTAAAAATATTTTTTTACAAAGTTAAAAATGTGGAAAAAATCAATGTGTCAAAAAAGAACAACCAAATGGTCATAGCTCACTTCTCAAAGTGGAGAGGCAAAAGTAAGATGGAGAAACTAATAGGAAAGTTACATGCAAACATAGAAAATGAAAATGTAGAGGAAAGTAGTAGTTAAAAAGTGCAATGAATTATAGAAAAGGATTAAAAAGTACATCTCTACAAAAGTAATTACACAACAATGACATATGGAGATATAAATAAAGGAACTAAGGGGGAAATTGGATCAAATAAATTAAAAACTTGAGGATGAAAAAACCACTTTAAAAAAAATTACAAAAAAGCATGGAATCTTTTGCATGGGCACAATAATTTGAAGAACCAATTAGGGAATGAAAGTATAAAAGAAAAATAATGGTAAGAGAAAGAAGTTGAAATAAGAATAAATAGTGAAAAAAATTTGTCAAAGTTGAGACAAAAGATATAGAAGTCAGATAGTTACTACAACATTTGGGGTCAAATTATGACAACAATTTGCAAAAACAATGTAATTTGTGGTTATTTTTATGTTTTTTTTTTTGCAATTGTCCATGACACTATTGCAATACTAACATTTGTGTTGTAATTACAATGCCCTCTCAAGCATAAAAAAAGAAAAATGACAATCATTTTCCATTTGTTTTGATTTTGGAGAGAGCTATGTGCAAAAGAGGTGAAGAGCTCTGAATGTTGTCATGGCCCTTGTAATTGGTTCATTTGGTTGTTGTGCCCTCGTGATCTATGTATTTCATTATCATGCCCTTGTTCCATGATTTCATTGTTATGTTGTGTCCTTGCTCTACAATTTCATTTTCGTGCTATGCCCTTATGATCTACGTGCCCTTGCTCTGGAATTTTCTTCAAGTCTGAGAAGGGTTACATATGTAAATATTTTTTTCTTTTCCTTGTAAACATGTATGTCTTTATATTTCCTTCTAAACATGTATCTCTTTATATATTTAGAGAGATCTTTTTCAAGGTGCTTATTACATATATGATCCAACTGGATACATATTCTAGAATCCAAATAATAAAACAATAAAACTCACTCAATTTGTGCTAAGTGGCTTACCTACAGATCCTGAAAAAAGATAATGCAAACCACGAAAAATGGGTCGAGTTTGCAATAAATTTTACAAAAATATATCATAGCAAATATTTTTAGAAAGAAACAAGCCATAACCAGTTAAATGGGTCTAGTTGCTAATTAGCTAGGTTTATATATATATGTATATTTAACTATGTTATGGATTCTACATGGGAATGAGCCTTATGATTATGCATATGTGCTTGGTGCATTTCATTGTCATGCTCTTTCTCTATGATTTGGTTGCCATGCCCTTGTGATCTCTGTGTTTCATTGTCGTACCCTTGCTCTATGATTTTGTTTCCATGTCTTGCCCTTGCTCTATGATTTCATTTCTATATTGTGCCCTTGTTCTGTGGTTTCATTGCCATGACCTAGCTCTACAATTTTCTTCAAGGGTATGTAAATGTTGGTTTTTTTTCCTTCTAAACAAGTATCTATTTATATCTCCTTTTGAACATGTATATTTAGATATCTCTTTTAAAGTGCTTACTACATCTTAGCTACATAATAAAAAAATTAATGTAGCTACATACATATTCTAGAATCCAAATAAATAAATCACTCAACCAGTGCTAAGTGACTTACCTCAAGATCCTCCACAATAATAATTCACACTAGGAAAAATGACAGAGTCGAAAAGAAATTTTACAAAAACATATCATAGCAGACATTTTTAGAGAGAAACTATCTATAACCAGTTAAATGGATCTAGTTGCCAATTAGCTAGGTTGATTACAAAATCTTATAGAACTATCATTATATTGGGTACATTAAAATGAACAATCAACTATTCCTAGCTAGTAGGATCAAATATAGTTTTCCAAGGTGATAAAATTGCATATGAAAGGAATTGAAGAATAAATTTAGTGAAGAGTTGAGTGTAAGGAGCTAAAGAAGCAAGTTTTTCTTTTGTGTAAATGCCATAATCATAAGGCTCATTCCCTTGCAGAATTCTCTGCCATAATGACATTATCTCTAAAGCATGCAAAAGATGTTCAAGTGGTTCCCAAGCTTGAAACACTCTTATAAACATTTGATACTTGGGATCATCAGAGGGAGACTGTGCTAATAATTGAAACACTTTTATAAGAATTTGATATTTGGACTATAAATTATGAAAGACACTTGCAAGTGATTCCAATATCCTAGTACCTATCACAACACTTTCTTGGATTCTATCCAATGGCTCCTATAATATCCTATATTTTGTCTAGTTGTTGTTTCTTTTGTGTAGTCTCTTTCTAAAGCCACTTCTTCTCATTCTCTTTCTAAAGTGGTTCCTTCTCCTTCACTCTCATGCCTTAAATTTTAACTATCAAACTTCTGAATATCTACCTCTACCTTATCTAAAATCAACTTCATAGTGTGTTGTAACTCTAGCATAGGTGTTTGATCATCGATAGCTTTCATTTCAGCATTCAAGTTTACAAGATTGGTCACCACCCTCACTTGTGGACCTCTCATGTCAATCACTTTTTGTACTATTTCAACACCACATTCTTGCTTCTCAGGTAATAGTTCTTCAAATGCATTTTATTGTAAAATATTAATTGTGTTGAACAATTGTAAACTCTTATAAAGTGCATTTTTGTTTTCATTAATTTTTGTATATGTATGTATGTGTGTATGTATATATATATGTATTTATGTACATATATATGGATTATAGATTATGGGTTATAAACAAAAAAGAAAAGAAAACATGACATTAATCATTCCCCATTTGATTTTATTGATTGTGGAGAGCTATGTGCAAAAGAGGGTGGAAAGCTCTAAATGTGGGTGGAGAGCTTTGAATGTTGGTGGAGATTAGTGGAGATCTAAGATTTTGTTGTTATTCCCTCGTGATTTTGTTGTTCTACAATTTTCTTCAAGGGGAGAAGAGGTACCTATGTAAATGTTATTTTTTCTTCTTCTAAAAATGTATCTCTTGTTCATATATAATAGCTTTTTTTAGATTCAATGATAACTAATTGATGATTATATGCATATATGCATGTATGTATGTAAATCAATTCACTATGTGAACTTCTTTACATGCATACATACACACTTGCATAGTACTTGTGCTAAATTAAATTAATCATTCATGTCTTAAATTCACACAAGCTATTCTCCTTGCATTTAATCAAATTTATTCATACCAAACCAAGTATGCATAAATCAGTAGTTACAAATTATATTATCTCTTGGTGATTGAGTAAATATCTCATACATAATATCATCTAGGTAATGATCGGATGCATTCACATTAAGTCATAATAGGATTGAGAAGATGATCCATTTATGTTACTTCATACTTGTTTTATTGAAAAAATTGTTTAACATAATTAGTAATACTAGAATTATACAACTATAACTAGTACTCTTGTTTATTTTATTTAATCATATACATTTAAGACTATTATTTTTCTTAAAATTAGATAGTATCTTTGTTATTACCAAAACTCAAATATAGATCTCTGATAGTTATCCTTTTTAATTTCAAGATCTTCATATATAACGTGAAGAGTTTTGACTATTGGATAGTGGAATAGCCACAATGTGGAGCTACATATCTCATGGCTTTTTCCACCAACTAATTATACTTTTATAATATTTTTGTCCTTCAAAACTATTATAGGTGAATTTTCTTTTGATTTCTATATATTTAATAATTTTTCGCTTGTCATTTGAGGTAATTTTATATTATGAGATAGAGACATCTATCATAGGAATGGACATGCCAATTTTGATCATCTCTCTTTCAAAGTTGATTCCCATATCAAATTAATGAATCTACTTGCAACTAACACCCTGATTTTCTTGCAACTTGACCAATCAACCATTCGCACAAATGAATCATCCCATATCCATAAACAATATGTAATCTTTTGTAAGTCTCTCTCCTCTAAACACCCAATACATGGAGCCATTATCATCATGAGTAGACTCACTCTCCTTAGACAAATTCAATCAAAATTATTCATACCAAACTAAGTATGCATAAACCTATACTTCCAAATTATATTCTCTCTTGGTGATTGAGTAAAGATCAAATATAATTTTCCAAGGTGATAAAATTGCATATGTAGATGTACGTATGTATGTATCTATGTATATGTATATGTATATATATATATATGTATTTATGTCTCTTTGTATCTTATTGTCATGCCCTTGTGACCTATGTATATGTATGTTTGTATGTATGTATATACATATGCATATTTATATATGTTTCTATATACATACATGCACATATGTGTGTATTTATGTATATATATACATAAATATACATAAAGAGAAGCTTCTTTAATCACCTATTGGAGGAAATATAAAGAGATACATGTTTAGAAGAAAAAGAAAAGAACATTTACATAGGTACCTCTTCTCCCCTTGAAGAAAATTGCAGAGCAAACACTACTACATTTAGGCCTGAACACCACAGTCACAAATTGTTATCACAATTTGACCCCAAATATTGTAGTGCTACAAAGGGCACAAAGATCACAATGGCATGACATGACAACAAAATCATAGAGCAAGGGCATGAAGATCACAATGGCATGGAAACAAAATGCAATGATCACAAGGGCATGACAATGAAATTCTAGATCTTCACTAATCTTCACTAAGGGCACAACAATGAAATGTAGAGATCATAAGGACACAACAAAAAAATGTAGTGATCACAAGGGCATGACAATGAAATATCCACTAATGTTTAAAGCTCTTGACCCTTGTTTGGAGCTCTCCACCCTCTTTCGCATGTAGCTCTCCACAATAAAAACAAATGGGGAATGATTTATGTCTTTTTTTTTTGTTTCCTTTATATCTAAAATCAACTTCACATTGTGTTGTAACTCTACCATAGGAATTTGATCCTTGATAGCTTTCATTTCAGCATTTTAGCATTCAAGTTTTTAAGTTTCCTCTTCATTATATAGTCATTTCCACCCTAAAAACCACTTTGTTACTCCATTAAAATAAAGACTTGAACAAAGCTAATAATTAAACAAAGCCCATATTCTAGAATCCAAATAATAAAATAATAAAACTCACCCAACTTGTGCTAAATAACTTAGCTCAAGATTCTGCAAAAAAAAATGCAAAACAAGAAAAAATGATGCAGGAGCATCTTGGGTTCGCTTGCAATCCTGCATGTTTGAGAGGGATTTTGGTTAAAGGTTATGGAGCTTGGTGAATACTAGTGCTAGACATACACTAGGAGCTCACCATGTTCTTGGGAGCTCAGCATGGTCTAGGGAGCTTAGCATGGTCTATGGAGCTCGGTATGGTCTAGAGAGCTTGGCATGGTCTATGGAGCTCGACATGGTCTATGGAACTCAGCATGGTCGAGGGAACTCAGCATGGTCTATGGAGCTTGGAATGGTTTGGAAGCTTGGCATGGTCTTTGGTTGCTCGGCATAGTCTTTGGAACTCACATGGTCTATGGAGCTCGACATGGTCTTTGGTTGCTCATCATGGTTTAGGAATTTGGTGTCTATTTTAGGCTATATAACTAATTTATCACAATTATTTAAAGGATAAAAATTTTAGAGATTGAAGAGGGCCTAGATTTTTACCTACAGTTCAAATATTGAGTTCTAATTCATTTGGAGCTAGGAGATATCACAATTTTACTAAGACATCAAATTTGGGAATTTAATTGTTGTAGGAGGCCGACTTGTAACATTTAATTTATGTAATGTATTTAATTTGTGTTCTAGGCTGACTTGTGGCTTAGATTGGTATAAGTAAGGGTTGGGGGGGGGAGTCTTTAGGCATTAATCATCCATGGTGGAGAAAAGGAGGAGCTTGGGAGAGTGAATTTTGAGAAGGGCTAGTAGCTGCGGCTTGGAAAACAAGGAGAATGCTTGGTGGGCTTGTGAGCTCAAGTTGAGCTCTTCCTTGGAGGTTTCTACCAGAGTGTGGATCTAAACTAGCTAGGCATTGGGTTTGGATCTTGAGGGATCTTGTAGAACTATTCCTTACTTTATATCTGGCCATAATCGGGAAGGCCTTACAGCTGGGCACATTGCATGCAATTAGTTATATTTTATGAATATATTATTATGATTTGGTATCAAATCTTGCATTGTTGCTTCTTGTTGTTGTGTTTCCACTACATAGTTATATAGTTGGAGGCTAGGGCATCTCCTTTTGGGACTCCCTTACCTTGCACTATGTTAGGTGGTATCAGAGAAAAGGTTGTTACTAAGTGTGTGGACAGATTGCCGAAGTTGAGGCATTTTGCACCAGGACTTGGGTTGAATAGGTAGATTCTATTCTTGGATTTTTTGGTTAGGGTTTGCTAAAATTTTGGAAGATGCCTCCCAAAATATTGGACCCTAGGGAAATTTCTAATCTTACTGATGTTGTAGAAGAACTGATTTCAGAGAAGGTTAAAGTAGATATCAGACCTGAGTTTGAGAATGTTAGAGCAAAGATAGCATCAATGAAGAGTGACATGATTGTTGAAATTGTGAGTACTTTAGGTGGTGTACCTAGGCATGTGGGTATTGAAGGTAGTTATGAGGAAGTTTTTGAATACTTTGAAGTTACTAGATCTAGTGGTGAGGATAGATCTGATCATGTGGAGAGACCTATTGGAATTAGGGTTGGTCAATTTTCTCAGCCTAGATCTCAGTTGAAGCTAAAGCATAAGATGGAGGTTTCTAATTTTTTAGGAACTTTGAATCCTAAAGACTTGATTGATTAGATTGGTGAACTGGAAGACTACTTTAAGCTTGAAGATATTGGAGATCCACTCAAAGTAACATTGGCACAGACTAAGCTGAAGGGACATGCTGCTCTTTGGTGGAAAGAACTACAAAGAGATAGAGACGAGGAAGGTGAAATGAAGATCACTAGATAGAAATTGATGGTGACTAAGTTGAAGGATAAGTTCATTCTTTCTAATTATCAACTTGAACTATTTAAGAGGTTGCAAAATTTGAAGCAGAAGGATATGATTGTGAAAGATTATACAAAAGAATTCTACAAGTTGACTATTCGATCATGGCATTGAGAATTGTCAAAAGAGAAGGTAGCATGATATATTAATGGTTTGAGATTCAATATTCAAGATGAGGTTGGTATGTTGAATATTTCTTCAGTTAAGGATGCTTATCAATATGCTTTGAGAGTAGAGGAGAAATGGAAGAATCAAGGTAGTTCTTGACGAAAGGAGAAGCAGGATAGTTCAACACAAGCTAAACCAAAAGAAGAAGGTGAACCAAAACCTATAGAACCAAGGAGAAGGATAGGTGGAGGTGGGTTCAGAGGTAATTATTTTAAGTGTGGTCAAGAGGGGCATAGATCATTTAAATGTCCAATTGTTAGGACAGCTACTATTGTGAATGAGGTTGAAGTCCAAGAGAGTCAGCTTGAGCAAGGAGAGAGTTTTTTGGCCCAACGAGTATTGGTTGGTGAGAGGAGATTGGATTCTTGTGAGAGGACTAGTTTTTTCAAAACTCATTATAAGTCTAGTGGTAAAGTCTACAAAGTGATTGTGAATGGTGATAGTACTGATAACCTTGTTGCTGAAGAGATGGTTCAAAAATTTGGTTTGAAGAGAATGAGACATCCTTATCCTTATAGGATTGGTTGGTTACAAGGTGAGCATGCCTTGTTGATTTCTAGATTGGACAGTATAAGGATCAAGTGTTGTGTGATATTGTGGATATGAACAGTTGTCATGTGTTGCTTGGTAGACCTTGGCAGTATGATTGCAGGGCTATGCATGATTGTGTTAGGAATGTGTTTACAATTGAGAAAGGTGGTAGGAAGTTTAGCCTAATTCCTTTACAGAATGAAGAGCTTGGTAGGAGAAACCTAAGTATTGGTGGTTGAGCTAAGTTGGCAAATTCTGAGAAAGTTGGAGATCAGTATGAAAATTAGACCTATGGAACACCTGTGGTGGATGTGAAGAAGAAAAATAAGGGAAAGAATGTACAAGTTGAAGACTCAGAGGATAAGTATGTGAAGAACCAGTTTTGGATTTATGTGTTGAATTCTAGAAGATATTCTTCCAGTTACTAGAACATCTTTTCGAACTTGGGGTGTCTGATGCAGGAGCATCTTGGGTTTTTTTGCAATCTTGCATGTTTGAGAGGGATTTTGGTTAAAGGTTATGGAGCTTGGTGAATACTGGTGCTCGACATACATTGGGAGCTCGGCATGGTCTTGGGAGCTTGACATGGTCTATGGAGCTCAGCATGGTTTGGGAGCTCAGCATGGCCTTGGGAGCTCAGCATGGTCTATGGAGTTCGGCATGGTCTAGGGAGCTTGGCATGGTCTATAGAGCTTGGCATGGTCTAGGGAGCTCAGCATGGTCTATGGAGCTTGACATGGTCTTGGGAGCTTGGCATGGTCTATGGAACTCAACATGGTCTAGGGAACTTGGCATGGTCTATGGAGCTTGGCATGCTTTGTAAGCTCAGCATGGTCTTTGGTTGCTCAGCATGGTCTTTGGAACTCAGCATGGTCTATGGAGCTCGACATTGTCTTTGGTTGCTCGGCATGGTCTAGGAATTTGGTATCTATTTTAGGTTGTCTAAATAATTTTTCAAAATGTGTTAAAGGATGAAAATTTTAGAGATTGAAGAGGTCCTAGATTTTTACCTATAATTTGAAGGTTGAGTTCTAATTCATTTGGAGCTAGGAGATACCACAATTTTACTAAGACATCAATTTTGGGAATTTAATTATTGTAGGAGGCCAACATGTGACATTTAATTTATGTAATTATATTTAATTTTTGTTCTAGGCTGACTTATGGCTTAGATTGGTATAAGTAGGGGTTTGGGGGGAGTCTTTAGGCATTAATCATCCATGGTGGAGAAAAGGAGGAGCTTGGGAGAGTGAATTTTGAGAAGGGCTAGTAGTTGTGGCTTGAAAAATAAGGAGAATGCTTGGTGGGCTTGCGAGCTCAAGTTGAGATCTTCCTTGGAGGTTTCTACTAGAGTGTGGATCTAGACTAGCTAGGGTTTGTTTTTGGATCTTGAGGGATCTTGTAGAACTATTACTTACTTTGTATCTGGTTGTAACTGGGAAGGCCTTACAACCTGGCACATTACATGTAATTAGTTATATTTTATGAATATATTATTATGATTTGGTATTAGATCTTGTATTGTTGCTTCTTGTTGTTGTATTTCCACCACATAGTTATATAGTTGGGGGCTAGCATCTCCTTTGGGGACTCCCCTACCTTGCACTACATCAAAAATGGGCAAGAAATTTTAGAAAAACATATCATAGTAGATATTTTTAGAAAGAAACAAGCCATAACATAGTTAAATTGGTCTAGTTTTTTATTATTTGGGTTGATTACAAATTCCTATAGAAGTGTCATCATATTAGGTACAATAAAACAAATAATCAGTTGTTCCCAACTAGCAAGATCAAATACAATTTTCCAAGGTGATAAAATTGCATATGCATCACTTGAATATTGTTAATGAATGTTAAATGATGAACTAATGTTAGATTTTAGCTTTGGGCATTATGAGATTATTTTATGGATGCTCATGAGTTTTTTTTACTTCATGTGATAATGACTATATTTTATATTTTATTAATGAATGAATGTGAGATCCATCTCTTCTTAGGAACTCTTTCTAGGTTGTTGTACTAGTTCTTAAGCCCAAAATAGATAAATCATGATTTGAAATGAAAAATTGGGTTCTTAACGTAAAGAATGAGCACACCAACTGAAAGACCTTGTGTAATGAAGGATATATGATTTTTTGCATATTTCACCACATAGCAGTGCATTGCAGGTTCACATACATTCTCAAGTAGACATTTGTGAGCACTAGGTGTGTCAAGGCTCCATGCAAAAACATGTAGAAGAAAAAAATGTCATAATAAATATTTTTGATGATGTGTTTTCCAAGACCATACACAAGTTCCTCAAGGTGACTTCACATTATTAAATTTTAATGTTTGCTAACACCGTTATTCTTCCTCCATATCTTGCACAAATAAAAAATGTCACCTCCAACATTGCAACCATATCATAAATGGGAACATCACATTCCAAAGCTATAACCTAGTTAAATTGGTCTAGTTTCTAATTAGATGGGTTGATTACAAATTCTTGTAGAACTGCCATCAGATTAGGTACAATAAAAAAAACAATCTATTGTTCCCAGCTAGCAGGATCAAATACAATTTTCTAAGATGATAAAATTGCATATGCAGATGCATCACTTGAATGCCAAGCATGAAGTGCATTCCCCAATTTATAATGAATGGTTGGATATAAAGGCTCCATACTCTGGCCCAACAATGAAAGTCAAGGATGTAACCATGCATGTATTGGTACACTCTCCCTAAGAGGATCCCAAGTATCTATTGTTGTTGTTAATTTGGTCTAGTTGCTGATTAGCTTTCTTGATTACAAATTCCTATAGAACTATCATCATATTAGGTACAATAAAATGAACAATCAGTTGTTCCCAGCTAGCAAGATCAAATACAATTTTCCAAGGTGATAAAATTGTATATGCAGATGCATCAATTGAATGTCAGGCATGAAGCCCATCCTCCAATTTATAATGAATGGTTGGATATAAAGGCTCCATGCATTGGCCCAAAAATGGAAGCCAAGGATGTAACCATGCATGTATTGGAATGCTCTCCCTACAAGGATCCCAAGTATCTATTGTTGTTGTTAATTTGGTCTAGTTGTTGATTAGATGGATTGATCACAAATTCCTATAGAACTATCATAAAATTAGGTACAATAAAACAAATAATTTGTTTTTCCCAGCTAGTAGGATCAAATAAAGTTTTCCAAGGTGATAAAATTGCGTATGCAAATGCATCACATGAATGCCAAGCATGAAGTGCATTCCCCAATTTATAATGAATGGTTGGATATAAAGGCTCTATATGTTGGCCCAACAATGGAAGCCAAGGATGTAACCATGCATTTATTGACATGTTCTCCCTACGAGGATCCCAAGTATCTACTATCGTTGTTAATTTGGGCATCACTATATGATCCAGAATGTAATGAAGTACTGAATCCGGTAGTAACTTCTCCCATTATCCAAAAAATGTAACATAGGTTCAAGTTCCCTTGGATCCTAGGAGTTTGTAGCAGCTATTCTCACTACTAGAAGAATAACTTTAGTTAAGAGTTGAAGAAGCAAGTTCTACTTTGGTGTACTCAAATTCCATAATGACAAGGCTCATTCCCTTACAGAAGCCATAACCCAATTAAATGGATCTATTTGTTGATTACCTAGGTTGATTACAAATTCTTATGGAATTAACATTAGATTAGGTACAATAAAAGGAACAATCAACATTATTTTTGTTCAGGATCTTGAGCTAAGTCACTTAGCATGAGTTGAGTGAGTTTTATTGTTGTATTATTTGGATTCTAGAATATGTATGTAGCTAGATCATTTTTTTTTTGTTCTAAGATGTAATAAGAACCTTAAACAAGATCTCTCTATATACATACATACGTACATACATACATACATGCATATGTATGTATGTATGTATGTATGTATGTATCATGTGGAGATCTAGGATTTTATTGTCATACCCTTGTAATCACTGCATTACGTTGCCATGCCCTTGTGATCTCTACATGTCATTATCATACCCTTCTAATCTCTGCATCTCACTCATTTTATTGTACCTAATATGATGACAATTCTATAGGAATTTGTTGTCATACCCTTGTGATTTTTGCATCCCAAGTATCTATTGCTACTATTAATTTGGGCATTACTAAATGATCCAAAATGTAATGAAGTACTAAATCTAGAAGTGACTTCTCCCATGTCTCCAAAAAATGTAACATATGTTCAAGGTCCCTTAGCTCCCAGGAATTTTTAGCAGCTATTCTCACTATTGGAAGAATAACTTCAGTGCAGAGTTGAGTGTAAGGAGTTGAAGAAGCAAGTTCTTCTTCTGTGTAAATACCATAATCATGAGGCTCATTCCCTTGTAGAATCCATAACCTAGTTAAATATACGTATATATCAACCCAAATAATCAGTAACTAGACCCATTTAACTGGGTTATGGCTTGTTTCTTTCTAAAAATATCTGCTATGATATGTTTTTGTAAAATTTCTTTCAAACTCTACCCATTTTTCCTAGTCTACATTATTTGTGTGGAGGATCTTGAGTTAAGTCACTTGGCACCTTAAAAAACATCTCTCTGTATATACATACATGTATGTATGTATGTATGTATGAATGTATGTATATGCTCTTGTGATCTCTGTATATGTATGTATGTATATATACATATGTATATGTATATATGTGTATATGTATGTGTATGTATGTATATAAACAGAGAGATCTTGGCACAACTAAATAATAATAAGAAACTCAATAGGTAGCATGGCCACAGATGTGATGACAATGCCTATTGGTAAGTAGATTCCTCTTTTTCTCTCTCATTTTTCATGTGTTTATTTCACTTGAACTATTATTTCTTAAGGGGCATTTTCTAATGTTGGATTCATTTTATGTAGGAGGCAATGAGAACATTCCTAGATGTACTTGTGTGATGAATTTCTCATGAGCAATGAAGATGGACTTCCCCTAAGAGTAGCAAGAGAGGCAATGAGGACATTCCAGTTACTTTAAAGATTGATCCTTTTGGAAATATTTTAGATGTTAATGGGAAATTTAGATGGTTGAAGGAGGGGGGGGGAATGAGCTTCCACCTTAACGTGGTTGGCCCTAATTAGTAGAGAATATTAAACTATTCTCAAAACCAAGTGAAGTTCAACAATAACCTATGATTGTATGACAACTAATTGTATGAATTTATTGGTTTTAGGCAATGTAGAAGGATGCCATAGTTCAATATGCAATGTCAATTCATATACATATGACATTAGGTGGAGCTAAAAAATACAATAGGTTTTCATTTTTGTTAGAGGTCTTTAATTAGGTATTTTAAGTTATAGACCATCACGATCATTGTTTATGACAATGACCTATAATTTTAAAAACTTAATAGACCTATTAAATAAATGTAATTGTGTTGTGTTTTATCAACTCCACATGTTGTCCATGCATTTGAACACAGTTGCGTGTGAATTCTCAATTTAGAGTGGAAACATCTTATTTTGGATGTGATGAAATAATGACATGCACCAAAAGATGGGAAAATGATGTCACTTTTGCAGGTCTGGAACCTTTTTTTGAACGTTAAACAATGATCTTTTTAAAAGATTTTAGATGTTAATGAGGAATTTAGATGTTGGGGGGGCAAATGAGCTTCCATCTTCATGTGGTTGGCCCTGATTAGTAGAGAATATTAAACTATTCCTAAAACCAAGTGAAGCTCAATATCAACCTATGATTGCATCATAGCTATTCAACATTTTTTGTCAATTTTTTCATCAATACAACACGCCATCACAATTGTGACCACTAGTCATCAATCTCACCACATTCCTACCACATGCCTATCCTAATTATGATAGATGGTTCTAATAGCTTGTTGTGGGGCCAATAGTATTTCTATTGCATAGACATCACTATTGTGATAGTGTTGTCGATAGATTTCTATCACAATTTTTACGATGAAAATAAATAATTTTCTAGAATATTAGCCCAATTTACAACACTTGTGGCCATCTCAATTGTGATGGTAACCCTTTCCATTGTAACTTACAACAAAAAAAGTTTATGCCCATCTGACGGTAGCCAATTTTGACTGATGTGGGTTGGGCAACGGGTTTATTAAGGACATAATTTATCAAGCATTATGAATCAAATAAGACATTGACAACTTTGAATGTAATATTGGATGGTAGTAGTTTTAAGTCAATATCCTAAATATGGATTAATGACAAAGTTGTAGATGGCTCACCATACTCCGAAACAAAAGTGGAAATGTAGAGAGGAGCACCCTACAAAAATTGGCACACATATCCCATTAATCATAACATGTAAAATTTATTTCAAGGTATTTTACTAAAATGTTACTTTTTGCATTTAATTTCTAATGGCTTATATTTATTTTTAACTCTCTTGTTTGAATTGGAGAAATGTAGAAATTGCTAATTTTCTAATCTGGCCTATGATGCTTCTAGATACATTTACGATTCTAAAATTACACTGAGGTTGTGATACTAATTTTGATGTTGAGTCTTGACTCTTCACATCTTGTAAATTGACCTAAAGTAGTTGTTTCTCTCTTGTTCTTGTAAAAGGCAATTCATGGTCACTTTTTAAGTGCTCTAAAATTTTGTGGACTTTTACATAAAGAATCACATAAAACTATGTATTGATGGATTGTATCATATGTCTAAATAAATTAATGAAAATCTCTATGAATTTTATTAGATAAATTTATATATTTTGAAAGGATTAATGAAAATATTTTTAAAAAAACATCAATATACCAATAAGCATATTATGCTCCTTTATTTTTCTATTTTCTATTTGAATATAGAAAATTTAAAATAAATGTTAATTGCCTAAAAAATGTTGACAAAGACATCAAATATCATCATGATATCAACCGACTTCAAGCAAAATAATATGTTTTGGTACTATGAATGATGAGATATAATTAAATAATTAATAAATACCTAGGAACTACTAGTGCTAAATTTCTTAAAAGTGTCATTCCTCCTCAACAAATTTAGAGCTTCCTTCATTCTTGTATGTGTTTTCTTCACTCTGAGTCTGCATATCTCTATTGAACTGCATATCAATGCTACTAAGATCAGTTGTCCCACTAACACTTTGGTTTGAATTATTTCCCAAACCTCTTCTTTCCCATCTATACCACCAATTTTTTAGTTCCCTATCATAAGGAAAAGAGTGGATATCATACCTAGATGTATAGAGCCTCAAACAATTTTCAAAACTATTGTCTAGTTTGTTTCTTATCTTTGACTTTAGAAACCCCAAAACCCTAAATATTCTCTCATACTCCACTAAATCTAATATCACATTAAGCCATAAATTATTAAGCTTTAAAAATTTTGATATTGAATCACACAACACTTTTCTCTGAGTTGGATTTTTCCTAGGCCTATTTACTGATCCCTCTTCATGGGGTCTCTTGATAATTTTATATTGTTCTAGTAGGTGCAAACTAGATCAATTTCTCTCTAAGAAGAGTTTCATTTTAAATTTTATTTATAGTTACTTCCTTTAATATTTTATATTTACAAAATTTCTTTATCAAATTCAGTAGATTATCTCAAAAATCAACCAGATTGTTGAGACTTCAATATTGAGGAAACACAATGATACATGGGTTCAAGTAATTTCTCAAGAGGGAATCTGAATCTAATCTGCAAGGAAAGCTTATAGGAATTTTTCTTCACATAATTACTTATAGACTCAATTATCTTCATAAACTCATCCCTTATTACTCTTGATAGTCACTTCTTTGGGTGCTTTCCTAGTTCCTCAAGCTCAACGCTAACAAAGTAGTGCATTGGCATCGTAATTTCACATACACTAACACATAACTCCCTATTTTTACAAAATTATTAAAAGTTATTAGGATTATTCAAATCTATGACTATCTACCACTTGGAAAAAAACTTGTTTCATAATTTGGTTGGGATTGATAAAGATTATCAAGGATCATGCATGTCATTTTTGAAAGGAAGTCAAGTGTAAAATATCACATCTCAATGTTAAATCTAATAGGAGAGATGATGTTGTGTTTTTTTATGAACCCTTAAGCTATTAAAATCTAGATAAATACATACAAAAATTAGATTTAAAAAAAAAACCTCACAACACAAAAATTACATGGTAAAACTCGTTCAGGAAAAAATTGAAGACTCCAAAGCTAGACCCAATTGTATTAACAAATAAAAACCAATTAAAATATAATTCCAAGAACCAATGCTCTCTAAGAGTAATCATATATGATATCTAGAATTTTTTTGGAAACATAGCAGTGCTCTTCAAATACTTTTGTCTCTCTCTCAATTCTCTTTAGCAATGCATTGTATTTATAGAGTTTTCATGCAAAATGAACCAATTTATAAAGCATCAAAATTCAATGTATTAAAAACTTATTTTAGAAACTTACTCTATTTAAAAATATTTGATAAAAAATAAATCCAAGAGAACACTACTACATTTGGGCCTGAATTGTGATGGCCACCCATTACCCAAGCAAAAGTACCACAAATTGGCTCTTATCGGATAGATGTCAAACTTTTGCTGTCATAAATTATGATGGCAAGGGCATCCATCACAATTGAAATGGATAAAGATGTCGTAACTTGGAAGAAGGAAAGAGAAAGAGTTCATCTCCATGTCATTGCAATTGCAACAGTCAACTGTCGCAAATACAATAGCTTAGGCTTTTAGTCTTTTGTCCCAATTGTGATGGTTGTATGACAATGGTGTTGTGGGAGTGATGACTATCAGTTAGAACTATCCATCACAATTGCGAGTGTCTAAGTGATGACTATCTATCGAGACAAGCCATCACAATTGTGACAAAATGTTGAATTATTAAATAAAAATTAGTGACAAACATTGAATAAGTATTCCCAAATTCCCCACAAGTACATCACAAAGAGGCTTAAAGTCATCTATGATGCTTGATGGAAGGAAGAGAAGGAGATGTTCTTGGATGCAACATGTTTCTTTATTGGAGAAAGAAGAAGTGCACAAAGATGTCTTGTTGAGGAGGATGAAGATGGTCAAATAAGAATGTGGGATCACTTGAGGGACCATGGGGAGGGACATTGCAAATGGATAGCTTACATACCACCTTTGGTCTCCAAAGAAAGTTATCAAGGTGAAGTCAATGCCTTCTTGTATGGATTTATTATTCATGTCATGGTTTTACATTTGGTATCAAGATATTCCTTCTCAATAGGTGAAGTCGGTGCCTTCTTTTTATGGCTTTAATAATCATGGACAGGGCACCCAACTTCTCCAATTATAATAAGCTCTAAAATATTTCTTATGTTTACTTTGACAATTAAGGAAGCAATCCGAGTCCAAGGAATAACAATAGATTAATATGATTAGTTGTCATGCAATCATAGGTTAATGTTGAGCTTCACTTGGTTTTGAGAATAGTTTAATAATATATACTAATCAGGACCAACCATGTGAAGGTGGAAGCTCATTTGGCCACATTGCCCCTAACATCTAAATTCCCCATTAACATCTAAAAATTAGTCATTCATTAAAAAAATTCATTCATTCTATTAATAAATTTCCATTCATATCATACCATTGATTTGATAAACTTGTGAATGTCATTTTGAATCGAGAATGCAAGTGCAGCTATGTTCTATATGCATGGACAATAGGCAGAGATGAAAAAACCCACCACATGTACATTTATTTACTTGGTCTATGCAAACCTCTAAAAAAATGCAAACCTATTGGGCTTTTCTAGCTCCACCTGATCTCATGTACATATGAATTGAGATTGCATATTGAACTATGGCATCCTTTTGTATTGCTTGAAACCAAGAGATGCACACTATTAGTTGTCATGCAATCATAGGATAATGTTGAGCTTCACTTGGTTTCAAGAATAGTTTAATATTCTCTACTAATCAGGGCCAACCATGTGAAGGTGGAAGCTCATTTGGCCCCACTCACCTTCCCACCCCCCACCCCACAACAACTAAATTCCCCATTAGCATCTAAAATGAATTTATTCCATCAATAAATTCCTTGTTAACATCATGCCATTAATTTGATAAACTTTTGAATATCACTCTGAATTGAGAATGCACACACAATTTCATTCTATATGCATGGACAATAGGTGGAGCTGGAAAAACCCACCATGTTTACACTTATTTAATAGGTTTATGCAAATCTCTAATAAAAATGCAAACATGTTGAGTTTTTTCAGCTCCACTTGATGTCATATGCATATGAATTGAGATTTCATATTGAACTATGTCATCCTTCTGAATTTCTTGAAACCAAGAGTTTCACACAGTTAGTTGCCATGCAATCATATGTTAATGTTGAGCTCCACTTGGTTTCAAGAATAGTTTAATATTATCTACTAATCAGAGCTAACCATGTGAAGGTGGAAGCTCATTTCCCCCCCCCCCCCCCCAACATCTAAATTCCCTATTAACATCTAAAATCTTTAAGAAAGGATCAATATTTAAAGAACCTAGAATGTCCTCATTGCCTTCTACTACTCTCAGGGGAAGTCCATCTTCATTGTTCATGAGAAATTCATCACAATTCTTTAGTGATTCTCATACATCTAACACTAGTACATCCAAGAATGTCCTCATTGTGTCCTGCATAAAATGAATCCAATATTACAAAATGCCCCCTAAGAAATAATAGTTCAAGTAAAATAAATTATGAAAAATGAGTCAGAAAAAGAGGAATCTACTTAGCAATTGGCATTTCCATCACATCAATGGCCATGCTACATGTTGAGTTATTTTCATTGTTTTTCTATTGTGCAAAGATCTCTCTAATTATATGAATACATACATAGACATGCATATGTGTGTGTATGTATGTACACACACACATGTTTTATATATACATACATGCATACATCCATATAGAAAGATCATAAGGGCATGACAATGAGATGCATAGATCACAAGGGCATATATATGTATATATATATATATATATATATACATATATATATATATATACATATATACATATATATATATATATATATACATATATATATATATGTATACATATATATATATATGTATATATATGTATATATGTATATATATATATATGTATATATATATATATATACATACATACATATACAGATATATGCATACATACATAGATTTATATTTATATACATATACATACATACATATATACAAAGAGATCTTTTTTAACATGCTAAGTGACTTACCTCAAAATCCCATACACAAATAATGCAGGCTACGAAAAATGGGCAGAGTTCGCAAGAAATTTTATAAAAACATATCATAGCAGATATTTTTAGAAAGAGACAAGCCATAACCCAGTTAAATGGGTCTAGTTGTTGATTAGTTGGGTTGATTACAAATTCCTATAGAACTATCATCAAATTAGGTACAATAAAATGAACAATCAATTCTTCCTAGCTAGTAGGATCAAAATCAGTTGATCCAACAACACACATATTCTAGAATCTACTTACTAATAGGTGTTTCCATAGCATATATGGCCATGATATGTGTTGACTGAGTTTTTTTTTTTTTTTTGTCAAGATCTCTCTATTCATATGCATACATATATACATGGACACCCACATATGTGTGTGTGTGTGTGTGTGTGTGTGTGTGTGTGTGTGTGTGTGTGTGCATATATACACATACATATACATATATATGTATATACATACATACATATACAGAGATTACAAGGGCATGACAACAAGATGCAAAGATCACAAGGGCACGACAACAAAATACAATGATCACAAGGGCACAATAATGAAATCCTAGATCTCCATTGATCTCTACAATCCATAAGATCTCTTTGTATATAGATACATACATATACATACATACATATTTATACATGTATGTATGTATGTATGCATGTATAAAGAGAGATCTTTGTAAGGTTCTTATTACATCTTAGCACAATAGAAAATTGATCTAGATGCATACATATTCTAGAATCCAAATAATAAAATAATAAATCTCACTCAACACTTGTTAAGTGACTTACCACAAAATCCTACACATAAATAATGCAAATTTAATGGATTATATATATATATAATGTATGTATGTAGAGGAAATATAATGCCCATTAACAATGACATTAACTCTTCCCATTTTTTCTAGTCTATATACATACATACATTTGCATCCTTTGCATGGCTTAGAGGTAATGTCATTGTGGCAGAGGCTTCTACAAGGGAATGGGCCTTATGATTATGGCATTTAAATAGAAGTAGAACTTACCTCTTCATCTCCTTAGTCTCAACTCTTCACTAAAGTTATTCTTCCAACATTGAGAATATATGCTACAAATTCTTGGGAGCCAACGGACCCTAAACCTATGCTACATTTTCTAGAGACATGGGAGAAGTCACTACCAGCTTCAGTACTTCATAACATTCTGGATCATATAGTGATGCCCAAATTAAAAGAAATAGTAGTTACTTACTACTACAACCAACTATATCATCAAAAATATCATCTCTTCTCTTGCTACTACAACTACCAAGGTCAAATGAATCATACTTGTTGTGAGCCTTCATCTAAATATAAATTTCCTTTCTTCTTCCTCTTCTCTTAATTACAAGATCATATAATTGTCTTTCAATAGTGGGAACCTCAACCATAGGTTTTTCTATATTCAAACTGAAAGTCTTAAAAACAATTAAGTTCACTACAACATTTGGGGTCAAATATTTGTGTAGCCAGTAGCACAAAAACATAATGACTCATTTTTTGAATGATGTCCTTTTGTGGAAAGATTTTGCAGAAGGGACACTCACACTAGGATTTTGATGAGAATGCCAAATCAAATTTTCAGGGCAAGGTAGTGGCCCATCTTGCTAAACCCTTCCTTGTAAACCCCAGATTTCATATTTTGAGTAAACCTCAATATAGGCCTTCCAATACATGTCACATAGCCAATACACCATTGTGCCAAGGGAAAATTTTTTGAAGTTGGGGGATTTTCTAAATCTAGAGGCATAGGATTTATGCACCAATAGGCTAGGGAAATTGTGCATAATGAACCAAATTTTGAAAAAGGTAATGGGTGGGAAATGCAAAATTCAAAATTTTCTTTTCATTAGAAGTAGAGGAGGGGTTCCAATGGCAAACATCTTCATGGGAAAAAGAATCCAAATTTTTTTCCAATGCCTACATTGATTGAACCAAAAATAACTCATTTTTTATATTTTCAAGGGCACTCCATTGGGGTCCCCAGTTCTACTTCCTCCACCACGTGTTCCAAACAAGGAGAAGACTATAAGGGTTTCTGATAGGGATTCTAAGCTTCATCAATAGGTTGAAAATATTAATGATGATTTTAGGGCAATGTTGTATCAAACTGTCAGAGCCCCTTTAAAACCAAAAAAATCACTTAGATTTGGCAATGAAAGCAGGTCCATGGATTAGAACCAGTAGAGAATTATCAAAATAAATGCATATCTATAACACTTCCTACTTATCTGATTCAATAGCCTATTGGCCTTCTTCACCTTTCAGCTCTAATAGGTAATTTTAACAGTTCTACCTTGCCTTTTGCTAATATTAAGGATTGGGTGTTGTTACATTGGGAAGGACTGAAAGAATTTTTTTTCATAGATAATGAAACAAAACATTTCATTGCCACATTTGTCTCAAAAGAACATAGAGATGCAATTCATAAATTCAAAGGATGGTTCTATCAAGGTTCACGACTTTTTACAATGATTTGGGCTCCAAAATTTAATCCTTTATTATCAAATGTTGATTTCTTCCCATTTTGGATTTTGTTTCCTTTTCTTCCATTGGAATACCAAAATCCAGATATCATTGAAATTCTTGCTAATAAATTAGGGATTTTCCTCAAGCATGATCTTATTCCATATGATTCTTTGCATTTGGAAGTCAAAGTCTGCTTACTGCTAGACATGGACAAAGAAATTCGAGGGAAAATTATCATTAATTATCAATGGAGGTCTTGGGTTTAGCAGATTAAGGTATAGGATGAAGATATTGCGCATAAATTTCAGCATAAACTAGGACATTTCAATGTTTAGTGTCAAGATTTGTAGCAAGAGATAAAAAAGATATGTCTAGATCACACCTTAGACCCATTAGCATGTTCTCTTAAAACACAAATGAGCACACTAGTAGCATCCCTAAAGTATTAGATATCTATCTAGGAAGAACCAAGATGGTAAACAAATATAAAGATTTAGTTTTTATGTGTTTCCCTCATGGAAATTTTGAAATTTTCTTCATGATTAGTTCCTTAATGAGGTCAAAGTCATCTTTTGTTCTTTCACTAGCTAATGATCCTCAACTCATTTACCCATAATCACCTTTTCCCATTAATGATGTTCCAAAGATGAATATGATAAATTGTAAGTCGAGAGATTCTAAATTGCATTGTTTGGGGAATTAGATTATATCAAAAATAGAATCAAAAATTATCTATGATATTGTAGAAGAGGAAGGGGTAGGTGTGGGTGAATATAGTTCCTCAAAGAGGTTCGAGGAATTACTTGCAGAATATCAAATGTGGCATAAAAAAATTTCCTTGAAGGATTTGGGTCAGGATTATAATGTGTTAAGTAATGATCAACTGAATAAAGAAATCTATAGCTTTCCATTACTAGTCTCTACTCAAAAAATTGAACATCTTTATCCCAATAGATGGTTAGAGCATTAATCAAAACTTGACATTATAAATGAGGATGATTTGGATGAGGCTTCATTGTGTATGGACAAATACATTTTTTAGCATGCCCAATTGTTAACATAGGAATTAAATTTTGGTTGATCAATTACTTAGGGGCATAAATTTGATGATAAATCTTCTTAGCCTCAAGAAGGTGAAGACTTTTTTGCTTTAGATTAGTTATATGATCACCACAAAATTCTCTCAATTGATCAATCACCGTCATAGTCTCAAATCCCTCAAAAGACTCCCAAGCCTAGAGGTCAACCTAAAGGTTCCAAGACAAAGTTGGAAATTGTAGTAGGCATTCAATCTACTATGGATGATAGATTTGTTGTTAAAAAAAGAGTGACAAGGAGAACATCTAGTTCTCATTGTTAGCAATGAAAATTACATCTTGGAATGTTAGAGGAATAAATGCCTCTGATAAGAGATGTAGGATCAAACAAGTTATTGATTCTATGAAAGCAAATATTGTTATGATTTAGGAAACTAAACTTTCTCATGAGACCTTTAACAAAACAATGGCAAAATGGTCAAATTGGGCCTTGGTTCAATCTTTAGCAATTGGAGCTTCTAGTGGATTGGTTGTTATTTGGAACCCATGAACAATTCAGGGTCAACTTATTCAAGCACATTCTAATTGGCAGATGTTGTGTATGTTCAATTTTGACACTACATTTATTATGATAAATGTCTATGGTCCCAATTCAACCTTTGAGAAACTTGAGCTTTGGGACACTCTTACATATCTAATTTAAACACAAGAACACCAAAATGTCATTGTTGGTGGTGACTTCAATGTGATACTTGATAATAAGGAAAAAACATGGGGTATCATTCCACCAATCAAAACAATGCAAGATTTATCCAATTTTGTTAAAAATAGAAACCTTTTCAATGCTCAGGCTGATTTTAGGAACATTTACTTGGTCTAACAAAAGAGTTGGGTTTTCACAAATTGTTGTCAGACTAGACAAATTCCTAATTTTACAAGAGTGGAAACTTCAAAGTTTTTAGATACAACCAAAGATTCTATCTTTACCTAGTTCTGATCATTTTCCAATTTCACTTACATTGTCTCATATAGCCACTAGTGATAATCTTTAGGCAGATCATCTTTCAAGTTTGAAAGAATGTGGCTTTTCCATCCTCACTTTCTTCAATTGATTAAGAAATGATGGATTAATGAACCTTTTTTTATAGGAATCAAGATGCATCAATTTGCCATGAAATTGAAATATGTTAAGGACCTTATTAAAAAGTGGAATCAACAAGTTTTTAAGAATTTTTTTTTTTAAAAGAGGTAGTTTCAAAGTAGTTGGAAGAAGTGCACGTCAGGATTATTCAACAAGGCATGGATAATGAAACATATGTTTTATAGAAAACACTACAACAAGAATGGGAAGAGTTGTGTAGTAGAGAGGAGGAGTATTGGAGAAAAAAATCAAGAGAGTTATGGCTACATGAAGGTGATAACAACACAAAGTATTTTCATGCATCTGCAAAACAAAAAAGAGAAACTAAAACAATTTTTGAGATTAAGGAAACAAAATCAGGTCTTACTATCAATTCAGCTCATCAAATTTTTGAGGAAGGTGTAAAATTCTTCAAGAATCTACTTGCTCCTATGGTATACCCATCACCCTCTAAATCCAAAGTTAATGAGATCCTTGATGTAAGCCCTCCACTGGTGTCCTCTAGAGATAATGACATGCTTATGGCTCCTTTCTCTATTCAAGAAATTAGAAAGGTTGTCTTTTCATTTCCTCCAAATAAAGCTCCTGGGCTAGATGGATTCACTGATCTCTTTTATCAAAGTTGTTGGAATAATATTGGCTGGGATCTTTTAGCTATAGTCAAGGAATCTAGGAAATGTTGATCCATGCTCAAATACTTCAACACTACTAATATTATATTAATACCAAAAATCAAGGATCCAAAGACATTTGCAGATTTTTGTCCAATATCATTATGCAGCTTGGCATACAAGATTATCACAAAAGCTATTTGCTTGAGGCTATAGCATCTCATTCTTAATATTATTTCTTTTGAACAAGGTGGCTTTTTTCTAGGGAGAGAAACTCTGGAGGGAGAATTGGTAGCACATGAAGTCCTTCATTCCATTAATACAAATCAATCTTCTAACTTTGTGATTAAATTGGACATGATGAAGGCTTATGATAGAGTTTGTTGGTCTTTACTCCTCCAAGTTTTACAAACATTGGGTTTTTTAAAAAGTTTGTGTAAATGGATCAAAGCTTGCATTTTAGGAGCCTGGTTTTCAGTAATTATTAATGGTCAAGTTGTGGGCTTCTTCCCATCTACACAAGGGGTGAGACAAGGAGATCCTTTATCTCCTATTCTATTCATTATCATGGCAAAATCATTTAGCAAAACTATCAAGCTTAATAATATCCTTGGTAAGTGGAAAGGGGCAAAAATTATTCGCACATCTATCTCCATCACACATTCATTATTTGTTGATGACATAATGCTATTTGGTTTATCACAAGTAAAAGAGGCCAAGCAAATCAAATATACTTTATAGCTTTGCTTGACTATTTTAGGGCAGATTATCAATGCACAAAAATAGAAAATTTATCTATTCAACACAAATAAAGTTATTTTAGATAGAATTGTGTAAAATCTAGGATTTTTAGTGGACTTTCTCCCTACTATATATCTTGGAATACCCTTTTTCATGGGCTCTAACAAAACAAACCATTGGACTTTAGGCATTGATCGTATTAAGAGCATAATTATGGTATGGAATGCTAGATGGATCTCTTTTTCAGGATGCATCCTTCTCATTAAATCAGTGCTTTCAGCCATCCCAAATTACTATATTGTTGTCCTTAAAGCACCTCCTTAAATTTTAATACAAATACAAAAGTTGAACAAAGATTTCCTATGGATAAGAAATTTAAATGATGGGAAGAAAATTCCTCTCATTCAATTCAAGACATGGCTCATGTCCTAGTAGTAGGAGGTGTGGGTGTTCATGATTTAGTGAAAAGGAATGAATCCTTCAAGGGTAAACTAGTTTGGAAAATGTGTAGCAAACTCCATAGCACTTGGTGTCAAATTTTGCAGCAAAAATACCTTGATAATAATGAGCCTTCAAGAATATTCTCAATTTTGGATCCACCAAAGGGATTGGCAATTTGGGACTTCTTGTTGGCATCAAGAGATATTGTCCTCAAGTATGTTACATGCAAAGTTAACAGTGGTGATAAGATCAAGTTTTGGAGATATTTCTAGAATGGAAAACCTCCTTTAATTTCTATATAGAACACACATGGTGTTATTTCAGTGTTAGAAAATCTTTGGAGAACACAACTTAGTCACTTTATTCTAGCAGTTTGTATTCATTCAAGGAAAGTCTACTAGAAGTATCTGGATCACCTTCCTTTTCCTCAACAGGATAGGGATATCCTTCATGATATATTGAAAAATAAACAAGTCTATTTATCTAACAGAGAACATAACCTCATTTGAGCTCCAACAAAGGATGGAAATTACTCAATAAAAGAAGGGTATAAGCTCCTTTAATGTATTGGTTTAGATAAACTTTCATACCACACATATTATTTTTTGTTGGAACCATGTTTTTTTACCAAAAGCTAGATGCTTTGCATGGCTTGCAATCCAACATGAGATTTTGACAAGTGATAGATTGGAGAGGTTCCACATTGCTCCTATCTTTAAATGTGTGTTATGTGATGAATTAAATGAAATGGTTGACAACCTACTTGCAAGGTGTTATTTTGCACATCAATGTTGGATGTTTGTCATTAGAAAATTAAATTATAGTACTCCTCTTCAAAATAAGATCTGGGATATTTTTCAAGCTTCGCCAATCCTCTTTCCTAATTCCCTCTTCTCTAGTATATGGAAATGTACCCCAACATTAGTGATTTGGGCCATCTGGTGGGAAAGAAACAAGTGAATGTTTTGAAAATAATTTCTTTCAATTGATAGGGTTCTAAGTGGTATTGAAAGGTCAATTAGTGAGGTGGCTAATGCAAGCATCAACAGAGGAAGAAATAATCTAGTTTTTACCCCATGGGACATTATGATTCTATGAGAATGGAAGTTTTTAGTGTTAGAAATAATAGTCCACCAATATAAATGAGAAGGGGGGGGGTGTGAATTAGTTATGTGATAATTAAAACAATTATTCCTTTTAAACAATCTTTGATCAAACAACCAATGTAAACAATAACCATAAAGAGATGCTCATACATAATTACACCAAATATGTTGACTAGGGAAACTCTTGATTAGAGGGAAAACCCTAGTGTGAATGATGCCGCCAAAATGATGCACCAATATGAATATTCCTTTTTAGAGGATTGACCCTGTTAGGAGTCTATTACAACACTTAGTACAAGAGTCCCTGTTAGGAGACTTTGAATCCTTGTTAGAAGATTCCAACCCTGTTAGGAGTTGTACAAGGTAGCTGAACCTACTATCCAAATAGCTTCTAAACACACTATCCAATTGACCTCAGTACTATTCCTTTCAGAATAAAAGATGTGTAATAGGATTTTACTTCTTCCTCTATCTAGTATGTCAAACTCCTTCACCTTTAGATCATGCAATTAGATATGGAACTCTATGATCAGTAATAGTAACCCTTAAGGTCACTTGCATGCATTAGTAAATCACTCTATTTTGTTGCTTAGTAATTCATAAGTATTCTCCTTATTCACGTCTCTAAAACACAAAAAACATATTTCCTTTATAACATGCTCAATCATAAATCCTTGAGTCAGCTTCACACTATATTATTATATGTTAATCAAATGAAATACACATTTAATTAATATTGTCGACTCATAGTTAGACACAAACTAACATGTGCAACTTTCATACATGTGCATTCCTTGATATCATCAATGATCAATATACTACCTCTAATTAACTGCACAACCCTTCATTTCAAATGCAATGAGTTGTATCAATCACTTAATAGGAACTGCTTTCCTAATGCTCAATTTTTATGTGGTTCTTTGTATATCAACAATATCTTCCATACATTGTTGATTTAGGTTCTACGCACTTTCCCAAGTAACAAATACATATTTTAGTATGTGCTCATAACTACACATAAAAAAATGAGTAATATAATGTCCTCAATACAAAAATCACAGTCTACTACTCTGTCAGTCTTTTACAAACTTATTACTATGTTGTCATCAATGAAAAACATAGTTATGAATGTTCACAAGGAGGCCTTTACTGGTTCCAAAAACTCATTTACCTTGGAATTAAGTAAAATCTATTTGTTGTCTCAAAATATCACACCAAAAGAACAATATTTTTTGTATTTTCTATTTTTCAATGAATGCAATTCTAACAATGCAACTACTATGATGTCCTATTCTAACAAGGGGGTTAGCAAAGCAAATAATATGAAATCAAATAACTTGAAATTGAAATTCCTAAATGGATATAAGCTACAGAACACAACACACTATGAGTTAAACCTTTGAAAAAATTGGTAGGAAACCAATGAAAACAGGAGCAGCACTTCCTAGAATCCACTGATGCAATCGTCGGTGAGAATCTTCAACAAATTGAATGATGTTTCACTCTTCATCAAATCACAAGGCCATGAAAAGTGCACTCATGCGAGACAAAAATCTATGTAGACACAATTGGGTGATTTCTTCTCAAGCTCGTTACGTCAACGAAATTCATACATCTGTAGCAAACACCAGAACTAAAAGATTGCACAAACAGAAACAATGCAATAAACCTTTGGCTCAATCACAATCTCATGAATAAAATCCACAAAAAAATGACACATTCAGGAAAGAATAACTACACTCCAAATGCTAGCACCAAAAGCATAATTTTATTGCATAATATTGGCGGCCCCTTTTACATTTTACAATGGGGTATTTATAAGAAATCGTCTCCTCAATTTGTGTTGAGAGTGAGAGATATCTTCATGCAATAAAATACTTTTAAAATATTTAAAAAAATTAAATTAATACAAACTGACAATCTAACTGGTGCTTAGAGGGACTCCATCCATAGTTTATTCATTAATTGGATGCATGAGCCCTTTACATGTCAAAAACAATGAAAGCATGAGAGAGAAAGTAGAAGGAAGCCATCAGTTGAAGTAGAAGTGCATGGAGACACCAAAAATAGAAGCTGGCCCTTCACTTGATGTGTGTCAGAGTTAACTTGCCATCAAAATGCATTTCCAATGCATGGAAAGTGTTATTTTTGGAACTGGCAGTCAACTGTCGATGCACCTCTAAATTGTGGAGCTACAGACCTGTGGATCTATGGAGCTGCGGACCTACATAGCTAGGGAGCTGTAGACCTATGTAGATGTGGAGCTATGGACCTACAGAGCTACAAACCTGCAGAGGTGTAGAGCTCAATTCGCCAAAAAATCAAAGTTCTCAATTTTGAAAATGGTTTATGGGTTTTGCTCAAATGAGGTTTTAGATCACTTTTTGTATACACTCCATGCCCCTTTCTGATGATTTACACCCTTTTTATAGCCAATTACTTTCATAAAATTGCACTCTCTCTTCCTCTTCAATCAAAAATCTTAAGGCACCTACATTGAATCTTGTTCCCAATAGTTGCATAAGATGAGGAACCTGATTTGCTTTACGTGTCCAACCTCTGTATCTTTGACCTGTGTCTTCTCTCCACCTATCCAATCCTTCTCGGCGAGAAACCAAGTGATCTAGATTATCCAAGACGATCAAATGTTTGCAACTTTTTCATATTTTTTCACAAATTTTCTAAGCATATTTAAATGACCTTTTTGGAGGTCTTTTGCTCAAAATTTCAAGTTGGAACCTTCATCAGTCCCTAAAATTGGGCAATTAAAAGCTCACTATTTTAGGGACTAAAATTAGATCTTCAGTTCTTCTTTCCAACGGTGTAAGCGGTTCTGAATTTTGAGGCCTGAGTTAAAAGTTATGATCTCGACAAGTTGAGGATGCCATTTTTACCTACAAAAGAAGCAAACATTAGTCCGTAGAGTTAACAATGCATAGTAAAGACACTAGCTACTCAAACAAAACTGGAGGTGAATCCTGAAATCTAGCTGAGTCTGAAATTTTAAAGCCTTAAAATTTGGCTAAGTCTGAAATCCTGAAGCCCTGAAATTTGGCTAAGTCTAGATTTCTGAAGCCCTGAAATTTGGCTAAGTTTGGATTTTTAAAGCCTTGAAATTTCCTAGAATCTTTACCTTATCTCGGGGAGGTTTGAAACCTATCTCAAAAGATTCGTTGCATATATTAAAATATATCTTTAAGTATAAGAAATTAAATATACGTCAACTTATACTTAAACAATATATTTTAAACCACCTCTCATTTATCTGGACATGCACACTAAAACCCCTCTCATTTATTTGGACATGCACACTAGGATGGAGGCATGCGACATGCACACCGGGATGGAGGCACACGCGGAGCCTCTGCGAGATGCACGTATATATTAAAAGATTCATCACATATATTAAAATATATCTTAAGTATAAGAAATTAAATATACGTCAACTGATACTTAAACGATATATTTTAAACCCCCTCTCAATTATCTGGACATGCACACTAAAACCCCTCTCATTTATTTGGACATGCACACTAGGATGGAGGCGCGTGACATGCACACCAGGATGGAGGCATGCACGAAGCCTCTGCAAGACATGCACGCACACACCTTCGTGAGAGGCATGTGCGATGCCTCCACGGAGGATGCACGTGTGGTGCCTCCACAGAGGACATGCGTGCATGCACCTCTGCAAGAGGTGCATGCAGTTCACACTAAAACCCCTCTCATTTATTTGGACATGCACACTAGGATGGAGGCGCACGACATGCACACCAAGATCAAGGTGCGTGCGGAGCCTCTGCAAGACACATGCGCATGCACCTCTACGAGAGGTATGTGCGGCACCTCCATGAAGGATGCACGTGCCCCTCTGCGAGAGGCGTGCGCACGTACCTTCGCGAGGGCATGCGCACGGGTGCCTCCGCGAGGGGCCTGTGCGATGCCGGTGCATGTGGTGCCTCCATGAGAGGCACATACGCAATGCGTCTAGGAGGCCACACCATGTGGTGTCTCCATGAGAGGTTCACACTTCATGGAGATGTGTGCGATGTGCTCTCCATGAGAGGCATGTGCGTGGCACAAAATTTTTTAATTTTTAATTTCTTGTTTTTTTTTTTAGCACCAGTTTTTTTTTTTTTGTGTTTGTCAATTTTTTGATTTTTTTTGTGATTTTTGGACTCAACTTTCAAACAAAAATTATTCTCCTGACTCTCAAATTGTGAGTTCGGGAGTAAAAAAAAATAGGGGGTCCCCATTCCTAGTGAGGAATGGGGCATGTGTTGTGGACACCACAACAAATAGCCTCAGAAAAAGGAAGAAATGAGCAAGGTATTTCTTCATCAGAAAACATTCTTTCGATGTGTGTTAAACACCAACCAAACTTCAAACATCCCAAGCGTCTTTTGGATGACTTCTCAGTTTGAAACCTTCTAGCTTAGTGTGTGCATTGGGTATTCATTCCTTTTGATGTGTCAAGCTGCAGTTAATTAGATTTTTTTGACGATTCAAAACAATTTTCCACTCCTCCCAGCTCATTCATTCAAAATCTCCACGAAGACTCTTTATCAATCAATTGCTTGACTAGATGAGAGAATTAGTTTGAGGGCTCTTGGCAGGATGTCACATTCTTTTAATTTCTAGCCTTTTGCATAATTGCTCTGTGTCATTCAACATGTTACTTTTGATGAAACAATACTTTTGAATACAAGACACTTTGTTTTGCAATGCATCTTAAGCCATTTCAAATCTGTAGAATCCTTCGGACTTAACACTATCTTTTCTTCCTTTCTTTCTTCTCTCCTTTTTTTTATTTTTTTCTTTGAATTCGGTATCCTAACTATGCTTAGACTATGTAGTTAGAACATTAGTGTTGTTTCTTGGATTCGATCTCTTATGAACATCCCTTGCGTTCCTCTTTTAGAACATTTTAGGAATCTCTCACACCAAACAATGATCTTAGTAACCTTTTGAGTAGACCCCTCCTGTTTGAACTAGTCAGAGTTTGGATCGTTTCTCCTCATCTTTGACTTGAAATTGAACAACACCTAACACAATCAAATCTTTAAATTTGTAAAGTGTTGAGAACTTGTTGGTCTAGACTTCTAATTTCCAGACTGAAAGTCCTCTATTTCCACAAGAAATGTCAATTGCTCGGTTGGTATAAAACACACAATTGTCCAAATATTTTGACAAAGAAATACCTCCTCCTGAAATCAAGACTAAAGAGTGGTTAGTAAAGTCTTGAGAAAAATCCCAATTACACCTTACCCCTTAGGACTGACATAACTTTTTTTTTAAAATGAACACACGATTGAAAGCAAACACGCAACACCTAACTAGAAAGACTAAAAAGACTAAGAAAAACAAAAACAAAGAAAAAACACAAACTTATCTACAAAAAAACTTGAACAATAAGAATGTGGGGTGGTTGTCAGTAGATTTCTCATTATGTGCAATAGTAATGAACTACCCCATATAGTTCTCAAAAATGCTGACTTGTCTTTGTACTCAAAAAAATAAAGTATAGACAATCTTGGTTCAAATTCGGGGCACAAATCACACAAAATTAGAAGTTGTGGTAACTCTTTATGGCCATGATTACTCCACAAACAAGTTCTCTTACTTTTAGCATCATATTCAAATTGAAAGTCATCAAATTGAGAGGGAAAATGGAAAGATATCACCTGATCCAGCAAGTCCCCCACCATAGGGGTAGACAT
Source organism: Cupressus sempervirens (assembly GCA_028749045.1). NCBI lineage: Eukaryota > Viridiplantae > Streptophyta > Pinopsida > Cupressales > Cupressaceae > Cupressus > Cupressus sempervirens. The sequence continues at coordinate 425,279,014 of CM053793.1, read as the reverse complement.
AATTTCTCCTTCTGGTGGTCTTATATCATGGTACACCACTTCACGCACACATGGAGACACTTTAGGTTCCGCTCTAGGCTCCCTTAGACTAGGGAACTCAATTCCCAGCCTCCCTTTTGAATTACAAGATTCATTACTATCATTGACCAAGATGTTTTCTGCCTCGTATCCCAAAGAAGCTTGTTCAAAATCATACTTTCCCTCCATTGCAATCTCCCAAGCTAACAAGAAATCCAGACAAGTTTCTTTTGAATGGAACTCAAATGGATGGATTCTACATGACTCAGTTATTGCATGGTTTGATATATGTGTAGAATACCCTTAAATAGACATTTCCTCAATCAAGCTTGAGACCAAATTGAACACTCTGTCCATCTCTTCTAATGACAAATCTTGTTTTGAGGGAGGTATCTTATCTTTATCAAATGGGGAATCAAAATCACAATAGGAAGAATTGGTATCTCCTTCTTGATGACTTTCTGATTCAAAAATCTCACCAACCTCAGGATCTTTTGCATTTCCATCACCTTTTACAACTTCATGGAGTTTTGGAACTTCAAAATTTCCTGTGTCCTCAAAACTTCTTGGCATATCCACACTTATTGTGACATCAACACTTGGAAGAATTTCTTCATTGAATGGGAATGCAAACTCTTCTTGATCATCTTCATTAAATTTTCCTCCTATGGACTTATCACGTGATTCAAACATCATTGCACTAAACTGCAAAGGTTGTTTCTTCATGATTTGGGGAGGCTGATCCGAAACATCATTGTGCCCATACCCATTTTTACTTCGACTCATCCCTGTAATACAATTATTCTTATTGTTGATGTTCCTGTAAAGGTTAAAATTTCCACTCTAATTTTGAGAATAATTGTTTTGGGTAGAAAGTTATCTTGGATGATTGCCTTGGTCTCTTAAAGAATTCAACTTTATTTTGATGAGTTCATTGGATAAAAGAGACATCATCTCCTTCATGGCCTTAAGCTCTCTAGCCACATTATTTTCTACTTCAACGGATGCAACTGCCTTTTGCTCAAAGAAAGCGGTCTTTTGAGACCCATATTCCAAATATGTAATTGTCGAGATTGGAGCAGCAATAACCTGACTTGTGAATGTAACAGCCTCTTTGAAGACCTTTTCAATGGTATCAATGTCTTTGGGTGGGAGCCTTCTTAGAAAAATGGAAGTTAATGAATCCATTGTCCCAAAATAGACCTGGATAGCAGCCTCTTGCGATATAGTGTATGGAAACTCCATCCTTTGATACATCATGTAGAAGTGATGATTAAACTATGAAATAGTCTCATGGGGATCCCTCTTAATTGAGATGAATTGATGATATAGAAGAGTTGGATCAACATATATCTTGAATTGTTCCAGAAACTTGCTCTCAAAGGAGTTCCAATCCATTATTGATGCTGGTGGCAGATTGAGGTACCAATTGAATGTCATTTCCCCCAAAGTGTAAGGAAAAAGGTGGCATACCACATACATATGTTGAATCTGGTTTTGATTACAAATCTTTTTGAAAATTTTGATATGATCTTCTACTATTCGTGATTCTCCATAGATGAACCATGGGCAAAACTTTTCAGGATTTTTGGGCAAGTCATGTAATGGTCCAGTTAGGTTCAAAGGTGAACTTTGGGCATTGCAGAAAGACATGGTGCATAATGACAAAAATGTGTGAAGTGGAATGTAAAGCGAATGATGATGATGAAATGTGTAATGTGAATGGGTTGAGTTCTTAGTATTATTTTATCATTGTGATGCTTATGAAAGTGACTGAGTTGTAGGAACTTGCGTTTATTCTAGAAAAGTGCACATCTGGAGAAACACACTTTCTCAAAATAGTGCACCACAAAATTTTGCAGACGTGTAGATCTGTGAAGCTGTGGATCTGCAAACCTACAGATCTGTAGACCTGCGGACCTACAAATCTACAGACCTGCTCACCTGAATTTTTGAAAAACTCAAAAAAAAATTGAACTTGTGCGAAGTTTAGATTATTGCAAGAGTGCAAAAATTTTGAAACTTTATCAAATCTTTCTTGTTTCCAAGAGTAGGTTCTTTGTTTTGGGCCCTCCTTCTAGTGCCACTTCTGTTGGGCGTTCATTTTGCATGAGGTCAATGGTAGAAATCCGTAGTGTAATTCCTCTCTTGAAAAGAAAATCTTTTTAAGGATCCACTCCAAGGTCCAGTGTTTGTCTTGTGACGTACCGAAATCCGCTCAGTAGAAGATAAATATGAATGTTCACGAGGAGGCCTTTACTAGTTCCAAAAACTCTTTTACCTTGGAATCAAGTAAAATCTGTTTGTTGTCTCAAAATATCACACCAAAAGAACAATATTTTTTGTATTTTCTATTTTTCAATGAATGCAACTCTAACAATGCAACTACTATGAGGTCCTATTCTAACAGGGGGGTTAGCAAAGCAAATAAAAAAATTGAAATAAAATAACATGAAATCAAATAACTTGAAATTAAAATTCCTAAACGAACATAAGCTACAGAACACAACACGCTGCAAGTTAAACCTTTGAAGAAATCTATAGGAAACCAATGAAAATAGGAGCAGCGCTTCCTAGAATCCACTGATGCAATCATCGATGAGAATCTTTAACAAATCGAATGATGTTTCACTCTTCATCAAATTGTAAGGCCACGAAAAGTGCGCTCATGCAAGACAAAAAGCTATCTAGACACAATCAGGTGATTTCTTCTCAAGCTTGTTATGTCAACGAAATTCATACATCTATAGCAAACACCAAAACTAAAAGATCACACAACCAAAAATAACACAATAGACCTTTGGCTCAATCACAATCTCATGAATAAAATCTACAAAACAATGACACATTCAGGCAAGAATAACTACACTCTGAATGCTAGCACCAAAAGCATAATTTTATTGCATAATAACGACGGCCCCTTTTACATTTTACAATGGGGTATTTATAAGAAATCATCTCCTCAATTTGTGTTGAGAGTGAGAGATATCTTCATGCAATAAAATGCTTTTAAAACATTTAAACAAACTAAATATGTACAAATTGACAATCTAACTGGTGCTTAGAGGGACTCCATCCATATTTTATTCATTAATTGGATGCATGAGCCCTTTACATGTTGAAAACAATGAAAGCATGAGAGAGAAAGTAGGAGGAAGCCATCAATCAAAGTAGAAGTGCATGGAGACACCAAAAATAGAAGCTAACCCTTCACTTGATGTGTGTCGAAGTTAACTTTCCATCAAAATGCATTTCCAATGCATGGAAAGTGTTATTTTTGGAACTAGCAGTCAACTATTGACGCACCTCTGAATTGCAGAGCTGCAAACCTATAGATCTGCGAAGTTTTAGACCTATGTACCTGCAAAGCTATGGAGTTGCGGAGATGCGTAGTTGCAGAGCTGCAGACCTGTGGAGGTGCAGAGCTCAATTCGCCAAAAAATCAAAGTTCTCAATTTTGAAAATAGTTTCTAGGTTTTGCTCAAATGAGGTTTTAGATCACTTTTTGTATATGCTTCATGCCCCTTTTTGATGATTTACACCCTCTTTATAGCCAATTAATTTCATAAACTTGCACTCCCTCTTCTTCTTCAATCGAAAATCACAAGGCACCTGCATTGAATCTTGTCCCCAATAGCTACATAAAATGAGGAACCTGATTTTCTTTATGTGTCCAACCTCTGTATCTTTGACCTTTGTCTTCTCTCCACCTATCCAATCCTTCCTGGCAAGAAACTAAGTGATCCAAATTATCCAAGACGATCAAATATTTGCAACTTTTTCATATTTTTTCACAAATTTTCAAGGCATTTTTAAATGACCTTTTTGGAAGTCTTTTGCTCAAAATTTCAAGTCAGAACTTTCGTCAATCCCTAAAATTTGACAACCAAAGGCTCACTATTTTAGTGACTAAAATTAGATCTTCAGTTTTTTTTTCCAATGGTGTAAGCAGTTCTGAATTTTAAGGCCCGAGTTAAAAGTTATGATCTCAACAAGTTGAGGATGCCATTTTTACCTACAAAAGAAGCAAACATTAGTCCGTAGAGTTAACAATGCATAGTAAAGACACTAGCTACTCGAACAAAACTGAAGGTGAATCCTGAAATCTAACTAAGTCTTAAATTTTAAAGCCCTGAAATTTGGCTAAGTCTGAAATCTTGAAGCCCTGAAATTTGGCTAAGTTTGGATTTTTGAAGCCCTGAAATTTCCTAAAATCTTTACTTTATCTCGGGGAGGTCTGAAACCTATCTCAAAAGATTCATCGCATATATTAAAATATATCTTAAGTATAAGAAATTAAATATACATCACTTCTTATACTTAAATGATATATTTTAAACCCCCTCTCATTTATCTAGACATGCACACTAAAACCCCTCTCATTTATTTGGACATGCACACTAGGATGGAGGCGTGCGACATGCACACCAGGATGGAGGCAAGCACAGAGCCTCTGCGAGATGCATGTGTGCACACCTCTGCTAGAGGCGCACGTAATGCACACTAAAACCCCTCTCAGTTATTTGGACATGCACACTAGGATGGAGGCGTGCAACATGTACACTAGGATGGAGGCACACGCAGAGCCTCTGGGAGACGCACGTGTGCGCACCTCCATGAGAGGCATACGTGGACCTCTGCAAGAGGTGCACGCACACCTCCATGAGAGACGCATGCATGCGGGCACCTCTGCGAGGGGCACGCACGGCACCTGCACAGAGGGCACATACGCGCACCTCCGCGAGGGGCACGCGTGGCGCTGGTGCATGCGTCACCTCCAGAAGAGGCACGCGTGCAGTGCCTCCAGGAGGGCGCGCAATGCAGTGTCTCCATGAGAGGCATGCACTTCATTGAGATGCACATGATGTGCTCTCCATGAGAGGCGTGCGTGTGGCGCAAAATTTTTTTAATTTTTTTTTAGCACCAAATTTTTTAAATTTTTTTGTTTTTTTGTTTTTTTTGTTTTTTTTTGTGATTTTTTGATTTTTTTTTGTGATTTTTTGACTCAACTTTCAAACAAAAATTATTCTCTTGACTCTCGAATTGTGAGTTCGGGAGTCAGAAAAAATAGGGGGTCCCCATTCCTAGTGAGGAATGGGGCGTGTGTTGTGGACACCACAACAGGTACAATAATATCAAATTTTCATCTAGAACCTTTCATCGCACAGAATGAATTACTTAATAATTTGATTTCATATGAATTGATAGCTAACCATTAGTATGATGAGGTGGTCAGGTTGACATTACAGTCAAGTTTTTTTATTAGTGACATAGACACACTTATTCAGATAGTTATTAGCTACTGAGCTTATTGTATAGTTAACAGTGTTAACCAAGTAATTTAGGCTCTAGTGGGTTCTACAATTTCCACCAAGTTCCAAGAACAATATTCAGTTCACATTGAGCAGTATCTACTAGGTTGGTGATTATCAATGTAAACCAAGCTTCATAGTGCTTACTAAGTTTCTCAGTGTAAATTGCGTTCTCCAGTGCTTACCAAGTTTGCAACATCAGCAATGTGAATCTAGCATTGATTGAGCTATATAGTATCAACCAAGTGATTCATTTTATACCAAACTTGTAGTAATAGTGTTGACCAAGCTATGCAGTGTCAACCAAATGATTCAATTTATATGCTGAGTTTCGTAGTGTTCACCGAGTCATCAGTGCAAACTGAGTTCAGACTACTTGAAGTGATTAGTATGAGTCGAGCTTCTATGTCTATCTAGTGCATGATGATACTAAGCATTGACAATGGTTACCAAGTGTTAGAACCTCACCAAGTTTTTCTTCTAAACCTGAGTACCTATAGTTGGGTTGACTTTGTGTATTTTGCTAAAACTTGTGTTGTAGCCAACTTTGATGAATTGTAAATTGGATTGGTATATATGTAATGTATTATATCACATCCAAAAGAGATATAGAAGAATGTAACAAGTAGTAAGAAGAAGAAGTGCAAAGTAAAAGGATATAAGCAGTATAAGGAGCAACAAAGATTTATCTATCACAACAAAGTGATCATTACACTCAAAGGGAATCTCATTTAGAAAATCAAGTTGCAAATTAGAGATCAACCACTGGCCCATCCTAATAGGTGGAATAGTTAAATCCTTTCACAAGGTAGACCTAATAGTCTTTTGTAAATCTCTTTACCGAATGCATACTTCATTATATGTTTGTAGATCCTTATGCAAGGTGGACCTAGCAGTCCTTATTGCTCCTATTAGGGTAGATCATCAAAAGTGATCATTGAATGCCTTAATAAGCCAACTTTATACTACAATACTAAAGCTTGTGGGTATAATCCCCACCCTAGTTTTACTTTCTATTTGGAAGGTTTCTAGCTCACCATATTGTGTGTCAAAGTGTTATGAATGTTTTAATGCTTTCAACTTGTCATGCATGGTATTAGATCAGAATACAAAGGAAGGATTAATTGGTGAACTGAGATTAAGTTTTATTGATTACTGATTCAACATCTCGCCTCCCTCTCAATAACTTAGCCTTTCTTATATTTTCAGCAATTAGTATCAGAGCTTTGTGGTTCTTAGAGAACAAGTTTAATAGCTTGAGCAAAGATCATAGGCTATGGAGGTATTCAAACTTGATAAGGCTATTGACAATGAAAAGTTAGATTTGGAATTGGCTATTGGGAAACTTAAGAAAGCAAAGGAGCAACGCTCTCAATCCTTGAAAAGAAGGCGAGATCTTGCAATATAGACAAATGTTAAACTCTATATTGAAGAAATTAATTTAGATGAAGCTAATGAAGAAATTAGAGAACTATTAGAAAAGAATGGTACACTTCAAGAAGAAGTAAGAAAGATGAAAAAAGAACAAGAAATTCAGCCAGTAAGATTGTGTGAAGTTATGGAAGAGGAAAAAAAAAAAAAGAGTTAGAAGGTAAGAATAATAAAATTTAGCATCTATCCCTTCAAAAAATAGACTTCATTGATCAACTTACTAATGCAAATGAAGAAGTCATGAATCTAAGATTAAAGAATGATCTAAACATTGAAAAACAAACCAATGAGAGGATGATGAAATCTCAAGCAAACATGATTCAATTGAATGAGAAAAGCCAATATAGATAGAAAGGAAAAGAAAGAATTAGATATATACAAGAAGGTGAATCATCCAAGCAAGGAGCTCAAAAGAATCAAAGACCTACTTGTAATCACTGTGGTAAGCTAGGTCATACATCAAACAAATGTTGGAGTAATAGTAAAGCTAAATTTAATGGACAATGCTACGATTGCAATGAGCATGGTCATAGAGCTAATGAATGCAAAGAGAATCTTAAATTTGAAAGAAAATGTTATAAATGCAAGAAGCATGGGTACAGATCTTCTAAATGAAAAATCAAGATATTGAATTCAGAATAATAGACTATAAAATCTATATTTGATTGGGACTACAACACATGGTGTAGATGTCATTACTATGGAGAATTTGGAGACATTGGAATAAATTGTGTAAAACATCACATGAGAATGAGAAACACCACTAGAAGATGTTTTATTTGTACAAAACTTAGTCATCTTGCCAAGAGCTGCATGAACACTAGAAGAATTAAAGATGAAAAGAAAGCCAAGGGTGATAACATTAGAAAGTAGATGAGACAGTAGTGGATTCTAAAATCTTTTGAGAATGCAAGTTTGAGCAATGAAGCACATGTCGCTCAAGAATTGGGTAACTCAAATACTTCTACTTGATCTCCCACAAGGATAACTGGAACTAATATTTTGAAGTAGTTATCCTATATCAATTCTAGTTAGCTAAAAGGAAAGATCAATATCAACATTCAAAATGAAAAGGGATCACCGAGTGTTTTAAGGAAATTTTGGTCCTTACCAAGCTAGGTTGGGTTTCAAGACCTTGCCAAGCAAGGTCGAGAGTAACTAAGTTGTTGTGTGGACACTGAGTTATGGATGACTTTGCTAAGAAATTAATTCAAGCTGAGTGGAAGATAGTTTTCATCAACCAAGTGAACATTCCATGCATTTATGGCAATTGGAAAGTTGAATCTATTAAAAAGAAAAAAATTGAATTCATTTGTCACCGTGAATTTTTAAGAGCTATATGTGAAGAGCAATTTATATGTATTCAATAAATTTGTATGATTTATTGTTGAACTTTTTTATGTTTTCATAAACCCTACTGAGTGATGGCATCCTCTAGTAGCAAAGCCAAGAAAGGTTCTGAGATGTTGGTTTGAGGCATTGAATGGAAGGCACCAAATTTTAAGTTGAGTCTAGCTATTGTAGAAACTCTTGATCCAATCGGAGCTCAATCTCAAATTCCACCTAAGGTACTTTTGGTTAATGATATCTACTCACATTTTGGTTGTACAATTCAAGATATAGGAACCCTAGAAATGGATGAAACTTTGGACAATTTGTGTACTAATGGTGTGTTAAAACCTTAGCATCAACACCTAGAAACCAAGGGTTTAACCCACATTCCTCACATGCCCTGATATTTTTAGATTAAGTGGATAAGGTTTATCCTTAGCTATGTGCACAATGGGTAGTTATGGTTGGAGAAACCTATTCCTATAATGAAGAAAATGATTCATCATATCATAGGGCTCCCAATGTTGGTGAAGGCAAAAACCACCAAAACCCTAAGTCGAGTAGAACTAGAGAAGAAAACCCTTGTCAAATGGGATGGAAGAGGTATGAAGATAAGTTGTGTTACTGATATGGAGCTAAATATTGGAATTCATATAATTTCACACAAGATATATAGCTCCATTCAACTAGACAATGTATCATGTGAAGTAGTGGATCTCGCTTTCAAGGTGGTGAAGAACAAAATGTCCTTTGACCTTTCTGAGTTGATGTTGAACCAATTCAAAAAAAATATGGAAAGCATAAGAACTTTGAAGAATAACCCTTATAAGTTTAGTTCATTTTTAACCTATTTATTCTTCTTTTTGCAAAAAAATTCCCCTCAAAAGGTACAGTTGTATGGAGAAAAAATGTACCTATTCTTTATCAAATCAATGAGTATATAGTACAGATGGGTAAAAATTATGTCAGTATAATGGATAACTATTTTGATGTATTCAAGGATAAGATGAATAACATATTTAGAATCCCAAGGAAACTTGTTGAAGATTACAAAGATGATATTTTTTTTATGGTAGATTGTGACAAAGTGTATATACAAGTAGTCAAACCTAGAGTGGTATGGGTCAACCCACTAGGTTATGAAGTTAATATTGATGACACCAAAGATATTATTTAGCAATTGTTAATTGAACTTGTGGATCCAAAGGCTGCTTATTTTGGTACATATGATGAAGCTAAAGAAAGAATTAAACTAGAGATAAAGCTTCCTTAGGCTGTCAAAAAAGGAAAGAAAATGATAGCTAAATTGAGACAAACTAGTTCTACTCTCCTGTTGCTAGAAGGTAAAGGAGATGATATAGAAGAATATGATGTAAAAAATGAGGCAAATGAAGCAAAATATGAAGAAGAAGAGCCAATCAAGAAGAAAGGTAAGGTTATTATAACCAAACCTACCAAGTCATCTACTACAACATTTACAAGAAGAACATCTAGAAAGAAACTAAAATTGGGTGAAGAAGTAGAGGATGTAATTTTAAAATGGCTTCCAACCACATTTCAAGAGAAACTGAAAGAAATTGATGCAAGAGCTAGCATGGAAAACTTCAAATCATTGAGGTATGAAACCAAAAATGCAAAGGAAAGGTAGCAAGTTGAAGACATGGTTATGTCTAAACTAGGTAAATAGAAATATTCACCAAACCAACTTGTACAACAGATTCCCAATGAACTGATGGAGGAAATCAAGCCAAGATGGGAACATGTCAAACAAACTACAATAGACATATATGAGCAAACTCTGAGGAAACTCATGCCAAGTCTTAATGAAAAAGAAGTAAAAGAGTCCATCAAGAATAATGAAGTAAAACTTACTTTGAAATTTAACACCTTCTTGATATTGGTTAAAGACATTGAACATGTGGTGAGGAATGCCACAAATACATGGAAAAATATCTATAATCTTCATAAGAAGAGTGATTTTTTTGTTAATTTTAGTGATAGGGATGATGATGGTGAAAATGAAAAGGAAAGGGACAATGAGGATGAAGAAGAAACTAATGATGATAATATAGATGATGAGGAACAAGAATAGGAAGCCACTAAGGATAAGCTCCCTGAGATTTAGAACATTGAGGAAATAGGCCCTAAAAGATTGTAGAAGCAATTGTAGCCTCACTTCCTCACTCTCTGACCAAAGCATTAAAGCCATCAAGCTCAAAAAAAGTTATTGCTGAGTTGGTTGTGACAAACACTACAAATCCAAGCACTCAACCAATATTTGCACATGTTTAGCTTAGTACTTCATTAACTAAAGTGACCAGCACTTCATCTACCAAGTAGTCAATACTTCCTCTTTCATCAGTTGTGGTTACTTAGCAACAAGGTATTTATTCAATCAGTGCAATATCTACTTTTGTTTCTAGTCCTTCCTTTTCCACTATTGTTACTATTCCAAACATGCAAATAATAACTACAAAGACAATTGAAAGAAAACCTCAACTGAGTACAAAAGTTTCTAGCAAAGGAAAAGATAATAAAGAAGACATTGATCTTGATGAGGATATAGTTATTTCGAATTGGGATATATCTACTCTAAATCCTAATCAAATGCATATAGTAGGTGAGCTATTATAGAAGAAAGATAAGCAACAGAGGCTTAGAGAAGAAAGAAATAGAGAGCATCAAGTGTTAGAAGATGCAAAGAACATTCTTGCAGATGCACTTAGCCTGAGGTTGATACTTCTCAACCAATTTTGGCTCAATTAGCAGAAGTGGTCTAGAAATTCAATTAAGATTTGAATGGACAAGAGAAATTTTTGTAAAGAGTAGAGAAGAAACTTGAAAATAAATTATTGGAGCTAGTAACACAGAAGATTGTAATACATCAAGTATACTTGTACTATTCTTAGCTCACCAGAGACCTCTACCAACATCCATATTTACTCAAGAAATCAAAGATAAACTCTCCACAATAGATGAAAATTTGAAGGAAAGTGCACAACAATTGTCACTTGACTCGAGCTATAGTTTTTTTCATTACACAAAGATTAGATTTATGATTGATATGCAAGCAGAATTGCTAAGAGAAGAAGCTAGGATAAGGGTCACACTTGTAGATATACAAGGCATGATTCTTTTGAACATGGATGCACTGAAGAAATGCATTGCATATGCTAAAACTATCATCTATTATAACAAATTCTCCATTGCTAATCATATGATGGAATTATCAACAAAAGTTTAGATTGCATTGCATGGAAGCAAGGTGTTGCAAGAAAATTGGGACAAGACAATGTCACTAATTCTAAAGGTACATTCTAACTTCTTGTTACATTTTGGCATTACAATGTAGCATACACCTTTGGCATTTATATCAAAAAGGGGGAGAAGATGTATATAACATTTAAAGAATATTGTAAAAGTGGAGAAGAAGTGATATACAAGGGGAGAATATGTAAAGGAGGAAATTATGTGATGATACAATAAAAAGGGAGAAGATGAGAAGATGTATATAATGTGTAAAGTATATTGAATATATCTATATGGGGGAGCATCATAATATTATACATATACATGTATAGATATTCAGATAGACATCTCTTAGAAAAGAAATTTTGAACAATTTCAAAAACAAAGTATGTTACTGAGTTGAAGAAACAAGATGGAGACTAAAGATTGTTTTGAACTCTTTGAGAATTTAGTTTTGATTCATAAGTGCTTTTGTCACTAATGCCAAAGGGGGAGATTATTGACATTATAGTCAATTTTGTTTACTAGTGACACACACACTTATTCAGATAGTTAGTAGCTACTGAGCTTATTGTATAGTTAACAGTGTTAACCAAGTAATTTAGGTTCTATAGTTGTTATCAATTTCTAGGAACAATATTCAATTCACACTAAGCAGTACTGGTGATTGTCAGTGTAAACCAAGCTTCATAGTGTTTACCAAGTTTCTTAGTGCAAACTGAGTTCTCCAGTGCTTACGGAGTTCACAACATCAACAATGTGAATCTAGTGTTGACTAAGCTATATAGTGTCAACCAAGTGATTCGGTTTATACCAAGCTCAAAGTAATAGTGTTGACCAAGCTATGTAGTGTCAACCAAGTGATTATGTTTATATGTTGAGTTTCACAGTGTTCACCAAGTCACTAGTGCAGACTAATTTTAGACTACTTGAAGTTATTAGTATGAGTTGAGCTTCTACATCTACTAAGTGCATGACAATGCTGAGCATTGACAATGGTTTTTGAGTGTTAGAACCTCACCGAGTTTGTCTTTAGAACCTAAGTACCTGCAGTTGGGCCAACTTTGTGTATTTTGGTAAAACTTGTGTTGCAGTTGGCTTTGATGAATTATAAATTGGATTGGTATATATGTAATGTATTGTATCACATCCAAAAGAGATATAGAATAATGTAACAAGTAGTAAGAAGCAAAAGTGCAAAGTAAAAGGCTACAAGCAGTATAAGGATAAACAAAGATTTATCTATCATAGAAAGATGATCATTACACTCAAAGGGAATCTCATTAAGCAAATCAAGTTGCAAATTAGAGATCAACCACTGGTTCATTCTAACAAGTGGAACATTTAAATCCTTTCACAAGGTAGACCTAACAATCTTTTGTAAATCTCTTTACTAAGTGCATACTTCATTGTATGATTGTAAATCCTTTTGCAAGGTGGACCTAGCAGTCCTTATTGCTCCTAATAGGGAAGATCATCAGAAGTGACCATTGTAAGCCTTAGTAGGTCAACTTTATACTGCAATACTAAAGCTTGTGGGTATCATCCCTACCCCATTTTTATTTTCTATTTCAAAGGTTTTTGAGTCACCATATTGTGTGTCAAAGTGTTATGAATGTCTTAATGCTTTTAGTTTGTCATGCATGATATTAGATTAGAATACAAAGGAAGGATTAATTGGTGAACTAAGATTAAGTTTTATTGGTTAGTGATTCACCCCTCCCCTCTTAGTAACTTAGCCTATCTTATATTTCCAACAAGGTCTATGAGGTCATTATAGGTTGTGCAAAGGATATCATAACATAGTACAAATTTTTATATGTCACCATCAATCTCTTTGTCTGATGTAGGTTCGTATGAGTTTGAATTTATTATTGGAACATGTGGTGATGTTTGTATGATTTGTGGTGTCTAGTTCACATGGTTTTGCATGAGTTAAACTAAGTTTCTAGATGATTTCTTTTAATTTGTATCATCTTGTGGTTGCACTAAATTCATCCAAGTTACCATATCTTCTCGCAATCTCAAAATAAATGCTTCCTAGTTAAATATGTTGTCCTTAGTTGATGAATATCACTTTTCTTTGAGATGACATAACCTATAGATGTATGTGTTAAAGTGTGCTTCTTGCAATAAATTCCATTGGATGGTTTTACCCAAAAACTATAGCAGATGGATTCAGCCTCATTTAGATGAGAATGTATTGTTGTTGTGTATGGATGATGCTTCCCTTGAGAATATTTTTATAATCAATTCTAATTTAATATGACGTGCAATTAGGCATGTTTTAGGGTAAGAAATTCTTCTTCCTATTGCTGATCACTTTTTATATCTATTGAATTTGGTTTCTGTCTTTCTATCAAATTCCATGGATCTTCTACAATCTACACACCTTGAATTTCTTGTGTTGAAATTCATCCAACAAAAATTTTGGGAGGACAACAAGTTTAAGATGGCAATGAAGCACTATGATCTTTAGGCTGATCATATGAAATTTGCATTGCAAGTTTCTACTCGCACCCTTGGTTATCATATTGAAGAAATAATTTGGAGAATAGGGTATCCTTTGCTAGACTTTCTAGTTCTCTCAAAAAACTTCTAGCTTCCTCAACTCTCATGTGGCTCATTGGAATGTCACCTCCAGTTCAGTGTGATATTGTGCAGGCTTGGCAAGACATTGGGTGGCAGGGTGCAAATTTGCTTATCAATACCTCTAATGCAAATGTCTCTACCTCGAGTGCTTCTTCTGGTTGGGATGTATCTATTCCCAAGGATAATACATTCAACTAGTATTTGGGGGTTGCACTATACAGGTAAGCCAGGTGTTCTCCAGTAGTGGTCACTAAGCTAGAAATTGTAGAGATGAAGGAAGGGTAATCAAGGTTTCAAGAACTTTAATTTTTTTTGAAAATGGACACTATGAGGTTTATGTTTGGTCTACAATGTAAATATGATACTACAGTATCTTCATAGAGGATACTATTTGTAAATTTTCTTGGTCATAATTTTTTGTATTTACCATTGATTCCAAGTTTTCTTGCAGGTTCTTTCTTAGAATCATGGTTTTTTAACAAATATTAATAGATATATTTAGTGGCTTGTCCACTTTTTCCTAAAAAAAATATTTGGGATCAAATCATGATGGAAATTTGTGGATTTTCATTTTTTTTTGCAATTGACGTTGACACCATCGCAATAATGACATTTGTATCACAATCGTGATGTTTGTATGAGTATAAACAAAAAGAAAAAGAAAACATGACATAGATCATTCCCCATTTGTTTTGACCAATTGTGGAGAGCTACGCACAAAAGAGGGCGGAGAGGTCCAAATGAGGGTGGAGAGCTTTGAATGTTGGTGAAGATTTCATTATCATTTCTTTGTGATCACTACATTTCATTACCATGCCCTTATGATCTTTGAATTTCATTGGCATGCCCTTGGTGGAGATTAGTGGAGATTTAGGATTTTGTTGTCATGCCATTGTGATCACTACATTTCATTTCCCTGCCCTTTTAATCTATGGTTTTCATTGTCATACCCTCGTGATCTCCATGCCCCTACTTTATGATTTTGTTTCCATGTCATGCCCTTGTGATCTCTATGTCCTTGCTCTACAATTTTCTTCAAGAGCAGAAGAGGTACTTATGTAAATACTCTTTTCTTTTCCTTCTAAACATGTATCTCTTTGTATTTCCCCCAGAAGTGTTTAGAGGAGATTCTCTTTATGTATATGTATGTGTATACATGCATACATGCATACATACATACATAAACACATACATATGTGTGTGTGTATATACACATACATATATATATACATACATATATATATGTATTATATACATACATATATATATGTATTATATACATACATACATATACAAATATCACAAGGGCACAACAATGAGATGCAGAGATCACAAGGGCATGAATATGAAATGTAGCAATCACAAGGACACAACAATGAAATCCTAGATCTCCACTGATCTCCACAATCCACAAGATCCCTTTATATATATACATACATACATACATAAATATATTCATACATACACATACACATACCTATATGTGTGTGCGCACACACACACACACACATATATACATACATACATATATACATACATGCATATATGCATACATACATATACATATACATGTATACATCTGCATATGAAATTTTATCACCTTGTAAAATTATATTTGATCCACCAACTAATTAGCAACTAGACCCATTTAACTAGGTTATGGCTTATTTCTTTCTAAAAATATCTGGTATGATATAGTTTTGTAAAATTTCTTGTGAACTTTGCCCATTTTTCCTAGTCTACATTATTTGTGTGCAAGATTTTGAGGTAATTCACTTAGCACGAGTTTAGTGAGTTGTATTGTTTTATGTGTGTGTATCTATGTATATATACATAAAGAGAAGCTTCTCTATTCACCTACTAAGGGGAATATAAAGAGATGTTGAAGGTGATTAGATTTCTTACAAATTTGACTATGAATGCCTTTTCTATTTTTAGAACATAATTATTAGTAATCTCTACTCTTTATATTTGAAGTTACTAAACACCAAAGGGAAATGGATTTATTGATTTTGATACCTCCCTTGATTGTTTAGTTGGGTATAGGTATTTTTTCAAAAGACACAAAGCCAAAAATCATGTCACAAGAGGACATGTCTCATGTCCACTTGATCAAGAGTGCACAACTAGAAAGTTGTTAATGGGATTTCACACTCTAACACCAAATCAATAAGTTACCAAATACTCAACCTTCTCACAAGGTCATAACCAATACAAATCCTCCAAATGTTGAAGAAAACAAGACTACCAACTTCTTCAAGCACCCATTGTCTAAGGATCAAATTTATCAAAATTATGGCTTCAAGACCTAATCCCCACAACTAGACCAACATGAGGAAAACAAAAATATGGTTTTCTCCAATGGTTCCAAGGCATGAAATAGACATGGGGCATCTACATAACACAAAATACATCACTAGTTTGATCTCCACACTTTCACAATATATTAAACCCAAATTCACCTAGTAGCCTTATTAGGTCTTTAGGAGGTTTTTGGTGTCTAACTTCCAAAAGTCTCAAACAAACCTTTAAAAAAATCAAGGTTCTAGATACCCTTGTCAGAGTTATATCCAATCCCAAAGCACCAGGACTTAGTTCCACTCCAACATTCCCTTTCCTTCACTAAGCAACACAATCGTAATTGGCCTAATTAAGATTGGTTTAGAAAGCAACTATGGGAAAGTGGGGTCATGGAAAAACACCCAACACTTAGGAATATCTATTCACCTTCCTCCAACTTTATTCCAAACACTCAACCCTCCAAAAAGTCTCCTTCTCCTATTATACTCCAAACAACATGCTCAGAAGGTCAAATCCTCGTAGGCACTTGACCTAGGGTTGATTAGGAAAAATAGAAAAGCACATTGCCCAGTATTGAAACCATGGAATAAATGAGAGGACCATCTAACTTTCATTCCCCAAGAGGACATTAAAAACCAACCATGTGAGTCACAACTATGGGGCCATCTTTGAAGCTTGCACAAAGTTGTTGTCCTACAAACCCTCCTGTACAAATAATGGAACAACTTGAACAAAAATCCACAAAAAATGATGAAACCAAAAGAAATGGAAAGGTTAGACAAAATTCTTCTTAAAAAAAATCATTTGATCATGTCTGATGATCTGTACAACATAGGCAAAGTATAAGAAACTAGTAAAATTGCTTCAAAACATAATAATCTCTTAATTGCAACTTCTCCCAATCCATAAAATCTACCCTTTGTGACCTCAAAAATGAGGTACATATCCTTCCTACATACATCCAAACCAAAATCCACTATTTTTTGAATAGTTACAACTCCTTTTCAACTAAGTTACATTTTTTAGCAACTTTTACAATTTTGTAAATTAGCAATTTTGCACAAAAAGTGCAACTTTTTCAATTTTCATAATTTTTTAATTCTAAGACTTGGAAAAGGTTCCAAGTTATTCAAAAAAACTAAAAATACCTAATCCTAGGCTATCTTAACCAAAATCTCAAAAAGACTCAATTTTGCCCAACTAGCAACTTTGGCTTATAACTTTCCCGAAGTGACCTAGGCATACATGAAGGTGTCTTTTCATTACAACCATGATTTTTTCATCCAAGAATTATTTATCCTAGCCTAATTAGGTGAGAATCCAAAATGTTAAACCAAAATCCACAATAGTGCCTTGGTGCTCTGCACCACCACTCATGACATGACTGTTGATATAAATAATTATTAACCTTGTACTAATGAGTTTAGTTAATTCTTAACCAAACATGATTTACATTAAGTCATTGATCTATATAAACATAAATGGATCATCTATTTGATCCTATTATGACTTAATTTTAATGCATCTGATCATTACTTGGATGATATTATGCATGAGATCTTTACTCAACACCAAGAGATAATATAATCTATAAGTACATATTTCAGCATACTTAGTTTGGTATGAATAGTTTTGATTGAATGCAAGAATAATTAATTCTATGAATTCAAGACATAAATAAATAATATAATTTAGCACAAGTACTATGCAATTGTGTATGTATGCATGTAAAGTAGTGATGCAAGAGCATCCTGGGTGTAAGGGCAATCTTGCATCACCCAAAAAAAAATTAAAAAAATAAAAATTAGTCTTTTCCATTTTAATAAGGACTAGTATATAGGGTGGTTACTATTTATGAAAACTTACTATTTTTAGTAAGTTTGTCATATGAGTTCGGAATGTTCTCATTTTCTATAAGAAGGTTCATTTTAGAGTTTAAAGCCTATCATAAAAATCTCATTTCTCAAGCATTAGTATCAGAGAAGTTATTGTAGATTTTTAGTGGAAAAAATTGTAGAAAAATATTTAGGCTCACCATTAGAGGCCTTAGAGTGCCTGGATGAGGTCTGAAAACTTGACAGAAGGGCACTAGCATAATTTCAAGCCTATAGATCAAGAGTTAGCATTTTTAAAAAGTGGTTATAATAGCCAATCAGAGCAACAATTCGTGAGTTATGGCCTTTGGAAGTTGAGCTACCAAAATTTCTAAAATAATTTGTCAAAGATGTATTTGGCTGACTCTATGTGTATTGTTAGGTTTTGTTGGCCCTAGGTATTAAGTTTGAGCATGTGGAACCTTCCCAAGTGGCATAAAACTACCTATTTAAGAAAGGCCCAAACATTGTCTAGGATAGCTTTGGGTGATAGTTCATAGCTTGTCTTGCAAATTATTGTACTAAAGGCATCCATGTGGGTTAGCATATTGTACTTATAAATTCTCTAATTCCGCATTTGTGGTGCAAATAAGAAGCCCTTTTTTTTTTTTGCATTTTCTATTATTTCTATGTTTATATTATGAGTTATGGTATTAAGGGGAGCTCCCTAAATCAAGTGGTATCAAAGCTAGGTCTTTGAGTGTGTGGATAGATCATTGACTATGAGGTAGTTTACACTAGGATTGTGGTTTGAGCTGAGCATGTAGACAGATCACCAATTGTGAAGTAGTTTGCACTAGGGTTTTAGCAGAAGCGTGAAAATGCCTCCACAAAGAGAGCGTGGTGGAAGAGTTGTAGGTGTTACACTTGAGGGTTTTCAAGCCCTCCAAAGAGAAATGCAAGCATTGGAAGAAAAAATATGTAGAGGAATGAATCTTCCCATAAGAAATGAAAGTGAGGATGAGGATGAAGTAGAAGAAAATACTACAGTAGAGGTAGTTCTAAATCTAGAGGAAGAGAGGCTTTTGAGGGCCATCTTCAAGATTAGAAAAAGACTTGAGTTTGAGGTTCTCACATTTTTGGGAAATCTTAACCTAGAGGAGCTGATTAATTAGATCAATGAACTAGAGAAATGCTCTGAGTATGAAGATATTGATGATCCTGATAGGGTCAAGTTTGTGAAGGAAAAACTAAAGGGACATGCGAAGATCTAGTGGTAGGAGGTTTAGTTGGAATGAAATAGAAAGGGAAAGGAAAAAATCACCAAATGGGATTGGACGAAAGATAAACTAAAGAAACAATTCATTCCCATGGATTACAAGCTTGATCTGTTGAAGAAGATGCAAGGGTTGAAGCAAGCATAAAAATTAGTTCAAGAGTATATCGAAGAGTTCTACCAAGTTCTCATTAGAACCGACCATGCAGAAGTTGATAAGGAGAAAGTCACATGTTATCTTAATGGGTTAAGGCCTAGCATTTAGGATGAGCTAAGTCTAGTTCAAATGAGCAATATTGAGGAGGCCTACCAGTTTGCCCTAAGAGTTGAGGAGAAATTGAGCAAGAAGTTTGACAATAAGAACAATAAAAGAGGTCATGGTGAAAGATTTGGTGAGTGATCTTATAGTGGTTGTAATGATCAAAAGAAAAAGGATGAGCCTGGAAGTAGTAGTCAGAACCAAAGGAAAAACAATTTCAATCATTTCCATGATTAGAACAATAGAGATCAGAGATGAAGAGATAGAGTAAAAGGATATGGAAGAGGAGGCTTATGTGGAAAATGTTTTCACTATGGAGAAGAAGGGCATGGAGCATTTAAATGTACCCAGTTCCAAGGAAGGATAGATTGAAGAACAAAAGGTCAAGAAAGACTTGTATATGTTAATGAAGATGCCAGATCCTTACATTCTAAAGATGCTAAGAAAGGAGAAGTCCTAATTAACTGAAGAGTTCTGCTGAGTGGTGAGAATGAACTTAAGAAAATAAGGAGCTTGTTTCACATGAGGTGTAGATGTGAAGATAAGTGTTGTGATGTGATCATTAATGGTGGAAGTATTGATAATCTAGTGTTAGAAATGATGGTCACTAAGTTGAAGTTGAAGAGGCAGAAACACCCGCATCCATATTGTATTTCTTGGGTGCAAGACAACCACAAGGTCATGGTCAATGAGCAATGCTCAGTAAAGTTCAAGATTGGAAGCTACCAGGATGAGCTACTATGTGATATCATACCTAAGGACATATGTCATATATGGTTGGGTAGGCCATGGCAGTTTCATAGGCATGTTGTACATGTTGGGTGAGCAAATACCTACACTCTAAAGATGGAGTGAAACATAAGTTGAATTCATTGAAGGATAAAGAAGAAAAAGTATGTAGTGCTGCCAGAATATGTTTTGTTGATGGAAAAGAGTTTCTTAAAGGTATGAAACATGAGCATATGTGTTTTGCTATTATTCCTAAAGATAGTAAAGAGGAAGTAGAGGAGGTACCTACAGAAGTTGTAGATTTGTTGGAAGATTTTTTTGATATTGTATCAAATAATGTACCTAATGGATTGCCCCCAATGAAGAAGATCAGTCACCATATGGATTTGGTTCTAGGAGCTAGTTTTCCAAAAAAGGTAGTACATAGAATGACACAAACAAAAAGTGAAGAGTTAAATGGGCAAGTTCATGAGTTGTTGCAGAAGGTGTTGATTTAAGAGAGTTTGAGTCCATGCAGTGTTGTACCAACAGTATTAGCACCATAGAAGAATGGAGAATGGAGGATGTGCATAGATTCTATGCTATCAACAAGATCACAATAAATTATAGATTTTCATTACCAAGGATGGATGATATTATGGACTATTTAAGTGGAGCTAAGTATTTCACAAAGATAGATCTGAAGAGTGGGTACCATCAGATTCATATCAGAGAAGGTGACGAATGGAAGATTACTTTCAAGAGAAGGAAAGGACTATACAAGTGGTTAGTCATGCCTTTTGGGATAACCAATACACCAAGCACTTTCATGAGGCTTATAAATGAGGTTTTGAAGGAGTTTCTAGCTAAGTTTGTCATTGTTTACATAGATGATATATTGATCTTTAGTAAGACATTAGAGGAGTAGATAATTCATATTCACAAGGGGTTTGATAAGTTGAGGGAAGAAAAGTTGCTAATAAACCTAAAGAAGTGCAGATTTGTAAAGAAAGAGTTGGCATACCTAGGGTCTGTAGTCTTAGGAAGAGGTCTAAAAATGGACCTAGAGAAAGTGAAGGCTATCCTTGAATGGCCTACTCCAAGGAGTGTGACAGAGGTAAGATCTTTTCATAGACTAGCTACATTTTATAGACAGTTAATAAGAAGTTTTAGCAGTATTTGTGGACCCTTGACTGAAACAATGAGAGGGGATAGGAAAGAGTTTAAGTGGACTATAGGAGCAGATAAGATTTTTAATCTGTTGAAACAAAAAGTTACTGAGCAACCTATTTTACACTTCCTGATTTTAACAAGGTGTTTCAAGTAGACTATGTTGCTAGTGGTACTACAATAGGAGCTATTTTGAGCCAGGAAGGTAGACTTATTGCTTATTTTAGTGAGAAGTTGAATGATACAAAAAGAAAATATTTTTTTTATGATCGGGAATTTTATGTTCAAGCATTGAAGAAGTGGATACACTATATTCTTCCTAAGGAATTTTTTCTTATACTAATAATCAAGCTTTACAATATTTGAATAGTCAAGGAAAATTGAACCAAGGGAATTTAAAGTGGTTTGAGTTTTTGAAAAGTTGTACATTTTTTTTGAAACACAGGAGTGGGAAGTCTACCAAAGTTGTAGATGCTCTTAGTAGAAGACAATTTTTGCTAATAGAAATGTAGATAGAGGTGGTTGGGTTCAAGGAACTTAGTACATTGTATCCAGATGATCCTAATTTTGGTGAAGCATGGAAGGCTTGTACAGAACCTATTACACTTGATAGGACAAAGTGGTTGGATTTCATGATCCAAGATAATATGTTGTTCAAAGGAAGCCAGTTGTGCATTCCTAGAAGTTCAATGAGAGAGAATCTCATCAAGGAGAGGCAATGGAGGATTGGCTAGACATTTTGGTAGAGATAAGACCATAGCTTTAGTTGCTGAAAATTACTACTAGCCACAGTTGTAGCAAGATGTCATGAAGTTTGTACAAAGTTGCAGAGTATGTCAGATGGTGAAAGGAGTGAAGTAGAATACATGATTGTATGAGCCATTACCTTTACTAGAGAAGCATGGGAAGATATCAACATGGATTTTGTTCTTAGATTAAAAAGCACAAAGTGTAGACATGATTCTATAATTATGGTGTTTGACATGTTTTCAAAGATGGCACATTATATTCCTTGCAAGAAGACTAGTGATGTTGTTCAGGTAGTAGAGTTTTTTTTCAGGGAAGTGGTAAGATTACATGGTCTACCAAAGAGTATATTTTTAGATCAAGATACTAAATTTGTTGAGTATTTCTAGTGTACATTGTGGAAGAAGTTAAAGACAGATTTGAGGTTTAGTTCATCGCATCATCCACAGACTGATGTATAGACAGAAGTTGTAAATCACAGTTTGGAAATTTGTTGAGATGCTTGGTTGGAGATAAACCAAAAGGATCAGATATGATTTTATCATAGGTGGAATTTTCATATAACAATTTCATCAATAGGAGTATTGGTAAATCACCATTCCAGATTGTATATGGGAGTAGTCCCAAAAATGCTTTTGAACTGAGACAATAGGATAAAGGAGAGACAACTAGTATTGAAGCAAAATATTTTGCTGAACATTTGAAGACCATCCATTAGGAGGTGAAGAAACACATCATAAAGATGAATACATAGTATAATGCTAAAGTAGATGTGAAAAAGAGATATAAGGAATTTCAAATTGGAGATGAAGTCATGGTTCATTTGAGAAAGGAGCATTTTTCAGTGGGTACATACAATAAGTTGAAGATGAAGAAGTTTGGATCATGCAAGATAGTGAAGAGGCATAATTTTGGCAATGCGTATGAGGTGGAGTTGCTTGTTGAATTGAATATTTCATCAATATTTAATATTTTAAATTTGATAGAGTATTATGAAGGAGGTGATGGAGATGAAGTTGCAAAAGCATAGTGGAGCATTCTAGCAGCTAGTTTGGCTATAAAGGAGATTGAGGAGATACTAGACAGTTGTGTTAGAAAAACTAACAAAGACAAGACTTATGAGCAATATTTGGTCAAATGGAAACAGAGACTAGTTGAGGATTCTTCATGGCTAGCAAAGGAGGTAGTCAACCATCTTGGTTTTCCTTTGATCACTTGAGACGTGACAAGGTCACTTCTCAAATTACCCTAGGTGTCTGATGCAGGAGTATCCTAGGTGTAAGGGCAATCTTGCATCACCCAAAAAAAAAATTATTTTTCAGTCTTTTCCATTTTAATAAGGACTAGTAGATGGGGTGGTTACTATTTATGGGAACTAACTATTTTTAGTAAGTTTTTCATATGACCTTGGAATGTTCTCATTTTCTATAGGAAGGTTCATTTTAGAGTTGTAAGCCTACCATAAAAATCTCATTGCTCAAGTATTAGTTTCAGAGAAGTTATTGCACATTTTTAGTGGAAAATTTGTAGAAAAATCTTTAGGCTCACCATTAGAGGCCTTAGAGTTCCTAGATGAGCTTCAAAAACTTGATGAAAGGGTGTTATTGTGGTTTTGAGCCTATAGATTAAGAGCTGGAAATTTCTAAAATGATTTGTCAAAGATGTATTTGGCCAACTCTATGTGTATTGTTATGGTTTGTCGGCCTTGGGCATTAAGTTTGAGCATCTAGAACCTTCCCAAGTGGCATAAAATTGTCTATTTAATAAAGGCCCAAACATTGTTTAGGACAGATCTAGGTGATAAGTTCACAACTTATCTTGCAAATTATTGTACTGAAGGTGCCCATTTGGGTTAGCATATTGTACTTATGAATTTTGTAGTTCTACATTTTTGGTGCAAATAAGAAGTCCATATTTTGTTCTCACATTTTCTATTGTTTCTATGTTTCTGTTATGAGTTATGGTATTAAGGGGAGCTCCTTGCTTCAAGAAGTTCACATGGTGAATTGATATATATGCATATATACATACAATCATCATAATTAGTTATCCTTTAATCTAACCAAAGCTATTATATATCAACAAGAGATACATGTTCAGAAGTAAAAAAAGAACATTTACATAAGTATCTCTTCTCCCCTTGAAGAAAATCGTAGAGAAAGGGCATGACACAACAATGAAATCCATCAACCACAAGGGATGGCAACAAAATCATAGATCTCCACTAATCTCCACCAATGTTTAGAGCTCTCCACCCTCGTTTGGAGCTCTCTACCCTCTTTTGCATACAGCTCTCCACAGTCAATAAAAACAAGTGGGGAATGATTAATGTCATTTTTTTTTTGTTTGTTTATAATCCACAATCCACATATCTCTTTGTATATATAAATACACACATACATAGACACATTGATATGTGTGTATGTATGTGTAGACACACACACACACACACACACACACACACACACACATATACATATACATATGTATATATGTATATACATACATACATAAATATACATACATACATACATATACACATACATATATACATACATACATATATATACATACATACATGAAAACAACAATGCATTTTCTAAGAGTTTACAATTATTCAACAAAATTAATGTTATACAAGAAAATGCACCTAAAGAACTATTAGCTCAAAAGCAAGAACATGGCATTAAAACAATATAGAACGTGCTTGGCATGAGAGGTCCACAACTAAGGGTGTTGACCAATCTTGAAGACTTGAATTCTAAAATGAAAGCTATCGATGATCAAACACCTATGCTAGAGTTACAACACAATGTGAAGTTGATTTTAGAAATGGTAGAGGCTCAAATGATTGTGCATGCAGAGAACCCATTTTTCTAGGTTTTCACCCTACCATTCTAGATCCCATCTCATCCCTTAGAATAGTAGGCCGAAAAAGTGTTGATCATATGACTGTGAACTATAGTCAACTAAGGGGATCATGTTATGTGTCTAATCTACCCATAAATTTGGCTTTCTATAGTTTGCATCCCACCATTATAATAAGATAGGAGTCAATTTTCACATCTTTCGAACTTTCTTTCTTCTGGAAAACTCATTCAAACCCATGAAGCTAATTCGTGATTTAAATTGAGAAGTTTGATAATCAAAATTTAAGGCACCAGAGAGGAGAAGGAGTGACTTTAGAAAGAGACTGAATGATACAAACAACTAAACAACATAGATTATATTATGGGAGCCACTACATAGAATCCAGGAAAGTGTTGTGGTAGGTATTATGAAATTGGAATCACTTGCAAGTGTCTTTGAGAATTATAGTCCAAATATTGGGAGGGCTACAAGTTGTGAAATTTTTCATGTATTGCATCTTCATTTTCTTATAAGAGTGTTTCAAGTATTGGCATAATCTCCCTACGATGATCCCAAGTATTAATTTCTTATAAGAGTGTTTGAAGGTTGCGAGCCACTTCAACATCCTTTGCATGGTTTAGAGATAATTTCATTGTGGCAGAGGCTTCTACAAGGGAATGAGCCTCATGATTATGGTATTTACATAGAAGCAGAACTTGCTTCTTCAACTCCTTACACTCAACTATTTACTGAAGCTATTCTTCCAACAATGAGAATAACTGCTACAAATTCCTGGGAGCCAAGGGACCCTGAACCTATGCTACATTTTTTGGAGACATGGGATAAGTTACTACTGGATTTAGCTTCATAACATTCTAGATCATATAGTGATGCCCAAATTAACAACAACAATAGATACTTGGGATCCTCATAGGGAGAGTGTACGAATACATGCATGGTTACATCCTTGACTTCCATTGATGGGCTAGCATATGGAACCTTTATATCCAACCATTCATTATAAATTGGGGAATGCACTGCATGCCTGGTATGCAAGTGATGCATCTACATATGCAATTTTATCGCCTTTAAAAATTGTATTTGATCCTACTAGCTGGGAACAATTGATAGTTCATTTTTTTGTACCTAATCTAATGACAATTCTACAGGAATTTGTAATCAACCTAGCTAATCAACAACTAGACCCATTTAACTAGGCTATGGCTAGTTTCTTTCTAAAAATATCTACTATGATATGTTTTTGTAAAATTTCATGTGAACTCTACCCATATTTCCTAGTGTGCATTAATTTTGTGTAGGATCTTGAGGTAAGTCACTTAGCAAGTGTTGAGTGAATTTTATTGTTTTATTATTTGGATTCTAGAATATGTATGTAGCTGGATCAATTTTTCTATTGTACTAAGATGTAATAGGCAACACAAAAAATATCTTTGAGATATATATGTTTAGAAGGAAACATAAAGAGATACCTATTTAGAAGGAAAAGAAAAGAACATTTACATAGCCCTTGAATAAATTGCAGAGAAAGGGCACAACATAGCAAAATAATCATAGAGCAAGGGCGCAAGATAAAAAAAAAAAACCATAGAGAAAGGGCATAGAGATCACAAGGGCATGACAACTTTTAGAGCTCTCTACCCTTGTTTGAAGCTCTCCACCCTCTTTTGCACATAGCTCTCCACAAGTAAAACAAATGGGGAATGATTTATGTCATGTTTTCTTTTTCTTTTTGTTTATACTCATGTGAGCATTGCAATTTCGACTCCAATATTAGTATTACAATGACCTTGGAGACAATTGCAAAAAAAAAAATGAAAATCACCACAACTTACACCACCATCGTAATTTGACCCCAAATGTTGTAGTGGAATATGCCAAAAAGAAAATCTTTCAATTTTTTTCTCCAAGTCTATCATTGTAGAATATTTGATCTCATTTAGTATCTTTACAAAAATGCATAACTAACTAACTAATAACATATCCTAAGATTTATTAAACTTATCCCAGCAATATCCCACTTGGCCAAGACCTTACATAAGTCATTGTGTCACAAATTAGGCCCTAAGGCCCATAGAACCAACATAACATCTAAACTTCTTAGTGCTCTCTGGCTTTGTCAATGCATCTATAACATTCTCTAAAGTAGCAACCTTTTATAATTTTACCTTTCCATCTTCCACCATATCAGAAAAAAAAGGATAGTATACATCAATATGTTTTGATTTGGAATGGAACACAACATTATTTTCTAAACAAATAGCACTCTAGTGTCACAAAAGATAGTAATCAATCTTACACTAGAACTAGTATCAAAACACAATCTCTTAATCCAAATGGACTCTTTAGAAGCATGAACAACTGGCATATACTTTTCCTCCATAGTGGACAAGGAAGTTATAGCTCGCCTCTTAATCATCCATGGTGGATCTTCCTCTATAAAATTTCACATACCCTATTTGAATCCACATATCCATGATACAAAATAAATGTCAAGATCTAGTAGGATTACCATGAAAATATAAGGAATACTCAAATATACCCTACATATACCTAAGCACCACTCTCTATATTGCATCTCAATGCACCCATACAAGATTAGCCATTTATTGAATAGGGATTCCAATGCTTGGGAAATTTCTAGCCTAGTAAAAACCATAGAATACATAAGGTTTCCAACAACAATTCCATAGGGTAATCTAGACATTCCCTCCATCTGATGCAGGAGCATCCAAAGGTATAAGGGCAATCTTGTGTCACCCAAAAAAAATGTACTTAGACTTAGTTTTTGTTTCATGTGTTTTCATTTTTGGATACCCATTTGGGTCAAATAAAGGTTCCAACTCTCACAATTCCACTATTAGTGTTCTAGCTTAGAGTTTTTAACCACCTTGGGATACGTGTAAATGCCAAAAAAATAGGAGTATGTAATTAAGCCATAATTTTGGTGATTTAGAGGGTGTAAATTGGTCGAATGATTGTAATTGTAATTTAGAGCAGTCCAAAAAAAGAATCAGGTCAAAAGGCCCCACGGTTTGAAAGTTATCGCAATTTTTCAATTTTTGGAGACCTCCTAAGAATGCTTCAAAGTCAAGTTAGGGGCATTAAATGACCTTGAATAGGGCCAAAAAATGGGGGATGAGTAAGATGGTCCATAGGGCTATAGAGCACTTCGAGATCTTTCCAGAAATGTAAATGGTTCGTCAATCAGAGCTACGGTTCAAAAGTTATGCCTCTTGGAAGTTCGGTTATTGTTTCTGGATGTTTCTAATTTTATGCCAACTTCTAATGCGACTTCTAGAGCCTTCTATTTGGTTAGTGGATGCCTACTAGCACTTTCTAGAATGTATTCCTAATCTTTAACCCTCCGAGGTCTATTTAATAACATTTCTAGCATTGTAAAAGGCAGTTCGGAGTGGAGTTTGAGAGCAGGTACTAAAAGGAGAAATTATCTCCAGACTTATATTGTTGTAAGCCCTTAGGGCATGTTTTGAAGTCTATTTTCTCTATACTGAATGTAATAGCATATCTACACAGTTAATACAATTTTCCCTTTCTTATTGTGTCCATTATGTGCTTAGGTTATGTCCCCATCAAGTGGTATTAGAGCTTATCTTTTTTTAGTGGTAGCAGAGCAGTCCTTCATTAGTGGTATCAAAGCTGGTTTTCCTGAGTGTGTAGATAGAGCGTCGATTTTGAGGTA
This sequence comes from Cupressus sempervirens, assembly GCA_028749045.1. NCBI lineage: Eukaryota > Viridiplantae > Streptophyta > Pinopsida > Cupressales > Cupressaceae > Cupressus > Cupressus sempervirens. The sequence goes on along the minus strand of CM053793.1, from coordinate 425,250,234 downwards.
GTTTGCACCAGGACTGTGTGGTTGTGGGTTTGAGTTAAGAAGATGCCTCCATGAAGAGAGTGTGGTGGAAGGGCCAGAGCTATTAATCCTGAGGAGGTTAGAGCCCTCCAAAGGTAGGTACAAGCATTGCAGAGGAGCTCTGTAGAGGAACAAATGTTGCCACAGGCGACGAAAGTGAGGATGACAATGAAGAAGAAGAAATTGGACCAAAAGGGGAATTTGATAGGGAAGTTATGAATCAGGCAAAGGAAAGGCTTTTTAGGGCCATTACTAAGTTTGAAAAAATACCTACAATTCATGTGGGTGTGTTTTCAAGAAATTTAAAGCCAGATGAGTTGATCGATTGGATCAATGAACTGGAAGAATACTTTGAGTATGAGGATATCAGGGACCCATATAGGGTTAAGTTTGCAAAGGCCAAATTGAAAGGACATGCCAAAATCTGGTGGCAAGAGGTTCAATTGGAAAGAAATAGAAGAGGAAAGGAGAAGATCACAAGGTGGGATCGTATGGTGGACAAATTGAAAAAGCAGTTCATTCCTATTGATTATGAGATTGATTTTTTTAAGAAGATGCATGGGTTAAAGAAAGCAGAAAAATTAGTGAGTAGGGAGACAGATAGGGATACGTAACTCCCTCCCCCCCTCCAGATAGAAAAGAGGTGGATTTGGTTGATCCATTTGAGCCAGTTGCCTATAGATAGTAGGGCCAGTAACATAGGTGGGAGGAAGGAAATATTTCTGGATGGAGTTGGAGAGTGCTTCAGCTTTGAACTCGGGTGGGAAGGTGGTTGTCTAAGAATATACAGAGGAGTTTTATCGACTTCTGATTAGAGCAAGGCATGCAAAAGCAAATAAGGAGAAGGTTGCTCGTTATATCAGTGGGTTGCGACCTAGCATCCAGGAGAAATTAAGTCTGGTAAGAATGACCAGCATTGAAGAGGCATACCAGTTTTCCCTATGAGTTGAAGAGAAGCTAAACAAGAGGTTTGAAGGGAGACAAAGAGGGCATGGTCAAGGAGGAAGGGGTAGTGGTAGGTCATCTAGAGGCCGAAATGAAACCCAAAAGAAAAATGAAGATGTGGGTACTAGCAGGAACTAGAGGAACGAAGATTTCAACTGCTCCTGAGATCAAGACTTTGGAAATCAAAGAGGAAGAGGTAGAGGACATGGACAAGGAAGAGGAGGCTTCTATGGTACCTATTTCCATTGCAATGAAGAAGGTCATTGTGCCTTTGAATGACCTCAATAACAAGGAAGGACAGATAGGAGAGCTAAGGGTCAAGCTAGGGTTGCTCATGTGGATGAGTATGCACAATCATCACATTCAGAAGATGCAGAAAGAGGAGAGACTTTGGTAAATGAAAGGGTCCTACTAAGTGGTGAGATTTAACACAGACAAAGGAGGAGTTTATTCCATACCAGGTGCAAGTGTGAGGATAAATGTTGTGATGTGATCATTGATGGTGGTAGCACTGATAACTTGGTATTAGAGGAGATGGTCTCTAAGCTGAAGCTCAAGAGGGAGAAACATCCCCAACCCTATCAGATTGCTTGGGTGAAAGATGATCATAAGGTCCTAGTAAGTGAGCAATGTTTAGTGAAATTCAAAATTGGGAGTTACCATGATGAAGTTCTTTGTAATGTTATTACAATGGATGTTTGCCATCTATTGTTGGGAAGACCATGGTAGTTTGATAGGCATACAGTACATGGTGGTCATGCAAACACATACTCTCTAACAAAGGATGGAGTTTGCCACAAACTAAAGCCCGTGAAAAAGGAAGGTGAAAAGGTATGTAGCAGTGCTAGGATTTGTCTTGTTGATGGAAGAAAGTTTTTAGATGGCATGAAACATTAATGTATGTGCTATGCTTTGATTCCTAGGAAAGATAAAGAAGGTAGTAGTGAAATACCACTTGAAGTTTCAAATTTACTAGGTGAGTTTGGAGATATAATCTCTGATAATGTTCCAAAAGGATTTCCACCAGTAAGGAAAATTGGTCATCAGATAGATTTAATCTCAAGAGCTAGTTTGCCTAACAAGGCTGCTCACAGGATGACTCCTACTGAAACTGAGGAGCTAAACAGATAGGTGCAGGAGCTATTGAGAAAGGGCTTGATTCGGGAGAGCCTAAGTCCATGTGTAGTACCTATAGTACTAGCACCAAAGAAGGATGGAGAGTGGAGGATGTGTACAGACTCTTAAGCTATAAATAGAATAACCATCAAGTATCGGTCTCCTTTGCCAAGAATGGATGATCTTATGGACTACTTGAGTGGAGCTCAGTACTTCACAAAGATAGATCTCAAGAGTGGCTATCATCAAATACGGATATGAGAAGGAGATGAGTGGAAAACAGTCTTCAAGACCAAGGAGGGTCTTTATGAGTGGTTAGTCATGCTCTTTGGATTGACGAATGCCCCAAGCACCTTCATGCAGCTTATGAATGAGATACTTAAGAAGTTCTTGGGAAAATTTGTTATTGTCTATTTGGATGATATTTTAATTTTCAGAAAGACTTTGGAAGAACATTTATTGCATATTTGTAGTGTCCTTGAAAGGTTAAGGGAAGAAAAACTGTTAATTAATCTGAAAAAGTGTATCTTTGCAAAAAGGGAGTTAGTCTACCTGAGGTTTGTTATATCACCTGAAGGTCTCAAAATGGATCTAGAGAAGGTAAAAGCCATCTTGGAATGGCCCACTCCAAGGTCTACTATTGAGGTAAGATCATTTCATGGTCTGGTTAGTTTTTACAAGAAACTTATTAAGAATTTCAGTGGCATATGTGCACCCCTGACTGACACAATAAGAGGGGATAGAAAAGAGTTCAAATGGACTGCGACAGCTGCAAGAAGTTTTGAATTGCTGAAGAAGAAGGTGACAGAACAACCTGTGTTGGCACTTCCAAATTTTAAAAAGGTGTTCCAGGTGGATTGTGATGCTAGTGGCAGTGCTATTGGAGCTGTATTGAGTCAAGAAGGTAAGCCTATTGCATATTTCAGTGAAAAATTGAATGATGCGAAAAAGAAGTATTTTGTTTATGATCAAGAGTTCTATGCAATAGTTCAGGCTTTAAAGAAATGGAGGCATTATTTATTGCCAAAGGAATTTGTTTTGTATACTGATCATCAGACATTACAGTACCTAAATAGCCAAGGTAAATTGAATCAGAGGCATATGAAGTGGGTAGAGTTCTTGCAGAGCTATACATTTTTGTTGAAGCATAGAAGTGAAAAATCTAAAAAGGTTGCAGATGCATTAAGTAGGAGACAGTTGTTGCTTATAGTAATGCAGGTTGAAGTAGTTGGGTTTGATGAACTCAAAAATTTATACCCTGAGGATCCTGATTTTACTGAAGTGTGGAAAGCTTGTAAAGAGCCTGTTGCTATAGATAGAACTAAGTGGTTAGACTATCTAATTTAGGATGGTATGTTATTCAAGGGCAGTCAATTATGCATTCCAAGAAGTTCCATGAGGGAAAATTTGATTAAGGAGAAACATAGTGGAGGGATGGCAGGACATTTTGGTCAAGATAAGACCATTGTCATTCTTAGAAAACATTATTTTTGGCCTCAGATTTCACAAGATGTGATGAAGTTTGTACATGGTTGTCAAATTTGTCAAGTTGCCAAGGGATTTAGTCACAATACTGGACTATATCAGCCATTACCTATTCCATCAAAGCCATGGGAGGACATAAGTATGGATTTTGTTCTTGGATTTCCAAGGACACAAAGGAGTAATGACTCAGTATTTGTGGTGGTAGATAGGTTCTCCAAAATGGCACATTTCATTCCATGCCACAAAACTCATGATGCTATCCATATTGAAAACTTGTTTTTCAAAGAGGTGGTAAGACTAGATGGTCTCCCAAGGAGTATAGTTTCTGACAGAGACACTAAATTTGTGGGGTATTTCTAGAGAACATTGTGGAAAAAGTTGAGAACAGACTTGAAATTCAGTTCCACACATCACCCGCAGACTAACGGCCAAACAGAAGTGGTAAACAGAAGTTTGGGCAATTTGTTGAGATGTTTAGTTGGGGGTAAGCCCAAGGGATGGGATTTGATTCTACCACAAGCGGAATTTTCTTACAATAACTCTGTAAATAGGAGTACTAGTAGATCACCATTCCAAATTGTATATGGAAGTAGCCCAAGGACTGCACCAAAATTGAGGAAGATAGAGCAAAGGGGAGAGGACAAGTGCTAAAGCTGAAGAATTTGTTGAACATATCAAGCGTCTACATGAGAAGATTCAGGCACACATTACCAAGATGAATCAAGAGTATAAAGCTAGGGTTGATCAAAGGAGAAGACATAAAGAATTCCAAGTAGGGGATCTAGTCATGGTACACTTAAGAAAAGAAAGATTTCCATCTAGTACTTACAAAAATCTGAAAATGAAGAAATTTGGCCCCTGCAAAATTCTGAAGAAACATGACTCAGGAAATGCATATGAGGTGGAGTTGCCAGATGGTATTCACGTTTCTCCTATTTTTAACATTATAGACTTAACAGAGAGTATCATGATGATGATGTAGATGAGGAGCTGATGTTAGAGCCATGTCCAATTCCTACTTCTAAAAAGGAGGAGATAGAAGACATTCTAGATCATCGTGTGGGCAGGAGTACCAAAAATAGGCAGTATGAAGAGTATTTGGTCAAGTGGAAGGGACGGCCGATAGAGGACTCAACTTGGATATTAGCAGCTGAGGTTTCCCATTTGGGATTTCCCCTACCATTCATAAAGTGACAGGGTCACTTTTCAATCTACCTTGGGTGTCTGATGCAAGAGCATCCAGAGGTATAAGGGCAATCCTATGTCACTGAAAAAAATGTACTTAGACTTAGTTTTTATTTCATGTGTTTTCATTTTTGGATATCCATTTGGGTCAAATAAAGGTTCCAACTCTCACAGTTCCACTATTAGTGTTCTGGGTTAGAGTTTTTAACCACCTTGGGATACGTGTAAATGCTAAAAAAATAGGAGTATGTAATTAAGCCATAATTTTTGTGATTTATAGGGTGTAAATTGGTTGGATGATTGTAATTGTAATTTAGAGCATTCCAAAAAAAAAATCAGGTCAAAAGGCCCCACGGTTTGAAAGTTATCTCAATTTTTTAGTTTTTGGAGACCTCCTAAGAATGCTTCAAAGTTAGGTTAGGGGCATTAAATGACCTCAAACAAGGCCAAAAAATGGGGGACGAGACAAGTTGGTCCATAGGGCTATAGAGCGCTTCGAGAGCTTTTCAAAAATGTAAACGGTTTGTCAATCGGAGCTACGGTTCAAAAGTTATGCCTCCTGAAAGTTCGATTACCATTTTTGGATTCTTCTAATTTTGTGCCAACTTCTAATGCAACTTCTAGAGCCTTCTATTTGGTCGGTGGATGCCTACTAGAACTTTCTAGAATGTATTCCTAATCCTTAACCCTCTGGGGTCTATTTAAGAACATTTTTGGCATTGTAAAAGGTAGTTTGGAGTGGAGTTTGAGAGGAGGTACTAAAAGGAGAAATTATCTCCAGACTTATACTGTTGTAAGCCCTTAGGGCATGTTTTGAAGTCTATTTTCTCTGTACTAAATGTAATAGCATATTTACATAGTTAATACAATTTTTCCTTTCCTGTTGTGTCCATTCTGTGCTTGGGTTGTGTCCCCATCAAGTGGTATCAGAGCTTACCTTTTGTCAGTGGTAGCAGAGCAGTCCTTCATCAGCTCATTAGAATATTTTGTACAACCCTCCTTAAAAATATTCATTCCCCATAACATTGGAACAACTAACTAGTTTGCAAGATTTTATGTTGAATTTATCCAACATAGAGTTAACATGCTTCTTCTTGTCATCTAAAGCTTTCTAATAGATCTATCTCTAATGGTCTCAATCCAAAGAATATATCTAGTTGCACTAGATCTTTCCTTTCAAATTGTGTTTCTAATTAAAAATTTAAACCAGAAATCATTCTTTAACCATTCCTAATAAATTACTTATCATCCACATAGATGGCTGATACAAATGTGGCCATTTTCATATTTATAATATATGAAATGGTTAGATTTAAATCTCACACATCCCAAGGACAACACATAGCTGTCAAAATTTTGATACCACATTCTAGGAGACCACTTCAAACCATATAGAGATTTCTTCAACTTACAAATAAGGTTTTCTTTACCTTTCTCAATGATGCTCTAGCTATGATATAAAATTTCTCCTCCAAATCATCATGTAGGAACGTTGTCTTTACATCTATTTGCTCAACTTCAAAATCATAAGTTTCTACGAGTCATAACAAGAATTAAATGGATGTTAGCTTTTGTACAAGAGAGAATATCTCACCATAATAAATTTTCTCCACCTATGAATACCCCTTCACAAAAAACCATCCGTTATGCTTCTCAAAACTTATATCTGGACCCAATTTCTTCTTGAACACCTATTTACATCCAATAGGTATATGCCACTTAGGGAAAGGTATTAGATTCTATGTAGCATTCATCTTCAATGTTTTGATCTCTTCATTTACAACTTTCATCCAGGAATATGCATGCCAATAGCCTCTCTAAGATTCATAGGCTCATCAATGTTATCAATCAAAGACAATATACAACTAGAATCAAACAAGGAATATTCAAACTTGTCAAGTGAATAAAAATATCTATTAGGTTGTTTCTTAATGTGATTAGACCTCCTCAAAGTTTGAGGTGATGTTCTTTCTCTTCTTCAAAACTCTCAGAGCTACCTAATCTCTTCTCATTATCAAGTCCATTAGGATCTTGCAGTTCTTCTTCCTTAGGGATACAAGGAATGTGTACCACTTTCATTTTCTATTTCTCTTCCTTCTCTGGATTCAAATCAACTATGGAAGATTTCAGCTAAAACATATCACACTTCTACTCTAGAGTACCTTCTTTGAAACTAGATCCCAAATATTCTAACCTTTCATATTGAGACCATAGCCAATAAAGATCCACTTAACTTCTTTGATCTCCAATTTTGAACTTTTCTCCCTTGACACATGAGCATATGTCTCACAGCCAAAGACTCTAGGATGTCTTAATGAGGTCTTCTTGCTAGACCATGCCTCAATGGGTGTCTTCTCAAAAAGTGCTAAAGTAGAATATCTATTAATTAAATAACATAAAGTGGCTACAACTTTATCCCGCAACTATTGTTCAAGTCCAACACCACCCAACATACTCCTAGCCCTCTCCATCAATGTTTTGCTTAACCTCTCTACAACTCCATTTTGATGTGGGGTATATGGAGTTTTCTTGTGTCTCTCAAATCCACGATCTTTACAAAAATTGTCAAATTCCATTGAACAAAACTCAATGTCCTTGTTAATCCTCAAACACAACACTTAATTTGTCTACAAATCTTATTTTCAACCAAGAATTTGAATTTCTCAAAATGAATAAAAAACTTCAGATTTACTTCTAAGGAAATACACAAATTTTGTACTATAATCATGTATAAATGAGGAAAAGTACATAAATATAGGTATCAAAGGAACACTAACTAGAAAAAACACATCTGCATGAAAATAGTCCAAAACCCTATAAGACTTATGAGACCTAGATGAAAAGGAAACACGATGTTATTTACCATAAACAAAATACTCATAGAAGTTGAACTCCATATTACAAACATCAAGGCCTTCAACAAGGCTCTTATTTTTTAGGGCTCTAAAACCCTTATCACCAACATGACCAAGTCATTAGTGCCATAGGATTGTCTTTGCAATTGGGAGCTTCATCTCTAAAGCATTTTCACCCTTGGGTACCCATAAAGAAAAACCATTAGAAGTAGAAACAACAATATGATGCAGGAGCATCCTGAGTGTAAGAGCAATCTTGCATCACCCAAAAATATTTTATTTTTAGTTTTTTCTATTTTACTAAGGACTAGTAGATAGGGTAGTTACTATTTATGGGAACTTGCCATTTTTAGTAAGTTTTTTGTATGAGCTCAGAATGTTCTCACTTTCTATAGGAAGGTTCATTTTAGAGTTATAAGATTACCATAAAAATCTCATTGCTCTAGCTTAAGTATCAGAGTGTAGTGCCTACCCTCATTTACATTTTTCTAAATACATTGTTTCTATCATTGTCGAACTCTGTTAGGCTAGTTTTATGTTGATGGTTAGTAGAATTTTTTTGAGACTATCAGATATTGTGTTACAGATTCAGTTGATATGTGATGGGATTACTTAGACTCTGCATTTCATGCATGCATGGTGGTTATTACATTATTCTTAGTTATTGATGATGTTTAGCTAAATGGATTATTATATGTGTTATCTTATGGATACTTACCCCATACTACATGTGTATGGTGTGCATGTTTGTTCTCTTTATGTATGGCATTTCTAATGTGGTTAAGGAAGGGAGTCGTAGTCACTTGCTAGTCGGGATCTACACGATGCACCACTTCTTGCCATTGCCTGTTTAGCTTAGCATATATATATATATATATATATATATATATATATATATATATATATATATATGTACATGCATAGATTTTATGCAGGTATCGGGTATCGACTTCCCTGAATTGCTAGGATGAGCGTACCCTATCGCACTATCTCAATGGTAAGAGAGGGGAGATAAACTCTCAAGTCCAAATCTTAAACCCTTAAACCATTTGTCTTAGAAAGGTAGGACAAGTATCTAAAATTTTTTACCTACTGAATGCATCGGATGACATAATTCGTGATTTTAACCTCGTAGACTAATTTTTTTATGGATTGTTCTATGATGGGTTTTCATATTTTATTTTGGAACTCTATGGTGAATTTTCTATTAATTAAAGTCTTAAATTAAAAGATTTAATTATTTTGGTGAAAATTAATATAATATTATGATATTTTGATATTTTGATTTTAATTAATTAGAAATTAATTGAGTAAAAGAATTAAATAAAAGAAATTAAAATTAATAATAATAATAAATAATAAAGTAATAAATTAATAATAATAATAATAAAAGAATTAAAATAGAATTTATAAGTCTACCTAGGAGTAAGTGCACCTCTTGAATGCATGTATGTCTACAACATAGGAGTTAGCACACAAATTAAGCACATGGTGTCTACAACCTTGTGACTCATCTAGAAGGTTGGAAAAGACTCGTGCATAGTTGTCAACGCTTATCTCATCTTCTAGTTGTTTCTAGAGACATTCTAAGTGCTTCTTGAGAGTTCTTTATATTCAGGCACTCCTAGAAGCTCAGGGAGCATTTTTGGGCGGATCCGCGAGTGTTGGAGAAGGAAGGAGCTTGTTCTGATTCTAAGGAGAAGTGAATTAGCATCAGTGTCCAGGTAGACACTTGTGATTTTGCATATGTTGTTTCACTTTTTCCACTTCCTATCTTCTTTGTGTTTTCTGAATGCTTTCTAAGGATTCCATATTTCAATTATATGCATTATTGTCATGGGTATTTAAATTTCTGAATGAGAAAACCCCCACATGTGTAGATCTAAGGAATTTATGAGACCAGGGTTTAAGTGCTTATGGACAAACCTATTAGAAGGATTAAATAGGCAAATCTAAAGAATGATCACTACAGGAGAATTCTTATTTTACAAAAAATTGGAAAAGCCCTTTTTGGTTAAAAATTATATATATATATATATATATATATATGTTTACAAATCTGTATTTAAGAACACTATAGTGTTTATTAAAAATTTGCATATATATGTGTGTATGTGTGTGTGCGTGTGTTTACTAGAAAATGTTGCGTTTAAAACCGATATAATGGAAAAATGATTTAAGTTTGTTGTAAATGAAATTATTTATAAAAATTAATTGATTTGAAAACGTTTATTGAAAATGTCATAACAAAAAAAAAAAATTTAAACAAAGTGGGAGGGACAAACCCATGCCCCACGTACCTGCGTTCATAGGTACCTGTCGTAGCAGGTACTACAACGATAAGGGTACTATGTATCCGCTATCGCCGTAGCCCTGCGGCAGCAGGGTACTGCACGATAGTATTCGATTTGTATTTTGTTTTTTATTTATTTATATATTAATGTATATGTGTTTAGTGATATTTCGAATTTGTAATTATTAAGTTTTAACATTATTAAATATTAATAATTTTTAAATATTAATTATTATATTTATTATAATTAAAATTTTATTAATAGATTTCTTCTTTTAATAATTAATCATTTAAAAATATTTGAGTCCAATTGTGAAGGATATATTATTATGAGGATAAATTGTAGTCGCTCATGTTAAAATGGAACTCAATGGGGGTTATTGTCCAAATACATATTTATCCTTTGGGTACTCTAGGAAAATTGATTTAAATGAGTTAGGGGTGGGGGAAATCTTTAACTTATTAAAACTAATACAGGGGTTAGTTATAAGGAAGATGAACAATGTTCCTTCACTTAATATTCAAAACTAAAACCCCACACTTAATTTAACTATGTGATTTTAGCAAACTCAAACATGTGCTTGCATTTTGTGTTTTCTCTATGCTATTTGTTTTGGGGTTTTTGGGTTGACTAGTTTGTTGACCAGTTAAAGGACATCTACCAGAAGCTCGAGGGTTATGATTTGTGATTTCATGATGATGTCTTTTGATTTTGATTCTTTTAAACCCAACCATGGTTATGATATGGCATGCTCTATGGTGTATGTGGTTTACTGATTGATGTTGCTTCCAGTCTCCTTGTGTAAGCTGTGATATATGTAACCATTTATGAGTTATCGATCAATTATATTTGGACTACTTTCCAGTCACCTTGTTGGGACTAAAGTGTTCATCTGATCTTGATGATATCATGATGTAATATGTATGACTCGGCCATTTTGGAGTCTTCGATTAGTATTATTTTCTTGATATGCCTTTTTGGTTGCTTGTTGAGAACCAATGGATATTGTGATTATCATTGATACTTTCAGTTGCCAATAGAGAACTGTTGTGGTTATGATTATCAATGGATGTTTTTCAGTTGCTCATGGAGATGTGATGCTCTTATTGTAGATTATCTTTTGGTAGTTTTCCAATCGCTTGTATAGGATTGTGGTGATTTTTTGATTTATGATTCCATGAGCTTAGGGTAGGTTAACTACTTGTAGTGTCAGAAAGTGGCTTGCAATGGGGATTGGGGCCCTAAGTGGCTGCCAGGGTAACTCATTGTAAGTTATTTAATAAGTGAAAACATTACACTTAATACTGACTTAAATGAACCTAACAAGATAATTGTTTGTTCTCACCCATGCCTCAAGTGCTAGTATAGACTAGGATGGGAGTAGAGAGAATGCTTGGTTGCAACCTTACATTCCGTAGTATACCTCGTCAGTATGAGAGGATATTAGTGGCTGCATAGGGATCACTAGGGGGCCAAGGTCTCTTGAGAGACTACCAGGGTAACTCTAGCGTGATCTGTGCGATGACACTTTTCCACTTACATAGTAGGTTTCCTACATGTCTTTGTTGTGCCTCTGGGATTAGATGTCGATTTGTGTTGGAACCTTTGAGTTAGTTTACTTTTAAGATTCTTGGACTTAGAGAGTATTTGTGCTATGTGATTTGATAGCCTATTTGGGACTTGAGAATTATCTCCTCAGCGTAGTGGGAGTGGACCATTTAGGTTCCACGCGGTCAGGTGGTAGTGCTTTTTTTTACTCTTACCATTTGAGATTTTTTTGAGACACTGTGGCTGATGCATTCTTGTTGACATCTATCTTCATTCTATTCTTGGATTATGATAGTGGACATGTTTCCTTATATTGATGATTAGCATATGATAGATGATGTTATTTACTTATTCTATGCTTTATTTGCATGACTAGATTTCTGATGCATATGTTGTAGCATGTTAGATTTCTTTCTACATATGATGTAGTATGTTTTAGGAGTGACATTCCTACTATGTTAATACTGATGATCTCTTTGGTGACTTGGGATGTTATGCACGAAGGGATGGCTAGGACCCATGATGGTCTAATGATGCTATTTACGGTTGGGAGGAACCGTGCACTTAGATAATTATATGTCGTGATTTTGGTTATCTGTTATGATGTATGTTTATATCTTCTATGATGATGGATCATGTATGAAATGTGGTTTCATTTACTTACTGCACTTGCATCATGGATTTAGGATAGGATGATGTATTTTATTTCACATATATATATTATTTTGTGTCTTTCATACCCAGTGACATGTACAGTGGATGATTGAGCATTTTGAAATGTAATTTACTAAGGGACATTTGGAACAAAAGTATATTGTTTTAAGAACGTTAGACTTTTCATTATTATTTCATGTGGATGTGATATTAGATGGAATTAATATTAGTTAATTTAAAAGTTAAGGGATCCTTAAGGAATATAACATGTTATGTATGTTTATGTATACTTTCAGTGGAATGTTGTTATTGCTTCTATTACTATGTGTATGTTGTGAATGGTTAAATTTCATGTTTCAAAAAAAAAATGCTATCAAATTTAGAGAAATTTTAGGTTAATTATTTTGGATCCCTTGGTGGGGTATTACATAGAGAAGTTATTATAGATTTTAGGTGAAAACTTTTGCAAACAAATTTCAAGCTCACCGTTGGAGGCCTTAGAGTGCCTGGATAAGGTTTGAAAACTTGATGAAAGGGTGCTTGCACCATTCCAAGCCTGTAGATCAGGAGCTGACATTTTTGAAAAGTGGTTATAATAGCCAATTTGAGCTACAGTTTGAGAGTTGTGGCCTTTTGAAGTTGGGCTGCCAAATTTTCTAAAATAATTTGTCAAAAATGTACTTACCTGACTCTATATGTGTACACTAGAAAGTGTCCTACTCTAAACCCTTCTATCCAAATGATTCCATGAGTTTGGAATGCTTGGATGTCGGCTTAGAGCTCCCTATCCACGGAGTGCAAGAGAGTGTATTTCAAGTTCAAGGGCTCTCAGATGAGCCTTAGAGATACTCTTCTTGCTAATAAACCATGCAATGGGAGGTTCCAAAGACAAGATGCAAGAATGCAAATGTCCCAAGGAGTTCCTCAAGAATGCAATGCAAATGAAGATTAAGCTAGAATGAGATGCAAAGTGTAGCTATGTTAAAGCATGTATGAGAGTGTTACAATACCATTATTAAGCTATGTGAGATTAAGCTACATGTAAAAATGAAAGCTAAGCTAAGCTAGAATGCCATGATGCCATGGATGAGAGAATGTAGACAAGAAATAGAAGTTCTCCACAAAGCTCCAAAGAAATCTGTTAGAAAACCTGCAGCATAACAATATTCAAATGAGGGATGGATTGAGGGTGAAAGCTCTCTCCCTTTTAAAGATGTATGGACGGTAGAGATCAAGATGAAGATGGTGGATGATCAACGGTGAAATTCAAAAAGAGGAGTGATCCATGTGCACACACAAGTCAACCAATAGAATATAAGTTGACTTGTCATATAAGACAAAAGTCACAAAGCCTTTTCTTTTAATTGTAAAATAGAAAAAGGACTTTATGTGTGCACTTTAAGTGGGTTAGAAGAATGGGGTGTTTTATTTAATTAAAAGGGGACATGTTCTTTTAATCAAATAATGAACTTAGGATAGCATAGTCAAACTATAGGTTATAATTAAATAAATTGATTATTAGCAATTTGGTCTAGGTAAATGATTAAATTAATTTAGCCAAAATGTTGAAAAGGGGGCTAATAGTCTAGATGACCATTTTTAGGTGATTACAATATGTATTGTTAGGGTTTGTCGGCCCTAAGTATTAAGTTTGAGCATCTAAAACCTTCTCAAGCGATATGAAATTGCCTATTTAAGAAAGGCCCAAACATTGTCAAGAATAGCTCTGGGTAATAGTTCATAGCTTGTCTTGCATATTACTATAATGAAGGCCCCCATGTGGGTTAGCATATTGTACTTGTGAATTTTGTTAATTACGCATTTGTGGCACAAATAAAAAGTCCATATTTTGTTCTCATAATTGTTGTTGTTTCTTGTTTCCATTATGGTTTATGGTATTAAGGGGATCACCCTTCATCAAGTACTATTAGAGATAGAGCTCTTGAGTGTGTAGAAAGATCACCAACTGTGATGTAGTTCACACCATGACCATGGTTTGGGCTAAGTGGCTATACAGAGCACCAATTGTGAGATAATTGCACTAAGGTTTCAGAAAAAGCATGAAAATGCCTCCATGAAGAGAGCATGGTGGAAGATTTGTAGGTGTTACACCTAAGGGTTTCAAGCCCTCCAAAGCAAATGCAAGCATTGGAAGAAAAAATGCATAGAGGAATGAATCTTCCCGTAAGAGATGAAAGCAAGGATGAGGACAAAGTAGAAGAAAATGTCAAAGCAGAGGTAGTTCTAAACCCAGAAGAAGAGGGGCTTTTTAGGGCCATCTCCAAAATTGGAAAAAGACCTAAGTTTGAGGTTCCCACATTTTTGGAAAATCTTAACCTAGATGAGCTGATCAATTGGATCAATGAACTAGAGGAGTACTTTGAGTATGAAGATATTGAGGATCTTAATAAGGTCAAGTTTGTGAAGGCAAAACTAAAGTGACATGTGAAGATCTGGTGGTAGGAGGTTCAGTTGGAGTGAAATAGAAAGGAAAAGGAAAAATCACCAGATGGGATTGAATGATAACTAAACTGAAGTGACAATTCATTCTTATGGATAATGAGCTTGATCTATTGAAGAAGATGCAAGGGTTGAAGCAAGTAAGAAAATCTATTTAAGAGTATATCAAAGAGTTCTACCAAGTTCTCATCAGAACCAACCATGCAAAAGCTACCAAGGAAAAAGTTGCTCATTATCTTAATGGGTTAAGGCCAAGAATTCAAGATGAGATGAGTCTAGTTTGAATGAATAATATTGAAGAGGCATACTAGTTTTCCCTAAAAGTTGAGGTGAAATTGAGTAAGAAATTTGACAACAAGAATAGCATAAAAAGTTGCGGTGGAAGATCTGGCAGATGATCTTATGGAGGATGTAATGATGATCAAAAGAACAAAGATGAGGTTGGAAGTAGTAGTCAGAACTAGAAGGGAAAAAATTCCAATCATTTCCATGATTAGAAAAATAGAGATCAAAGAGGAAGAGGTAGAGGAAAAGGATCTAGAAGAGGAGGCTTTTGTGAGAAATGTTTTCACAATAGAGAAGAAGGGCATAGAGCATTTGAATGTACCTAGCACCAAGGAAGGACAGATCAAAAAACAAAAGGCTAGGCTAAAGTTGCACATGTTGATGAAGATGCAAGATCATCACATTCTAAAGATGCTAAAAGAGGAGAAGTCCTAGTTAACATAAGAGTCCTACTAAGTGGTGAAAATGAACCTAATCAAAGAAGGAGCTTGTTTCACACAAGGTGCAAATGTGAAGATAAGTGTTGTGATATGGTCATTGATGGTGGAAGTACTAACAATCTAGTGTCAAAAATGATGGTCACCAAGTTGAAGCTAAAGAGGTAGAAACATCCACATCCATAACATATCTCTTGGGTGCAAGATGACCACAAGGTCATCATATGAGCAGTGCTCAGTGAAGTTCAAGATTAGAAGCTACCAAGATGAGGTACTATGTGATATCATACCTATAGACATATGTCATATGTTGTTAGGTAGGTTGTGGTAGTTTGACAAGAATGTTGTATATGATGGGCGAGTAAATACCTATACTCTGACCAAGGATGGAGTGAAACATAAGTTGAAGTCATTGAAGGAGAAAGAAGAAAATATATGTAGTGCTGTCAGAATATATTTTTTTGATGGGAAAGAGTTTTTGAAAGGTATAAAGTGTGAGCATATGTGTTTTGCTATAAATTCCAAAAGATAGTAAAGAAGTAGAGGAGGTACTTGCAAAAGTTGTAGATATGTTGGGAGAGCTTTCTGATATTGTATCAGATAATGTACCTAATGGATTGTCCCAATGAGGAAGATTAGTCATGAGATGGATTTGGTTCTAGGAGCTAGTTTGCCAAACAAGGCCACACATAGAATGACAATAGCAGAAAGTAAAGAGTTGAATAGACAAGTTCATGAGTTGTTGCAGAAGGGGTTGATTTGAGAGAGTCTGAGTCCATGTGTTGTACTAACCATATTAGCACCAAATGAGAATGGAGAATGGAGGATGTACATAGATTTTCATGTTATCAACAAGATCATGATCAAGTACAAATTTCAATTGCCAAGAATGGATGATATTATGAACTATTTGAGTGGAGCTAAGTATTTCACAAAGATAGATTTGAAGAGTGGGTACCATCAGATTCGTATCAGAGAAGGTGATGAGTGGAAGACTTCTTTCAAGACCAAACAAGGGCTGTATGAGTGGTTAGTCATGTATTTTGGGCTAACCAATGCACCGAGCACTTTCATGAGCTTCATGAACAAGGTACTAAAGGAGTTTTTGGGTAAGTTTGTCATTGTTTACCAGATGATATATTGATCTTTTATAAGACATTGGAGAAGCATTTGATTCATATTCACAAGGTGTTTGATAAGTTGAGAGAAGAAAAATTGCTAATAAACCTGAAGAAATGTGATTTTGTAAAGGAGTTGGTTTACCTAGGATTTGTAGTCTTAGCAAAAGGTTTGAAAATGGACCTAGAGAAAGTGAAGGCTATCCTTTAATGGCCTACTCCAAGGAGTATGATAGAGGTAAGATCTTTTAATGGGCTAGCTAGTTTTTATAGAAAGTTCATAAGAGGTTCTAGTAGTATTTGTGGACCCTTGACTGAAACAACGAGGGGGAATAGGAAATAATTTAAGTAAACTGTAGGAGACAATAAGAGTTTTAATCTATTGAAATAGAAAGTTATCGAGCAGTCTATTTTAGCACTTGTTGATTTTAACAAGGTGTTTCAAGCAGACTGTGATGCTAGTGGTACTGCAATATGAGGTGTTTTGAGCCAAGAAGGTAGACCTGTTGCTTATTTTAGAGAAAAATTGAATGATGCAAAAAGAAAATATTTTTTTTATGATTAGGAATCTTATGCTATAGTTCAAGCATTGAAGAAGTGGAGACACTATCTTCTTCCTAAGGAGTTTGTTTTGTCTGATCATCAAGCTTTGCAATATTTGAATAGTCAAGAAAAATTGAACAAAAGGCATTTGATGTGGGTTGAGGTTTTGCAAAGTTATACATTTTTTTTTAAAAACAAGAGTGGGAAGTCTAACAAGTTTCAGATGCTCTTAGTAGAAGAAAAATTTTGCTGACAGAAATGTAGATAGAGGTGGTTGGGTTTAAGGAACTCAGTACTTTGTATCTAGATAATCCTAATTTTGGTGAAGTGTAGAAGGCTTGTACAGAACTTGTTACACTTGATAGGACAAAATGGTTGGATTTTATGATCCAGGATAATATGTTGTGCATTCTTAGAAGTTCAATTAGAGAGAATCTCATTAAGGAGAAGCATAGTGAAGGATTGGTTGAACAGTTTGGTAGAGATAAAACCATTGCTTTAGTTCCTAAGAATTAATACTGGCCACAATTGTAGCAAGAAGTGAAGAAGTTTTTACAAAGTTGCAAAGTATCTCACATGGAAAAAGGAGTAAAGCAAAATATAGGGTTGTATCAACCATTATCTATACCAGAGAAGTTGTGGTAGGATGTCAACATGGATTTTGTTCTTGGATTACCAAGGACATAACACAAGCATGATTCTATTTTTGTGGTGGTTGATAAGTTTTCAAAGATGGCACATTTTATTCCTTGTAAGAAGACTAGTGTTGTTGTTCATGTGACAGAGTTGTTTTTTAGAGAAGTGGTGAGACTACATGGTTTGCCAAAGAGTATAGTTTTAGATCGATATACCAATTTTTTTGGGTATTTCTAGCATACATTATGGAAGAAGTTGAAGATAGATTTGAAGATCAGTTCATCACATCATCTATAGATTGATGGACAGACAGAAGCTATGAATCATAGTTTGGGAAACTTGCTGAGATGTTTGGTTGGAGACAAGCCAAAATGATGGGATATGATTTTACCACAAGTAAAATTTGCATATAATAATTCTATAAATAGGAGTACTGGTAAATCACCATTCTAGATTGTATATGGGAGTAGTCCCAAAAATGCTTATGAATTGACGTAGTTGGATAAAGTAGAGATAAGTAGTGCTGAAGCAAAAGATTTTGTTGAACATTTGAAGAACATCCATGAGGAGGTGAGGAAGCACATCATAAAGATGAAGACACAGTATAAGGCTAAGGAAGATGTGAAAAGGAGGTATAAGGAATTTTAGATTGGAGGTGAAGTCATGGTTCATTTGAGAAAGGAGTGTTTTCCAATAGGTACCTATAATAAGTTGAAGATGAAGAAGTTTGGATCGTGCAAGATAGTGAAATGGCATGATTCTAGAAATGCTTATGAAGTTGAGTTGTTTGTTGAATTTAATATTTCACCTGTATTTAACATTTTATATTGATAGAGTATTATGAAGGAGGTGATGGAGATGAATTTGTAGAAGCACAATGGAGTATTCCAGCAGCTAGTTCGGCTACAAAGGAGATTGAGGAGATGCTAGATAGTTATGTTGGAAAAAGTACCAAGAATAAAACTCATGAGGAATATCTAGTCAAATGGAAAGGGAGGCCAGTTGAGGATTCATTATGGCTAGAAAAGGAGGAGGTTGACATGATGCAAGAGCATCTTAGGTGTAAGAGAAATCTTGCTTCACCCAAAAATATTTTCTTTTCAATATTTTCTATTTTAATAAGGACTAGTAGACAGAGTGGTTACTATTTATGGGAACTTGCTATTTTAGTAAGTTTGTCATATGAGCTCAGAATGTTCTTGTTTAATATAGGAAGATTCATTTTAGAGTTATAAACTTACCATAAAAATCTCATTGCTCCAACTTAAGTATCAGAAAAGTTATTGCAGATTTTCAGTGGAAAAAATTGCAAAAAAATATTCAAGCTCACTGTTGGAGGCCTTGGAGTGCCTAGATGAGGTCTGAAAACTTGATCGAAGGGTGCTTGCATTGTTTTGAGCCTGTATATCAAGAGCTAACGTTTTTGAAAAGTGGTTATAATAGCCAATCGGAGCAATAGTTCGAGAGTTATGGCCTTCCAAAGTTGGGTTGCCAAAATTTCTAAAATAATTTGTCAAAAGTGTATTTAGCTGACTCTATATGTATTGTTAGGGTCTGTTAGCCCTAGGTATTAAGTTTGAGCATCTAGAACCTTCCCAAGCAATATAAAATTGCCTATTTAAGAAAGGCCCAAACATTGTTTAGGACAACTCTAGGTGATAGTTCGCAACTTGTCTTGCATATTACTGTAATGAAGGCACCCATGTGGGTTAGCATATTGTACTTGTGAATTTTGTACTTCTGCATTTGTAGCACAAATAAGAAGTCCATATTTTGTTCTCACAATTGCTATTGTTTCTTGTTTCTATTATGGTTTATGGTAATTAAGGGGATCACCCTTCATCAAAATATTCTTCTTTTCTTGATCTAATGACAAAGATTAAGAATCCAAAGCCCTTTTCTTGGACTTCACAAAAACACTAATACACTAAACTGTGTATGGATCCAACTTATACAAGGTGCCAATACTATTATACTTAGTAGGAACCATATAGAAACTTATCATCTTGCATGTGTCATTGAAAAAACAACTTGCACACCCAAATCACTAAGCTTGCTAGCTGAAAGTAGGTTTTGTGCCAAACTAGGGATATATAGAACACCATCAATCCCCTTCACTCTACTATCAAGGAATATTATATTGACTCTACCATATCCAACAATATTTAGATGATAATTATTGTTGAGATACCCCTTCCCACTATCAAAATCTTCATACTTTCGAAACCAATCTTTGTGAGACATCATGTGGGAAGAACCTGAATCTATCAACCACACATCTTTTGATCCATGTGGCTCTAAGGTTGTGATAAAAGCATCTACATTAGCTTGAGAGGATTTTTCAAAGTCAAAATTAGGGAAACCTTTTTTACCTTTTTTCCTTCTCCTCCTTGCACTCTTTTTGAAGTTGACCAAGTTTTTCATAGTTTCAAAAATTTTCCTTGGACTTTTTACTAGGATATTTAGATCTCCTAGGAGAGTTGGATTTACCCTTCGGTTTTCTCTTCTTTCTTTTCTCCATTTGTCTACCACAACCAACTAAGGCCTCCTTATCCATCTCAAAATATTTTCTTTGTATCTCTTCATATAACATCAAACTAACCACATCCTCCAATTTGAAAGTGGTGATTGTGCTTCCAATGACCATAAAAGGGTGATCCCATGAATCTAGAAAATAGCATAACATAAGCATGCATTTATCTTGATCATAAATCTTATTACGAACATAATTCAAATAAGTAACAAGCATATTGAATGCATTCAAGTGATAAAAAAACCACCTTCCTCCATCCTCAAAGAATACAATTTCTTTCTTAGGAATAACTTATATCATCAAGATTCTTCCAAAAAATAGTTGTGGTATTCTCTTCATGGACAGTTAGATGCATTGAATCAACCAAATAGACTCTTCAAACTCTTGTCTTATCAATCCATATTATCCCAATAATCTTGCAATGTCACTTGTAGTTTTATTGAAGATGCCATAGCCCATAGATCTCTATCTACAAGAATATCCTCTATTTTGATTTTCCACAACTCAAAATTTCTACCAATAGATTTATCAATCTCAACTCCATTGAATGTGCTTTCCATATCTAACTTATAATAATATTATAGAAAATTCTTCTATGAAATTCTCATTGAAACTAGATTAGCACAAAATCCCTTCTATCCAATAACAATAAAAATTTTGTTCAGGCTCTGATACCAATTATAAGGAAGCCAAAGTGCAGAATAACACTTCCAAATGCTAAATCTAACAGGAGAGATGATGCTAATTTTTTTTACAAACCCTTAAGCTATTAAAAACTACATAAACACTTACAAAAATTAGATTTAAACAAATAAAGTCACAACACCAAATATACGTGGGAAACTCTTTCAAGAAAAAACCCACCACTCCAAAGCCAAAACCAACTATGTTACCAAAGGAAAAAAATAGTTACAATATAACTTCAAGAGACAATGCTCTCTAAGAGTAATAAGGTATGATAGCCAGAATAATTCCTATAACAAAGCAACATACTTGAAATACCTCTCTCTCTCTCTCTCTCTCTCTCTCTCTCTCTCTCTCTCTCTCTCTCTCTCTCTCTCAATTGTCTTTAGCAACACATTTTATTTATAGAGTTTTTGTGTAAAAGGAAACATATTATAAAGCATCTGAATTCAATGTATTTACAAATTATTTTCTAAACATCCTTTATGCACAACTCTTATATTAAAAAATAAATCTAAGAAAATATGCCAAAATGATAAACTTTTTTATTTTTACTCCAAGTCTATCCTTGTAGAAGATTTGATCTCATTTAGAATCTTTCTGAAAATGAATAAATAATTAACCAAGAAAATATCCTAAAATTGAGTGACCTTATTCGAATTTTTTAATTAAAAAAACATATTATGTAATATATAGAGATCTTTCCTAAGCCTTTTTTATAATATCACTTGTTTCCTCTAGCACAGATAGAAGAGCTACTAACCTTTCAAGAAGGTCAAGAAATTATGGATGTTCTATTTCATCATGACTTGTTTTCATTAGTCCAAAAAATGATGAATATTCTAAAACACTTGATGTGGTGGCCCATCCAAAGAGATCCATCTAGTATCATTATCCTTAAGAAGCTTGTTCACATCAGTTATAACTTCGACAAAGTGTAAAAAATTTATTAATTAATTGGTACTTTGACAAAAGTGTTGGTAGACCAATTTGATTAAAGCTTCAATATTTTACTAGAGCATGATTTCTCATAATAGAAAAAAGATAGATTCATTATGTGGGTCAATGCAATGAATTCTAGCTACATTGGGTACAAACAACTTTGCATTTTTGTGCAAAGACCATTCATGTGACATTGTATTACTAAAGCTCCATTTGCTCCAACACAAACCAACTTGTCAGCAATTGTCATGTCATCTATACCTCTATATTTTATTAAAGAAATCTTTAGTAGTTGAACTAATTTTTTTATTTCTGCATTGTCCATCATTTTAGAAATAGATAGTAAATTAAGTCATCAAACATGTTTGTGTATAGTAGAAACATGCATACATACCCAAAAAGTATTATCTAGTTACTTTGTCTAATGACAAGGTAACAAAGTTTGACTCTTTTACTTTTCCATTACATCTTATCTTTCAAGATCAACAAGACAACTTTCCCATTCCCATCCATTATTTACTGACTAGTGTTTTTTAAGGATAGTTAGGAACTTTCAAAAAATGTAATAAAGAAATCATTGATGGGTAGTCTATGATAGAATGTCATCTTCTCATATATAAAATATAACACTTAACTATAACACCTTTGCCTAGTTGTTCTACTTGCATTGCTTTTCCAAGAAGATATTTGAAAATAAAATTCTTGGGCCTTTCTAACATGTTGACATTCCCCCTTTGTTTTCCAACTATGTTCTCACCCAAGTCGATTATATCATTCTAACTCCCCTGGGTATCTACCAAAAAATTTTCTTCAAGTTCATTGTGATTTAAGATATCAAGTTGATTGCCTTCGTCAATTTATCAAGTAGGTTGTGAGTCTTGTATTTGGAAATGTACTTATGAAGATGTACCTTCTTAATTTCTACCACCAAAGTCTGATGATAAATTTATGCATTTTGTTGGCCTCTATTGGCCTTCCCCATAGAGGGGCTCTACCCTTCTTTTTGTTTGACATCTACAATGAAATAGATACTACAAAAAATATCAACTTGTTAAAGAAGTAATAGTAGAATATATGATTCATTGGCCCTATGGCCTATGATCTAGAATTTAGATATCATGAATCATGTCTCCTAGGTGACCACTAAAGGATCCCCACTCAATAATAATGAACTTAAAATTAGGGACTAATAGAGACTAGTTTTGAATAATATGAGAACTTCAAAAAAATGACCACTTGCCTTTACATCACCAGAAGTCACCAAAGCACTCAACAACAATGGTTGTTAGTGCTCTGGAACTTCTCTATTGACTCGAATTGAGACATAAAAACTAACCAAACTATGTAAAATAAAACTAACATTTGATTGTATTTAACCAATCTATATTTGGAAAATTCGATGAGTATTTTATATGGTCTAAAACTATTTGGCAATTCCTACTTAATAATGACATGTATTGTGTAATTTTTTGAGGTGATTATGAATTGTCCAATAATTGGTTATGATAGTAGGCTTGATAAAAAAATCGCATCGATTTGAGACATGCATCCATAAATTGCTAGGAAAATTTGGGTTCTCCTCCAAATAGGTTTTTAGAAGACTACTCGAAAGTTATGGGCATTGATTAAGACTAGCCTTGGAAATTGTAGGGTCATTTTTTAATTTATCACATCAAAAAATTGGACCCTGTTGGTGAAATTGTGACAGAAAGAATTATTTACATAAAACATTACGCGATTGCCTTGTTCATTGGACCCAATATTTATAAAATGTGAGCGACATGGCCACCCTAGTGTATAGTTTCTTTTACAAAAATTGAGGTGTCTAGCATGAAACATTTTCCAATTGGAAAATATTTTCCATTAAAATATTCCTTAGGAAATTTAAAATATTTTTTTAAAAATAATTTCTAGAAAATGTCTACATGATTTTACAAAAAAAATTAAATAACATGCGTATTTAGGAAGCTTGTAGCATTGGAACAAGTTTCAGATCAATGCAAGGTCAAGAGACCATTTTCCTAAAAAACAAGTGGACAATAATACATAAATACACTATTACATTTTAACTCATGTTGGTCAAATTTTTGACAAACTATTTTGTCATCAAAACTTCGACCAATTTTTTCTTTGGTCAAAATTTTGACCAAATTGTCGATGATCACTATATGTTATAGAGATATCTCCTCCTTTTTTATCAATGAAAAATACTCATTGCCATGACTTATACCAATATCTTCTCCTTTTTGATCACCAAAAAACTCATCTCCATGATTTATAGTGATACAACATCTCTATTTCTCATCACTGTAATGATTATAGTTGTATGCTGTTTGTCGATGATCACTATATGTTATAGCAATAAGCCTCCTTTATCACTCATTGCTATATTGTTTTTGTAGTTTCTTTGCATAGCGATAAAAAGGGATCACTATATGTCATAGAGATATACTTTCCTCATTGAT
The DNA here is from genome assembly GCA_028749045.1 of Cupressus sempervirens. Classification (NCBI taxonomy): domain Eukaryota; kingdom Viridiplantae; phylum Streptophyta; class Pinopsida; order Cupressales; family Cupressaceae; genus Cupressus; species Cupressus sempervirens. The sequence goes on along the minus strand of CM053793.1, from coordinate 425,226,031 downwards.
AAAATTACCTCATCGCTATAATCTATAGTGATCCTTCTTATAGCCATACTACATTATCATCATAACATATAGCAATATACGTCTCTTCATCGCTTATCGCTATGCCATGGTTACACCAAATGCAACTTGTGATCCTTTTGACCTATTGCTGTCATATATAGCACCCTATACTACTTTTTCATCATAACACAGTGATACATGTATCTTCATCACTTATTTCTATGTCATGTTTACTCCAAACATGATGCACAATTAAGTATTTTCTATCATTGATCGTCACAACACAATCCTCCCCTTCTTGATCATTGAAAACACTTAGCACTGAGACATATAGAGATATAATTTTTTATCTCTCATCACCAAGATGACTATATTTCATTTTTGCTTATCGATAATCTCTAGGTGTTATAGAAAAATATCTTCCTTATCGCTCATCGCTATGTCAATTTTACGATTTCTCCACATAGTGATAGAAGAGATCACTACATATCATAGTGATATAACACCCAAGTTTTCTTATGACCATGACATCATCTCTATAGTGTATATCTATTCATGAAGCTTTCTTTCTATAGCTATAGTGATATATGAGAAAAGTATAAGGCAATTCCTATGATGACAAAACCTTTTGAGGGTTGACACAAGATGCATATAATAGATTAACATATGAGTTTCAAAGAACTCTTATAAAATGATTGTTACCATGAAAACAGCTAAACAAATGTTGCAACAAAAATCAATAGACTTGGTTGTAGCCAATCTTGGTAGGAAGGCAATGATCATGAAGTTATATATGTCTAAGTGTGTTTTTATGTGGCTTTCCATACTTTATACTTCCCGTAATTATAGTCTCTTGTGATGGGGAGAGATTGTAAGTGGCACCTGCTCATCAAACTTGAAGTGCAAGATGGAGGTGATGGAATGAAGCCTTTTTAAATGGAAAAAATTCAATGGACTCTATTTTAGTCTGACAAAGATGTGGTAACAAAGTTGCATGCAGTTATTCCACTATACAGACTTGATGCATTTATTGTAGGGGAATCAAAGCGGGATGATACAGAATGTGGTATTGTCTGTGTGACTCATAGGGACAAAAACTATTGAAACTACAAGGAAGACAACCCAAAATTGTATTCTAGGTTATCTAGGTTATTAGAGATGCAATTCCTGATGATGATTGCATAGTTGATGAAACTAGACTAGGATACTATTTTGCAAAGAGTCAGACTAGGAGTCCTTATCATAATTGCCTCAAACATCTACTAGACACTATATTTGTCATGAACTTGAAAACAAAGTGGTGTGTAAAAATAAAAGTAACTTCTAGAAAGCTTTCTTTAAATAGGATTGAAATTATAATTTAAAATTTTTTAATTAGGTCTGAGGAGTTTTCCAAAGGACTCCCACAATTTTACAATGTTGTCAGTACACAACAAACAAGCAATAACAAAAAAAATAGCAAAGTTATCAAGATTATATCTAATTATAAAAAAATTAAACATTTACTATTAATATATAATACTATTATGAACATTAAGATAATAAAAGACATTTAGTAATATATATCATTATTTCATGTGAAATATTTGAATTTGGTAAAACAACATGCCATATATTGAACTTCAATCTTTAAGCCAATTTAATGTCAAATATTTGCTATTACCCTATCTTTTCGTTTCACTTCCTTTCCTATGGTATTGATCAATCTTAGGTGGCAACCCATACAAGCCTTTTTTTCTATAATATCAACTAGTTCCTCCATAAAGAGGGCCTTGGAGTGCATTTGATCCCTTCCCAATAGTCTGCATACACCCAACATCTCCATTGTTACACCTATAATCATGTAATAACTCAACCAAAAATGTTACAGAGCTCTTGAATAATCAGTTTAGAAAAGATAGTAAATTATTTTTTACTTCTATGAGTATTTTCAACTAGTTTCCAAAGGGATCATCCTTGAGACTTCCATGGAACACTTGAGGCAATTGAACAAAACCGCATTCTTTCTCTGATTTACATTCAAGGAAAAAACACATAGCATGTTGTATAGCTCTATAATCATTGACATGCATATCATTGTCCAGATTTAGTGTGAAAGCAGCATTTGTCATCAACGATGAGACTCTTGCCTAAAAACCCAACACCACATTAGATTAGTGAAAATCATGTTAAGAAACAATATATATTTCCAATACCATCAAAACCTATCATAGTTGACAGTAAAATATTATATATTTCATGTTATTCTTCATAGTTGACATTACTATTAAAATTTGCATACAATTATTCAAAAAAAATTCAGTCACAATTTATACCAGAAACTAATAAGTTCTAGAAAGATAAATAATAAAAATCTACTAACCATGACATTCATGGTGCCAACCTTATAATGAAGGCTAGCCTTGGGGAGTTTCTCTCTACCAATATATATCAGGCGGGGTAGAGCATCAACTTTCTTGTCATGAACCATTTTGTTTTCATGAATAACCTATACATATAAAGAATTAATAGTGTGACATATTCATCCTCTAGAGAAGCTCTTACTATCTTGATTAAAGTTTATACTGCAAAAAAAATAAACAATCATTTTAACTTTATACCCTCCCTATTACCTATACTATACTTGTATGGTTTCTAACATCCAAGATTCTATACACAAAACCATCAACACTGTTATGAGAAGTAACATCAAGTGGAACTTGTTTTTCTTCCAATGTTCTACTTATCCTTTTCTTGAAACCTTCATACTCATCCTACAAAATATCATTTAACAATGTTAAGTAGGCATGATGATTTAATAACATAGGCACCATTAATTTATGTATTTTAATCACATCATCATCACCTTCATATCTTTCCATTCTCAGACAAAATCAAGATCATATGACTCATTTTCTTTGGAGAAATACATAAAGGGTGCCCTACTCTTTATTTTGAACTTTCTACAAAATGGTACTCATTTTTTGGAAAAGCTCAAAGTTTTTACAAGAGAATATAAAGTGATGGGAGATTCACCATCATCTAAGATATATCAAAAAAAAATTCTATTAGATAATTAAGTGCAAGAATAGAAAGAACTGTATTCGCAGTTATCAATGTGTGCTCCTTGAATGGATTTGTTGTAGTGATGATAACACCCACAACAGGAAGCTTAGAAATAGATTCTCCGCTCTATCTATACATTGAGATCATTTACATATCGGGTGCTCCTTTAGAGCAAAAATTACAAATTATTCAAGCTTCTTTCGAGCAATCACACTAGAAACAACAATTGGAAGACCAAGAGTCACAACTTAATATCCACTTCTTAAAAATGAGACGAATACAACCAATAGAAGACCAAGAGCCACAACTTAGAATTCTAAAAAGATGTCCCTCTTGGGATTTGAACTAGGGTTCCCATAATGAGAACTCATTGCTTCAACCAACTAAGCTAAACCCTTTGGACATTCTCCACTAAATCTACAAGATAAAACCATGAAACAACACCCAAGTTTTTGTAGTGTTTCAAAGAGGAATAAACATATAAGACCTTCACGCATAGAGAAATAAACATATAAGACCTCTACTTTTTATGATAATAATAAAAATGTGTAAATTAACAACATTTATTTCTACCTCTCTGCAAGCTTGTTTGGGTATGTATTATAACCAACAAACTTCCATGTGATGTTGTGATAGAGCATCCACATGAAAGAAAACCAAAGCTCACATGCAAAAGCTAACATCCAAAAATTCTAAGAAAATGTATAAAATGTTTTGGCTCTCAAAGTCATGAGGAAAGGGAAGGAGATAATCAATGATCTCATAATTGACATAGAACAACAAGGAAGATAATAATAAAATTGAAGAATGGAATTGAAGTTTAGAGATGAATCAAGATAATTCCTTAATGGATGGCATGATGAATCAATCCTCTGTCATGCTCAAATTTTACCCCATGAAGAAGAGGACCAAGGAAGAAAAGGGAGATGCTTTGAGAGATCAAAAGATAAAAACATGCCTGCAATTTACTATTAAAATAAGTCAATCTTGCTATAGCAGGAATAAAATGATTAAATTTGGGTATGTTATATTGTAGAATTCATTGGTTGATTTGCAGATTTAGCAAAGTTCCATTTCAAAATTTGCAAGAAGTAAATATGGGATCACTAGAATAGGTTTCATTTTGAGTTCTAGTTTTCTTTTGGAAACTACTTAGATTATCTTAAAGAAGGAAATCTAGGAAGTTATAGATAGAATTCTAATCCACTTAAGCATTTGGAAAGAGAGCAGTAGACCTATGGTCAAGAGAAATTTTTGGATGTTGCAAATATAAAATTAAATGTGGAGTTTGAGAAGGCTGAAATGGAACAATTGGGAGGGATAGATTTGTGGTGCTCCCATCCAGATCCAATTGCAAGACCCAAAATGAGGCAAGTGGTAAAGTTGTTGAAGTTGGAAGATCAAGTACCTAATCCTTCTATAGAGATTCGTACCTATACCATTGAGTAGCATCCCATCATTCTAGACCTACAATGAATAAAATCAATTAATTAATGAAGGTATGTTAGTTTGAGCTTCACTTGGTTTCTTGAATACTTTAATATTCTCTGCTTAACAAGGCCAACCATGTGAAGATGGAAGCTCATCTGGTCTCACCCCCCTCCCCCTAACATCAATCTAAATTCCCCATTAACATCTAATTACATACTTCATTCATTCTATTATCCATTTATGAACTATAACATTCAATCAATACAATCACATAACATTCATTACTATGATATAAAATTCATTAATACACAATACTAATCAAGACTTCATTAACATATAACAATATTCATTAACATGACATAAAAATTAATATTAATACGCAACATTCATAGATAATTACTTAAAACAACATTCTTTCATTGTAATGCCCCGCCAAGGGACCCAAAAGAATTAACTTAAAGTTTGCCAAACATTTTTTTTTTTAAACATGAAAGTAAAACCATTCATAACATTTGCGGAAGCAATAGTAACATCTAACTGAAAGTAAACATAACATAACAGATTACATTCTTTAAAAATCCCTTAACGTTGAATCACATCTAAATTAACTATTCATCTAACACCACATCCTTATGAAATAACAATGATACATCCAACATTCTTAAACCATATTCAAGTGTCCTTTTTGTAACTACATTTTAGTTTAGCTCAATCATCCACTGTATATGACACAAGGTATGAAAAGCTTAAAAGAATAAACATCTATGTAAATAAAGTACATCAACATCCAATATTAATCCATGATGCAATTAAAGTAAATGAAACCACATGTTATACATGATACATCATCTCAAAAGATATAATCATTCATCATAAAAGATAACCATATACCACAAACATAAATAACTAAGTGCACGGTTCCTCCCAACCGTTAATAGCATCATTAGACCATCGTGGATCCTAGCCATCCCTCCGTGCGTAACATTCCAAAGCACCGAAGAGATCATCGGCTATTAACATAGTAGGAATGTCACTCCTAAAACATCCTACATCATATGCAAAAAGTAATCTAACATGCAAGGTCAAGCATAAGATAACATCATCTAACATATGAAAATCATCAATATAAGAAACATACCAGTAAATACATCCATCATAAGGTATATCATCTATCATAATGATCTAAGAACATAATGAAGATAAATACCAATCAAGAATGCTCTAGCCACGGTGTCTCGGGCGGATCTGAAATGATAAGAGTGAAAAATACACTACCACCCGACCGCGTGGAACCTAAGTGGTCCACTCCCACCATGTTGAGGGATAATCTCAAGTCCCAAACAGGCTATCAAAATCACATAGCACAAATCTCCATAAGTCCAGGAATCCTAAAAGTATACTAACTCAAAGGTTCCAATCACAAAACCGACATCTAATCCCAGAGGCACAACAACAAGTACACCACCAAAGGTACACAAAATCTATAGAGGAGACTCAGGCTACATACTAGGGAGTGTCATCACATGGCTGCTTGAGTTACCCTGGACTGGTCTCTCATTAGACCCCGGACCCTCAAGCGTTGAGTTACCCTAGACTGGTTACTCTGAACCTCGGACGCTCAACATGGCACATGTGGAAACCAAGAAGCCCTCTCAAGAAGACAAGGCACTTCTCCCATCCTTAGTCTATACAAGCACTCAAGGCATGGGTGGTTTAAATATCTCTTACTTATCATTTTAGTGTGTTTTCCCCCCATAAATTTTAATTACTAGATTATCACTTATTACATAACTTGCATTAGGTTACCTTGGTACTGACCACTTTGGGCCCCGGACCCCTATGCAAGCCACTCCCATAGTCATGTACCTAGAAAACCTCTCCTAGGCACATAAATCCACAGTTGTGTCCCATACCACAACACTCATAAAGATCAAACTTGGTTCCTTAATAGGCAACCTGATAATAAGATGGTTCTCCCATCCAAGAACACATAAAAGCTCCACAAATAAAACCTCATAAATATAATCTCTAATATGAATCACAATATCCATTGGTTCTTATCAAGCAATCAAGAATATCTCAAAATAATACTGATCAAATACTCCAAAATGGTTGAATCAAACATGTCACAACATGACATCGTCAAGAAATAAATCAACATTGCAGTCCCATCATGGCAACTAGAAAGCAATCCGAGGATAACTGATCGATGGCTCAAAAATGGTTAAGTCAAGTGTATCATACACATACATCTCAGCTTCACACACGGAGACTGATGATAATAACAATCAGTAAATACAAACATCTCATAGAGCATTCCATCACATAACCATGGTTGGGTTTAGAAAGATCGAGACCAAATAAGATCAACATGTCATCATATCTCATAAATCCCCGAGCCTCTGGTAACAACCTAGGACTGGTCCACACTAGTCAACCCAAAACTCAAAATAAGAAGCATATAGAATACACGATGCAAACACATGTTTTGGTTTTGCTATAATCTCATAGTTGAATAATGTGTAGAGTTTCATTTCCCATTTTCAAGTGTAGGGGTTTTAGTTTCCATTTTCAAGTATACTTCAAATGTCTAAGTTTCATCATTGACCTACAAGTCAACCCATTTGTTCCCCGATAGCATTATCCTTCCATTATTAAGAATTAAATTCTAAGAATAACTTAAGGATAAATATTCACTACACTGATCATCATTGACCTTTAATTAAATTGTTCTTTATATTTAACCATGGTCCATATTCTAATTGATTATCCTTTCAACTTTTCTAGGATCATTATTCGTTATATTATAAGAGGACCAATTAAAAATCTTCGATTAAGAGATCATAACTTAATTAAAATGATCAATTTAATCAATCAATTCTCATAGGTGCACAATCCATGACCTTTTTATCATTCTAATAGTTCTCAATTATATATTACTAAGTCTTCACCATTAAAATATCTAAAGTCGTTATTCAACTCATAAGAATAAGACCTATCAACTTGATATCAATATTTCTACAATCTCATTAAAGAAATTATATCAATTAAATCTTTATTACATAACTTAATTATTAATTAAATCCAATTAGCTCTAGTTAATTGATTTAATTAATAATTTCACAACCAAACCATCAACCCAATGAGTATTAGTTGACTAACAATAGTTTGTACGTCAAAGTCAACTTCAATCCAATACACAAATATTAATATTTCAATAAAACTAATAATAATAAGTTATTTTGGAAATCTTATCCATAATGACCACATTTGTCATACTAATATTTTCTTAACAATTCATATTAATGATAATCATTTCAAGTTAAAATGCTATCGCGTAATATTATTCAATGAATATCAATTGATTAAAAATCAATTATACTCCAAATCCAAAAATTATTATCTTTTACAAAAATTTAATCGTTAAATAATCTCTTCTAGATTAACTCTAATTGATTTTATTGATATTATTTAAACCATTATTTATTAATAGTTTGTTAGTCCCAACAAACATTAATAAATAGTAAACTCATCAAAACTATTATTAATCGATCTAGAGAATCTTTACATAAACTTCATTAGTTAATATTTAACTAACTCTTAGTACGATTAAGGTATAACAATAAGATACCTAATAATTCGAACGTATTAACATTAACATAACAATGTTATAACGATGCTATAATATAGTAATGACCCATTGTCCAATATCATTATAATTTGAGTCACTTAATTTAAAATCATCTTCGTAATACAAAATTACCATCTCTAAATTATTTCATATTAAAAGTTAGCTATATTATTAGCTCAATGAGTATTGTCAAACGAGGAGACTCTTTTCTAAAATCAACTAAGGTAAGCATTTGAATAACCTAAATCTTCATATTTATAACTTAATAATTTTCTCAACACATTATGAGTTCTTTCCACTAAATTCGATCTCCACTAATTCATTGATTCTCATTAAGCCAATGTGCAATTCTAATGAACCCTATATTATTAAAATAATAATTGCATAATTCAAAACTTTGAATAATAATATATTCTAATAATTAACCTTAATTAAACTAAATTTAATTAAGTTAATTAAGATTCTAATATCTCTTCTTTTAACAATAATTGCCAAATTAGTATTAATATTATTAAATCATCTATCATCTCCAATGAGTCAATTTTCAATTTCAAGAACCTTAAAATAATCCCAATAATCTTTATTTGAACTCATTCTAATTACATAAATTTATTAAATCTGAATACTAAACATTATAATTTAGTTAACCTGAATATATATAATAATCAAGTTATATAAAAAATTATTAATAAAAATCGAATTACAAAATTTGATTTCAACCAATGCATATGCCAATATTAATAATAACCATAGCATATTAAATCAAATTCAATACATATCATATATTAAAATAAGGAGGGGGCACATTGAAGTTTATGCGATTTAAAAAGTCGCTAAACCAATATATGTATACCGCTGTGTGGTCGCGCGTCCGTTGTGGTTACCCTGCGACCACCATACCTACTGGCACCATGAAAACAGAGGGGGGGTACAGGCTTCGCCCTCCCCAACGTTGATTAAAAGTTAATTTTATTTAAAACATTTTTTCAATAAACATTTATCAATGTGCGGCTCGGATGTTTAATATAATTTCCACTGCGATATAAATATATATATATATATATATATATTTATATATGTGTGTGTGTGTGTGTGTGTGTATATATATATATATACACACACACACATATATAAATATATATATATATACATATATATATATATATATATATATATATATTTATATATATATATATATATATTTATATATATATATATATATATATATATATATATGTATGTGTATAAAAATATGTGGATTATTATAACTCTGTGTGTGTGTGTGTGTGTGTGTGTGTGTGTGTGTGTGTGTGTGTATACATATATATATTATATACATATATGTATGCAGATTTGCATAACTTGATAAAAGAACATTTACATAGTTAATTCAAGATTTTCTAAATCTATAAATTAAGAATTCCTCTTAAAATAATTGTTTTCTAAACATATCCATTAATTCATCCAACAAGTTTAATTATAAATTATCATTTCTCAAATTCTAATTCGTGCCCAAACCCGATTTAGATCTAATTTCCTCCTCAATTGGATCTAGGGTTTTCTAATGTTTTCTTTTCAACCAAATAAAATATCTAGATTCTAATTCAAATTGCAGATTCAATCACAGAAAGTGTTCAGACACATATAACAAACACGATGAAGACAGGAAGAGAAAGAGTGCAAAAGAAATATGCAAATATCACGAGTGCACCTGGACACTGATGCTAATTTGCCTTGCCTCAGAAGTCCATAGAAAATTCCTTCCTTCATCATTCGCAATTCCTCCAAGGTCCAAGCCAACCGAATCTTTCAAGTGACTAGAAGTGCTAGAAGAAGCATAGAAGCATGTAGAAAACATATAAACATGTAGAAACATATGAGCATGAAGGAGCATATGAGCATGAAGAAGAATAAGAGCATGTAAGCTTGAAGCTTCCATTTTTAGCTTGAAGCTTATAGCTTGTATCTTGTAGCTTCCATTAAGCTTGTCCAAACACACTAGGAGAGCCTCTATTTAAAGGCCTCTAAGATGCATCTAGAGTGTCTCTAGAAACAACTAGAAGATAAGCATGACAACCAAGCATGGGTCTTCTCCAACTTTCTAGATGAGTCTTAAGGTTGTAGACACCATGTGCTCAAATAAAATGCTAACTCCTAAGTGTAGACAACTTATGCATTCTTAGAGTGCAAACCCCTGTGTTGTCTACATGACAACTCTCAAGAATTTGCCAACTCCTATGTGAGCAAATATTAATATAATATTTAATTTACTTTTTCTAATTTAATTAATTTATTTATTTATTAAATCTCATACACTAACTCTAATAATTCCACTTTTCAATCTTAATATATTTATATTTTAATCACATGAGATTTAAAATCTTTTAATAATTTTAATATATTTCTCACTTTTAAATTTCATTTTCTAAAACTTAATTTGCTAAAATATTTATTAGCTTAATAATAATATTATTTAGTCATTTATTTGAAAATGAACACTAAATATATTATTATTAAAATAAATATTGTCACATTCCAAATTTAATATTATAACTTTTATCTTCAAATTTAATTATTTTATTTAATTAATTTTCCAATTAATTAAATAAAATAATTATTAAAATACCATATTAATTTCCATTTAATTAAACCATTAATTAAATCTTTTAATTAGGCTTAATTAATAGAAAATACATCAAAAACTCACAAGGATAAAATATGGAAATCCATCATAGCAAAAATACATACAAAATCAAACCAAGGGTTAATATCACAAATTATGTCATCCGACATATTCGAAGGGTACTCAACTTAGATACTTGTCCTAATTTCCAATTAGAACAAATGGCTTAAAAAGTTGAGATTTGGACTTGAGAATTATCTCCCCTCTCTTATCATTGAGATAATGTGATAGGGTATGCTCATTCTGGCAATTCAGGGAAGTCGATACCCGGTACCTGCATCCTGCATAAAAACCATGCATGTACAAGCACAATATATACTAAACTAAATAGGCAATGGCAGGAAGTGGTGCATCATGTAGATCCCAACTAGCAGGTGACTACGACTCCCTTCCTTAACCACATTAGACATGCCATACATAAGAACAAACACGCACACCATACACATGCGAGTATAGGGTAAGTATAAGAAAACATATATGATAATAAACTATCTAATCTAATCTCATCCATAACTGAAATCGTAATATATACATGAAATGTAAAGTTTAAGAAATCTCATCTCATATTAACTGAATCCATAACATAATATCTGAACGTCTCAAACAATGCTGTTAACCATCAACATAAAACTAGCTCTAAAAGAGTTCAGCAATGATAACAAAATGCGAGCTAGGGGCAGGCACTACATTCATTAGCCAACAAAGTTTATCAAACAAGGTTTATCAAAGAGCATTTTTTTAAAATCATTTTTTTCTTTGCTTTCTAAATGTAAAGGTTGATAGGAGCATCAATATATTTCTCATTCTCCTCCTCTTGTGGCACATGTAATGTCAAATTATGATGCCTCCTCCTGTTTTGAGGAGCATGAGGCTACTGCACTATAGGGGCCTCTGTTGCAATAACAAGTAAATGGGTTAAATTGGCATACTCTTTTTTCTTTTTTATCATTACAAGTATTTCATTAACTAGTAGAAAATAAAATGCATTTTCTTACCTAACAATGCCACATCATGTACAACAAAATTTTGATCCATTGCCACCTCAACATGCTGAATACTTTGATCATGCTCCACTCATTCAACATTATGTTCAACATGCTCTAAAATATTTTTAAAAAGGTTACATGTCAAATTACAATTGAAGATGTTAAATTCTATTCATAATTGTGTAATTAATTTCCAATAGCAAATTAATACCTCCACCACTATGATGCACCTTATGGCCTTCATCACGCATAGGTTCTGTGATAGGATTTGAAGGCTATAATGAAATATTATGCACATTATTATGCAGTCAATTTATGTTGGAAACTAACACCAAAAAAAAAATCTCAACTATTCAATTTTATTTACTTTTTATTTGACCAATTTACCTATGTCTCATTTGGTGTACTAGATTCTTGCGTATGACTTTCATTGAAATGATTGTATATTTTTTAATTCCTTACCTCTAGTTTATGTGTGGTAGTTATGCAATATCATTGTATATACTCCATGTGTCAATAGAGTTCAACACATAATAACTTAATTATAAAAACATACAAGTCAAACAAACTTCTATAAATAAATCACCCCATCATACTTGAAATTGATCATATGTTGACATAAATTTCATTGATCTTGTCATTGATCATCATATTTATCTATGTCACCATCAACGTACTTGTCACTTTGATCATCATCATCACCACCACCATCTTTATTTTTGTCATCATCTTTTTCATCACAATTATCATGACCATCATCACTTTGATCATCACCATCTTCATCACCATTATCATGATCATCATCATCATCACCATCATTGTCAACATCACCAGAATCATCATCTTCTTCTTCATCATCGTCATGGTGTAATATTCATTTGTGATCATCATTTATTTCATCTTCTAATTCTTTAGTATCTTCTTCTTCCATCAAATTATACTTATTGACCTTCCTCTTGGATCATATCTAACAACAAATGACCAACCCGATTTTAATGAAATGTTAAAGTAAACCACTTGCACACATTGTCTTGGATGAACATAGGGCTCATATCCAATTGACTCAAATGACCTTATATTAATCATTGTAAATCCACTATCATGTTCAATAACAGTCCTATTAGGACCATTTTGATTTAGTTGTAGCTTGTACCATTTGACGAAAAATAGAACTAATCTGAATGAATTAAAATCACACTCAAGTACATCATCCAAAATGTCATAGTATCAATTTTAAGATTGTTGAGGATGTTTGTCATTTCTAGGTGAAATATTGGTGACCTTGAAGATTGCACTTATCCTAGAATCACAAGTTTTCTTCATTTCATCTAACTTTTTTATGCAAAATTTATGGTCATGGTAGTACATAGCTTTGTGGTGTTTGATCTACATTTATTCAAACATGTCAAGATTATTTGCATTGATCTAAAAGTTAATATTAAATTTATAGATCATGATTAGTAATCTTATACATACATTTCTATCTATTAAGCCATATGCTAGATTAAGTACCATTGGCTTAATATCAGGATCTCCATTACAATGAGGTTCTATAACCAACGATGCAACACCATCCCATGTTAATGAGCGACCATTTTCTTGAGACTGTTGAATCTATACCATGATCTAATCAAGATTATGTGCAATATACAAATGTAGTCCATCTCACGGACAACCAACTATAAGGAAAACAACTAGACCAATTAGAAACAACTTATATTGATGATGGATAAGAATTAATTAACTACAATAACATCTTATCATTACCTCTCACTTTTCTTAATCTACCTTTCCCCATCAAGTACTCATCTTCGAATATGTTAATAGAGTTTAGATCCCAAAATGCAATCTACATGAATCTTTGATGAAAACTTAGAAAGATATTCATTAATGTACACCATGGTCTAGTATACCATATATCCCTCTACCATAGAACCCTCAAAATGTGCTCATTGTCGAACCAAGCCCTTCATAATTTTCAAGTGCCTCTCAACCATCCACATTGAGCTAGTTTATATATAAGTCTACACAATTCAATCTCCTCAACTTGATGTATGAGGTAGTGTTCTTAAGCATTAAAAAATATTGAAGGTAGACACTTTTGCATTTCACAAGTAAGTTGTGAAATTTTTCTCTTCCAATAGTTTATATCTATTTTATATATTTCTTTAGATGATAACCACTTTTAAAAAATTCAACACACAAGAACATATAAATGAGATTTTAGATAAAAATATACAATAAATTACATAAAAAGTAAAGTAAGTCATGAATATAATATATGTACAACAATTCTAAGAAATAACACTTCTAACCTCATGTATTTTTCAAAATCATATATAACTTATTTAATATTGTTGTCAAATTGGTGTGGGAGGGATAGAGGTAGGAAGTACTGCAATCAATTAAAAATGATCTTCTATTATATTATTAAATAATACAATAGGTAGTATATGCAATTTTACAAATATATTGTAAATAGAAAATATGACTTACCTTGATGGAGGTATGTCAATCATATGTTTTCAACCCTGATCCAAAATCACCTTTCTTTGATATAAGACTACTTATATTTATAGCAAATCCTATGGAATTATATTATTTTTATGACTTCTTTTAATACATCACTTTGTTGCTTCGTTAATAACCAAAAAAGGGCACTCGTATTTATACGGTCTCCATTGTTGTTTGATTCAATGAAATTTTTCAATGCATGATTGGATTCATAAATGTCCTTATAAATTTTGGTAATTTTTTCTCTATAACATCATCCATCTAATATTTTTCATAGTGCCTCTATTACATTCTTTCCAATATGCATAGCGTAAAACAAATGCACAATTGGGAGATCCTTGTAGTACCGTGACCAATTAAATTGAGTAGGATAACTTTTTATTCCTCTAGGAAGTTGTTCATTGACGGCTTAATGACCTTCATGAGCATCAATTATATCATTACTAAATAAAAGACAATATCAAAATATAAATTTTAAACTTAAAACCACAAACTGGGCATTTTTTCGATGATTTAATCGATCGTATTCCAACTTCCATAGATGAGGTGTCATTCTTCATGGTAAGATGTTGTCTCTTCTTCTTCATTAAAAAGATATTTTTTAATAATCGATAATTATGATTATTGTGGAGAAAGTGTCTAAACTAATTGAACACCTACTTTCTTAAACTTCTTGAATGATGAGATTTCATTTTCGGACCACAAACTGGATATGAATTTTTTTTCTTTTTCTGAAGACCTAAAAGATCGTGTACAATTACCATTCACAATTTAAACATACAACAATAATGTGTAAGCACTATAACAAATCAAAATTATGTGACCTTGACAATATAACATACCACAAAAATGAGTTAGCCCATGGGCATCATTTATTGTCCATACGAGCATTGCATGGAATTGAAATTCTCTTTGTAATATTAGTCTAGAGATGTCATACATAGTGACCCCATTCCATAATTTCAACAACTCTTAAATATGGGGCTCAATATATATGTTCATATCTTTAAATTGGTACTTACCTAGTAATTGAATGAAAATAAATATTACATAATTATTATGACCATTTTGATGCACTGTTTACAAATTAATTTAGATAACTATTAAATAAAAAATATTTGGTACAATCATTGACAACATTATGTGCTCCCTCTTTATGGACATCCAAGGAGGAATGTTATTGTTAATAAAAAAATAGGCCACCCTGAGTAAACAAATCTCATATCTCCAAATGGATTGACGCCATTTGTTGCTAATGAAAGCTTGAGGTTACGAGCTTGTTCTTTAAAGTGTGGCCATGTTTTTTATGTCTTTAAATATAGAACTATCTACAAGTATTCACATAATGTCAATTTGACTTCTATTGTGTGCATGGTAATCTATAAATTGTGCCAAGCTAGTGCACCTAAATAATTATTCAAGACGTGGAACTATGGGAATGTACCGAAAAACTTTGTGAGGCATTTTTTTGTCATTTGATTTAACCAATATCTACTAATATGATAATCAAGATATTCTATTGCAAATTTATGTTGTTTATGATATAGAATTTGATCATTAAGACATGCATGTATTGTTTGACACTTCATTCAAATTTGATTCATAATAGTATATAATTCTCAATAAGAATAAGGTAGAATGTTTGATGGTTGTAATAAAGATTCAACTATCAACCTACAAAAACAAATATGAATTGTTAATATAATGAATAGCAATGGTATGCTAACATTGAAGATGACAAAAATGGCATACCTTAGCATAAGTGACATTGCTACATTGGTTAAGCCATTCATAACCTTCAAGTTCACCAAAACCACTATAGTAGAGAGAAGAGTTGTTTGGGAGCCTTAGTATAGGGGCTCGTATGTCTTCTCAAGTATAGCTATATCAAGACCGTCTTCATTATCATTATCATATGTGCTAGTACTATCATCATGATCATCTTCATTAATTGCACCAATACCATCTTCTTCAATCATGTCCCCTAGCACATTATCATCTTCTTCCATGGGAGTGTTATCCTTAGCTTGAATATGCACATGTTCATGTTCCTCTAGTTGGAAATCCACATTCACCAATCAATTAAAATTATGGCCCGCTTCAATGTGACCATGTTGCCTACAATTACTTTGGGTTGTTGTGAATAGAATTCTTCAATTCTTTAAGCCTTTACACTTTTTACAAAGACAATTACATTTATCAAATTTTCTTTAGAATTGAGACCACAATCTAGCAATTGTCTTGTTATTTTGTTTTGGGTTCATATTGCTAGGCGTAGTCTTTCTTCACAAGAAAATATATCTGCAAAAATATTGGACATGTTGTACTTAATGTTTATATCTACACATATTGTTTTGAAAGAAAAATTTGGTATAATTAATGTGTATATCTACAAAAATATTGGACATGTACTTAATGTTTATATCTACACACATGGTTTTGAAAGAAAATTTTAGTCACCTCGCTCAAATTCACCCATATTATAATCAATGAAAAGTTGTCTTCTTATAATGCTCTTTGTTAATATTCTCCTTTGTGTCACTTCATTCTTAATTCTTCTTGAAGATGTAAATTCTTAAATATATATTTTTCCCTAGTTTCTGAACTTCATCACTAAAACACCTAATTTTTAATTTTTGAGTGTTTTGATGTTAGGATAAAAATACAAAAAGTTGTTATATTTGACAAGAAATTGCAAATATGCAAAAATGCAAGTTTGGAAAAGTTGTCAAAAATGTCTTTTTAGCCTCCCAATGTTCATAACCATAAAAAGTTGGTTTGAACTAATTTGATAAAGGTATTTAAGACTCATTGTGTCCATTTCATAACTGATCATCAAGTTGTATGAAAGAATCAACATTTTATGAAGCAAAATACCTATTTTCTAGAGCAATTTTTTTTTTGTGTGGATTGGTATAGATGTAGATGTGAGGTTGGATTCCTATGTTACCATTCATTTGCAATTGACTTGGTTGAATTTTATTGAGTTTCAAGGTAGTTATAAAAAAAGTTTCGACTACGGGTTTGAAACCCTCATTTCAAGGGTTTGAAGCCAAGAAATGGCCATAACTTGCAATTTCACTGTTGGAAATTGATTCCCTTTGGTGAAATGCAAGTAGGTAGGATGCATTTTGAGACTTCAAAGGCTTAGGATAGGAAAATCCCATTAGCCACTTCAAACTTGATATCATAGGCTAAATATGACTATGTATTTAGCCTTAGAATGTGTTGTTTGAGCAAGTAATCGGCAAGGGAAGATTGTGGGTCAGATTTTCTAGATGGAATAGTTCATTCTTGGTCTGTAGGAGGTCAGAAAACCTATAGATCATTTTTATGCAAGAAATGGAGCCAATTCTAGAAATCCCTAGCCTAATTTCTAATCAATAAAGGAAGAGACTATGTAGTGTAGTGATTTTTGTTTCAAATTTGATTAATATTACATCAATATCAATATTAACTTATGAATTGATGTAAGAAAATTATATAGAATAGATTTTTATTTTTTTTATAGAATAGAAAATAATTAAGCGAAGTTTGGAAGTAATTATAGTTTGGATTATAATAAGAGTTGTTAAAAGAACTCATATTTGGAGAGTTGTTCCCCGTAAAATAAAATCTAGAAAATCCTATAATTGGAAGTAATTATAGTTTGGGGTGTAGTAAGAGTTGTCAAAACAACTCATATTTGGAGAGTTATTCCCTATACAACATGATCCATAAAATCCTATAAATATGTTGAACAAAATGTGTGTGTGTGTGTGTGTGTGTGTGTGTGTGTGTGTGTGTGTGTGTGTGTGTGTGTGAGAGAGAGAGAGAGAGAGAGAGCACTCAATGGTTCTTTGTAAATTTCTATCAAGAATATGAGCCTTAGAGATTATTGTCTATTAGTGAGATTGGATTTTTGGCTTGCTCTTAAAGTAGTTGTATTTGATCCCAATCTCTCTTTTTCCATAATTGTTCAACAACCTCAAAGTGAACATTCAAGGCAGTGAAGCAGGAGGTATGATGTCCATGTATGCTATGTATCAAAAAAGAATCCAAGCTATCAATCAACACTACTTTGATTGGAGAGTGCAAGGGCTTGTTTCATAGCACAAAGGATACTTCTCACTCTAAAATGTGGATCCTAAACAAGAATTGGTATAAAATGATAAGACATGGTGAGAAAAAAAACAAGACATGACACTCTAAGCCAACCTTATTGGAAAGAAGAATAAGTAAGACTGAATAGAGTATCTCATGCTCCAAGTAACAGGTGCTTCTTTTGATTAAGAAAAGAACTTGAATTGAAACCTTAGCTAAGTTATTTAAAGAATGTAATAATAATGGAAAAGAGAAACAATATTTGAAGCCTCAAACATAAGCACAAGCCTACAAAATAAGCATAGTATGCCATAGTCCTTTCATTGTTGAAATGATAAATAAGCAATAAGATAACTATACAAATTATAATATTTACATAATTTCTTGTGTGTATCCATAAATTCTTAGAAGATAATGCTCTCCCATATTTCTCATTCATCTCTCTACTTCTAGCATCACTATGAATACGATATAATTCCAAGTATTGGAAATAGCATCTCTCTACTTCTAACATAATATTGGAAATAGCATACTAATTCCCATTAAATTCAAACATGGTCTAACATTGTCTGCTATATTGTTTTTCAGATCTTCTACATACTTTCATTCTGTAGTTGTTTCTAGTTGACCTTTTCTTGTATATGCACTTATTTTTTCTGATGAAACAACCATTAATATTAAAAATACTTTTCAAACAAATATATCACCTAAAAGGGTGAGTAAAGATAGACTTTAATATAGCAAGAGAGAACCTTAATGATCATATCCAAAGAGAAATACATCTGATAAGTAGCAAGAGTTAAAGCACCAATAGTAGAAGGAAAGTCACTATCATCTTGTTTCCACACATTTTGGTTATTCTAATCATTGGCAATAGGATCCCACCTAGCAAGATCAACTTTAGTTATCTTCAGTAATTTACAATTTTTAGGAGGTTCACTAGCAACCTTTGTAAGAGAACTAGCTATGGTGAGATGAATGATTTTGCTATTCTCTGGTCATTAAGAAGATGAATTGAGAAGATTAATGCTAATGGATGATTGGGACCAACCATGAACATTATGACCATAATCTTGATACAAGAAGTATGAGAATCATCAAGTCCATGAGTATCTTGACTTCTTTCATGTTGATGTCTGTGTAATGGGGATTAATCCTTGTTGGAAGATATTGAAGAAACTCTAGTAATTGCACAAGGTGCATTACTCCAATAGCCAAGAAGCTCCTATAGGTGAGTCACTTGAAGTGTAACTTTATTAGCTTGCACTTGTATCTACATTGACAACTAGAATATATCATAAATTTAGAGTACGTGGAAACAATATTGTCAATAATGCATCTAGAAAGTAGAGTAGAATTCTAACTTTCTGAAAGCTAAATAGGATGCTCACCTTGAAAGCATGCCATATCAGAAGGTGTGTTTCTAGATTCAACTATGTAGGCTTCTGTGGCATGCCATATCTAAGTGTAATTTAGAAGGGGTATGTGGTCAATCTCCCAAAATCATCAGATGCCAAGAAATAGGCTTAATTTAGGAGAGGTATTGTGTCATGAGTTTGAGCAGAAGAAGTTGGATGAGTTTTTGATGTTATGATTGATGTCAACACGTATTTATTATCATTGGTGACTAGTTGTTGTGAATAGTCTTAAGTTTTCCATGTGATGGTGCTGTGAGATATTTTCCACATTTCTCCTATATTGCAAATCTATTGATATAGTTTGTGTGTGTTGTTAAGTAGCATTTAGAGATATTAGGATTTGGTGCTTTGGATCTCAATTTAGAAGAGTATTCACTAGTGTGTGATAGTTTTTGATAGAGTTTCCTATGAGAAATACATGCTCCACATTTCTTTCTTATTGATTTTTGGTGCTAAGGATTTGGAATTGTGCTTATGGTGATCGTATATCTTTGTTCATTTTTGTTGGTGCAAGTTTTTATGTTTCAAAGGCATCTTCTCAAAGTCTGATTATGTTTGCTCTAGGTTTGGTCAACCTCAAGTTTTTACACTTTTACATAAAAAGCTTCAGTTGGTAGAGTAACATGTATCTACATTGAATTCAGAGTCACTATATTTGTGACAACATTTATGCCTCTTAGTGAATTGTTCAAGAAAATTAATGTTTTACAAGAAAATGCACCTCAAGAATTGTTAGCTTAGAAGAAAGAATGTTGGTGTTGAAATATTGCAAAAAATGCTTGACATGAGAGGTCCACAAGTGAAATAGTAAGTATATAGATCATGTTAGAAAAGTTTTGCAAATTTTTGATTAACTTTGTTTATTTTATCATCCATTTATATTATTAGAAAATATACATATATAATGAGGGATGAATTACTGAATTTAGTTGAGATTTCTTCTTTTTAGACTTTTCATGCATGTTTGTCATCTACCCTTACCATACACGTCATGCCTACATATGATTATTGGACACATTGAGGATTATATGAAATCTTTTATAAAATCATTTCTTTTTGGCTCAATGACCCATTTAGAATGGAATCCTAACATATATGAGTAACATATTTAAATCATAAATCTAGTCATATAATTCTTCAAATTACTCTACAAATAATATATAACTAAATCTAAAACAATAAAACAAGGCATTCAACAAGAGAATTGAATAGAGCTAAAGTAATTTATAAAACATTCAATTTAGAATGTGATCCTGGGGATTTATTTACCTAGCATCAATATCTTCAAGAATAATTTTTTGAAAAACTCTTCTTTATATGTACTACAATTGTTTATGGATAGGCATAAAAATAATCAAGTATATTGATAGGTAGAGTGGAAGAACTTAGAGAATACCAATGATCCATGAGTCAAAGAGAAAGGAGGTGTAGTGGTGATTAAGATGATGGATGAGAAATATGAACAACCAACTAAGCTTGTGGGGATTATTAGGAATAGGATCACCAAAGTCTAAAGGGAGAAGAGAAGAAATTTAATTTTTGGTTTAGGAAGCAAAGACGATGGAGGAGAAGCATTTGAATCAGTATAATTTTCATTTATCAGTAAAGTAAATAATGATAGTTTCATGAACATATTTGAAATAAGTTGAGAAAAATGCATTCAAAGATGCACAAGGGAAAGCTAGAGCTAACTTCTATGTAGAAAAAATAAAATCCTAAAAAAAACATAGCCCTCATTGTAGACCGATCATATCTAAAGAACACTATTTCCTTCAAAAATATCTCCTAAGGTCAACTTTTAGATAGATCAAATTTGATCAAATTTGAGCATAGAAGGTATAAAAACAATTGTACGAGATGAAATCCACTTTTATGAAATTCCTAACAACCTTTATGAAACTAGTGTTGGATCTTGTTCTTAATCAACTAAATCAATAGCTTCAACCACTTGTAATAAAACTACTGGATATGGCCCATTGTTTCTATAGGCGAATCTGACAATGGATTTTCTCAATCCCTATTTGAATAGGAATTGGTACCCTTGGTCACCTACTCCTACAACTAGTTACTTAGCCACTCTGATAATACCAACAAATTTCTCACATGTCATGTCCCGATCTCGAATACTAGTATAAAACTTCTCACAAATCTAACATCCTAACAAGGGATATCACTAAAAAATGGTAGACATCAGTCAATGCTGCAAATATAATGGTTTCACTAGAAATTCAAAATAACCTACTGAGAACTATATTGAATGGTAGACATGTCTAGTGTCAAATCTACACAATACAAGATTAATTGAGTCAAAACAGTTAGCTAAGCCATCGACACTAACCTGAAATGGCTCCCATACAGATCATCGCCCAACAACGCCAAATGCAAATGATGAAATCATGATTTTCTTCTTCTTTTTTATTATGAACCTAATTTGGTCAAAATTTTGACCAAGTTGAGAAATCCTAATTTGGTTGACATTTCAACCAAATCAGGCATAAGAATAAAATAAAATAAATCATAGGCCAATATGGCCTTTAGTCGAAAAATGTGGTTGAAAACAAGGGGAAATGTACTAGTGATATATGTCTTCCTAAGTGGATAAAACTTGTTGATAATGACCTATAGGAGATTGAAGCGAGAATCCACCAAGCTAGAATGGATCACTACTTGCAAAAATATGCGAGGTTGAGAATAGGTGCATAGTATAGTATGAGATGCATTATATTCTCTTTCTGATAGTCACATATGGTATACTTGATCAAATTATGTTGATAATAGACCTTTGATGTAGTTAGGGAGCACTGAATCCTCCTTGTGAATTTTATTAGGGAAGATTAGGGGAAAAAATGGGACCCATGGTGTTGTACAATGCATAAACATTTCTTTTCAACCTAGTATTCCCTCTGAATAAGAGATAGAAATTATTCTTGAGCTAGTAGTAGCCTCCTCGTGATCCTTGAATGAGTCAATCACTATCATGACATCTGTATGAGTCATAATCACTATTGTCCTTATGATGCTTGAATGAGCTAGACACTATCAGTCTTTGTGATGCTTGCATCAACCAATACCATTGTATTTATTATGCATGTATGGTCCAATCAGCATGTATTTTTAATGCATGAATGAGCTAGACGAGATTGACTCTGTGATGCTTATATAAGCTAATCACTATTGTCTTTGTGATGCTTCAAAGAACTGATTATCATTTTTGTGGTGATGATTGTATGAGTCAATCACCATTGTCTTTGTGATTGATGTTGAAGCTTCTCACTATGCATGTGATTTATAATTAAGCTAGTCATCTTATGTGCTTGTGATGTTAGTGTTCTTTTCTCATGTATATGTGATATAAGCTTAAGAAAATTAATGTGTATGTGATCTATGATATGATCCTTGCATATGTGTGTGTGCATGTGTATATGTATGTGTATGTTTGTACACTAATGATTAGTATGTTTTCTTTGAAACTAACATCCATGGCAGCTAAGTTAGAAAAATCAATTAATGGGCATGGTTATAAGGAGAAATAAAAGGTAACGTAGCCAAAGTAATTACAAATGAACCCTCAAAGCTTAGATCTGGGTCTAGGGACAATGTTAATTATGGAAGGTTAACACTTTCAAGTGTATGTATATAATGACATTGAGTTACCACCACCATGGTAGCTAGAGGATGTTGAAGCTTGTAGCTGTGATAGACATCTTTGTCTCTACTTTTTCTTTATGTTGAAATAGAGAAAATATGGTGTCAATAATTGAAGAGTATATTTATGATAATATTTGAAATTATATTATATGAAGAGACATGTGTCATGCAAAGATGCATGCATTTGGAAATATGACAAGACTTGTTTGAGAAATTGAAGAGACCTTCAGTTGTGAGATGAAGGGTCTCTTAGTTCTTGATATGTATTATATTTAGTGGAAAGAATTAAACTCGAATATTTTATCAATAAATGACTATTTTTCTGGTGTAACTGGATTTGTCTTTTCAAGTGAAAAGGTTCTCTTAGAATTCAATGTCTTTTTGCACCATACATTCTACTTTTCATATTGTTGTTTACCTATATTTCTGAACCAACGTTGACATAGTATTAGAGCCAAATTGAATGCAACAATTAACGTTCGTCGAAGCTCAATCTCCCGGTGTTGAAGTTTGTAGCAGCAAATATGAGCTTTAGTTTGTAGAAGTAGCAACCAAATAAGGTCATTTTTTATTTTCTATCTTCACCTAATTTTCTCCTTAATACATCTCTACTGTTTTATGGTGTCAATTCATTTGCTTATGCCATAGAAAATGTCTGGGTTTCTCTACGATGAATTTATGTGTAATTATATTTAATTCTTGCTATCGAGAGTTACTGTGATTGTTGTCTCTGAACATTTACCCTATATATTTTATGACATTGAGTGATAGGAAGGCTTCACTTTTCTTCTTTAAACTTTTTTGTACAGAAAAGGCTAACAAAAGTATTTGATGTTATTCACTGTCCCATGACATCTCACTGGGTTAGTCTGGTTAACGAGAGATTGTTCTTCAAAAGTACTGTGCAAGCAAATATTTGGCGAAGCAATTTTTTTATAGAAATTCTAGGACTGCAACAAGCAACAAACAAAGGTGTTATTGTCACTGTTACAGTCATGTATCAGATCTCTGTCAAGGGTTTGGACAGAAAGACAAAACGCCAAATTTGAGAGTTTTAATCTAAAGAGGAAGGTCTTCAAGTAGGTAGAAGTCCTGTATCATTTGCAATTGCTCATTTCAGGCACCCAACAAATTGTTGAAGATGTCCTTTGGGTTGTGGCCAATGATGAATTATATCAGCCGATTAATGTGCTTTTGAGGCTTACGCAGAGAGAGAAATGAGGGGTCAGTCGAGCAGAAGAGGACCATGCATTTCTATACCTACAGAGACATGAGTGGGATGTAGTTGAGACATGTGAATGCTTAAAAGAAGTAGGAGGAATGGAAGGTTGAGGCGAAAGAATGACATTTGGAAAAGATGGTGGAGGATTATTTGAAGAAGGGAAAGGGGAAGAAGGTAGGGAAGGAATTTGATGAGGGGGTCATCAACGCATACAAATATAGGTCTGAGATCGAGAAGGCTATTGAGAGGGTGCTATTAACAATAAACTGCTACAGGCGATGAGCCTTTGACGTAAGGCTCTATGCAATGAGCCTTTGACATAAGGTTCTGTTTGGTTGGAAGATGAATTTGGCTCAAAATCTTATTATCTCACAATCAGATTTTCGAAAATCTGGTTTTTCATTTTGGGAAGATAGTTGGATCGTTTGGTTGACACAGAAGATTAATATACAAATTCATATTTTACGTTTGGTTGCCAATTTAGAAATTGGAATTAGAACGGAATATGCCTGGAAATATCCTTTTCTTGCATTTGATTGTTCATTTGTTAATTGGAATTGGAATTTGATGTAGATTTGTTTAATTTTATTTTATTATGAAACACAAGTATTATGAACAAATACCAACTTCATCCTATACGATTTGATTGATAGAAATTCATCACACATGGATTGCATAATTTAGTTTTAAGAGGCAATCCTTTCTTTATAATTATATTATTATTAAAAAAATTCAATTACTATTATTTTATCTTATTATTATTTTCTTATTTTAAAAATTATTTTATAATTAAAATGCACTACAGTTTTTGACCTGTGAATATCAAATGAGCAGAAAGATATTCATTTGATATTTGACTCATTTGATGTAGCTCCTTCGACACACAAAACTGCACAACATCGCAAGATCACTATCAGTAGTCATTTTTCTTCATTACTCACTTGCTCCACGAAAAATATATTCAAATAAATGATCAATGTAATTCCTGGCGAAAAACATGTACACACCAGTGATCGCTTTATCTCATTATTTGTAATAGCGATCTATTACATTTTTCACTTTTATCACTATAGAAACAATGATAACCCTAATGCTCATCACCATATCCATTTTCTTGTTAAAGAGATCCGCGATCAAAATTGTCTTATCGCTATAATCTATAGTGATCCTTGTTATAGCTATATTGCTTTGTTGTCAAAACACATAGCAATATACATCTCTTCATTGCTTATCGCTCATCTTGACACCAAACATGATGTGCAGTCCTTTTGACCTATCGCTATAATATATAGCAACCTATACTGCTTTATTGTCATAACACATAGTGATATAGATGTCTTCGTCACTTATTGCTATGCTATGTTTACTCCAAATGTGATGTGCGATCCTTTTAACCCATCGCTATAATATATAGTGACCTATACTACTTTACCGTCATAACACACAGCGATAAACGTCTTCATTGCTTATCACTATGTCATGTTTACTCCAAATGATACACACTATCCTTTTGACCCATCGCTATATTACATAGAGACTTTTTGAGAGATCATACTCTCATCACCATAAGTTATGGTGATCATGTATTTTCTATCACTGATTGCCACAACAAAATCCTCCCCTTTTCAATCACTAAAAATACTTATCGCTGAGACATATAGTGATATAATATCTTTATTGCTCATCGCCAATATGACTATATTTTATTTTCACTTGCCGATAATTGCTAGGTGTTAGAATGAATGTCAAATGAGTAGAAAGATGTGTTCAATATTTGACTCATTCAATTTATCTCATTCGATGCACAAAACTGCACAACATCGCGAGATCGCAAGGAGTCCTTTCACTTCAAATAGTCTTGTGATTCTGTGCACACATGAAAATGCACCACAGTTTTTGACCTACGAATGCCGAATGAGTAGAAAAATATTCATTCAATAGGATCATTTGATGTATCTCCTTCAACACACAAACTCCACAACATCGCAACATCACAACAAGGAGTCCTTTCGCTTCAAACAGTCTTGTGATTCTTCGCAGGCACAAAAACGCACCACAATTTTTGACCTGTGATTGTCGAATGAGTAGAAAGATATTCATTCATTATTTGACTCATTCAATGTAGCTCCTTCGATGCACAAAATTGCACAATATTTTCATGCACCCAAGAATTCCCAAAACTACACAATTGTATATGGCCAAAAATATGTCAATTTGTCTTCATATAAGTATTGTGATTTGAGGTATTTGTTATGCTAATATGTTTTCACATGTTGTATATAGAGAAAACCTTGATATACATTTATTTAATAATTATTATTATTTTAAAAAAATAAACATTTAACATCTTCAATCATACACAAATTTGAAAGAATCTTATTTATTTTTTAAGATATATAACACAAAAATTTGAAATTATTTGTAAAGAATAAGAGATAGACAAGTTCATAGTTCCCATTTAAAAGAAGAATATTCATCTAACATTATACTGAATTTGTTATTGACATCACATAACTTCTTACAAATATATTAAAGAATGCAAAGAACCTTGTAAAACATAGTTCCAATTTGTTAATAAAATAAGATAGATAAAAGCCGTGTTAAAATAATCTACAGTAGAAACATGATTTCCCTCCAACCAAAAGAGTTGACTTAATTTTTTAAACATCCATTTTAATTTAGAATCTTTATCATAAAAAACATCAAATGACTCTATTCATTAAAATTGAACCTTAATCATTTTGAACTTGATTAAAATGACATAAATTGGTTGAATCCATATAACATATTCATTTAATAAGCAAATTGTTAGCAGAGAGATTTTTCATACAAATTATTTTTGTTATCATTTGCATAAGTTGATTTAAATCTGCACTCGATAATTTTGTTACAAGATCTTATGCTTTTGTTTTTGGCTTTCTTAGAATTTTGTGCATTCCTTATAAGCTAAGAGAAAAAAAAAAAAAAATTGCCTTCACTTCTTTGTAACCTACAATAAAAATAAATAAATCTTTATAAATTCAATGAAAGATAAGAATGGCGAGATTTATTTATTTTTAAAAAGCTATCATAATATTATGTTAATAAAACATAGATGAGAAAAAGAGATAAAAACTCTTTAGTTTTCAATCATCAATAACCATTTTTCCTATAAACTCTCTAGTTTATGACCTCGTAAACTATTCATTTATCTAACATAATTGATATAGTTGTACATTTCATTGCTATTGGTACAAATAATTCAAAGTAACATATGTAGCATGAGAATTCGGGGTGGAAGCCCTCTATTCTATTGCTTACTAGGGCATTTTTCACCCTATAATTTTATGGGTGTAGGTACTTTAGCAAATGTTTATTTCACTCTCTTAGCTTTATTCCAAGATTCAATACTATAGATTGGTGCCCTATATTCGCCCATAAAATTCTAGGGGGGGTCCCCACTTGCCTCTATTGCTTGGATTGCAAATCAAGCTAGCTACTACTAATGAGATGAGTGGGAGCCTTCTGATCCAATGAAAATAGAATTATTTATGGACTAGATAGAAGATGGAAAAATAATATCCATGAACTGATGGGAAAGAACAATATCCATGATCTGAATGATGGTGTGAAAACACACTATTAAATATGAAAACACAGGGAAATCCACACTCTACACAAACAATATCCATGAACTGATGGGAAAGAAGAATATCCGCGATCTGAATGGTGGTGTGAAGACACACCATTAAAAATAAAAACACAGGGAAATCCACACTCTACACCCTTATGCCCCACATTTGGCAAGAAACCCTCTCATATACTGTTCAATCTTCCCATTATCATCTGTATCGTTAGATGGTCAATCCTGCATATACAAACTAAACATGCTTTAAAAAGTAAAACTTGATTATTTTTTAATGGAATACACTAAGGAGTAGCATCATAAATATTGACTGTTTACAAATATGAACAGTAAAAAATCATCAGATAACTCTCTTTTTTATCAGCATTTGTAGTCCCACAATATTAGCAAATCATGATCAATCAAAAAAACACAAAAGAAAGACACTTTGTCAATACCGTTGACAATCCTGTCAGGAAGCACGTACATAGGAAACCAAATAGGGAAGAAAAGACAAGAAATAAAAAATATCCAAGTAAATTAAGAATATACATATAACATGAGACAAAATCATTAATTGTACAATCATCTACCAAAACACATTTCTATCAGCATATGCTCCCAAGTTCTACAATTGAGCATTCATCATTTTCTACTCCTTGGTGTATTCCACGTCAATATAGTTCAACTATAGCTATAAATAACAATAAAATGAACAACTATACCAAACATTTATGAGGTCATAAACTATGTATAGATCCATGGCAATCTTGGTTCTAATCTATACATAGTTCATCTACACATAATAGTTTATGATGTCATAAACTATGTTTAGATCAATGCTTTCATGCCATTACCTCTACTTACCTATATATATCATAGTTAAAGCTCTAATTATCTGTACCAATAGCAATGAAATGTACAACTATATCAATAGTTTATGAGGTCATAAACTATGTATAGATCAAGAATGTACAAATCTATGCAATACCATTAAATAGAGGAAGCTCATAAACTAGAATTACTTCAAATTCCAATCATGCCAATGCCAATGAAATGAACAACTAAACTATGTAACATTTTTGTTGCTAGTCTTCTTAGAAAAATAGTCAACATGTGCTCAGGAATGAGTTCTAGTTTAGTGCTGTGAGAGATCAATGCAATACCATTAAAAAAAGAAAACTCATAAACTAGAATTACTTTAGATGTCAATTATGCCAATGCCAATGAAATGAACAACTAAACTATGCATTGATCAATGCCAATCATGCCAATGAAATGAACAACTAAACTATGGATAGATCAAGTATGTAGAGATCCATGCAATACCATTAAACAGAGCCAACTCAAAAACTGGAATTACTTCAAATGCTAGTCATGCCAATGTCAATGAAATGAAAAACTAAACTATGTAACAATTTGTTGCCAGTCTTCTTAGCAAAATATTCAATATGTGTTCAGTAATTAGTTCCAATTTATTGTTGTGAGAGATCAATGCAATACCATTAAACATAGCCAACTCATAAACTGGAATTACTTCATATGCCAATCACGTCAATGCCAATGAAATGAACAATTAAACTATGCATTGATTAATGCCAATCATGTTAATGAAATGAACAACTAAACTATGTAACAATCAATATATGAGATAAACTATGTATAGAAATAAAAAGTAAATGAAGTAACAGTCAATGGATAAGATCAAAGTAACTGTCAACGTAAATCAAGAAACTCTGAAAGTAGTAGTCACTAGCTGAAATAAATAAATTGCACCAAATGTCATTGCAATCCACTCCACTCTCTCCACCTCATCCATCATCAAGAACCCTTTGGCTCTT
Source organism: Cupressus sempervirens (assembly GCA_028749045.1). Classification (NCBI taxonomy): domain Eukaryota; kingdom Viridiplantae; phylum Streptophyta; class Pinopsida; order Cupressales; family Cupressaceae; genus Cupressus; species Cupressus sempervirens. Next base: position 425,195,925 of record CM053793.1, on the reverse strand, counting down.
TCACATTGAAGCATGAAGGTGTCATGTTCTTTCAGGAAAACACCTTGACTTAGTTCAGGGATGGGTTTGAGAGTGGTATACATGGCACTCAAAACATTATCCTCTTCAGACTTATCCATTTTTACAATCCGAGGCTTATTGCAGTCATCTTTGAGTTCCTTCATAGTTTCACATATCACATCCAATGATGCAGCTAAAGTTGTCTTCTTCCTCTTTCCCCTCCTTGATGATGATGGTAGAGGAGTCCCTCTACCACTTGCACTCAAGTGATCAGAATGAGATAACTCTTCATTAAAATTCAGTTGATTGTCAAGAGGTGTACTACAACTGGTATTGTCTTCATCGACAGGGTGGAATGCATGATTCGTAGAGTGCCCTTCTTCAACATAAAGGGGCATTGTGGTTGTGTACCCTTCAGCAATGTCATTGCCGACAATTATAGCCAACTCATTGAAATATTGGAAGGGTGGCCTCTTATACATTTTTTGCATTTTTGAATTCTCTCCTCTACATGTAAGCATAACTAAATGGATTAGGTTGTTAGTCTTTCATTATTAAAATAAAACTTGGCAATATTTCTTCAATCAAAAGAGTACAAAGATCATCCAACCTTCAAAAGGTCATCCCACACAGAATCCTCAACATCCACAGTTTGAGTCGCTTCATTCCAAGCAAACCCAGTTGTATTTCTCAAGTCCTTTATTACTCCATATCCTAATTTCTATGTTTTTAGCTTATTCTTAAAATTATCCTATTACAGATTCAAGTTCACCATTGCATTGAATGCCCTATCTATGGCGGTCCAAACTTCTTTTTTGAAACCACCTTCACCTTTTCATCCGAGATGAACTTGTTCAAGGAGCAAGTCTATAAACTTGTGTTCCATCTATTTTGTCCATATTATCTTCCTTGAAGAAGAAGAAGACACTTGGCTCGCATTGAGGGGTCCATCCATCTCGCTCAAACTAATGAGAGAATCCATCTGGCTCACACTAGCAATTTTTGTTCACAAAGTATATATTGTTGTCATTGCTTTAAACATATTACAATTTAAACTAATCATATTACTGAAATTGAAAATTAATGCTCTTTAAATTTAAATGGAATGCAACAAGGACTAACATCAGAAAAATTGGATTTTTAGCAAATTCATTGTTCTCTTGTTAATAGTGGGCTTATAATCTTCATCATTTGGCACTCCTTGTTGTATTTCATTTAAGATTGAAGATGATAAACTTTAAATTTCAATTTTTAATACATCCCAATGCAATGAGGCTAACATATTCAATAGGCATAAACATATTACAATTTAAACTAATAATATTATTGAAATTGAAAGTTAATGCTCTTTAAATTTATTTGGAATGTAACAAGGACTAACATTAGAAAAAGGAAATCATCCATCAATGTATATTCATACATCACTTTAATCAAATAGAACACACTATCTCATAAAAGTTCAATTATTCTTGGGACTTGTAATCTTCTCACATCCTGCTTGCTATGTCTTCTCGAAATTGTGCCCACTCATTTCTATCCTCATGAGACAACCCATGTGTCTCAAGCACTAGTACCTCTATCCCATCACAGTCATCTTCCTCTTCGATAGCCACTTCCGATGGAAGGCCATCCTCTATTGTAATGAAATTGTGAAGTATACAACATGCTGAAACAATATAGGATTGTGTCATGCTACCATAAGACGTTACAATCTCAAGATTGGAAAAATGCTAGTTTAGAATACCAAACATAAGTTCTACTACATTTCTAAGAAAGGAGTGTCGATGGTTGAACAACTCATGTGTAGAGTTCATTGGATTTTCTCTTGACCACTCTTTCAACCGGTAGTATGTACAATGGTAAGAAGCAAGAAATCCAAGTGCATTTGGATATCCAACATTGACTACAAAATATTTTTCTACATAAAGAAAGTATATTGTCAATACTTGAAACATTTAGCATACCCTTGAGTATATTAAAATGTGATTTGGCTTACCAGGGGAAACTACAAGTGGATCTACTCTAGACAGAGTTGAAGCTAGAACATGACTATCCGCAGTGGAGCCTTCCCAACTAGCAAGGCAGTACTGAAACTTACAATCAAAGTTGTAGACACCCATAACATTTTGCAACAGGTTCCCTTTTCTATCACGATATTTACCTTGTATGTTGACATCGACAATGACTGGAATATGGGTTCCATCAATAGCTCCAATGCAATCCTACGGGATATGATGCACTGATCAAATGTATGCTCAAGCAATAATAATATAAGGATAACAATCTAGACGATAAACTTGTAACACTACACTATTTACCTTGAAGAATGGGTCAAAATGGTCCTTCCCACTAATTTCGGGAGGAGTGCCTGGACCAAGTAGTATGAAGTAATCCCTATGAAGGCTAAGACAACCATCAACACTTTGTGGAATTACCGACTAACTGTCTCTCCTAAGTGCCCAAAGTTATGGGCAATCTCGCAATTCCTCAGATTGTGCCCAAGGGTGTTGAGGAGCATCACTAGTTGTTCCTCTAACTTCAAGTGGATCGTATCTCTCAAGCTTTCTTTTAGCCTGAGAATATGAGCTAAACGAAAGAAGGCTACCCTACTCAACCAAATCTGATCATGACAATCCACCTCATTGGAATGAATAATGTCTCTACAAAAGAATTTCCTTTTCTTATTCGTTTACCCATTTCACTGCCTTCTCGAGCTACCAATACGTTGTCTATGACAATGAAAGAGAAAAGAATTGTGAGAATACGAGTGTATGAGGTCTTCCTAACTATTCGCCCTTGAACCTCTATACTATCCATAGGATCCATCAATGGCCAAAAATGTGGAAAAATTATACACTATCAATTACAAGATCAACTCATTCTTTTGCAAGTTGTTTGCATTGATGTATTTGTATCAACAAGTTTTAGTGTACCTAGGCTTCAGGGATTGATCTCAGATGACATTCAAATGGTTATAACTTATAAATGACTATTTTAAAATGTAAAATGGATCTTAGTTTTTAAGAAATTTTGTGAATATGATTTATGGGGATCCATCAACTTTAAGATTTTAATTTGATAGCAGGCCTACTGTTTGTGGGTATGTTTTGTAAAGATTTAGATTTGGTAGTTACCATTTTTCACAAACTATGCACAGTTGGGCCACCAAGTTTCCATTATTAGGTGAGCGCATATTTAAATACATATATATGGCATACTAGTATAGGGTTTGTAATTTTATATTATGATCAAGTTTGAAGCCCTATAGGGAATATCATTTTGAATTGATCTATGTCTTGAATGTAAAGAAAATTTCAATTGAATCTATATTTCTGTGAAATTAGATGCATTGTTAGCCTTAGATTGAATAAAAGAGGTTTTTGGATTATATCAAGTAAAACAGGGAACTTAAGGTACGAATAGTTAATTAATAACACCCAAGTAGGTGTATGAAATCCGCCAATTCATTGTATTTCTTTCAAAATCCCAAACTCTCCCCTTTTTAGCACTTGTCTATTAATTTATGACTGTTATCAAGCATGTGAAGGTATATTTAAATTCTATAATGCTATCTTTTTTCAAACTTTTAGATAATAATGGGAAGTCGAAAGAGAATATTTTGTCCAAGCAGAGCAGAATGTCATAATATTTTGCCAAAACACACAACAAAAAACCCAAAATGCAAAGATTGGTGGGAAAAGAGAGTTGAGCGCACGAACACAAGTCCAAAGTCGTTGTTTAAAGTCGTCGCCATTGTCCAAAGTGGCTGCCCTCCAAAGAAAAGAGAAACATAGATGCAAAAGAACCCTATTACCAAATGCACAACCGTTGTCGATGTAGAGAAACCCTATTCCAAATGCACAGTCATCGTTGATGCTGAGAAACCCTATTCAACCATCACCAGAGAGCAATGCAAAGAACAATGTTGCTCGAAAAACCCTATTCCCAAATGCCTTTCTCATCTTCTAAAAATTTAACCACATTTTTGGCGGACCTGATGGTTTTATTAAAATGTGTTCATAAAAACCCAAATTCAAGTTATAATTTGAAATTCCACCTATTTTGTTGGAAGATGCATTCTTCCAATTTTGGTCAAAAAATGGAAGATGAAAGTAAAAATCAGGTTATTGGTTTAATGAACCAAACCCTCATTTTTAGCTCCAAAACCTAATTTTGGCCCTCATATCCCTATTCCACCCCTCATCTTCTAGCAACCAAACGAGGCCTAAGGGAAATGAGAATATGACAAATGATTCTATAATGACTATGCCCAAATGATCTAAATTGTGGAGTATGTGTGCATCTTAAACTATAGTGGTGGAAAAATAGAAATTCAAATTGAAAGAAATTGTTCTCTTTATGAATGTTGGTCTACATTTATTAATGAGATCAATTGTTATGGGCACCTGAGATTAGACTTCAAATAGACAAGTATTTTTTTAAAAATATTTGGGAATAGTTTACGTTTGCAGTATTGGTTCTTTTCATTATAGGTTAACTTTATAATTGATCTCTCTTGGTTGTAGGATGCATCAAGAATTAATGAGATGATCAGAATAGGAACATTTGCTTGCACTCATGAGACTAAATTATGTTGAAAAAAAGCATATTAAACTTCAAGAGGGTATGTGATATAGGGAGATGTCTGAATTCTTCATAAACTTATTTGGTCAAATTAGAATCAACTGTCTTATTGTGTTGATCAAAGTTATCCTTGCTAAGAAGGAATCATTCTTATACATGTTACCATACTTCTCTAATAGAACTCTGAGGTGAAATCCCTCATTCCACCCTTTGGGAGTAGGTATGGTGGACCACCTTCTGTGTGTCAGCATAGTGGAAATGCATTCTTCTCTTGGAGAAGACTAAGGTGAAAGTCCTTGTTCCATCCTCTATGAGTAGGTATGGTGGAAATACATTCTTCTTTGGGAGAAGTTTGAGGTGAAAGCTCTCATTCCACCCTCTATGAGTAAGCATGGTGGAAGTCATGTGTGTGACTCCATGACTTTAATTTTATGCACTTATGAAGTAAATATGGTAAATTATGTTATGTAGAGCTAACATGTTTTATGCAATGAGAATTTTTAACATCATTGATTGCAACTGGGTGTCTTCTTTATTAAAGATCTCTCTATTGCTAAGAGGGAGTGTTGTAGATTGTAGTTGCGATAGAGATCTTTATCTTTGATTTTGTTATATGTAAAAATAGAGAAAACATCGTTAGTTTTCCTAGAGATTATATTTATGATAATACTTGGAATCATATTATACGAAGAGACATGTGTCATGCATCATGTGAAGAGGCATGCATTTGGAAATATGAAAATACTTGTTTGAGAAATTGAAGAGACCTTTAGTTGTGAGATGAAGGGTCTCTCTCTTCTCAATATATATTATATTTGGTGGAAAGCATTGTAGTAGATCATTTTATCAATAAAAATACATTTTTCTAGTGTAGTTGAGTCTTTCCCTTCAAGTGGAAGGGTTTTTCTAGGATAAGTTGTCGTGTCCTTTTGTGCCATTTTTTCTACAATTCATATTGTTGTTTATCTATATCTCTAGGCTAAATACTAACAAAATATTTCCAAAATAATTACTTTTAAATTAGATAGATGCTTGATTGATTGAGTTACAAATCAATATTAAATTGTAAAAGAAATCATAGTTGTAGACAACAAATTTCACATGTTATAGGTTGTGTAATTGTCACAATCATGTTAATTCTCCTTACAATGACACTATATGTACATTATAGTGTCCATTATAAAAAAAAATAAGACTCTTGTGTACATTATAAAAAATAAGACTCTTACCTTTATTGGTTTTCATTTACATGTTTAATGTTTTTCAACTCTTTCTTCCTAGCTTATAAAACTAAGGTTTACAATCTTCAATTAAACTGATTGATGACAAGAGTGAACTACATATTTTTGACAAGGGTTTATTCATTGCATAATCTTTTCCCTACTAAGAACAAGGATTTGGTTCTTGATAATAAGATTTGGATGTTAAAAGAGCACCTTCCCAAACTCTTCAATGTCAAAATAGTTGGATCAAGAAATCAAATCTTCTTATCTAATTCTAAGAAGACTCCTATCATAAGGCCATTGGAAGAGGAATTAGTTGCTTCATAAATGTCAATTCAATTATCTTTACATGGGAAACTTTGCATTTTCTTTTCTCATGGTGGATAGAATCATTTCAAGTGCTCTTCTTAATAAACATTAGTTTGATGCAAGATGATAAAAATTTAACTTAACTATTTGACTATAAGGATCTCCCCTTTAGTTATAGATGATGTTATGTCATCAACCACCTATCTTCAAATTGTTTGTTCACTCAATAATTTGAGTAAGTTCATGGTGGAAAAATGTCGTCAATGGTCATTTGATTTCTAACACTTCTAAAGATGTGTTCTATCCTACATTTGGCAAAAATCTAGCAAGTCACACACGTACTACTCACACTGCTAGTGTTGAGTTACACCCAACTTAGGATTCTATTGTTTAGCCTCATATTTCCAACAATACAATTCCATCCACATAATTTGACACTTTTTCATCTTAAGGTGTTCTATTTGCAATTAGTATAGCTAGCCAATATTTCTCTATTTCTGCTAATTTTATAGATAAACCCTCGCATATCACTTATATCAGGTCCAAAGATTTTGATGATGACATTTCTTGGATAATTTTTCTAAGTTGAAAGAGGGTTTTCTTAAATATCTACCCAATCACACAATAAAGTAGTGTGTTACGTTAAAGTAGTGATTGAGATAATTTAGGTTGTGTTTGTTCTTGGTTTACAAATAGGTTATAACTACTATAGTTTTAACCAATCTACAACTACTCGAGTTTTAGATTAAGGTAAAAACAAGTTTTGAGGGGACTCAAAACCCTTTAACACAAGCAAAAGATCAACATTAAGAACAATCTAGGTTTTACAAGAACCTGAAACCTAGAGTAAAGCAAAAAACACAAAAAACTAGGTTTTACAAGGACCTGAAACAACAAGTTTAAACCAAACACACCCAAGTTTTACAAGAACCTCGAACCTATAGTTTTGAACAGAAAGCTAAAAAATAAAAAATAGAACCAACAAAACCACCTGGACTAGCTATCAACACACTAACGACCATGACCAACACCTACAATAGTTCCTTGATGATTTTCTCCACCTCCTTGCCAGCTATAACTACTCAAGTTTATCTATGTTGTTCTATCTTATTTTATTTTATATTACTTCAAAACCATTTTAACAATTATGTCTAATATTTTTATTATATAAATTTTGGTAAATTCTCTTGTTTTGTATTTTTAATTTGATCAATATTGTAACTCTTCTTTATTGACATGTTACTTTTTTTTTTTATCATTTTAATATTTTGATTGCCAATATGTGTTTTAAAGATGATAATGCGAAATAGTTTTTCTTTCATGTTCATAATATCATATGATTTTCCCTCGCGCTACCATTATAGGCTACATCTATTGACACAATAACAAAAAATAACTATAATTTGATGAAGCAATTACTAGTTACAAGGTCTCCACAATAAATTACAATGAAGATTAAGATATTTTTCTTTGATATGTTTTGGAATAAAAAAATTCATGTTGTAGGTTCAAGCAACACATGTTGTTGCTTCAATACTATGAAGATTTGTCACAAGTTCATGAAAAAAATCAATATTTTAGAGAAGTTAAAACCCTTGAAACTTGAAGAAGAAAACATATGTTGTAATGCAACAATTTGTCTTGATGGCATGAAACTACTAATGCAAGTCATCACAGTATGGATTACACTAAGAGCAACAACAACAAAATTTCCAACCTTAAAAAGGTGAGGGAAAACTTGGTTCCCAAAAACTATTTTGATGGAGAATGATAGAACAAGGATGGACATTGAAGCAATGAATCCCTTGGAAAACCAAATCGCACATAGAAGTGATGAAGCAAATGGATGTTTGGAAGTCATATTCCTTGATGATCCAACATAGTAAAGAGATCGACAAAGAAGATGACTTATTGGTAGATGAGATGAAAAAGAAAATGTTACACAAACTAAAAAAAAATGAATCTTAGGATATTTTAAAGGTGGAGAACAATTTGCATTTTCTTTCCAGGGGTGGAGAAGATGTGACACTAGTATTTGTAATGAAAAAGTTGCCACACCAAAAAAGGTAATGTGTGACATTCATGTTGGCTAAGAGAAAGTGGATATTGTTAACATATGTGGGCACATTTGGGTGATAAAGGGCTGAAAAATACATTTGCATGTTAAGGTAAAGAAGAATGTTCATGCCATCAAGAAAATAATGGTTGATTCAAAATTACCATACTGCTTTGAAATGTTCACGAGCCTCCCTCGTGATACATGTCTTCTTAGTTAGGGTATCTGACGTAAGAGCATCCACGAGTGGGGAACAATCTTGTATAAACCAAAAATATTATTATTTTAATTACCCATTAAAGGTAATGTGAATAAAAAACCTTAAGTGCTCAAGGGGGCATATAGAGATATTTTCAAGTGTCCAAATGCAAGTATTATTTTCATGAGTGCACCCATAATTTTATCATTTACAATCACAAAATACCCATCTTGGCATCCATTTTTAGAACGTGAAGGATTGTAATAAACTATAGTGGAACATACACCTTTCTAGATGTTCATTAGCAAATTTTAAAAGCCACCTTACATGCCCTCCTTATTACAAAAGCTTTAGGGAATTCCATGGGTGGTCAATTGCATTTCTTGATTGCCATGTGCTTTTGATTAAGGCAAAAGCAAGTTTTGAAGGAACCTAAAATACTTTGCAATCATAACAAATCTAGAAACGGGATCTAGAAATCAACAAGCAACCATGGGAGAAATAAGCTCCCAAAACCAAAACATTGGTTTTACAAACAAGCTCCCACAACTTGAAACAAAAACTGCTAGTAATGACAACCACATAGCCAAAAACTAGAGAAAACTCCAACCCAAGCACCCACAATCAAGATTTACCTTTAGCACTTCCCTCGTGGGACTAAAGAATCATGTAAAAAGAGGGAATAGATGTCGAACCTTTCTTTCCCTTAATAGTTATCCAACCCTCTTCCACATATGTTGTCTTATCACGTGAAACCAGCAAACCCATCATTGGCCCACAATCATCCTGAGAATGATTGCCTCCAACGAGAAGGTTCCCCATCTCAGAGGCATCATCACATTTCCTCCCTGCAGACAAACATCACAACTGATACTACCAAAATAGATAATTTAGCACTATCACAAGTAGTCATCAAAAGGCCCATTGCCACACAATCGAGGAATCAACGTGAGGGACATGAGACTATGTACCTTCATTGTCATAAGTTAGTTTTAAAGAGCACTAGTGCTATAAAAGAAGTCTTATAGCTCCAACCTTGCATATTTGAAAAGCCAATTTGGCCAATACTCTTGAAGTTTTCAAATATTGTTAAAGTCTATTTCACTGGAGTAATAAGAAGCAAATATTTTCTATAGTGTTTACTATGTTCTTTGCCAAGAAAACCCTTCATTAGTGTTAGATGAAATTCTATTAGTGCTTGAAGGCAAATAATAAAAAATTCAGAAGATGTCATTATAATACTTTGATGAATTCATTAATTGGAAAGAAGAATTCAAAAATCAAATATATCATATCAAATGCTACAGTAAGAATATAATAAAATAGTGATGAAAAATCCACAAGACAATCATAGAGTTAAGAAAGCTAAAGATAAATGGTTCTATTATTTTTATAGATTTGATAACTCTTTCGTTTTCCTAATAAAGTTTAGAAGTATTTATGTATTATATTGAAACATTTGTACATTAATAGGCAATTACAGTAATAAAGGATCATAAACATATCAACAAACAATAAACATGAACTCGTAGCCCTAAAATAAGAGAATAGAACCTTTGTTGAAGTTCTTGAAAATGATAATACCTAAAGAAATAATTGATTAAACATTTTTGATATTTTTAGGTATACAAAAAACTCTTATCATGATGATTAAAGATTCAGATAGTACAGTTTGAATTTTTCAAATTAAAAGCATAAATAGCTCACATTGTCACAATCTCTAAGTGTAAACAAATTGACATTATCATGAATTTATGATGTTAACCAAGTCTTACAACAATGGAATAGAGAACAATCTCGATGAAAATAGCATTATTTTGAGTATGGTGCTAGAATATGGGGAAATTTTTTCCCCAATGGCATCTCAAAATGGGCAAAATGAGTACTAACCACAAAATGCATCTTCGAGGGACATGATATAGAGGTACAACTAGAAGTCTCCTACCCGTCCTACATACTTCTAATCATCCCTTATTGTCCAAGCCATTTATGGATTATCATTCTTTAACAAACAAGGCATTTAAAATTTTGATAAGGTTGTTGGTTGGCTCACGAGGACAACTAAACCACATTTAACAATACCAAGATCTAGTCTAAAGAGTAAAATAACTGAAAAGAAGAAAATCAAGTCATTTTCATATTGACAAAGAAGAAGAGCAACAAGAGGAGCATTTGGTTGAAGAGTGAACAACTGAGAGAAGAGGTCAGTGCATCAAATCTACTAGATTTGGACTTTTAGATATACTATTCATTGATAAGAAATAATTATATATTATTGCAAACTTCTATGTTTATTATTTAACAATTTAGTTATAGTATTTACATTTTAATATTCTATGCATTTTATGGTTGAAACTTGGAGCCTCTGGACATTTTTGCTATATGTATGCCATATATTGACAATGAACGCATTTGAATTTTGTTATCAATTCACATGTGAAATCTCTCTCTCTCTCTCTCTCTCTCTCTCTCTCTCTCTCTCTCTCTCTCTCACACACACACACACACACACACACACACACACACACACACACACTCACACTCACACACACACAATGGGGATCCCCTACTATCTCCTAAATATTGGTCCGAAGACACATTCTTCACCCCTAAGCCATCCCTAAAACTTCATGGAACATAGGAAACTTCTAGTAAAAGAGAGAAGCCTAGATGAATATAAGCCTAACTAACATAAAAGATCATATGAATTAAGTTTCACAAATTTTCAAAAGAAGACACATTTGTCCATTATAAATAATTCTATATTTAAACTTAACTTTCCAAAGCTTGAATTGTTTGTAAAGTCTTAAATCAGTTCAAAACAAATTATAACTAAAAAGGCAAAATTGACGGCCTTCAAACCCAAATCCAATTTATCATTTGGAAAGTACAGAAGGTAATTCCAACATAAGATTCTCCAAAACTTGGCAAAAATTGATAAACTTCGAACCCAAATCCAATTTATCATTTGGAAAGTATGGAAGATAATTCCAAGATTGTCCAAAACGTGATCACATTTACTGTATTCTAGTTACTCAAGAATCATACAGAATAAAATTATTAGCAGAAGAAAATAGAAAACTCTCTAAACAATTTTTTTTCCAAATGAGAGAATGTGTCCATTATCAATACGTCATGTCAACTTAACCTTACAATGCGTGGATTCTTATTGAAAAATTAGATCAATAAAAGTGGGAGGGCAAAGAAAAAATTAAAAACAGATTCAGTAGTCACAGCTAAAGATTCGAAGATAATAATGAAATAAAACAGTTAAAAGAGCTGTTTAGATAACAATCCATCAAAAATTGTAGCGTAAGATATTACTGCTACCTGATACATGGTAATGCATTTCACGTCGGGATCAAACGCCAAATCAACATGTCAAGTTACCAATAGGAGCTTCATTTTATGTAGCCAATTTTAAGGGAACCTGATTACAAGATTAATTCGAATTTCACAACAAAAATAAGCTGTGAAACAGAGCAAACGACAGGTTCCGTTACCGTCCAATAGTTGAGACTCCTTTCGACTTCAATGTGATCCCAAGGATCAAACTTCGAGGATTTTCATTTGTGTGATCTTTTACTCCAATCCGGGAATAAAATAATATATTTCAAAATCTACCCTGACTCGATACCTCAATTCAAACATCTGGATCCTGACTCCAGTCAATACCTACACAATTGAAACATATATTTCAGGATGTGAAAGTTGTTCTTATATAAGTGCTTGAGAAAAGTACTAGTTCTATTTTTATCCACACCTTCTATTATAACTAATTTCAAACTCCCATTATGTTTTTTTCCCCCCGAAAGGCATAAAGGTATAGAGTTATAGAAAATCATTTCTAGAACATATATAGCATTATCATATTAAACTATTCTACTTTATAATCAGTCATACCTTTCACAATATTTTCATTGGAATGCAGACCATCATAAATAAAGACAACATTTGAATCTTGGCATCTACAACAATATTTTTACGGGAGGACATTCATAAGGACAAACAATTTTCGATAAATGTGCATCACTAACTTTCTTATCAATAAAGGCGCTTTGCTGGGAAGAATTCAACGCTCTAACGGTACAGCTCACCGGCATTACAAGCAGACTTACACAAAGTCCCAACTATGCGTTAAAAACTCGTGATTATAAGCATAATATCCAAACATTTTTAAAAATTAAATGTAAAAAATTGTGAGTCGTTGAGTTTTCAAAAAAAAACTGTACTATGGTTCTACCCATGACGAAAATGCTACTAGTTAAGCCCAAGGAGATTTGTTTCAAAAGGGAGGCAATTTTTCAACGCACAAAAAGAGAGTTTGACACAACTTTTTTTTAGGGTTTTCGACAGCAAAAACATGGATTTCTAAGATTTTCAAGGCCAAGGCTTCAGCAATAATGCATTGCACGGGAAGCAGGTTTAAATACAAGAGAAGGAGAAAGTTAGAAATGAGATTGGAGCAATGCGGGGGTCCAGCACCAGCATATCAAGATAGCTTTGTGAAGGACTTTGTGGGACCTAACAAATATAAGCAGGGACCTCTTTGGCTTTGAACATATTTAATTTTTTTCTTATATGCATATCTTTTAACTGTTCCCTAATTGTTCTGACCAAAGTAACCAGAATCGCTCAAAAATCGCCTGAATCGGCGATTCAGCGATGGCAATTTTTTGGAGTGGGAAATCGCCATCGTTGATTTCACCAGGGGAATCGCCTGAATCGCCAATTTGGGCGATTCATCCAAAAAATCGCATGAATCGCCTGATAAAATCGGCATGAATCGCTCACGGCCAGTAAAGTATAGACTTGCAAAATTTAAAAAAATTGCTTTTTTTTTTAACTTTCTTTTTGACCTATTCTCTTTGTTATAACCCTAAAGAGCTTTCTATTTGTTTAACATGAGTAGAAGAGAGGAAAAGTGAGAGAGAAGAGAAAATAAAAGCCATAGGTTTCTAATCGGCAAGAAGAAAGAGCACAAAAGAGATCAACAATCCATTTGGGGAGGCCATCAATTGCATTGGGAGCATTAAGGAGCCAATCTCAACACTTTTCAACTCATTTGCAAGAGGTAAGTGCTCTTTTTTTTTTTTGCATGTTAGTGTATTATGCATTTTTTGTTAAATTTTTGTAGTTTTCAAGATTTTTAGTTTAGATCTTGAATGTTCTTTATTTTTACTAATTTGCAAACGAGGGTTTGTTGTTTTGTAGCTTTTATTAGCTTCAAACTTTGATATTTTACATATAAATTTTTATTGCAGCAGCCTATGCTTTCATTTTTCGCAAATTCGCAATGGGTAGAAAAGGTGAATGTTGGAAATATAACAAAGAGTTTCCTGGAAGAACCAAATATCAAACAAAATGTATTTTTTGTAAAGAAAAAATAACTTCTGGGGATATTTATAGATTGAAATACCACATTGCTGCTATACCTGGACACGATGTTACAATTTGCACTCACCAAACTCCTAAGGTAAAATGCACTTGCTTAATGGCATTAGAAAAACTTGAAAAAGATAAAGCCAATAGGAAAATGCAACGTGAAGGGTTAAGGGGTATTGGCTCCCATGTTCCCGCATCCGCATCCACAGCTGCATCCACATCTGCATTTGCTTCTGCATCTGTAGGTTGTGTTGGAGAGGGTTCTTCTAGGCCTCCTTTTTATCCTAGTTCTTCTGCTCGTGCTAGTGCTAGTCGGTCACATACTGAGACAGAGTCCCACACCAACCTATTGCAGCCTAGAGTGTGGAAAAACAGAATGGATAGTTACTTTGTGCCCCGCACTACTCCTGGTTCCCAACCCACGCTTGACAGCATGGGTTTGAACAAGGAGATTCATGATGCTGCTAGAAAGGAGATATGCAAATTTTGGTACTTTTGCAACATTTCATTTATTGCAGCCAGGTAATTGATTCTTTTTTCGTTGTTTTCTTTAAAGTTAAAATTAAAAGTAAAAGTAAAACTTTAATTATATCTACTTGTTTTATAATTTGAGTCTTTGACATCTAAATTTTTATTTGTGACAGGGCTCCTTATTGGCAGAACATGATAGATGCGGTTGCTATTTGTGGTCCGGGGTTTAAAGCCCCAACTGAGGCTGAGTTGAGCGGGGATACCTCTTGGATGAGATGGTAGAGGACATGAGGGCTGAGCTCGAGGAGAACTGAAAGGAGTGGATTGCAAAGGGTTGCACCATCATGACTGATGGTTGGACAGATAGGAGGAATAGAACACTCCTCAATTTTCTTGTATCCTGTGGAGGTAATTGATCATTCTACTTTCTTACATACATAATTGTAAATTTTGATTTGTTGAATGCTAATTTGTTGATGATCCATTTAATTTTAATATTCTAATTCGTTATTTTGTTACTTGTAGGATATACCATGTTCATCAAATCCATCGATGCTTCCGCACATGTAAAAAATGCCACATACTTATGTGAGGCTATTGAGGAAGTCATAGCAGAGGTGGGAGAACAAAATGTGATCCAGGTGGTGACGGATAATGCAGCAAGTTATGTTGCTGCAGGTAAACTTTTAACTTTTCAAGTTTTGAAAATAAATTTATTTGAATTTCTAATTGACTTAAAATTGTTGTAGGTAAACTTTTGATGGAGAGGCACCCCACCATATTTTGGTCCCCTTGTGCGGCACATTGCATTGACCTCATGTTGGAGGAAATTAGCAAACTTGAGTTTGTCAAGTCATGTGTGGAAAGGGCAAAAAACATATGCAAATTCATTTATAATCATTCATTTGTCCTTAGCACAATCAGAAAGTACACAGAAGGCAAGGAGTTAGCTCGCCCAGGTATCACTAGGTTTGCCTCGAATTTCATCACCTTGTAGTCCTTGTTGACATCAAGGGATGAATTGAGGAGCATGTTTGTTGGGCGGGAGTGGATTTCCTCTTCCTATGCTATGACCACTGCAGGGATAGATGTGGCGGATTGCATATTTGATGAGGATGGTTTTTGGAAACCCGCTAGAGAAATCTTGCAGGTAAATTTATTGCAATTTAACATTTAGTATTTTACTTTTACTTTAAGTTATATTATTTTATATTTAAGTTTTGACTCAAGTTTTTTGTTTTACTTTATATGTAGGTCACTGAGCCCCTTGTAGCTTTGCTAAGAACTGTTGATGGGGAGAAGCCCTCTATGGGCTACATTTATGAGGGCATGGATAGGTCCAAGGAGGCCATCAGAGCCCAATATGCAGGAGTGCAAGAAAGGTATGGCCCTATTTGGGACATCATCAATAAGAGATGGCAAAATCAGCTACATCGACCCATCCATGCAGCAGCGGAGATTCTCACTGGCTTATACACAGTGATTCAAAGGTTGAGTAGCGATGAAGATAGCACTGCTGCGATTGTTGAGCTAGACCAGTTCAACAATAAAGAGGGGCCACTTTTCTCTGGCAAGATGGCCATAAATGCTTAGACAACACTACAGCCAGGTAAAAATTAAATAATATATTCAATGTTCATGAATCTAGATTCTAAACTTAAAGTTGATTATGTAATTTTAGAGTTAACTTGTAATTTGTAAATGAGACTAATTGTTTCTATTTTCAATTTTTCCCTTACTGCAGATAGATGGTGGCAAATGTTTGGGGCCACAACCCGAAAACTTCAAAAAATTGCCATTCGTATTCTTAGTCAACCAAGCAGCGCTTCTGGATGTGAGCGCAATTGGTCCATGTTCGAGCACATTAATTCGAAGAGGAGAAATAGGTTGACAATGCAGAAGTTGAATGATATTGTCTTTGTTCATTACAACCTCCGTCTTAGGATCAGATAGATTTTGGACACTGACTCCTCTTCGATCATTCTGGAGGAGATTGATCCAGAATCAGAGTGGCTCACAGAGGTTGTGGATTCAGTCTTCACTGAGGAAGACCGTGTGTGGGTTGACCAGGTGGATATAGAGGCTGAGGCAGCTAAAGCACGTTCTTCAGGTATTGGTAGACGCACACGTGCACACACAGGCACAGGCCCTAGCGACGTTCATGAGCCCATCTTACATGCGAGAGATATGGCTCGGCAGTCCTCTAGGACCTACATTAGACACCTTGCTACTAGGCAAACTGGATACTCAGAGGCTGAGGTTGAGGCTACAGCCGAGCCTCAGGATGATGTTGAGGATGATGATGATGACTATGAGTCTGAGGCTTGAGCTGGAGCCTTGTTTTTATATTTTGTTTACAGATATTGATACTGAATCATTGATAGACATATGTTTCAAACTTTCATGGATCTTCATCTTAGATTCTTACATACATTTATGATTTGATGTCTTATGGATCATCTTACATACATTCTATTATTTAAATCATTATGATCATTTAATTTCTATTTAATTCAGCTAGCCTACAATTTACATTTTAGATAACATAGTTACATATGTGACGGATTTTATGTTCCATGTTTATGTATGTTAAGTTTTAACTTCTATTTGATGATGTTATAGTGTGTTTAAGTTATATTCAATAAAGGGTGCATGAAATAAGTTTTAAATTGTTAAAATCTTTAAATTTAAAAGGTTTTTTCAATTTTGCCGATTCATCGCCGATTCATTGCTGATTCACGATTCGATTCGGCCTTGGCAATTCCGATCCGATTCCGATTCTTGTTACTTTGGTTCTGACAATGCATCAAGAAAAGCTAAAACCTATCAAACCCTTTAACCAGACACAAATATAAGCAGGGACCTCTTTGGCTTTGAACATATTTAATTTTTTTCTTATATGCATATCTTTTAACTGTTCCCTAATTGTTCTGACAATGCATCAAGAAAAGCTAAAACCTATCAAACCCTTTACCCATAGACACACTGGGCTACTCAACAAAGAAACCACCTTTTTCTAACAAGAAAAACCCAGGTGTTAGTAAATAACACGTATCCAGTAAATTTTGGACCATCTATAGCTGCTTCTAGCACACAAATCTCCGAGTCTTGGTTGAGGTGGTTATGTCAGGAAGGGGTAATGATGCCTGGGAGTCACACTTCAGTTCATAAATGGACTCCCAGAAGCTTATCTTAATGCTGATGCCTAATGCTCAGCGTATGGCCTCATTTTAAAACAAGCATGGGCCTGAATTCAATTTAAGGCTGCGTGAAATAATACAGGGCTTCATGAATTCAATGTAATGTTTCATAAATTTAAATGAGAAGCCTCAAATCTGACCCAATAGCCTTGAGTTTTAACAGTGGGGTGGCCCAAAATGTAATGAACGGTTCCAACCAACGCATTAAAGTCTTAAAAGGAGTTCAAACCAATAAGGAGGCATAAGTTTAATGGAAAAGCCCAGTTTGGCCTAAGAGATGCTACCTTTGGGGTTCAGCCACTTACAATTGGGGGGTGACACCATTTCAACACCTACTCCAGCTCAAACCAATTATCCAATAGCAGATCAGGCATTCAGAGAAGAGCAAATTTCTCCTACAGCAGCACCGATTTTCATTAAGGACTGAGCCTTGAGGGCGTTTGCTTGGAAACAAATCTGAAACGCACACAAACTGGGGTGACTTAAAGAACATATATATCCGATCCAACCAAAGTTAGACCTGTATTATTTAGACTCTGAACCTGATGATTAACAGCAAGGTTAAGTGGCTTTTTTCATAGTATATATAAGAGGATGAAAACAATATGTATGCATTTTTCAGACCTCAGATTGAAGGTAAGGTGATAATTGTGATTATGTATTCTAGATTCGAAACCTCCTTATCTATGAAAAATCAAATTTCAGAAACTACAAGATGTCTTGTTTTGAATTTGTTAAATATCACTGTTAAAGACTTTGATTTCCCCAAAATACCAACCCATGTGATTTAAGATAAAATGCAATGCACTAAAGAAGATGTTATATGGCAGATTAGGCATGGCTGGAGTTGAAGGTGGCACGGAATTTTGAAAAGTGTGATATAGTTTGTCCAGTGCCACTGAAATTTCCGAAAACACCTATATCTTTAGCCTAGCCCCATTGCGATTTCAAATAGGATCAGAGTACTTTACCCAGTCTTCATCTGATTTCCACTCTTCACCAAAAAGCCTGCAAAATTTCAATGAAATGCCTATATCGGGTTTGAGCCCAACTGAAGGTGCAAAGCAGCATCAAGAGAAGGCACGAAACAAACAAGATGGTGCATTAAGTTTTAAGTCAAAAATCAAGTTTGAGGCATCCATATTGAATTTCTGTAATGTCTTCTATTTAAGTTTAAATTTTATAAATAATATTCAATAAAAATAATAATAAATAAATATCATAAACATAATTTATCACATAATATATTATCATCATATTGATAACATATTAAAATAGGGTTCTAATCTCCTTTATAAGGATGATCACTCTTTGAAATTTAACTCATTCACTTTTGATTAATAACAATTTTTCTTTTTGCTCATCAAGAATGTCTCATTTGTAGATCTGGGGATTCCAACTTCCATAGCTTTTGCTCTCTTTCTGTGACAAGTGTTTGAATGTGGGTGATTCTTGGGATCTGTGGGGTTGATCTTTCATCAACTTCAAAATGGTATCAGAACTTTAGACTTTCATGCCCTTGTTCTCTTCATGGGAGATTTGACTATAGTTTTCAGATCTTGTTTTTCAAAGGTTCTTTGTATTGGATCTGGGGGTCATTCTTTTTAGTGCACCTTGAGCCCAAACAGACCTCACCGTTGGATTTGTAGCGCTCAAAAACCCGTATTTCCATATAAACTTTGTCGAATTTGAACATTTTTGACTAGTAAGGCAAAAATCTTGCCCCCAGATCGGACACACATCCCGAGGCGACAATTTAATTTTTTATTTAAAAAATAAATCACAAAAAAAAACTTTTGAAGCCTTGAAAAGTCTTTTAACTCACAAATTTAAAAAGGCCCATGCAAAAGTTTGAAAAATCATGCAAATATAAAGTGAAAAAGTTCTTTTAAATTTGTTAGTGGTTTTTTGGCCATATCTTTTGCATACAGAGGTATTTTTTGACAAATCTTATATCTTTAGAAAGCTCTTTCCAAGCCCGTCATGGTGGTGCAGGTCATTTGGACTCTTTTTAGTTGCATGTTTATGCATTCAAAGTCAGGGATTCTATTTTTCACTTTAGGAGACATATCTTGAGCATCCAATCTCCGATTTGGGAATTCTTTATATCGTTTGGAAGGTATTTCAGTGCTCTTTCTAGTGACACTAATTGTTTTTCCAGATTCTGCTCTAGGCACATTCTATTCGACTTTTTGCATTTTCACATTTTGATTGATATCTTAGTTGTTTTAGGTCCGGGGATCAATTTAGTTGCTTTAAATGATTCGTCATAGGTTGTACTATCTATTGCATCAGCCTTATGTCTTTTTTGGTATAGACATCATTTGTATGCATTCTTGCAAACGCATTGAGATAAAGTGCCATATTGCATTTGTATTTTCATTTCAATTGTTTTGTCTTATGATTTGAGTAGTGGCATCTGAGGACACTCATACAGATTACTGTATTCTTGGGATTCGCTATATCTTGTGCCTTATTGTACATGTGCTACTCTGATTAAAGTGTCATTGGGGGTTGATGTTTTGTCTTTGTTTGTCATCTTCCTTTGTCTAGTGAGTTCCATTTTATGACATTAGCCTTATGACGTGTCTGAAATTGATCACCTCAATACACACATGTATTCTTTTGTGCATCTTAATCATGATTCCTTAACATGGAGTTCTATTAGCCCACTTTTCCAATTGCCTGTCACCTCACCCTTGTCCGCATTAGGGGTTTTTTCTATTGTTTTTTATGCTTCCTTGGTTCGATAGAGTGAGCTATGTATTTAGTATTTGTTCCTATGTACTAGACAGATGTAGTACCTATGCATTTCAATGAGATAGAGCATTTACCATATATACACTTCTATTCATTCCTACTTTGGTTCTAGCCTTCCATGTTCGATTGATCAGCTCTTCAGGCTTCGATGTTTTATGTCATATGTATCTTTGAGTTCAATTGTTTGCCTTGTTTGCCTCCTGATTTGAGTAGTGTCTTCTGAGAGCACTCATGCAGATTATAGTCTTCTCTCCCTGGCCAGGAATCTATTTCAATGGAGGTTCTTCAGACCAGCAATTACTTTTCGATAGAGCTTAGAGCTTTGCAGCTTCTTATGCTTAAGCGGTGTTCTACATAATCATCTCTTTTGTTCCTATCTTCTAGGACATTCTCTAGTTTGGAGGCTTATTCAATCCTTCAATAGTTCTTTCAGCATTTTTTCCATCTCTTTTTGGAATAGGGAATTCCCCATGTGGTTTTCTCTATTTCTCCTCTTTTTAGAGATATGGTAGCACTTGAGTACCTCATAAGGCCTTGTTGCCAGGACCCAATTCTACTTTCAATAGTAGTTTCTAAGTTTTTAGCTACTCCCTAAGTTTATCTTAGAAGGGATGTTAGAGTAATAAGATACATCTTATTATCTTCTTTTTACTCAAGCTAAACATTAGGCATATAATAAGTAATTATTTTATTACTTATTATCATGCAACCTAAGTTTTACCTTTTAAGGTTCTGATCTCCTTTATAAGGGTGATCTCTCTTTATAATTTAATTTATTCACTTTTGATTAATAGGAATTTCTCTTTTTGCTCTTCAAGAATGTCTCATTTGTGGATCTGGGAATTCCAACCTCTGTAATTTTTGCTCCTCTTTTTGTGACAAGGGATTCTTGAGAGTTGTGGGGTTGATTTTTCATCAACTTCAGCAAACATTTTACGCCAACATTAGCATTGTAAGGTTTGAATCGCTTGACAACAAGTAATCCGAGGAAGGGTGGACTATCATGTCCCCTACTTTCCTACAACGAGATTTAATAAATAATATAATAAAGCTTAAATGATTCCTTGTTATTGAGATAATAACAAGATAATATTATATAAGGAAAACAATAATATAATGTAAGTCTTGAATATTATATTACTATTACATAATATAAAAATAGACAAATGATACTACTAAAATAATTCAATATAAATATATTAATAGTAATCAATAAATTATTATTATTAATATTATAATAATATGATTTAACAATATATAATTCATATGTTAAATATAGCAAAATTTAAGTATGAAATTATACTCAAGAGATTAACAATTAATATTTCCAATGGTTAAGCATAGAGTCGTGTCTCATCAATTGAACACATATTGAGGAATATATGAAAGTGAAATAAGATAGATAGATTGGGCATCAGGAATATAGAATACGCACAACATTTGATATGGTAAAAAAATTGGGGAATATATTCATGATTAAGAATTCATAGGAGACTCGAACAACGATGCAAAACCCAAAAATTTGGGAGGATAGAACAATGAGGTTTAATATACCATATGCAGACAAAAAAATAAATTTACACCGAATCGGAGGGGATATAACAAAGAAAGTTAATCTTTTGCAATCCATGGATAAACATTGATGGAATAGTAGAGCTAGACAAAATACTATCCATGGAATCAAGAATGTTAGAAATATTTATAGATACCTCAATATCCTACTTAGACAGAGTCAGACAAAGGAAACATTACAAATAGCAAACATAGTTGGAGAGGAAATTGTCCAGGAAGGAACATAGGTGCAATCTGTGTGTGTGGATTACAAAATAGACAAAATCATTATTATCTGTAAAAAGGTATGAACTCGTCAAAGTTGACTTAAGCAAGTATGAAGTTCATGTTATTGCTTTAGATTTGGTGCCAAGGCTATATGGGGCATCAAACAAATAGACAACAATCACTAGTAATGAATCAATAAAAAGAAGGGTTTGAATCAGTAGGAACACTATCATACACTTCAAAAATGCTTCATATGAATGATATATCTGCAAACACGCTAGAGCACTCTTAAGGGGATTCAGGTAATAATACAATGATTGAGAATATGTTCATAACGTAGCCACAATGAAACAAGAAAGATGAATATCAAGTCAATACATGGAAGAAGAAAAAGTCACTCGTGTAGGAATCACCGAGTCAGCACTGAGAGTATTCAGAAGGCTGCATGGGACTTAAATAATCAATATTTCTAAGAGAGACAATGATGGGTAATATCTGGACATGTAAGACTAAAGTGTAGCAGTATTAGTGATTTATGCATACACTGAGCAGATATGATCCATGGAAATGGCTAGTATATATCTATTGTAAGGGCAAGTATAAACATTATATAAATAGTATTGATGTATTTTTATAGCAGTAGTTTGAAATGGTGTGATGGTAAAGAAACAGGGTTTATGGTGAAGAGACGCACTCTACCCTTTATATGTTGTGATAAATAAATTCATCAATGTTCATGCCCCAACAGATTATAAAAATTGTATAGCATGGAGGAGAAAGGGGGGTTTAATATCAAAATAGAAGTGGATTCATCAAATGGAGAAAATAGAAATAAGGAGGAAAATTTTCATCACAGATAAAACATTGAGAGTTCAAACTAGCAAGTGATTAAGGAAAAATGATTTTTTTATGCTAGTCATTTAGAGAACCTGTGTTACGAAAGGGGTCTTGTATACTTGCAATCGTAAAATTTAAGTCTTAAACATTTTCACAAGTTACCCATGATATTTCAAAAGATATATTTAAAATCCAAAGTTGGGAACCTGAGGCGAGTCAAGGGTAAATCCCATTAGAGATCATTACAACTCCTACTTGCAAGTGAAACATCATGATGCAGCCCAAATATAGAGGCTTGCAAGACCAAGAAAATGCAAATCAAGTGCAAGATCACAGTCTATACATCAAGAAGTCAGAATTCAGGAACAAGCCAAAGCAATGATAAGATTTCCAAGAGTAGAAGTTTATGGAGAGAACACAAGTTAGGAATCCAAATCGATCCAAGGCTTGATAATGTTGAGTATCTAGAGTTATTTCCTCATCATCA
The DNA here is from genome assembly GCA_028749045.1 of Cupressus sempervirens. Taxonomy (NCBI): domain Eukaryota; kingdom Viridiplantae; phylum Streptophyta; class Pinopsida; order Cupressales; family Cupressaceae; genus Cupressus; species Cupressus sempervirens. The sequence goes on along the minus strand of CM053793.1, from coordinate 425,172,635 downwards.
AGCAATATTTATCAAGCCTACAAGATAGGCATGCTGAGGTGACACCCATTTCTTTAACCAATAAGAATGTGTCAATGTCCTAATGGAGGGGCTTCATCATACCATGTTTAGATTCATTTAATTTGTCAAAAAGGGAAAAGTCATACAATTATCTTCTAAAAGAAGATTTGTTGTAAGCCTATGTAGCATTTTATCATTGACCTACTGATTGGTGCCTTCTTCTACAAGTTTATACGTAAACTCTCTTCTCATTGCCCCATAAAGCATTGTAATTTTCTTATGGGCCCACAAGGTGGTGCTCTTTTATAATTGGTTGGGCATTTAATAAATGTCTGTGGAGGTTATGAAACCTTGATTAGGGTTGTGTTGGATTAATCTTGGTCCTTGATTTCAAATCAATATTGGCCCTTCATTGTAATTGAACAACTATAAAAGGCGAAGGCTTTCTCATTTGTAACTCATTAGAGATGCGATTAGAATTAGTTTATATTGGCTAAGGGAGAGACTTCGAGGAATTGTTGTCATAATGCTATCAAAGGAATTGCTAATTCACCGTTGGTCTTCATGGTGCATTACTTATGCTACTTTATAGTCGTGCACAATTTCTACATTTCCTCACTTTAAGTAGATTTCATTTCATGTTGTTTAGAAGTAGCGTTTAGTTGCATAAAAATGATTTTTGAAGCATCTTTGGTGAACCTGCTTAGACCAAACAACTAATTGCTTGTTGATTGTAACTGTAAGTAGGCCTTGCATGCTCAAAGGACATAAATTCATAAGCTTAACTTCGATTATTGGCACATTGATATGCATCGATGGATGGTCTTAACGGAATGGTGATAATATGAACATCTTACATCTACCTTAGGCTATCGTACTAACTTGCTTGATGTCGATGGCTAGACTAAGTCTAGCAGAGTCCCACAAAAACATTCACAATTTCTTGCATTGTAGATGTAGAATAGCTTCCTAAATCCTATCCCTTTGTAGTTTGTTGTTCGAAGTGGTTGAAGGGGTTGATATCTATTGATTGAACAATGTAAGTCCCTTTGAACACCAACTATATCCCATTATTACTACTAAGTGAAAGTCCACAATAAGAAGGAACCTTGAGGTTGTCTAATTTGATCACACAATTCCTTTACATTGTTTAGCATATGAGCATCCTTATTCAAGAGAGAGTTGGAGATTTGGTGTTTCATCCTCGAATACTAAGTATTTAGCTCTAAATGTTGCAGTGAAATAAAACCCACATAAACAGGCATAAAAAAGGAGACAAAGTACTCCACTTAGAAGTTGTTGCTTTCTTGAGTGGTGCCTAGGCTGGGTTAACCATGCCACGACATATGAATTTGGGGTTTTGGGACTCAAGTTGAATATGTGGAATTTTGGGAATGTTCCTATATTCCTAATTTCATTTCAGAAGTGTACAAGTCTAATTTTCTTTAGTAGTTTTATTGTTCTATTACAATAAATTTAGGTGTTTTTAGAGGATGTTTTGTAATGTCCCCAAATGTGGCAAAATAAACTAATTAGATTAATTATTTTAAGTTGTCCAAATAAATTAAATCATAGTTCAAAATCACATTGTTAAGTGATCTAAACTAGTTTCTCGCGAGAACTTGCAAGTGGCGAGAAAATACAGGCTGTTCGCACCAAAAATCTTAGCCGAGAAGTCTGAAATTACTCACAGAGAAGTTGGCATGATATCAGCAAGAAAACAACTTGCAATAACTTGATTTCTTCTTGTGTGTGCGGGAGGTCAAAATAGGTACGCCCAATAGCGACAGTCAGTTCATTTTTTTTGCATTCTACAGTACTTGGAAGAGAGAAGGGTTGTGGAGGAGAGAAATAGTGATTGAAAGCCTTGTACAACAATTTCAAGTGGATTTGAAGCTCTTTTCAAGCAAATCCGGATTCACTACTATTCTAAATTCTTTTTCTTTTGAGTTAAAAATCGGTTTGTGTTGCCTTAGTTGCATGTAAGTTGATTGAATCTCTTGAATACCATTTGCAACTTTCTCTAACATGTTTTAGAGTGTAATGTGTAAGATCTAACACCATATTTTGCAATTTATCCAAAAACAATTCATAGTTTTCTCAATAATTTTGTAACCTAACACATTTTTGGTTATTTTTCTTTGAAGTTTCAGCTTGTGTTAAAACTTATAATCTAATTTAGTTTGTTGCTAAATATGTTTATTAAACGTTTGAATTTGTGTCTTCAATTTTTGTTTTGTATGTGTAGGTTGATTTTACATTAATTGGCAAATATGGCTTCTTGTACAACTGGCTTAGCTGCACCATCTGGAAATGGCTCCATAGTTGCATGTCCATCTGGATTTGTAGGCACGCGCCCTAGAGGGTGTAGAGATGAGGCATGGAAATATTGCTTTGAAGGAAACGAGTATAGTAGTGTGATATGCATAAAATGTGAAAAGAAAATTCGTGGACACATATCTTGTTTTAAGTACCACCTTCCTTGCATGTTTTAGTTTGCAATGAAATGGAGCAAAACATGTCAAGATTCTAATACCCAAATCAGATTTGTGACAGTTTTTGGATATTTCATGTTTCGAGTGTGTTTATAATAGTAGTTTGATTTGCTTGAATTTGGTACTCCTAGGTAGTTTGGTTTCAAATTCCTATATGATTTGAATAAGATTTTAGTGTGCTTTAGTTGTGTTTTGTAGTCATAACAGCAGTTTAAACAGGATTACAAATCATTCTCAGATACATTCAACATGATGTGAGGAATTTTTGGTTGAGTAAAAGATTATATGAATAATTAGGCCCTGTTGTCTTGCATTTTGTCACCACAAAATGTTGGTAACAGCATGAAACTTTTCCAAGCTAGTTTCATGTTTCTCTAAACTTGAATTTGATATTCAATTGCTTAATGTTGATCGATCGATCCATTTCATCTCGTATATCAAATCATTTTACTGAAGGCCTTCATCAAGTCTTTTTCATTTTGCTTTCTTTTGAGCCTTTGCTTGAATTTTGGAGCCTTCATCATTCTTTTCTTGGCTTTTGAGTTTCTGTCTATTAGTCGTTAGTCCTTTGGTCTTGCTCATGTCATGCTTTTCGCTTTTCCCTTCAATTCGGTCTAACCTAGAGCACAATTGGAGTTGTTAGTCAATAAATATGCCCATTTTAGTGCCTCAAAAGTGGACCTTTTTGGTGCAACAACACGAATTAAAAATATGATGTTATATTTTTAATTTGACTTTCACTTTTTGATATATATATAACTTAAATTCACTTTTTGTTATGTTTTTAAGTTACTTTAACTTAAAGTGACTATATAACTATATAGTTTTAGTTTTATTTTTTTTTTTTAAATCAAATGCTCATTTAAATGTTACTTTTTATATGATGTTTATATGTTATATATTTAAATATGATATATAAATATTGTTTATGACCCATTTAGCAACAGTTTTATGTATTTAAGTGTATTAAATGACTTTAAGTTATCAAAAGTGGACATTTTACATGTCACTGCATATAAAGTTCAACTTGGTGGACCTTTTTGATGTCATTACATCAAAAGGTTATCACAAGTGGACCTTTTTGATGTCATTGCATCAAAAGGCAAGTTTTTATGTCTTTGCATCCAAAATGTGAGATGTAACTTAAAATGTGCATTCCCTTCCAAAAGGTCTGATTTTGATTGCTTGCACATTTTAAAATATGTCATTGACCCAAAAAGGCCTGATTTGTCTTGTTTGCACATTTTAAAACATGCTATTGACACAAAAAGGTCTGATTTTAACTTGAAACATGTTTAAATATATGCACTGCCCTTCAAAAAGTCTGATTTTGAAGAAATACATGTCTTTGCCTCCCAAGAACCTGATTTTGATCATTAAGGGAGATTTTCTTGATGGATTTGCATGAGATCTTCTCCAATAGGGTCGTTTTTGCTTGGCAGTGGATTTTCTAACATAAAAAATGGATTTATCTTGCTAAAAAACGTATTTTCAAACTCCTTCCAAGGGCACTTTTTTGGAAAAATTTTCATATAAATCCATTTAGAGTGATTTAAATCACATTTTTGCAAAGAAAAGAGGCATTTTGACTTCTTCAATCATTTGCAATACATCTTGACTCACGTTTTTGCACTTATAAGCCAAAAACGAATTCATTTCATGCCTTTTATGAATCACGTTTTTGCTCAAAATGCTCAAAAATTTGGGATTTTTATCCACTTTTTTGCATTTTGGAGTCATGTTTTTGCATTTTGATCCATGTATATGCATTTGGGGAAATCGTTTTTGCATTCACAAGTCAAAAATGACTCAAAAACATGCATTTTTTGGCCACGTTTTTGCAAAAACGGCCCAGAATTTTGCATTAAAAAGTCATGTTTTTGTTCAAAAAACTCAAAAAAATGCATTTCCAGCCCATAACTTTGATCAAGAGGGATTGTTTTTGAGTTTTAAATGCATGATATTGTCTTTGGAGACCATGTATTTGGCACTTTCATGTCAAATTTGAACCTTCATTGCTCATTAACTTTTGTTAAATGCAAGTACGGAGAAAGTCAAAAAGTTGTATAAAAATTCAGATTTGAGGGGGAGTAAGTGGACATTTTCAAACTTGTTCATCAATTCGTGCTTATCTTGCTATTTCCGTGCATATTATGGCTTGTTATTACACACTTGTCCATATAATTGCCATGAAAAGTGCATTTTGCCTTTTAAAATGATGAAAACTCTCATTTTCACACTTTTGGAATTTCCCCAAATTCCAAAATTCAAATTTGTATGTTGAAGTAGCTTGCTTGTTGACATGTTTGAGTCTTTTGCCAAAGGCATGTGTTTGTTTTGTGCTTGTTTTTGTGTCTTGCTTGTTTGCATTTCGCTTTTTTCTCCATTTTGGAAGAAACTGCAAGTTTTTTTCCAAGAACTTGAGCATGTTTTCACTTCACTCCACTTTCCATTTCATGTGAGAGCATCGTCACATTCTATTTCCATATTTCCATTCCACAACACTTCGCATCTCATCCGAAAAATGCGATTACATGTTTTCCATCTCATTCACCATCCGCACATGCATGTAATCCCATTTTCTGCTTCCATTTTCACTCATCTCACCTTTCATCTCCTGTTACATGTTGCACTTTACATGTAATCATTTTTCATGCAATAATGTTTTGAAGATCCTAAGTCATGTTTGAAAATCAACAATCTCCATTTGCACACATTCCCATTCACCAAGCACTTCACTACAAAGAAAAGAAAAAGAGTTAAAGGTGCTGATGGAAAGTTGTTCCGAATTTACATCTGGACATCATCAAGAAGGTTTTCAAACTGTCAAAGAATCCAAAATGTGTCAATCTACAAAGGAGAATTCATGACAACTTGAGCGAGAAAAACTTGATCACATCAAGTTTCCACATGACAATGGACAATTCATCAAAGTCAGAGGTTATCAAAAGATGCAACACCATAGTTGTCAAGGTGAATGCAATGGTACAAAATACAAGAACTTCCAATCCTGTGATCATCTAGGATTGCATCGTCAAGTACAAGGCCTTTCAGAACAATCCCTAGAATTGTTTCAATTCTCGTCCATCTTCTTTCTTCTTCTTTCATGTTTGTAATTGAGAAGGATGTATTACATGAAGATGTGTAATTACATGTAATGCGAGTTGCATGTACATGAAAACATGTAATGCGAGTTGCACGTGCAGTTGCATGTAACCCTATATTTTCTCTTTTGGTTAGACTAGGTCAAAGTTGGTTGAGTGGCTCCCACTTTTTCCTCCACCTTTTTCTCAACTCATGTGCCTATATAAAGGACTGCCCCCTCATTGTAAAAATCATCTTTTGTTGTATGCAAGAAAGTTCTACCACATTTGTGCAAGCATAACTTTGATTCTGTAGTACGAATTTGGGAGAAAAGTGAATAAAAGAAGCAATTGGATTCAAAGCTTTGATTAAAACAATTGTGATAGAGAAAATTAGAAGCTTTGACTGTAATTTGTGCCTATTGTCTTTGATTCATGTTATTATTGTGTGTTCAATAATAGAGCATAGTGATTTAAGAAGCAATCGGAGCCAAAGCTTTGACTGAGAGCGGTTGTGGAAATATATAGCTAGAAGCTTTGTGTGTAGCTTATACTTCTTTCTTAACTCGTAAAATAGTTAAGTTATTTTTACTTTTAGGAGTCTTTGTGCCCTAATTATAAAGTTTTTCCATATAGAAGTACGATCAGACTCAGGGCCAAACCGGTATATTTTCAGCTAACCTTTGAGTTAGTGAAGGTTTATCGGTATCACTGTTTCCAGCTCTTGATAAAAGTGTAGTTAGAGATTCACCCTACCCATTACTCATTCCACGAGTAAGTGGATTCTTTCTTCAAAGATAAGAAGAAAGGATATTGGTAACACCCATTTTATAAAATCTCTTGACTTCTTGCTTACCTTGAGTTGATCTAAGGAATAGTGAGAAAGGGGAGCCTTCCCTTTAAGGTAGGAGAAACTCTATGTCACACGCTGTGGCTGGTCATCCTATTTTGCGACTGGATTTTTACCCAAAAGTGTGGATTGCAAAATATCCACCCAACAGGCCCCATTTTCGATATTGTAGCAAGCACTTTTTTGTGATCGGAACATTTAAATCAGATTTACATCAGCAATATCTCCTATTATGTTATATTGTAATGTATTGCCTAACTACTTTGCCAAAGCATTATCGTTTGCATGCATTTTAGATGTAGGATTGGTCGATTTACCATCAATAATATATAGCATTATTATATAGTCTACTTGGGAATTGAACAACCTAGCATTATCAACCATTTTGGCCTCAGTCAAGCTTAGACATTCTGTCAATAGCTTGCTGTGCATTCAGGCAATGCATTGAAGTGGTGTTGAATAGGCCAACTCAGCCACCTTAATAATTAGGTCGGCTTACCACCTTACTTCTTGCATACATCATAGACAGCATGTGGTTCAAATGTATGCTCACCCCACCCACTCCTAGAGTTTTGTGATCAATAACTGTGATGAATTAACATTTGCATTTCTATACTGCAATTTTATTTCAAAAAGTAGGGTGCACTGATACAACTTGTGGATTTTCTTTTAAGCTGTGATAAGCCTCTCACAAGTTCACCTAGCTGCCTTACAACTTGTACTTCTAGTATTTAAGCAAGTTTTGAATACAAAAAGGGTGATAAGAAATCAGAGTGTGATCCTCGAATGTGATAATCTAGATTCTTTTGTTGCAAGGCTTGCACAAACTTTGTTAAAAGCTGAGGAGGTTCACACACATGATGCAACTAGTGGGACACATTTTAACTACTCAAGGTTAAAATAAATCAAATGACAGAATTCATGATTTACATAAAGAGCAAGATGAAAATTATTAATTTTAATTTGGTAAGGGTTTGACATGTGACACGGATCATCTATAATTTCAAGTCTCATCTTCTGACAAAACTAAGCAAACCCAATTTTGAGTTTACCTTCGTGACTCAAATAATACAAAAACAAATCATGGGAGTCTTTGTCAAGATTTAGTGAAACTTGCCTAAAACTTGAGAAGGGGGGGGTAATGTGTATTTAATCTATTCAACAAATAACTTGCAAGTACTCAAGAGCGAGTTGACTAATTGACACATTTTAACACAACAAAATAAACATTCATCTTTATCACGATCACAAGAGAAATCTACAAGCTACAATACATAGGAATAAACCAATGTCACTTTGTACTCTTGGAATGGGCACATATTAGCAGAGAATTTACACAAGTCACTATAGAAGTGCCACACAAAAAGAAAGTATTACATGTGGGGGTGTGAGTGTGCATGTGTACAATACATAGGAATAAACCAATGTCCCTTTTTACTTGTGGAATGGGCACATATTAGCAGAGAATTTACATGAGTCACTATAGAAGTGCCACACAAAAATTAAGTAGTAAGTGTGGAAGTGTAAGTGTGCATGTGTGGGGCAAGGGTGTGCATGTTAGAAACCAAAGGAGAGAGAGATAACAAAACCATTGTCAAATAACTTACCTTGTAAGATGGAATTCACAGCAGGATTTGGAATATGAAGGCCAACTATTCTCATGTTCTCAGATGTCGTCTCTAATCGCACGACACGCATTCGCCTATGACTTGTCCGCACCTTAATCAAATAAGAAAATTAAGTCCTATATTTGTCTCTCTTTCTATAAGTATAAAATATAAATGGAAAAAAGAGAGATTTCAACAAAAAACTAAATTCATTCATGTGGCAGAAATGATATCAATCACATATTTTTAATGCATGAAAATAAGTCAACAATCTACAAGTTGACTCAAAAGATTAAACTTCTCAGTTCCAAATAATTAAATCATTTTCCTTGTAATGAATCTTCAAAATAAAACTAGTTATGTGGTATTTCAGCTTACAGTTAACGAGGTTACTATTTCTCATAATCTGAAAGCTTTATTAATTTTTTTAAAAGTCTGAGTCATATTCTGTATACTTTATTAGTTTGTCCTCAAAATCTCAAGTGCATTCCGGTTTGTTGGATTGGTAAAATGTTATATAGATTGTCAAAGAGAATCCTGCATATCAAGTGTTAGCATCAATTGCAGAAGTTAAACAGTGTAAATTTAAGATATCCATCATTCAGTCAAAAAAATCTCCACAAAACAGCTAAATAACAACTTGAGCGATTTAAATTTCTACCAAATTTATTACTCAAGCACAATTAGTAAGACAACAACACCCTAATGATTGAAGTGATGAGCAAAATTCAAACACCTATTCGATGTTTAAAGTTGCTAGCCACCACAGGTGTAGGTTTGTCACCTCCATGTACAACAAATTTAAAAGCCCAAGATCAGATATTTACCACCATATATGTCAGAGGATGGGTTTTCAAATTCAGTTACATAATAATATCATACATTTCAAGTCCAAATGATCATTCAACTACATAAAAATGCAAGATGCACTTAATATTTTAACAGGACAAAATTGATAGGAGTTTGTGTGTTGAAATTCATTTGGATCAACTGAAAAATCGTGCAGAAAAGGCAATTTTAATTATGACAAGGATGCTTTGTCTAGAAAAGGCACAATTCCACAATGACCAAGATAGTTAATAAAAATATGCTAATATTCATATGCTACCTGTTTTGAAAGGAACTTTTCCACCATGCCCCAAACTGGAAGAATAAGTCCACCTAATATATTGAACTCTTGGACTCTCTTGCCAACAGTGCAGCTAGCACCAACTTTACACTTAGGTCCATGCATACACTGCATATAAAAATACTAGTCAATAATCTAAATTGTAACAAACTTAATCCATCATTAGAAGAATAAAATATTTATCATGCCTATGCAACTTCTATTCCATAACATATCATACAAACTGGTTTGATTGAATCTACAACCCAACACAAATAGCTAAACCCCTTGATTCAATGCTACTATCTAACAAATCAAATAGTAGGTGATATATATGGAACATGTAAAAACCCTATGTATGCCTCGGAAGAACTAAGTTTGCCAATGAACAATGTTTTTTGGTATTTTTTAAAAAAATATTCTTTTTGTTTTTTGGATTTTTTCGAAAATATAAAAGATGCAAAGGAAAACACTATAACTATGCAACAACTCCAGAATTTCTTTGAAAATTATTGATAAAGGGTAGACAATATTTTTTGACAAATATTATAATCAGAATGTCCAGTGTTTAAATAATGAAACCTGATAGCTGTAACATAGCCATGGGTGTTGCCAGTGGAGAGGGACGTCTAGCATATAGTAGATGCGGCTTCTACATACAGCGTTTGCTATCATCCAACTTCAACACAATCCCTAAGCTCAACGTCCAATGCTGAAGACAGCTAATTCAGCTCCAGCTGTTAACGGCAGGCAGGAAGGATTCATGTCTGATGTCAATCTAAGTCTATAGGTTGCACATGTTAATCACAGGATGGTATTTGCAGTGCCTTACTAGCCGCAGCCAATGTCCAGTCCAATTGTGGATGCCGTTCGGTGTCCAGCTGATCCCAATGCCACATGTTGCATCCAATATCACAAACTGCAGCCAACAATATTCCCAATCGATCTCACCTTAATTGCTAAATTTTGAGATACTATTGCAGCCAATTTCCTCCAAAACAACAGTCTCCTTAACCACAGTAAGTACAGCAGGAGATTTTGAAAAATGTTTACCTCAGCACAATTGTCAAAGAAAATCTCAGAAATTCCTCAAACCCTCAGCCAAATGATATGAGCAAGAAAATATATAATTCAAGATGCCCTCCATTCTCCAAAAAGCCATATTTATAGTACAAATTTGAGCAATTTAGCTTCATGCACGCACCTTTTAATCTGGTATTTGATTTATCTTCAGTGTCACACAATTTTTTTTAATTCTCAATATTTCGTTTTGCCACAAAAGATTATTATCTGATTATCAAATTGATACATTTTAATATTTTGGTAAGGGAAAAATGAAATATAGTCTGGGCATAAATTAAGGAATATTTAAGCTGAGAAAATTAGTGCACACCTGATTTATTATGTTTTCTCTGCATTGGAGTCTGCCAGTCTTTAACTTTTAAGGAAGAAATAATGTCACCACTACTTCATATTAAGTGTGAAAGTATTTTATATTCCTAGTGGTGATAGCAAAAGTTGTAAAATTAAAATCCCTTCTTGTACAAAGTTGGGAATATATTGCAATTTATACCATAGCCAAACATTGTCTGATAGAAGAATCCATATGAATGTATCCTTTTGTTGATCAGAGCTTTTCCATTAGTCTTTTTAAAATGTCACGTATGTTGTGAATGAGTGCAAAAGCATTGAACAGGTGGAAGTCATTTCATATTCTGGAAATCATTTTTTGGGTGAGCACACACAATTTGGATGTTCATCTAATCGTATTTGCAGAGCATGGTATTGTGCATCATCTTTAAGAAATCATGAGACTTCATGGCGAAGTTACCTATTTGTGAGAAGTGGAACTATCACCATCCCCAGTATCAACAATGTCAGTTGTCAGCCATAACTAGCTGAGTGATGACTTTAGAGTCACTAGCAGGATAATATTGACCAAAGTCACAAGGTTCGGCGAATATCAAGCTTGATATTCGGATATTGCCGAACATGAAACTTGCCCAAAAAAATCGTTAAAATCCGCTATTGATTCGGCTGCCCCAAATGGACTTTCTAATCAGAGTCGAATGCATTTAGAAATTGCCGTTTGTAGAGTTTGTAGGGCTTTGGCATGCAAAAAAAACTATAAAACGCAGTTCGAACCCTCAAACAAAACACCCTCTGAATGAATTTTCCTGAGCGGCAAAGAAACCAAAACACCCTCTCTCGGCCCTTTGTTGAGTGCAACGCCTGTGTTCTTTGTCATGTGCAGAGGTCGGTCGATGTGTGACTTCATGCGAGTGGGGTTCTGCCCGCGCGGGGGCTGTGAATGCCTTATAAATGTAGAATAAGGCATCGGAATCGTCCTGCATTGGCAGCTACAGCTAAGAAGGGTGGGCTGAATTCAGGGTGAACTGAATTCTCTGCTCGGCAACGCCTGTGTCTACATGCGACACCTGTGTCTGCATGTGATTATTTTTTCCATCTGTATAGTTTAAACTTTAATATTCAACTTTATATTACTAATTACATATTATAAAGTTTGCGATTCATTTTGCAATATAATAAACTTTTGACGTGATTTATTTTTTGCCATTCATTTTTGTAATATGTAAAAACTTTTCCTAGTTTGTATTTTCTAATATGTGAGTTTTAACTTTACAATATGTATTAATTTTATATTTTGTTTTGTTTTTTAATATAGTTTTTATATATAATCTGTATATAGTTTTTTATATGATATAATTTGTATAAAAAAATTATTTCAATTTATATAGTTTATGTAATCAATTTATTTTTTTAATAATTCTTTGTAATCTAATTTGTAATAGTTAATTTAATATTTGATTTATTTTTTAAAATTGATTTAAAATAGTTATTTATTAATTTTAATAAACATAGTTCGGAAAACTTTTAAAATATTAGAGTTTAGAGTTCATTAGATATATATTAATATGTTTACTTTATTTTGCTTTGTACGTTACAATTTTTATAATAATTTAATAAATAAACAGATATATTATATTATGTTTGATAAATTATAAATTTATATTTCAATTTTTAAATAATAGAATTATTAGTGTAAAAAGTTGACCTTTAACATGTTTAATTTTAAATTAACATTTTTAAATTATTTACTGAATTATTTTGTTTTAAAGTTTGAAATAGTAATATATTATTTTGTTTTTAATTCTACAGATTGTAATATGGCTCCCAAAAAATCAACTTCGGAGGCGTGGAAACATGTGACTAAAAATGGTCCTAATAAAGCTCAATGTAACTTGTGTCCAAAAGTTATTACTGGAAGTTTAACAAGGGTCATGGATCACTTGCTTGGTATTACGGCAGGTAAAGGTAGAGGTGTTACTGCATGTCCAAGAGTGATCTAAGAGCTTAGAGCAATTTTAGAGAAAGAGCATTCATCTTCTATTGCTCAAAAGATAAAGAATGCACAAAAGAAACAAAGAATTGAAGATGTCCCTAGATTCACATCCACTATACCTTCATCTTCATGTCTACCTCAGGTTGTAAAGCCAACAAAAGAGAGCGGAACTCTAAATAGCTTTTCGAAACCATGTGAGAAACAAGTAGTTAATGATTTACTAGCTGATTTATTCTATACTAGTGCGATTCCATTCAATGTCGCTAGAAATCCACTTTATCGTGTTGTATTTCAAAAGGCTGGAGAGTTTGGCAAAGGGTACATACCTCCTTCTTCTGAGGCTTTGAGAACAATTCTCTTAGAGAGGTCAAAAGATAGAGTGACTGATAAATTAGCTGTGGTCAAAGCCTCTTGGAAGGCAACAGGGTGCACTATATTGAGTGATGGATGGTTAGATATCTGTCAAAGACCATTGACTAATGTTTTAGTGGCTTGTCCTGAAGGTGTTGTATTCTTAAAGGTTATTGATACTATGAATCATAAAAACGCTTCTGAATATATTTTTCAGATATTAGAAGAAGCAATTCTTGAAGTAGGGGTTGCAAATGTGGTTCAAGTGGTTACTGATAGTGCAGCAAATTGTGTGGGAGCTGGCAAGCTGATTGTAGAGAAGTACTCAGAAATTTATTGGAGTCCATGTGCAGCTCATTGTTTGGATTTGTTGCTGCATGATTTGGCAAAATTCCCTTGGATGCATGAAGTAATTCATAGAGGAAGAGAAGTTGTGAATTTCATACGAAATCATCATCTCACATTGAGCCTTTACAAGCAACATGCATCTAGAGAGTTGTTGAGGCCTTGCGATACAAGATTTGCTTCATTTTATATCACTTTGAGAAGAGTGGTTGAAGAGAAAGCAGCTTTAAGATCTGTAAATTGTTCCAATGAGTGGGAAAATTCAACTCTCTCAAAAAGTGGTTAAGGGGAAGATCATAGAGCAAATTGTTTTAAATAGTAGCTTTTGGGAAAGTGGAGCAAAGGTTTTAAATATATGTGGTCCAATTGTCGATGTTCTCCGCATGGTTGATGGTGACACTCCTTGCCTTGGAATGCTTTATGAAAGCATGGACCTTTGCAAGGAAGCAATTCAAAGAGCACTAAATAATGTGGAAGCAGAATACATAGAGATATGGGAGACTCTTGATTCAAGATGGAAAATGATGCACACTCCTTTACATGCAGCAGCTTGCTATTTGGAGCCTAAACTATTTCACATTGATAGACAAGGTGATGCTGAAATTATGGTAGGGTTTTATGAAGAAATTAGTAGATTTGAACCAGATCCAGCAATTGCATCTCTAATTAGAAAACAATGTTGGAAATACAGAAAAGCGGAAGGGATGTTTGGAATAGGAGCAGCCAAATATGATATGACACAAGATGAGGTACCTGGTTATAGATGGTGGATGAGCTATGGGGCAGAAACCCCTGAACTTTAGTGATTTGCCATTCGAATTTTGAGTCAAGGAGCAAGTTCATCAGCTTGTGAGAGAAATTGGAGTTGCTTTGACCACATCCATTCCAAAAAGAGGAACAAGTTGTTGTTTGGAAAGTTGGGAGATCTTGTCTATGTTCGCAGCAATTTAAAATTGCTTATGAACAAATCAACAAATGAGTCATCTTCACAACAACAGACTTTAGAAAACACAGCAGTACTAGATGCAAATGAGTTTGACTTTTTTGAGGAAGAATAGGGTAGTGACACTGATGATGATGCTACACCATCTGAGCAAAGTGCTCTTGATGACTTCAAGCTTTCTTGAAGCTATGAAGTCTTGACTTTTGATTGTACCTTCGCAACAAAATAATATCTTTGCTATTGTGATTTAACATGTTTCTTATGTTTTGTACTTAACAAATGTCTCATCAAGCTTATGAAGTTGTGAGATCTATTTAGCAATTTTTACTATTTTGATAATTGATAAGATATATTATATACATCTAGAAAACAATTAAAATTGTATACGGTGAATTTAATTCGAATTTTTCCCCGAGTTTTTACTCTTTCCCGAACTTCATTCGAATTGTATAGTTGTTGAACTCGAATTCGAATTCGAACCTTGTGACTTAGATATTGACAGTGATTACTTATTGATCTGTGACTATCCCATGGTTACTAAGACCACACAAAAAGATTATTGTTATCATGAAGATTAAAAGGTAAACATCGACCTTTCAAACAACATTATGGTCTATCGTGAAAAGTGGAACCGAAACTTATTGAGTTTGGTGGTTGGATTCAGTATGAATCATTTCTCAGTGTAGAGAAAATATTCTCTATTACCTATTGTCAATCTTTAGTGTTACACGTGTACCTTGTGTTGGAAAGGAAAAATAAATTGTTCATATCCTTCTACACGGCATTTGACACAGTGTCACGTAACAAACTTTGGGATAGAATGGAAGAGTTGGAAGTTGCCAAAGAACTTAGGTCTGCTGTTCACAGATTGTATGAGCTGGTCAAAGCTAAAATCAAAACGACGGATGGGCTATCAGAAGATTTTGGCAACAACATCGGGGTTAAACAAGGGTGTCCGCTATCTCCAACCTTATTCGGCCTCTATATTGACAAGTTAGAAGAATGGATAAACAAGACGAATGGCGAGGGGGTACAGCTGGCTCTCTTTGTGATAAGATTGTTTTTATATGCAGACAATCTCATCATACTTGCTGGAACGGCTAAAGGTTTGAAAGAACACTTGAAAGCACTAGAAAGTTTTTGCCATGAGTTGGGAATGCAAGTGAACACTAGCAAAACCAAAGTTATGATCTTCTCGCTGAAAAAGAATAGGAGTATACAAAACGAGTTCCTATTCGAGGGTAACCCTCTTGAGATTGTGAAGGTGTACAAATGCTTGGCTATAGATTTTCATAACAAACTCAATTGGGATACATGCAGATTAAAAAGGATTCAAGAGAGCTAGAAGACGTTATATTCTCTACAAAACAGGTGTAGGAACATAGAATTATGGGATTGGACAACCATGAAAAAAAAATTGGTCTGCTGGTCACTCTGGTTATTCTATACGGGTGTGAAGTTTGGAGCAGCAGTATGTCTGAATAGAAATGGCGACAGGTAGAAAGAATTCAAAAACACTTCATTACATGCAATCTCAAAGTGAAGACCACCACGCCCAATGAGATCTTATTGGCTGAGGTGGGTTCCTTTCCGTCAGAAGCCGTTGCATTGGTCTAGATGCCAAGCTATTTAAAGAAAACTCAAGGTCTAGAAATACATTGCTAGCCCAAGCTAGTCGTAGATGAAAAACTTGTCAGGCGAAAAGCCACATGGATGAAGCAAAATGACAAGTGGATGCGAAAATGGGATATCAACATCCATACTTGCCCATATAGTATTAAAGAAATAAAGAAGTTTTTCCTAGAAAAATTTCTCAATATCATATGGACAAGACACATGGGGTGGAAAAATCCTTACTGTACTAAAGAATTTAACCCCACTTCTAGTCATGATGAAAAGGCCTATATAAGAACAGCTATTAATTGGAGAGAAAATGCTGATAGCACAACTCAGAACTAGTTCACACCAGCTGCGATGTGAAACTGGTAGATGGCAAGTTCCAAAAGAAGAGTGGGCAGACAGAACTTGTTGTAATGTTCCTCTAAAAATTGGATTTGAAAATAAATAAATGATATAATTCTATTAAATGAATAAATAAAAATATTAAAAAATAAAATAAAAATACTAAAATATTAAATAGATAAATAATATACTATCATTATATTATAACTGAATAATAATATTCTAAAACATCAATGCAAATAAATATAAAGATATAAATAATATAATACAATATGATATAATATTATATAATATATATCATTGATAAAAATGATTAGGTCAATAAATAATAAATAATAAAATCATAGTAATGAATATAAAACTCTAAGAAAAAGTGGACATCTGACTGGGAGATTCAAACTCGATATCAGCAATACATCTCAACATGCAAACTTAGGAAAAGACTCAGCGCCATACCATTTGAACTCCATCTTCAGACCGACAAGGAGGAATAACTCAATGTTAGTCATGTTTTGAGTCACCATTTTTCAAAGGTCTTTCCTTTAATTTTTACCCATCCATTTGTTGAAGTCTTTCCCTTGTCGCTTCGCGTATTCATCATCTCCCGAAGTGATTATTTGAAGTTCCTTTTGCCCCCGGTCGATATCCCTTCCCTCGAACCAGTTTGAACCTCGGTTCAAAGTAGTTCAAAGCAGTTCAACCAAAGGTTTTGTACTAACGGTTTTTCTAACAGGTGATATGCATCAACTTGTCAGAGTTTTCTTTTGAATCACTTTGAACCACTTCGAACCTCAATTCGAAGTAGTTCAAAGTTGTTCAACGACTGAGGTGTTTTGGCAATATTAAATCCTGGTGTACGACGCGCCGCCATCCCGCAAGGCAATTGATGGTCATGTCAAAGAACAATGAATAAGAGGACATTTCTATTTCCAATGCGAAAAGTCATCATTATGGGGAAAGTGGGAAATCTTCAGCCGGAAAAGGGATTAGATGTCGCATTAAAACTAATCATTAACAATACATCCGAAAAGGAAATCATTAAATGGAAAGTTTGTACAACAAGGCTTTCGAACATGCGAACGTTAACAGAGTGATGTGTCATTAATGCCTTATAATGAGCCTGTACTTCCGCACGTAAGTACTTTCCCTTTAAAACTTGCTCGGCTGTCTTTTTCTATTTGTCATGCGAAGAACTAAAAGTGTGAAGAAGTTGTTAAGGGAGACAAAGAAAATCGTTGATTTTTCAGCAAAATACAGGTGACAACTTAGCAATTCTTGTTTTGTTCTGCAAATCTCTGTATTTTCCAGCATTATTTGTTCAAAGCCTTGTTGTTTGATTAAGAATGAGGTTTGTATTGCATTTCTTCGGTAATGTCTCAAGTTTAGAATGTAGAAAGCCAGTCATTTGTGATATGAATTTGCAAAGGGTGAAGTTGGAGAATTTACAAGCAAATTTTCTTGAATATGCTAATGAGGTGAATTGGTGTATGGAAGTCCTCACCAGTGGGTTAGTTGAGGCTGCTGCTTTTCCCCCAGCCTTTGTGAGCCCTGAACTTGTTCAAGTTTGTATTGATCACTATGATGTTAAAAGCAAGAGTATTGTAAGTAAAAATGGCAACACGATACTCTCAATTTCAAGAGACACTATTGCCTCCGTACTGCGTTTGCCAGCGAATACCTTTGCTGTATTTTCCCTTGTTCAAGCCCAGCCCGAATATCAAGAAACCCCAAACCAATTTCACAATACCATGGCTAGGAAATGGATTGAGACCATGTATGGCGGAGGTTCCAGGCTACCCAAGGTCATCACTAAAGACCACCTAAAGCCCCATATTCATGACTTGGTGGTGTTGTTGCATAGGGTAAAAGGTTCAACCGATGTGCTTCTTTTTGAAGAATGGGTGTATAAGTACATAGAAATCATCTTGAAAGGTGAACAATGGATGGATTGGGCAGAGATTATCGCCAGTTCACTGAGGTCTCAACTCAAACATGCTATTGAATTCCAAGAGGATTTTTATATGGCTTCCTATTTAACTTATTGCATTGTCTGTACTTGTGATTTTACCCCTCTCCCTCATGGATCATGGAGTGAAGAAATGACAGTTTTTCAATATTGCCCTCTACTATAGAAGGATAGAGTCTTGGAAGATTTTAGCAAAGTTCATGATCTGTTAATGGAGAATGTTTTTGTGTCTTTGAAGAATATACCAATGCCTAGGTTATCTCTTGAAGCCCAAAGGTTAGTTCAACAATATGGAAGCCACTTCATATAGTTTCCCAGGTTCACATACTTGAGGATAGGTGGATTTGAAGAAGAACCTACAAAGTTTCCACAATATGCTTTGGACTGTTTTGTTTTGGCCGAAATATGTAGGCAACTTTTCTTTGTTATAAAGGATAATTTACTGCAAGAGGATTGGGAAATAGCTTTTCCTATCAAGCTGGGTCCGTTGGTTTGTAGTAGCATGACCAATGCTTCTATCATTGGGAGTAATTTGCTTGGGTTCAATTTTGGCTCTTACCATAGCAGAAGGGGTTTCGATAGTAAAGGGTATGCAGTCCAAATTCTCGGTCTTGAAGTTCACCAGCCGACAACTCCACTGTTGGAAGATCTATGGAAAGATTGTAGGGATGAAGGAGAAGTTTTGAGGAAAGATCATTCAAGGCTGACTTTGCAGCAAATTGATTCCTTCAGGTTAAAGTTCAAAACAGAGGGAGTGGTTGAGGATGGCTCGGATATAATTGAACCTGGCTGGGAAGAACCGAGTGAATTGAAGTCTCTGACAGTTCACTGGAAGAAAGATGAGGAGGAGGATATCAATCTAAGGGCTAGATTTATTCTTACATTCACAGATGACTGGTTAAAGAAAAAGAGCAAAGGAATTATCAATGAACCCTCTTCAAGGGTGGTTTCTTTTTCTGAACCATCCCCATCTAACGTCCAACTTTCTCCTGTTGTAGGTGGTATATTGGCTCAGGATAAACAGAAGAAGATGCCCCTTCATTTGCAAACTACGACTCCAAGGACTAGATCTCAGTCTAAGTCTAAAATTCAGAAGCAACATAAACTTCAGAAGGAGAGAATGTCGACTCAAGGGTAAGATTCGATTGACGGCCTCAATTCTTTAGATGGTGTAGATGGCGACATTCAGTTCATTGAGGCTCCTAAGGTAGATCAGCCCAGATTCCTAACTCCTACTAGAGATGCCCAGGCGATGTCCATGAGCCCTGCTATTCCTTCCTGGCTATCTAACACAATCAGCAAGAAAAGGAATTTGCAACCAGTGTCCGCACCGGTGAAAGAAATCCTCACTAAATATGCGGCTAGGGGTTCGAAGGTAAAGAAGTTGAAGACAAATGCTCACCTCACCAAGGACCCTGTAACAGGAAAAATCACTGCTGAAATAGCTACCTACAAGCAGAAGGAGTCCAGGGATATTGATGATGAAGGTTTCAAAGTTACTTCTGTTGAACTGGGGACCATTAATAGGAGCACTAGTAATCACAATCAGCAAGAAAAGGAATTTGCAACCAGTGTCCACACCGGTGAAAGACATCCTCACTAAATATGTGGCTAGGGGTTCGAAGGTAAAGAAGTTGAAGACAAATGCTCACCTCACCAAGGACCCTGTAACAGGAAAAATCACTGCTGAAATAGCTACCTACAAGCAGAAGAAGGAGTCTAGGGATATTGATGATGAAGGTTTCAAAGTTACTTCTGTTGAACTGGGGACCATTAATAGGAGCACTAGTAATCGCTTCTTTAAATTCTCTGTTGATCATATGTTGACACAATCTGAGAAAGAAAAGAGAAAAAGGAGCTAAAATGCATGGTAACAACAATGGCTACATATATCGATTCTCTGATGAACCTTGGTGCATTGCCAATTGTTCAAGTCCCACAACCCTTTGATCCTAATTTTGTAGGAAGTCAACAATTAATGAAGCAGATGCAAAAGGGTAGGCTGTTAGCTAGTGTCATGAAGGACTGGGTGGACACTATCATGAAAGAAGGTAATAAATTTATTTCAGAATTTGTTAATGTTTATGCTGAGGGAGAGTCATTGCTGGGAGAGATCCAAACTTTAGTTCCAGTTTGGGAAACAAAACTAGGCTGATGTCAAGCAGTTATTTTTCAAGTGGTTGAAGTTGGGAGGTTCGGAGTCCTCAAGTTCCTGAATGGGAACCCAATGAAAAACGTGGATCCTTGCATATTGTTCATTATGAAGAACAACATGAGCTGGAAGGAGTCAGTTTACAAGGAGACAATTAAAGAGGTGTAGGGCATAGAAAATAAAATTACTGAAATGCACGAGGAATTCCTTAAGGATATGAAGGTAGTTAATCCTACAGGGAACCTACATTTTGACAACAAGAACATGGATGTCGAGACACTAACAAAGAGTTTCAATGAAGCCATGGAACAAATCAGGGATGGTGAATCGCCAAGTGCCAACAATTTCACTACGTTGGCAAGTATTGAATCGATGTTGTTTCTCAACAAGAACCTGATGCTGCATCAAAGTTTAAAGATAAAGGAATTCAAATGGCAAAAAGATGTGTGTAGAGCCCGATTGCTGAGCCTGAAGAATCCACACTCCTACACAATGCAGGAGTTTATGAATACTTTTCGAAGCTGGAAGTTGGTACGACAGACCGTTGGCGAGGAGGGGAAAACTGGCGATGACGCTTGAACTAAACCATTGCCTTCAATCACTTTTTGGCGCCCTTTTTTTTAAGTAACTACTTTCTTGTTTTGTAACTATTTCTTGTTTTAACGGAAATGGCTGGGTTTTGATGGAGGCTTTTCGGATTTGTATGGAAAAACTATAAATGTTGGCGCATTGAATTGGTTTAAGGTTAGCAATAGATAGTTAGAAGGTAAAATAGTAGAAAAACTCTGATAAAATAAGTACTTTTTAAGCGGCAATCAAAGGATAGTATATGGATGTTTTTCTTTAAAATGACTGTGTGCATGGAAAAGTTTAATATGCATATATAAATCATCTCGGATTCTACTTTGAAACTTGGTGTTCAAAGTGTTCAAACCTTTGTTACTTTGTGGACTTTGGTTTAACAATTCGTGATATTGGTTGTTGTTCTTTCTATAGGTTCATTTAGTTATGGTGTTCGGATGATTGATATCAATTTGTGATGTTATTCATTCTTAATAAGTAGAATTTCTATGTATATATAAATTCAGTGGATGTTACTTTGAGATTTTGAGTCAATTCTTTTACCTCACTACCTAGGAGTAGTTGAGAGATCCTTATGCGCTTTCGGGTAAAAGTGCAAAAGATAATTTGAATTCATTGCAAATCTAATAAGGGAGCTGTACTTTTAAAATTCAAAGAGAAAGTCAAATAACATGAGATTTTCTCAACTGTTGCGAGTATTTTGTGTTTTTCTCATCTTGGGTATAGAGCAAATTCGTTAGATTAGTTGAAAGGACAATCTGTTCACTAACACTCAATCAATTGAGTAGGCCCATTCCGAAAACAATGAATAGAAAAGTCATCATCACCCATCGTTGAAGAAAGGAATTATTATTGCATAATAGAAATGACAACTAACTTTAAGTTGCGGTGGACGTAACTTGGAAAGAAGACTTAACGAATGGAAATCACAAATGAATAATTTCTTCCAAGCAATGAGCAATGAAAAAGGGAAGATACAACTAACAATAGGCATCTAAATGGGACTAAATATATTACACAAAGAATAACATTTACAACTAATGGTGATTATAAATAATATCTGTTCCTACAAGAAATGGATACATCTATTACTAGGTAGCCAATCAACATATGAGAATGAGACCATACTATTTCAAACTTAAGTAAAACAGTTCTTCTATTGACGAGAGTCCAAAACCATATGTGTGACTTGACCTCAATTAGATATGACATTCTAAACAGTAAAGGAATAAAGATTAGAGGATCGATATTTTTGACCCAAGAGCAATCTATTCAGTAATAAAAATCAGTTTAGACTCGGCATATAACAAAACAAGAGAATTATGAATGTTGAGAAATAGTTGCATAAAGAAGCCACTATACAATATAAAACAAAAAATAGAAGTAAATTAGGCAACATATATATATATATATATCTATATATATATTAGTAAACATTACAAATCATTCATACTCATATCGGCAAGGGGCATGAATAGAAGTCAGCGACAAAGAACCTAATATTCTCGTGGATTGCTAAATATATATGGGAAAAAAAGGGATCAGGAGCACATAAAAGAAGACAAGGAAAATCACGATAGACATATATCGTACTCAAAGTGATAATAACTGGTAGAACTCACACTATTGGTGGATGGTAAACTTTGGGAAAGAGGATTTAGATTAGGGAATAACTTTTGTGTGTTTACTTATCAAACCATATCAAAGGTGGGCCATTATTGGCATAGGTGGATTTTGCAGATATGTATGTCATACTAATACCATAATAAACATTTCAGAGGAATGGTCATAAATATACATGTGGCTATAAGCCATTGTGTCACATTTCTCCACTGGATATATTGAGGGCCTATACCAGAATTTATAGTGCAATTATAGTAAGTGATTATCAATTAAAGGCTATATTGTATCAGTATATGCAGGAGCCTTACTACACATATCTAGTCAAAGATAGTAGTGGTATTGTTATGAACAAATAATCTATACATTGATACAGTCCATATGTCTTATTCTTAAAGTTCTTATTATAGGGGTATCAAATATGGAAAATGTAAAGCATTCAAGTTGTTGTTCCCTTGATTCTAATATAAGATCGAAAGGGGACATTACACTTGTTTATTCTATAATATGGGGACGGTAGAGACGGAGCATCACTTTGTCAAAGATTGCCTGGCATACAATGACATTAGATCTAGTTATACAGAGATATTACAGAACAGGGACTTGAACTACTTATTTGAGGAGAATCAAGGGAAGAGAACAGTGGTTCTGATTATCAAACTTCAGTGACGTAGAGACAAGTTAAACAAAAGTCTACAGCTAGATTAGTTTCTCTCCTACCTTAGGGGGTGATAGTGTGGGTCCCATAGGCTAGTTTAGTCTCGTGGACGTCATCAAAATCTATCATTTCATTTCATTTCAAATGCCCCTGGCATTTTCCATGTAAGGAAATTAATCATTTCACTACTGTTACGAATGCAAAAAAAGGAAAATATAAAAACCAAATTGTCGACCATTTAATGAGTCGAAAGATGGGGTCGGATGTCTCTGGAAGAAGAGCGTCTGTTGAAATCTACAAATGACAAAGATTGATATGGGGACATTTGTTATTAGCATTCCTATAGTTATTGTGTGTGAGGCAAGTAATTTATTGGGCCACCTTGAATATTGTCTATATCACATCATAGCCAAACTTGCAGGAAATTAATGGATGGCCGCGAGTACTTGTCATTCATGAATATAAAATGCGAGGAAAAAAATGGTTAGTGTAGAGTGATATTACTCAAGGGATATAAAAAAGAATAATATACTCCGGTGGGTCCTGATAAATGGCCCTTGTTCATTGTAGAGTTTAGGGATTGAATTTTTTTTTTAGTTTTTGAAAAGTATTAAGGGCTAAAGCATGTTTGCCTATACTTTGGCACAACCTACTACAATAATTGTAATTGTGACAAGAGCAATACTAAAGAAGATCCTAAATAGTGTTGAAGATGACAAGGAGAACATTGTGATAAGACCCCAATGTAATAGTTTGGGAATGCGGACGTAACAAATAGAGGTTAGTAGCATTTTAATTTGGGATTGATTGGTGAGGAGACTAATTACAACTATAAGTGGAGTGTTTGTTTTCTCTTATATTGGGTATTGCGGGGCATAGCAAATCGTTGGTAATATTCCTTGAATAACAAGATAGAAATGGGTGGTTATTTTAATAAATTAAGAGTTCAAGAGTTATACGTAAAACTTCGATCTAGAGATATATGATTTGGAGTTGAATATTTGATTAGGATGAGCATGATTCATCTACATTCCGTGCATAAATTGTTCTTTGCGATGAGCCATTCGCTAAGGTTGGAATTCTTAATCGTGAATATACATTGAGAAGTGCTCATAATTTTCCTTTTGATCCACATGTGGAGGAATTTGATTAGGCACAAGTATGACTGGCTCAAAGATTGTATCAACCATTGTGGGATGGAAGTTTGCTATCTTCAAAAGATGGAACTAGAGGCTACAAGTATCTTACTCAAGTGATTATGGGAGATTGCTTGCGAAGATAACAATCAATTTTCCATCATTCTGATATGGTTCTAAGAGGGTTGGCTACTTGATGCAAGTGCATCATATATGATCCTACCATTTCTCTCTCTAATTTTGGCATTTTGGCCACTAGGTGGTTGTATTTAGGTGTTTTATGAATATGTAGGTCATTTCGTGATAAGTTGTAATCATTTGGCATGTTTTTGCATCAATTGTGCATTGTGTGCTCATTGGTCAATTGGAGTCAACATTGGTCAATGAGCAATCAAAGCTGAACTTTGGGCTTGTGAGTCAATAAAGTTGATATCGATATGTTTGCAAGGCAATTGGATGTGTTAATATGTAATGTCCCCTTTTTTTGAGACATTATAATTCTGAGTTCCAACTCACTTTGCCTAGGTTTCGAGGGCGAAAAGGTTCTTTCTGGGGTTCAGTTCGAAGTTTGGCCTAGACATTTCCAATTTTAAACCCATTAGAGTAGTTTTGGCAAGTTGTTCAGATACTTACTATTTTTAGTAAGTAAACAAAGCTCAGTATTCTTGATATCCCAGTGTTGGTTTGGAAGCGTCTCGCCAAGAGCTTTCCAACAAGCTATTGCACGTGCTTATCTGAGTTCATTTGATCAATTATTTTAATGCTTGAGATTATATGGTTTACTGACTAATTGACTATTAAGTTCATTTAACTTGTCACTTTATTCTTAAAAAGGTACTATGTTCACTTAAGTGACTAAACGACAAAAAAGGTGCTTTATCCTACATTGCTTAAAAGAGCGTGCATCACATTAGGAAAAGTGATAAAGGTACAACAAGCTCCACATGGGAAGTTATGAAGATTATAATATTTTAAAAAAATATTAATCCGAGAGCTAGAAACAGTTACTGGTTATCTCTTCAAGGACACAAACCCTTGAAGAAGCTTTTGGAGGTTGGACGCAAACCTAGCCTTCTTATAGGTTTTATCTATATTGCCAATCTAACTGTTATTTCTATTTGTAAGATTAGATTTTCTGGATTATCGCGTGTTATTGTATTGATGTTATATAATACAGTAATGTTATTTGGCAACTATTTGTGTTAATTGTTGGTTTAAGTATGTACTTCTCAATATTGGAGGAAATAAACACACTTTTTTGGGTTTTGTCGTATGCATATCTGTTGGTTATAAATCGATTAATGTTCTAGAATTTATATTAAATATTGGTTTTCTGTTCGGGTTTAAATTTGCACTTTTATATCACGGGTTGTCGGTAAAATATCCGGAAAGAGATACAGTGGTATCAGAGCCAAAAACCATGCCACCTGTGGAAATTTACTCAAAGAGAAAAAATTGGCAAGAGTTAAGATTAATGCAGCTGATGTGGACATAATTGCAAATGAACTCGACTTGGCCAAGAAGGTAGTAGACATGAAACCCAGAGAGCATAAGGGCGATGCTATTGCAGCTATACGGTCTTTGCTCGATTAATATTCTAGCACACGGTTTTATTAGAGTGGCAGTGAGGTTTGTATATGTTTCCTTGCACTTTAGAGAAGGCTACGAACAATTAGGCCCTAGATTGTATAATAGCGAGCATTGGCATTGGTTAACTGTACTGTTTCAGGCTCATGCTTTGTTCAAAAATTTTGATTAATGTCTATGATGATCTAGACCTCTGTCTACTGGCTATTCACAGATAATTTTTTTGAAAAATTTCACTAGTAATTTTAAAAGGAGGGAACCAGTGTTTTTATTGTCTGGGAATGATATGGCATCGCCCTGAGATATATCGGGAAATAATACACATTGCCATATAGGGAGGAGGATATCGAGTTCAGTCTTGTGCATAGGGAAACTTGTCGTTGGTTGGAGTTGTTACTGGCAATGAAGGGTCGTTTTGCTTGGCAGTAGATGTGAGTTGTCGACAACCTAGAACTCGTGACAAGGAGAGAACAACGAGACCCCATACTCCAAACGTGGGTGATAGACAAGATAGCAAGCTTACGACAGAATCCCAATAATACACACATGGAGTCGAGATGGTGATTGAAAATAGGGAGCATGGGTGTAATGAGGACGAATAGGAGATAGCCAAGGTGACTGTCCTCCCCTAACACTCGGCAAGACACACATTGGGAGCCCATTCTCCAAGCACGAGCACTATATAGGCTGGAAACACCCATGGCAAGAGCAGGAAGAAACACACGACATCGGGCCTATTTCAGGAGATCGTGGGATCTACAATACACAGAGGGTGTTTAGGAGGAAAGACGCGACTAGGCCCAATTCATTACTAAACAATATCCATCGTGGGCTATCTGCTTAGTCACGACACAGGCAAGGCGAGCAAAAACAGTGCAAGGGTCATCGAGAAGAAGAAACCACATGAAGCACAGCAGGTCGATTACACGCAATAGAAGGATTTGAATCACAAGTGAACACGGCAATAAGGAAGAGGTCACAGGGCTCAATGTGCAAGGAGGGTGTTCGGCAGTAGGCGGTAGGGTGTGACTGAGTTCGCACTGCAGTAGCTGCAATATATAGTTGGGTGTCCACGTGAGCTTCCAACAGACGCCTATCTAGTTAAGGGCCACACTTTACCAGTGTCAACCTCCAAATAGCATCCTAGTAATAGGTCAATCTATTCTCCAACAAATGTAGCATACGAAACTCACCAAGAATAAGGTTTTGTATGTGGAGAGAAACCAATTTTAATCTGAAATAAAATTCAGTATCAGTGTTTAGAAGGCCTACAAATTGTTTGTCAAATTATCTTTGTTGTTTGCATGAGGAAATCATCTCACACAGCGGTGTCAAACTACTAATCAATCCTAAAGTTTCAAGTCAAGTTTATTACAGCTGATGGTGTGACTGACAAAGGATAAAATACATACATATCATGCTTGTAATACTGCATTAACATACTCTGAAAATTTCAACCCCAAGCGCTACCTTACAAAACCTTCCACAGGAGTGCTGAATGATGGTCAGGATAATGCGAATTCAAACTATATTTTAACAGAAGCACGGGTAGGATAAGGAGCAAGTTCGGTGACAAAAATCAGAATAGGAAATACCAGTAATAGAGGTGGGTCTGAGAAGTTAGTGGCAACCATTAGACACAGGAAGGCTGAGGGGAGTCTAAGTGGCAATAAACAGGTGAATTATTTTGAGGCAGGCACGAAAGTAGGAAGCCAAACGACACAATGGTAGCATGTAACACAACAAGAATATTTGAAAACCATTTTGGAGGATACTGCAAGAGAAAATAATTTTATTTTATTATTCCATTATCAGCTATGGAAAAAGTCAGGAAGAATATTGTCAAATGGCAGCACCAACTAGCCTAAGACTTCCAACTCGATGTTAAAACTGAAGTAAGGAAGTCGACTGTATAATGATTATAACAAATTCCCATCAAAGCTTCAAAAAGAACTTCCTTTCATTGATTATGTAGACCTTCAGCTAGAGCTGCAAAACAAGACGGATACGATAAGAAACAAATGCTATGATTTGGCTCGAGATCTCCTTGCAGAGGATTGTTACAGAAATCTACATAAGGAAGATATCAATCAACTTGATAATAGTACTAAAAAAGAAGAGCAACCTTTGCATGATAATATGCAAAATACTAATGATGGCACCAGTATACTAATGGGTAATTGGGAGACAGAAGTAACTTATAGAGTTGTTTACACTAGCCCTCCTGATAAGCATATTGGTGGCCCAAGTAGAAGAGTTGACCAAACCACCAACATTGGCAACTCCCCATCTTGTTTAGACATGGAAAACACCAGCATCTTATTTGGTGACATGGAAATTAACTTGGATAAATTTTATGGTGACACTAGGCTAGAAATTATGTCACATTTTGAGGAGCAAATGGACCGCAACGTTGGCAAGATAGATGATCTTGCACGTGTTGAGTTAGAGGACATATTTGAAAAGGTTGTTCCCCTAGGTGATGAAAAATCAGAAAATTCTATGGAGAGCAGCCCACTTGTGTTCGAAAGAGATGGTCAAAAACCATTATCGCTCCTTGACTTATTGGATATGCTTTTGGTCAAAGAGTACAAGTTTGTCCAGGCGTTGACAAGGATGGATGATTCTTCCAAATTGGTTGAGAATCTCATGTGGAAGATTGTGATAGAAGAGAGACATAGTAGTGTATGTGGTGTCACAAGTCCTCTCTTACATACTATTTTTGAAACTTCGAAAATGATAAAATATGATTACTTCCAATTATTAATGGATAGAGATCTAGCCATAAAATTTAGAAAGGACAAGGAGAGTGAGGTAGATTAGCTATGTCTTCAATTGAGCTTAACGCATTACTCCATCCACAAAGCTGAAAATCAAACGAGTGGGGCAGCCACTCATGAAAAAGGTAACCGGGGTTCAAGGGCACAACAAATCACGCAAATCATTGAAGAAATTCATAAAGTGGGTAGATGTGAAGGCAAACAATGTAATTCAATCACGTGTTCCAGGTCCAAGACTTTCTATGATGAGAAAAATTCTATGGATCAGCAAGTTGATGAGCTTGGAAATTCTAGTTTTTATGACAGCAGTTGTACATTTTCACATGAGCACACAGTTAGTGATACAACAAGTGAGGTTAATTCAGAGATTTCAATTAATGGTGAGCTCTCCTTTTATGAAGACTTTGACATAAGCGAGGATACTTATGGTGGAGTGGGAAGTTAAGATTTATCCTTAGCAATACTCTAAGGGATTTTTCAGCTTACCCAGACATTTATCACCCATCTCTTATGAGATGGCCACAGCCTATTTGTTGATTGGTGATTTTACTTGTTAGTATATTCCAACTATCAATGATTTACCTGTGTATGTTAGTGGTATTTTCGCTGATTCTATTTGGCCTTCAAGGATCAATGAGTTATTTACAAATGAGTGGGGAGAGCATACATTACCCTACATTCCACATGAGATGTCTTAAGCTCTTATCCAGCAGCATATTGAAGACAGTGTGAGCATTCATGATGTTGGTGATTCACCAACCACTCCTTCCTTTATCCAGGATCATGTTGATTGGGTGATCGGGAATCTAGGTGTTAATAGTATTTTACATCTGGTGGATTATGTTTTGTTGTTACATAGTCATAGGATTATGATCTATGTGTTTTAGCCTTCGGACACATCAGAGTTCCAGAGATTAGGATTACTTCGTTTTTACTAGGGTGATATAGTGGTGGAGTCAAATTGGCCGGATTTGGCATTGTCATCGGTACAGTTATTAAAAGAGTGGTACAATGGTACAGATATTATAGGAGCTGGTCAGTGGTATCTCAAACAGCACACGATTTCTCACTTGGGATCCAAGGGGAGCATCCCTATGCATTGTCTTTTATCGAGGAGCTAGGAGGAGAGTTTGGTCGTTATCATCTTGGGGTGGATATTGGTATATTGTTGAGCTCCCATTATCACTTGATAGTAGAGACTCACAAGGTCACTCATGGAGTGAGACATTCATTCTGACTAGGGATATTGGTACACAAGGCAGCAGCACATGGCAGTTGGTGTCCCTTAATGGTGAGCCTTGGGATCCTTGCATTCAGTTATTTGGCATATCGCTTCCTATTATACTGTTTCACCATTCTAGAATTGGGAAGATGCATGCCGAGTTACATCGGCTGCGGAGTAGAATCTCATTCTCAAGGCGAGTATGGGATCTTGGTATTTGGTTTCTGTAGGTATGAGCGGATTGCTTGAGGGCAAGCAATCTTTGAGAAGGGAGGCTTTGTAATGTCCTCTTTTTCTGGGACATTATAATTCTGTGTTCGGGCTCACTTCGCCTAGGTTTCGGGGGCGAAAAGGTTCTTTACAGGGTTCAGTTCGAGGTTTGACCTAGACAATTCTAGTTTCAGACCCATCAGAGTAGCTTTGGCAGGTTGTTTGGATACTTACTATTTTTAGTAAGTAAACAGAGCTCAGTATTCTTGATATCCCAGTGTTGGTTTGGAAGCGTCTCGTTGAGAGCTTTCCAATGAGCTATTGCACATGCTTATCCGAGTTCGTTTAAACAATTATTTTAAAGCCTAATGATTATATGGTTTATTGACTAAGTGACTATTAAGTTCATTTAACTTGTCACTTTATTTTTAAAAAGGTACTATGTTCACTTAAGTGACTAAAGGACAAAAAAGATGCTTTATTCCACATTGCTTAAAAGAACGTGCATCACATTGGGAAAAGTGATAAAAATAAAACAAGCTCCACATGGGAAAAGATTATAATATTTAAAACAAATATTAATCTGGGAGCTGAAAACAGTTACTAGTTATCTCTTCGAGGATGCAAACCCTTGAAGAAGCTTTTGGAGGTTGGATGCAAGCCTTCTTACAAGTTTTATCTATATTGCCAATCTGACTGTTATTTCTGTTTGTAAGATTGGATACAAACAGATTTTCTAGATTGTCGCATGTTATTGTATTGCTGTTGTATATTGCAGTAACGTTATTTGGCAACTATTTGTGTTAATTGCTGGTTTAAATATGCACTTTTGAATATTGGAGGAAATAAAAACACTTTTTTGGGTTTTGTCGTATGCATATCTGCTGGTTATAAATGGATTAATGTTTTGGAATTTATATTAAATATTGGTTTTTTGTTCGGGTTTAAATCTGCACTTTTATATCATGGGATTTTGGTAAAATATCCGGAAAGGGATATTACATAATAAGGGTCATTTGTTAGTTTGCATGAAAGTTGTCTATAAAGTTACAATGTTGCAAAAATGCAACTTCGCAACTTTCGCATTTTTTGGCTTCTGGTTGTGTAGATGCATCTGAGAAGTTGGGAAGTCATCTTCCACAAGGATTTAAGGATGTTGAAAGACACTTTGCAAGGTTAATGAAGATTGGCCAGAATTTAGATGTTAATTTCCTTGACTACGTTAATCAATAAGTTACAATTCCTTTTCTATTTATAATTTGCTTTGAATAACCATTTCCGCAAATGCACTGAGGACAAGATACATGTAATTACATTTATTGGTGTACATTGATTGCATTTGCTTAAACAATTTATTTATTCATTGGCCCTGTTCTAGCCTGTACCTAGGGTTTGAAGACTAATGGGTTGTTCCTATTGATTCTTTGCAAACAGAGGGATGGGCATGTATGTGGATACCATTGCCAATTTTCTTGCTACTCACCAAACCTTAGCAAAATGCAAATAGTTTGAGGCTAGGCACGTGCATGCTAGCTAGGAGAATGTAACAACTCATAGCAGCAGAGAGTTAATGAGGTATAGAATGATGTTGAAGGGTGAAAGACATGAATCTAGGTTGTCCTTGAAGTGTTGGCACTATTAGTTTGACTGGGTTGCCCTTAAATCATTGAAATTGTGGAGACCCTAGTTGGATAGACTTAAAACCCTCATTTATCGAGCAATTTGGGGCTATGTACCTTAGACTCTAGTTGAGAACTTGAAACCTTGGAATCTTATAGAGCTTCCAAATGGAAATCCAGATATTAGATTACTTGGGAAGGTGGTTTGGAGAAAATTGAAGTGATTTCCAAAAAATTGAGAATGGAGGCCTAATTCTAGCAGGTTTGTTTTAGGTCTATGAGCAACTTTTGGTTGAGGGTATTGGAATATAGACTCGTAACTTTGGGAATAGTTGTAAACATGTTGGAAAAGTTGTCTAAAGTCTTTATAATGCTCCTTGGATGCCTTGTCGTGGTAGTTGTGAAAAGATCCTTGGAAGGTAATTATAAAGGTTGAAGGTAGGTAAGAAGTCAAATTGGAGTTAGGTGGTTTGTGGATGTGGAGTAGGAATAAGGGGTTAGAAAGTGATTAGGTGGATTGGAAAGTGACTATCACCTTGCCTTGTGGCCTGACCCATGTTGGGAAGTAGTTTGTCTTTGGGAACTTACCTAAACTACTTTGGACTTTACCTAGTCCTAGTGCAACCTTACTTGCATCACTACTTTTATATCACAAAGGAATCTTGTAAATACAGGGTTACAGGGTAATTATGGTGTCAGTTGCTGCAGGCAGAATTACTTGTAGAGTCAGCACGTCCATGGAAGTCTAGCAAAGGTTGGATATAGTTGTGGCGTTGCAGATACCTTCAGTGATTGTTATCTCCTCAATAGCAGATAGATGTGAGAGCAATTTGCTTTCAGACCTGAGTATTGATAGAGTTCGTATTGTAGTTTGGATGGGTTCCACTGATCGGCTTCACCACTCTTGGCATGATGAAGATGAGGTCAAAGTTTGGTGGCAAAGGTTTGATGATGTTCTCGAACTTGTTTTGATTTTGACGGATTACTCTTGTGCATGGGAATTAGATAGTTGGTATGATGTATGTCCTTCAGCAGTTGCGAGAGGTAAGACAAGTTGGCTTCTTGAGTTGCTCTCTTCTAAGATGTTCACTCCTATGACACCTATTGTGCCTTACTCCACCATTTCTAGCATGATGCCATGGTAATTGTGTCAATTTGGCAAGTATTATCATCTTCATTTTGGCATGGGTATTGTAGGAGTTGTTGATATCCGAGATATCACACAGATATTGAGTGGGATAGAGATAATTTTGTCTTATGATAGTAGAACAAGGCGGGTTGTCTTGACTAAGTATGCACGTCAGATAATTTCAAATCCTGGCATTCAATTAATTGGTGGTCTGGTTCATGTTGACTTGCTTCACAACTCTAAGGTTGGAGATGTTTATACTAGTATAGCACACAAATGGGCAAAACATTAGTCTTGTAGACAATATGGGGTCCATGAGTTTGGTTTCAGCAGACAGATGCAGATTGCTTGAGAGCAAGCAATCTTTGGGAAGTGAGGATTGCAATGTCCCCATTTGTAGGCCAATAAATTTTGATGTTTCATTAGCTCATTTTCCCTTGTTCCTGTGGGCTAACCAAGATTTCTCAAGGACTAATTTAAGTTTTCGACTAGGCAGTTCCACTTTTCAGCCTATCAAGGTTGTTTTAGTGAGGTTTCCAAATGCTATTTATAGTAAGTCGCCCGACTCAATATTCGTGGCATTTCAATGTTGAATTGGGATTGTCTCTCTAAGACCTTACCAACAAGCTGTTACTCATGATTATCCAAGTCCATCTAACAATATAATTTTAATGCATAAAGATTTAAATGGTTTATTAATAAAGTGACTTTTAAACATACGTTCATTTAGTTAAATGCCACTTTATTATTATATGAGCACTTTATTTTCTTAAAGGGGAAGAGGATATTTTTTAAACGAAATAAAAAAAGAGAGAAGGGAAGGCGAAAACTTAATGGGTTGACTTAAAAGAAGAAAGAGAGCTCATTTGCAGATGTTATTCCATTTATTTTCTCTCTTGGAGAGTTCTAGAAAGCTTTAGCTTTCACCAATTTGAGGGCTGAAACCCTTGTGCTCGAAAGCAGTGGATGGAATCCCATTGTTTGTTGTAGATATCACACATCTCACTTGTGCTCAACTTTCTTTACTAGTTTTCCAATCTGACTGTTATTTTTGTATTAAGATTGGAGTTCGTTATTGTTTTGCTGGAGATTAAATGCAATATTCCTTTCTAAGGCTTTATTTTATCTCAATATTTTATGGGGTTTTTCTAGTTAAGTCCGAAATACATTGCATGAGATTAATTGTTTACAATTTCTAAGATTTCTTTGAGAATTTGGGGCAAATACCTAGACTGGAATACTACAAATACTAAAATGAAATTTGACCCATCATACCATTGAGGATAGTGGCAACAATCAAAAAGGGGTTATATCCCTTGAAGGATAATGAGGTTGTCATTTAACAACCTTTGGAGAACACTTGTGTATGAGTCAAATGTTTTAGTAACTACCTAACCTCTTTGTGGAACCATTGCAAAGTAGTTCACTTCCATTGGCATTTGATTAAGATTTCCCAAGTTGAGCCATTGTATGCTTATAATACCGTCAATACATTACAAAACCAGGCTTAATTTTGGTACTTGTTTAATAACAATTTTTACCTTATTGTCAGTAGCAAATTACAAATGAACATTCTTTAGAGATCGGCATAAAATATGGCTCCAGGTACTTTTGTTGAAATGGAATGATACCTCGATATAAAATCAGTTATCTTCTCATTTGGCTTTTGCTTGCAATCAACAACATCAGCAATGTGACCTTGCATCCTAAGTTGGCCTGGAACCTGATGGAGCCCAAAATTATAGTCTCCATTTTTATCTTGAAGAATGAACAAATATGAATCTGGACAAAGAGGGGATTCAGATATTTTATATGCAGGGCTCACTTGACAGAGATAGTTTAATGGCAAAATATTACTGATTTCATATATCCTTGCAGTGAATGTCTAATTAACATGCTTGGGCTTAACCATGGAGCAATATACGTGTCCATCAATGATGAATTGGGAACACTGTTTCTGTAATATATTCTGAAGTCACGAAGTCTGCAAGGATGGTAAAATATGAAGTCTGTTCGTTTATCAGATTTACTCGGTAATTGTGTCCCAGATACAGCATATGGTGCTAGTATACAGATGAGTATATTATGGATGGAATGTGTAAAACCCGATTATTATATGACCATTGGCCATTATCATTTTCGCATTGATAAACTATCCAAATCATATACATCAGAAAATATAGAAGAAATCTGTGATTTAAAACCATTGTATACTGCTGAGTTTCCATCTTAACCGAACACAATATTAACAAGTATGACCATGGCAAATAGTTGATACTGAGAAAAATCCTATTGGAACCAAGCCAAAATGCCAAATGAGAGAAGATGCCATCAGTCACTGTGTGTTTTATAATCATCTCGTATTAAAGAGCAGAATGTAGTGGCACGGAAGATAGAAAAGCAGTTCAGATCTGTCATCCACCTATTGGGATTTCATCAGCAATCTCTGGAAGTAAATATGTGCTGAAGCTATTTCTGAGAAACCTGACATGTGGGTTACACCAGAATGGATGATGAACAGTTTCGGAATAAAGGAAATTTTAGTCTGTTCAGATGCTGCCACCTGTCATTGATGATGCCAATTCCTAATTGTATTTAAGACAAGCATAGCTTCATGAGGAAACTAAAAGGCTGGAGAGTAGATTAAGGCAGATAAGCAGGTTTGAAAACCTATGCTGAACAAAGTATTCAAGTCAAAATGACAGTCCGTTCTCTCATGGCATACACAATGATTCATGATAAACCGAGATGATCTATATAACCTCTAGGGATTCACATTGCCAAGTCATCTACAGTATAGTGCTACTATACTCCCAGCAATAGTATATATGCAGTCATGAATGAATAAAGCACTGCATGACTTGGTGAGGGATAAGGACGCTGATGAATATGTAATCTACATAAACCAACAGTTCACACTTGTATGGTGACGGTGATAGAAGCTAGGCCTCAACAAGAAGGAGAAAAGCCAGTATGAGACTCACCCACGATTCCAAATCTGCATGAATGTATACAGCAGAGTCAAATAGAAAGATTATTATCTTAACATTCAGCATCTCCATTGATAAATGCATGTATTCAACAGGACCACAATATTTTCATCCATGGGAAAAGATTTATTAAAGCAACAGTATAATATTTGTGGAAAATCATTATATAGCTGAGCCCTGATAAGAGGGTGCATTCAGAAATTATCTATCTATCCTTATCATTTCCGTGAGGCTCCAGATCAGAAGGGACATGAATATATTTGGATTATAATCATTAGTAACTTGCATGGATATTCACAATAGAATCAGGTAGTGTTCAATTGTTATAAAGATTGCAGATGTTTGGAGGCTATGAAGAGGTCACACCCGAGTATGTGATGCGATAAGTGTAATATTCGTATGTGACACCAAATGAGGAGTTTGAGTGGATTCACACACAGGCATATAAGAAGACATCTTTCTCAAACCATGCTGAAGGATATCATTATTGAAGGCGTCATAATCCAATATCAAATACAATACATCCGCATAATTATCAGTCCAGACAGGTTTTAGATGAAATTGCTTATCAGTCAAGTAATGATCCTTTCAATCAGGTGCCTTGGAACATAAAAATCATCAAAATAACAAAGTATATGGAAATCACCATGGAAGCATGAAAGAATGATAATATATGTGCGCAGGAATTCAAATAATTTATTTGATGCAATTGGATAATACTCATCGATCTTTTTGCTTGTTGCAGGAACGCTCACGGGAGGTAAAAATATGGAGTTAAGCTCCAGAAAAATTGAAGATCCTGAACTCAAAATTTGAAGAAACTCAGCGATGGAGGAAATGATTTATCTTGTGATGTGAATGGATATCGGGCATAAGTATGCAGAGATGAAATCTTTGATTTTAAATGGGTTTCCAAAACAGCTTTCGATTAGTGTTGAATCATATGTATAAAAGGAATCAAATCACCACCAACTACACAATGATATTATATGAAACAAAGTAATTAGTTTTAGTCATGAAGAGGTATGATGGTTGAGTGGCAACCGTGTAACTATTTACACGTTTGTAAATAGGAGATGTAAAATAACAAAGGATACAATACACAATTCATATTTAAAAATTTTACATATACATGCTCTATGATATATTTTATTCTTCCATTGGTGAGGAATGAATTCTTGAACAAAGCCCGTGGGTTTGAATTATTGGGTGGATTTTGTGCGATCCGGATACATTCGCAATAGATGGATCATCTATAAAGAATGTATTTATTGTGATGTTATTTCTGGCATAATTAATTATTTTAAATTTTAGAGTTTTAAATTATTATTAAGTTGTCCTTTATAAATATTTTTATTTATTTTCTAAAAATATTTTAAAATTCAGATAAGTGGACTGGGTCATTATTGCATTCTAAATTTGATAAACATAAATATTGTGAAATATTTTATTGTTTCCCTATTTATGTCTAGTTTGTCTCCACAGGAGTTAAAGTGCATCCTAGACTAGTTTAGAATTGCATTCATATAATTGATCCGTCGCGTCTAAATTGTTAAAATTATTTATAGTTTAAATACATTGAACTTTATAAAGTTGTATGTTTCAACTTATAATATTGATTCTGATTGCCCATTGAATTGAGCAAAGGGCTTTTACTCTTGATTCATAATCCATATGCTGGCAACTGTTTCATTTCTTTCCATTAAGGAATTAATATATTCGTTTGTTGCATTCATTTGTTATTTAAAACATTATCACATTCATACAATCATTTACTTTTATTTTGAATTCATAAATCGCAAGTTTGAAATTTTCGATAATTCTTGCCATTTTGGAAGCTTTCAATACATTTGTGTTCTAATCAATCTGTTATAAGCGTATTAGATCTAAATGTTTCATCCAAGATCAGGTACACCCGCCTTGGTTTTGCAAAGCCAGAAGCGTAGGGGATTTGGATCGCATGGATCAATCCTGTCAAGTTGGCCTTAACCGGTTCGATATCCCAGCATTGAGCAGGCAAGGCTCGTAGGATTCCAATCTGCGGTTTTGGGAACCAATAGAACCAAGTGAGGAAGGCATCCATCACATCATCAAAAGTGCTGATAGAATAATCTGGTAGAGAGTTTTACCAATCCATAGTAGTTCCTTTAAGGGAATGGGAGAGAAGTTTAAGCAAGACATAGTCTAGATTATGATAGTCACTCCATTAAGTCGAGAAGAAATGGTTGTAGAGATGTGGGTTCGAATCACCACTATACCTTTCACATTTCAAAGATTCAACTCTCCGTAGCAGTGGTGCAATCAACATTTGAATGGTCAATGGGGTGCGATGATAATACAGAGTTGAAAAACTATGATTATTCATGGTCAACAAGTTATCAAGATGTTGTAACTGCCCCATATTCTACAATATGGTGTTTAAGACCAGGTTATTAAGACGGGGGTTGAGTTGCCTCCACCCCCAGGGGGAGCTTATGATCCACTATTGACTCTTCTGTCGTCACTCCAGGGATTCGAATTATATCCCAAGGGACTCTTGTTTATGGTGATACTGGGGACAACACCACTATTCAGGGGGCAATCCAAGATGTGGATTCCACCATACACACTAATACCCTAGATATTACAACACCGACTTGTTCTCCAATAAGGTTGGCCTGGTCCCACTATAAGTCGAGAGGAGGGATGGGTATATTGTGATCCACTATCTGTCCTAACATCAAGAGGACTTCAAGACCCTCCTTATCTAAGATCAATAATTCTCTCATGTTACCAACAATGTCTCCAAATGCAAGGACACCCTTTTTCTTATGGAATGTCCCAAAATTCCTCAGATTTCCCTTGGAGGATTAAATTTTATCAAATTCAATAGTAAGAGTTGATTCATGATTTAGTGCAAGAGGGGAGTCAAGTGGAGAACTAGCTTGTGTGACATGTTGGGACCCTACCTTTGAAGACATATTAAGTCCCAAAATTAAACCTGTGAAAAAATGGAATCTTGTTATCTCCCCATATTCATGAGCTTCAAAGTTTGAGGGATTAGCCTATTATTGTGACCCTCGTAAACTAATTACAATTGATAAATGGCCTTTTGACACATAGGCTTGGGTAATGGATGTTCATGTCTTCTCTTGAATTTAGTATGTTCCAGTTTGGTCTTTGTTAGGCTCAGATTGGAATTTGTTTGGGATCAATTTCATTTACTTTTCTATTAATAGCAAGTTTGGTGTTGATAAAAATGGTCCCTTTATATTTTTAGTAAGACAGTCATACAAAAAGAGGTTGCAGTGATTGACTCCATAGTTCAGACGGCTTGTCAAAATAATGATTATTTAATGAGATATTGATATTTTAATGGCCTTTAATGATATTTAATTATTTAAGTTATATTGTAAAAGCATAAATTGACTTTATAATAAAGTGGGGGCCATGTTAAGGGTAATGAGTAATTAATACTAATTGATTCAAAGTGTGTTTTATTAATAATATATTATGAAGTCAGCTCATTATTATAAAAGCAAATATCAAAATCATAAAAAAGCCTTGCTAATGAAGATTCATGATGAAATATTATAAGAGCCTGGGAGAGAAATCTAAGGGATTCTTGTGCATTTGACTTTGGAAAATTGTGTTGTTGTTTGAGAGCCAAGGGTATTTGGATTTCAACGGTCTAAAGAATTGAGAATTCATACAGATTTTCAAGCACTTTGAACCAGTGAAAGTATCCAGCGAATTGTGTTTGTTATAGTCTTATTCAGAGACCATAATTGAGCTTCGTATGGTGTTCAAATTGAAGGGAATGATCAGCGTTTTATCACAGAGATAATTAGCAAAGTATAGAGGGCAATTTTTGCACAGATCGCAGCCTTCATTGAGGTCTGCATTTGATGTTTGGGAGCTGCCACTCACCTACAGGCAGTGATAACCATTTTGGGCCTGTAATTTTTATATTTCTGGGTCAGCATTGAAGAATAGGGCATGGTTTGAGTGTTGAGTACCCCCATTTGGCATTTGGCAGCCTTGGTGTGGGTTTGTAAGTTTTTCTAGAAGGAAATGATTCATCTTTGATTCTCTATTAATTCCTGCGAGCAGCTATAGGTTTCCTTTATCAGATTTCAACTAAATTCATATGCATCATTGCGATATTGCTATCAGGATTCAACTGTGTGATTTTTGAGTCAAACTCCTTGACCCACATTTCATGAGTAGTGATTCAACATGAATCCATCTCTCATGAGGATAAATGGAACACTTAGCACTCATTGGATCTAAGTGATGCTCACAGGGGTGAAGCACCGAGACTTCCTGGGAGGTCACCCATCCCAGTACTACTCCAACCTAAGCGTGCTTAACTACGGAGTTTCCTCCATGGTTAAACCCAAAGCTTGCAACCCCATTAACCATGGAGGAAACTCCGTAGTTAAGCGCGCTCAGGCTGGAGTAGTACTAGGATGGGTGACCTCCTGGGAAGTCTCGGTGCTTCACCCCTGTGAGCATCACCTAGATCCATGGATTCATGTTGAATCACTACTCATGAAATGTGGGTCAATGAGTTTGACTCAAAAATCACACAATTGAATCCTGATAGCAATATCACAATTTGACTTGTTGTGGAAATTATCTCCTACTTATCATATGCATCATATTTATCACTGTAAATTATTGAATTAGATATGAAGAAATAAGTACACCAAATATTTGTTGTAATGTTCATATCTTAACTACTAATAATCAACATATTAATACTCATGTCAAATATATATATATATAAAAAATAAAAAATAAAATTTTAAAAGGTCAAAAAGGATTACATTGTAACTCAGTTCTTTGCCTAGACTTCTTGGTAATATTTTGCAAGCATTTAAAATTCATTTGAGACCATTCCAAGCAAGCAAAAACAATCTGAAAATAAACTCAAATATCTAAAACTTAAAGCAATTCGGCATATATCAAAGTTAGAACCTAAAAGGGGTTTTAATAGATCTACCCTTATCATTACAATCCATATTCTTGGCAAACATAGGACCTAGCCTAACAAGATTGTATTGGTCAGGAAGAATGCAATATCTCACATACCTTAGTACAATACTTCACGAAGTGCTCCGATCAATGAAGCTCATAGAAGTTCACCTCATCCAGATAATTAGTAGCTTATCAAACGTATGATTTAAGTTCGGTTCACCAAAATGTGAAGGAAAAAGGTACATCAACCCAGAGGCCAATCAAAATCTCAAGAAATGGACATTTCCTTGCATACATACACTTTGTGACACACAGGTTGGCCTTAATATCAATTACATTTTCGAAGAATGGGAAACATATTACAACAAACAGGTCCGGTCCAAAATCATAGAGAATTCATTACATGAACTATTTGAGAACTTGTGGTCTGCGAATTGGGTCCTCATATGATCCAACAACATAGAGATATGTGTCACTGATAATCGCTGGTCGTAGATTTCCATCACATATCCAAATTTCACAAACAAGTCTAAGAACTAGCAAGAACATGCTACCTGAGAAGAATCCAACATAATTCGACAACCATATAACCAAATGAGTTGTGATCATAAGAACATGATTACAACTACATCCTAAATATAATCCAATCATTGTAGATGCTAACTCAAAAATATATTGAATTTCTCAAAAGATCTCTAAGGCTGTACAAACTAGCAAACAAAAAAGAAATTGAAACCATATTTCTTTTTGGTTGATGCAAGATTACTTTGAACCCAAGATGCTCCTACATCATATTATAATTTCCCACATAGAAAAGTCGTATAGAGTTGGACACTCTAAAAGGATATGAAATACTGAGAAGTACCAATGTTGCCTTTCCATAGTTTCCTTAATTAAATCATTACCATAATATTAGATAGCATTAATATAAAATATTGAGAGCTTGGCAATATTATTTTGATTTTTTAATTGCTCTCTATATTATAATGCACTTCTAATGCTTACAATCGTAAAAACCTTTTGATTCAATATAATTATTCACCAAAATAATAAAAATTTATAGCTTTACTGCCCAACAATATCTTATATTTTATTCTTCCAATAATCTCCATTCTAAAAAATCTATAAAGTGCAAATATCACACAAGGATGATGAAATTTAAAACAATCTCCATCATAAAAGTATGCCTTAGCGGAATTACATACCTTAATGTCAACCTAATCACTTATGATGAGCATCTCCATCCTCTCTATTGTTACCATCTTGGAGGAACCATATTGTAATGCCATCAATACTATCTTGCCCTGATCTAGAGTGAACTTAAACTTCATATTCTAGAATTTAAACACAACCACTATACTCAGAGAACAATATTTGTCTCTCCATTCCTAATCACATAGAAGTCATCAATAATTGTGTACTCATCATACCAGCTCGACTATGAAACCTTGTTAGTGCAACTCATTTTGAATCCATCAACCACCACAACCTTGAATCTTAGGAAGTTCTTAACATGTTCACCACTAGACCCTCATCAATGAAATTATGCATTGCTTTATTACCAACCAAACATGTAACTTGTTGTTTGACATGTACTCTTCACACTCAAAAAGGGTGATACTTGATAACTCTTGATAGAAAGTAAGAGTACCATGTTCCTCATGCCCAATTACCGAAGTACTGTCTTTTACAGCATCGACCATGTTCAAAGAGACCACTATGTAATGTGATTTGCCTTTCCAAAGGCAAGGATCTCGGTTTGTATTGTTTCTTATTAGCAGTAAACTTATTTATTAATGTGTTTTGACTATCTTCATGATTAGATAGTGTATGAATTTTTTCACTCATGAACGTTCTAAATCACTCTAAATGATTAATCATCAAGAGAAAAGAGTT
This sequence comes from Cupressus sempervirens, assembly GCA_028749045.1. NCBI lineage: Eukaryota > Viridiplantae > Streptophyta > Pinopsida > Cupressales > Cupressaceae > Cupressus > Cupressus sempervirens. The sequence continues at coordinate 425,130,018 of CM053793.1, read as the reverse complement.
CAAAGAAGTTTTAAAAAAATTAAAATAAAGTTTAAATATAAAAATATTATTTTTAATAAAAGTTTAATTTAAATAAAATAATATTTAAAACCTATTATTAAAATTATAAAAAGTAAATATTAAATTTTATAAAAGAAGAAAAATTGTTTAAAAATTTTTAAAATATCTAGAATAGTGCATTTATGCACCCACCCAATCCTGCCCTATCTTGACTAACTTCTTCCATCAAAATATGCGGTCTATAATCACAAGACAAATGATTGATACTCAACAAATTAAAATCAATGGATAAGCTGACCATTAGGTTGTAGCCAAACAAGTCACAATAATGCATATCGGACAAAAGGTTGCATGAATCTCAATGCCCCCTTGCCTACACCATCTCATACATGAAACTACCTATAGACGTCGAATTGGGGTTTCCCCCCATTTATATTACATGACCTTTACAAATTGAACAAGTTTACATGTTGCATTCATTGCATGTCTACATTTGTTTTCAAAAAGGCAAAGCACTTTTTAAAGAGGAAAATTTAGCAAATCAATTAATTCCTATGGTTGACCAATTTAGCTACTACATGTAATATTATTGATAACCAAATGTAAACACAACTCTTGAGTAAAGTCTATCAATCCTTCTACAAGTGATTTCTACAATAATTTGAACACTTGGTGTGGCAACTACTATTGGGGAAATGTAGCTCGCAAAGCTTTAGTAAGTTGCTATAAGAAACTTCCAGCCCTAGTACATTTGTCAATAAGCTTGCAGCATTCATCTATTTCCCTTTTGGTACATTACTAATTGAAAGATTCTATATGAGAACAACTTGCAAGCCTTGTAAGAAGATCATTTCAACTCTCGAAAAACTCATTTGTGCTTACAAATAATTTGAAAATCTTACTCTCCCTTGATACAAGTCTACTTGAGTTTCCCACCATTGTCGTCAATCAATTAGCTTAACCCATACTACGATCAATAAGTAAGAGATATTTACCACAGCAAGTCAAATTGTGTTATTGCTTTTAGAATTCTCAATTGTGTAGTTTTAAAGTCAAACTCAATGACCCATGTTTCATGAGTACTGGTTCACAAAAACCTTGAACTCATTAGAATGAATAGGAGCAAAATGGGAGGAAGCTCCATGGTTAAGCACTTTTGCATTGGAGCAAAATGGGATGCATGACCTCCCGAGAAGGCCCAACACTTCACCTCATGAGCATCACCTAAATGCAAACTAACAAGACTCGGACCCGACTTTGACTCGGCAAGGGCAAATCAACTCGTGACTCGGCTCAGGCTCAATCGTGACTCGGAGAGCCAGGGTATACTAATAGAAATACCTTATAGAAATATAAGATATTTGATTGCTTGGAGGGTTGAGGTCGCAAGTAATTTTGAACCGACAGAGGTGGCCTGACTCACCGACCCAAGTGACTCACGGCGAGTCACGTTACTATACCTAAATGCAATGAGTGTTAAGTGTTCCATTCCTTCTAATGCGATATAGGTTCTTGTGAACAACTACGCATGAAACACGGGCCAATGAGTTTCACTCAAAAAATATAAAGTTAAATTCTAGAAACAATATCACAACCATATCAGCATACTTAGCAGCTACTCCTTTAGCTCTAGAGGAAGTTGTCAATGTTTCCTTATTCATTGTGTACACTCAACATATATAGCAACTACAAACCATCTCCCAAATGCAAATGCCAAGACAAAAACCACACACTATAAAGCATTCGTCAAAAAACTAAAAATTTGTAGACAATTTAACTTACTAAACATTACTACAAGCTTCATCCACATAAATATTGTTCCTTCCCCATATGGAAGGAAGTAGGAGATAACAAAATTCAAGTGCAGTTTTCTTGCCTACTTGTGTAGACAAAATATTTTTGAAGCAAAATTTTGGACCTTTATTACTCACCTCTATTGGACCCTCCCTATTCTAAAACTCTCCACCCTATCAAATTTAATCCTCTCATTGTGCCACCAATAGAGACTAATCAAATTGGTGATGCTAGAATCAAATGAAAATGTCAAAAAAAAACCTTTCCAAATCAATAAAGTGAATCATAATGCTTCCCGAGGGAAACTCCGCAACATTCTAGTTTCTCAAAACTGTTCATGTTTTAAGATTATCAGTTTTCCACAACCCATAGAGTTATTGTAACTGACTTTGGATTCAATTGTCTGTGTACACATGCAATCGAATCTAGAAACAGTAACAACAATCTCCAAGTTTTATTTAGCAATTCCATGCATTAAATAAAGTTGATTGTATCAGAAGGAAGGGCAACCAATCCATGAGGATTTGGGACACACATCATGATTACATAAGTCCATTGTCAATATCTTTGTTATCAACCTTGAACTTTTGGTGATTAAGCAATAGTCTAGCTCCTCTCTAATATTGTTACACACATTGTATAGATCTTGTCTAATATGCTCTTTCTGCAAACAATTTCGGTGCCATTGTCCTATGGTAGTAACATAAAAAATCTCATCAATGAAGAAAACATTCATCGAAGTTGATAGCTGTTTTGTAACTACCCAATATCTCCACTATTTTCATGTATAATTTTGTATACTATGACTCTTTTGTAGCACAAGCTAAGGAGTTAAAAAATTAATTATACAGGTAGCTAGCTAAGAAGCATACAAGAGCATAATAGCTTATTGATTCAACATAGCTAACCTCTCCAATCATGCACAGATCTCATGCATGATAACACTTTGTACTGAAGTGTCTAACTTGTTATATCATTCTTTTTTTCGTAACCATTTGTGCTCTAATATACATATTGTTGTCTTAAACCATATTATTTACATTTTACACTCCCATTATAACACATTTGGTTTGCTAAGCATGTCGATCCACCACATTCTGTCATAGGTCTCAGATCTAAAGCCAAAAAAATTACCATAATATAAGTACATAGTATTTTTATTTAGACCTTATCTCAATTAATCATTAATCTATTAGCCTATATCAGGCAAAAGCCTTTTTTGTACGTAGTGTCAGCAAGACTCAAACATAATAAATTCCTAAAGAATAGCACACATTATCCATCTCCACTAGTACCCCCAACAATCATCATACTAATTTTAATTTTACACAAAAGCCATTATGAAATAGATATCTGATAGCTCGTTTGGTTCTCAAATTATCCACAATAAGATATTTTAATAAAATATCTCTTTGTATCCAAAAGGAATAGATGACATTAAACAAATTCCAACGAGGCAATCATATCTAAAGTAATATTTCTTTGTTCTGAAAGGAATAGATGATATAAACAGATTTGGCAAATGCTAATGAGGCAGTCACATCCAGAGTTTCCAAACTTGGAGTCAGACTTGACTTGCCAGCACACGATTTTGACTCAGACTCATTGATGGAACTCTAAATTTCGGCAACATCAGAGCCTCCATTTGTTACCCTCTTTCACCCGGATCACTATCACTTCACTTTTTGAATTTTTATATCTGATTAGTTATAATATGCTTTCCTCTTATATCCATGGGTTCTACTTTCATACACCATTTGTCTAATGTAAAACCAACTCTAAAAAAGGCCATCTTCTTCATATGAAGTTTTATACAATTCCAACCCAAGCCATACTTGAACAAACTGAACACAATTCCATTATACTTTTAGATAGTATCTACAAACAGACTAAGACATATATATATATACACAACCTCAAAGTTGACAGTTTCTAATTGAAAAGGGGAAGCTGAATCAATGAAAACAAAATTAAGCAATGATATTTTCTGACTATGAATCAATTAAGGATCTCACTGGGATATCACAGAATGAAAAATTGGGACAAAGGCTAACACAATAAGCCAATATACAGCAAGGCATCCAAATCAGCATTTATAGGTGACTGGAATCAAAGGCTGCGATTTGAATAATATTAAGGATCCATAGCCTTTCCAGATTCAAGGTGGTAAAGAGTTAAGTTAAAACATATTACAGTGCCTATCACTTCCAGATTTCTATTTTATTTAAAATTTTGCAAGTGCAGATCCGAATTACTTCTGGCACCAGTTGTCTCTTCAGTATGAAAGGAGTAGATATGAAGCAGCAAGAGTGGCAGTTAGAAATCATGTGCACAATTTTGAAGACAATTTCTTTGATTTGCTTGAACAATATGGAGAGAAAAATAAGAGAAATCGTCCAGGGAGAACAATAATGTTCAGAGAAGACCATATGCCATCAAAATATATGAATGTTCATGCGGGGAGAAGATGAATACTGTTTGTCAAACATATGTTTCCAAAAGCAAACTGTCTATGAATTGAACATTCAACTTATGGGTTTGAAATGATTAAGAGTACATCGTAGAAGATTTAGAATTGTTAGCAATATCACAAAACTTGGAAGAGAATGATAAAGCCATTGCGTGGAATAAAAGCAGTACATCGTAGAAGATTTAGAATTGTTAGCAATATCACAAAACTTGGAAGAGAATGATAAAGCCATTGCGTGGAATATATGCAATTTAATTCTACTGCATCAGCAACAAGACCATGGAGAATATCGATTCATTCGTTCTTCAACAGGCAACACCAGTAATGATCGACATGGGTGTCATATAGGTCCCTAGGTGCCATTGCTCACACAAACATGGACATTGAAAATGAAAAACCAGTATGTTACAGACGCCTCAGTTATATTTGACGGATTCAGCAATGAGAAAATATCAAATGGAATAGGTTCCTATTTGCGGTGAACTCATGAAACATTGAATATTAAAGGCCTGATAGCTATATTAAGGTGCTCATGATAGTAAAAGATTAAAAGGTGTGATAATGAGGTCATTAAAATAAAATTGTAATAAGATACATAATTTATTAGTAACAGGAAATGACTTAGAAATAACGTTTCATTTGAAAGGTCACATCTCCCTTATATCTAAAATATAAATAAGGGGTATGCTATTCGTAAATTCAATATTCAGAAAAACATATTCTGAAGGAGGAGTATTTTATATCTACTTGTACAGAGGAATAAGGGCTATAATATGACTTTGTAATATAAACTCATTTATTTTATTTTAATAATAAAATAAAGTCTTTTGTTTATTTTTAAATGGCATAAAAATTTAAACTAGGGATGAATCGTCCTTTGTAATTATTTTTTGGAATTCTATATACAATTTAAATGTCGGATAAGTGGACATGGTCATTTAGCATTTTAAATTTGATCATCACAAATATTGTGAAATATCAAATTGTTTTCGTATTTGTGTCTACTTTGTCTCCCTACCAGAGGAGTTAAAGTTCAATTTAGACTGCTTTAAGATTGCATAAATATTTGATCTATCACATCTTGATTATTTAATTGTTCGCAGTATAAGTGCATAAGAACTTTATAAAGTTGTACACGAAAATTCACTGAAGTTAACTCTATTGCCCGGATGAGCAGAGGCACTGGTCTTTCTATTATTGAAGTCAGAAAACCTATATATTCCTTCTACAAGCATTAGATCCATTATTAAAACCTTATACAATTCATTCAATTCAAACACTCAGTATCCAATTTCATTTTAAATCGAGTTCAAGGACCTTGCCAGTCGAAGAACTACAAAGCTTAAATTCGCTTTAGAAAAGCTCTGAAAAAAGTAATCAGGCTCGAAGAGAAGGTCTACCCGCCTAGGTGTAGTGGAGCCTGAAATGCAAGGGGATCAAGGTGATTCTCGTTCGTTGGCCAGAACTGATTGTAGAATCCTATTGGAGAAGTGGCGGGCTCTTGGATTTCCAATCTACAGTTTTGGAAACTGTTAGCACCGGAATTTGCGCCCTAAAACTAAGCACCTAAATACTTAGAAATTTTGGTGAACATGGGAACAATCACGAGTTTGTGGGTAAACTATGCAGGTGACTGAACCTCCGGATTCTAGGCCGGTTCCTGTTTGATGCTATGTGATGCTCCACCTATACTATGAACTTTTGAGGAAAAGGGGTACGAAGTATGAAAAAGAGGATTATTTAAATTGAAAAGGTGATGCACCAAAACAATGATGAAGGATTTGACGTTTTAATAACACAATGATGTGAAATTCAATCAACTATGAGATACAACTTTGATGAAAATCTCTACATAAAAAGTGTTTCAGAAGAAGGCTTTAATGAATAATATCAAAAGATATAAACCATAATCAATATTATTTCATTAAACTGCACAACTTATGACCTATGCATAACAATTTTATCAACACAGATAGGTGCGAAAATGAGACATAAATTTAAAGGTTCTTGAGAAAACACAGAAAATAAACATCAATCACCAGCCTTGCACACAAAAAATGAGTCCCAAAGTAGATCCAGCTAACTGTATTATGCCTTCAAAGGTCAAAGAACATCAACTTCAGGGATACGACTCAGAAAAAATGAGCATACAAAGGACAATGGAATGTCACAATAGTCTTCTCTGCTTTTAGAACTGCATCCATCCATCCCTTGGTTTGACAGTTTCAGAATACTAAATACAAACCCCTTGGGGTCAAAATCAGGAAACAAGGCTACCAAAAAGGAGTCAAATCTTATCAAAAAAGATGACTCACTGCCTCATAACTTTACTAAGTCAAAACAGAACCTATGACTCACCCTTAATTGTCCTCAAAAGACTCAAAATGTCAATAAATGGCCTCAAACTGCCAAGACAAGGTCAAAATTCGACCCACAATCCTGAAATGACTCAAAAGCCTTAGATATTTTCTTCATGACATTAAATGATAGTACTAAGTCTTTGAAAAATAAAAACCTCTAAGACTTAGTATTTTAAACACATGTTAATTATATTAGTGAATAAGTCTAACACCTCCACTTGGCATAAGATAACCAAATATTAAATAGTTTATAAAATACCATTAATATTTGTTTTCTACAAAAAGACTTATTCAAAAATAAAAAATAAAAATTATTAACATGGTTTAATAACAATACCATGAATGTTTACTTAAAAACCCGATGGCTCATTTTAACTTGAACTTGACAAATGTTTACTTTAAAAACCCGATCGCTCATTTTCAATTTGAACTTGGCAAATTAAAATCATCCCATCCTTAATATCCCGGACTTCAAAGTTTTATGAGTTCGAATTTGGGGCAATATGACTTCACATTGCAACCCTAAACTCACTTTTGCAGTTGCATCAGCTTTGGAAAGCTTGGGAAGACAGTCGAATAGGGTTTGAAGGCATTTTTTCTGCTTCATTTGTGGCCGCCATTTGTCTACATTTTCCTATTGCTCCACCATGACTGGAAGCATGTTATTTTTCTACTGCTTTCATCACATTGTAGTTGGAAGCCACCTTCTGTAGTCGCCATTGTTGAGGGTTTTGTTTATATGCCGCCACTGTGACTTGTTTTGCTTAACTCGGCCATGAATGGAAGCACGTTTTTTGGATTGTTGCTTTTACTGGAAACGTGATTGGAAGCCGCCATGGAAGGTAACATTTTGCTCTGATTTGAAAGGCACATTTTTCTTGAATGAAGAAACAACTTGTTTTGAGTTGCCATTATGGGTTTCTATTCTGCTTGAAGCACAATTTTTTGAATGTACACACCATTGTTGTGGAAGTAATAAGAATTTCGGGGCATTGTATTTTCTTCTTCTGCTGCTTGGGTTGCCATTTTGTGCTAAGCTGGAAGTACGATTTTTTCTGGGCAGGTTTTCACTTCTTTTTTTTGCCGCCAGTCCATGAAAGAAATTCAGTGTTTTTTGTTCTGTGTTTCTCTTTACAATCCTGTAGCTGCTCATTATGTTATTTTCTACCTGGCAGAGGTTTCAAAAATGTTGATTACCACTTTTCAAAAAAAAAAGGTTTGTTGATTGAATTATGTGCTCTTAAGCAAGTATACTATGCTAGCTCTTGCCTTTCACAATATTCAGATTTTAAGGTCGGCTTTGATCCTCTTATGTGTCACATTGGAAAATAAGATTATCTAGCTTTTCCATCCTTGGATAACTCATCAAAATGATAAGCAACAGCTACATCATTCCGGTTCAGCTGAAGCTTGTCCAGCAAGAGCTGTTATCAAGGACACACAATGAATTCTCCCAAAAGAAAATGAATGTAGCTTCTCTAATGATAACCCAGCATTTGTCTTTTGTTCAAAAGACTGCACCATGGAAAGAATTTCATATTTTCAGCTCTTGCTTGGATGGTAAAGAGCTGCAAGTCACTGAATGTCCCTGTCCAACATCCTAAAAGTCTTCATCATAACTCCAGTAGCCTAAGCTTTTTTTTTTCTTTGCGGTTGTTGTAGTACAATGACTTCTGCTTCTACTATCAGAGTGTTATGTATCAAATACTCTTTTGCTAATTTATATGAGCTCAGAAAATTTTGATAAAGGATGCATATTTGGAACTTGTTAACATATTTGTTTATATCAGGAAACCGAACTGAATGATATAGCTATCACTTATAGTGTGTTTCAGCTCTGTATGTTAAACACTCTTGCTTTGATACATGCATTTCTTGCTTTGTTTTAAGACAATGACTTTGCATCTGCTCTTAGTGCCTATTTTTTGTCTATAAAACAACTATCCTTGCATTATAACATTGTTTTTGTCTTTTGATTCATGCTGCTGTTTTGTCCACATTTTTTATCTTTTACTGTTGAGTCATTGTTTGACAGTCAATGGTTTTTTACCATTACTTTGATCTTTGCAGCAATAATCATTGATATTAGAGGATCTCGAATAATATCTTCAAGCAAATTCTGAGCTTGTTCAGCATGTAACTACTTAAAACAAGATTTCATTGCCATTGCTACCCTCTTTGTATACTATTGCAGCAACTAAAGACAAGAACTGTCATTCTAGATTCTTTTATAATCTACTTATCTAACTTTAGATGCGGAAGTTCATCTGAATCATTCACTGTCTTTGCATGCTGAAATAACTACTTCCTGACTATTGGTACTCTGGTTTTTTTATGAAGTTTGAAACTGTATTCCATGATGTTCGAGCACAGGCTCGTGACACTCATAAACTATCCTTCTATGATTTGCACTTATTCCTTACAATATCAATATGCTTGCTATTGATTATAACTAAAGGTTTCATATCAGATATAATATGTCCCTTTAACATTATACTTTCGGTTTTCTGCTTTTTTCATTAAAGCTCTTAGAATACACTTACTGTTTTTGTATGTATTTAGAATAAGAGAAATATGACATGTGCGGGTGCGTGGTTGTAGATAATCAGTTATTGCTTAGATCTTTAAGATCTAACTCCGCTCTTTCTTATGCAGGAAAACAAGAACCGGGAGCTACCAGATCGAGGACCGGACCAGGAGCAGCAACAAAGAACACTTAACTAGTCAAAGGCTCAAAAGGCAATGACTAGTTACCCCTGACTCTTCTCTCATATGTCATATCTTTCTTTTATTGTCAATATTTATAAAAACAGTAGTTAAACTCACGGCTTGTGTGAGATATTTTACTTTCGGCATTTCATTCTTTTATAAAATATCAATTGTATATTCGAGAATTGAATGATACAAGGACATTTATATTCTTTCAAATATCAAATGAAAAGTGCTTTCAGAAAATAAAATTTTCAGGACTGAATTTTAACATGTGTTAAAATTAAGTAACAGGAACCAACACTCATAGCCGAGCACAGACTTGACAAAAAGAAAAACCTCATAAATATACAAAAATGAAAATACATCAATTCATTTAAAGACCATAAAAATATAATTTGACTATCAATTTGTCATCATTCACACATAATACCTGTCATTTGACACTAATACTCTCAAAATTTGAAATATTAATCGCTACGTCCGTTATGTTCTGGCACTAGAAGAATCTTAGTTAAGGAATCGACAGTCAGAGCCCGAGACTCAGCATTCTTGGAGCAGGACTCAGCTGTACTTCACCACACTCAGCTAGAATTGGCTCAAGAATCTCAGTTGAATCACCTCAGCCAACTTGAGGATTTGGGAGTTCGCAGAGTACTTGGTGAGTCTTCAAACTATGACCATCTTGATTCATGGAAATCATATAATAGGATAAATACGATATGATACTCTTCTTTAATCTCTCTTGCTTGCAGACTTACAAAGCCACCTTTTCATAAGCTTTGGTCCAATTGGAAACATGGATTACAACATTTATGAAAAGACAAGTCCATACATCTCGGCTATTGAGCAACTTATAGAAGACATGACAACAACTTGACTTAGAGGAGTAACTTTTGGCAAATGCATGGACCTAGGCTCATATCATCATTTCATCATCAACCATGTTAACCACTCAAGCCCACCACTATATTCTCTATGAGCTATTTGTTAATGTTTTGCCTTGTTTTAGTAGGCATAACAAGATTTTGCAATTCTGTTTTTTGTATTGTTGCTGCTATTTGGTTAGCTTCCAATTTGATGAAAAAAATGGTTGGCAGCCATAGAGACAAGCTGTTTTCAAGGTCTGCAAAGCTGAAGTAGTTAATTTATGTTACATTGTCCAGAAACAACTACTTTTGATGAATGTCCAAGGGTAAAAAACCCCAACTAATCTCCAAAAACAGTACAGACAAACATGTGCGAAATAGAAGAGTTACCTGAATAAACAAATATTACTTAATGAATCAGAAAGAATACATTTGCAGCATTAATCAATTATTATTTGTATGGGATTCAAAAGGGGCAGGAAGACCTGTTCAGCAGATATTTCAAACTCCTCCTTCCAGCGTGTGCTCGCCTTTTCCATTGAATTTAGCTTTTTATACTTGGCCCGAAGTTCAAGAAGAGTCATTTCTCTGGAAGCAACATAAATTATTATAAGTGTGCAAAACACAATCGATGGATATAGTAAGCTTATACCGAAAAATGGTGTTACTGTAAAAATAATTTCAGGAATGTGATTGTTGAATATGTTGATGAGCTAAAACTCTTTTAATACGTCAGCAAACCTTAAAGCCTCCCCACTTGCAGGTCGAAAAATCTTATATGTTTTCGGAGATGAACCCAGACTGCCAAAACAATATTTACCAGGTCAGATCAAACAAACAAAAAAATGTCAAACGTGTCCTTCAAAAGATTTCTTCACATGCCAATCTTGACTTTTTATTATTGTTTAACTATCACAGAAGAGTATAGCATACTTTAAAATAGCACTTCAAAGATTTTCATCAGTGCTTTTTCCAAAAGATTATTTGAATAAACAAGACAATTAGTATCTCATCTAGAATTGAAAGAGTTTTTTATCATGTCCATAAAACTAGGAAAGATAGAAAGAGTGCCCCAACTTTAAGCCAGAGTAGCAGAGACACAGGTTTTATCTTTTCGATATGTACCTTTGATAATGATGGCAAAAATGTATTTTAAACACTAGATCTAAAATATGCATCGCTACCCATGTAATTCTTTCTCCTCTTAGTCAAACAGAAAGTGTCAAGAACTTACTTTTGAGAAAACAACATGCAAACCTGTACCATATCTCATTTAAGCCAAGTGAATAACGTATAGCACACTGTGATGTCCCCTTTCCAGAATAGGATTTGATTTAATGAACAAATAAAAAATAATAAGCTATAAAACAATCTATATGTTAATATAATAATAATAATAAAACATAATATAACATAACATTATTAATGATGGAATATAATAATATAATGAAGAAATAAATAAAAAATTAACAGATGATAAATTTAAATATAGAATTAAATAAATAAATAAATAATAGTGATGATTTATAAAATAAATAAATAATATAATAATTCAGTATAAATAATAATAATATAGCTATATGACAACTGTCATAATTTTGTGAAGTCAATCATGTTATAGATCTCAGATAATAGAGACCAAGAGATAAAATCAAAGTTGTTGGTGCCAATGCAGATGCGTGGTTTTTTTTTTTGGATTTTGGAAACCCCTCTCTCTCTCTCTCTCTCTCTCTCTCTCTCTCTCTCTCTCTATATATATATATATATATATAATTGGGAAAGCCTCAAGCCCGACTCATGTAATTATTTGAAGATAGGGTATAAAGGAAAGTATTTTCCTTTGTTGTAAATTATTATTGCGAAGTGATTAAGTGTGAAGTGTTCAAGGAAGTGCGAAAAGAAGAAGAGAGTTTGGTGAATGCGAGTAAGCAATCCAAAGGATTATTGGATGCGAGGTTTGTGATCTGGTAACAAGATCAGAAGGAGCAGAGGTCTGGTTGAAAGGATAGAGAAAGAGGAAGGAGCAGCACAGTACAATTCTATTATTTTGCAAGGAATATTACAGAGATCATTTCGACAGTGGGTTCATTAGTCTTGCCCCTGAAGTTGTTTGGACAGTGGGTTCATCTGCCTTCCACAATTCCTAATAGTGTCGGAATCTCGTAACAAAGATTCAAAGTCACCTAGCAGGGACTAATATGTACTGAATGTTGTTATAGACTCCTAACAAGGTCCATCCTCTACCAAGGAATATTTATATTAGTACATCATCTTGTGAGTATCATCCTCACCGGGGTTTTCCCTTTCATCAAGGGTTTCCCTAGTTAACATATTTGGTGTTATTGTGTATGAGTATCTTGTTATGGTTTCTGATTATATTGTTCACATGGTTACGTTTTACGAAGGTTGATAATTGTGACAATAGTTGGATAACTGATTCACCCCCCCCTCTCAATTATATTGGTGGACTATATATTCTAACTGTATATATATATGGTAAGAAATGCAATAACAGTACTTTAACCCTACTCAAAAAAACATGAGTCAGACAAACCAACGTTAAATAGAAAATCATATCCAAGATGTGAAGTAGTACCACAAATTCACCTGTTTGTCAAACCTTTATTGCAAAATCAAGTACAGACTTACACCATTCCCAATAAGTTTCATATAGAACCAAAAATGAAACCAATGCAAAACGCATATGACTGAAAAATACAAAGCAAAATTAAAAAAATTAAAGTAAAAGCAACAATTTATGTTTTCTTTTCAGAACTTAATTTCAAAATTAAGTCCAAGCTTACAGCAGTCAAAAATAATTCTTACAAAGGCAACTATAAAACCCTAGACATGTTGCTGAAAACATAATATTAATGCAAAATACAAATTAAAAGTATCAGATTCAACTATTCTTCCAAATTTTATCTGAGAATCAAAACCTACACTATCTGTAAACAAAATGAAATCGAAAGGGAAACCATAGAATTAGACGAAAAGAATTATGCAAAATCAATATCTCAATATTGAAATTCAAAGCAACAGCAACAATTGCTCCAATCCTTGCCTCAAAGCTCAATCCAAACTAACCCCAATTTTATAAAACCAAAAACAAAACCCTTTGCATCCACAGGAAGTGCTTCTTGGGCACCTCCACAGAGCATCCATGGAGCACTGCGCATCAGAATGCATCACCACCAACATCCAAGCATTTCTAGAGAGAATCACTAACTTAGTATAATAATGAATATGAATATAAAGCTAATAAATGCAAATCAACCTATATGCAAACTTGGTGCCACCACACAAGGGAAATTGCAAGGTTATTGCTTTGATAAGTAGAGTAATGTGAATGATGGAGATTTCTCATATCAATTTTACGACTTCTAGTAACAGATTATCGCTGCAATTATCAATAGTTGAGCTTCTAGCAAATCAAGCTCCTCACAGGTCTTGACTACCTTACTAAGGATTCCACCAATAATATTGACTATTGATGTTGAAGTATAGAATCAACTGCCTAAGTGTTCCAAGCAGCTAATGTAGAAGATCAGATTCCCAAAAAATATACACATTAATCGCCACCAAAAGAAAAAATTCTACTTGGATATGTGATGATATCAACTTATCAAGTATAGAAAATCATCTAAGCTTCTTTACTCAGACATAACAATAAATCAGTGATTAACCAATTTGCAAACAGGCACAAGGATGTCTCTTCAGACGTCAAGTGAAGGCAACTCCTTCCATATTGAAAGATATAAAGTACAAATAAAATCCAACTTCTGAGCGGATATGGAACAGAGAGAATAAATACAAGGGAAAGGAAAATCAAAAATATACTCAACATCCAATAGAGAATAGCATCCAATTTGTCATTCACACACAACCATCTTTGAATTAGACATTAATAAGACTCGGTAGTTAACAACAGATTAGATTCTAATATACAATTAGCCTTGATATAGGATACAATTAACAAATACACCATACAGGATAAGGGAGTAGCATCTGCAATCAAGGTACCGAAGCTATAACGCCAGCAAAGAATTATTAATACTTTGCTTCTTATGTTCTCTTCTCCCGCGATGAAGGCTCCCGCGACAAAGGTTGACTCCCAAGACACTAAACTTACTTCCTGCCATCGACTGTCCTGTGTTGCCCTATATGCATGGCTCCTTCTCTACTCTTTACCTTTTGCGTTTGTGTGCCCTCTATGCCCCTTCATTCAACCTTTTCTATCTTTCTTTTGTTTTGTTCTATGTCGTTCTTGTCTTCTCCCTCGCGACTAGAGCTCGGGCTTCATAGGCAAAGTGTTGAGACTGCTCTTCCTATCTCGGGTTCCTAGTGTTTCTGTGTGCGTCAAGTTACTAGCATCTGCTTTCGATTTTAGCTAGACGTTGATAGCATTCCTATTGTGCTTTCTCTCTCTGCTAGGATCTGGTTTCTCTTATTGCCAACGGTCTCTACCTATGATTTTCATGGGTTTTCTCAAATTTTCATCACCTTCCAACGTTCGTTCACCTTGTTGTGCTTTGTCGAGTTTTTACATCTCCTATTGCTTGTGGGTTCCTCAATTTTTCATCATATTGACATTATTGCCTCACATTGGCTATCTCTATATTACTAGTATGTATGGATGTGTCTAGGGCATACAGGTATCTGGTGGTGATTGGTCTTTTACGTTTTCTGGATCAATTGATTGCTGCAATGACCACAGGGGATAGTTGTCATCCACAGCATCAACATCTGACCTACTAGAGGTTATGTGATCGTGTATTGAAGCTGGAGAATGATAATAATTTGCTTAGAGAACAGGTTGTTGCACTCACAATTGAAATTGCAGAGATCAAAATGTCTACAGAACTGAACACCTTGAATATCAACTGATTTTCAAATACCTATATCTCTGAAACATCAAGCTTAAAATCCAATGTAGAATTTGTTATTGAACAACTAGATGGGCTAGAAAAATCATGGAACAACAAACTAAAATGGCTACAATACACTCTTCTCTGATTGTTGAAACCAAATAGAAGGTGAAATCATGGGCCTCTCTCTGTACCAACATAGATACTACTACACCCTGATTGAGCTTAAATAAGATTGTACAGGGAAAGATTGATGATGAGCACATACGTCGCACACGTGAGCTCAACTTGTGTGCTCGAGGTCTCTCACCCACTGCTGACCCAATTGTTGCTAGACATTCTCTCCTCTCTAACCAGCTCAGTATATCCAATATCACTTTAGATAAGTGTTGGTTTGGTACGACAGATACTCTTTTCATCACGTTTTTCCCTTTTTCTGACAAGCTTCATGTCCTTAGAGCAAAGAGAAAAATGTTCTCTCCCCCCTCTAAAATTTATCTTGATTAAGTTCTCACGAAAGCACAAGTTACAAAGCTGAAACATACAAAGGGAATTGTGGCAAAGGCTAGGTAAGATAGAAAGTAGGTTGTTATTACAACTCTTAGAGCAGTTGTTTGTGATTCTCCTACTAGGTGGGTAGCAAGGACGACCTCCAAAACCGCATGACAATTTCGGCAATAGTCTGACAAGAGGAATTCTCTTCTTGTCAACTATTGGAATGGCAATGGCTCTTTATGGTCATTGCCTGGTCTCTTTCACGATGCGGTGGGGTCTGCCGATATTTTGGCCATCACTAAGACTCACAAGAGTCCCATGTGCCCTCTTCCAAGATACCCTGGGTACCACTGGTTGTCAGTTTGCAGAGAAGAGGTTCGTACTTCTGGTGGGGTCTGTGGATCCGGAGGTGTTGCTTGTTTGATTAGAGATGATATTTTCAAGTTTACATCAATAGTTCACTCTGATGCCTTTGCCAAATTCATGTGGGTCTATATTGGCGTCAAAATCACCTACAGAGGGACATCTTTCTTGCTGTATACTATTTTCCACTAACCTCTTCTCCATATGCCATGAATGATAATGAGGATGGGGATCCTTTTGGTGACCTTCAGGAAAGCATCTCACAGTTTGCTGCCTTGGGTGATATCATTATTCTTGGGGACTTCAATGCATGAACCAAGAATTTCCAGCCTCCAATACATGACTGTGGCTCTGATTTGATCTGCACTTCTGAGATAGATCCGGCCACACTGTGGTGGTGAGAGTGTTGTGGACTATGTCATCACCTCTTCTTCCTTCATTCCCTCTATTCACTGTTTCACCATTTCTCGTGTCCCCTTTGCTGACCATGCTCTTCTTAGCATTGTCATCCGATTTTCATCTTGTCTATCGTCTTCTTTTCAACCCTGCCCCATCCAGCCAGACACTGCCTATACCCCTACTTGCTTCTGTTATTCCAAGGTTGATGGTGACTTTTTTCCTACCATCTTAAGAGACTCCTAACACCAACTAGTTTTAGTGATTCGCATGCAGCCTCTACCATGTTTGATTTACTTGCTTCTGCCATGTGGGATTTCGCTCTCCTTTCTATTCCTCACCGCTCCCATCCCTCTCAAGTCTAAGCGTCAAAATACTTGCCCTATGAATAAATGGTTTGATGTCGATTGTAAAGGTTTCCATCGCTCTATACACTCTGCTTTTGAGATTCACTACCTTGTCTTCGCCCACCTGCGTTTATCTTGTCTCTGTTTTCTTTGCCACAAGAAGGGTTTTTTTGCTTCTTCTCAATGCAAATCCCTTTGCTCCACACTTATCCAAAATCCGCAGATCTTCTGCCGTACCCTTTCCCTCGGTGTCCCCCCTCCACGCTTCAACCTCCCACACCATTACACTTTATGACATACCGAGTCAGCCACCCCTTCATTCCATTCCACCTCCTACTGCCATCTGTTCACCCCCTCCAATATCTTTGAGGCCATTAGATCCATGAGATGCACTAGAGCTACGGATGAGGACGGTTTCCAAGTAGAACTTTTCAAACTTGGTGCTCTAGTCCTTGGATCCTACCTTCCTACACTCTTTAATAGTGTCTGGACTAGGTTTCCGGAGACTTGGTTGCAACATGTGATTTATCCTATTCATAAGTTTGGACCTGCTTTGGACCCAGGTAACTACAGGACTACCATGATCTAGAATACTTTTGCCAAACTTTATACCATTGCTCTGAACACCATGTTATCTAGAAAGCTTGATAGGAGAGGTTGTAGGGCTAAAGGGCAGGCTGGTTTTCGTGTTGACTATCAAACTATGGATCACATCTTCACAATTAGGGCTATTATTGAGGAGGCTAGGCATCACTTTGAGAAAGTCTACTACTGTTTTGTGGATTTTCGTAAGGCTTTTGATTTTGTTCCTCAGATGGCCTTATTTTAGAGACTTGGAGAGATTGGGATCTTAGATATGTTGTTGACTGTTATTATGAGACTGTACAAGAAGGTGACTGGTAGGCTCGGGACTCTTGAGGGCTTTTTTGTTCCAATTCAGAGCACCATTGGGGTGAAGTAGGGTTGCCCTACTCTTTTTTTATTGTATATTGACGAGCTCGAGGATTTCCTTGTGAACTCCTCGCATCCTGGTGACGGGTGCTATTTGCATCAAGTTTTGATCTCCATTCTCCTTTTTGCAAATGATGTTCTTGTGGCCTCTTCTCCTGACAGTTTATAGAGACATCTTGATGGTCTAGCTTCTATTTGTGATCAGCGTCAACTCGTTGTCAATCTTGCTAAGACTCGTGTTATGATCTTTAACTACTTAAAGACCTCTCATCTTCATTTCCTTTTTTAGAGGCAAGAGATTGAAATCACTTCTTCTTACATGTATCTTGGGGTAAAGTTTTTGGGAACCCACTTCAGTTTGAGACCAGCTATCCAGTCCATAATTAGTAAGGGCATGGGTTCTCTACCCATGCTCGAAAGACAGTGTTTCAAACATCATTTTCAAAACATCTCGTCCAAGTTGTCCGTCTCGACTCCTTGGTTAGATCGACCATTCTTTATGGCTCGGTGGTTTGGGTACCTTCTCTTCTTGCTTTTGATTGGGCCTCTATTGAGCATGTTCATACATTGCTTTTACAGCGCATCATTAAGTGTCACAGACCCACCCCCCACAGCATTGTCTTAGCCAAGTTTAGAACTCATCCATTCAAACTTGCGGCCATTTTTTACTTGACCCGGTTTCTCCATCGACTTCGTGGATTTATGGATTCTGATGTTGACCGACATAGATATCCTCATTTGGCATATTGTTCTTCTGTTCAGAATAAGAGATATGACACTTGCACTAGATCTCATTGTTGGTATGCTAAGGCCACCTCTCTGTTAGGTTTGATAGGGATTGACATTGATAGTCTTCCACCATACTAGTTCTCGCTGGATGCGGAGCTCACCTCCTCCCCCCACGTCAGGAGTTGAATGAGTATGTCAGACAAGATATCTATAGACACTACATTATGACTACTTGGATTAATCCTCATGGTGGATTACATCCTAAGATGGCCTTTTATGCAGAGCATTTTCTTGAGATTCAGAATGGTATTAATGTGCGTCCTGCATATCTTTATCGGCACTAGTGTCACGCCCTACGATTCTCTTTGGGCTTCTTCAGAGTTGGCTCTCATCATCTTCGGGTCCGCACTGATAACCATATGGATAGAGAAGATCAGATTTGTAGACTGTACTCTAGCTGAGGTTGAGACTAAGACCCACTTCATATTTCATTGCCCTGTCTACTATGAGATCAGAGGGAAATTTTATAGTTTATTCAGAGATTGTTTCTCTCTTTCAGCATTCTTCAGCTATGTAGACCAGCGGTGTATTGCACTTTATCTTCAGGAGGCCACCCAGCTTCGTGAGCATACCCTGCAATCAGTCACACCTCAGACCAGCTCATCACCGCCTTTTTCTCCCCTTTGTCCCCACCACGGGGTGCGAAAAGGCCATCTAGCATCACTCCCTCCAGATATCCTTCTGTGACTGATTTCTTTGTACCAAGGAAGGATCCTTAGTCCTTACCTTAGGTTTTCTAGTCTTGTGTTTTATTTCGTTTCTTCTCGGTCACCATTTGGTGCTCATACCTTGGCCAGCTCTTTTGCTTGTATGCTCAATCTCATAAACCCTTGTGGTTTTTTGTTGGACATTAATATTATTATCTTATCTTATCTTATCTTATCTCATCTCAATTTGGATAAGGAACTATCAACCATTTCCTTAGGGGATCCTATTATTAGAATGTCAAAGAGCATACTTTGTACATCAAGGTGGTGAATATACCAATAACAAGAGACACAACATAACAAAACTTAGAATACAACTATACTAAAAATCAGATTATTGCATTCATAATAAGCCATTCAGATATAGCAATCCAGATATCTACTTGATAAAGACATTAATGTCATCAGGATAAACTTATCTAGTCTTGCATACTAAAGCCACCTAGATCAATATATCAATGAATATATCTATATAGCCATTACTCATATCAATCTCATAGACCTGTCAAAAGTTCAATGTTATAAATGTGACAAATTTGGACATACTCACATGTATTGTCCAGAAAGGAAGAAAAATCATGTCACCATGGCCAAAGTCAAGGAAGTAGAAGAGAAGAATGAAAAATACTCATTATTCAACCTTGCCCTATCTAGTAAGATAAACTCAAATAAAAATACTTGGATAGTTGACAATGGAGCTTCCAAACATATAACTAGATTTAGTGATAAATTTGAGTCTCTTGACGAATATTTAATTGAAGAAGTGACAATAGGTGACAACTCCACTTACCCTGTGAAAGGAATTGAGATTTGCTTAGTAAATCTAAGTACACGTGTTTATGAAAGGTGACGATCTTTCATTTTATAAGATGTTAGGTCTCTATTGTGAGGTGATTGTCTCAACAATAGGTTGACATGTTATCATAGACTTCATTAAATTGCTGTCCTGGGATATGCCAGATGGTATGATAACAAAAAGTATTATGATTGACCACTGTTATGGTCCCAGAATGAGCCGGAAGTCGTGATACTGTTTGTTTTGTTTTGAGTTCTTGATCCATTGTCATGATAAGACCTATTATCTTGCTCTTTGCTAGTATTCATGACTATGAAATGAATTATAATTGATTACCTTAGTCCCAGATCGAGCTGGAGATCATGCTAGGTTACATTAAGATCAAGATGGACATCTAATAGATTATACCCAGCTATTGTCCCGGAATGTGTCGGAGATATGGGTTGATGAACATTTTTTAAGATTGATAAAACCTAGATCATGTTGTGAAACAATCGCATCCTACCTCGATAACAGGGATTGTTGAAATTGTAGCATCAATCAAATATATATTATTAGACTATGACACAAGATGTGTTTAATGGACTAATATATGAATGCATATATATACATGTAGATCAACATTATATATATGCAAACATACATTACTCTAATCGACTATCATATTGATTCGATCAAGTTTCGATCAATAATAATGTTCTACTGATAATCCATTCATATCTCAGATTACATGATGTCTAAATATCCATAACCTCTGATCATGTTGATGTGCAGACTACCATCACCATCGGCAATCAGATGTAAATTGGGATCACCGATTATGATCAGTATTGCATCTCTTGATATTGCTGATTAGAGCAACTGAATATGTTAATATTGTATTGGTTAAAGACATGATTGGTTAAGAGTCATGTTTATACAATTAGACATGACTCCTCCCAATTATAATATTGAAAGAGAAGATGAATGGAAAAACATCAATGCAACACATGTTATTACCTTCGGTCTGATATATCTGCATTCACCTGTTACATATAATAAAGATCAGTATTATTTAATTTATGCTTCAGATCAACACTATTTGATTGAAAACTCGAATACAAAGCCAACATTGAGATCAGAAAAACGTTATTTATATATGTGTGTGTGTGTGTGTGTATATATATATATATATATATATATATATATATATCTGCAATTGATTATAAAAGAAGATTTCATAAGCCCCTGAATTCACAGTAAATAAACTCTACCTCGTATATTTGCTTCACCTAATCTATTTTAGTGCAATTTGTTGCATAATCAAGTTGAGGGAGTGTATAGTGCATAGTGTCCAAAAATATGGTCATACAGACCCTCAACCAAAGCACCAACTCCCTGCAATTTTTGCATTGTCTGTAACAACCTGGACCACATTCTCACTACCCACTATATCTATGGCCTCAATGAGAATATTAGAGATGAATTGTGAATCCTTCACCTCCCCTTGACAATCAATTACCTTAAGAAACATTGTCCCTTTGGGGGACACAACAATCACATTAATTAACGGCATGTTTCTTGTATCTTTCCAACCTTCAAACACAATTGTTACACCCAATGTTTTCCAAGAATTTATAATTGGTTCAAGTGCTTTCTGTAATAACCCCGTCTGGTTATAGCTTAAACAAAACATCAATTTCTTTCATTAATCAACAATCTAGTATTTTGTCAAACACTTGGCAAGCATTCTCCAATACTAGCATATGATTTAAATTGCTATGGGCTTAACTAATCCACAAACTACAAATTCCCAAGTAATAATCTTGTTAGTTTAGTTCCAACTCATTTGCAAAAGTTCTACTGGCTGAATTATGATACTAATTTAGTAATGAACAAAGAACAATTTCCTCATTCAGTGTCTTTGCACAGTAATAAACTGTTGATTCAATTATTTATATCAATTGAAAACATTGAACCTATTATAGAGCATCCAATTGAATTCTGAACCAAATTGCGGCCTCTAGTGTCTGCTACATGAGCCTCACATAGGATAGTGGAGTTCCAAAATCAAATTGCAAACCTCTAGGTGTTAAACGCAGCCCCACTTCAGCACAACACGGGCTCCCAACTTGCAACGCAAGTCACAAAGTCAATGCAAGTTCTCCCAATACAATTGCAGCATGTTTGAAGATAAATGCGGGGCCTAATTGGTTTTTGCTGACCCATCAAAAGTGATCGCAGGCATGAAAAATAATACCAGTTGCTGTTATAGAAGAATATGGCAGCCTTGAAGAATACATAGCAAGCTCTAACCAGCATACATAGGTCAGTAATATATAAACATTGCTCCTAAATTTTTCAGAATTGATCCCAAAATTCTAGGTAACAAATGCTTCTCCCAGCCATAGATGAACACAGTAAGGAGATGTCACAATCTCAAATCCAATCCATTATACATCAGCAATGGATGGAAACCCACAACTCAAATACCCTCACGAGATAATCAAAAGATAAATCACAACAGCAAATTCTCCTTAGACATAGTTGA
Source organism: Cupressus sempervirens (assembly GCA_028749045.1). Taxonomy (NCBI): domain Eukaryota; kingdom Viridiplantae; phylum Streptophyta; class Pinopsida; order Cupressales; family Cupressaceae; genus Cupressus; species Cupressus sempervirens. The sequence continues at coordinate 425,107,574 of CM053793.1, read as the reverse complement.
ACAGTAGGAGAATGACAAATTGTATACTTCAGAACAATTTGCAAGAGTAATTCTTAGAATAACTGTTATACTTCAGCAAGGGCACATACAATCAGAATTCAGAAAAGCCACAAAGGCAACAAAAGCAAATAAATATTCAAGCATGTTTTCCTCAACAAATGGGGTTGTATTTATAACCTCCAAATTCCCTTTTCTTACCAAAATGTAACTTCACTCGGGAAGTTTCACCACACAACATTAATTAGAAGCTTCCATTAGATTCTCTCACTTGATTTGGCTTAACTAATTGATAAATGGCGCTTTCCATTGATAACTCAACCTTCAACTTAAGTGAAATTATAAAGTTAAATTATAACTTTATAATAAGCCATTTAATTATTTAATAATAATTTGGCCACTAAAAATATAATAACTCTCAAAATACTCATCATTTAAATATGTCATCTAGTGGGAGTGCAAAGCCACGGTGGGGGGTGAACACTGTCAGTGTTGCAGGACCGAACAACGCCCATGCACAAAATCCAGTAGTGATGGCGGGACCAAAAGAAAAGCTGTCGAAGTTTGATGGTGATGGTACGGCTGATCCCATCTGACACTGTAAAACATGTGAAACGATCTAGAGGGCAAATGGCATAACGGATGCAAACGAATGGGTGAGGCAATTTCCGGCAATCCTACGAGGTGTTGCAATTGATTGGTTTACTAATACAAATCCACAAAAGCTAAACAGTTGGGACAACATTAAAAAGGAGTTTATCGCAGAATTTCAACTGTTACGCGATGATAACGAAATTGCAGCAAAGATATTCAATACTAAGCAGGGGAAGAACGAAACTGTCCGCGTCTACGCCAAGAAATTAAAAGACTTGATAAGTAAAATGGAAAATAAGCCAACAGACGGACTTTAGAAAAGATGGTTCGTGGAAGGCCTATGCCCGAAGTTGCGGAAGAAAATGAAAATTATGCCGCCGTCGTCATACAAAGAAGCATACAACAGAGCAATGAACTTGGAAAGCGAGCAGAGGACGGAAAAAAAAAAGAAGAATAGTTCTTCCGACTTAAATGACGACGTGTCCTCAGGAGAGGATAGCAGTGATGATGAAAACAGTAGAAAGAAGGTTCGCGCCCTACAGAAGGACATGATCCATATGATGAAAGAATTTAAAAACATGCAAAAGGAAACAAAGGGAAGCGAACTATGGTGCACGGAATGTAAGGCGGAAGGTCACACAAAGGGATCCTATCCAAAGAACTAGTTTTGCGAGATATGCCAAATCATGGGACATTCCATAAAAGAATGCCCTTTCAATCTAAAAACTAGAGAACCTCAACAGGTGCTTCTTACACAAGAACTTCTACGTCAGGAGGGAACGGAAACACAAACATTGATGGTGCCACTTCGTGTGGGTACAGAAATAATAACATAGGGCAAAACAATAACAATAACAATGGCAGTCGAAGTCAAATTCAGTACGATGCGAACGGACGACCAATCGTGCAATGCCGAGCATGTAATTTGTGAGGCCACTTTGCCTGGGATTGTACAACGGCAAACACACCAAAATTACTATGGAGATGGTACGGACCTGACGATCATGAAAATGCCAAGTGCCAGAAGTCTAGAGTGAATCTAATCACCGTCGGAATGGACAAAGAGGAGGTGTTGGCGATCACACGAAAACAAGCAAAACTATACACCGACCCAACGGAAGAAAAGAAGAGGCTGGAGGAAGTACGAAAGGAAAATGAGAAAGCAACATAGGCGGAGACAGCTCAGTTGAAGGACATCGCGGGCACGTCACCAAGGAACTGCACGGAACAGAACATCGTATGCCAAATATTACAAACTGAGGTACCCGTCAAAATAGGCGAACTATTGCTCACAATGCCTCAGCTCTGGTCAACACTCACAAATATCGCGCCAACTGCCAAGTTACCAGGAGAACTAGGAAGAGGGAAGGAAATTGCTGCCAGTGGAGAAGACCCAATGTTGTTAGCCCTTACATCTGGACAGCATCCGGTGGCCGTTGAGATGGGGATTCTCGGAAGTGTGCTGACGGACACAATTGTCGACAGAGGGTCCGACGTGAATGTCTTACTCGAGGATAACTGGAAGAGGTTGGGACAGCAAACGTTGTGGCCACCTACATTCCAGTTGCTAACAGCGGACCAACACGACATTAAACCTCTCAGCGTCCTGATGGCACAACCAGTGACAATTGGCACACAACCGTTCTTGCTTGACTTTGTTGTGATTCCACTAAAGAGAAAAGGATAGGACACCATTCTGGGCCACGGATGGCTTATTCAAGCAAGAGTTAAACATGACTGGAAGAAAAACACTTTATCACTTGAAAGCAAAGGGCGGAAATTTGTCATTAATTTGCACACCCAGATGGTGAGGCAAGAAGCTTTGTCCTCAAATTCTGAAGAAGAAGATGAAGGGAGGCAGCGTATGGAACCAAATCAGGAGGGAATCCTGCGATTGGAAGGAGGATCAACGGACGACGATTTGGATTCTGTCAACGGTTTTTACCACTGGCAGATAGAAGACTACGAACTCTTTCCGAGTTGTAATATGTTAAGGGTCGACAAAGGTGAGGAAAAAATGGAAAATGAATGTCTGAAGGAATACAGAGAAGCAGAAGAAGGAAAGGCGGTTACGGCTAAAGATGAGGGGAAGAGCATACAGTACACAGGAAAGATCCCACCATCCGATACATGATGAACGGACCACACAGAAAAAAAAGAATACACTGCACCATAAAATTAGTTGAAGGGTGTCGACAGCAAGGAAATAATTTGGATGAGCAACGACTGCAGGAATAATGGGCCACGGAGGTGACACAGAACAAATGCAAAGTGTGGCATGATAAGCACCTAGAACTGAACAGGTTTCAGCCAGGGCAGTTGGTGTTGAAGTATGGCAGACAAAATAAACTAGGAAAATTTAAGCTCAGGTGGGTTGGGCCATACTAGATCCAAGAGGTAGGCAACAATGGAGCAATAAAATTGTGGACTTTGGACGGACGCGGAGTGCCGCAGGCAGTGAACGGGGCGAAGCTGAAGATGTACCATGCCAGGAAGACTCTGTCGTCGTCACAGAATGACAAAGTCCGAACTCCCTCATCGTCGCAGGATGGCGAAGTTTGGAGGAAAGGTTGAGTTGTATATTTTTGTTCAAAGTTGAGTTGTATTTTTTGTTTTTTTGTTTAAAAAAAAAATAAAAGAAAAAAAGAAAAAAAAAAGAAAGAATGTTGTATTTTGAGGGAAAAAAAAAAGAAAACAAGAAGTTTGAGAAGGGACCACGCGGATGACTGTTCTGCGAGCAGGATGTCTTGCGGACGTGTCTCTTTCCTCCTCCCGCAGATGTGTATCCTCTCCCGCGGACGATTTCTTCATCCTTCCGTAGATACTTTATGCCTTCTCACGGATGAGACCCGAGGCGGAATTCCTTCCATGGAGTTAACTTCTTCATCGCAGGTTGCCTTTTAAACTAGCGGATGCTTGAATTGTTATAGTATAGCAACACTTGTTGAAGCCATTGCAGCTCCACCAGAAAAGTCTCTCAAGTCTACACCAACCACTCGTTCCACAACACAACCTGAAATTAATGGTTCCTTTGCGGCCTAGCTCATTCCCCGCATTGTGTTCTCCCGCGGATACCCTTGTTTCTCCAACGGATGGTTCTATGCAGCGGACAAGCAAAATAATAAAAATAAAAATAAAAAACGACGACAGATTGAAACAGTTCGAAATGAGTAATGCTTGATGCCAAAAGGAAGGGAAAACATCAACCGTTGCCAGAGAGAGTATTGGATCATAAGAAAATCACAAAAATGGTGTTTTATGTGGCTTTGAAAGTGCTAATTTGGTCTTGGCGGCGAGGGGTGCTGCCCCAGGACCCAGCGGGGGCACTGCCCCTCCAATCCGCTAGGGGCGATGCCCCTTAGACCCCCAGTTGTTGCGGTTATCAATCGTGGGAAGTGTGACCAGTTGATGAGACCTGGAGCTGGTACAGACATGGAGCATTTGTGTACCAGAGGCACTTGGAGTAGGTGTTGGACGTGAGGCTATCTTGATGGATGCATGGAGAGCTCGGGAGGAGTTGCTCATCCAGTTGAAGGCAGTTCAGCGACACTTGGCTCAAGGTACCCACGAGTTGGAAGTAGAGAAAGCAGCACAGGTGGCTATCAAGGTCAGCGAAGTAACTAGTATTGTGTTAGCAGAGGCTACAGATGCAATGTGGTTTGGGACCAGTTTGGTGTAGGCACAGGACGAATGTGAAAGTGATGTGACAAAAACAGATCTATCTTATTGTAGTTAGCCAGTTAATGTATTTTGTTTGTTAATTTGTCTCAAATATTTTGTAATTGTCGTCCAGTGATGACTTTTTCTTTTGTAGGGGATGATGTCGTGTGTAAATATTGTGTAGCTGACAGGGTGTTGTCGTCGGTAAGAATTTTGTAGCCAACGGGTAGATTAGGATTATTATGTAGCCGACGGACCCTTTCAGAAAGGTTCGGGGGGAAATATTAATACCCCGTCTAGGATCATTGTAAATCATCTCATCTCATCTATCTTTTGCTCTATATGTAATCGGTTGGCATATGCAAATAAAGGAGTACTGTTGCTGCTGTTCATGTTCATTATCTGTGTGCATTACTTAATTAATCTATGCGGTAAACATTCTTGGCATTAGAGGACATCTCTCTTGTCTTGTAACATTCTAGAAGTCATTCCCTTGGGATTTGGTCTTTGGAATTCATTGCTATCAGCTTCATTAACAGGCAGATTGGGCGCATTTCCAGCTACAGGCGGATTGGGTGTTTGCTCATATCATTCCCACTTCTTGTCCAATACTTATGCCATTGTGGAGGGATGATTTTATGAGGGTCTTGGACTGATTGAAGGCAGTTTTTTTACTGTAGCACAGCACTATTCATATTACTATAGCAGCAAGATGGGAAGTCATTACTAGAATATCATGTTATAATGCTAGAGTAATTAGGTGTCCATTATACTCGCCCTATTGCCAAATTTCAAGGTGATCATAGAGGTCAGACAGAAGAGTCACTTTCATTGGAGTTAGAAGAGTAAAACACAATTTTTTGTGAACCAAGTTCAATTATCACATGAGATGGATCTACACTCCACTATATAAGAGAGTTTTGTATAAACAAATAAAGTGGAGAACTACGATGCAAAGCACCAACATGTCAAAAACAACTACACAGGGAGAATGACAATGTTGACGGTGCTGTGATTTTTTTTCCTTGCTTTTTCTGACACACTTCCTACCCATCTTGCTTCAATACAGTGTCATCTTAACAAATAAGTAGCATATCACATCATACAGAATCATACCATTCGGTGGCTAGCAAACAATGCCTTCGACCAAGCCATTCCCGTCTCGATTCATAAAATCCAACATCGGCCTGGTTTACAGAATTCTTCAAGTTCTGATCCAACAACTCTTTTACAGACTGCAAGGAAGAAATTTAATTGTTTAATCATCAAGGAATCAAATCTCATATGTTACAAGGAAATAAACAAATAAAATTATAGACAAATGCTCATGCACACTTTACAAGGTAGTAGAATGATAAATTTGAAAACAAACTCTTCTATGGCTGATCCATTCTGAGAAATTCATGATGTCAACTCCAGATGTATACCTCCCATGTAATTCCACGATCAATTTGTAACGTAAACAGCATAGTTGATGCACCAGACATTTTGTCCACATGTACTGTCTGATCACATACATAATGAATTAGAATAATAGAACAAACTGATAGCATCACACCTTCCACAATATTATGACAAAATTTGCAAACTTCAAAATAGATAATACTGACCTTTGCGGAGCCCTGTAGCTTTATGAGGTTAGCTTTGATGTCAACAATTCCAGAATCAAAATCACCTTCTTTACGAGCATCATGCACCAGAATATCTAAAATACTACTAAAATACTCAAAAAGCCTGCAGACAGTAAAATATACAATTCTTAGAATTGCAAGCAATATAAGATTCTGAAGTCTTTAGCATCTACAAAGCAAAGTTCCCAGTATACCTATTTTGCATATCAGGGAGTATACCCAAAATACGGTTTAAAAAACGCCCAATATCATGCATATCTGTTTCAAGTATTCGACCCGACGGTTTCTCTGTATCTGTTTTGAAACATGGGAAACATTAAAAATAAGAATTAATTCCAAACACAAACAGCAACTTGGATGAAGGGCAATCTAACCTTTTTTTAAACCATTAACTCTTTTTAATCTGTTGACATCACTTCCTATAAAAAAATCGCAAATACTCTTGTAATGACTAAGTCAGGGTGATAAGAACTTATCTATAATAGTGTCATAATTAGGGTCTTCTTATTGATCAAAATTTGCATCAGTTTCAAAGAAACCTGTCCAAGAAACTCCTCTTATTTTTCCATCCCCATTCTTCTTTACAAGATGGCATTAGTTCCTGCTCCACTCCTCCTTTTTATTATGGTATGGTATGAGAAGAAATTTTCGGCGTGGTCCCAAGTGTGTGATTAAGATGTGAACAAAGTCACAGACTATGGAAGATGAATCAAAGATCTAGTTTGAAGTTTGAAGCTTTCTCCCAATTTTGTTGATCATAGTTTGCAAGACCTAGCATTGAAATTTTCGAGAATGTAATGTCCCCATTTTTGGCGAGTCTGTGCAGATGATGGAGTTAGCTCATCATAGCAACCCTTGTAAGTTGACAGGGCGATTTGGAGGTACAAGTTGTGGACTTACTATTTTTAGTAAATCTATTCTTAGCGGTTGCTATTTTTGGCGGAGCAATGGGTGGTTCCGGCTGTGTTCGTTGTCACCTGTAGTGGATGAGGTTTAATAATTGCATGAGCTCTTATTTATTAATTAATTATTAAAGTAACATTATTATAATAATATTTATGTTATTATAATAATGACATTAAAAGATAATTCTAAAGGAGTGTCTTGGAATGTTTCAATTGTTAAGTTCTTTTGGTATTCTTCCACAATTTCTAAAGTGGAGTTCTCTGGGAAACTTTGGCCAACAAAGGACTATAAATAGGAGCTCATTTCATCGGAAAAATCATCCTATTGAATATTTTATGTACTTTTATTGGTTTGGCTTTTCTGGTATTGGCTGAAAGAATCATTGCAAATTACTGCTGAAGTATAGTATTTTGTTCTTCCTCTATTGTTCTGACCGTGGCTAAGAAATTGAATTCTTCAAGAGAGTCCAACCACTGCTGAAGTATTTGCAGTGAATTTTCTAATTCATATGCTACCTCCATTTCGCATATAGAATCTGGCATTACAGATTTGGATTGAAAAAAAACAGAATCAACTAGCAATTGAAGTCTACAGACCTGCATTTGGTTGGAGAGAATTTCCCTTGGCTGGGCAGCTATCTGTTAATGTTATTTGACACCTGTGATTCCCTTTGTGACCTGCAATCACACCCAGACAGGCTGTGTTTTCTGTATAAGCACCTGCGGTTGAGTTTGGGGGTCACCGTTGGAGTTTTTGGGGCCTACATTCAAGGAAGAGAGGCCTGCATTTAAAGTTCAGGATATTTTGGTAGTTTGATTCAAGCTAGGCAATTTTTTGTCAATCGGTGAATCGAATTGACGATTTCTTGGCATGAATTGCCATCAATCAGCATGAATCGCCATAAATTGGCTGGAAAATTTGGGCAGCCCAATAGGGCAACTTAAAAACATAAAATAAATACAACTTTTTGAATGATTTTTTTTCACATTTCTCTTTCTTATAACTTTAAAAGGCCTTCTATTTGTTGAGTATGACAAAAAGAGAGGAAAAGTGAGAGATAGACTTGTTCTTTCATTTTGTTTACAGATAAACATGTATTTCATGGATCTTCATTTTACATACATTTATGATTTGGTAACATCTATAATTCTATATATCTATGTCGTGACTCATTATGATCCTATGATTTCTATTTAATTAAGCTAAAATTATATTTTACATATGTGGTCGATTTACCATTTATGTTCTTTGTTTATTTATGTTAGATTCTATTTGATAATGTTATAGTTGTTTACCATATGGGTAAATAGATCAATGCATATAGACAATAAACAACAACAGACAACAGGTAACAGTACGCAGATCATAGACAAGAACAGCAGTACTTTTATTATTCGCAGATGCCAAGACATTACATTATGCTTATGATGATGATTACAATGATCCCAGAGGGTGTATATATACTTCCCGCCGAACCTTCCCGAAGAGATCCGTTGGCTACATGACAGTGCTAATCTACCCGTCATCTACACAATATTTACCGAAGACATAAACCCATCGGCTATGCAATATCTACCGACGACAATAGTGTGTTTAAGTTATATTCAATAAAGGGTGCATGAAACAAGTTCTAAATTGTTAAAATCTCTAAATTTCAAGGGTTCTATAAATTTGTCAATTCATAGCCAATTCGATTCCAATTCATGACCGATTCACAAATCAATCTGGCCTTGCCAATTCTGATCCAATTCCAATTCTCATTACTTACATTTTCGGTGATTGCATTTGGGGACTGTAGCGACCATTGTGGGGCATCGATGATTCACATTGTTTGGGTGTTCATCATTCTCTAGTTGGCACGACAACTCCTTGAGACAATATCTGGCTCTAGCAACGTTAATCTTTCTAGGTTCATAATAATTTGATATTGTTTCTCCTATGTATGAATTCAATAAAATTGAGTTGGTTTGATTATAGTTCACACTTGATTAAGGTAAATTGGGAAAATTGAGCAACCTTATTATCCTCTTTAGTTTACCAACCAAAATATAGTGTGAGGACATTTCATTCAATGTATCTATTCATCTCTAAAATGAATTTCATTTAATAAGCTGTCATTTTAAAAATCCAAAGTTCAATTTGTATTTGGGAAGTTGGCATTTTCCGAGATTAGAAGTATGTCGGAAAAATGTTTGACTAAATATTAATGACTGTTGAGTGAGAAAGTGGAGTAGTCTTGAGCTATAACTTGCTAGGTTATTATAGTAGTATTAGAGCAGTTTCCTGCCAGCCTACAGGAATTGGGCTCAGAATTATTCAATCAGTGCTTTGTTAGAGTTGTAGGAAGTATTTGACTTATTATCTTCTATCAGTGACATGGGTAATGATAGAAGCTTTGTGTCGGACATGCACTATACTTGAAGAGGTCATACCACTTCACTTAGAAAAATACACAGTTTGGTTTTGTTGGTAATTTGGGTTAGAAATGCAAGTATTGACAGAAAGGCTATGCAAGTCAGGAGTTAGAAATGCAAGTCAGGAGTTAGAAATGCCAATATTGACAGAAAGGCTATGCAAAAATCCAGGAACCTGGCTATTGGACAAGAGAAGATGACAGGAGTACTGCAGCAACTATCTAACACTCTGCACCAGATAGCACTTCCTCAAGGATGGAGTAGGGAGAGAGCTCAAGATGTTTTTGTTGGTTCTTATAGATCTCCAGTCGAGGATAGAACACGATATGGTATTCGATATAGAGATGCAAATTGGGTTCAAGTTGAGGATCATGGTGGGTTAGCTAACAGAGTTGACATACACACTAGCACTCATGATAGGCCGCATATGCCCACATTTTTGAGACCCGAGGTGGACGTGGCTAGTGTTGAGTCTAAGGCCGCTCTTTTTGCAAACAATGTGGTAGCACACTTCGCAGAGTGGGATGCTTCGCCTCAGGTTATTAAAGATTATTTGAATTTTGTACGGTTCTTGACTCAGAAATGGGGGCATTCTAGAGCGAAGCTGACACCTAAGAGACAAAGGCGTTGACAGACTAAGTTACAGCACCAGCAGAGTTACAACTCGAGCTTGCATCCATAAGCTTGACACATATCTGCCTCTCTGTCATATGTTATAGGTGGATGCTATCAGATTTGGAGCGCTGCATCTAGATGGAGCTACCCATGATTGGTAGTATCATGGGTTAGTTCACTTCCAATCAAGAGTTCGTGGATCATCTGATCGAGAGATTTGATAGGAAGGATCTAGACGTGTACTTTTGTGAGTTGGTTCAGCTGAAGCAGTCTGGTGGGTTAGAGAGTTACATCAATGAATTCCAAAGGGAACTCATGGTTTATGATATTTCGGAGCACAAATGTGTTATGTTATTTATGGAAGGATTCTTTGAGCCACTTTATGGATGGGTGAAGTCATTGGACCCATCTTCTTTACAGGTGGCGATAAGGAAGGCTCAAGACTTGAAGTCATCTTCTCGAAACAAGGTTGCTTGGAAATCCTCTACTCCTCTGCTGGATGATGAAGAGTACCCACCAATTGTAGAGGACAAGGGCAAGTCAGTGGGAAAATCTGATGATACTTCTAGAGAGGATTTGAGGAGGCAACAGCTCTTCTATTGGTGCAAGGGGCCTTTCTCTAAAGGTCATACTTGCACATTGAGGCCAAAGGGGGCAACGAACGTGGCATGTGGGTCTACACTGATGTGATTGAGCAGGAGTCATCACAATAGCATGAGGACAACAATAGAGATAATCATATTGATGATAGAGTTTACACTGTGATGAGTGTTTACAGCTTGGTTTTTTATTCACTTGTTTAGGATTTGCATCGGGTGCAGAGTTGGTCTATGCCTAAGTTAGACCATCTGCAAAAACGTGGAAAAAAAATGCATGTTTTTGAGTCATTTTTTACTTGTGAATGCAAAAATGACTTCCCCAAATACATTTTCATGGATCAAAATGCAAAAAATGGCTTCAAAATGTATAAAAGTGGATTAAAACCCCAATTTTCTAAGCATTTTAAGCAAAAACGTGATTCATAAAAGGCATGAAATAAAAATGTTTCGACTTTAAAACACCAAAACATGAGTCACAATGTAATGTAAAACACTTGAAAATCCAAATTGATTCCTCTTTGGGCCAAAAATATGGTTTTTGAAATTTTTTCCAAAAACGTGCCCTAAAATAGAGCTTAGAAAAACGTCTTTTAGAAGGATGAATCCATTTTTTATGTTAGAAAATCCATTGCCAAGAAAAAATGACCCTATTGGAGAAAATCTCATACAAAATCATTGAGTAAATCTCTCACAAAGAGCAAAATCGGGTTCTTGGACAGCAGTGAAGGCGAAACTATGGTGTATGGACCATAAGGAGGAGGGCCACACAAAGGGCTCCTGCCCGAAGAAACAATTTTGCGACATCTACCAAATTGCAAGACATTCCACCAAGGAATGTCCGTTCAATATGAAAATGAAGTGATGTCAGCAAGTGTTACTGACGCACGAAGTGTCCACCGCAGGAGTAGGAATGAACACGAAAAATGACACAACCTCAAGAGGGTACCATAACAATAATCGACGTGGACAAGGCGGTAACAATAATGGAGGCCGAAGTCTGGTATAGTACAACTCGAGTGGATGACCGATGATACAATGTCGTGCGTGTAACCTTTGGGGACACTTCACTAGAGACTGTACCATGAAGGAAACACCACAATTGTTGTGCAAATGGTGTGGTTTGGGAGACCACGAGGATTCAAAATGCCCTAAGCAAGGGGTGAACTTGTTAAGTATTGAAACATGTGAGGAGGAGACATTAGCCATCACTCGTGAGCAAGCAAAGAAGGCAACATATCAAGATGCAGAAGAGGAAAAGAAAAGGCTACAAAAAGCACGAGTGGAATTAGAAAAACAAATGGAAGCAAGGAAATCACAAACGAAAGACACTATAGACACCTCAAAGAGGAACCTGGCAGAACAAAATATTATATGGCAAGTAATGCAAATGGAAGTTCCTATGAAACTGAATGACCTTCTTCAATGCCTCAGCTACGAACTATGATACTGAACATGACACCACTCGTGAAAGCAACAGAAGAGACAGGAAAAGATGGCAGCAAAACAACTGAGACAGAACCAACGCTATTGGCACTCCCTACGAGACGACATCCTGCAGTAGTAGAGATGGGTATCCTTGGAACCATACTCACGGACACAATCGTAGATGGAGGGTCAGGAGTAAATGTACTACCAGAAGATGTATGGAAGAAGTTGGGGCAAGCTACATTCTGGCCACCTACATTTCAACTACTCACTGTCGATCAACACGAGATCAAAGCCTTTAGGGACCCTGATGGCGCAATCTATAATCATCAGGACAGCCATTCTTATTAGATTTCATGGACATTCCATTAAAAAGAAAAGGGTACGATGATATCGTCGAACGGGGATCGATGGTATAGGCGAAGGTGAAACATGATTGGAAACAAAATACTCTATCCATGGAAGGCAGAGGTCGGAGATTTTTTATTGACCTACACACAGATGGTAGGAGAGGAGGCAACGTTGTCGAATTCCAAAGGCAAAGGCGGAGTTGACGACAAGGGGAAGAAAAGAATGGAACCTAACAAAGAGGGAATATTGAGATTGGAAGGAGGGTCTAACAATGACGACCTAGACTCGGTGAACGGCCTACTCCATTGGCAGATGGAGGACTACGAGCTCTATCCGAGCTGTAGCATGTCAGGGATCGAGGATGGGAAAGAAGAGAATGAAGTTTCGAAGGACTATAGCAAAGTAGAGGAAGAAGAAGCATAGATAGATGAAACGCCTGCACATACGTTTAATGAAGACAAACTTATCAAGTACAAAGAGCCTATAGTAAAAACGATAAGCTTAGGGGATGAGGCCAATCCGAAAAATATATTTGTGGTTTATGACTGGAATCCAGTCATGAAAGTGGCAGCGTTAAATATATTCATGGAATATAAGGGCGTATTCGCGTGGACGTATACCACTGATACAAGGAGCAATACCCATACAGAAGCGGCAATACCGAATGAACAAAAACTATGTTGCACAGCCTACCGATGAGATCAACTGAACGCTTGAAGTAGGCATTATTTTCAGAGTGCAGACAAGTGAGTGGGTATCACCGACTGTGATATCTCTGAAGAAGGACACCACTTAGATAAGAATATGCTGTGGACTTTCGATGCTTGAATGCAATAACGATCAAGATCCGTTCCCGATACCATTCACCGATAGTATTTAGGAAGAAGTTACGACCACACAAAATCTATTCATTTATGGCTGTATTCTCTAGATACAACCAAACATCCATTGTGGAAGAAGATAGGCTTAAAACAACATTCATAGTTGAGGATGGTGTATATGCCTAGAATAGGATGTCATTCGAACTGTGTAATGCTCTGGCAACATTTTAGAGAATTATCTTGCACATATTTGATAAGATGTCAATCAGGAATTTCAAGGCATTTTTGGATGATTGGTCAATTTTTAGTGTGGACGACAAGCATATAACCATACTCAGAGAGTGCATGGAAAGATGCAGATGGGCGAGACTGGCACTGAATCTGAAGAAGTGCAGATTCATGGTACTGCAAGGGAAACTATAAGGGCACATAGTATGCAAAGCAGGATTAAAGACATATCCTAACAAAGTCCTGGGTAATCTTGGAAATGCCACCATTGACGGATGTAGTAGTGACCAGATCAGATAACATCGTACAGCCATCAAATTGAGAAGGCTAGCACACTGTACGACTATAAGAATACGACTGTAAGGTAAAGAAGGAAACACAACAGAATAGACTACCATATGGCCGGCTAAGGCAAGATATATGTGCGCAAAAGTTATAATGTACAATCTTCTATGGGAAAGAGAGAGAATCATACGGCTGTACGAATAGAAGGAAGGACCAACAACACATGAGAGGGTACCATATGACCTTCTTAAGTAGGACTAGTGTTTTTAGGAGGATACCATATAGTGGTATTAGGAGAACATAAACAGGAGAGGCTATCACCGTACACCATACAGAATTCTTGTTACACTACCCACCATACGGCCACAATATAGGCAACCAGGATACAGTACGACCATTGGTTTAAAGGAAGTACGGTTATATTATAGCTATCTATACAGCATATGTATGCACGAATGAAAAGAAGAAGAGCCCAATATCGTACGGTAATAGCGAGTTCAATCCCAAGAGATAAAGCAACCGTAAGGTCAAAATAGTGAATGGACAGCACGGGGAGATTGTCATGCACTGTACGACACGGACAGAATTTTAAACCACCACCTAAAACCGTACGGCTAGCATAATACGCAAGGGAAATTGTTGTGCATCGTATGGTAGGGATAGAGAAGTTCATAAAGAGGAGATTGTTGTACAGTTTGAGAAAGACAGTAGGCAATACCATACAGACAGACAGATGGAACCAAGTTATAAATAGGTTTAAACCATACGGCTCGGCATCCATGATCAAAGTATTTTGATTGAAAAATCATACCGATTCGAGGAATAGCAGGATTGTGAGGTGTTGTACAACTGGACTCACGCAAGGGATTTCAGTTACGATCGTTTCAACCATTTTTGTTTCATTGCACAAAAAGAAAACGGAAGTGACAATTATGTAGTCAAGCAGAAAGAAGGCTTGGAAAAAGAAGTTGGAGGAAAATACACCAACGACTGTAACCATGAACACAAACATGAAAAACTTGCAGTAAAGAGTGTGTGTTGTAGGAGCACAACCACAGGAGCAAGTAAAATGAAAGGCAAGCAAACAACACAGCCAACTGTAACTGATAATCTCACAGCTAAAAATGTCTCGTTTGAGGGTTTGAAAGGAGTAGAATGCAGGAAATGGTAGAAAGAGACACCTGATAATCATTCAATGAAAACCAGCATTTGGAAGGCACATTTTGAATGGGCAATATAGATGCCTATATTTTGTATTCGAGACTACAAAGGGTTCTTGCACACAATGATAGAGACATACGATAGGGTCTATCAAACTAGTTCGTTCGCCCATCTTTGACACGACCTTGTAATATCATTTAGACCAGCAGATTTCACATGAGTATTTGGAATACCTGGTCATGCACAATGTGGAAAGAAAATCAATAACAAACCGAAAAAATTGAGTTGAGAGGTGAAGGCACAACTAGTACACTTCGTATGCGGGGATTAGACACAAACGGAGAAAGAAGCCCTCAAGGACACGTCGAAGGGTAGAGGACTAAAGAAGTCCAATGTTTAGGAAGGGCACTGGTGTTGCCTTATGAACTTAGTAAAAAGTAGCCTCACAAGATCCAACCGCGCTTCAAACATTTCATCCCTGTAGGTGGCGATGATGAACGAGATCCTACATGCAAGAGTGTATGATTGGGTTGTACTGTTGGCAGAAATGTATGAATTTATGACACTGCAGCATAAGACGCTCTACATATTAGGCTATTCTTGGAGGTGACAACACGGAGGATTCCGCACGATAGGCTAGAGGCCAAGCCTGGACCACTCACGCCAGGGGAACCCCCTATTATGCAGTGGAGGCACCTCGACACACTTGGCATCAAGACCACAGTCGAACAGAAACAACCGAGACCAAATGGAGGAGATACTAATAGTGGTCGCTAGGAGACTTCTTCTGACGAGAGTGAGACGAAAGGAGAGGACGAAGAAGAGCACGAGGAGGTGGAAGTGATTACAGCGACACCATTAAGATTTCTACGGCCTACACTCTCGATGATGGTACACTTGGTTCCAGTGGGTACACACAACATTCCAAGGTTTGGTCAATTCAGATAGCAAGTGGTGATGACTCTGGCTACCGTTATGATTCAGCCAGCTATAGACACTGCACATTCCCAAAGCTGTAGCCGTAGGTGGGACAGAGTCACATCTGTCATTGACGGCGAGAGTTGTTCCGGAGGTAACGATGGAGCCTATTCGAGAAGTTTTGCCAACTGTACTAGAGGCAGGGGTTGAGATACTTATATAGGATGAGGAGATGGACACTCAAGAGGGAGTAATGGAGATACCGGTAGGCGAGGGTATGAGGACGCCCAGTGTTCATTTGGATGTAGTGGGCTCAGACGCAATGGTCATGGTAGATACAACATGCTTGACGAGTTGGACAAAGAGAGTAGAGCTCAGAGGTTGAACACGTACTTGCGTATGAGGTTTAATCGTATCCCAGCACCACGAGCAACAGGCATTCTCACACCTACGCTACTAGCCCTAGAAGGAGATATTGTAGGCATGCAAACTCAGCTAGAGGAGGGTCACCTAACACAGACTGCTGGGATACCACATAGCACTGTTGAGCGGATGGCAGAAGCAATGGAGACGGCCATGGTGCAGCAGCCTATTGTGGGGCCAAAGACAGTGATGGAAGAGGTTATGGAGACATTACTTGCTGATGTAGCGACTCAAGCTCGCCAAGTGGTGGCCTCTACACAAACACTTGCCTTGGACTCAGTAGTAAAGGAGCTGGAGTGCATCATATCCTTCATGAGGGTAGCATGTCCAGCGACCTTTTCAGTCTGTTTTGAGGAGCGCGGATAAGAGAGTGTAGACTACGGAGATGCGCTAGGATTGGGCCACTACTAGAGAGCCGGTTGGAGAAAGCCACATAGAGACTCTGATGCAGGAGATAGTCAGGATACACAGGGATGCTTATTATGCCCTTTGGAGGAGCCAGGTAGACCAGGAGCAGCAGAGAGGACTCAGGAGGAGTCAACTGCCAAGGTAGCAGCAATGAAGGCACAATCTGGTCCTCACACTTGTTGGGTAAGGTCGTGTAGTATACGCCTCCTCATTTTTTGTTGGTGTACCAGCAATGCCTTCCTTACGTCTTCCTTAGTGATATTTAATGGGGCATCCTTCCTGTGTCATCTATCCTTGTTGGGGAGGAGGGGCATTAAATGTGGAGGTTGTGGTTTCCTTTGTGGTTCCTTGTGTCCTCTGGTTCCTCCACCGAGGGGTACTTCTGCGATTACTAGTATCTCAGGGCTCCTCCTCTCTGTGAGTCCTTTGGTAGAACCTTTGTAAAGTCTCATGTCTCCTCTACTCTCTTGGGTTTGCCTCTCTTTGCTGCTCCACTGCTACCAATCTCCACGCGAGCAATTTTGCAAGACTTCCCAAAAGATCATACACAACCTCGTTCACCATGAGTTCGGCACGTACCATACTGTTGGGGAGAGCCCTCTAGTCTGCCTTCCGTCAAACGTACTCCTCGACCGATACATCCCACGCCTGCACAAGGTCCCATGTCAATTGATCCTCTCTGGTCAATTCCTCTTCCTCAATGTCACTATCCATTATTCCTGTTTGCTGGTCAAAGAGACGGCCCATTATACACCCATCTTCCTTTCGCCTGTCGTACCTTAGATTCTACTTAGGCAACAATGCCAAAAATGTTTATGCCAATATGGTAGATATATTACCAGAACATATGATATCTATATAATCCACAATACTACTATCGTATCTATCTAAGTACTTGAGAAAAATTAAGTTGATAAAATATATCTTTTATTGATTGCACCAAAGAGTTACATACCCATACCAATGAATGTCCAGAATTATCATACCATACTATTCCATGTGTGTACTACCTATAGCACACAAATTGGTTACTAATACCAACCGACGTGACCCTTGGGACGACTTCTTTTAACAACTACTTACTTTTATTGCAAAATTACTCGCTACAATAACTAGATTTTCAATTTCTATATGTATAGTATACATTACCTCCATGACCGCCGGCGCGAAATTGAGGCACTTTGTCCCCCCATCCCATAAAATTGTCATGATGTTCGGGCATCTCAACATACCACAGCACCAATATTATACTAGAAAAAAAAACACAGAAAATCAGAACCTTGCAAAAATATACATCCAGGGGTACTCATCACAGTCACTACCAAATTGTCGTCACATGCTGATTTGGAGACCAGATCCTAGGTCCTACATCTATACACTCTGCACCTGCTGTAATTTCTCCATTTTTTGAAGGTGACATTAGATATAATTGATTCTTATTAAGTTATCAAAAGTAAATAAAATATTTCAATGATAACTTAATATTAATTAATTCAACTAAATAATTTGCTGAAATAGTAAAATATTATAAAATGTCACTTTAAAGTTTATCAAATAAATTTCTCCAAATATAATTAAGTCGGTGAAGTCGGCCTAATGTTCTAAGGATATTTGCAAGCCTAGGGTATTTTGTGTCTATCTGAAAATAAAGAATATTCTTTTCACGATAAAATAGAGATTTTCAATTTGAACATGAAAGAATATTATAAATGGATTGCATTATTTTCAGAAGGTCAATATTGTTGGCTTATACTATATTCAACAGGCATTTAGAAATCTGCAAATACTTGTGGCTAGGTGAACTTTAATATCAAAGTCATAATATTTATTGGGGCCCCATCTATATTAATATTATATGAAATATTGAAATATTTGAGGTTTTCCTCTGAATACTCTAGTGCCTGACAAATCATCATTTGAACAGGGACGATTGGGTTTGTTGTCTGTGTACTTTGTGTACCTTAGATCTGTTTCATCTTCCGGTGCCCCACTTATTATGGGATCAGAGGCAGGTTCTGATGGAGACCAAATTTTTATCTCCATTTGTTAAACAATGTTGAGCATTCATGATGGAAAAGGTGATGAAGTATTCTCATATGAAGAATCTGAAAATATATACTTAGCTGTACTTGATTGGTATATTTTTATTGAGAGGTTATGAAAGTATATATAGCAGAGTACACACCTCAGTAGGATGAGACCATATAGAAAAGCAACAGATTAAGAAATAGTTCAGTTATGCTGAGCAATGAGATTCATGTGCCACGATATTGTCAATGCAGAGAATCCCAATCATGGTGCATATGCTTAACTGATCAGCTGGTCACATTACTAAAAAGTATAGCATTATAAGATGCATCAGCTTAATTGATAGCAAAGAGGAAAGGAAAATCAAAGAGTAAGGTCATTCTTTTTAGACAATATGAAGTCAAACATATGTCTGATTGTGAAGTAAATCTATGCCACTAGTGATATGTAAATCTGCAAGAATTAATGCCATGAGATTAAGACATCTTATGGATATTGAGACTAGGGAAAATTTGTAAGTATAGACAGTGATAAATGTATTTTAAATGAATCGTAAAAGCCATCAAAGGGTCTGAGATACATCTGAACACCAAAGCCAATCTCTCACCTTCAAGTCAATAATAAATATTTCAGATGAATAAAGTTGTAGAAGGGAAATGTACAGCAAGGCATATATGGACTACACTTTCCCACCAAATAATGGATACAGCCATCGTGAATCTCTTGAATGGCTTAATGAATTAGTTGATGTTTTACAGACTGGAATATAAATCAATAAAGAGCATCAGCAATATATACTCAGAATTGAAGAGAAAATATGAAATTGGTAACACACTTATTTGCATCCACTATAGAGAAAAAATATGGACTTGGTGTTTTATGAAAGGTGCTTGAAACAGATAAGCAATAGCTGCACAGAACCTGTACAGTTTGTATTCAGTATTTGTAAACATGAATTAACCAAGAAGTGTTTAAGGGTGATGGAATAACTCCAATTTGTATGAAATACTTACAAAGGTTATAGTCGTACGCATTATGAGATACTTACAAGGCACTCCTAACCTTGGGCTTTGTTGCCCTGCATTTTATCACCAGAAAATGTTAATAACAGCTCGAAAAAAATTTCAAGGTAGTTTTGTGTTTCTCTAAGCTTCAATTTGGTACTCAATTGCTTAATATTGACCGATCAATCCATTTCAATTCGTATATCAAATCTTTTTACTAAAGGCATTCGTCAAGTCTTTTTCGTTTTTTTTTTCTACCGAGCTTTTGCTTGAACTTTGAAGCCTTGATCATCCCTTTTTTGCTTTTGAGTTTGCTTTTGTTGGTTTTTAGTACTATGGTTTTGCTTGTGTCATGTCTTTCGCTTTTCCCTTCAATTCAGTCTAACCTAGAGTTTAATCAAAGTTGTTAGTCAAGAGATATGACCGTTTAAGTGCCTCAAAGTGGACCTTTTTGGTGCAATAGCACAAATTTAAAAATATGATGTTATATTTTTAATATGACTTTCACTTTTTGATAAATATAACTTAAATTCACCTTTTGTTATGTTTTTAAGTTACTTTTAACTTTATATTTTTAACTTAAAGTGACTATAGTGCACTTTATGTTATAATTTTAAGTTAAGTTACTTTTTAATTTTTCACTTAAAGTAACTATATAACTAGAGAGTTCTAGTTTAAATTTTTTATTTTTAAATCAAATGCTTATTTAAATGTTACTTTTTAAATGATGTTTACATGTTATATTTTTTAATATGATATATAAATATTGTTTATGACCCATTTAGTAACATTTTTATAAATTCAAGTGAATTAAATGACTTTAAGTTATCAAAAGTGGACAATTTATATGCAATTACATGTAAAATCCATCAAAAGTGGACATTTTATATGCAATTACATGTAAAATCCATGAAAAGTAGACATTTTATGTCACTGCATATAAAGTTCAACTTGGTGGACCTTTTTGATGTCATTATATCAAAAGGTTATCAAAAGTGGACTTTTTTTATGGTGTTGTATCAAAAGCGAATTTTTTGTCTATGCATCCAAAATGTAACATGTAACTTAAAATGTGCAATTCACCTCAAAAAGTTTGTTTTTGATTGCTTGCATATTTTAAAATATGTTATTGACCCAAAAAGGTCTGTTTTGCCTTGTTTACACATTTTAAAATATGCTATTGACCTCAAAAGGTCCAATTTTAGCTTGAGACATGTTTTAATGCGTATTGGCCCCCAAAAAGTCTGATTTTGAAGAAACGCATGTCTTTGCCCTCCAAGAACCCGATTTTGATCATAAATACAGATTTTCTTGATGGATTTACATAAAATCTTTTCCATTTGAGGCATTTTTTATGGGCAATGAGTTTTTTTGCATTCAATATGGATCTAACAAGCTCAAAAACGTTTTTGGAAGCTCTAATCTAGGGCACTTTTTTAAGAAATCAGCAAATAACTCCATTTTTTATCCATGTTTTTGCTCCAATCCAAATCAATTTGGCTTTATTTGGTGTTTGCATTGCATGTTGGTGCATGATTTGACATTTAAACACCAAATCAATTTGCTCATGCACCATGGTGAAAAATGTTTTTTGCTAAAAACGTCCCAAGCACATGTATTTCAATACGTTGGATATTGGAGCAATTTTAGGGCACGTTTTGGCATCTTTTAACAACTATTCCTTGTTTGCTGCCCTTTCCTATTCAAATTTGTAAAAGTTTGAAAGATTCAAACATTTTTGGAGAATTTTTCAACATTGGAGCATCTTTCTCCTTCATTTTTGGCACTTAATCTTCACATAACTAGACTTCTTCTTTCTTGCTATTTAATTTGTACTTATCTTGCTGATTTTATGCACATAATTGCTTGATGATTTCCATTCGTTGAAATCTATGCCATGGAAAGTGCATTTTTCCTTTAAAAATGAAGAATTTGTTCATTTTAAATTTTTTTGTTCTTTCCCAAGTTCCAATTTTAAATTTGAGTGCTAAAGTGTTATGCATCTTGGCATGTTTGAGTCACTTTCCAAAGAAAAGTTTTTCTTTGTGTTTTTTTGGTTTGTGTTTGCTTGTCGGTTTTCTCAACTATGGAGAAGTCACAAGTTCTTTCCCAAGAACTTCTTGTTGCTTCACTTCATGCACATCATGTTCCACATTTTGTTTCTGTGTCGCAACACCTCACCTATCATCCGACAAATGCGATTACATGTTTTCCATCTCATTCACCATGCGCACATGCATATAATCTCATTTTCCGTTTCCATTTTCACTCATCTCACTTTTCGCATCCATTCGCACAACATGATTACACAAAATGCCTTACGTGTAATCACATCCAAAAGGTCCAATTTTTATTAAAGTCACTTTTTGAAAAGTCAAAAAGATGTCATTTTCATCTCCGATGTACTTTGACTTCCTCTTTTCACCAAAAGTAACTATAAAACTCATTATCCCTCTTCCATTTTTCATTTCTATCCCTCCATATGCATTTGCACCTCCATGAGCAAATACATATTTTCGCTTATTTCCATTCACACTTACATGTGAAGTGCATCCTCCACCCACATTTGCATCTCATCTCTTTTTTCATCTCCCGTTACATGTTGCACTTACATGTACTCATTTTTCATGCAATAATGCCTTGAAAACCCTAAGTCACTTTTGAAATCAGTAATCTTCAGTTGCACACATTCCCATGCGTTCCACCTTGATACATTCTCATTTCAATCTGTTTCATTCCATCTTCCATATTTTCACTTTTATAACACTTCATTCCACTTTCCGTTCCTTTCAATTTCATCCATTGCATATGCATATGATTCCTTTGAGATCATTTCGTTGGATCTACCAAGTCTCCATTTTGTTTCCAAATCTTTGTTGATCACAAATCAACTTGTATCGCGATTCCATCTGATGATGTATTTATGTTTAGGGATTTTTCTGTTGCAATACAAGCAAAAGAAATGTCCTCACCATCAATATCCAAAGGCAAAATGAAATATCAATATGATAAAGAGTTGGCTCATGTAGGACCTTCATCAGTCATATCTATTCTGGATAACACAATGGACACAAGGATTGGTCATGTGGATGTGGCTGATTTTTTACAAAGAGTTGAAGCTCCAGCTAGTCATGAAATGAAGTGTATCAAGAGAAGTAACATTCACCTGGCGTCTACATTTCCTATGGCGGCCAACCTAATTTCATTCTCGGATGTGCACAACGGTTTACTCCAAAGACGAAGACTATCAAAGAAGTTGACGGCAAGGTTATCATTAGCCTTGATCCTGATGTCATTGAACAAATCTTCAAGGTTCCACATAAAGCAGAATGTGCAGATTTGACCAAAGAATCATCTTTCGCATGTTGGAATGGGCAAAAGGGTGATTATCAAAAGTATGTCAATCTTTATTGGTTAGACAATAAAAGAAGCAACTTCTCTAGATGGCCAAAGATTGTTCATAAGTCTAACTTTAAACAAGAATATAAGAATCTCATCATCTTTCTCAATAAAATTTGTGGCCTTAAAGATTCTACTTATTTCGAAGCATGGATGTATAAGTTCATATTTCAAATCATGGAGAATAAAGGACACATCTTTTGGGGAGAACTCATCAACACTGCACTTTGCCAGCAAATAGGCAACGTGGGAACATTAGTGCCCTTCTACATGAATTCTTATCTTGTTTACATTGTTGCTGCCATGGGATCTTTCTCTAGTCCATCTACCAAGGGAGATCTTCTTCAAGTTCCTATTTGGGATTACTATGACCAAATCACTTTGGCAAATAGTAAATTTCGTTATAGAAGAGTCCAAAATGCTTTCTTTGGGCGTTTCCAATGTTTGTTCAATAAACAGTAATCTGTCCAAAGAGTATTTGATGCAGCATGGGAGAAGGTGAACAAATACAGCTGTATTTTCATTCACTTTCCCACTTTCACATACTTGAGAGTTGGATATTTCAAAAGCGAGCCATATACTTTACCTAGGTATGCTACAAATCAGATCATTTTGATCGAGCTAGCTAGATAGCTCATGTACGTGCAGAGTGATTAGCACGCAATGCATAGGCCTAGTTTCGGCATTACCTCAACTAAACCTTAAGCTATTGGTAACTATTCGATCATTTCTCTAACTAAAGCAAAGAACATGGAAGCAAAGTTATAGTTGATCACCTTGAAGAAGTTCAAGGCAAGATTCGACTTTGATTACTAAGAGATGAATTCTCAAATGAATAGAGCTTACACTCATGTTCATTGCATCGAGGACATCTGGATTGATATGACGACAAAGCTTCACATCATGAAGATGGACTACTGCAAATTAAACCTGTAGCAGATAATTGATCTTCACATGTTGGAGACGCGTTCAAATTTCCAAGTTGAAGATGATGGCAACATCCTTGATCTAGAGTTTCATCAAGCCAACTTTGATAAGAAGTCCCCTTTTCCTATCCAATGGCAACAAAAGGAAGGTACGTCTATCATGGATAGATTTCAATCCATCTTGGTAAACACTAATAAATGGTTGAAAAATAAAGGCCTTAAAAGAGTAAACACTAAGATGGGCTTGGATTGTGGAAGTATTGGTCCTCCTAGCAGGAAGTCACAACTACAAATCACGGGGAAAGATGGTGCTTCATCTTCTGATGCTAAGGGTTCCCTCAAATTCAACCTGAAGGGCGGAAAAGGAACTAAATCATCTCAAATCACTGAACCAATTCAAGAATCAAAGGAAGAAATAGAAGAATAATTGGAAACAGAATCTGATAAAGAAGATTCAAATGAAGAAGGGGAAATCATGATCATATCTCCTCCAAAGCCTATACAACCTTGTACACCATCTATACATAAGCCTTTTCTGCATGAAGTAGATGACGATGTGGATTCATTCTCCACTATTTTTACTCCTTCCATTTCAGTCTCAGAAGTTAATACCATGGCTCTTCCTATTTCCTCTGTTGCTCTTCACATCCCTACAAATGAACAATATGAGCATTTAGTAAATGTGTTTGACAATTTTCCAAGTCTTACAAGTGTTCAAGTTTCCCAACTTGATACATCTTTGACAAGGTTTGAGCTTTTCATCACAGAGTCTTCTCAGCATCTTCTTATGCCTTCAGCTGTGCAAATTGATTTTTTTCTATTACAACGGAAATAAAATCATGATCAATGCCAATGGTCTCCATTGTATCTGCTTCTACTAATGAAGGTTTCACCCTGCCTACATGGTTGAGGAAAATAACAATGAAGAGGAGAAAAGTGGTTGTTCCTCCGGACAATGTCCCCGTTAAGAAGACCAAATCCAAATCTTTGAAAGACAAGATTGTTTCAAGGATTTTGGTTGATTTAGATAAAACCAAATTTGTTTAAGTTGTTGAGCCCCTAGTGGACAAACCTGTTGAGGAACTTACTTGTTCTAATTACAAGTTTACTGAAGTTGAAATCGGAAAGCAATCACATTTAAGTTCTTTGCAAGATGCTAAACATGCATTGGCTAATGTATCAAAAAGCAATCATGAGCTATGGGAAAAGAAAAAGTAACTGAAACAGAAAGTCTCTCGTCCGAATGAGGTCATTCAGAAACAATCTTCTCAGTGTTGTTGTTATGTCTCCAACATCTAAGGAGAGAAAGTTGATTGAAGCCGTGAAGTCTTGGATATAGAAAATCATTAATGCGATCAGATTTCCACAATCCATCATAGTTATGTAAATCAGTTTATGGATTAGATTGTGTGGAGATTCATCAACGTTTCGTATCACACTACGTGATCCATCATCGAATCATTTCTGAAGGAGTTCGAGCCATTACGGGGACATTTGCAGTCCTTAGGCATGTCAAAGAGATGAATGAAATGGAGCGAAATTTAATGTCTTCTTTGACTCAAGAAGCGGATAACTTGAAGGAAAACCTCGATGATTGGAATGAAACGGTAAGATTTGATTTGGATGCCTTGGTCTCATGTGACGTTCTTCCGTCATGTGAAATGTTCTTTAGATATCAAGGACTCATTGGTTACACAGAGGAAACATTGAGGAAGCTCATCACAAAGTTCCAGGCGGCATTTCGAGATTGTCAGGCAGTTGAAGCAAGTGTTACTCGTGATTTGGAAAAGATGGGATGCCATGTTATTGATGAATCTAGTAATCTCATTGCAGTCGAAAGAGTAAACATGGAATATACAATCAAGATCAATGCTAATGTAGACTCCGAAGACTTTGGTTCGCACACAATGAACAAGTTTGTTTAGTATAAATCCTTGACAAAACACTAGTTAGATGCTATGGCAGCAAATTCCGAAGTTGTACAAACAACATATGCAAATGCAATGAGAGTAGAAGTCATATCAAAGACCATGGAAATTGTTGATCTTCACACAGTACGTGACATCATTGTCAAATCCAAGGCGCTGAGAAAAAATCTTTAAGATTGTTGTTTTTGTTTTTATTTCATGTTAGTAGTTGTAAAGGATGCATTACATGAAAAAGTATAATTATATGTAATGCAGCGAGTTGCACGTGTAGTTGCATGTAACCCTTTATTTTCTTCTGTAGATAGACTAGGTCAAACTTGGTTGAGTTGCTCCCAATTTTTCCTCCATCTTTTTCTCAACTCCTATACATATATAAAGGAAAGCCCCCTCATTGTAAAATCATCATTATCTTTATGCAAGAGAGCTCTAGAGAAATTGTGCCAGCAGAACTTTGTTTGTGTAAGCACTATTTTGAGAGAAAGTGAATACAAAGGAGCGTTTGAGGCTTAGCTTTGATTAAGTGCGATTGATACTAGCATGAGTTACAAGCATCGTCTAAAATTCATCTAAGTTATCTTTGATTCATATGATCTTGTGTTCTTGGTAATTCTATCTCATGAATTGAATAGAAAAGATTTAAGAAGCAATTGGAGCCAAAGCTTTGACCAGGAGCAATTGTGGAAGTGTATAGCTAGAAGCTTTGTCTGTAGCTTATATTTTCGTTCTTAATTCACAAAATAGTTAAGTTACTCTTACTTTTAGAAGCCTTTGTGCCCTGATTGTAAGGCTTCTCCATATAGAAGAACAACCGGACTTAGAGCCAAACCGGTACATTTTCATCTAGCCTTTGAGTAAGTGAAGATTTATTGGTATCACTGTTTCTAGCTCTGGATAGAAGTGTAGTTAGAGATTCACCCTGCCCATTACTCACTCGACAAGTAAGTGGATTCTTTCTTGAAAGATAAGAAGAAAGGATACTGGTAATGCCCATTTTATAAAATCTCTCGACTTCTTGCTAACCTTGAGTTGATCCAAGGAACAGTGAGAAGGCAAAGCCTTCCATTTAAGGTAGGAGAGACTCTCACACGTTGTGGCTGGTCATCCTATTTTGCGACTGGATTTTTTCCCAAAACTGTCGTTTGCAAATTATCCACCCAATAGGGTCAAGTATAAGAAAGTTGACTTGGACTTACATAGGTTCACAGACTCAAATTGGGTTGGAAGTGTTATTGATAGGAAAAGCTCTTCAAGATGTTGTTTCAGTTTAGGCTCAGCAATGATACCATGGATATGCAGAAAGCAAGCATCAGTAGCAAAAAGTTCCACAGAAGTTGAATACATTGCAGCAGCAATGGCCTCTCGGGAAGCAGTTTGACTAGAAAGCTACTTGTGGGATTATTTGGTGAACCCATAAATCCCACTATTATTCATTGTGATAAATAGAGTTACACCAAGCTTTCTGTGAATCCAGTTTTTCATGACACATCCAAGCATATTCAAATTTCTTACCATTATGTAAGAGATATTCTAGACAAGAAAACTGTCAAGTTAGAATACATTTGCACTGCAGATCAGACAGCAAATATTCTTACCAAACCTCTCTCTCAAGTGAAGATAGATCACTTCAGAAAAGGACTTGGTATAGTTGAATTATAATACATTTGTATTCTTTAATTATTAATGAAATAATTTTGTGTTAAAATTATTATTGTCAGGCTATTGACTGTTATGGGCTTCACTGTTTGTATTCATTATCTAAGAAGTGACGATCTTTAAGATAATGAACACTTGTATAAAAGACATTATAAGAGATGACGATCTCTAAAATAATGTACTGAACAGTAGAGAACTACTGTAGATCTGGATGAATTCAAGATCACATTGTGATGTAGACATTTCTATGCCTATGAATCACAAATTGGATAAGGGAAGAATTTAATCATTCTCCGAATTTTATCCTATGTATTGGTAGATCTTAACTCAAGATCATATTGTGATATAGGTCTGTCAGTAACTATGAGTCACAACTTGGATAAAGGAAGAATTTAATCACTCTCTATATTTTATCATGTATATTGCATTCCATGCAATACTGTTATCACAAGTATAGGTGATAAGTTATATCACAGGTATAGTAATATGACATAATACCATGTGTTCAATGATACCACATGCTTAGAAGATTCAGATAGATATAGAGTATCAATCTATGCTTATTCATCTTAATTGATGGTGCTAGATATGTAATCTCTCAATATGATTATCAAGTTAAGAGGGAGTGTTGATTTTGTAACTCTGACATCATACTGATCTGAATCTGCAGATCGTCTATGCATGAAATCCCTTAAGTGAACAGGCATTTATAGTTGTGATTTCCTTTGTTGTGATCAACGTCTCCTTGGGGCAATCTTGTTAAAGACAAATATGATAAACTTGGTTAGTTTAATTACTAACTAAATGTCATCCTCATTAGACGCCGATTTCATGAATGCAATTAACGCTGACCTAGAGAGGGGCATGTCATGTCTAAGGACAGGCCCCTTGGTTGTTGTATTTATGTAGGGTGTAAATGTGCATAAAGGACACACATTCAAACATAAGTATGCTCCTTTAGCATTTACTGCCTCATACGAATTATAGAACAAATATATATTTATTGCAGAACTATACATTATATAGTGGCAATAACACTTGATAGGCCAATAGTGGCATATTGTGATGGTTAAGTTGTTGAGTTGTTATCTTTGCCATCAAGGTTCAAATCTAATGGGGATGAGGTCCCCCGTTTCTGGCCTCACTAGTTCATAGCTCCAGGTCAAAGCGTTTACCACTCTTTAAAAAAAATTTAAAAGAACACTTGATGTACAGTCTGGGATATTTAAAGACCATCTTCAGCAAGGTTATAGGTATTATATCATAATTGTTTTGGTTGTCCAGAATTTGCAGAAAACTTACACAAATGCCTTCTCAATATCATTGAATGAAAAATGAAATTTCCCTTTTCTTAATTATCATACCTTTTGTCATCCCCTATTGTCCTCTAGAATGGCCCTGAAAAAATATTCACCACAAACATATTCCTTTTGTCCTAATTGAAAACATGGTGGGACATAAATATCTCCTCTTTTGTACTCTATTGAGAAACAATATTTTAGGAAATCTTCTATACCAAAACCTACAATCAAATTTTCATCTTACTACTTTACTTATTAAAAACAGCAATATCTGTTTAGTTTTTGTTCCATGCACAAAACACCGTACAAGATGTTGAGATACATAAGGTGATGTTCCCTGCATCTTGGCTTCATCTCTAGAATGACTTGTCACAATTAAACATACCCTATCCTTAAGGTGTGTCTATGTTTTCCAGAGCCTACTAAATGCCTGGTTTCTAAAAGATACAAATAAATAAAATTCTGCTACAAATGCAAATAATGCAGTGTGTTATGTTAGCTGTAAGTGACCACATGTTCATCTTACCTGGTAATGCATCCCTGATGATTCCCACTGAGATCAATGCTGCTCTTGCCTTCCTATGAAATTCATTGACTCTTTCCGGATCTTCAGATAAACACTGTGGAGGTAAAACTGGCGCACCACCCTGCAAATTATTTTATAAAAAGAAGGAAACTATTTTATCTTATCGGAGCATATATAAAATCATGATTGCATAGGAGATAAAATTCAGCTGTTTTACCTGTTCCATGATAGCCCTGTATACCATACCGAGAGCTTTCTTTCCATAAGCACTGTCATAATTATAAGCACTCAAAGATGGTCCTGCCCTGCAAATAAAATCTTGTAAGGGTCAAATCAATAATATGTTTAACACATCAAGGCATAACAGGCCCAACCAATAAAAAGTATCAATCAAAGAATGACTGCTTCAATAGACAATATTTAATGCTCAAATAATAAAGTAATGATAAATTACTCTCCATAACTAAGTGTGTCATAAATACAGTAGCTATATAAAATTGACAACAATCAAAATAAGTTCAAAAAATCAGCCTAAAACATACCTACGATCACCTTGTGTCAATGCCCCAAGAGTTTCCAACCTTTTAGCAACAATGAAAGCAAACCGACGCTCTCCTCCCAAATTTGTAAAAACTAATCTGTGAATGTTTTTGGAAAATTAACTGGCATTCTATAAATTTTCAGGTCCAAAAATTTTGAAGGACAATATAAGAACACAATGCTCTAAGATTATCAAGACGAATATATATTCTACCTTGAAAATTCATTTTTAGACTACAATCCTAGATCTCTTGATTTTAAGAAGAAGATGAGAAATCTAACCAAATTTACATACAAACGAATCAAAAACCAAAGATGAAATCAATTAGTTCAAACCAGCTAGATTGTTCCAAGCAAATAGTGTCTATCCAAGTCTACGAAAAAAATCAAAAGAGAACCCAAAGAAAGAAAAAGGATTCACATAGGCCTCTTTGTCAAGAAAAACGTACACTATGTTTAAATACCCATCTATAGGCATACATTCAATAAGTTAACAACCATAACAATGTGCTGATAACATTTGGTGTATGGAAATCATAGTATGCTAATGATATAATCTTCACAACTCGACAAGCTAGATGATCATTAGAAATTACCTGTGTACCACGGGGATGTTAATGGAAGCTTAGAAAATATTAAATAAACAGCAATAACGGTGAGCATAACAAATACAAAAGACACAAGAAGCTCTCCTAGGAAAATCCTTCCACTTAAAGCCAAAAACCCAGCCACACAACACAAATATCACTCTATTGATAAAGAAATGTTCCAGTTTACAATACTTTTCGCTTCATACAATATATATAATGAATAGAGAGAATCTTCATCACACAACTGGAGGTCTCTTTAATTTCCAAACATATAACTCTTCATATTTCCATACCCATGACACATGCTACTTTGTATAATATTATTTCAAATATTATTACAAATGTTTTTTCCAACAAAAGATGCTCATAACAGTCATAATTCTATTTCATAGAATCAAAGATAAAGATCTCTATCACAATTACCATCTCCAACACTCCATCTTAACAGGGGAGAGATCTTTAGCATAGCAATTAGATATAGCTGCAACCAAAGATGTTAATGAAAAATTCTCATCACACAGATTCTCATATAATAAAACATGTTATCTCAGCATAACATAATTCACCATAAGTACATAATTTATGACTTCCACCATACCTACTCACAGAGGGTGGTCCAAGGGCTTTCCCTCTTAGCAAAAATGAAATTTGCTAAATTTATCATCAATGGACTCTCTCAAAAATCACTGAATCGCTCGACCTGATAGGCTTGCAATGATCACAGTCGACTTGAGTCGTGAACTCTCTCAACATGATGTTATCATGGAATCACATGACAGGCTTGCAAGGATCACAACTAGCTTACATCACAAAATCTCTCAACATGATGTTGTCATGGAATCCCTCAATATGAGATCTAACACCCATCCCAGAATCTCTCAATGTGATGACATTATAATCTCTCTCTACATGATGTTCACCATGATTTACCTCATAAGTGAAAGAGCTAATATAGTTGTCATTACAACCTTATTAATTTCACATGAATAAGAACTCGTAATCAACAAGAACATCACCACAATAAGATAGTTAATGTAACCTCCCTCTAAAGTTGAAGATCTCCCTCTCAATAAGCAACATCCTCATCTCATTGCATCTTGTTCTACCTTGCAACCAAAAGAGATTTTAACAAATCATAAAATCAACTATAATCAATGTTAAAATCATACACCATTCTCAAGATTCATGATCCATATTCTGAGATGTAATCATAGACACTTATCTCTTTAAATGCATCAAATCTCAAAAATGTTCTTAAGCTTAATCAGTTGTTAACTCTTAATAATCAATAGAACTATGCTCATATACTCAATGTCTAAAGAGATGTAGAGATAGTTGCACAACATTGGCCTTCTTGACTAGTGCAGGTGACGCCTTGATGCTAATAGTTGTATCTGGTAGATCAAGCTTAGACATTCTCGATATTTTCCACCTCGATACTTTTCACCTCTCGCAAGAGATCAAGGATCCACCATTACAAAAACCCATCAAATTTCCATGTAGCCAAATATTACTCTTGAACTTCTTATGAAGATCAACACTCAATGACCACATAAAGCATGAACTATCATCACCATATAGGTATAGACGGCATTAATGAACTGAACTAGGTGAAGCAATGAATGAGGCATCGAGTATGACTAGCGCCTCAATCCTTGATAACGGATTTATAGAGATATTGTCAACTCTATAATATTCAAAAGAAATGACTCCATGTACACTTCAATCCTATATTACAGATTTATAGGAAACTCCCCTACTTTAATCTTTTCCATGTAGAGATTGATGTTCTCACAAATAACAACTCTGAAATAGTTCACAACACTCTCCTCTTGCATTCAACCAGCAGCCCATTTTGCATATTCCACACAAAAAGCTTCCCAGATTGTAGAAAAATATCGAGCAACTGAGATAGTTCCTAAAAATTCACCATGACCGCCTATCTAACTTTCTCCTTCACTACCTGCTCCCATTTTAGAATCTTCTCTCCCTAGAAACACACGCATGAAATAATATGCGAATATAGAAACAAAATCATGAGACACGCTACCATAGATGTTTAGGACATTGGTCCATATGAAAGATGTGAAGATATCCATACAATACATCATGCAATGACAAGAAGATCCCTTGAGTTTGCATAAACTGAAGCTCGAATCACAATCGCTTCACCAGAAAAAACTTGACACAATATAAGTGGTGTCACTAATGAGAGATAAGAGGGACGACACGGCAAGAAAAACAACAACAAAGGAGGACACAACATACTTAGGCCAAAGTGCCACTTTAATGGCTGAACAAGCAAATATACATCTAAAGTTTATGATAACACTAGCCGTTCATACAAAGAGACAAACCCCTGATGTAAAACAAATAGAAAACAAAATGGCTAAAATCTAGAATGAAACAGATGACACATAAAGAAAAGATTAAAAACGACATATGAAAGAAACGTCAAAGTCTTAATAAGATATCGTAGTGAGATGACCCTGACAATGGAAACACGAAGAAGTGAAACCAAATACAAAGACCTAAAAATGGCATAATGCTAAAATACATCGACAAGACCAAAAATACATCGCCAAGGTAAATGAGGACGATTTTATGTAATCATCGTCAAAAACAAGAAGCAACATAGGAAAGGTAAAATGACAAAGAGCCAGCAACAAAGGTATGATATGAAGAATAAAGATACGAACACATTTCCAATCCAGCCCACAAAAAAAGAAAACAAAAATAAGATACAAAAACAAGACAAAGTATATGAGAAACGGTAGAAATAGAAAGGAGAAACATCTTTCTATCAATTGCAAACAAAATCAAAAAAATATATAACCAGACAATCAATGCAAATAAGTCTAAAGCGGATCAATATTCCCTCATGAGTTGTCATAAACCTATTTCTAATACCATGTCATGTCCCCAATTTTTGCCCCTCCTTAGTGACAACATTTCTAGCAAGGTTGGTCTATTATCTGGTTCCCATAGGCGAGCAGAGCATAGAGGGAACCAACCCAAGGACTTTGAGAGTCATGCATGAGATTCCCAAGTACTTTGGAGTAGTAGACAACAGTTTCCTACAATTTAGGAGGGATTCCTAATTTGTAGGGATTGACTAGGAGTGGTCTAAGAGGCATTTGGAGACCTTGGCGAACGTTTTGGAGACTTAGAGTGCATCTCCTATTTTTTAGGAGGCATTCCTATTTTTAGGGATGGACTGCCAGTTGACCCATCTTGTTCGGCATCAGTCACAGACAGGTGACAAGATCAGATTCATGTTTGATTGGTCATTTTGGGCCTTTTGGGACCATTTGGGAAATATTTTAATATATTTAAATATTTTCTAAGTTGGTGATTAAATAAATTAAATAAGGTTAAGTTTTAGCCATTTTGGAGTAATAAGGGGTTTTTTGGCCTCATCTGGATGCGCATCCTATGGTGTGATAGCTAGTTGGAAAGGTCTCAAAATTCTCTAAATCTTTCTCTTTGGTCTCAGGGCATTTCAGTGAATGGAATTCTATCTATGAGGAAAAAGGTCATTTTCTAGTAACATGACCACTTTAAAATAAGAAATTATAACATTTTCACTACACAATGCCACTTGGAGACACTTAGGGTTCAATTTGCAATTGAGAGGGGGTTATAAGGAGATGGAAGCTTCATTCTAAGATCATCTTTTGCATATTGAAAAACTTGTTTTTGTGAATTGGCTCTGAGAGAGCAATTCTTCATCCGGGACGCAAATCCCAGGTTCTGGATTGGCTGGGACGTAGCCCTCGGCAGTTATTGGCATTGGATTCTTTAGACAGTGTGCGTTGCTATCAGGGATAGAGTACACCATTCTTTATTGTAGATTCAGGTTGCAGATTTATGGTTTCAGCGTTACAGATTGAGTCTTTCAGCTGGGACGTGATTCCTTGCAGTCTTACGACTGCCATTTGCAGCAGTTTGGCATCATTGTTGGATGTAAGCTCCTTGGAACTGCATTGGATTTATTATTTGGCTTTATAAATCAGAAATCCGCATGGTACGATTTATAGCAATTCTGATTTGGCTCTATATTCTTATTTATTTTCAGTCTCCTCTCATGTTTATTGTTCATTATTCATTACTATTGTGAAAACTATCAAAAAACCCAAAACAAGAACAAAACCTTCTGCAACTTCTGTCTATTCTCAAAGACTATCAAAGAAATCACAGGAAAATATAGTTTATTAATTTAAAAACTACAGCAGATCAGCAAGGGCATCTATCAGGGATCTTTCATACCATGTGAGATCATCAATCTCCTTCTGCCTTTCCTTCTTTCTTCCCTTTTTTGTCCTTCCTTCTAGGTGGAATTGGGGTAACACCTAATATATCCTCTTTAAAAGCTCCTACTTTCATGGCGTTAAGCTTTAGGTATTATCTACCCTCTTTAAGTCCTCCCTTCCCTTCATTTAACCGCTTGGAATCTGCTCTTTGCACCGAAACATCTATATCTCGGACTTTGTGCCTAATTTCAGGGATCCAGGACCTATTTTGGGATCCAAAAGGGATCCCCTGTGTTCGAGTCTTGTGTCTGGATACATTCGAGGGATTATTCCAAGGCAAGACGGCCTACAATAGTTAGTCAAATCCGAGCTCTATATAAGCACTTCCATTTCCTCCATTTGGCATCCAAGTTCGTACATGCACAAGCACTTTAACACTCAAGCACTGAAGAATTCAAGTTTTCAGTCCTTCAGGTCTTCAAACACTCTTCAAGCATCCCTCTATTGAAGATCAAGGATTCAAGCATTCAAGTAAAATTACAAGAGCTATCTTAAAGATCTCCTTTAATCCATACAAGATCTATTGTTACATCATCTACATCCACTCATCTTCATTTTCTTGATCCAAATCAATTGTGCATTCAATTCAATAGATCCTACTATTGTAAGATGAATTTGTAAATTTACTTTATATTCATGTTATTTCAATTATTTCAATTCAAGGTTAATTCTTAACCAGGGGTTTGATTAAGGAAAACCCCCCATCGGCTTTCTTCAGTATTGCGAAATTAGAATCAACATCGCACTCATTCTATCACGATTGACTGGGTCACACCTAATGCATCAACGATGACCAGGTCCCCCCTCATAATTCAGTTTAGGCCTGACAGAGTGTTGAACAATTTCTGGGTTTTGTCCATTGTGTAGTTTCAAACTTTGACCTATTGAATTTCACCTATTTTAATCAGTACAAGCATAAAATCAATTTTAAAAGGTGTGTTGTCTACGTTCTTTGTCCTTTTAGCATATTGTCTTGTATCTAGCCCTAGCTTATAATATCATCTAGGGTTTTGAAGGATTTAGGTATCGTTTCCTCTATTGTTCTCGAGACATAATTTGGATTAGTGCTCCTTTCTTGGTTGGTTAGCACTAATCTTTCTAGATCTGGTTCTTTAGAATTGGCGTTGAAAGGACCTATCTCCTTGACTTCCCTCTCCCTATTATGTAATGTGTGTGGTTATGTGATGAACTTAGGTTTCATATCTTTTATTCACATTTCGAACACTACACTAATTGGTGAACCCGTCTATGTCAACACTTTCTTTTGTGGTATTAAATTCTCCTTTGCATCCCCATACTAAAAGTTAGATCTTTGCATTTCATTGTATCTTTGTATGCTTTATATCTTCTTTCGTTACATTGTGTTTTAGTTCATATCAAAAGGTTAGATTTATTTTCTGTCTTCTTCCCTTGTTTAGTGTATGAGCTTTACTACTTTTAGTCCTACTTATAGTATTCTTGTTAGGGGAATTCGTAGACTCGTTGCTCTTTTTGATCAAGATTTCTCTTCTCCTCACCTCAGGAACCCTAGTGACCCTATGGTTTCTCATGATCCTAATCCTCTTATGGAGCATGACTCTTCCCATTCATCTCATGATGAGGATGATGCTTTAAGGGTTCCTCCTAAACAAGTTGATAATATTGCTAATGAGATTGATAAAATGCATGATTGGCTTCTTCGAGAAAATCACAATATTAATACTATTGCTTCTTTTGATGCTCTTAAGAAAGTGATTTGTAACGATGAACATGGTGTTAATCTTTTGAGTGGTCCTACCTTGTCCATACTCATGTTAAGCCTTTGACTCAAGCTGCATCTACACTAGGAATGGCTCCACCACTTTCTACTCTTCAACATGCTTTGCCTATTTCTACACTTATCTCTAGCATATCTACTTATGTTGCTCCTATTGGGACTACTTTTGTTCAATCGTCTACTCCTCTTAGTAGTCTTCCTAATCCTTCTTTTCCTGTGAGTGTTCTGCCTATTTCATGGCCCACTTCACAACCTTCATATAATAGTGTTCCTTTCACTTATCCTTATCCTCCTACTGTGGTTCCTAGTGTTCTACCTGTAGTTCATATTACAAGATTCAAGAATTGGCAGATTAACGGATTTCCGAATGATTGATTTATATTAACAAAGGAACAAATGTGTTCCCTATAAAGAATTACAAGGACGGTGTTTCTAAAAGAAACAACGTAGACTAAAGACGAAATTAGAAAGAAAATTGAAGACAGGATAGGAAACATTCCTATTTAGACTAAAGGCAAAAGAGACAAGATATGAAACATTCTTATCTAGACCGAAAGACGGACTATAGACAAGTAGTTGACCATTATAGAAAGTATTTAACAAAGGAGATAATATCTTAATAAAGATATTAAAGATATTATCTTAATACCCTCCCTTAATGGTCAATGTACGGATGTCGGAACATTCTGGGATAACTGAGACCCTCCCTGGATCTACAAAATGCTGAAACCAAGAAGCTTTGCCAGAAGAGTGCTATGACTCAAAATGAGATTGCAATTACAAAACTTCGTTTTTTGTGGAAAAAACGGTAAAACCCAAAATCTCATGCAAACTTACATATTGTAGACAACATGAAATGATTTTTAAGGAGGAAATCAACAAACCCACTGAAGAAAACATAAACAAATTCAGAAGGCGAAAAATGCAACTTCGCCTTGATCAGGAAGCTCAACAACTTGTGTTGTTGGCTGGGAAGCATTTTGTCTTGCTTGGGCAGCCAAACGTTTCCGGCACTCGAACTTCATATGGCCAAACTTGTGACAGTAATTACACTATACATTTTGCTTCGTAGAGCCATCTAGGGATTGAGCAGAGGGTTGATGCTGGAAAGGCTGAGAAGATTGATGGTTGCCGATGTTCTGTTGAAAAGATTTTGCAGCAAATGCCTGCTCTCAAGAGGTTGTAGAAGCACTACTACCAAACTGTTGTTTCCAATGATCCTGCTACAGAAGTTTGGTGCATAATTCTGGAAACTTTAGATCAACATTAGTTGACGTAATGTTGAGTGTTTCTCTGAAGTGCTCGTAAGACGATGGTAGACTTTTCAAAGTGATGACTACCATATCCTCTTCCTCCATTTTCCGACCAATAGCTTTGAGCTGATCGCGGAAGTCCTTAATCTTTGTCAGATGCTCTTGCAAAGACATACATTCATCCATCATAATGGAGAACAGTTGATTCTTCAGAAAGAATGCCCAACTTTTGTCAGATGTTTCATGCAGCTCCTTCAGATATTTCCAAATTTCTGCAGCTGACTTGCCAGAACGAATCTGCGATAGCTGATCATCAATAATAGAGCTTAAGAAGCATAACAGCCTCTCGATTGCGATCATCAAACTTGTCCTATTCTGCTTGGTCGGAGGTCGAACGAGTCTTTGTGCCTAGAACAAGCTCATCCAAACGACGATATTCAAAGATGGTTAACATGCGCTGCTTCTAGTGATTATAATTGTGGCCATTGAATCGTAGACTGCCCTCCAACATCAGATTAGTCAAAGATGCCATTTACATGAAGTTCGAGGCAATGTTGAGGCTGACTCAAAAAAAATGACAAGTGCCCAGAAGAGTAGACGGAAAACCCAAAAGGAATCTACAATCACAATGTAAATCCGTCGGCCCAAAAATCGAGGCACGAAAAACAAGGTACCCAGAAAATCTGACGAAGACCTAGATGAGATCTTGAAAAACCCACCAAGAATCTTTAAAAAAAAAATTTGAGGTCAAAAACTAGTGTTTCGAGCAAAATAACAGTCGACGGCCAAAGAGGTAGAATAAGCAGAGAAAATGGTCGATTTTGGTTTCAAAGTCGAACCAGAGGTCTTGCAACTACAGAGATGTCAAGACTAGGTGAAGGGTACGTTTTTGGTAGGAAAAACGCGACATTCAAGGCTTTCGAAATGCCATGAAAAACGAACACCAAATCGCAAGTTGCAAAGCAAAAATGTGAGTCGAATACTAGATTGAATGTCGTGATTTGCAAGAAAAAAGGAGCCCCTAGCCATAGTTTGCAGACTCGGACTCGAAGAGTACTCAGCCAGCCCAAAATTTTCAACTTGGCAGAAACTAGCCATATACTCGACAAAAACTCGAAAAAAAATCGACAAATCAAGAAGTATCGATAGTTAAAATATCTTAAAGAAACATATTTTTTTGCAGAATTCAATTACAAAATGTATTAAATTAGAAATTGACATCTCAACAGAGAAAATGCGTAGTTTTATAGCATTATCATCATGTGAAAAATGCATCTAATCTAATGTTTTCTCTGCATCGAGACCTTTTACCCACATATTTTTACATCTATAAATACATGAGAGTTAAACTTGAGAGTACTCGGCCAGCAAAAAAATTGAGAGTACTCGGAGAGTTTGCAAACTATGCCCCTAGCTATTGTGGACACGACTTACAGACCAAACAAAAACTCCAGGCCAAATATCAGACGCAAGCAAAATAATATCAGACGTGATTTGCAGATTAAGGCATCAAAATGCAAGATTAGGGTCACAATTTTTTTTAGAGAGAAGGCACGATTTTTACCATTCGTGAGCAGATAAAAACGACCAAGGATATAAACGACTTTCATTTTGTATGGACGTGATTTGCAGATCCATAAACCGTAGCCGAAACTCAGATGTGCACAAATAAATTTCTCAAAGAAGTAGAAACCCTAGACGGGCTATAGAGAAATCCTTAGAAATAATTTCAAAAAATTTAGCAGATAATTTCGAAAGAAATAATAAATTTTTCAAAAAATTCCTTATAATGGCTCTGATACCATGTTACAAGATTCAAGAATTGGCAGATTAACGGATTTCTAGATGATTGATTTATATTAACAAAGGAACAAATGTGTTCCTTATAAAGAATTACAAGGACGTCGTTTCTTTTTAGAAACAACATAGACTAAAGACGAAATTAGAAACAAAACTGAAGACAGGATAGGAAACATTCCTATCTGGACTAAAGACAAAAGAGACAAGATATGAAACATTCTTATCTAGATTGAAAGACGGACTATAGAGAAGTAGTTGACCATTATAGAAAGTATTTAACTAAGGAGATAATATCTTAATAAAGATATTAAAGATATTATCTTAATAGTTCCTTCTATTCCAACTAATTCATACACCCTTCCTAGTGTATCGAATGTGTCTATGCTACCTATTTCCTCTAATGATTCCACTATCCTTAGTCTTGCTCAGGTTGTGTCTTCTTTGTAACAACAACTTGCTTCCTTTACTCAATCTAAGTTTAATGTTGCTACATGTGCTATGAGTAGTCCTTTGTGTTTTGACATTATCTGTACCACTACTCCCCAACAAGTTGATGTGACTTGCCTTGACACTTATAATGGTACCGGTGATTCTATGACACATCTTAAGAATTTCCAAGTTCCATGTAGTGACTATGCTCATCATCATAGGACTTTAGCTAAGTTGATTTCTTGTACCTTCCCTCGCAAAGCTTTGCAATGGTATTGCTCTTTGCCACCTTATTCTATTGATTCCTTCCATAAACTTGCTAATGCCTTTCTACAACAATTTCAGAATAATATTGGTCCTTCTGTCTCTTTGACTTATTTGATGCATTGTAAACAAGGTCCTAAGGAGAATGTCACTGATTTTATTGGTCAATTTAAGCATTCACATGCTCAAATTTTTATCCTACGCCTAATATTGATATTCAGCATATGTTTCTTGCAAATATATAAAAAGAAAACAGAAATAAGATTTTGCTTACTAAGTTTACTTCCTTTTCACAACCTTTTGCACCGCTTCATCATTATCAATTACAACTAAGTTAGTTTCAAAGCATCACTCCAATGGCTCTTGTACCTATTGATAAGAGTGATGCTGCACCTAATCATAAAAAATTCCATAAACCTAAAAATTATGTCAATATTAACTAATGCATGAATACAATGGATAAACAAGTAGTTGCCGCATCTCGAGGCATTGATACTTCTTCCTCTATTTTTCAGATTAATTGTAAGTTTAATCCTCTTTATGAGTCTTTACATTCTATTATGGGTAGGTTGGTTAGTGCTAATATGATTATACTTCTTCATGTTAAACTACTTCTACATGATGTCTGCACTTTAATACTAAAGCCTTTTGTCAATATCATCATCAACCTGGCCATGATACTGAGGTGTGTTATTCTTTGAAGCATAAGATTAAGGATTTGATTGATTCTAATGCCTTATTTGTTGATACTCGTGATACTAGAAATAAATCTGTGACAGGTTCTAATCAAAATTTTCAAATCTATAGCAATCATTTATCTCAACACACAACTAATACTATTATTCAACATCCTTCTTCTCCTCTTGAGGTGACCGTTGCTTATGATACC
The DNA here is from genome assembly GCA_028749045.1 of Cupressus sempervirens. Taxonomy (NCBI): domain Eukaryota; kingdom Viridiplantae; phylum Streptophyta; class Pinopsida; order Cupressales; family Cupressaceae; genus Cupressus; species Cupressus sempervirens. Next base: position 425,066,539 of record CM053793.1, on the reverse strand, counting down.
TTACAACGAGAGAATGACAATCCAGTAAATGTTGTGGAACATGTAGTTCAACCCCAACCTCCACCTAAGAATTATATTCCCTCTACATCAAATGATCAACCTAAACCTAAACCTAATGGTAAGCATACTAGAGCACTTGATATTTTGTTTATTGATGGTGATATTTTCAAGGCTGGGATGGTCCTCTTTATATTGCTACTTGGATTGCAAAATATCCTTCTTACGGATGTCTTTTTTTATCCTACTTCTATGGTTAATGTTATTGCTGAGGAAGTTTTACATGCTAAGCAAAGACATCATGATTTATATGATTCAACTGATACTTGGATTCAGACTTGTAATGGTTTCTTGTATCCTCCTCAAAGATCCATTTCTTTCCCTATTGAGCTCTATGGTAAAGTGGTGAATAGTACCTTTGTCATCATTCCTACTTTCAATCAATTCCAAGTGAAGCTTGGTTTACCTTGGTTGACTTCCATCCAAGTCATTGCTTCCCCTATTCATCAGTGTATTAAATTTCCTTATGATGGTGAGATTAAGATGATCAATCATAGTCTTTATCACTGTAGTAACCCCAACCGGTTATAACTTTGTCAAACACCAAATTCTTCTCTAGTTCAGTTGTTTAACATTTCATCAAACATTTTGCAAGCAAGCTTTGATACCACTGTAATAACCCCAACCGGTTATAACTTCGCGAAACACTAAATCCTTCTCAAATCCAATTGTTTGACAATTTGTCAAACACTTTGCAAGCAAGCTCTAATACCAATGTAATATCCCTTACCCAAACTGACTGATTTTATTTAGCTCAAGGAATATTGTCAAACACTTGTATGCTACTTTTCTCTTTTCTAATTTTGTTGTGTTTCAGATTGTTTGATATAGTTTGAATGATGCTAAGAAATTCAGTATGTTTGCAAATGATATTACAATTACTCTTACGATGAACTAACATGCAAGTGCAGTTCTCTTTAGTATTTTCAATGCATATACATGGAAACTAGATATGGAATGCATACCTACAGCCAACTGACATTTTCACAAACAATTGGCATACAACTATTATGCTGATCATATATGCTATTAGATGGACATTTCGTCAAACAAATGGTATGCAACATATATCCCATTTATTGAATTCATTCTTATGTACAATGTTGCTATAAATTTGCCAAGACAAATGGGCTTACAATAATTACTACAGCAATGCCAAATCTGATTCTGAGTTATTACTTACAACAACAAAATTATATGCCTAAGATTACAGTGCTAACTACTAATAGTTGCAAGAGGAACCTGATAATAGTGATACCCACAAATGGAGATGAAAGTTGCAATCGGAATTATGTATAAGTACTGTAGTGCAGCATTGTTCACGCGTACTGTAGCAGCCAGCAATAAATGTATTCTCCAATTTAAGCACAAATAGAACTCCAAAATGAAGCTCTCATGAATGCCAAATTCAATGGATATTTCACCACCTCAAATGGTTGCAACACTAAAGAATTGATGCTCTCCAATGGCTAACTAAAATCAGAAACCCTTAGTTTCTTCTTCCAAGTTTATATCAAATGCAATTGACAATAATTGAATGCCTAACAATGAAACTTTCGCCTCTATTTATTCTTTTCCTTCACCCTTCTAGAAGGAAATAAAATATTATTTAATTCCACTCTCTAGAAGCTTCCCCTTTTCCAAAACAATAACTAGTTGTGCTTCTAGAAAATGCACTCTCTAGAAGCTTCCCCCTTTCCAATACAATAATTAGTTGTGCTTCTAGAAAATTAAATTAATTAAATATTTAGATTTATTTATTTATTGACTTTAATTTAATTTATTTCTCCTTATTTCTCCACTTAACCTTCGGAGAATGAAAAGCTAAGAACTCCGTTGAGGGTATGAAAGATGGGGAACATTACATCCTTCTAGACCTCAACTTTGTGGTACTCTTGATTACTTTTTGCCTTCTATTCCTACTATACCTCCTACTCGTCCAGATTATATTTTTCAATCTTACCAAGCTCATAGTTGTCAGAGGTTGCTGAGTTGAGTATGCCAAGGGACATCTCTCATGGTCTTTTACGTACACCTTCAGATATTTCTTTGGATTCTTCTATTTCTAATGTCAACCACCTCTTGCATCTATCAATCCTTCTACCGTGGTTCCTTCTTCTAGTGTGGTTCCCCATTCTTGTGCAGCTCCTCCTAGTGCAGTTCCTCCTTCTAGTTCTCAACCTCTCGTTGTTCATCCTCTTGTGCCATCAAAAGGTGAGGAACCTATGGTTGTTGATCCTTCATCATCTTCTCAACAAATTTCTAATAAAACTAAACGTAATTGGCATGCTCGTAAACGTCAAAAGAACTGCCCGGCTCGTGCTCAAGCTTGTATAAATCCTTCTCATCAGCCCCTATCTGTAGAGAATGTTAATTATACTAATGAGATATATAGATATGATATTCCTAATTTGGATTCTATTTCTATTAATCTTGATGAAGAAGATACTTTAGATGATGATGAGCATAATATTATTGGTCTTGATGTTGATTTACCTAACATGCTTTCTATGTAACTTAAGCTCACATCTAGCTCTAAGAATAGTGACTCTCTAAAAGGTCTTTGAATTTAGCTATTGTTTCTATTGTGTTGGATATAACTACTCTTGCAAGTTATCCACCTTCTCTTATTACTACTGACTGAGATAGGGGAGGAGGGCAACATGCTTGAAGTGAGTGCTCTAGCATAGTAGCTTTTGGTGTGTTTGTCTTCTGATGTACTTCCCCTGTATTGAATTTGCTTAATGTTTGTTTAAATTTCTTTAAACAACCCTTGTTGGTTTGTCGTCAAAATGCTAAAAAGGAATAAAAACATTGTATCATTCTTCTATTTCTATCTTACCTCTTCTATCTGTTGTTATATGTAAAGCTGTACATGTGTTATTATTCGTACTTCTATCCACATGTTGTCTTCTTGGAATTACAACATTGTAGCACCAATTCTTTTCGGTCTTCATGGTGGTAGTCCAAAAAGACTCATCTTCATAACTCTTACATATCTTTCTTCCATTATGTTGTAGTTCTACTTCCTTTCGAGGATGATGATATTTCATACTTGATATTATATTTACATGTTATCATATGATCATGTTGTCCCCAAAGTTAGTAGATCCCTTTATGCTTTTTGTATGTTCATTTCACTTGATTTATCTTCTCCTGGAGCCATCCCATATGGAAATGTCTCTCAATGGATGTACGTGTACTCAGTTAAACTCAATGCTCTTCTTAAAGTGTTAGCAATGACTTTAACGTGGGAGCATATGCTTTTCTCAGTTTTGCAATTGAAACGTGGTGTAGTGAGCATGGATTCTAAGTATAGCTTGGGGTACTTTAGCCCTAGATACTTAGTATACTTAATAAGTTATCCTCAAATCTATGCATTGATACTTCATCACTTCTCTTTGCACACATCTTGTGGAACCCTTTATGGATTATACACAATCCTAAAGAACGGATTCTTCATGCATACCTTCAATATAGGAAGTAAGCATCCTTGACATCAGGTCTCTCGTTCGTTTACATACACATATGCTAAATCTCGTCTATGGGTAATGCATAAATCTCGTCTATGGTTAACACAATCTTGTTGGACCTTTCCATAGTGATACGAAGAACATGGATCCATGGATAAGCCCTCTGATGGATTGAAAAGTAGGTTACCACCCCGTAAGACTATTCAATGCCATCTTTTGCAGGAGCTCTTCCAGTGATTCACAATAGGGTGGGTGCTCTATTGGGCAAGAAAATCACTTTCCTCTTCTCTCTACTTCTTTCAATCAGTGATCTATCTCATACTATGATTTAGGAGTTAGCAAAGCCTCAATACTTTGTGGGCTCAACGAATCCTTTGTCTCCTTGATCATAATGAGAGTATCTCATCCTTTCTGCTCTACCTTACCAAGAGTTTGAATAGAGTCCATAGTCTACCTAAAGTGGGACTAAATGTATCGTCTTAAATTGGAAGCACTCCAATTCAACGAAGACTTAGGACCTATTTAATGTTTGATCATCAATCTCCTTGCACCTTTCCTTCTTTCTTCCCTTTTATGCTCTTCCTCCTAGGTGGAATTGGGGTAAAACCTAATAAATCCTCTTTAAAAGCTCTAATTTTCATAGCATTAAGCTTGAGGTAGGATCTATCCTCCTAGGTCTCCTTCCCTTCATTTAACCACTTGGAATCTTCTCTCCACAACGAAATGGCTATATCTTGGACTCTGTGCCTTATTTCTAGGATTCGGGACCTATTTTAGGATCCCGAAGGGGCCTGGATGTTTTGGGCCCTAGTAAGCCCCTGATAGGCTAATCAGGGTCGTACTGCAGCCTTGAGTGGGCCCTATTTTGGATCCTATGTTTGGGTTCCATGTCTCAATACCGTTGGGGTGTTAATTCCTAGGCAGGTTGGCCTACAGGAATTAGTTAATTCTGAGCTCTATATAAGGCCTTCCATTTCCTCCATTTGGCATCCAAGATCATATATGCAGAAGCACTCAAGCACTTGAGCATTCAAGTTTTTAAGCTTTCAAGTATTCAAGCACTCTTCAAGCATCCCTTTATTAAAGATCAAGGATTCAAGTATTCAAGCAATTGCAGGAGTTATTTTCAAGATCTCCTTCAATCCATCAAATATCCTTTGTTGCATCTTCTACATTGTAATGTCCAATTTTTGGAACATTAGAAAATTTAAAGACAATATTCATATACTATTAAAATTGACTATGAAAGCGTGGATTAAAATTATAAAAGGTCAATTTAGTATTATAAAGTGGGCTTAAAATGACAAGGAAAAATAAGATTAAAAGACACGAAGGGAGTCGAAGAGCCATAGCTTTGTCAATTAAAAGGAGAGAGACTCACTGATTTGGGGTATCCTTGGTTTATGATTCAAATTTCAGTTTCTCTCTAGTCAGAGTTATTCGGAAAGCTTCAGCTTTCATCTAGCAGGAGGACAAAAACCCTCGTGCCAAGAGACAATGAACACAAACCCATTATCTGTGGAGACGTCACTGTGTCTCGCATGTGCTTACATGTGCTTTTCTTAGTATTCCAATTTGACTATAAATTTGTGTTCAAGATTGGATCTTGAATGTTGGTTATTGTATTGCTGATGTATAATGCAGTAGCATATTTCAAGGAATTTTATGAGAATCTATGGTCTTATATTATTGGTTTATAATGCAACTTCATACGCTTATTTTCTGAATATTATTTTGAAAAAGAAATGGGTAAATATATGTTGGGCATACTATAGTGGTATCAGAGCAGTTATACCCTGCCAACCTGAAGGGTTAACATTGAAACAATTATTTTTGAATTCACGAAGAAGATTATTATAGTAAGATTATAATTATCTACGAAAATTAAAGATTTTGTGGAATTTATATATCTCTACATATATACTCGGACGTTTCAGGATAGTATCTTATCTCTCTAAGTAAAGGAATCATTTTGCAAGACAGAGTGTGTTGGAGATTTTAATGTTTTGGAGACCAATAACAATTTACTTAAATGATATTTTACTCCAATAACAAGGCAGATTGAGTTTATTCAGCGATTGCTATTACTGGCAAAGGCTTCAATATTATAATACGTTATGAGCCATGCGACGACAGTGTATTCGAATTGAGATTATCTAAGATTTTGTGGTGAGACCAATTCTCACCCTTGTTCAAGTTCGTTGTTGTCATAGGAACACTTTCGACATTGAGACAGCATCTCCCCTTTGCATTGGCAATAATCAATCATAAAAGAGGATATCATCGTGTGAAAGCAGATATAGCCGCAGAATAAGGTTGGTAGACAAACATTTGGCAAAGGATTCAATTACTAGTGGTTGAGTTTAATTGTCGTGTAATCGAGAGTACATATCTACGAGCCATTTCAGTTGATAAATAAAGAAAAAATATTGAAGATTGGTAATATAAATATTTTGTTTTTGCCATGAACTTTGCCTTCATTCCACATATATTTTTCTTGAAGGTCCAAATTCATGAACAAGAAAGTACATGCTATATAATGGCAATAGTTTGCATTCGATGAAGAATATTGTTTCTTTTTCAAGAGGCTCTAGATGAGAGTCATCCATCGAACCTAAATCAATGTGAAATATACATGATCAATTTTGGTCGTGACGCAATTTAAAAGACATCTAGGGTGCTGAATAATTCAAGTATTCGCCTTCGAACGGTGATGGAGTCTTGACAGAATTTTGAGTACCAATCGAGAAGACTCTAGAACTAGAGTTGATGTTCTACAACTCTGGTGTCGATACGAGAACATAGAAATGGTATTTACCTAGCAGGAGGAATTGGGATAAAAGTTGGTGACATGAGTAAATCAGACGTTAGAATTTGCAACATAATGACAGTTCTGGAATAAGTTCTGAGAATTATCACTACAAACATCATGGCTAGTAGTTGAATCTTTTACAAGTGTGTTTAGTGCAAGGAATTTTTTATACAGTGAAGGAAGTCTAGATGTTAGGAGGAATTTTCAAAGACCGCAAGAATCATCATCAAAGGATTTTTGCCAGAATAGGAAGGGTCATTATCATGAAGTCCGACAAATGCTAAAATGGGCCTCGGAAAGGTCGTTTCAACTTCTAAGAAAGAAATACAAATTTGTTTGATAATTGTAACTCCAGAGTGCTAGATTGTCACATGACTGAAGGAGACAATATACAATTTTTAAGACTAAATTATAATTTTTAGAGTTACGAAGATTACTGGAGAATTCCATATGAATTGCCAAGTCATTACATACTAGGAGTGACTCTTCGAGGCCATTTTTCCATGCATAATTGGGAGTGTCGTTACATTCTAGAAGATTTGTTTCGGGTGAGCCGTTACTGTTTAGAACACACATGATGAGCTGCAGGAGTTGGTAAAGCCTCTGGAGTTCCACAATAGGAAGAATCGGTGACAGAGGAACATTGTAGGCAAAATCCATATATTGCAACGCCTTTATTTTGTGCCACATGGAATGATTTCAATTGTGCTTAATGTTTCCGCCAAATAACATTGGATTTTTGAGAAGGTTTAGCACTCTAGAACCATTACTATGAAGGAATATCAAAGTTTGGAGCCCATTAATTAGTCAAACACTGGAATTCCATTTCCCATTCACGCACTAGCCTAGAGGAAGCTTTACATGGAGCCAATACCAACTAAAAAAAAATTCTTCTAAGCTTTCCAAGCATTGGAAGACCAAAAGTATTGTCTGTCAAGAAGTTTGGACACTTGTCTATTTTAGGAGAGGTAACATTGCACGTAGCAGGAGATACAAACATGATGCGTAGTCTCATTGACTTTGGCATGCTACGGGTGGAATTTATGGAGCATTCTACAGGGAAGTGTTAAAACTTGCAAAGATATAACTAATGACATTGCTTGAGCAAGATGCAGCAATTCCTTGGTATTTGAAAAAGAATAAAATAGTCATTAGAAATGCCCGTTGAGGTTATTGATAGCAAAATGAATAACGAGAGTCGTACAGGACTAATGCATCTTGAGTCGTAGTGACACCTTATGTGAACTGGAGTTTGATATTTCCCATGAAAAATCAAGGCTGGAAATACTACTTGGTGGTCTGTTGGTTGCGGTGACAGAGTGCTATTTATATTGATCGGGTATGCATTGTGACACTTTGTATAATGTAAATGTTCCACTAGACAAGTGTGTTAAATTTCAGTATAGGTTCGGCTGATCGAACAATAAAGATTTGGGGAAATAGCCACAACAAAGCTCAAGATCACATTAACTAGACATATTGAACAGATAAGAGGTTTGACCATAAGTACTCGACATCCTTACATGTTTTCTGTTGGAGATGATAAGCAAGTCAAATGTTGGGACCTTGAGCATAACAAGGTTATCCGTTCTTATCAAGGGCACCTAAGTGGTGTTTATTGTCTCGCACCTCATCCAACATTGAATATTCTCTGTATGGGGAGATTGTGATTCGTCTACAGAGTATGTGACATATGCACTATGGCTTAGATATATGCACTTAGTGGTCATAAAAACATACCATGTGTTCAATTTTCACACAAGGAACGGATCCACAAGTGGTGACTGGCTCCCATGATACTACCATAAAGTTATGAGACCTTTTTGTGGGGAGATCTTTTATTCCACTGGAGCTACCAATTAGAGGTTAGAAATTTACATTTGGAGTGCTTACACATATTGTAGATCCAACTTTTTTTTAACAGTTAAACATTCACAACCTTAGAGGTAAGGAAGACTGTTTAATTTTCTTCACGGGGAAGGAAATCTTAGTGGCAAACAGGGTAGTACCTTTAGCGGTCAATCTTAGAAGTCAAAAATAAAAAATATCAGCCTTACTATAACTTCTAAATCTAATCAAACTTTAACATGGTATCAGAGCCAGGTTTGATCTTAAGGATCTTTTGATGTTGAGTGGCACCAATCAAAAAATGAGGAGACTATTAGGAAGGATATATAATGCAGGCAGTATGATACAACAAGATAGGAATCATGATTTATGTCAAATATTCAGCGAAAAGACTTTGATGCAAATAATGTATCATTATTAGGGCTATAGTTCAAAATAATTGAATTAACTATTTACAAGAATTACGGATTTTAATATCTACCACCTTATGTTATCGAGTCCAAATTGGAGAGTATTTGATTTGGGATTCCATAATGACTAGAATATAAACATTGAAGCATTTGTGATATTTGTAATCTCTAAGAAGAATCATTGAATCCAACCCCACAAGCTTGGCAGTTGGTATACAAAGTTCCCATTTGTAGTACCTTCCTTGTGTGTTGATCTATATTTACCATCAAAAGTATGGATGATGAAAGTCTAAGGTTGCCTTCAAACTGAGAAACAATACTTGCACTATATTCATCAAGCATATTAAAATGATGATTGTATTATCACCTACACAAGACAATGATCACAACATTATAGTCTATATTTGTAACTCTATCATGTTAAGGACATGAAGTCGTTGGACAATTATGATAACCTATCTGATTTAGATCTTTTCATACCAGCCAAATGGTTGCTATTCTATTAAATTTACATGTCGATTGGAAGTTTCGTCTAGATCTTGATCAATGGGCATTCTTAGGAGCCGCTAATAGTTTGATGAAATGAAATTACAATGGTTTGTACAATACAACACAATAAAGAAAAGTTACACAATATAGCTAAACCAACATTAAAATACACTTTTGACTTGTAGTGGTGAATTCAATCTTATGTTCATTAAAGAAAATTAGTGGATTTTCATTATATTATTATGAGGTCAGCCTAGTTAAGAAACGAAGAGATAGTTGCAATTGTATCATTTCTTCAACGCCTTTATATCTAACCCCACTTCAAATGGTAGTTAAGTATGTCAATTCAGTGACTCTGGAGTGTGAAAAAAACATCAGAAAAGTATATTCAAACTTTGCAGTATAGTTGAATACACATTGGTTCTGGAGTAACTATTTTAGCATCACTAAAGATAGTGGAAGAATGGAAGAAGCTTCATAATAAAGGACTACTTATCATGAAGCACTAAAACTGACAAAAATTCAAATCGGATCAAAAGCATTCAAAACAATGTGGGCATGAAGAAAGGTAGAGTTGTGGCTGATCATTGGTAGAAGTTCAAAATGGAGACCTATCTACTTCTATCTCAATCTGCTTTGATTCGACCACTTGAGAATTCCGACAAACAATCCTAAGGCTGGCAAGTATGATAAGAAATTTGAAGAAGATCACAGTCGATATTTGTACATTCAATTTGGCTTGATGATAAAGGTTAGTAAGATCCAAACATTGCTACTTAAGGACGAAGAACACAATATGTCAAGCTACCACGACATGGCTGGTGCAAGAAAATCCTTATTGATGGCGTCCATGTGGAACTAGTTCAGAAATCATTTGAGAATGATGCCCTAACCTTGATAATAGCCTCCAATTATCAAATATCTTAGTTATAAAGGACCATTGTTGGGCAAATACACATGGACTTCGACAAAGGAAAAGGGTAAAAGAGAGATGTTTAGGCATCTGGAGAGAAAGAGATTCTTCCTAGTGATTGGATGGAGTGTTGCCTAATGACAACTAGTTGAGTGTTGCCGAAATATTCTAATGAATCAATATTATCGTGATTTCCCTTAATAGATGAGATTTGAAAAGAATTAGACCATATATGTTTGTGATCTTTGTGGAGATCTTCTAAGAAATAGACAAACTGAACTTCAGATTTTTTGAAGCGTTACCGATGAATCGACTCTTCCAGCAGAGGTAATCTTCAACGTAATTCGTAATAGAACTCAGGTATTCATAATTCCAAGTCAGCAAAATGGAGTGTAGCTATAACCAAAGTTACTAGTTGATCACCTATACAATTAGCATATGTGACAGTTGAAACTGGTATGAGTGTCGAGTTCATAATTGATCTCTCGACTACCATTATCATGCGTGCAAGACGAACCAAGAGTTGTGTGAGCTTTTTGTTTTATTTGAGAATTACTAGTCGTATGGGTACTTTGCTCAGCTAAGAAGACTCTGATGTAACCAATCCTAGGGATAAATCCACAATTTATTGCATTACACTTATATTACTATGGAATCAAACAAGTATATTTGGGTACAAGGAACTACTTCTACAAATAATATTGTTATTATTATATGAAAAATCATGTGTCTAAAGGTGAGAAGACCCATTGCAACAAATCCAGCTCTAAGACATCCGATCTTAGAATTTCTTGTCCAAACTGAAGAGTTGTTGTAGATAAGATAAGGTAAGATAAATTTATTAATGTCCAACAAGAGACCAACGAGTGTCTATGGGGCTGGGAATAGTACAAAAGGCAAACGCTAGCAAGAGATGAGCACCAAACGGTGTCCACGGAAAGAACAAGAAAGAGAGAAAGAAAGAGCTCAGTACTCCTCATAGGCGAGAAGTAGTGTAGAATGGAAAGGTGTCCTCTAAAATGAGAAGGCGCTCTCGAATGCCACCTCTAAGGCCTGGTAGAAGTAGGGAGGCGTTGTCAAGTGTGATCTCTACGGGGTCTCACAGATCTGGTAGAAGGAAAATCCTAAATGGTAAGCAGCAACAGAGTAGGCTGACTTGCCCATCATTAGAGTCACTACAGACAATTCAGACCTAAGATCTATCAAATAAAGAGATAAGCAATTCTTGATTGAAACATGTTCATAAATTCTATATTTAGTTATTTAGTCATCAAATTATGTTGAATTAGAGAATCACATATGCTTCTAGTATCGGTATTTTTTTCCTTCGGAATAGTTTTATGAACTATTTGTAATCTCTCTTTGAAATGCTTTAAAGACAAATTGTATTCAAGGAAGAAAGAACTTGATGCTTGTAGTCATGAGACTAAGTTGTTTGCTAAACGCATTCCTTCTAATTGAAGGTTAATATCAAATTTAGAGAGAATCTGACAAATCCATCAAAGGCAACCTTGAAGGAGGAGGTTAGGATGTTGACGCATGTACTCGGAGCTTCAGAAGGGAGCCACATTATCATGAATGTTTGGTGTTGCCAAGCCTGGGGATGAATTCACAATTTATTACATTCACTCATGTTACCATGAAATCAGATGTCACATTTCACAATCCCTCCAAAAACTGTCTCCAAAACCATTTCAACATTCTTATTTGTGTGTATCTTGAGTCTATAAACTCATCCTAAAAATTAGGCAAACAATCTTGAACTAGCTGGTTCTTTTTTTCCAAAGTTATCTGTATTAATTATATCCTCCATCTCACGACAGATCAAATCATATGTAGAGAAAGGATTGCTGTCCATAATCATATGAGAAAAAATGCACAGCAGAAAAAGCGAAGAAAACATTGCAAGTTTGCTCAGTGACCATTAGCAGCAAGAGCAGAAGAATAGAACATACAGAAATCTAAATGAAAATATATTTAGACGTTGAAGTAATGGCCTGAACACTATGAGAAGAAAATTTAACATAATATAATATGTATTGGAACACAGAAAATACTGTGAGCATCAAGTCTTTTCAAAATTGGAAAATTATTTTTTACACATTTAGCATTAAGAACCCTCAGCTGGATGGAGTCCAAACCCTTACTACATCCAGTGATAGACAAGGTTCCAACAGCTAAAACTGGATAATTATTTTTAACACATTAAGCATTAACCCTCCACTGGACAGAGACCAAACACTCGCTATATCTGACAATAGATAAAGTATCAACAGCTAGACACTTCTGTGAGAGGATACATTAATCTGTTGCAATCAGAGGAGCAAAAAATTTTAGGTTGGCAATGAACTGATAAAAAAAAACAGATATGAGAAAGCAAGTCAGAATGTCACGTGCTAAAGAGGACAGATCATTAGGTTCTGATAGCAAGTAATATCTCTCATTACTTACCAAACAAACTAAGAAAAGACCAGATACAAGTACAACAAAAAGAATAAAGGAATTGCAACCACCAATGCATATTACACTTTTTAACACATTAAGCATTAACCCTCCACTGGACAGAGACCAAACCCTCGCTATATCTGACAATAGATAAAGTATCAACAGCTAGACACTTCTGTGAGAGGATACATTAATCTGTTGCAATCAGAGGAGCAAAAAATTCTAGGTTGGCAATGAACTGATAAAAAAAAAACAGATATGAGAAAGCAAGTCAGAATGTCACATGCTAAAGAGGACAGATCATTAGGTTCTGATAGCAAGTAATATCTCTCATTACTTACCAAACAAACTAAGAAAAGACCAGATACAAGTACAACAAAAAGAATAAAGGAATTGCAACCACCACTGCATATTACACTTTTCAATTGCGTGTAGTATACAAACACAGGATGATGAGGTTATCTACTAGCTTGAAATGGCCAAGCCAAAAATGGTAACCAAGGATCAAAGCATTGTATCTTATCATCATTTGATTGAAAATTTGACACAATTTCCACTTCAATTACTAATTATCAGCTAGTAGTTTATATTTCATATTTCACCTGACCTACATCATCAAGCTTGAGAGAACAATATTTTTTCCCTCATATCCCATGTCCAATGTCTTAAAAGGGCCAGGGGGATTTATCTGGCCTAAATTAATGACAGGAGATGAAGCAACTAAGTACTACCTATATTCTGGAGCAGAAGCCTGGTTGGATCTATGTGTACGCCCAAGTTGTTGAATTGCACGATCGGCACTCCATGGCAATTCAAATGTTATGTGCACTCTCCGCTTCTGACACGGTCATGAATTCAAAGTGACATTTAGTTTTTCCATCACCTCAACAAATTTTTTATCTCCAAGTTATAGTGCTTGTCTTTCTACAAAAATACAGTATCAGTAGTGATGGTTTAAATGTGAGAACCAAACACCTGATTATTTGCCCGTCTGTCTGCTTGCAAAGATACTCCAGCAGATCCTGCCTCAGAAATAACTGCAACCAGCTTTTTTCCATCCATGAAAAGTTGCTTTTCATTCATGTTCACCATTTCCATAGCGACATCCTTCCTGAAATGTTAAAGTTGCTGCCATATCTTAAATAATTACTTTCATTTAAATTATAACGAGAGAGATAAAATGGGAATTAATCTTACGTGTTTCGGGATTGATAAGAAACTTTTCCATTCGGAGTTCGAACTACACTTCCCCGTCTGCCAGTAATCTCTGCAACAGCATCACGACCACCAAGCTACACATAGAAAAATGTATAACAACTTATCATCAGGATTGCAACACTTAGAAGCTTCCATGTCAATAAAGATTTGTAATTAATAGCTTTGTGTACCTATGGTTACCACATCATAGAAATTGAAACATTATTATTACATAAATGATTACTGACTAATGGTCTTCAGCACCAAAAATTAATCTCACCGACAACAAATTTAGCATCTCTCATTTCAAATCCAAAATAGCATATGCAGCATGCAATTTGGAACAAACTGTTGTAACTTTAATGTTTAAATTATAAGAGTAGAAATCAATAAAAACTCTCAATTTATCATTGCTTCCCAGCCTTCCTACTTTTTGCAATGAAAAATTATGATGATTTCCATTAAAACTAGTAGAGAAAAAAAACGTCAAACCTCTTCTGCAGATGAAGGCACTGTTTTTAGCAGTGCATAATTCCGTGCCCCTTCCACTTTCATACATATCTCATCCATCTCAACCTTCACTCTCCTCCAGCAATAGTGCTTCAATCCCCCACAAAATCTCATTTTCTCATGCTTCTATACATTCACATTTGAAGATTGTTGTCCGGCGAACTGAGTGGTTAGACGGTTATGGGTACGGGCATGATGGTGTGGCTTCACTGGCACCGTGTCGGATGTTATAAATATGGCATACACTTATGTCATTGGCATCATGTTGGTATTGAATATTATTACATTCTACAGAAGCATTTGATGAATGAATAATACTTTACTTGTTAAGTTAAGAAAATAAATTATAAAAAAAAAAGGAAAAAATGTGGAAAGTGCCCTGTGGCACATCACAACCACGGACACAAGGGTCCCATGGACACATTGTGGCCGCGGACACGTTGGGGCCACGGACATAGGCGTCCCGCATAGAGGGAAAAAATAAAAGGCGCGTCTCGCACAAGTTTGAAATAAGAACAAAACAAAAAGGAAGCATCCGTGGAGAAAAGAAGGGGAGCATTCTATGTGGGAAAGAAGGAGAATGGGCACATCCCATGGGGAAGAAGGGAAGAACAGGCACATCCTGCGGAGAGGAGAAGAAACAAAACTCCATTGATAAAGACTAGCCACGGGAAAGGAGTAAGAAATTTTAAAAAGCATTGCCATCTGGCGGAAAGAGGACATTGTCAAGGGTAAGGGGAAGAAGGAAGCACTCCTCAGGTATTGATTACAACGCAAGTGCCGCAGGAGCTGGAGGTAAAAAGGTGTCGTGGAAGCTGGAAAAGACAGATGTATCAAAGAGGCTGAAGCAAGATGTGGCTAAAGACCTAACCATTTTTTGTTGCACTAAAGACAAAACATGAGACCATTAATCAATTGGAGTATGCAATCTACAAGAAAAAGGAGACAGTGGAAGGGTCAGTTGAAGGAGAACAGTGCCAAGATGGATGTTTACCCAAAAATGCGAGAGTATTGGCTTTAGGAATCCGGGTTGCAAGACTAGGAGCATCGAGCAGCAAGAAGCAAAAGGTGCATCCTAAAGTGCAGGCTTCCACACAGAAGGCCGACATTTCTCATCTCACAGTACAGTTTGAAGGGTTGAATGGAAGTGAATGCAGCAGATGGTGGCAGGAAATGGTTGACACAGACCTCATCAAACAAACTCTGATTCGTGCGCAAGTACATTGGGTGATTCAGCTTCTGGTATTTTCCATACGGCTATTTGAGAAGATATTAAAAGCTATGATTGAAACATACATCAGACACAGCAAAACAAGTACATTCGCATACAAGAAGCATCGTCTCATGGTCGCGTTCAAAGCCCGCAACTTCAGAAGGGTTCTTGGCATTCCTAGCAACGAGGCCGCAAAGTTGTAACTACGAACCACAAACTTCCACAAGAACACGAGGCGTACTGGGTGAAGTTGGCGGGACACAACCTCACGCCAGAGGAATGAGTCTGTCATAAAGGGTACTAAGAGTCGAGGACTGCAGCAGGACTTCATTCGGGAAAGCCATTGGCGGTGTATCATGGACGTGATAAAGAGTAGGTTAACCGAGGCGAGTAGGGCTTCAAATATCGCCTTGCCAAAAATTACCTTCATGAATGACATTATTAATGGTATGGTATTTGACTGGACAACTGTCCTTGCTGATTAAATGGAGGAATTCATGACACTGCAACATCGCACATTCTATATGTCGCACCATACTATCGGGTTATTTCTTGAAGCAGCACTCCATCAAATTCTAGCAGATGAGTTTGAAGTCCCACCAAGAGGAAGATTGGTGCCAGGAGAACCCCCGGTACTCTACTAGAGGCATTTGGACACGGGTGGCACAATGGTCGGCCAAAAGAGGGTAATGTAGGGCTTAGATGCCTACGGTGATACTAATAGCAGATGGGAGGATACCTTGGAAGGTAGTGGGACCGATTCAAACGAAGAGAGTATGTCAGAAAAGGTTGGGAACGATGAGGTAGTTGCAGGATCCCCAACTAAGACACTTTTCACTCCTCCAGAGTTGCCGACTTTGGCACACTTGATAACCACCACCCCCATGCCGTTTATTCCTCCATTCGGCCAGAGGCATACGCTCGTTTTTATAACTCCACCCGCGGCCATAGTAGAGAGCACAGATTTATCGGCTCAGATGGAGGTTGTCAAGGAGCCATCCCAGCTAGCCAACCCTAAGGAAACTCCGGTCATGGACGTCCAAGTGGATTTAGTCGCCTCAGATCTAGTAGTCACAGTTTCAACGACAGGGTTCGTGGAGATGCATCAGGCATCAAAGCTTGAGGCTAAAGTTCGAGCAGACATGATTAGCAGAGAGGCGGTCATCACTATAGCTTCATCCCTATTAGCCGAACCCGTGAGTGTGGCCCAGCTAGCACAGCCAGAGGACGAGGACGTTGAAGTGATGGACCGAGCCACTGTCTTCTTAAGACAGCGATTCCGACTCACCCGTGTAGATGTTGGCCCCTCTATCCAGTCCCCGAAGCAAGGGCAAGGTTTGACTGGAATATTGACCATTCCAGGACCCCCAGGGGGGGAGGATTCCACAGTCCAAGGATGTGCCCAATACGGAGAAGGCGGCACCGAAGGTGGCAATTGCTGCCATAGAGGGAATGGAGATGGATACTGACCCACAGGACGACCAAGATGCCGAGGTTGAGGCTGAAGAGGGACTAGACTATGGGTCAGATGAGGAGAGGACCATGGCTTACATTAGAGCCATGGAGGTTGTGTTGGAGAGAGGTTGAATTACTGGACAGCGTGCTTTGACCCATAGAAGGGAGTTGCAATTAATCCGAGCCTATATCCAAAGGGGTTGTCCGGAGCATTTTCGCTCTTGCTTTGAGGCTAGAGGATGGCCAGCCATAGAAACGTAAGAGATGATAGAAACGTAAGAGATGCTGGCTGATTGGACTACAGAACCCGAGTTGGGACCGTGCAACACTATTATGAAAAAGCTGGCACATAAGATAGTAGGGGTGTATAAAGATGTCTACTATGCTCATCGGCGTGCAAAGGCAAATAGAGAAGCAGAGAGGGTTGCAGATGCGAGGTCCAAGGCAATTGAGCTAAAGGCTCGAGAGAAGCTAGCTGCTGAATTGGCTAGTTGGCAGGTAGCATGGGCGGCAGAGCGAGCAGCGCTCTTGCAAGGCAAGGAAAAGGTTGCAAACGGATGGCAAGCGGTTCAGACTTAGGCTATGGAGGCAGCACTTCTACAGAAGGAGGCTCTAGAGGTCAATACACGGACATAGAAGGACTTATGTATAGGCACCGATCAAGTTTACGAGTAGCGTCAACTGCTAAACACTTCTAGGATGCAATCTCCACGCTAGTCTATGTTTGTTCCTATATTTGTATGTTGTCTCCTAATTTTGTCAGTTTTGAGTCATCAGGAGATGACTTTTCTTTTCTTTTTTTTGGGGGGGGGGGGGTGATGTTGTTCGGCAAACTAGGTAATTAAAAGGTTACAGGTACAAGCATAGCGGTGTCGCTTCATTGGCACCATGTCGAATGTTATAAATATGGCATACACTTATGTAATTGGCATCATGTTAGTATTGAATATTATTACGTTGTGCGGAAGCATTTGATGAATGAATAATACTTTGCTTGTAATTGGCATATTTATAACGTCCAACATGGTGCTAATGAAGCGACACCGTCATGTCCGTATCCATAACCATCTAACTATCTAGTTCACCAGACAACAAAAATTCAATCTCCTCCTAGAATATTCATAGAAGCCCTAACAGTCAACAACTCTCAACTAGATGCAAAAGGAACATGCGTGATTCTGGATGAGCGTTTAGAAACAGAATTAAAACCCTTCAACCATCAATGGTGCCACTATGAAATGTCCTTTCCAAAATTCTTGGAGAACACCAGCTTTGTCGATAAGAAGTTCTGGCAATGGCAGTGCCCTCAAATAATCAAGATGAGTCCAATGGTACGTCACGGATATAGTTTTAACACTCTAGGAGCTCTAATTCATGTGCTTAGAAATTGTTGACTCAACAATTTTTAAGAATATCTCTATTTCTGGAAAGCACTAATTTTCATAAAAATCAATATACCTGAGACCTTGAGAATGTTTTGGCATGGGTGGAAATCATCTATACTTCACTTTGATAGTTTTCGTAATTTTGCTTGGACATGTGTAAAACCATTAGATACTGAAATGTTAAATTCTCAAAAAAGTGAAAAATTAAAAGAAAGCTTATACTAATTAATTAAAAGGAGCAAAAGCTCATTTTTTGGTGGGAAAAGTAAGAGGATACAAATAATGATAAACTATTATCCCAAAAAGTGCTTATAAAAATGGCTTTACAAGAAATAAAGTTCAGTCATAACATTTTATTTTCTGGAAACTCTGTAGCAAGCTTACAGATTTCCTCAGTTACAGCCCCAGGACAAAAGCTGTAATGTCCCCATTCAAAAATAGGATCTAATGATAATTAATAATTAATAAAATTAAAAGACGATGACAATGGCTCTGCAACATGGTGTCATTGTTCCCTGCACGTATGCAGTCTTGGGTTTGGCCCTAGCTGCATCTTATTTTGTTTTCTAGGCATGGGGTGTCTTCTGTGGGGGTGTTACCATGATTTTTGGTTGGGTTTTGTGTTTAGGAGTGTGATGTGTCGTCTTTTGGTGTTGTGAGGAGCATTTTTTACTTTGGTGTGGGGCTGCACCTCCATAGACCTTCTGGGTGCTGCCTTTTGCGAAGATTGATCCTGGTTTTTGTGGGGCATCATTTTCCTGCGTGATGGGTATCTTGTGGTTGGGGTTCGGATTGCATGTTTTTCTCTTGTGGGCCTTGGCTGAATCTTTGGAGATGGATTTGTCTTTCAAAGATTCCTTGTTAGGAGGCTCCTCCTCTTTCAATCTGCATGCTAACTTTGAGGCTAAAAGGAATAACAGAGATGCTGGTGAAAATTCTTCCAATAATGAAGCAGTTTGGCCTCCCAAGATTAATGGTTGTTTGGCTCGAAGTGCAAAAGGTTGGTAAAGGTAATTCAGCTAGGGACTATAGAAGAAGATGTCAGTTACTTATCTAGCCATGCTTTGATATGCAAATTCATAGGCATCTGCGTTTCACTGCCCAAACTGGAATCATGGGCTTGACATAAATGGAACCCAGGTGAAATGGGGGTGATGCTGACTACAAACAGTTATATTTTCTTCCATTTCAGACAGAAATAAGCCTTTTGAATGTGGCGCGCACTTCTACAACCAAGTTGGTTTGTTCATCAAACCGCGGCATGTTGTAATGTACCCTTTTTGGTGCATTAAAGGATCCAAAGTTAAATTCATAAAATATTAAAATTGGCTTATGAAAGTTAAAGCAAATTTATAAAGGATTCAATTTAATATTATAGACGTAGTTAAAAGGTGTCAAAGAAGGAAAAAGACAAAAGGAGAGGAAGGAAGCTCAAGGGTCACATGTTGGATCTTTAAAAGAAGGATGTGGAGCTCATTTGGACATGCATGGATATTGATTTGATTTGAAATTTCTCTTGGAGAAATTAAGGAAGCTTCAGCTTCTATTCAAGATCCGAGGACGCAAAACCTCAGATTCTTCTTGGGTGGATTGGACATAAGCCCCGATTCATCTTCTGTAGTGGATTCACATCTGAGACCACAGGTGTATTTTATGGTTTCCCTCCAATATGACTGTTTGCACTGTGTTTAACATTGGATTAGGCATTATTCATGTTATTCTATTGCTGGTTTATATTGCAATTACAATTTCTGGAGTATTTTAATGAGTATTTGGTAGTTATTTACTGGTTAATGTTGCTGGTCTTCATCGCATAATATATGTCTATAATCTAAAAATTATTGCAGTAAACATTGGGGAGAATATCCGACTGGGAAATTATAGTGGTATCAGAGTAGTCTATCCTGCCAACATGTAAGGTTATTTGAAGATCAGAAATCAAACTATTTTACAATACTGAAACATTTTATCTTGTTTGAAAAGGTTATATCCTGGCAAAATCTTTCAAGAAGAGCATTACTATTGGTACTGCTTTGTTGGGAATAATTCAACATATTTTTATTTTGGTAGGCTTAAATAGGTGCTAAGGATATTTCGTTTTAAAGAGTGAATCATTCTTCTAAGGTTTTTGGCCAAGTAAATCTCAGCGAAGCCCACTTCATAAAACTTGGGACACTATTATTAGGCAACATCAAAATGGGAAAATATTTCATGTAAGCCCAGCAAATATTTATTCTCTATGGAATGTTGGGAAAACGTATTGGTGGTATCATATTTTCCTTACGGAACTTATTGGTATTAACTATGAAAATTTCTATATTCCGGCACTAATAGCTACAGTGGTAAATTAAAATCCTTCACTGTAAGAAGTTTTTGGGAATATATTGCCGTTTACACCACAGAGTGAAGGAATTCATTTTAATCAAATCCTTCCATTGGTCACGAGCATATTAGTATCACGGTGAAATCATTTGTCGTGTATGTGATTAAATATTTGCTTCCAAACATTTGAAACTATATAGTTTTGTCATGGAAGTCGTCTCATGCTATTCTATTAGGCCTTGCATTCCGTTTTTTCGTTTAACTACTCATCTTCAAAAATTGTTGTCTCATTTTTCTACAAGAAGCCCAAACAATATTTTGGTCATTAGCAGCAATTTGAATGTGACTGGGTGTGAAAAGGATAAAGTGAGTTTAATTTGTAGCTACTATCATTGGACCAGCCGTCCACCTAGCTTATATTTTTCCTGTCATGTTCGGACTTGAGGTGAAGTCTGAATTGTCATGCATACTATTTGAGACAGTCGGGCGATTCAAAGGGAAGTAAAGAAGAAATATGGGAACCATTGAATTGATTATTTTGGGCATGCTTTCCAAATGTTACATTGGTTCGTCCCAATAATTATCAATAGCTATGTGCAAGATGTTACCATATCAAGAGTTGCAGATTGTCGTCCCTGAGTGAAGTTTATAGCAACTAGTACCGTAAAGGTTCTTTGGGGGGTGGTGTCGTTACTTCTTCTAGCAGCTAAACTGTTACGTGAACAATTTGGAGTTTTGTTTTTGAAGAAATGATGGGTTTCTAACATGCTAAGGGCAGAGGTGAACGAGTTGCGAACGCGGACGGCCACTGCACCTGGGACGCATCCCTTTATCTATTATTTATGCATTGGTGTAATTTGTTAATGGAATTTTGCAATGAATTTTGTTATATTGTCGTCTGGAGACGACCTTTCTTTTGGGGGGGGGATGATGTTGTCGGTAAATGTATAGTGTAGCCGATGGGTAGAGTAGTATCCGAATGGGCACATAACGCTTTAGTCACCCCTTCAAAAAGGTATATGTACACGTCCAAGATGGACTTTGGAATCATCGATAGATCATTGTAGTCATTGTAATCGGATTGTAATCTACGAGTGCATACATGAATAAAGTATCTATTCTGAATTGAATCGTGTTATACATGTGTTAAACTTCTTACCCTATGCAGTAAACACTAAGAATAATATATTTATCATGAACAATACAAGTTGTAATATTTTAGCTGAGACAAAGGGAGTCGACCAACTCGTAGCTTTTGTAGCATAGAGAATGATTAACCAACCATCTTCATTAGTAGAATTGCTAGGAGTTATACCATATCCTAAAACAGAGAATTAAGATTGTTTATTAATATTCCCAGCAGATATGAATAATGGCACAATAGTTTGTTGCTAGCAGAGAACATGTAATGCTGGAAACAATCTCGACAGATGGTAGTTAAGGTTATGCTTGGGCTCTTGTAATGTTAAAAGAAAACATTACACATGGGCATGCTGGAAACAATCTCAACAACTGGCACTTAAGGTTATGCTTGGGCTCTTGTAATGTTGGTAAAGGAAGACTGCCACTTTGTTTTATTGAGCGAAAATCGTGAACTAGCATAGAGAATGATTAAGTAACCATCTTCATCAGTAGAATTGCTTGGAGTTATACCATGTCCTAAATCAGAGTATTAAGATTGACTATTAATATTCCCAGTGGATATGAATAACGGCACAATAGTTTGTTGCTAGCAGAGAATAGGTAATGTTGGAAACAATATTGACAGGGGGCAGTTAAGGTTACGGTTGGGCTCTTGTAATGCTGCAAACCCTCAGATTCTTCTTGGGTGGATTGGACATAAGCCCCGATTCATCTTCTATGGTGGATTCACATTAGGATTCACAATAGTTTGTTGCTAGCAGAGAGCAAGTAATGCTGGAAACAATATCTTGCACATATTTGATAAGATGTCAGCCAGGAATTTCATTGCATTTTTGGATGATTGGTCAATTTTTAGTGTGGAGGACAACCATATAACTGCACTTAGAAAATGCATCGAAAGATGTAGATGAGCGAGACTAGCACTGAATCCGAAAAAAGTGCATATTCATGGTACCGCAAGGGAAGCTATTAGGGCACATAGTATGCAAAGCAGGATTAAAGATGGATCCTAACAATGTTCGTGTAATCTTGGAAATGTCACCGTCAACAGATGTAATAGAGGTAAAATCGCTCCTCAAGTATATTGGACATTACCGAAGGTTCATCAAGGGCTTTGCGAAAATATCCTACCTGCTTGACAAACTAACCTGCAAGGGAGAACCTTACAAATGGGATACAAAGTAGAATGAAGCCTACAAAGGACTGAAAACAAGAGTAGCTACAGCGCCTATCCTGGCTTATCCCAACTCGGATAAGGAGTTTCATGTCCATGTTGACGCGTCAAACTATGCAATTGGAGCAACGTTGGCACAAACAAGTGACCATGGATTGGATCATTCGGTGTACTTTGCAAGTAGACTACTATCTAAAGCGGAGAAGAATTACAGTACAACAGAGAGAGGCACTTGGAATGGTATACGTCGTACAAAAATTTAGACATTATCTACTAGCGACGTTCGTATTTTATGTTGACCATCAAGCATTGTTATATCTCATGAACAAGCCCATCATCCAGGGAAGGATAAGCAGATGGCTATTACTGTTACAGGAGATTACATTCAAAATTGTGGTACGGCCTGGAAAAAGCCATGTGAGTGCAGACCATTTATCAAGGATCAAACCAAGAGAACTAGCGTAAGGAGTCAACGACGATTTTCCTAACGCACAACTATTCCAGATTGTTGTACTACCATCCTAGTATGAGAGTATCAAGGAATATCTTTCAACAAGAATATTTCCTAGGGAAATGTCGCCGAATGAGAGGAGGAAACTGGTGCTGAGGAGTCGGACGTTTCAGTTCATCAACGGGTTGTTGTCTCAGTTGAATTGAGGATTTTCTCACATACAATAGCAACACCGCGCATATTGATTTGATAGATTATGCACATTGGAGTTATCCAAGATTGTGATATTAGTATGATTGGTGCATTGTGGTGGAAATTTGATAAGCAACGTCACAATTTGAGACATGTTATTTGTATTAGAATGGTGCAGCAGCTTGGTCGAGCAACTTTTTTGAGATTGCTATGAGACCGTTGTATTAGACTTTTGACAAATAATTGATTAAGGCCAAGCCATCTCGAGGAGGGAGGACTTGTAATGTCCCCTTTTTAGGGCATTGAGGATTCAAATTAAATTCATAAAATATTAAATTTGGCTTATGAGAGTTAAAGGAAATTTATAAAAGGATTCAATTTAATATTATCGAGGGAGTTAAAATGTGTCAAAGAAGAAAAAAGATGAAAGGAGAGAATTAAGCTCAAGAGTCACATGTTGGGTCTTTAAAAGAAGGATGTGGAGCTCATTTGGGCATGCACGGATATTGATTTGATTTGAAATTTCTCTTGGAGAAATTAAGGAAGCTTCAGCTTCTATTCAGGATCCGAGGACGCAAACCCTTAGATTCTTCTTGGGTGGAGTGGATGTAAGCCCCGATTCATCTTCTGCGGTGGATTCACGTCTGAGATCACAGCTGCATTTTATGGTTTCCCTCCTATCTGACTGTTTGCACCGTGTTTAAGATTGGATTAGGCATTGTTCGTGTTATTGTGTTGCTGGTTATTTATTGGTTGATGTTGTTGGTCTACATTGCATAATTCAGTTGTTTATATTCTGAGAATTATTGTGGTAAAAATTGGGGAGAATATTCGATTGAGATATTATACATGTGGGTTTTAACCCTAGAGAGAAGCTTACTCCTAAGATCCAATCTGGGTAAGGCTCTAATGCTCTTCTTTCAAATTTTGGAGGCATTACATCTTCCACTCAGTTGCTCTTGCTTGGAAAACTTGTTGGCTCTTCATTGCACACAATGGATAAAAAGGTAATCACTTATGCTCATCTTTGTATTGAAATAAATTTAAATATACCATTACCAGATTCCTATGGAGATACGTCTGGGGTACTCTACTAAGATACACAGACTATGAAACTTTATCATTTCGCCATCGGATCTTCCATGAATATGGTCATTTGCAAAGAGTGTGCACCAAGATGAGTTCTTCAAGTCCATCTAACAGCAGACCAGTCTGTCTCCCTCCTAAGTAAAATAAAGGGAAAGATCTTGTAGTGGAAGATGAGGGGTCTGTTCCAATTATGGCTCATGGTAAGCGGAGAGGGCAGAAAAGAACACTGAAGAATGGGCTGGTTGAAGAGATTTTTAAAAGTTTTGAGGCTCTAAAATAATTGCATCAATTTGATGATGCTCCTACTAGACTTACTACAAGTCAAATCCCATGACTATAGAACAAATTGTTGGGGAGCAAGAATCTATTCCACCTTTTGATTCTTAGGTTGCAGGTACCTATTCACATATGGATACTAATGTCAATGTGTTATTGTCAGGTGATTCGAAACAAGAGGATAGTAATATGAGTAAGGATGGCTTGGGTTTAGATAGCTCTTTGCTTGGTGCTAAAAAGCATGTCAAGATGCTGGGAAAAGTAACGGTTCTCGATTAGCAAAATGGGTGAAACAAAAAATACTCAAGAAAAGTATTCCTGACAGGCCTCTTAAACTAGGTAGAAAGAAAGATCAAGAAAAAGTGAAAATGACAAGTGAGAATCTGACTGACTCTAGGGCAGTTAAGGCTATTGATTCTCACTTCTCATCATCTGAGAAATGATTGTACTCTCATGGAATGTAAGGGGGTTGAATAGCATCACTAAACCAAAGGTTGTTCAAGATTTGATTCACTATGCAAGATTCCATTCACTATTCAAGATTTGATTCGCTTTCACTCTCTTGATGTTGTTTTCATCCATAAGACTAAGTTGTCTATTGTAGGTACGCTGAATTTGGCTTTTCGGAATTGGGGCAGAGGTCAGTATCAATGAATCGGAGCTCGAGGTAGTGCTCGTAGACTGGCATGTTTTTGGGATCCTTGCAAAGTTGTTCCTCCGTGGTAGGTGTCTACAAGTCATTCCATGTCTATGGTTACTACCAATTTGGAATATGGAGAAGTCATCCTTTACTTTTGTGCTTATGCCCCAACAGATTTTATAGGAAAGGCCAATCTCTAGCAGCATATAAAATTGGTTAGGCTCATAGCCCCCTACCTTCCCTGGATTTTGGGGAGAGATTTCAATGCTATTGCTAGTTTATGTGAGAAACAAGGTGGTGTTTGTAGGTTGGATCATTCTTTTGGTATCCTGCGAGATAATATACATTTTTTGAATCCGATAGACATTAGACATTCCAATGGTATCTTGGAATAATTGGTCAAGGGAGCATGCCATCTTTGAAAGGCCTGATAGATATCTTGTGTCTCCTTTGGTTGGAAGATAATTTGAGCACCAGCTTTAAAATTCTTCATTGGAAAGGATCAGACCATTGGCCAATTAAACATTCAGCTTTCTCTTTCTAAACCCCTCTTTCAAAATCTAGCTTATGTGGCTTTGTAATTCTTCTCTTCAAAAGCATATGGCTGATTGGTTGATAGGGGCAAACCAACTTTTGGGATGGCAATGTTCTCTTTCACCAAGAGGCTTCAATTTATGAAATACAAACTAATGAAGTGGAACTGGCATAGTTTTCGTAATGTCTTTATGGCGAAAAAAATTTCATAGGATCAAAGAACTGAGGCTCACTAAGGAGTGCTTTCAGCTGGAGGCTGAAGTGGTTGAGACTTTTGAAGAATAGGAGCTTCGGGAAGAAATTATTTGGAAGCAAAGATCCCATATCAACTGGCTACAGGAAGGAGATAAGAATACTTCTTTTTTCCACAGCTCAATTAAGGAAAAAAGAGCACTTATCCCAAAATGTGAAGGATTGATTCTTTAAACCTCTTTAGACCGATAGTTCTCTACATTGTTGTTTTAAAAATCATTACCAAAATGATTGTTGAAAGACTCAAGCCTTTGCTTAGATCTTTAATTTACGAGGAACAAGAGGGCTTTGTGGCTGGTAGGTAGATTTTGGATGGACTTGTGGTTACTACAGAAGCATTCATTCTATGGCTCTTTCCAAGAAAAAACAATGTTTATCAAGCTTGATATGGCTAAGGCTTATGATTGGTCCAAATGATCTATATTGTCGAAGATTTTGAAAGCATTTGGGTTCGGAAGTGAATTGATAGAATGGGTTATGAGTTGTGCTACCGTTTCATTTAATCTTCTCATTAACAGTGATCCTTTTGAACTTTTTGGGGCTTCTTGGCATCATCAGCAGGAAGATCCTCCCTCACTTATCTCTTTATTCTAATGGTTCAAGGCTTGGGCAGATTTATCAAGGCTAGGATGCAAGCACTGGTTCAAGGCTGAAGTTCGGGAGATACAATGCCCTCCCAATCTCACTTACAATTTTTTTATGACCTTGCTTTGATGGACCTTGCTAAAGTTAGCGAGGCAGATAAATTCACAAGGTCCTTGGACTTTTATATTGAAGCTTTTGGGAAAAGAATTAATAAAGATAAGTCCTCCATCTTTAATTTTAACGCTCAGCCTATTCAAATTAGAATTGCTAGGATTTTGCACTTCTAGATTTGAGCCCCATCTTTTATATAGCTTGGTATTTCCATTATAGTTGGCTCATTACCTAGCAGGTTTTGGCAACATGTTCTAGATAGATTTTGCAAAAAATAAATCTAATTGGACTTATAAGTGGCTATCTTCAGTTGGAAGAGTGGTCCTCTTAGAGTCTATAATTCAGGGTCTCCCTACATACTAGTGCTTTGTCCAGGAAACTTCTAGCTTCATTGTAAAATTTCACTCCATGCCTAGACCATTGTTATGGGCATGCAATTTGCTTTCAAAGAAATAGAGCCTTGTTAAGTGGGATTCAGATTGCAGAACAAAGCGAGAAGGAGACCTTGGCCTTAGAAAGACTCGACTAATTTGTCAAGTCTTGCTTGCTAAGCTATATTGGATGTGGTGTTGTCATCAAGATCAAGATTAGCCTTGGATTATCACTGAAACATATTTAGGTGAGGTTAAGCATAGCGATGTCCCCCATTACAATCTGGAAGATGAAGGATCTATGATTTCAAGCACTCTCAAAAGAGGGGCCAAATTAATCTAACAAAGATTATTTTGGATTTTCAATATAGCTTCTGATGCCTTATTATGGATGGATTCATGGGATGGATTCCCACCTCTTCTTTCTGAGCATCCACATCTCCAACCTCTGAATTAGAATTTTCTTGAGGCTAGTTAGCTTAACATGGAAGAATATAAAGCCTTGCAACATTTGGGGCAAGCGGGTGTTTTTAGTTGGAAAGGACCATATGATTGACCTTCTAGGGGCTATAAGAAGGAACATTGGGAACTTGTGAGTCCTTACAGGCAAGGCTTGTGGTTCTTCAAAAGAAAGGGATAAGATTGTTTGTGGCTCCAATCCAAAAGGTAAATTCTTTTTGGCTTTAGATATCACGAGTTAGGCAAATCTTTGGGGACTTTGGGGTGCCTTGGTGGAAACAGGTCTAGAGTAACTTGTCTTTGCCTAAATGAATTAATTTTTATGTGGTTGGTCGCCCT
Source organism: Cupressus sempervirens (assembly GCA_028749045.1). Classification (NCBI taxonomy): domain Eukaryota; kingdom Viridiplantae; phylum Streptophyta; class Pinopsida; order Cupressales; family Cupressaceae; genus Cupressus; species Cupressus sempervirens. The sequence goes on along the minus strand of CM053793.1, from coordinate 425,038,394 downwards.
ATAACCAATGTCTCCCTTGTAACAATTCATGCATGCATGAATTTAAGGGTCCTTTTATGTGTGTTCTTTGTATGAGTGGTGAGGAGACATCCTCTGATATCTTCTTCTTATGCCCATATTTAAGAGAACTCTGGCAACGTCTATGGGTGCTTTCAAATGAGCCTTATTTTCATGTTTCTACCATGTTAGAATTTTGGGATTCGGTTGGCTACCCCCCTACTCAAACCTCTTTTCTGCATGTTGCGTAGAACATTGGCCCTAATGGAACCAAAATTCTAGCTTCCATTTTTAATCTTAAAGAAGTGAGTAATATGAAATCTGGAGCCTAGAATTTCACAGGAGTTAGAACTTCCATTCGTGAAGCATGTTGGAGATCAATTGTCTATCTTCAGATCATAACAAGGATTATTCGCTGCAACCAAGGGCTTGTTTACAGATTCCTATTCAAATACTTTGCAGATGTGAAGTTTGCATGCAAATATGATGATGGCAGTCTATTTAAACACGAAAAAATACTAGTCAAAATAATAATTCATTCTCGCCATGTTAAAAGGTCTGCATATATGAAAGGCATATCAGATTTGTTGTCATTTGAGAAATTGGTTTTATCTATCTTTCCATTAATTCAGAAAGGAGATAATGAATATACTACTGAACAACAGAGAGTTGATGCTGAGAAAATGGTGGTCCAGTTAGACAAACAAGATGTTTTATGCTCGGATTTAAGATCATCTACAGAACATACTCCTATTCGTTTTGTTAAGGCTGCATCCTTGTTGAAAGATGAAGAAGAAAGAATAAAACTTGTTAATGGTCTAAAAGAATTTATGGAGGCAGTAAAGGGACAGAGGGAAAATATTCAGAAACTGGAAGGAGAATTGGATTTTGGTAGATTCCTGAATTTGGAAGGGACAGTCAAAAATAAGTACAGAATCTGCTGCTTTAAAAGGCAGAGCTTGTCTTGCAGGAGTCTCTCAATGGAAAGAAAATAGTACTTGATTCTCAAGAAGAGGCAAGACCTGAACTGGAAAATTTGATCTTAGAGCTTCAATCTTCAGAATTTAAAGTTCAAAGCAAAGAGAAAAAGCGAATGATAGAAGGGAGGAGCTTCAAGATCTGCATAACAGGTTTTGTGAATTACAAAGCATATTCAAAATCAATCAAGAGCTGGAACCTGAGAACTACTTCATCAGACAGAAAGTTTTAGCTAAGATGTTCATGAATGTGTGAGAAAAGCAGATGCTTCATTAGATTCCCTCAAGAAGCACGAGCGACACGATTTCCAGTTACTCTCTCAAGGAACATTCAGATGTTTCCCAATCAAGATGATGGTTTGAAGAACTTTCTATTAACTTAGTTCATGTTACAGAAACACGTTGTCAACTTACGGTCCTTTCTAAATTTGTGGACAAACTGAAGACTACCATTCCTGGTTTAAATGTTAAGCAACAGTTACATATGCTTTGTAATATATGTGGACTGTCATTGATTTGTGAACAAGCAAGAGACTTTCTAGCCACTGGATACTGGACCCGAAAGCAGGCAAGCCTTGCAAGTAGTCTACTCAGACGTATTTTCTCTTAAGTGCGTCCAAATGCTATTGCATTGGTCGATTCTTTCAACCATTACAGATCATTACTTGGGCTTAGCCTTGGGTCGCTGTAATGGTGATGTGTGTTCACACCTTTACATGGAAGCCGTGAAGGATCCTTAAAATAATTCTAACGTTATTAATGGATACGAAGACCACATACAAGACCCTTAAGAAAGAAACTTCGCTTCAAGTCCCATCAGTATTGTGCCTACTGATATTGACCAAGAGCTTGTTAGTAAGATGCATCGTATTCGAATCTATTCAAATGAAAAAGGTCTGTGTGTTACGAGAGCGGGAGGAGGAAATAAGAAACGTCAGCAGGATCTTTTGGTAGGTGTCTTCCGTGGATTGTCTATATTGACTTGCAGTGCTTTGTGTATGTTTGGCAGGTTGCGCTCAGATGTGGGAAGTCATCACGTGCGCATAAGGCTTCTTTGAAACCAAGTGGAGAACATCCTGTTTATGAGAACTCAACGACAGCCGCCATCTTTGTGAAATGAAAACTAGAGCACGGTGACTCTGTGGCATGAACTAACGCATAGAAGAAAGAACGGAAGGCTACCCGCGAGGGATAAAATGTCACCGGCAAATACTAAAGTCTAGTACGCACATAAGGAAAAAGGCAAAAGATTATTTGGCACGGCGGTTACAGCGGCCTGATTAATAAAAGATATAATTCACTAATTAAACCGCTAGATAAGAAACGTTTATATTTTAAATATTTTATAAAGACTAGCAGTTGGTCATTCATTTTGAAAGGGTGTGACATTAAAACACAACTCTTCATAAAAAGACATAACCTTTCAAAATATGACCTTTCACTGTCTATATATATAAGATGTAAAGTTCAAACAAGGACAATGGAGACTACTTCATTTTTAAAATTTGTAAAGCTTTCTATCAATACTGTTGAAATCTTTTTGTCTGAAAGAAAAGTTGGAGATCTGAACAAAGCAAAGGAGATTTAAATTTTTTAATTATTATTTCTAGGAATTGTATGGATATGATTGTGTTGGATAGAGCATCAAGAGATTGAGTGTCTTCATCACGATTTGTCCAACAATAAATCAGGAAGAAATTTTATTTGTCTAAGAGTTGAATCATACATAGCTCGTCCTTTATAGTTGAGTTATTTATCTGTTTCTATTTTATTAATTTGATAAGTGCATTGGATTGTTTACTGCTATTCACATTTGATCAATACATACAGAGTAGAATATCATCTTTTTCTCATTATTTGTATCTATTATGCCCGTGTGATGGTTAAATCATAATAGACTGATCTAAATATGCTAAAGTGTGACAGTTTGTGGCATCAAATTAACTAAGTTATTAACAAATATTATACCAACAATACTGTAACGTTGTATGTAAGAAATGTATGCTTGACTCTATCGCCCAATTAGAATTCAGCACTGATCATAAAAATTGCTCATAAATTTTGAACCCAATGCTGGCATTTCTCTATTTCTTTCCTTTGGCAATCTGATTTCATTTAGTAATTTGTTTATTTTTTTCGTTTCAGCAACACATAATATCTTAAATAAAGTAATTGAAGATTGAAGATAAATAATTCAGAACGTTTCCTTGATGCTTGCCAATTGAGGAGTTTATTTGAGTGTTATAATCCGCTATAAATTGTCTTGGAATTAAGTTTTGCTATCCAGGATTTAGGTAAACAGGCCTTGGTCCAACGGAACCAAAAGCGCAGAGGATTGGATTTAATCCTGTTACATTGGCCAAAATCAGTTAGATACCCAGCATCAAGCAAGCAAGGCTCGTAGGTTTCTAACTGGCGATTTTGAGAACCAACAGGCCCCACATTTATTTTATGGCAAATATGGCCGAAAAAGAACAAATTATTTTTCAAGGTAAGACAATGATGAGCCACCAATTATGGCTTTGAATCACTAGTAGGTGGCAAGAAATCATGTTAACCAAGTGTGATATATTTAGCAGTGTGGATCCTAGGGACTTCCCTATAGGATTGTAGGTTGCATTCTCCTCATCTTGTATGGTTCCTCATGGAAGTAATAAGATTCTTTGAGATAGCAATTGGGAACCTCCCTTATTTAGGTTTTCAAAATTAACACTAATGTTTCTTCTAGAGGTAATCCTGGGCATGTTGGGATTGGAGGAGTTGGTAGAGACTCCTTCAAAGCGGTTTAATTTTTCTTTTCTATTTATAAACACTATCACACTAATAATTTTATGCAAGCCTTGGCCATCCTTTATGCTCTAGATGTGTTATACTTCGGGTTTGTGCATGGTCATCTATGAATCTAATTAACAAGTAGTTCTTGACATGCTGAATAGAAGGGAAATATAGGATAAGAATTGGCAATTGGTGGGTGTGGTCAAGCAAATTACCAAGTTGAAAAGATCTCTAGACTATGATACCTTCTATCATATTCCTTGGGCAAGGAAAAAGGTAGAAAACTATTTGGAATAAGCTTTACTTTCATATTTCTACCTTATTGTAGTTTTGGGATAGATTGGGCTACTCCCCTACTCAATCCTCTTTCCTACAAACTACATGGAACATTCGCCCAACATTTATTTTACCACAAATATGGCTCGAAAGAAACAAAAGAATTTTTTAGGATAAGAGAATGACAAGCCACCAATAATGGATTTCAATCATCAGCAAGTTGCAGGAAACCATCTTAGCCAAGTAGTGATATATCTAGTGGTCTGGATCCTAGGGACTTGCATATTATTCAAAGGATAGGTTTGAAGGATTATGGACCCCATGCTCCTCATCTCCTGTCTATCGTCATGGAAGGAATTAGATTCTTCAACATGGTAGTTAGGAACCTCCCCTATTGAGGTTTTGAAGATTAACACTGATGGTTCTTCTAGAGGTAATCCTGGGCATGTTGGGATTAGAGGAGTTGGCAGAGACTCCTTCAAAGTAGTTTATTTTTTCTTTTCTATTTATAAACGGTAATATCCTAAACTGGATATTAACTGATTTCCCTTTTAGCAATATAATCAAAAATTAAACTTGGCAGATAGTTTCCAGCACAACCGTTAACCAATAGAAATTCCAATAGAAATTTTATCAACTTATCTCAGATATAGCATTCAAATTCAGGTATAAGCAAAAAATGGAATACAATGCCATAATAAGACCAGAAGATTTCCCACATGAATATAACCTGTTATTTCACAATAACATACAAGATGTCGAACATATAACTTGAAATTACAAACCAATAAGGTAAAACCAGCAACTCTTATAACTCACAAAATACGTTATTGTATTATACATCAGCAATACAATAACCAACACTACAAATCCAATCCTAAATACAGAATTAACAATCAGATAGGAATACTAGAATAAGAACCTGTAAACGCTGCTGAAACACCTGAAATGATGTTTCTCGGGACAATGGGTTTGCGTCCACTGTCTGCTAGCACGAGGGGCTATGTCCTCCAACTAGCTGAAAGCTGAAGCTTTCTGAGTCTCTCACAAGAGAGGAAACTAAACTGAATAATAAAATTAAGCATACCCTACAATGAGCCTCTTTCCCCTTTTAATACGCAAACCAGGACTTTTCGACTCCTCTCTGGTTTTTGTCTTATTCCCTTGTAACTCATCAACATCCCTAAGGCATTTCGTCTTGTTCCTTCTTGCCCCTTTGTCCTTTAGATAACATTAAATCGACCTTTTTAATATTTTGAGCCTATGTCTCAGAGTCAATTTAATATTGCATAAAATAAGACTTCAATATTTCTAATGTTCTAAAAGGGAACATTACAAATCTCCCCTCCTTCAAATTGTTTACCCTCAAGCAATTAGTATCAAGATCCCGTCCGAGTCTATAGGCAGCCCTATAATCCAAACTAAAAACAATTTCAGCCACACTGCGAAGCCAGATGTCTCTCTGCCATCTATATCTCAACTGGATCCCTGGATCCCATATAACTCTTTGCGGTAAACTATTCAACACTGATCATCACCATATTCAACCTCAAACTGAATAGGACCACAATAAAATCCTCATCCAACCATAGATACAATCTGCCAACACCTGGATTCCAAACTCTGTTATGCCGCCTTGCTGCTATGATGAGATAGAAATATATCCAAGGTCCATGTATAATCTAGTAGAATATGAAGACATGAACTAAATGGGTGATGTAAGAAATGAGCTGCTCAAAAGCTGAAACCACCATCCCATGGACATCAAAATTCATACCGTTGGCATAAAATTGGGAAATTCCCAAGTGCCTAGGTGCTATGAATATGAAAGATGCTGAGAATCTTACCATAAACCTTACGTAAATACTCCACCGAGGACTGTTCAGAGGTTGATGCAGGAAATTCACCCAACTCCTGAATGGGGTGAAATTGGAAAATATGTTGGGGCTGATCAAATGATAAGCAACAGAAGTTGATTTATCATTCCCATGCTGAGACCCGGATTCGGTGCTAAGATCTGAGCCAGGATCCCAAAGTCTGAAATCAAGCTCTTCCTCTTCATGGCAAAGAAGAGATGATCCCTCATTTAACACAAAGAGGATTGTTGGACGTCCAATCAGCAGCAACTTCAAACAAGGGGTTGTCAACAAACTAAAAGTGTTCTGAAGTTTTGCTACTTAACCGTTTGGGGCAGCTATCCAAGTCATACACCTGCTGAATGCTCTCAAGTTCGTCAATGACTTCCTAGAAGAATTCCTACCTCATTCTTTTCTCAGGTTCTCGAGAGTGTTCCATGAGCTTGATTTGATTTTCTACTCCTTGTAGAGATAATTGAGTTTCACTCAATGCCTCCTAAACATACTTAAGCATCTTGTTGAGATCCTCAATCTCATCCTTTTCCCTATTTGAATGTGTTGCATAAATCTCAGCAACCTTAAGAATATAATCCCTATTGGACAACAAAAGTAAGTAATCTGATTTCATAGTCTCGAGGGTTGTTTTGACCTTCTGTAAATTGGCCACATGCCAGTCACCTTCCCCTTTTCTTGGGACCTTCCTATAGAGCTCCTCACCAACTCGTGGGTACTATCATATTGCACCAAGGATGCCACAACCTTGTCTTTACTTCAGTTGATTCTGTACGGCATGTATTTCATTACCTACCTACTGAAACTATTCATTGTCTTGCAATGTCATCTTAGGTCGTTCCTCTAAATTTCTGTCATGGATGTAGAAAATATATGGTTCATCACCTAGAATTTTCAATTTGCTATTACCTCATGTGCAACCTTCTATATCGACCTACTCGTCAAGGCTAATCTCCCATTCACCAACATAGAAACTTACACCCTGCATAACATCACTTACGGAATCATGAGGAGGCTATCAATCAATGGTGGTTGATAGTTCTTCTTTTTCAAGACCGTCAATTTCAAGATTTTGAACTGTTGGAAATTCCTCATACACATTTTTGTCCTGGACTTTTGCAACGAGATCCTGAGCGAATTCAAAATACTTCTTTTTTGCCAAATTGGTCTTATTTTGGAACTTTGGATGGAAATCCATGAAATCACTGAGGGCTAATTCTTTTTAAATCTTCGGAAGGAGTTTTTTGTATTCAGCATACATATCGAGTATCTTTGCAATCATACTTTGTATGCATCTTTGTAGTGGTGCATCCAGAATATGATTATCTACTGTTGATCCATGTTCAGTTTCTTCAATGGGTAGTTTTTTGGAATAATTAATAATCAATTTTGCTTCTTCTAATGAGATATTTGCAACATCTTTGACATTCACTTGACTATGCATCAGGTCCTTGGTCCCCTTTTCATTAACTGTCCTTGAGTGGTCCAAAACTAGCTGTGTAGTTGTGTCTGCAGTAAGCTCTACAATCTCTAGCATAGTTGGAAAACTCGCCAAATGCAAAAACTCGCCAAGCCCCCCAAAAGTTTAATCGGGAAAAACTCGGCGATTTAAAAAAAAAAACTCGGGAACCTAAAAAACCGCTGAAATTTAATTAAAAATACATTTATTTTGCAAAATTTAATGAGAAGATGCATCTAATAAGTTAATTAAAGACAATACAAAAGAAAGAAACAAAGTTTAGATATATATAAATGCATAATGCGTACAAAATTGCATTCTCATGCAGAATGCTCATGGTAGGAAGCAAAATAGTAAATTACTAAATAGCTTCAATCTGTCAAACTAGAAGTAAATACTAAAAGTCTAAATACATCAATACAAATGTGACAATGCCAATCACATCTTCCTCTTTCCACTTGCACTAGCAGGAAAGTGAGGGGGTCTAGTCCTAGAAGAAGTGCCCCGCACTGGGATAGGGCGTGAGCTGCGTGACTGTGAACTTTGTGGCTGTGCCCCCTCGCTCGACGTCCCTACTGACTGGCTCGGCGTCCTAGAAGAGGATGCATCTCCACCTAATGGTAATGTCTGATCCTCGCCTGAATCATCATCATCCTCGTCCTCATCCTCAATGTCATCCATAGTGAACTGAAAATCAGTGTCAACCTCCCCCTCCATGGCCTGCCTCTCCAAATCAGCGATCTCATCTGGTGTAAAAAATGGACTTGGCTCCTGTGCTGTCCAATCAGAATAAGGATCTATCTCATCTAGATCAAGCGGACCAGGTAGTTCTAAGAGCTGTGACTTTTTTATGCGCAACTTAAGATTATAGTGCACATAAACAAGGTCATTAAGCCGTTTTTTAGTCATTCTGTTTTTCTTTGTATGGATGGACTCAAATAAGCTCCAATTGCGCTCACAATGGGATGAGCTACAAGGTTGGGATAGGACTCTGAGAGCAAATTTCCTTAAATTGGGGGTATTGCCACCCCAACTTGCCCACCAAGCATCTGCAAAACAAAATTTAAAAAGTTATAAAGCAATAAAAAACAAAATCAAAAGCACAACTTATCAATTAGCAAAAGTTTTAAAGTTTGACGCTTTACCTGGTGCTTGAGTAGATCTTGCTCTCTTTGCTACCATAGAAGAGAACAAAGGACCCCTTGATTCCACATAGATTTGTTGTTCGATCACAATAAGGTCTCTCTCCTCTTCACTTGATATCATTCTCTCAATGCATTTAGAGACACCTTCCATGACCTCTCCATTAGGATCTGAGTAGGAATCATCAGCCCTAAAACAAATAGAAAATGATATCAAGTCTTACTACACAACCTTAAAAAGTAAAGTAAAATAAAGACTTATTAAAATCCCAACTTCAAGGACAATCAATTATCATAGTACCTGAATTTGGGATTGAGGAAGTAGCCTGCTACATGAATAGGTTGGTGGAGCATATTGTTCCACCTCCTATCAATTATTTCCCAAATGGGGTCAAATCTGAGACTGTCCCCGTGATAGTAACTTCTAACAGCCTCTTTCGCCCTATCCATGGCCTCATAAAGACCTCCCATTGGGGATTGCTGCCCATCACATGTGCGCAAGACTAGAACCAGGGGCAGAGACATCTACATTTGAAATTTGAAAAATACAAATTAGTTAATAACATAGTAAGTTATGAATTGAAAATGAAACTTGAATAAACTAAAAATATAATGAAGTTACCTCCACAATCTCCTTAGCCTTTGCAAAAAAGCTATCATCAACGACTATTCGTGCCACAGCTTCTCCTTCGGGGTTCTTTGAGTAAGGTGAAGCAACCCAATCAGCACACGCAAACATTTGCTTCAAAGCCAATATGTGGTCAAGAATACTTTGCAACGTCAAGAAGACCGTTGCAAACCTTGTCATAGCAGGTCTCATCAAATCTTTGCCTTTAGTGGCTTTTCTCATCAAACTGAGAACCCATGGGTGATTATAGATATATTTCGTGACTCGCCTAGCATCTTCCACAACTGGACTCACCCAATCAAGTTTTCCTATGTCCTCCAAAAGAAGGTCAAGGACATGTGCTGCACAAGGTGACCAAAAAAGTGTGGGATGCCTCTCTTGGAGGATTCTACCTAAAAGATTAGCAAAAAATCAATAATCAGTAACAAACTTTCCATATTTAGTATTTACAAATTACATCAAATCTAAAATTGAATAATACCATAGCATTACATTCATGATTCATATTGATTCAAATATAAAAAATTAAATCTACCTGCTGCCACATATGCTGCTGCATTATCTGTGATTATTTGCACCACATTCTCTATTCCCACCTCCATGACAACATTCTCCAACATTAAAGCCAATGTGGCTGCATTTTTCACTTTGTTGGAGGCATCGACAGATTTCCAAAACACCACATCATCTTTGCAAGCAATCAAGAAGTTAATAATGGTTCTACTTCTTCCATCTATCCACCCATCAGATAAAATGGTGCAGCCATACTTCTTCCACTCTTTCTTTTGGTCTTCTATCAACAATCTTGCCCTACCAACCGCTTTGTCAAGCAACCTACAAAATTTAAGTGTAATATTAAATAAAGTGTAAGTGTTAGTAAAAAATTAGGAAATAAGTTATAACAATTAAGATTTAAAATATAACAATGAACTAAAGTGAATCTCAATTATTTACAATTACTAAATAGTAAAATACTACCCTTCCACTCATATCCTTCCGATTAGGCGGCTTGTACCCTTTGCCTGATATTGTCATTGCATTCACCATATTGACCCAATAGGGACTATCAGCGGCATTCATTGAGATATTGTTGAAAAACCAAAAATCAGCTGCTGCAATATCAGTTTGTTCATGCACCTCCTTAAACCATGCAGTGCCCTCTAATGATGGTTGTGCTCCAGGTGTGTTCCTGGGCACAAAATAACCACCTATCCCTGATGGGGATCCGGATGGTGATGATGAAGAAGTAGGAGATGTAGAAGAAGTGGAACCGGTAAAAGAGAAATTTTGTTTGCGGATCCGTGGGCCACGAAGAGATCCTGGTATGTTCTCAAGTGCTTCTTCTTCCTCTTGCATATCAAAAGGAGCTCCTTCAGATTCAGCTATGGCTGCCCTCATAGATAATTTTGCCCTCTCCCTATTCAATTTTTTCTCTTCAGTAGCTGCAAATAGGGCATGGATGAATCTTTTTTCTTCATCAGTTACCTTGAGACAAGGATTTGAGTCATGTTTCTTTATGCCTGCAAGGTGGTATTTGAGGCGGTTTATGCCTCCAGAAATAATTCTCTCACAGGGAATGCATATCACCTTCCCAATATCATTTGGACTTGGAGCTTCATAGGCATACCGCCATGCCTTATCTCTTGCATTTTTAGGCCGAGTGCCTATATATCCAGATGGGCATGGTGTTTGTGGCCACTCTTCTTGCGGGTTTGTCATGTTTTCTTAATGTTTGTCCGCTGCCCTACACATAAATAATTAAATTTATAGAAAAACGAATAAACAAAGTTAGAACTTAGAACTTAGAAGCTAGAAGTTTAGAACAACTAGCCACTAGGGTTTCAACTTTCAAATGATTTGAAATGATTTACAAACAACAACAAAAACAATAAAAGCTTTGCTTAAAACTATAAAAAAAATTCAAACAATGATAAGATGAACATACCTGGAAAGAAATTTCTCTTCTAAATTTGGTTAGAATCCTCCAAAATCCACTCCAATCTACCTTTAATCACTTGCAATCAGCTAAAACCTTCTTTGCTCCACACAAATGAAAGAAACAATGCAAAAAACAATGCATTTTGACCTATTTAGGCGTCTGGCCGCGGGTTCCCTGAACCGCGAGTTTTTTTACATAACTCGCCGAGTTTTTGACTAAAACTCGCCGATTACTCGGCGAGTTTTTGGACTCACGCCGAGTTTTTTGGCAGGCGAGTTTTTGGGCGATTTACTCGCCGTCCCAAAATACTCGGCGAGTTTTAAAAACTCGCCGAGTAACCGGCGAGTCTTCCATCTATGATCTCTGGTACAGAACTCTGTGACTTCTCATTTTTCATTATGTCGCCTTCTAAGATATGATAATTATGTTTATCATTTGTCTCTTTTGAATGAGATTTATCTTTGTAAAGAGATGTCGTCTCTCCTTTTCCCCCACTCTTGGAAGGAGTTAAAATCCCCATCTCTTTAGTATTCCTACCTTGCTGTTCGTTTTCTTCATCCTGAACTATTCTAACACGCAAATCATTGTCTATTTTCACTGCTATTTCCAGATGATCTCCTTCCAAATTTGCATCGGTAGTATTCTTCTCATGTTTTCTCAGACAAAGCACTACGAAAATCAGAAGGCAAAGCATTTTTCAAGGAATGTATAGCATCGGTAGCATCATTTGATCCAAACAAAACATGACCCGCCTGAGTTGGAACGGATGATTCTCAAATACCCTTGGAGATAGCGATACTAACAAAGATCTCAGAGATTTAGAAGGTGAATTGAATTTAACTATGGGCTTTCCAAACATAGAGCAATCAGAGATTGATTGAGACCATGTATTAGAAGACATTGAACGTGATCTCAAGGACCTCGAATCTGAGCGAGACGAATGAGAACAAGAATGAGGTGAACTAGCCAAATGAGAGTCCAACTTTGAAGTGTATGATTTGGAAATACTTGACGAGGATTGAGACTTGTCTCTTACTCTCGTTGGCTGTGAAATAGAATCTGTCTTAAGTTTATTATCCCACTTCCCAATCTTTTTGATCGTCCAATCATCTTTTTTATAATCAGACAAATGCCTTGAATGTTTCTGCCCGATTCCTGAAAATCTCTCAAATTTGTGATGAAACCTTCTCCCCACATGGCCCATAATCCAATTGCTACCAAGGTTCTTCCTCTACAACATATTGTCTCTAGAAAAATCCCGTCTTGACCAGTTAGTTTCTCTTTATGGAGAACTGTTTGCACTAGAAGAATCAGTAGATTTAAGTTTCTGACGTTTCTCACTTTCACGCAAAGTAACAAGAATCGGAATCGTATCGGAATCGGCACGGCCGAATCGAATTGTGAATCGGGGGTGAATCGCCGGTGAATCGGCGATGAATCGGCAAATTTGAAAAAACCCTTTAAATGTAGAGATTTTAACAATTTAAGACTTATTTCATGCACCCTTTATTGAATATAACTTAAACACACTATAACATCATCAAATAGAAGTTGAAACTTAACATATATAAACATGGAAGTTTGTGTTTACCACATGGGGTAAAGATCTTTTATAAGACAGCTTCACATCCAACACCTACTCCAAGTGCTTCAAAGCATATCACCCCTCTCAAAAGGCTTGCTCTGTTGTTCTCTCCACCACAGACACTCCATGCCTGCAACAGCTTCAGGTCTCATCAACTAGTCAGACTTCCCACGATTGATAACCGCAGCGACTGGGGGCCTAGGGGACAACGCCCCCAGCGGCTCTGAAACCCACACAAAACTACATGGAACACAGTGTTTTTGTGATTTTCTTCTAATCCCACACTCTTTCTGGGAACCGCTGATGTTTTACTACCTGATTATGTCTTTCCCTTCCCTTGGGCATCATCCGTTATGCATTCTAAACATTTTTTATTTGTCGTCATTTTTTTTTATTTTTATTTTAAATAACCTATGGTTCTTCTTTTCTCTTCTCCTCTCTTCTAGTCATGCTTAACAATTAGAAGGCCCTTTAGGGTTATAACAAAGAGGAAAGGTAAAAAAGAAAGCAAAAAACATAAGTGATTTTTTTATTATTTCCAACTAAACATGCTTGCTGCTACCAGCCGATTTTTGGTGATTTCTAATGGCGATTCAGGCGATTTTTTGAGTGAATCGCCGATACATGCGATTCAGGCGATTCACCCAATGAAATATCACGATTTCCGACACCAAAAAAATCAGCGTGCATGAATCTGATCACTGAATCGGCGATTCACGCGATTTCAGCGCGATTCTCGTTACTCTGCTTTCACGTACGTCTCCTTTATTTCTATTATTAGAATGAGGATCATAATCCTTCAAGTCAATTGCCTCTTCAACTGCGTCATGTTCATTTGATGCACCACTAAGTGGCTCTCCCCAATGGTCATTTTCCAAAGGAATGGGCTCCACCACACATCTTTCATCCAACACTGTTTCTGCCAAATTCTAGTGATTCCTTTTTCCCCGAAAAATATCATTTTCCACTCCGTCATCTCTTCCTTCTTTACATACAAAACTATTGTTATTTATAGCTTCCTCACCTGTATAATTCTGTGAGTCCTTTGTATTTTCTTCCCATTCTTCAAAGCATTTGCCCTTCATATTTTATCTTTCCTGTAGATCCTACTAATATGGCCGCTTCTTGGAAATTCTTTCCCAGAAACCCCTCGTAAAGGTCTTTGTTTTCTTGACCATGTGATAGAAAGATGTTCCCCACGTATGATCTTTTCTTCCAATGCCCTAAGAGCTTTCTTAGCGTCTCTAACAGCATCATAAACAACAAAGCCATACCCATCCTTGAGTTGTAACTTGCTTTGGCCAAACCTCTGAAACACCCGCTCAAGCACACTATGATGAACATGGAACAAAATATTTCCCACAAATAAGGACATTTGTAAAAACTTTGATAACGTCTACACCTATGTTGAAATCTTTGAATCCCTTCCATGCATGTATGACAGGTTGCACCATTCCACATATTATGCTCTTGCCATGTTTACAGTCATCCAATCGTTATAAGGAATAACCATAGTCCTAAGAGTATGCCACGTTTTTTACTGCCACCAGCTATTTGCCCTTACACGTATAGACTGCTACAACCGTATCATCTGCCTACGCATTTGTTGTTGACGTAGTTCACTGTCGTCTATCAAAAACTCTCAATCTCGACTTGGGTAACCCAACTCCACGTTGATGCAAACTGTAATGTAACTACCGCTACTTGTATTCATGCAAAGAATCGTTTCTCCTTTTGTTCAAACCCGCAATTCATGCCTTGTCATACAATCGTATTTCAAATTTAACGATTTTGGAAATAGCTCCAATAACTTCACCTGGTATTTTCCCAATGAAAATACTTGTCCTCTTGGCAATAGTGTCGTTACTTTTCAAAATGGACCCGCCACCTCTACAAACACAAAAGGAAACCGATGCAACTAGTAACGAACGCTTTGCCTCCCACTACCAATATACTTGTTCCTGTTGTTCTGGACTGTTCAGACCTAGTTTGAAACAACTTCTGTCAATGAGAATGCTGACCCACCGACATCTTTTGCAACGCTATTTTCTATCTTCGTCCAAGAAGCATCAACCTTCCTATCTACACAAATATGCTTTTTTGGCTTCACAGTTGTCTAACAATGGAGTGTGCTCTTGTAAACAAGCATCAAAGGGCAGGATATAGGCCTCAAAATATTTTTGTAGTAATCCCCATCAATGCTCTTTCCTAGGATAACTGGAAGTGTTTCCAGGAGGACCTAAAACTCGTCATAGGCGTTCTTCTCTTATCACATCAAGAAACTCAAACTTAGCATCCAACTTCTATCTCTCAACTCCTTGTTCCTGTAAATACTTTACGTTTTGTTTCCTACAACTAGGTGCCACCTTTAATGTCCTAAGAACAATTTTTGAATATAATTTCCCAAGCAAAGACTAACTGTTTAGTAGGTACTTAATTGCTCTTCTTACAAACTTGTCTGCTGATAAATTTTGATAAGGATTTAGTATCAATTTCCATAACCATACAAGCAAGCAGAAAACACAGTTCTGATATAACTTCAGAGGCTGGTAGGAAAATTGGCTTTGATACCACTACAATATCCTAAACTGGCTATTAATTGTATTCCCTTACAACAATATAATCAGAAATTGAACTTGGCAGATAGTTTCCAGCACAACTGTTAACTAGTAGAAATTCCAATAGAAATTTTATCAACTTATCTCAGATACAGCATTCAAATTCAAGTATAAGCAAAAATGGAATACAATGCCATAATAAGACCAGAAGATTTCCCACATGAATATAACCCGTTATTTCACAATAACATCCAAGATGTCGACCATATAACTTGAAATTACAAACCAATAAGGTAAAACCAGCAACTCTTATAACTCACTAAACACGTTATTGTATTATACATCAGCAATATAATAACCAACACTACAAATCCAATCCTAAATACAGAATTAATAGTCAGATTGGAAACTAGAATAAGAACTTGTAAGCGCTACTGAAACACCTGAAATGATGTTTCCCGGGACAATGGATTTGCATCCACTGTCTACTAGCACAAGGGACTACGTCCTCCAACTAGCTGAAAGCTGAAGCTTTCTGAGGCTCTCACCAGAGAGGAAACTAAACTGAACAATAAAATTACGCATACCCTACAATGAGTCTCTTTCCGCTTTTACTATGCAAACCAAGTCTTTTCGGCTCCTCTTTGATTTTCGTCTTATTCCCTTGTTGCTCATCAACTTCCCTAAGGCATTTCGTCTTGTTCCTCCTTTGCCCTTTTGTCCTTTAGATAACATTAAATCGACCTTTTTAATATTTTGAGCCTATGTCTCAGAGTCAATTTAATATTGCATAAAATAAGACTTCAATATTTCTAATGTTCCAAAAGGGAATATTACATAAACACTATCACACTATAATTTTATGGAAGCCTTGGCCATCCTTTATGCTCTGGATGTGTTATACTTTGGGTTTGTGGATGGTCATCTATGAATCTGATTAACAAGTAGTTGTTGACATGCTGACTAGAAGGGAAATAGAGGATAAGAATTGGTAATTGGTGGGTGTGGTCAAGTAAATTACCAAGTTGAAAAGATCTCTAGACTATGATACCTTCAGTCATATTCGTTGGGCAAGGAATAAGGTAGAAAACTATTTGGAATAAGCTTTACTTTCATATTTCTACCTTATTGTAGTTATGGGATAGATTGGGCTAGCCCCCTGCTCAATCCTCTTTCTTGCATACTGCATGGAACATTGGCCCAACATTTATTTTATGGCAAATATGGCTCGAAAAGAACAAAATTATTTTTCAGGATAAGAGAATGATGAGCCACCAATAATGGATTTCAATGATCAGCAAGTTGCAAGAAACCATCTTAGCCAAGTGGTGATATATCTAGCAGTCTAGATCCTAGGGACTTGCATATTATTCAGAGGATAGGATTGAAGTATTGTGGGTCCCATGCTCCTCATCTCGTGTGTTTCATCATGAAAGGAATTAGATTCTTCAAGATGGTAGTTAGGAACCTCCCCTATTGAGGTTTTAAAGATTAACATTAATGGTTCTTCTAGAGGTAATCCTGGGCATGTTGGGATTGGAGGAGTTGGTACAGAGACTCCTTCAAAGTGGTTTAATTTTTCTTTTCTACTTATAAAGGCTATCACACTTATAATTTTATGAAATCCTTGGCTATCCTTTATGCTTTGGATGTGTTGTAGTTTGGGTTGGCAGATGATCATCTATGAATCTAATTGACAAGTAGTTGGTGGCATGCTCAACAGACAGGAAGCAGACGATTAGAATTGTGAATTAGTGGGTGTTGTCAGACAGATTTCAACGTTGGAAGGATCTCTAGACTGTGTCACCTTCTTCCATGTACAAATATAGAGATATTCATACCAGAGATTGCAGATTATAACAATTGTTTTCTCTATGCCATGTACACATACAAAGATATTCAAATGAGAGATTGCAGATTATAATAATAAACTGTTATAGGTCTGTCCTTACTATTGTTTGTTCCTTTTTTCCTCCATTTCAATGATGATAGAATGATTTCCTTTAATTTGATGATTTGATATGTTAGTGAATGATGATTGACTGAATGTGGAATTTATAGATTCAGGAGTGTTGGTCTCATGTATTGATGGGTGATGATAGATAAATGATCCTTGAATACTTAGAATGATTTCTCCTTTTTATATTATTGGTGGAAGGCTCACCACCTTTCAATGTGAAGAAGACGTCTCTTGACCATGTCTGCTCCTTGCAACTGTCACTCGCTTCCACAATTACACCTTTCGAAAGGGTCACAACCATTCATCATTGCTGCTCCTTTGGAAGTTAATTCCTTCTTCTCTTGCCCTTCTTATTCCACCATTAATCCTTCCTTAGTTCTTATGCTTCCCTATATGCAGATTAGAACTGTCCCAGCTCTCATAGCAAAACTTACTATGATTACCTTCCTTATAATTGACTGCTTATTCCATGCCTTCAACAAATGTCTCTCTCACTTATTGATATCTTCATGATGAGACAGACAACCTTTCGTTATTACAACCTTTTTCATTATTACAACGTTTCTTTCATTCCTACAGCCTTTCAAGAGAGTCAACCCCCTTCATACTTTATGCCACAAGGTAGCGAAGTGTTTGGCTAAATAGGTTTTTGAACACATGGAAATGTGGGATGTCAAGGATTGGAGTCAACTGTCTTGTGAGTATTCTAGTTTGCTATCTAGCCTTTGGGTTGGGTGTATTGTTGTTCTTCGCTTCTTTGTATTCTTTTATTCGATTAAATAAATTTTTACCCCCATTTTTTTAAAAAGATAATAATTAAGAAAAATTAAAATACAAAAAATTATTATTACAAGTTAGTTAAGTTTAATAAGCCATGAGGTATCTAGTGAAGAGCTGAGACTCCCTTAACATAAGTTCTAAAAGGGAGAAGATTTCATTTGAAAAGAGACATGGATGGCACAAGGAAACTTGGAAAATGAAATATGAAATAATCAGGTTGGAAATGGTTAATCCAGACATATAACTGAATTATAAAATAAAAGCAGACATTAAGATTAAAAAATGGAAGAGACACCACTCTTGAGAAGATGCGTTAAGAACTTGTAGAGTACATTTGAGGGGTAGCAGAAGTTTATATCAGACTTACATTTGTAAATCTGCAACGTTGAAGATAGAAAGGGAATATCATCAAACAAAGGCTAGAGGCAAAACTGAAAGAAGAATTTATAGCAGATTTCTATGGAGAATACATGCAGATATAGAAAAATATGTTGATGCGAATTGAGAAGGGAAATCTATGCAGAATTAAAAGAAAGTATAAAAGGAAGACATAATTTGCAAGTGTGAACCAAGAAAGAAATGATGGAGAAGGAAGAATGAGAAAGTGACTCGTTCAAAAGGTGAAAGGGTGTACTGATGAAGGGTTGTGACACTTTCAAAGGGTTGTGAAGGTTGTGATTCTTTCAGATGGCATAAATGACTCTCTTGAAAGGCTGTAGGAATGAAAGGTTGTAATAATAAAAGGCTGTCTCTCCCATCATGAAGATATCAATACGAGAGAGAGAGAGAGAGAGAGAGAGAGAGAGAGAGATTTGTTGAAGGTGTAGAATAAGCAGTCAATCATAACGAAGGTAATCATAGCAAGTTTTGCTATGAGAGATTGGGCAGTTCTAATCTGCATAAAGGGAAGCGTAAGAACTAAGGACGGATTAATGGAGGGAGAAGGGCAAGAGAAGAAGGAAGTAACTTCCAAAGGAGCAGCAATGATGAAAGGTTGTGACCCTTTCGAAGGGTGTAATTGTGGAAGCGAGTGACAGTTGCAAGTAGCAGACATGGTCAAGAGACATCTTCCTCACATTCAAAGCTGGTGAGCCTTCCACCAATAATGTATAAAGGAGAAATCATTCTAAGTATTCAACGACCATTTATCTATCATCACTCATTAATAAATGAGACCAGCACTCCTAAATCTATAAATTCCACATTCAATCAATCATCATCCAATAACATATCAAATCATCAAATTAAAGGAAATCATTCTATCATCATCGAAATAGAGGGAAAAAGAAAATGAAAATAGTAAGGTCGGACCTATAACAGTTCATTTTTATAATCTGCAATCTCTGGTATGAATCTCTATACGTGTACATGGCATATGGAAAACAATTATTATAGTCTGCAATCTCTAGTATGAATATCTCTATATCTGTACATGGCATACGGAAAACCATTTGTGACCACTCATTACTGGATTATCTGCATTGTAATGTCACCTCTTTTAAAGTATCTTAATGCTGCAGGAGCACCTAGCCTCTTAAGTGTCTCAGTTGGTCAAATTGCATTTTTTCTTATTCGTAATGTTTCATCAATGTTTTGCAAGGTCCCAAGGACCATTTGAATCAAAACAAATCATTTTCTAAGGCTTTAAGAGAACATTTTGTCCAAATAGACATATAAAGTCTTGATAGAGTCAAAACGGCTCAAAGGGTGAAAAATATCTAAAAGGGGTTGCAATGAACATAATTGGTCTCACTTAGATCATTTTGGCATGTTTAGGGTGTCCAAGAATGATATGATCAAGTTTCGTAATGTTTTGCCATAAAATGTAAAAATTGCAAAAAGCTGCAACATTGCAACATTGCAAAAATGATGCAAAAAGGAAAGAGTTCAGTCTTGGGGGTAGTCCTAGCTGTTGAGGGAGTTCCAAATGGTTTATAAAGTCAATGTTAGTCGAAGTTAGGGGTGGTGGACAGGTTTGGAGGAGAATTGACAAAGAATATTCATCAAAGCCTCAAACTGTCACACAGTTTTCACTGATCTGTGACTGTCACAGAGTCATGAAGGTTCGCAAGTGATGTATTTTAAACATGTAACAGTTTTAGGAAGATAGTTTAATGAATAAGCTTTTCCTTGCATCATCTCTCATGCATTTCTATGAAGCTTTGTGAAAGCTATAGTGATTTTGAGGAAAACTGTCAAATAATGAGCACAATCGAGAACTTTACAATTCCACATGTTTTGTCTACACCAATAGAAATTCTACGAATTGGTAGAAAGGTGTAATTTGATGTGTTTTATCACATTCACAAGATGCAGAACGTTTCATCAAGTTTTGGCTAGCAAAGATTGATACCCTAGGTGACTCATCTCTTGGTTTCAGATTGTTAAGGCAGTGAACAGGTGGATATGATGTTTTGCATGTCAATGGAACCTCTTCCATGAAGACATTGGATTGAGTATAGTGAACGGAAGCCTAGCTACATTTGGCAAAGCCAAAGGTTGACTTATATTAATAGTTTAAATAAGGGGTCAACCCGTTGTAGTTGGGCACCCAAGATTCTTATGAAAAGCTGCATATAAATTTAGCGTTTCCTGCTTGCAAAGTGATATATCATTTCAATCAAGTCACCCCCTTTGACAAGATATTAGAAGACACTGTGGAGAGTGTGCAAAGGCAAGCAATTATTTAATAGCTTTGTGGAGCAGACCTAAACGAATAAAAATCAGAGCTTTGAAACAGATGTAATCCAGTTTATAGTGGATCTAACAACTTCAGACACACTCAAATATAATTGCTGCATGATCATGTTTACTTATGTATTTGAGCAAACTAGCTTCTATCTGATGGCACTATTGTGTCTTATAAGTTCATTTATTAAAGGATACGTGAAACGAGTTTTGAATCATTAAGTATCTTTGAGTTTTTGAGTTTGTCAATTTGTCAAAGTTGTGCTAAGTCTGTGTTTGAATCAAAAATTCAACTTGTGAGTTTAAATCAAAAACCAGCTTGCCAAGTTTGAGGCAAGTCTGAGTATTGTAACACTGATTTTCCCTTATTATTTATAAGTTCAATGGTGTGTCCTATTCACATGTTTAGTTTACTTAGGTTCTAAAAACCTTTTAAGAAATCTTAGTTGTCAATTAGATCTTCTGTTATCTTTTGTCATTTATATCCCAAGTCCTAGGTTGTTTAATATTCATCATGTTGATTGCCTAATTATATAGGATTCAGATATATTTTACAATTTTGTCATAGTACAACCTTTCAACTTGTCTTTATAGCCAACGCATCATATATATATTTTGTGATGTACTATCTGATTCAATCTAATCCCTTGCGTCCATAATTAGGTATAATTTTCCTCTTCTTTCTCTCTTCTCGAAGGAATATTTTCGTTTTGTAGCTGATCTTGGACAACATGGCATTAAAGCTTCAGATTTGCAGGCCCCTTTTCAAATCTAGAAGATAATCAGGCTAAATCTTTCGCTATGTGCACTTTTCTGTAAATTGGAACCCGCCATTGGGATTTCCTTCTCATGGTTTTGTAGTGCGTGTTCATTTTGGAGCACACTAGTAACAAATCCATGCTCATCAATTATAGTGGATTGTCCAAGAAAGTTAGACCGGACTTTTCATTCACTAAATTTTGCCATCATATGAAACAGTTGCAAACTACGCTTTGAGTCTCATACCCGGTGAACAGCTTCTTATTGGAGCACTTTTAGCACAAATAGATCCTGGTACCAATCAGTCAAACGAATTTCTCCCAGCCCACTAATTTATTAAAAAGAAAACCAGTCAGGGTGTAGTTTGCAAGAATCTAATGTGTTCATAAGTCTATCCCCCTAGATCTTGCAGAGCCTAAAATGCAGGAGACAACTATCTTTCTCTCATTCGCTGGCCACCCTCTCAACAGTTCTAAATACTGTAAAGTTTCTGCAAATTCTGTTATTAAATCAGACTTAGATAATACTGTCTATCCCTGCTGTAGATGATCTTCTTTATCTTCTGAATGTAGGAGGTGTTATCAGATTATTAAATTCTAATAGGCACCCTAGAAATGCCCAAAAAACTGAACCAACTGCTGATAGTGATTTTAATGTCTTTGCATAGATTTGGAACCACATAACATGAACAAGAAGGAATTTATGCAAAACTAAAGATTGAACTGCTATTGAGATAATATTAGTTTAAGCTAACAAAATCAAATACATAGCAAACTTTCCAATTCACTAATTACTCCAGCATTATAACATGTTATTCCAATCATGATTTCCCAACTTGCTACTACAGTAATATGAATAGTGTCGCGCTACAGTGCTGGTACAGTAAAACCTGCCTTCAATCAATCCAAGACCCTCATAAAAACATTCCTCCACAAAGGCATAAGTATCAGACAAGGAATGAGAATGGTATGACCAAGCACCCAATCCGCCTATAGCTGGAAATGCGTCCAAGCTGCCCGTTAATGAAGCTAATAGCAATGAATTCCAAAGGCCAAACCCCAAGGAAATGATGTCTAGAATGTCACAAGAGAGGATAGACGTCCTCTAATGCCAAAAATAGATCTGTAACTCACGCATCCAATTTCTTCTCATATTCAACCTGCCTAACAATAGCCACAAGCTCTCATTTTATTCCTACTTCATAGGGTCGACCACTTTTTACAAGCAATGTGGGATAAGTAAAAGAAAAGGCTAACAGTCACACAATTGGACAACTGCTAAAATGGGGACATTACAGTCTGCCCCCCTTGAAATTGCTTGTTCTCAAACAATCTAGCAACACAATGAACTCCAACCTCCACTCAGATCCCAAATGAAGTAGTATGTGACATCCTTGTGGACATTAAACCAACTGCAAACCAGCATGACCTGCAACCTAACACCCAAAACTTGTGTTGATGATGTTCAAGTCATAATGTCACCAGAAGGCAACTCCATAGAAGATCTATGAAACCTCTTCTACCAAGTATCCACCCACATAATATATATTGGATTGGAATCCTGATCATCACCAACATGCATTGAGAAAGATGTAGCTACAAGCGAACCATATGCACTCATGCCAATTGTATCAACAATAGGTGTAGCCACATCAAAATATATGGACATAGGAACAACACTAACTGCCACAACAAAAAACTGAACCAAATTTGTAGTTGATGAAAACTCATAATCATCAACATGTGCGCCATCATTAGAACACACATCAACAACTGCATGCATACTGCTAAACTCCTTGTTGGATGGTTCAACTGACATAGAAGTGGCTACTGCTATGACAGTATCCTCGCATTCTCCTAATCCCACTATTGCTGCATTGCCATCCACTGACAAAGCCTCATATGTGGACTCCTAACTCCGCACACATCACTCAATGCCAAATTGCGAATCAATAATACTAGAGCATAAACCCACATCTTTTGACTCCGTTGAAACACCCACATCACCAACATCATAGCTAGGTGGTTCTATACATGTCTCGATCCCACCTAAGCAAGCAACTACCTCCTGCACTATAGCAACATCATCAGATCTCACATACAAGTCTCCAATAATAATCTTATCCTCGAGAGAGCCGAAAGTATTAGTGGTAACAACTACATTAACTATCTCTGCACTAACTGTAGCAAGAGCTCTAGGAGCCTCAACCTGCTAAAGCTCGGTGTCGTTATCCTCTGCTGCCACTGACACAACCGCATGTCCCTGTGAAATAAGTCCATCATCAACACTGCAGATAGAACTAGCAAGTGTCGTACTAAATATAGGTACATTTGCATCAGGGACTCCTGTCAGGGAAAATTCAGGCTTCCTTCCCCGCAACTTCGATGTCGACCTTCTAAAGGCAGAAACCATATACCTTGTTGCCCTTTCAATTGTCTCTGGATCTGACAAGCTCTTTGTCAATCTCTATTGTTTCTCCGTACTCTCCCGCAAAGCATTCATCTTAACGCTAACTGCGTCATTACTCCACTGACTTCTAGAACTGTTAGTCCTCCTATGTATGTCCATGGCTAGAAATTACTAGAGTGCTGATCACTCCAAATGTAATAGCAAATCTGACAATAATATAAATTTCCTAACCCATAGGATGGCAAAAAACCACTCTGATACCACTGTAATAGACACCCTAAAAATACCCAAAAAACTAAACCAACTGTTGATAGTGATTTTAATGCCTTTGCATAGATTTGAAACCACATAACATGAACAAAAAGGAACTTATGCAAAATTGAAGATTGAACTACTATTGAAATAATATTCGTTTTCAAGCTAATAAAATCAAATACATAGCAAACTTTCCAACTCACTAATTACTCCAGCATTACAACATGTTATTCAAGTCATGATTTCCCAAGTTGCTGCTACAGTCATATGAATAGTGCCGCACTACAGTGCTGGTACAGTAAAAACTGCTTTCAATCAGTCCAAGACCCTCATAAAAGCATTCCTCCACAATGGCATAAGTATCAGACAAGGAATGAGAATGGTATGAGCAAACACCCAATCTGCCTATGGCTGAAAATGCGCCCAAGCAGCCTGTTAATGAAGCTAATAGCACTGAATTCCAAAGGCCAAAACCCAAGGGAATGATGTCTAGAATGTCACAAGAGAGGATAGACGTCCTCTAATGCCAAGAACAAATCCGTGACTCAGGCATCCAATTTCTTTTCATATTCAACCTGCCTAACAATAGCCACAAGCTCTCCTTTTATCCCTACTTCGTAGGGTTGACCACTTTTCACAAGCAATCTGGAATAAATAAAATAAAATAAAAAGCTAACGGTCACACAACCAAACAACTGCTAAAGTGGCGACATTACATAAATGATGTTCTGAAATTTGTTTTATCTCTGCAATAAATTTCCACAAGCTCTCTTTTTATTCCTACTTCATAGGGTCAACCACTTTTCACAAGCAATGTGGGATATATAAAAATAAAATAAAAGGCTAACTATCACACAACCGGACAACTGCTAAAGTGGGGACATTACATAAATGTTGTTATGAAATTTGTTTTATCTCTGCAATAAATTCGTATAGGCAGAATTGCTTAAAGGATGAGACATATTTCTTGTGTGTCCTTTAACTACAATCACACCTTGTATACATACCTTAACCAAAGGGCATGTCCCTTGAAGGGACATGACCCTATCTAGGTCAGCCCAAACAATGCATTCTCAGGATTGACATCAAGGGAGATAATGTTTAGCAAAAAAGAATAACTTAAAATAGTTAAGGTAAATGCTAACACACACCCATCTATGAAATAGCTGATCATGCTTATTCAAGGAGCAATGTATTTAAAGGCCATCATAAGGTAATATACCAAGATAAGGTCTATGCGATCTACATATTCAGATCTGTACAAGAATCGAAGTTATGGTTTTAACACTCCCTCTTAACATGATAATCATACTAAGAGATAACATATCTAGCATCATCAATTTCGATGAATAAGCATAGAATGATAATCTATATGTATCCAAATCTTATTTATCTTGTGGTATCATTGAACACATGATACTATGTCATATTACTATACTTGTGATATGACTTATCACTGATACTAGTGATAACCGTATTACACGGAATGCAATACATATAATTAAAAACCAAACAATGATTAAATTCTTCTTTTATCCAAGTTGTGAATCATAGGTACTAGCAATCCTATATCACAACATGATTCTGAGTTAAGATCTACCAGAGCACAAGATAAAGTCTGAAGAATAAATTCTTCCTTTATCCAAGTTGTGACTCATAGGCATAGAAATGTCTATGTCGCAAATGATCTTGAACTCATCTAGATCTAACAGTAGTTCTCTACTATTTAGTACATTATCTAAGAGATCGTCATCTCTCATAATATCATTCATACAAATGTTCAGTATCTCAAAGATCGTCACCTCTTAAATAATAAATACAAATGGTGTAGCCCATAACAGTCAATAGCCTGACAATAAAATTATTTTATTAATAATTTAAAGAATACAAATGAACTACAATTCAACCATACCAAGTCTTTTCTTGAAGTGATCTATCTTCACTCGAGAGAGAAAGAGGTTTGGTGAGAATATCTGTTGTCTGATCTGCAGTGCAAATGTATTCTAATTTTACAGTATTCTTGTCTACCATATCTCCTACGTAATGCTAAGAAATTTCGATATGCTTGGACCTATCATGGAAAACTGGATTCATAGAAAGCTTGATGGAACTCTGATTATCACAATTAATAATCGTAAGATTCATCGCTTGACAAAATAATCCCACAAGTAACTTTCTAAGCCAAACTGGTTCCTGAGAGGCCATCCCTGCTGCAATGTATTCGGCTTCTATAGAAGTTTGTGCTATTGAAGACTGTTTTCTACATATCCATGATATCATTGCTGATCCTAAACTGATACAATATCCTGAAGTACTTTTTCTATCTTAAACACTTTCATCCCAATCTGCGTCTATGAATCCATGTAAATCCAAGTCAACTTTCTCATATTTGAACCCAAGGTTAAGAGTGCCTTCTAACTATCTCATAATGTGTTTGACTAAAACTCGGTCAATCTCCTTTGGCTCACACATAAATTGACTTAAGGCGTTAACAGCATAGCAAATATGAAGTCTTGCATTTACCAAGTACATAAGGGACCCAATCATCTGTCTCTAGAGAGTAAAATCTGTGGAAGGTGATTTTGTTGCTGCTTCTTTAAGTTTATGTAGATTAGTCTCCATTGGAGAAGACATAGACTTGCAATTCCACATTCCAAATCTCTTCAAGATATCTAATGTATACTTCCCTTGATTAAGTATAATACTGTCAGAATTTTGTTGTACTTCTAGTCCTAGGAAGTAATGAAGGAGTCCCAAATCTTTCATCTCGAATTCTCTGATTAAATCTTTCTTGCATTGATCTATGAGATGATCATCACCTGTTATTAGTAAATGATCAACATACAGTATCAAAATTACCATATCATCTTTATCCCTTTTATAATATAGATTTGGATCGGCTTCTTTTTCAGAGAATCCTAAAACGGTGAGATGTTTATCAATTCTTTCATACCAAGCCCTTCGAGCCTGTTTAAGCCCATAGAGTGCTTTCTTGAGCCTGCAAACAATTAGGATGATGAGCCTGCAAACAATTAGGATGATGACTTTCAAATCCTTCAAGTTGCTCCAAATATACATCTTTTGTAATCTTTCCATTCAAGAATATTGTTTTTACATCCATCAAATGTAATTTCCATCCCTTCAATGTTGCAATAGCTAGGACTACTCATACAAAGATGTATTTGGCAACAGGAGCAAAGGTTTCTTCATAATCAATCCCTTCTTTCTAAGAGAATCCCCTGACTACAAATCTGGTTTTATATTTTTCAATGCTACTATCAGCAACATGCTTTATTTTAAATATCCACTTGGAAGAGACAACAGATTTTCCTTCAGGTCTAGGAACAATTTCCCAAACATCATTCTTCATAATGGATTGGTATTCTTTCGTCATAGCACCCTTCCAAGCTGTACGTTTAATAGCATCTAAAACATTGGTTGGTTCTAATTCAGACAAATCATTTATGTTTGTTGTATAACTAGAAAATATTTTGGGTCCTTTGAGTTCTCTCACTGTTCTAGATGGTGCCGCGAAGTCTTCTGCTTCCTCTACTGTATTAATAGCCCAAAGTGGTTTTTTCTTAGAATTTAGAGTTTCTTCAAGATTGAGATTGTAAATTTCATCTTCAATTTCTTCAATGTTCTCCCTCTAAGACTCAGATTCAGTATTTCTTTCAGAACTAGGTAATGGAGAGGGTTCTTCAAAACTTAGGGCTCTTTTGAATGCTAAGTCTTCTTCAAAATTACATCAGTACTAAGTACAATATTTTTCTAACCAAGTATGAAAATCCTATACGCTTTAGATGTTTCCCTATACCCTACAAAATGACCTTTTCTCCCAGAGGGTTATAACTTAGTTCTCTTTTCTTTTGGAACATGTATATATACTGGGCACCCAAAAATCCTAAGATGACTTATATTGGGTTTAACCTTAGTAAAGACTTCTTCGATAGTTTTATCTCTAAGGTGGGAGTGAGGACTTCTATATTGAATATAGACAGCAGTACAAGAGGCTTTTGCCCAAAGATAATATTCTAGATTTTGATCAAATACATAGCTCTTACAGCTTCTATAATTGTCCTATTCTTCTTTTTTGCTACCCTATTTTGTTGCGGGTTATAAGGATGGTACCCATCTATGAAATCACCGATCATGCCTATTCAAGGAGCAATGTATATAAAGGCCATCATAAGGTAATATACCAAGATAAGGTCTGTGTGATCTGCACATTCAGATCTTAATGAGAATTGATTTTATGGTTTTAACAAATACAGAGATTTACAACCTCTTAAGAATTGTTGAAAGCAGATTGGAGAAATAAAATTACCAACCAGTTGTGGAGATAAAACTTGTCACATTAATTAATGTGAAAATATTTCCAATGAAACCATAAAAGTACCATTTTAAGATCTGGGTTTAAAATGCACATTGTTTCAGATCAAATCAAACCCAGTTACGTACATCAATGTTAGACTTTGTGTTTATTTAAATTCGTCCTATTTATTCAGGGTATAAACAAACACTTCAGTAATGAAATAAAATTACTGTCTCTGATGTATTTTTCCATGCCTTCTACGTAAAAAGAATCACAACACACATAACTACAAAAAGTGAATATTTCACGAGTATGATTTATTATAGTTTGAAGCTATTTTATGATTTGTAATTGATTTTTACATCAAACAACAAAGCCAAACTATGCAGTGATGCGCTATGAAGTGTGCATTGTAATAAGCAACCTCAAAATTGCTGGGAAAAAATCTGCATTTCAAAAATTCATGGTGTCCTCTCCACAAAATTAATTTGGGTTTAAATATAAAAAATTATTAATTGTTTTTTTTTTTTTTCTTTTTCGAATTCTTATCCATTTTCAGTTCCAGATTTAATCCAAATCAATACAAAAAAACATTTATCTTTTCGTTTAACATTCACTGCTATGAGTTCAAATGGCAATATTCACTATCATACTAAATCTGAATTTCTGGAACTTACATATAAGCTTCAAGACCTTAAAAACTGGACTTGCTTATTTAATGACGTATAATACTAAAAAATTTGTAAATTGCAATTGATAGTAAGTTAAAAGCATGGCTTTTTTTAACAAGTTTATGAGTAAACTAAGGAATATCAAAGCAAATATCTGCAAATGATCCATTGTCTGAAATTAAATGAGAACATGTACATGACTACTTTTGCTTTATTCTATATCGTAAAATTGACAAATTACCTCACATCACAAAATCTGTGATTCAGTTATAAAAAAAAGAAAGTTTCACCTGGTTAATAATGTCATCCAATGGATTTATAGGAAGGTCTAGTTTACGAATTGCTTCAAAAATTTCATTTTGTCTCTGTTTTGCGGTCTCGTACCTGCAGGAATGGCAACACAGCATGCTTAGTTTCTCCATAATAAATAAAATCACAAATAAATGTGACTTACACCATTATTAAATATATTTCACCTCTTCCATAATCCTGCATTGTATGCGCAAGTCTGCTCAACCCGTTTCTTGCATTCAGGACATGACCAATTTCCTTCTTGTGACTCTATTTCTGAAGTACTTACACAAGCAGGATGCACTAAGTTGCCACAAAAGGAACAACAAAGAAGCTTTTGTGGACTCTGTTTCTCAAGAGAAAATAATTTAACTCATCAGTAAACCTAGTATCGGAACTACTAAAATCACATTTTGACTGTGCATATCAAAACAAGACAAACACGGAATAATATATAAATGCTTTATCCCACATCTTCACCGTCGCAGATATAACAAAACTTGTACTCCTCATCAGAATCTTCAGAATCATATACAGACTCAGCTGCACAAAAGAAGAGAGATATAGTCTGTGTCATAATTAAAATAAATGCAGAAGATAAGATTCAATTAGAAGAAGTGCAGAGAAAGGCACTGATCCCATTTTCTATAAGCAAAAATATATTATCTAATATTTAACTAAGATGTGCCAAAATGCAGAATCATAGTTCAGCCATACACAGTACTTCAAAATACATACATCACATGCAAAAGAAACAGAGGAAAAGCTACATATCCAAACAAATGCATCGAGGGCAGATTCATCACTGGGCAGTGGAAATGCTATAGGAAGTTAGAAACCATACTAAATCTGTGACTACATAAAAAAAATTCCAATTACATAATCTGTGCCACATGCATTTTGCAGAAGTTGTTAATCAGCAAACAGGAAAATTATAAATTGGATAAATCATAGTTCAAAATATCTGCAGTATATTGAAAAAACCGCAAGATATCACAAGATGCCCAGAAAAAAGATATAAACGCCAATTAAATCGTGAACGATATTAGCAAAAAATTGTGGCATTAAACTGAAATAAAAATCGCGAGTTACCAATAAAATTGGTGGTTAAAATCGCGGATGCCAAAGTCAACGCAAAATGACAAAAAGAAATTTAGGTATGAATGGATGACAAAGTCACATCATTGCGTAAGTATTTAGGTTTGTTTTTAACATTTTCATCTTGTCTTGCGATTTTAACATTACCGGACTGAGGGATTTCATAGCTCCATCTTCTTGCCGCATACTTGGTGATTTCCACGTTCAGATATTGGTCATGGACTGGTATGACCAGTATCCTGTTTGCGACGGTGATGATTGATGACAATGGTATTGGAGCAAAACATAGATTATTTCCAATGTTACCCAGGTGCGTGCAACCGGGTCAAATACCCCACGCACTGGGTCACTGATCGGAGCACCCGAGTGGGACGCGAGGAAGCAGGTGTGTCCCGGGAGCGGGGGTGCGCGCTCGAGTACATGCAGGGTGTGCCTAGGGTGCGCAAGGGGTGTGGCCAGCATGTTGCATGAAAAGTAAAAAACAAAACTTTTTAGCTTTTATTTTTTATTGTTTTTTTAAGCATGATAACTTTTTTTATTCATATTTGAACAATGAATTTTGAATCTTTCATCTTTTTTATTTGATAATTTGATAGTCAATGGTTGACTTACATGGTACACCATACTATGTATGGTATTTTTCATTTATCATCATTATTATGTTTAAAAGTTTATTATTATGTATAGTAATTTTACTAAGTTCAATGCTCATTGGTAATGGTTATAAAGTTTAAGTTTCAAGTTTGAACTAATGGTTCGTTTATAGCATTTCAATTTTCTATATTCAACTATATTTGGTATGTTATATTGAAGTATCATTTCATAATTAGCATTTTTAGTCATATATGTATACTATGCCCCCCCCCCCCCCCCCCAACACCCTGTCGGCATACCCCCACCATACCCCCACTGTCCCCAAATTGAGGCCCTTTTTTATCCCGCACCCAAAATTCGTCCTGACGTCCCCTCACACCTCCACACTGGTGTAACACTGATTACTTCACATCTGTTGCTTACATTCTTCTTTTTGCAAATGATGTGATTGTTCTTGCCTCTTCTCCAGAGAGTTTATAGAGGCTTTTGGATGGTTTGGCTTCTTTTTCTATTCAGAAACAACTTGTAGTTAACCTGGGTAAGACTCGAGTTATGGTCTTTAATTGCTTAAAGGCTTCTCATCTTCACTTCTTTTTTCAGGGACAGGAGATTAAGAATGCTTCTTCTTATATGTATCTAGGAGTGAAGTTTTATGGGCCCCGCTTCAGTATGAGACCAACAATACAGTCCAGAGTTAGTAAGGGTATGGGTTCTCTTGCTATGCTTGAGAAACTGTGTTTCAGACGCCATTTCCAAGACACCTCGTCCAAGTTATCCCTCTTGGACTCCCTTGTTTGGCCAACCGTCCTTGATGGTTTCGTGGTTTGGGGGCCTTCTCTCCTTGGTTCTGAGTGGGCCTCGATCAAGTGGGTTCAAACTTTGCTTCTATGGCACATCATTAGACATCACAGGTTCACTCCTCATAGTAATATTTTTGTTGAGTTTGGTGCTCATCCTTTCAGTCTTGTGGCCATATTTGATCTGATTTGGTTCCTTCATCACCTACGTGGTTTTGCAAATTTGGTTGGTGAATGTGATAGATACTCCAATCTAGCATATTGATATATTCTTGCTACTGTGAGTTTTGATACTAGCTCTCGAGCTCGTTGCTAATATGCTCAGGCATATTCTCTATTGAGCTCGATTGGGATTGATATTGATCGTCTTCCTCCTTATTAGTTCTCATTGAATGCCCCTACTCATCTCCTCCCCTCTCGGCAGGAGTTGAATGAGCATGTCAGACTTGATATTTACAAACCGTATATTACCACTACCTGGACTAACCCTCATGGTGGTTTACGTCCAAGGATGATTTTCTATGCGGAGCAATTTCTGGAGATCAGTGATGGGATTATTGTTCGTCCTAGTTATCTTTCTCGACAGTGGTGTCATGCCCTATGTATCTCTCTGGGGTCATTCAGAGTTGGATCTCACCTTTGTGCTCAGACCGATCATCATATTAATAGAGGTGAACGTATTTGTGAGTTGTGTACTCTTGATGAGATCGAGACGAAGACTCACTTTATCTTCCGATGCCCTATCTTTTATGAGATCAGAGGGAGATTTTGTTGTTTGTTCTGGAATTGTTTCTCTCTCTCAGCCTTCTTCTGTTATTGTGACCAGCGATGTCTTGCTTTGTCTTTAGGAGGCCACTTTGCTCCGTGCTAGTACTTTACAATCACTACTTCCTCACCGGCATATACCTTTATCAGCTTATCACTGCCTTTTTCACACCCTTATCTCCTTTACGGGGTGTGAAAAGGCCATCTAGTTTTACCAGTTCTACTGGCCATTCCATATCTAGTCAACAACACTCTTCCACGAGTTCACAACGACAATCCAGGGCTCCTATCTACTCACAGTCTTATCCTTTTGTGACTGATTTCTTTTTGCTAAGGACGGACTCCTAGTCTTTGCCTTGGCCTCTCTTTTCTTCTTCCTTGTTTCTTGTTGTTTTGCTTTTCTCTAACACCGTTTGGTGCTCTTGCTATTGTCAGCTTCCTAGTTGTAAACTCTCAATCCCATAGACCTTTTGTGGCCTTTTGTTGGACATTAATAATCTTATCTAAAGTTCTAAACGATTCCATAGGCATAGTCTCATAAACTGTTATTTGTTCCTGATAACTTCAGTTGTGCTCACTACTCACTATTGTGCATTCAAGTGTGAACAATCTAGATTCCAAATTGGACATCGTTTGCATTTGAAGTTTGAACAATCTAGGTTAGCAATTATTCTTTTCAAAATACATGTTTATTGATTTATAATTTTATTAATTAGATGATCATTTATTTGATATCATGAGTAAATAGTAAATAGTAAATAGTATATTATTTTCTGATAATTAATTGCAATATTGTATTTATTATTATTTTATTTAAATTTACAATAATAACAATAAATACTAAATACTAAAAATAATAATAGTGTACAATATTTTATGAAGTTCATGAAATGAAAACTTTCTATATTGTATTTATTTAATACAACAAATGTCATTAAATTAATGAATATCAATATACTATTTCAAAACTTTATTTAATCATTAAATTCTATATATTCATATTGTTTTAAAATTGTTACAAATTATGTTTGATATCAAACTTATTTAATTTGTTCATTATTATACTTACAAGTGCAGACTTGTGTCAGTGATATACCTATAGAAACAGGATGACTAGTGGTGGTAGAGTTAAGGAGCATTTATGGAAACATGGGATCCCAGGGGTAATCAATGGACACATCAAATGTGTCCATTAACATAAGCATATGACTTCAGGGATAAGCCAATTGAAATACCATCTTGCGAAGATTCCATGCAATGATATTACACCATGTGAAGTATGTTCAAAAGAAGTTACAAGAGAGGCTTTGACAAGCTTACTAAAATATGCACAAAGTAAGGCAAAAAAAAAAAAAGGATATTCGATGCCATGGCAGCCCCAATGGGGACTTTTACTTCTACAGGATCAGAAACAGGTGGAGAAGGTTCTTCTGCTGGGCCTCGAATACGAGGATCGGGAAGTACAAGTGGGTCTTTAACAGACTTTTGGGTTCCACGTAACACTCCTGGTGCTCAACCCGACTTGCTAGGCACTGCATGAAACAAAGAGATACATGAGAAGACAAAGGTGGCAATTACAAGATTTTGGATCCGCAATGATATTCCCTTCAATGTTTTATGTAGTCTATATTGGGATCAAGGGTAACTTCCATTTCTTTTTCTGGTAAGGGGTTCAAGGTCCCAACTCCCTTTGAGGTGAGTGAGTCATTGTTAAATGACGTGGTAAGAAATATTCATCAGCTTGTGGAAAAGCAAAGAAAAGTTTGGAAACATAAAGGTTGCACTATTATATCTAATGGGTGGAAATATGGCAAGAACAAGATGCTCATCAACTTTATAGTTGCTTCGAAGGGGTAGTTGATATTTCTAAAATCAATTGATGGCTCTGATCAAGTAAAAAATTAAGAAAATTTGTGTAACATGTTGGATGAGATGGTAATAGATGTGGGAGTAGCTAATGTCATCCAGATTGTGACTGATAATGCGGCTACGTATGTGGCTGCCGATAGACTTCTAATGGAGAGACATCCCACATTATTTTGGAGCCCTTGCGTTGACCATTGTCTTGACTTGCTTCTTGAGGATCTAGGGAAATTGAGCTGGGTGGAGAAGGTGATTGAAGATGGAAGGAATATTGCTAAGTACATCTACAATCATACATGGGTCTTGAGTCTTATGAGAGAGCACACTAATGGCAAGGATCTTGTACGAGCAAGGGTCACACGATTTGCTACTAATTTTCTAAACTTGCAAAGCATATCTGAGACATTGTTAGACCTTAGGCGCATGTTTCTTATAAGAAATGGTTAGAGAGTCCTTATGCCAGGAAACCTAAAGCAGAGATGATTGTGAGGATTGTGTTTGATGTTAGCTTAAGTTTTCAAGTATTCATTGATGATTTAGTATTTAATTTTGAAATATTTTCCTTGGCTTATGTTTGTATGTTTTATTATGTCCAGGTGTCAAAACCGTTGGTGAAGGTTCTACGAATTGTGGACGAGGATAAAAATCCCATGGGGGTTTGCAAAAGAGGCCATTCAGCACTTGTATAGGTCAAATGAGACCAAATATAGACCCATATTGAACATCATTGATCGTAGGTGGAACCAACAACTCCAACACATTCATGTAGTTGCCTACTTCTTGAACCCCAAGTACTATTTCTCCAACACTTGTAAAGCAGATGCAGAGGTTCAAATTGGCTTGGACACATGTATTCGAAGATTGGTTGCTGATACAGACCTCTGAGACCTCATACTTGATGAGCTGCAGAGCTACAAGAGGGAAGCGGGCCCATTCTTTTCTTCTCCTGATTGCAAATGTAGGAGATACACCTTGCAGTCAGGTAAAAAAGAACATGTGTTTAGTTTTATCATACCATTTACTTCGCTTGTGAAGTTTATTGGAAGTTTTACGGTTTACCACATCATAAATTGTTTTTTTAATTTTTTATCCTTGCAGATCTGTAGTGGGAAGATTATGGTGCCACAAGGCCTAATCTTCAACAGCTTGCCATCCAATTTTTATTGCAGCCTTGTAGTGCTTCTAGCTGTGAGAGAAATTGGAATACTTTTCAAAACATACACACAAAGAAACATAATAGGTTGACTCAAAAGTATCTGAATGACTTGGTTTTTGTGAAGTACAACCTTCTCTTGCACGAGAAGAAGGTGAAAGGTCAAGCTTCATATGAAGCACTAGACTTGGATGACATTGATCCATATTCAGCCAATTGGATTGCTCCTCCTGATGGTGAGGATGCGGATGTTGGTGAACCTTTTTTGACAGATCAGCAGCTAGCTAAGTTTGAGAGAGAACCAGATGAGTGGGATGCAGATGTGGCAGCATGTCAGGAGGAACATCAGCTTGGTCGTCCATCAAAGGCTTCTATCAAGCGTGAGGCACCTATTAGGGCACCTGTTGAGGATGTTGCCACAGCAACTACTTCAACACCACCCACCCAGCAACAACGATCTCTTTTGAGTTCTACTCGTAGACACAATATACAATTGCTACTTTCAATTTTCATTGATACTGAAACTTCAACTTAATATGTATTCAGAAGTAGTAGTTTCATAGAGTTTGACTTCTATGTATCGAACTTATTTATATTCAAATGTTGTACTTGTTTTTTGGTATATGAATTATTGTTAAACTTGAAACTTTGAATGATATATGGTGGATATCTCAAATTATTATACATGCATTTTTAAGAATATTTTAAGAAATTTTATATTTTCAAATGTTCGATAAAAGTGCTGATTTATTGCCGAGTTTTTGCCGATTTCGAGTTTTTCAAAATTTTTGGGTCAGCCGAGATATTGCCGATACCGAGTTTTTAAACTATGGGATAAATTACTCCAACTTAGAGGAATGTTTTTTGCCTAAGAGATGATTTCCCTCCCCCCTCTAGCATACGAGTCAATAGTACTTGTTATCCAAACCATATTGGCTGGAAAAAGATGCCTCAATTCTGCTGATACAACACCTTCAAGGGGGCAAGACTTCTTAGGTGCAGATAAAGGAGAACCCAGTTGTACTTAATTCAGTTATTTATTGGGTTTTACCCTGGCATCACCATTACTTACGAATCTCTCTTAGCATCTTCGAACAAGGTGTCCAAAGCACCTAGTTATCTATTAAGTTATCCAAGAAATAAATGGCACTTGGGATAGACTATACATCGATTCAAGGAGATAAAAATCTTGCACTATATAGTTGCTTCATGAATATAATGACTAGCAACAACTTATTCTATCTCCTGTGGGCTTGAAGTGAGGCCTGAGAGAATCGATTCCCTCCTTGAGTATCAAGCAATACTTAACCAAAGCAATAAAGTGATATTTGTCCTCATCAGACAACTAGCATACAGTTTTACTCGTACTACAGGCCAATACAAACTTATATGCTCGTTTTGCGACCTCTTTTATTGAATCCTTGTGACAAAATGGAAGCAAGAACTACCAATGCTCAACTGTATAAAGACGATACAATTGATAAGTTACAGACTAAGTAGACACAGAGTAACCAAGGGAAAGTTGTTTTCAAAATTATTTTTTCCTAATGTTTTCCTAGCAACATTGCTTTCTAAATATACACGCAAGATTCCCAAGGAGGGGCATTACAAACCTTGGTGCATGCAAACGAGAAAAAGTTTGACATTACAAATGAGTGTTCAACACATAAGATAATAGGAAGCACTACAACTCTAAAGGTGATAAAACAACTTTGACCATATGCGCTTTTGGTCAATCCACATTATGAAAGGATCAAAATAGAACCCTTGAAAATATTCTCTCTTGCCCATCTACAACTCTTGCACAACTTCTCACAGAAAGTTGTGGGTGCTCTGGTTACACAGATCAACAGCTAAAGTGATGATCACAAAGAGTCTAAGAACGAACTGCAGTCATGGCACAACACATTTCCCAAGAATGGTGACTGAATGACTATGGAGTCGAATATGTATACAAAATCTCCATAGAGACGCCTCCAATTTCCATCCATTCTCAGCATATTTGTGGTGACTATCATAGACAAATGGTGGTATGTAATGTTCCTATGTGAAACATTAAAATTTCTTCCTCAAACTCCTCTCTCTCTCTCTCTCTCTCTCTCTCTCTCTCTCTCTCTCTCTCTCTCTCTCTCTCTATATATATATATATATATATCACTTTCCTCCTAATACTTATATAGATTATTTCTCATCAATCACAACTCTTCATAATTTAATAATTTATATTGATTATAAATTAGTCTCATTAATATATATATATATATACTTATTAATATTTTATCCCTTTATAAATATTAAATATTGTGTTATATATCAATTTATATAAGTATATATTATTGGTATTATATCCTTATTTATTACTTATTAGATTATTTATCATCTCAATAATATGTTATTATTTATTCTTCAATATTATATTATATTTATAATTTATAATGAACTTATACAATTTATATATTATTATTTACTTCAACAACTTAGTATGTAATAATAATTATTATATACAATCTATTGTATATTTATTAAAATAATTATTACAAGTATTTTATTGCATTTACTTTTTGACCCATATTGTCATAATTAGGGGACATGACAAGTCCACCCCTCTCAAATTTGCTTGTCCTCAAGCATCTAACCTGGTTCATAGCTCAAATTCATTCTTTTCCCCGCATATCAGTTAAAATACTTACAAATTAAACATGTTAGTATATGATAGTCTATGAATGAAGACACAAAGTAAACACATTAATGCATGCAGACACAACGCAAACACGAGGTAGACACATGGATGCAAGAAGACACAAAGCAAACATATTAATGCATGAAGACACGATGTAGACACAGTATACATGTTAGAATCCTACTTAGAATTTGAAATAAGAAAAGTTAAGGAAATGTTTTACCACTTTGATTGTGAATGTCGTGCTCCTTTCCCCCATCTTGATATCAAAAGTTCTTGCATATGCATATTTTTAACAACTTTTCTATAGCTAGAACTATAATAGGGTGTATAATTCCATAGTGGATGGTAGATTTTCTGTTACTCGAGTTTGGACACGCTCAGCTTGGGGCTCCCTTAGATTTTAATCCATATTGGGATTCTCTTGCCGCAACACGGCCGATTTACTCCTCCCTCTATGCACACTCCCTACCCAATAGGAATATGTTTAATTTTTATGTGGATGGTAGATTTACTTCTTCTCAAGGTTGGACACGCTCAGCTTGGGACTCCCTCAAATCTTTATCCATGTTGGGATTCTCTCATCCCAAAGCGACCAATTTACCCCCCCCCCCCCCCCCCCGTACAAACTCCCTAACCACTAGGTACATGCTTAATTTTGAAGTGGATGGTAAATTTACTACTTCTCAAGTTTGGACATGCTCAACTTGGGACTCCCTCAGATCTTTATCCATATTGGGATTATATTGCCCCAACGCGACCGATTTACTCCTCCCCTTGTGCACACTCCCTATCCATCAGAAATTTAAGCACAAATATTTTGAATAATGTCTCCTTTTGAGACCCAAAAGGGATTTTTACCCAATTTACTTATCCTTTTATCTTTCAATTTAGACACAACATTAGTTTAAATATGTTACACAAAACATTATTACTCATATAATCATTGATATGGTAATCTCTTTTTTGAAAAAATTGTATTAATCATTAGATATATTCCATGCATACATTTATCATCATGAATAAAATATTTATTAACTTTATCTTACTTTAATTTTTTTAACATATTATAATTATATTAAAATTTCACTAATGAATAAGAAACAATACAAACATACCTCTAGAAGATCAATCACGACTCCACGTCAATGTCCATGTATGGTTTCCTTGGTAAATTAAACTATGTGCCATGTAATGTTGTACCTATTTTGGAATTGTGTTCCAAATTTAATACGATAACTTTATTCTCCATGTGTTGTAATTACTCTTTCTTTATAACCATTCATACCGATTTCCATTTTATCATAGTTCCAAGTCTTTTGTCTTTCAATGCCCTTCCCACGTGGGTGCATCAGTTTTAACAAGTTTATAACTCGTTTTTCTTTCAACGTGATCTCCATGTTTCATAAATGTTAACTCTGCCATGTCAACGTCAATGAGAAATATGCAAGGGAATACATATGGTGCCAGTATTATTGTCATCTTCAATGCTTATATTAGTTCTAGCAATGTTTATAAACCACTATATGTGATGACAGATTCATTTCCAAGTTTGGTTAATCCTAATTGCTGGAAGATATCTTGTGACATTAATCCAATCTATTTTTGAAGGTTGACTATACCAATATTTGCATTTCATCAAACATTAATGTGATTGTATATTTCTATTCTTCCGAAATCAAAATGATCTAGACATCTTAATTATAATATAAGCAATGTATCTTCTTCCACATTGACTTTTAATAAAGTCTCAATGTTGATGGATATTTTATTCCGTTCTTATTATGGCTTTCATGTTAAACCTTACTTTATCTTTTTCTTTAGTCAATGGTGACATGAACCTCAATATATTTCTTCCTCATATCTCTAACAACCAGTGGCTATACTCCACGTCATATCTATTTATTTCAAACTCATGTACATAAGCGACTTATCACTGACTATCCCATCTATAATTTTTTTTTTTTTTATTAGTTTATATTGCTTTTGACCTTCACTATCGAGGATGGAATGATAATAAGTCTTTTCCATTTTGATGTGGAACGTGCTAGTGTTTCGATGGTTCTATTAAAAATATACATCTTGCCGCAAATTTATGCAATGACCCCCAATTTTATTTGCTGAACTGTGCTAACTATATTCCTTGGTTTCGCTGATTAGCATGTAAAAATGCTTCCTCTTCTACATATATCTCCTCAACAATTGGCGTCCAAGTTTAATAGGAAATATTTAATATAGTATTTGCCACTCTCATATCTCCCTGTGTAATTTGTAACTGAGCGGTCCTTCAAAGAAATGGTACCTCCGCTTAATAAAATTGCTCAACAATATGCATTTGGTTGGGATGGATGTAATACCTCCTTTCCTTCACGTTATACGCCGGTAGTGAACTTTTATTCTTTATCATTGTTTAAATGCAATGGATATATCCCTAGTGTAAGATTACATCTTCTTCCATTGGGTCATGACAATCCATGCAATATTCCATGTCAACATAAGTAATTTAAAAATCTTCTTCATTGTATTGAACATGATAAAAGTGAAAGCTTTGATAATCAGATCTTAATTACAACATTGCCACCAAAATATTGTCTCAGCTTTCATCCAATAGGTCACCACATATCACCAACTTCAATAGTTCTATTATCTTGTGTGATGGGATTATCAACCAACAACTGAGTTTTTCCTTGCTACTGGTATTCACGCTCCCAGTTTGGTGCTCTGTAGAAAACCTCAAAGAATGGCAGGATGCTTATCTACAAAAATAATAATGTATTGATTTTGTGATCATTGTCTTGTTATGACAGTGAAGGAAGGAATGACTCACAAATGTCTTTATCATCGTTGCCTCCTCAAACGCAAAATCCATGTCTTTTTTCCTCTAAATTTTGAAGAAACCTATATTGACTTCTTTAAATGTGCCCTACTCTTCCAGTATAGACTTCGCCGTCTGTCGTTATGGGCATGTATCTGTGCTTCGATTCTCCTACGATTAGGTATGGACCACCTTTGGATTATGGGTCACTTTGTAATGTTCCCTCTCTGATAATTCCTGTCGGATGTGACCTAGCAATCATATTCGATTCACAATGCACATCTTGATTTAATATCGTCATGCAACTATGGTTTTCGCTAAAGTTCATAATTATTACACCAAGTTAAGTGGAAACATTTAGGTTGACAATCTAAGTGTAATAATCATCGCATTCACTTGCAAACAACTGGGTCTTGCCTTTATTATACTATTGCCCATGATATAAATATTACTCTACTGTTGACAATTGCTTCCCCAACCTATTCATAGAATGGATTATCAGGGATCTATTTGAAGACGAAATCTGCAACATAATGCAGTGGTGTTTAAGCTTCAGCAATACATCATGGTTCTACAAATATCCTGAGTTAATATCAAACGAACATTTGTTTCTCAAAAATAAGTATTAATGTAGCCATATCTTCAATGCTTATATTGGATGAGCCTTGGAGTGACTAATGACAACTCAAGGGGAAGCTGTAAATATCTAGCACTCCATCTGCATCTACAACTCCGTTCTAATCAAACCTCAACTATACCCAACAGATCCAAGAGGATGGCAGGTTCAATTCTTTGATACCTCTTGTAATGTTCCTATGTGAAACGTTAAAATTTCTTCCTCAAACTCCTTACTATATATATATATATTTCTCTATCTTCCTAAATGACTTTCCTCCTAATACTTATATAGAATATT
This sequence comes from Cupressus sempervirens, assembly GCA_028749045.1. Lineage (NCBI taxonomy): Eukaryota > Viridiplantae > Streptophyta > Pinopsida > Cupressales > Cupressaceae > Cupressus > Cupressus sempervirens. The sequence continues at coordinate 424,996,381 of CM053793.1, read as the reverse complement.
TCTCATCAGTCATGACTCTTCATAATTTAATAATAATTATATTGATTATTAGTTAGTCTCATTAATATATATATTTATTAATATATTATCCCTTTATAAATATTAAATATTGTGTTATATATCAATTTATATAAGTATATATTATTGGTATTATATCCTTATTTAATACTTATTAGATTATTTATCATCTCAATAATATGTTATTATTTATTCTTCAATATTATATTATATTTATAATTTATAATGAACTTATACAATTTATATATTATTATTTACTACAACAACTTAGTATGTAATAATAATTATTATATACAATCTATTATATATTTATTAAAATAATTATTATAAGTATTTTATTGCATTCACTTTTTGACCCATAATATCATAATTAAGGGACATGACACGGTAACAAAACCTTGAAATCCCATATACAAACTAGGACACAATCACCCATAGCAATGAAAGTATACAGAGAGTTGTAGAAATATACAAAGAAAGTTTCACATGGGACTGCCACAACCAGCAAGTGGTAATCTTTTGAATACATGGTTTTATCTTATTAGTAGCCACAAAAAAATTTAAAAAATCTCCATTTACAAAGTTACAAGCGACATTCTTAGATGGACTTCGAGACACTTCTTTATTGTTATCAAAACTTGGCTCTGAAACTATGTTACTGTTTTGCCTAGAAAAATGACAAACAACATAAATAAAGGAGAATAAGTACAAGAGACTCAAAACATTTATCCTGGGAAAACCCTTCCACTTGAAGGGAAAAACCCAACACCAAAAAAATCTATCTTTTATTGATAATAAAAATGTTTGAAATTGATCTTTTCGACCTGCCAAATCTGGAATTTGTTCTTCCAAACTTTAAACAAGTTGAGCAAGAAACAGAATTCCACTATTTTGCCACGGGGTGAGATAGATATGATAGAGGATGAGGCAGAAGGCTTAGTGATGGTCTTCCAGCGTTTGCATTAGATCTTCCTAGGATTTCCGTGAAGCTGTATGAAACACTTTTTCCTTGTTTCTGTAATGTAATCTTAATTTCTTCTATAGATAGTTCTTTGTGCATTCTCTTAAGACTTTAGTATTTGGCATATAGTACAAATCTGATACTTTTTAGCATGTATAGAGTTACAGATAGAAAAAAATACTAAATGCTTGTAAAGGAATTTTGAACTAGATCCTTTTTACTTCTGATTTTGTTGTTTTGTCCTATAGATATTTTGAGTATGGCGAAACGCTATATGTAATTGACTATATGCACAGGCAGACAATAGGAAGAATGATTTAATTCAAATTGAGCTCAAAGTAATTTATTCCAAAACAAGGTCGATAGTTTATTGTTTATGTTGCACTAATGTACTAACAATACTGGTGAGAAGGGAACTATTTAAAGCTGCAGAGAACGGGAAGGATTCGCCATTTAATATACGCCTCAAATCATCGCAAAGGAAATTTCAAAAAATTTGAAAGAAAAAGATTGGAAGGAAATGGAAGAGAGCTTACAATTTGATAAAGGAGTTTCTTGCTAAAATAAAATTGAAAATGGAAAAGGGTATACCCATCTTATAATTTTGTAAACTAGGGTATGCCCCTTTATCATATGTAATAATATAAGACTTAGTCCTAGGCAAGACTGGAGGTTTTCTTCTCCGTTCTTTCCTACCAATGCTTGTTTAAACGGAGAACCTGAACTTTTGTATTGTTTTTAATTTTAATAAATATAATATATAGGGCTTTGGTTTTTTACCAATCAAAAAGAAAAAAATTAAATACAATGCTTTTCACTTGATTACATATATAAAGAATAGAGCGACTCTTCATTACACAAATGAATGTCTCTTCAATTTCCAAAAATATTTTTTTTTACATTTCCATATGCATGCCTCTTCGCATGACACATCTCTACATATAATATTATCTCAAATATTATCATAAATATCTTCTTCAGCTGTTGACACAATATATAGGAATTTTCTCAATAACAAAATCAGAGATCAAGATATCAAGATCTCTATCACAGCTACAATCTTCAACAGGTACCATCTTAAGTTCCATATTGTCAATAACCTCCCCTTCTTATCTCAGTGGATCGAATTTTCTGCACTTGTATGGACAGAATTTTGTCCTGTGATATATTTTTGGTTCAATATTTCCATTTATTGAGCATTTCTACTCTTAATAGAAATGAACAACCACGCTGACCAGTTCAAGAGTATCTCCTCAAACTGTCCAAATCTTTTGAGCATGGGGTAAAAATCGGCATTAATAAGGTCTGTTTCTCCTGGCAAAAAATTGGATAGCCCAAATCTAGAAATGCTTAAAATACCTTAAGACCAAATCCTATAGTCTTGGGTCTTATCAAGCTTTACATCAGTCCAGTGCAATGGAGATTTGAAGAAGATGCACAAAGATTTCCTTGGGATCCAGAAATTAAATGGTCCACTTGATCCTAATTTGATTTTGGTGATTGGTTGGGGAAAGCAATTGTGAGGTGGAAAGGCATGCAATGTCCCCAATATGGAGCCAAGGAATTAATAAGGGTATAAAATGATTAATTAAACAATAGGCCCAAAAGCTTAAGTCTCAGCAATATTATTTTAATTATTTATTTAGGGGCCACTCCCTAAGTTCCTATTTTTCAGTCATAGACATGGGGCCACTTTAACCTATAAAAGAATTTTTCTGGTGACCTGTTCTTGGAGGGATATCTAACAAAAAGTAAACTAAATGCTTTAACTCAATCACCTAAAAGTCAAGATTTATGGAGGAGTTTGTTGCTTTTGTAAGGAGATTCTTTATAATGGGGACTGAGGGCACTTAGAAGAGATTCATTACGCTATTATGTTTTATTTGTATTTTTTATTTCTTCAGCGCTTATGGTATTCTCTATGCTTACTAGAGAGTTACATGACGGAATCCCTGTAAGCAGTGTTCTGGACATCGCTCGTAGTCTGAATTAATCTGTTGGTAATTTTTAGAAGGTAGCATAGTTATCATCTGGGATTCATGATTTGCAACTTGTAAGAAAATCTCCTGCGGCAAGTATTAAGGGTGTCATCACTACACATTTAGATCAAACATCAGCTACAGGAGCAGATCATCATCATACCAAAGAAGTTGTTTTCGGTCTGATTTATATTAGAAGTTTTGAAAATTATAAGTCGAAGCATCATGCAATAAAATGGGTACACTTTGAATCCATCATTTGAAATTAAAACATTAGTTGGAGTCTCCGATTGAGAATCATTTACTAGTTTGATTATTTTTGTGCTCTTCTTGTATGAAATGAATTTGAGATAAATCTATGTAAACCTCATGAATAAATTGTTTTGATAAATCTATGTAAACCTCATGAATAAATTGTTTCTTTGGGTTTTATTGTGACTTCTACCTGCTATAGACAAAAATCTTAGCTAAGGATATTTAAGTGGTATCAGAGCACAGCGACCCTCTAACCTGTGAGAGTTTCAAGTGCATGTCAAGCTATTCAATTGCATGTACAAAAATTTCAGCTGTATGTCAGCTTGACTCAATTGGATGTCAGACTTTTCACTTGCAGGTCAGTTATATCCATTGCATGTCATAGATTATGATTTCTTTTCGCTCCTAATCCAATGTGCTTCATATACAGTGCTTATACGCTAAGTTGCCGGTTCAGATTTAGGTTTGAGATTTGGGTTCGAAATTTGTTCCAATTATTTTGGGGTTGGGATCGGATTCATTTTGGGTTTGTCTGTACGAGAGAGAGAAAGAGAGAGTGCAAACATGCAGCAGCAAATAAGTTTGTACACCACCATGCTAATTTAAATCAACATAGCAAAATACACCACCATATCAATGTTTCTGTTCAAAAACAATAATGTCAACATCAATAATCAGCCATCATGGTCAAATATCATCAAAAACCATCAAGCAGATCATCATCATTCTGCTGTGGCAAATTAGAAGCACGAAAAGTAATGCTATAGGCCCGTTTAAGGCCAATGTTGTGATTGTGCCATATTGTAAGCTTCACACATTAATTGTCATTTTTGATGATTCAAAGAGACAAGCTTTGAATCAGACTGTATGAAGCCAAGAAAGCAGGCTTTGGATCCAGATTTAACCACAGTAAAGATCTCTTTAGATTTTGTTCAATCCATAGTTTTCTATACATGTTAGCCTATATGCACAAATTATGGTGTATTACATACATTCCATAATAGATGTGTGACACTTTTATACATCCCGACTCTTCTCAAGTAACATTTAATTCAAATCAAATACAATTAGTAATTTGAATCTAACCATGTGCTTGAGTCTAATTTGGCATTAAATTTCTTGACCAAATTCTTTGAAATTCTGTCTGGGGTCCTTTGTTGGAATCCAAAGTCACTCAAAAGTCGTCTGAATTCTGCCAGGGTTCCTTTGAGAGAATTTCCAACAAAACTCAGTCTCTGTGGCAGACTTTTGACAGAATCTGACAAGGACCAGACTTTTGAGAGAATTGAACTAGGACTTCCTAGGTGCAGGAGGAAATCTGGTAACTTAGGTTCTACGCATTCTAGAGGGTTTGAACCACATAGATATAATACGAGAAGTAGGTCGGCCCTGCAGTGAGCTGTAATTAACCCAGCTGAAGCTGAGATGGGTGAAAGAAAAGATGTAAACTCACAGAGAGAACTGAATAATTGACTGACTGACTTTCTGACAGTTTTTGCTCAGTGGCAGCTGCAGCTACAGATGGAACAAATATTGTAACAATTCCAGGATTGCATTGTTGGTTCCCGATTTAACAAGGTTTACACATGTAAAATACTACCAAGTTACCCACCTACTAACTTTATACAAGGCACTCATTTTAAATTATTCTTCACTTTTGGTTCTGCGACACCAAGGTGGGTGTATCTACCACCTCACTTCAATTTTCTGCAATTTATTAGTATCTCAAAGGTCATCATAGCAGATGTCTCACTAAACTCTCTACACATACTGAGAAATGTTAGATTGTAGCTAACCATCTATTCAACACGAACCAGAAGTGGATTATGAGACCTGTTCATCAATTCCCTCAACAATAAAACTTAAAATAATGGATATTCTGGTTATTTTAGAAGATTTTATGCAAAAGTTGACAAGACTGATAGCATAAATACCTAACTAGACCAGTACCTTATCCATAGGGTGACAGAGCCATTCAAATTCCCCATATTCTACCTCAGTTTCAACAATTAGCTTTTTTTGAGACTTAATACTTTCTTGCTCTGCAACAAAGTAAACCATTTAACTTCATATTCTGTCCTACTTATCAGATCCTACAACAGTATTTTATGCATTTGTATGCTGAGTTCATGCATGTTGATTAATTCTTTGAATTAAAGCATTGAAATAGGTAAATACATCACAACAATGCACTGACAATAGTTGAAAAGTTGTTCCGCTCACTTCAAAACACATAAAATATGCGACAGGAGAGAAATAGAATCAAAAAGTCTTTCTGCAATTTTCCATTAATATAAAGCTATCGGTGGTACAAAATATGTCTGGCAAAGGAGTCACAAATGCTACAAGACAGACACTGGCATCTTCAGAACTTCTCTATTCTGGTGCATTTAATATTTCATCAATATACATTAACCATTACACAAGACTGACAAACTTCAAGAAAAAGAACTTGATTTATCGAAATTTGGACCCTCATCTTTGGTCTTGATTACCGTTTTATAGGAACAAGGTTAGCAACAATCTACGAACCACAAGATGGATACATGTCACAATCCTACAAGAGTTCTCAAAAACAAAACAATGACATAGGTGGAAGTTACACCTACTCGGTAGAAGATTCCTTGTACTTGCATGATCATGTTCCATTTGATGTAGACTTGGTGATGTGGCTGCATGAGTTGCAAGGGATAGTGATACACTTTCCAAAATGATGCAATACTGGCAAAACTGTTATTTTGAAGTATTTTATTACTCATCATGCATTTGTACCAAGTCATTATATTATTCCTCTGTTGGCCAATCAAAATTCATTACTTCATTGGATTGTGTTCTCTATGGGGTCTACTTTATGGCACACTGATTCACTTTCTTTACAAAACTGTCAAAGAATAATCCGGTGGCAATTATTTTATCAATGCTTTCTTCCAACAACCCTTTATCCATGTCACCACAAATCTATTCAACTGCAGCATTCAAACTTGCTTTTGCTTCACCTTTCCATACCTCCAATGAGTTAACCTTATCATTACTATCCAAAACTGTAGGCAGAAGGATGTCTTTCATATCATTAAAACTTCTTTGCAAATCTTTAATCCTGCCTTCAATATGACCAGGCAACATCTGAAAATTCGATAAGGTTTTCACAAATTGGAAGGTGGGTTGGATTTTCAGAGGCCTCTTCTCATGATGCTTTGATCCCAAATTAATCAATTTCATTTTCTTAACCCTTTGGATCCACCTGTCATAAAAAGGCCTTGTTACATCCTTGTCCTTGTCAAAATTGTGGATAACCTCTGAAAGTAATGTGTAGTAGGTGCAAATTGTTACATCCCAATTTTTTACCTGATTTAAAATATAGCCGTTGAAGTTCACATGAAGTCAATTGACAATTAAATTGGTTATAATCCTATGAAATGATAAGATGGTTAGTCGTTATAATTATGTATCAAGAATTCATTGGGCTTATAGCCGTTATGATTATTTATAACTTGTTTAATTGTGGAGAATTTCCTTGCAAGAAACACGTCAGAGGGGTGGAAGCATTGTCAGAAAAGAATTAGGCACAGGAGCATCACCATCACTAGGCAGAGGGGTTGAGGACCTAGCGACTTGAAACAAGATACATCTGTGGGACCCGCGTGAGCTATTTAAGTAAATAATTTAATTAAAATAATTGATTTATAAAACATACCTCTAAGGATTTAATATGATCTTTTACCTTATTATTATAATAGATATATTTATATACGTGCATATAAATAAAAAAACCAACCATTATATTATAATAATTTAATCAAGTGTTGTCACCTCATTAATATATTTACATGTGCTTGTATAAATAATAATATTCAAGATATAATAACATTTGAATTATTATAATATTCGAATTAATATCTTCCAACTCTATTATTTTCTTTTAATATTCTTTTCCTTTAACTGATTAACATTTGGCATGATAAATCGAATTAATTATTGGAATTCGAATGGATTCTTTCTTTGAAACCGATGGAAGCTGAGAAGTCACGGCTCATCGGACTCATTCTTTTCCCGCTCGGCCATGATTCTTACTATCTTTGCCACCTTATTATATTATATGGAATTGTAATAGGAGTAAAGGGTAATCATTTTTAACCACCCAACTTCTTTTTATTAGTCACGGCTAGACTTCTTAAATGAAAGCAGTGAGAGGAGTCAGAGACCTCCTTTTTACTTTTTCCGGATTCGTTTGTGTTGTTGTTGCTTTAAAACCTCCTTGCCTCTATAACACCAAACTCTATTCTCATTGCCAATTTTAATCAGAAGTATATGTGCTGAAGGTGACACCTACAATCAGCTGAAGGGAAAATGATTTCAGATCAAATTATAAGTCTCAGACAACTCCGCACTTCATCAGGTCATGTGATGCCATATCTATATCATTTTATAATAGCCAAATAGATTCACAAGATTCTTTCTTTTCCAGATTTATCTCAGAGCAACAATATGAGTTTGCTGCATACTTCTTGTTCCTTGGAATTAGTCCTCTTCCTTTAGCTTTCAAAAAAATGTAGATATAACCCTTATGAAGGTGTTTCTCCAAGTACAATAAAATTTGAAATGAAGTATACTATCCAATGATATTTTCCATATAGTCTCAAGAACATAATCTTCAGGTCACAGTTGTGATAAGCATACTAATCAGTGAATTTATGCATAGCGTAGTTTGCAGCAAGGTTCAGCATTCATCATAATGATATCTAGTTTGATATCTTGTTTGAATTTACAAATTGAACTCCTTTAATTTAGCCTTGTGCATGGCAAGTGAAAGCCAGGCAAAACGTAGTATGGATCCATAATCATTATGCCAATGGATATTAGAATTAAACAATCAATTCTGGAATCTTTAAAGAACATAATCATGTAATCACAGATTGTGAAATGCTGGAGGTATGCAATCTTCCTGAATAATTGACAAAGTTGTCAGCTCTAGGATTCCAAACACCTGAGACTCACCTGGCTGTATAGCCAAGGAAAAGGGTGGAGAGGTGAGAGAAAGGAATCTGCAATAACAAGAAAACAGAATCAGATATGACATACAATGTTTATCATTTTAATATGAATTATTTAATAGCTCATGCATGATTCTGTTTATTGTAATCTCCTGCTATCAAGTCGAGGGGTGCGGTTAGATACCAGGTTACTCAGTTGATGACAAGATGGTCCCTGTATATTCCGAGTAGGGAGGGTCTTTCTCGTTAGAGATTGTGTGGGGAATAAGTTAAGGTCCGAGGTTGCATGGTTAAGCCCCTAACAATGTTTCACCTCTCCCCAAGTTGTCGGGCGTTCAACAAACAAAGATAAGCTCTACATTCAATTGTTTGTTGGAAACAAGTATTTTACTTTTATGATGTATATGCAAGATGAAGGTAAGATTAATTGAGTTATATCATCGTTACAGTTATTTTATATTTAGTTGTGAGAGATAGATTTATCTGATGAATTGTTATGTCAATCTTTCATTTATATGAATAATAAATATGAGCATATCTTCTAATCTTGAGCTATTGCCACAGTTAAGCAATTGGAAGGAAATAAATGATACAGTGGTATCTGAAGCGCTAATTGAAATAGTGGTATCTAAAGCCCTAATCGATACAGTGGTATTTGACGCCTTAAATGATTCAGTGGTAATTGAAGCCCTAAAAGATCCAATGGTAATCGATGCCCTAATGGTTACAGTGGTATGTGATACCCTAATTTTTATATGGTGGCATTTAATGATAAACGTCATTTGATTTTGATTTAGCAATATTGGATGGAAGTCGTTATATGATATAGTTAAGTGGTATTTGTGGATTAATTTGGGTCATTGCAAAAGCATCCCTAGTTTTGATTTCAACCTCAAATTCCATGGTATGTGGTTTTCAATTTCTACAGTGAATTTCTTTGATGGTGTTTTAAGTTCATAGTTAAGAAATTTTGTTTAACTAATTTTAACCGTCAATCTCTTTCATATGAACGAAACTGATTTAGCTGGCTTCCTATGAAAATGAAGTAATAACTGTATTTCTTCAAGTATGTTAGTTGTTAATTAAGACCCGGCAAAACTGGATGTTACACAAATACCTACTAACTTTTTATTCACCTTCTCATTCAAATGGTACAAAATAGACTATACCATCCCCTTGTTCCTCTTCTCAAAATTTTCTGTCTCTGATAACAAACCTTTCCAATTCATCAATTTTATGATATAGTTGAGCTCTAGAAGCATCAATAGAATATTTTGTCTCTTCACCTTGTCAGTCAATACTAGCCTAGTTGTTAATTGTTTTGACGCCCTACCGATGTAGATGACACTGTAGTACCAAGTGGCAAAGCTCCTTCCAAATCATTTATCCTTTGTTGCAACAAAGCAACTTGTGTTTCCAATCAAGTACATAATTTGGATTTATTGTTGTACTCCCTAAAAACATGTTGATTTCTCAATGCAAGTTCTTCCATTTTCTTCACCTCTTTCTTTGCTACTTCAAGGGCAAACTTAATAGATTCAACATTATGTGCAGCTATCTATACACCTCCAGCATCTACAACCCTTTGTAAAATTACACTCCCTCTCAATCCAGGATTAACATCAGATATGTCCATTCTTCTATTTGCTAGTGTGAGGGACTAGATCACTAAGTTGGCATAAAACCCACTATAGTATGCGCCTTTTAGTGCTATATCCATCTCTTCATCCTTTGTGCCATGCAGCCTCATATTTTTTCTTACAGAACCAAATGCTACTACATCTGCAATGTCCCATTCTGGCAAAATTAAAACACTGACCTCTTGAACAATCTTTCTTCCTCAATATGGTGTGATGGCTTGGAACTCATTATGCATTCCCACTTGCACCTCATAAAAAAATTCTTATCCTGATAAATTAGGCTTTTTGAGCCTTCCTCTCCCCCAATCTCCTTTCATAATCCTCAATGTTCTTGTGCCACATAAATTCTCAAAGGAAAGAGACTTGATGAAGCACTCATCATTTAAAATTACGTACATGCCTCCGTTCTAAGGTGTAATGTTTCGTTCTAGAGTTGCCTTATGAAGTCCCGTAGTATGCTTCAGGTAATCTTGTTGTGTGCTTCAGGTACTCTGATTGTGTGCTCCAGATAGTATCCTTGAGTGCTTCAGGTGGTCAGTGCTTCAAAAAGTTCTCCCTCAGTGCTTCGAGTTGCCAGTGCTTCAAGTAGTTCTCCCTCAGTGCTTCGGGGGGCCAGTGCTTCAAGTAGTTCTCTCTCAATGCTTCAAGTGGCCAGTCCTTCAAGTTTGTGCTTCAAGTAGTTCTCCCTTAGTGCTTCAGGTGGCCAGTGCTTCAAGTCAGTGCTTCAAGTAGTTCTCCCTCAGTGCTTCGGGTGACCAATGCTTTAAGTCAATGCTCAGGTAGTTCTCCCTTAGTGTTTCGAGTGGCCAGTGCTTCAAGTAGTTCTCACTCAGTGCTTTCGGTGGCCAATGCCACAGGTCAGTGCTTTAGGTAGTTCTCCCTCAGTGCTTCGGGTGGCCAATGCTTTAGGTAGTTCTCCCTTAGTGCTTTGGGTGGCCAATGCTTCAGGTAGTTCTCCCTCGGTGCTTCGGGTGGCCAGTGCTTCATGTAGTTCTCCCTCAATGCTTAGGGTGGCCAGTGCTTCAGGTAGTTCTCCCTTAGTGCTTCGGGTGGCCAATTCTTCAGGAAGTTCTCCTGTGCTTCGGGTGGCCAGTGCCTTAGGTCCGTACAATATTACCTTGATGGTCGTACGGTAGAGTGTATGGTCATACAATGCATAGATTAAAATATCATCGTTTTATCGCCAATAAGTAAACTTCTCATGAGAAGTTTCAGGCAAAGAGATTTTCAACTTATCGCCGCGAGAAGTTGGCGAGAAGTCGGCAATATATCACCAATTTCTCACGATAACTTGGATGTTTCTCGCGGGCGGCGTCTAGTATAAACCTGCGGTTACAAAAAACAACATTTCATTGTTTCATTTGTTGCGTTTGGCATCCTGGGTGGAGGAGAAGGGTTTTGGAGCAGCACCAAGTGTTTGGCATTGATTTGTAGCGATTTCCAACCGATTAGGAGCAGATTCGAAACGGATTCGAAGCTCTTTCCAAGCAAATGACCCCCTCCCTCTCCCATAGTTTTTACTTGAACTACTGGGATGGGGAAGAGGAAGATGTAGAGTCAGAATAGTTTCATATTCAACTTGACATTTGTATTTGCTTATATTTTGACAAAGACAATTTGGTATTTACTATTTGTAGCTTGTTTCATAGTTCAGAGTCTGTGACTACATCGGCATTCCAAATGAGGATGCGATTTTGTTACTTATTGCATTTATATATATCTAGATCATCTTGTTTGGTTTGTTTACTCATTTACTAAATCAATACATGCATCTAATTAGTGAATTTTGTGAACAAATGCATTTTAAATTAAATAAAAGTCATTTTTTAAATTCTTGATATTTTCTCGAGAAGTTGCCGACTTCTCTTCGATATTTGCCAAGAAAAAAAATTTTGGCCTTGCCGAGAAGTGGCAGAGAACGAGAAGTTGAACTATGATACGATGTATGGTCGTACGGTGTAGAGTGGAGGGTATGAAGTGAAGATCAAGTTGTGAAGTGGATGGTGTACGAATTGTAGGAAAATGACTAGTAATACAACTAGAACTTAAAGACCCAAATTCATCAAATAAAGCCAAAACACGAATGGAGATAGAACATATATAATCTTCAAATAATATTTTCCACAAGATGGTGCTTCAATTTGCCAGATCTGAGAAAAGTATTACAGGCGACGAAATAGGGTGAGGGTTGAATCCCACCGAAACCGGAAAGCCAAGTAAAGAAGATCTTTCACTTCCGAAATGGCGAACAACAAAAAATCCCAACAGGAATTCGCAATACAAAGAAATATAATCCAAATCACATACCTAACAACTACCTACATGCCATGCTGAAATACCCGTCGGAGAAACCTTTCCATGGGTGTACAAAGATAGCCAATGGCAACACTTATCACTGGAAACTATAAAAAAAATGGGTCCAAGATATACTAAATCAATTGGAACCACACATACAAATATTAACTTGGACCCCATATTAATTAATTAAAGAAACTAATTAAAGGTCCTTTTATTGTATTATTTAAATTCTGGGACCAGTTAACGAATTTAATTTAATTATTACTTTTAAAATTGGGAACATTACATAAGGTCCCTAGGGACCTTGCCCTATATTTCCAAAGATGTGAAATTGGGAAGGAGTGCAATGGGAAGAGAAGGAACACCAACTTGTAAAGCTTCCTTAGAGATCACTATGATGTCTTCCTCATTAGTGTCAATGTCACTTGACACTTGCATAATTGGGACTGATTAATCAATTTCACTTTTTCCTTATCCTATCTTGACTAAACCTCGAGCTCTTACTCCTATAATTCAATTGGAAGGAATATCAGTGGCCGGGCTGATGGTTGAGATGGCTCCCTCCTTGGAGGGTCTTGTGGCTCCAGAACACTAATTCCTTTGTATGGCCTAAGAAGAGGAAAGACTGACCTTCTGATAGCCATAATTTGTTTTCCCTTCTTTCTTCTCCTTTCCTCCTCATCTGAATCTGCTACCATAACCTTGGGAGATGGAGGTCTTTCTTCTTCTAGTCCCTCCACAAATTGCTCCAAGGCCTTGGAAGATGCTAAACTAAATGATTTTATTTTTCCCATCTTCTGTCTCAAAGGAGCATAAGTATCATTAAAATTATGAATAGATTGGAAATCTTGACTGCAAATGGGGTCAAGAACTAGAGGGTCATAAGTTGGGTCAGATTTCTCTATTTCATCGCACTCCACTTTAAATGCAAGCCATTTCCACTTATTTTCTTTTTGTTAATCTTCATTGTAAACATTCCTTATGGAATCCTCCGGGTAATGGACATTATTGCGAAAATCCTATTGAAGTCTTATCTTCTTTTTGAATACATTGCATAAGCCCTCGGGATCACTGTACCTAGACTCACTAACCCCCATACTATAGGTCTCTAGGATCTTGATAAAATTTGACCAGCCTCCCTTTGTAAGTGCCCCTATTCCTACATGTCATCTCACTCTCCTGAATCTTACCAATTTGCCTCATTATTTCTACAAAACCAACTCTCAATGTAACATGATAAGGCAGGACAAAAGGAAAACCAAAGAAGCCATAAACATTGATAACTATACTGATTGGATATCAGATAATATCCCCCTAATAGTGCTCAATATTTAGATCAGTTCTTCTTTCCTTTAGGCTTAAAAAGTCTAACAACTCAATAGGAATCCTCTATGGGTTCAAAAACAATTTAGCCCTAAGCCTAGAAGCAAAGTGATCATCAAAAAGGATATAACTAGACCCACTCCTATCCTTGGATGGCACTATGGACCAAGTTTGCGTAGGCATGCGCTCCCTTTAGATTCTCTAGTCAATCCCATATAATTACCAAAGTAATTAGCATTTCTAAGCAATAACATATGCATCAAAAAAGAATAACAATAGAACATTGCATTATCCTTCTTTAGACTCAGAAGGCCTACATGAATCTTTTATGTTGTATAACTGGGGTAATCATGATAGTCGCAAAACTAGGGTGTTGAATTTGTATGACTCTGTCAATGCATTAAGGTGGCATAATGCCCTATATGTCTTCCAAACACCTGGCCCAAAGAGTTGTATGTATCCTATAAATGTTTGGCAAAAGCATCCAAAGGGAAAGGTTACCAAGTAAGACCCCCTACAAAAAATTCTACTGATACTACCTTGGACAAATGAGCAGACTATCCCTCACTATATTTTTTATCTTAGTATATTGTGCCAGAAAACCATTCAAATCTATTTCATCTAAAGCAGGGGACAATTCAATAGTGTCAAACACCTTTCTAATTTCCTATGCACTTATAGTAAGCAAAACCTCCCCAATGGTATCTTTAATAACCCTAGACACCATGTAATGAGCAGACTATCCCTCACTATATTTCTAATCTTAGATTGTGCCAGAAAACCATTCAGATCTATTTCATCTAAAGCAAGGGACAATACAATAGTGTCAAACAACTTTCTAATTTCCTATGCACTTATAGTAAGCAAAACCTCACCAATGGTATTTATAATAACGCTAGACACTGTGTCACATTTGTGAACAAGGGCAAATAACAAGTCCACATCTAAATTAGGGACCACAAGCTTTCCAAAATCTAATTGTCATGCATTGGACTCAGAGTTACTCAAATTTGACTGGCCATACCATTGCCTTAACTCCAGTCCTGATACTTGGGAGTCTAGCATATTCCACATTCCCCAACTTGTCCCATAACCCTTCAATAATTTGTTTACCCTCAATTAATTTAGAACCTATGGTTTTATCATTAGTAGAGGGTTTTAATAAATCCAAAAAATCATCAAAAATGTTCCTCTCCAAATAGCTAATTTTCCCTAAATGCTTTCTAGTTGGTAGTCTTTTTTTTAAGAAAAATAGGGCTTCGATTAGAAGTTAAGGAACCAAGGTTCTCCCACTACAAGTTTTCAAATTAACTACAAAACCCTCCCAATTGCTCAAAATTACTTCACCCTAACCAGAAAGAAAGTTTTGCACAAGAATTAGCAGCAACACGATAGAAAACACCATAATGAGCATAAGAAGATGCAGATAACTTACAACTTTATCATGCACTCCCCAAGTCAATTTTGTTTGCAAAAAGTTTCTTCAATTCACACACTAGCGACAGAGCACCTTGACAAATTCTTAGGATTACCAGAATAAAAGAAAACATTTATTCAATGCCCTTTTAACACTCTTAACTACAATCATTTCCACGATTTATTTCCTACGAGCGAGAAACACTCGAAATAAAGAATTTTACAACTTTAAAATCTGACCATCAATCTCAATCAACCAATGCTTCATTGGACGACAACAAAAAGCCCTCCTTTATTTGACTAATTACATGTAACCAAGGTTCACATTACATCCAATGAGAAAGCACCACCTCAGCTAGAAACTCCACTAAAGCATTCTAGCAAACAACACATTGTTTTCCCGTGGCCAGGGACACATGTCAACATCCCGTGATCCCATGATGAATATCCATCGAGCACTTCTGTTCACGGGATCACGGGAGTCGTCAATCTTATTAGGAATATTGTCAGAGAGCATGATTGAAGGAAGACAAATGTTCGTGCAACTTTATTCTTCATTTAAAACATCTTCATTGATATACCATAGTGCTTAAAAATGAATCATTAGTTTCTCACTGTTTACCTTCTATAACATCTAGCTTGAGACACACTGACACCAAGTCATTCTCTTCAACCAATCAAAAATTTTGATAGGCATACACTAGGTCGGTCTTGCTCAATATACATCCCACGGTCCTAGACATGTAGCAAGATGTGTAACCCCACGATGAATATCTATCGTGCATCTTTGAGCATGGGATCACAGGAACCGAAGATCATGATCTACCCTTAATCCATCATAAACGCTCAAGGTAAACAAGAGACATGCACCTTTTCTAACACCTTAACGAATTTTCATTCATCTAAAACACGCAGCACAATCTAACTACACACAACATAAAACATACCATGCACAACAACTGGCATCAGACACATCAACACTTGGTTAATCTGAATGGCCAATCAGGGTGCATACACTTTTCACCGAGCTACACACAAAGATGGCCACACCTCTCATTGTCTTCTGGCTCTAGACACAAGGTTGCATCACGTCATCCCACCATGAATAACTTTCGATCATCTTTAAGTGCAAGATCACAGGTACTGTCGAGCTTTATTTGTCTTTAACTCATCAACAACGTCGAAAGACAATAAGGAATATGCAGCTTCTCTAAAAAATTGCATAATCGTCGTCCACTTGTAACATGTGCTTAAAGATGGGGCACTTAGTAGAATGACATATAACCAATATAGTTAAATAAGATAAAATAACTTAGACTTTGGACTCACCAATGAAGACAGATGGTGAATGTTTGTGTTCCCACAGTCGACTAAGGATGCATGCTAACTTCATTGCGAGAACACAAAAAGTCTAAATTACTGGTTCGGGTTCGGTTCCAAGTTCCGAGTTCGAGAACTAGTTAGAAAGTTCATCAAAATTTTGGAAGGGTTTTGGGTTCGTTAGTACAAAAACATATTAAAATTATAAAAAATGTGTGTATATACATATTTATGAAGCAAGAGTTAAAATTAGAATGTAGCATATAAGCATAAACACATTTAAATAACAAAAACATCATAGACTTGTAATCATAGTGATCTTACCATCATATAGTCATAGTGTTCATACCATCATATAGTTCAACATCAAAGATTCAAACATTAAAATAAATCGCAGCATCAAGTTCAAGTATCATTGTTTCATGTTCATTGTTCAACTAGTGGAATAAAAATCTATTAAGATTCTAAGTTCTTCAATCTTTATCTTCTTCTTTATATTCATCTTCTTCTACTTCATTTTCTTCTTCTCTAGCATTAATTCACTCAGCAATAGAGCTAAGGCCAATGGGATCAGCAGCAGCAACAATGCTATTGGCATCAAAACTCTTCAAAAAATGACAAGGAGATGCCACCAAAAGCATGTCATAACAACCTTTCAGGGTTGTGTATGCCAAAAACTTAATAAATTTTGCGAAAAAAGCACTTTATTGCTGTCCCCAGGGCCAGGAAAGCACGTGGTTCGAACTGGCTTCGAACTTGGTTTAATTTTTTTTGGCTTGGTTCACCCGAGTTTGAACTTGGTTCGAACCAGATCGAACCAACAGGCAAAAATTGGAACCCTGCCCAAACCGGACTGCGAACTGGACCCAAACTTCGAACCAATTCAAACTTCTATAGGTCTGGGGGTCTAGGGACTAACCATGGTAACTTAGCAAAAAATCGACACAAAGCCGATTAACAAAAGAGACAATAAACCTCAAGCTTAATCAACACAAAAGGTTAATGACCTAGGGATATAAGACAAACCTAGGAAAATAAAAGGACCTATCAATGAATAAGATGTTTTCCCAGGAAAAATAAAATAATGGCCCATTTTGACGACGACTTGACCCTTCAATGAAGAAAAAGGTAACGAAGGATTGAAACAAGATTGGGGCACGACATTTCATTGAATTTTCAAACATAAAGCACATAAAACCCTAGTGCAAAAAACCAAATCGCAAATAAAGACAAAGGAACACACCTATGCAAAAACTTGACCAACACGCAAGACCACAACAATGACACAAATGTGAGTGTTGGACATTTGACATCAAGAAGGTTCAATACTCGACACAGCAGAAGTGAACTTGGGCATAAGAACCAAGACAAGGAAGCCAATAATATTTTGAGAACAACAAATACAAGGTCTTATGGACCCTTGCATCCCACAATTTTACCTCATTTCGTTGAAAGAGAACCCATTCCTAAGGTTAAGGTAGAAGAGGTGCACATCATAGAAGATATTATGGTGGCTTGAGATGAATACGTGCAACCCCCAGCTAATGTAGGGTTATTGATGAATTAAAATCAATTCATGAACCAGCGTAGCAACAAAGCAAGAATTTATCTGGAATGGCAAGACCGGATGCCTATACAACAAGCTGGATAGGGCTTCCAGCCAACGGAGTACCAAGATGCTTTGAATACAATTTATATACCATCCTTTAATGGAACCGAAAAGATAACAGCAAGGTTGTGGGTTCATAAGTTAGGGAAATTCTTAGGACTCAAGCCAATGGAAGAAGAAAAACCAATTCAGTTTGCCACCATGCACTTGGAGGGAGCAGCGTACAATTAGTCGCACCACGCACTTATCTCCCAAGCTCATGCCATGGTTCATTCTTAGGAAGAGTTTGTCAAAAGGCTGGTTACTCACTTTGATAGGAAAGAAATAGAGGTCTATCACAGGGAACTGGCAAAGCTTAAGCTTATGCAAGTAGGACATCTAGAGTCTTACATTAATGAATTCCAGAAAACTTGTGTAATGATCCCTGACATGCCTTAGAAAACAGTTCCAATGCTCTTTGTTGAAGGTTTAAATGACAAATTAAAAGGTTTGGTTAAGGCTCACAGGCCTGCTTCTTTAAATGATGCTATTGAGTTACGTAGGGACTTAGAAGTCGCACCTTTTTTGCAACCACACAAGAACAACTTCAAAAAACAGAAATCAGACAATGACTCATATGTGAAGGCTCCTAGTCAACCCAAGGTCACATCTCCTAAGTTAGGAAAAGAGTCAAGAAATGAGAAGGATAAGAAATCTTTGTTTTCATTGCAAAGGACCTTCGGAATCAGGTCATAGGTATCTTCGTAAGGGTGAGGCATGTCTTATTGAGGTGATTTCTGATGCGGACAGCAATGAGGACAGTGGGAATGATCACAAGGTGCAAGGTATCCCTGTGTCCCTATCCAATGGTTCTAGAAATCATCTTTTTGTAATAAAAGGGGTTGCCAAAGACAAGGAGTTATGTGCATGGTGGACAGCGGTACTACACAACTTTATTGTTAAGGACTTGGTCGTCAAGTACTACAAGTAAGGAACTTCTCTGGATTTAGCATCATGTTGGCAAATGGATCCAAAATCAGTTGCACAAGAAGAATGCCAAGGTTGGGCATACAATTAGATGACAATAAATTTAATGACAAGTTCTATTTGTTGATATTGGGGGTACCAAAATAGTTGTGGGAATACCATGGTTGAAGTCGCTTGGAAGATACATCCAAGACTTCAACAACATGGAGCTTTAGTTTACTCATGAAGGTAAATGAATTGTGTTGAGAGCTACCAAAAGTGTTAACCCACAAGTTATTGCAGCCAAGTGTGTGTACACTTACCTTGATTCTGAAAACATCAACAAGGTGGAAGGGGATGAATCAGAATATTCAATTAATGACAGCAGCAACATATCTTCTTAAACTCTTGACATGGCAGTCTTGAGACATGGCATTGGCAGTGATAAAATATACTCACTTGATGGTACATCATGCTTGGCAATGGGACTTGATAAATGTACACACTCAGAGAATTCCTCAATAGCCAAAGAATTACATCATCATTTTACAATTTTAGTGGATCCGTCCCTTAAACCAGACCTCAGAATAGTCAATATGCTTGATCACACTGCTGATCTAGATTCATTTGTGTATAGGAAGACTATTGTGGGGTCATATATAAAAATTGTTCTGACTTATAATAGTTGTTTTGCACTTTTGTTGACTCAATTCTTTGCCCACAAGAGTACTTACAGTTTTTTGTGGTGTGTGGTTTGGTTTGAGGCACTTCTACATTGGGATTAAGGCAGTGTGCTACATAGCCTGGACTCTTATCATGTTTCCATCAGTATAGAGCAATGGAGATTTGAAGAAGATGCACCAAGATTCTCTTGGGACCCAGGAATTAAATGGTGATTTTGATCCTAATCAAATCTGATTTGAATGATTGTTTGGAGCAAGCGGTCTCGGCTGGTTAGAGTTGTGATGTCCCCACTAAGCCAAGGGATTAATAAGGGTATAAAATTATTAATTAAATAAGAAACTAAAAAGCTAGTCCCAACAAATATTATTTCCGTTATTCATTATGGGGCTACTCCTTAAGTTCCTATTTTTTAATCATAGACATGGAGCCACTTTAATATATAAATGAATTTTCTTGGTGACTTAATCTTGGAGGGATTTCTAATAAATGGTAAACTTAATACTAATGTCAAGTCATCTAAAAGTCGGGATTTATGTAGTTCGCTTCTTTTGGAAGAGATTGATTGTACTCTTATGTTTTATTTGTGATTTTTATCTCTTCATTGCTTATGGTACTCTTTGTGATTACCAGAGAATTACAGGACAGAAACCCTGTAAGTAGCTGTCTGGATGTATGGGTCTGCAGTAATATTTTGGTTCTATTCAAAATGCAGCATAGCTTATCATCTGGGATTCACAATTTAGGACTAGAGCGGAAATCTCCTGCAGCAAGTATTAAGGCTGCCATTACAACACATCAGATCAAACGTCAGCTACAAGAGCAGATCATACCGCAGAAGTTGTTTTGGGTCTGATTTATATCAAAAGTTTTCAAATTTGTAGGTCTGGGCATCATGCAATAAAATGGGTACAGTTTGTATCCATCATTTGAAATTAAAACATTAGTTGGAGTCTCCGACTGATAATCATTTACTAGTTTGATTATTTTAGTGCTCTACAATGTATGAAATAAAGTTTTGATTAGTCTATGGAAACCTCATGAATAAATTGTACCTTTTGGATTTAATCTGATTTTTACTTGCTATTGACCAAAATCTTAAGGATATTTCATGCCTGCTTCCATCCCCTTGAACAATCAATAGCTCTAAGTGAAAACAAGTTGCTAGCTCCAGTGATTGTGATATTGATAAATGGCCAATGTTTAATATTGGTCCACCCATTTATGATAAAGAGCAGTTTGGTTCACCCATACATGATAAAGAGGCGTGTGTTTGTTGACGAGGACTAAACTTCCTCATCCTATGCTACAACCACTGCAGCGATAAATGTAGTAAATTGCATTTTTATGAGCCAAGTTTTTGGACCCCTTGTGAAGAAAATGTGCGGTTAAATTTAGTACAAATTAACATTTAGTATTTAGAATTTAGTAATTTACTTTTAATTTATATGCATTTTTTTGTTTCATTTGCAACTTTGCAATTTTGCTTTTTTTTTGTAATTTTTGACACCATTTACTTTCTATACGGACTATCAGGTTATGATGTATCTAATCAACAAATTCATAATATAGGGAACAGTAAGCAGGTGGTAAAAGACTGATTTCTGCCCTTGATGAAGTAGCCCTAATACCCACACGACCTCTTGGAGTGCTGCGGCTGGCTGTAGATGCATGAAACTTCTGTATGGTGTCAAAAGTGTCCAGATTTGCTCCCAATCACCTTGAATATGCAAACCACAATTACTTTCAATCTGCACTCAACTCTATCAAACTGATTATTAAAGCACAATGTGAATTCTTAAATTAAATTCACAGATATTCGTAATTCAAAGCTCATATGCAGCTTCTAATTGGAGCCAGCTATATACTATGTCCTTTGGTGATCTTCCACAACTGCAGACATTTAGATCTATGAAGGATATTATCTTCACAATTATTTCCCACCATACCTAGCCCTGAGATGAATTCTCCATAATAATGATCTCAAAAAGATACCAAAATGAAAGCCCAAAAAGTTATTTTATTCTTCCACCCACCTGATATCACTTTTAGGGTTCTCATGATTTAATAAAATGTTACTTTTGGTTCTTCCCCAGGCTATCGAACCTTCTCATGGCCCAATTTTTTTTTATTTTTATTTTTTTTTAAATAACTTTGTCTTCATAAACGGATTTCCACTTTATTGCACTATTTCATGACATAATTCACTTTATTAAAATAATAATAAAATTACTTTACAAATCATTAAAGAGTAACTTAAATTATTCTGGAATTGCTTAACAAAGTAACTTTAATTTATTAAATTAAAATATTAAATTCAACTATTAAATAATTTTAACATTTTGATTTTTAATTCTTAAACCATCACCTAACCTCTCCAACTGAAAGCTGATGTTGCACTTAGCCCCGGGTGATGTCTAAATATAGAAGGCCAATTGTCAGTCTCCTTAAAAATCAAAAAAAAATTGAAAACTATCTCTGATCTTCTGAAATGGCTTATACAGCATAGCAGGCCATCTCCCAGTTTCCTGAAAAATAGAATACTGTCTCTAATCATCTGAAAATTCACCAAGCCCCCTGCAAGGCTCCACAAGCTCTACATAGCAGGCAAACAGCAAGTCTCCTAAAAAATTGGAGAATGACTCTGAGCTCCTGAAACACCACTCAAACCTCCTAAAGGCCTGTAGGATCCCTATATAGTCTCTCTATCCACTGTATCAGCCTGCAGCAACACTGATAGTAAGCTAAACTCTGCAAAAGATACCAGCCTAAGGAATAGTTATATTACATGAACACAGAAAGAACACATGAACACTTTGAAACTAGCATA
The DNA here is from genome assembly GCA_028749045.1 of Cupressus sempervirens. Lineage (NCBI taxonomy): Eukaryota > Viridiplantae > Streptophyta > Pinopsida > Cupressales > Cupressaceae > Cupressus > Cupressus sempervirens. Next base: position 424,974,115 of record CM053793.1, on the reverse strand, counting down.
TGCGTAACTGTTACAGTAGGAATGAGACAACAAGAAGGGAATATTAGTGTTGTTTTAATTAGATAATTAGCTAGAAAACCACTCTGGCAATAGACATTAATAAACAAACTTTTGAGGTAAGGCTACGTACATATGATCTTAGTCACAATGTTCGAATTCGAATTCAAGTTCATCAATCATAAAATTCGTATGAAATTCGACAAGGGTGCAAATTTGAAAAAAATTGACATTAAATGTGCCTTACATAAAATTATTAATTTTTATATGTAAGTAATATATCCACAAAACTGTCAATAGTTTGACATTGGTAAATAATTAAACTAAATAACTCTATTATTTTTAAATAAAATCATATTATATTAAAGATCATAAAATTCGGATGAAATTCAGCATATCCTGTGACTTAGCATATGATTATCCCAAAAAGTTGGCCCAATTTTAAGCTTCAGTTGATCCTTGAATCAGACAAAACCTTGCATTATTCAAGAGATAGTGTTATTATGGAATTATCCACGTTCAGGCTTTCATAATATATATCAAGAGAAAATAAAAAATCCTCCGAGCAGTTGCCAGCTTCAAAGAAACCACTAAGCGACCACTCCCTGCCCATTTACAATACAGTATATCATTAGATAATTAAAAAAGTTAATATTTGAGATATAAGTTGGCTGTTGTCCATAAATTCAATAGATTGATATTGCAATGTTGTAAAATAAATTCCATAATAAACCTACAGAAAGGGGATTCTGTAATGGCAGACTTATACATAATATAACTGGACTTCCTCTTGCTTCATGCACAATTGATGGATACTTTCTTATTAGTCAAAAATACATAGTAATTTAACAATACATTTATAAGACCAAAAAACAATTGATCATTCATGCTTAGTTAACTGTCACTAATTAATTTTACATTGCAGCAATTGTTGCCACAGTTGTAGAATGCAAACAAGAATATGCCTGTTACTATGAGACATGGTTATTTATAAGGGGAAATGGAAATTTCATTCATATGGTTATAGTATCATTGTTCAATAGGTAATATGCCCAGTACATTCACTGAAATCAGAATTGGAGTTTTACAGTTCCAGATCAGATTTGAAGCTCAACCCTGATCACAGACAAGAAATATATGTGAAGGAAGCATTTTCAAATTTTCAATATCAAGGTTGCTGATCATGTGTAGATAAATCGATTGATATCCACAATTATAAATCATCACGGGATGAGTGTCAGAACTTCTAAGGTCGCTGGGGATAAGAACTTGATAAATAACTATTATCTTAGTTTAATAATCATGCATAGTTGAATGGCCACTCACATATGAAAAATCCTGCCTTATACAAAAGCATATCAACGTAAAATAGTACTGTATTGTGAAGTTCATCCATTTATTTACAGATCTTTCATTTTTGTATTATCAGTATCAATATCAAAAGATGATTAACTCACTTTCAGACTCTGCATCAGTTTCAGTATCATTTGCAGCCTTGTTACACCTTGCGATTTTGCTTGTTCTTCCTTTGGAATAGAAATCATCTGTATGTGCCAAATATCGCTTTCTACCATATTCACTAGTACCATCATTTTCTGCTGACAAAAAGAAGTAGTAGATTGGCATAGTAGGATAAATAGAGTTTTACCAAATGAATGAAAATTGGAATAGGCACTAAGACAAACACTCGCTGTGTGTCTTACAGCTGCAAAGATGTAAAATGAAAATTTCAGTTAACCAATGACAGAAAATATCCTTCTATGACAATGCATTGGTTCACCTGGTATGTGAATTGGCTTTTCAGGGAGAGGATAGCTGTCTTCAACTAATTTTAGTAGCAATTCTCGAGGTCCGGAAACAAAATCATCAAGCTCAGCTCCCTAACCGAAATAAGTTCACCAATAATTACGTAATTTACTTTTTAACCAATTGATTAACATCCTAGCTGAAACAAATTGATAGAAACCTCAGGTAACTATCACTGGTTCTTTGTAATTTTTTAAAACTTGCAGTTAAAAGTGTAGTACAATAAATTTGTTACATAATAAACAAACTACCCTGCATAGATTTAAAATACAGATCTCGTGCTTCAACATACATATTTCATCACAGCCTCCTCTGTCCTAGCTTCTCCCGTACTCTGTAAGCCGATCACAATGCATTTGTCATCCATTAACGCTTGTTTTGCTAATGAAACAACAGCAGGTACTTTTGCAGACATGCACATATGCCGAAAGAACCGCTAGCAAATTCATGTAAACAGCACTTGTTAATTTGAATTATCTGAGTAGATGAATGCAATATCTATATGACATGTGCAATCAACCAGCTAAACTAGATCATGATGAATATTCAGTACCTGATGGCTTGCCCAGTACAGCCTCCACAATTGATTTGCATTAGGCCTTGGATTATGTCGATCTTCAGTTAAGCTGGCTATTGCTGTCATTAAATCAAGACGTAGCTCTATCCAAAATTGAGTAGCCTCGGTATACATTTTCTGCATTTTCACTAAATGTTCAGTTTATAAAGCAAAAACTAACACAAAAAGTGATATATAGTACATACAGTCTTCTTTGAAATATTTTTCTGTAACTGCAGAAATTTAGAGCATCTATAAGAACCTGAAATGGTTAACAAATATAAGTATTAAACACATAAGAAATGGAAAGAGATAATGAAGAAACAGAAACAGGAATTCAGTGTCTAACATAAATATTTATGACCACCATGTCACAAAAGCACCTAAAAGAGATAATTTAATATCTGTTGTGCAGATCTATGATACAAAATAGAAATATATATTAAAATTTTCTATCCCAGAAATTTCCTTCCCACATAATGCTGTAACAACCCTTTCCCAGATTTTTACCAAAAGCCCTTGATATAAAACTTACAAATTTAAAACTGAACAGTAAACCAGTATTTGAAATAAATTCCAGAATTTAAATCGACTTTATAACCAGCCGATATGCATACAAGAACACTCAGAAACGCTTGTTTGAATTTCCTCCAATATTCAGAAGCACAATCAAAAATAACCGTCAAATACATTATTGTATTATATAACAGCAATACAATAACATACAACTATCCAAACGATCCAATCTAACAAACAGCAAAAACAGGCAGATTGGCAAATATAAATAAAACCTGTAAGAAGGCTAGGTTTGCGTCCAACCTTCAAAAGCTTCTTCAAGGGTTTGTGTCCTCGAAGAGATAACTAGTAACTGTTTCCAGCTCCCAGATCAATATAAATTTTAAATATTATAATCTTCATAACTTCCCATGTGGAGCTTGTTGTACCTTTATCACTTTTCTCAATGTGATGCATGCTCTTTTAAGCAATGTGGGATAAAGCACATTTGTTGTCCTTTAGTCACTTAAGTGAACATAGTACCTATTTTAAAAATAAAGTGACAAGTTAAAAACTTTAATAGTCACTTAGTCAGTAAACCATATAATCATCAAGTATTAAAATAACTGATCAAACGAACTCTAATAAGCATGTGAAATAGCTCGTTGGAAAGCTCTCAGCAAGACGCTTCCAAACCGACACTGGGATATCAAGAATACTGAGCTCTGTTTACTTACTAAAAATAGTAAGTATCCGAACAACTTGCCAAAACTGCTCTAATGGGTTTGAAACTGGAAATCTCTGAGCCAAACCTCAAACTGAACCCCGTAAAGAACCTTTTCGCCCCCGAAACCTAGGCGAAGTGAGCCGACAACACAAAGTTATAATGTCGCAGAAAAAGGGGACATTACAAATGCCTCCAAGTATCAATTTACAATTTATACAAGCCAACATCCCTTTCTTATAGCTGCAACTGGCGTAAAAATCCCACAATCCTTAATATTGGTAGTCCTAAACCATTTGCCCCTTTTTTTATAGGCATCGACTTGTTAAGATGGATGACCAATACTATATTTACAAGGCAAAAGATTCACATAGTACCTCAAAGCCTCAAATCATCTAATCTACCTACATCATCTAATGTCAAAGATGATGTTGATCTTGATCTCGATCTTCCTGATGACGCATATGATGCTGCTTACTAATGTATTACTTTACTAGTTGAATTAATGAACAATGAATTCAATATATCTATCATAACATTCATGTTTTGACAAATTGCTATGAAACTAGACTGATATCAAAGTTTAATATTTATGGCAGTTCTAAGTTTGTTTTACATATGCATAACACGTGGTTTTCTAAATTTAATTTTTGTTCCCGGGTCAGCCTTCCCTTCACTCCATTCCATCTCCTTATTGTCATCTGTTCACTTCCTCCAGTATCCTTGAGGCCATTAGATCTATGAAATGTAGTAGAGCTACGGATGAGGATGGTTTTCAGACATAACTTTTCAAACTTGGTGCTTTTGTTCTTAGTTTATATCTTCCTACATTCTTCAATAAAGTGGTTTGCACTGGGTTTCCTGAGACCTGATCGTGGCACATGATTTTTCCTATTCATAAGTTTGGACTAGCTTCGGACCCCAATAACTACTCGCCTAGACGTCTCACAACAAGCAAAAGAAGCACATGAAAAATTAAAAAGTTTAAGGCATTTTTTTAATGGTTTAATGTTTCTAGTTTTATTATATTGAGTTGTGGGGCCCATTCGTTTCTCCTCCTTTGTTCAAAAGCCTTATATTCTTCATTTTTATTCACATTTCCATTTCTCATTGTTTGCAATAACAAGAAGAAGAGTGAAGCGCTGAGATTGTTGTCAACCAGGATTGTGCCTATAGCAAGATGCAGAATCTAGCTATCCTATTGTAACATTGAACCTCTCTTAGGTGGTAAGTTGTCCTAAAACGAGAGATGAATCTCGAGAAGCTAGACCAGTTCCTAAATAATGATCACCTAAAACCTAAATTGTACGCGAGAAAAGGGATGAGAAGTGAATGACAATAATAGATACTAAACCTGAACGAGGTTATACACCAATGATTCCTATGCAACTTTAATCAAATCAGCACAAGTTACCCATAATACGAATGAATCACAATACTCAGACAAACATGCAACTACAAAAGTGATTCTATGCAAGGACTTGGAATCTTCTGCTTTGAAAGTAAAACCTAGGCTTTACCAATTTTCTGCAAAAAGAATAAGGACACAAACAAAGACATGCATTCATACATATCGAGATTCTAACATGCAATAAGGAATATAACTTTAATGAAGGACGAACACAACATAAAAGTAAAGAATCCACAATATTGCACAAGAATCAATGAGAAGGAACCGTTGAATCTGTATAACCAATGCTGAAAAATCTCTGCTACAAAATGCTCTTACAATCAACTCAAAATTTGCAATGTGCAAAAAGTCAGCCTGAAAGAAGATACCTCATAATGAGGTGAATGTACAATAAATAGAGCTCAAAACCCTAATTTGGATATCAGAAATATGCATAGAAAAAATGAGTCAAAACTGATCCAAACTGTGAAGAAACCCCTGAGAATTGCGCTCAACCACCTATCCAATTGATAGCTAATAGGAAAACTGCCTCTAACTCCTCAAAATCATGCATAAAACCCTAACTCGGATTTTAAAATCAACCCAAAAATATAGCATGTGAAACTTATCAAAAATATGCAAAATATGCATAAGACAAGCTCCCATAATGAACTACATACAAAACTGGCCTTAATTGCCCCATATTTTGCCAAAAATAGCACTAAAGTGCTCCATCACTGCATGGAAAACTCAAACTGCCCTTAATCGAGAATGAATTTTATGTAATGTCTAGTTAACTCAAAGAGTCTATCTCTGCTAAAAATAGAACTCTTTTCCTTTACTGAAAAACTTAACTAAAAATCACTTCAAATCTTAAAATAGACTCCCAGCTTCATAGTTATCTTATCATTTGTATTGCTTCAATTTCTTCTTTCACCCTTTTTATAATAATTAAAGGCTTTATAATTGTAGCCATTTGATATATTAAGTTTTTAAGTTTTATGCAAGTATTACTCTTTTATTATATTTATCAATATTAATGTGTTTAATAAATATCAAATAGTAAATATTATTATTTACTACATATTAAACATATTAATGTTTATAAATATGGTAAAAGACAAGTATAATAAAGCATTGTATAAATTTTTATATATATTAAATAATTAAAATAGAACTCTTCATTTAATATGTATAAAAATTTATAAAATGTTTTATAGTATTAATACACTCCTTTTACATATGGACCCAAAAGGAGAATTCAAATTGTTGTAAGGGACTATCAAAAAGGGAAAATATAATCATTTCCATCATTTTCGAATTGGAAAGATGAGAGAAAAGAATAGAGTTGAAACCCTAGCCACTATGAGGAAATTCTGGTGTTTGCAATTTCTTCTTGCTCTACTATATTGGACGCCATGTTTCATTTTCTTGTGGCTCTCATTCTCCATTTCGTGAGTTCTCTCTGCTATTTAAAGGGTTACTGGTATTTGAGAGTGCTCCAAAAGCCGTGAGTTGTTGGCTATTCTCCTTTGGAGCCGTATTTGTTGGGTCTATTGCCTTGTTCTTTATGGCGTGGCTTTCATGCTGCTTGTTGTGAGCTTCATTGGGTTTCTTCATTCTGTGAACGCCATATCTGCTGGTGTATTTGAGTTATTTAAGTCGTGCGCTTATTTTTCCATGCCGTGGCTAATGCCGTGAATGGTAGACATTTTTTGTTGTGGCTGATCTTCACTGCTAGCCATGAGTGCTAGGTTTCCTCGTGGGTTTTCTTTATCTGCTAGTTGTCATTGATGCGTGAGCTTCTTGGAGAGTTCTAGGTTGATGTGTCTTGGATGCCTAGTTACAGCCGTGAGTTCTTCATTCTTTATGCTGTAAGTTGCACTTGGACTATTGCTTGTTCTATGTTGTAAGCTGCTGTTACATATGTCGTTCCTTTACTGTCATATGTTCATGGCATAGTCTACTATAAGCTTCATGATTTATGAAGCCATGAATATTGTTCTTCATGCTGTGAAGGTTGTTCTTTTTGTGCCTCATTTCACTTGTTGGGTTATCTTTTTGAACGCCATGTTTCTGGATATTATCCTTTGGATCCGTATTTGTTATCCTTTTCTATAAGTGATTGAACTGTTATTCTTTTCATGATACAAAACAATTTCCTTCTTTCCCTTCGTTGTTGTGAGTGCTTGGAAGTTTTGCTGGGCTGTTCCATGCATTATGATAAGTGAAAACATGAGAAAACATAGTTCTTCCTTCTTTGTTTAAGAAAATAAACAGTGCCATCATTACTTCAAATATTTTGTTTTGAAGATGATTTTTTCCATTTTTCTTGTTTCTCCATATTCCAATTGATTGAAGGCTCATTCCCAACATTGTTTAAATGAGTCGTATACCTTGACTATGAAAGTAGGAATTTTTCCATAGATAACAATTACCTTATCCATGAAATCTGTCCCAAACTATGTAACATAATACTTATTTTCTATACATACACTTATTGCAGTCTTCAACGCTGTTTCAAATTTAATCATTAATAAATGAATGGCAATTAATCTGTATATCTGAAATATTTGTGGCAGTAATGAGAAAACATTCATGCCTTACTGCATTAATCACTGTCCTAGTTTATTATCCAGCATATGAGAGTTCAAACTGTAAAAAATGATTTCTTTCCAACTAATTAAAGAACAAAAAGTCTTATTGTTGCTTGCTGTAGCTTTACTTAGTTTCATTATATATCTCGATCTTTGCCATAGATTCTAAGATTTGATACATCTTTAACTTCCTGCTGTACATGCTTGAAAACTTTATCCCTGATTGTGCACTTATAGACTTCCAATTCCTCCATGATTCAACTGAAAGGTTTCATACCTGTAACATATGTATGTCCCCTTGACAATCTCCTCGTGTCTTCAATCTTCTACTATGGTTCAACTAGAAGGTCTCATACTTGTAATTTACATATGCCACCTCAACAATCTCCCCATGTCTTTAGCCTTCGCCTCTATATGATTTGACCAAAAGGTTTCACGCTTGTAGTTTATGTGTGTCCTTTCGACAATCTCCTTAGTCCTTCAGTCTTGGCCTCTACAAATCTCAATTAAAAGGCGTCATGCATGTAACTTATGCAAGATCCTTCAACAACCTCAAACTTCATACCTATATCTGCACATGAAACCAACTTATTAGCATAAAACCTGTTTTGCTTTCAGATATTTCTCTTGCCTTTACATCTTTTAATGCAGTTATTTGAATAATTACATTGTAGGAACACTAAGTAGTGTAGAGATAATTGGAGTGGTTTCCATTGCTCAGTTTGTATGAACTGACCCTCCTCTTTTACATTTTTGCAAGTCTATACCCAAATGGAGATGTAGGCTCAAACCTTCTTCAACATTCAGATCAATGATCCTTCCATTCAGGCAATGGAGGCTTTTCCCCTTATCGTTTCAGTACTTTTTTGTTTATGCAATGTGTTTATTCAGATATTGAATTAGGAGCCATGACTGCTTATGTGGTATCTAAATGCATTGTATCAAGTACTATTTAAAAGTTGAACACTTTGTACCTTATCAAAACAGTTCTGAATAAAACAGTGTTACTATTTTGGTACTCGTATGTATCTTGAATTAAAAAAATGATCAATTTTTCTTGATTATTGATTTCTGTACTTTACTTTTTGCATCTAAACCATTCTCTAATATGTATGCTCAGCAACTTAAAACACCTATCACAGTATATAGATAAGCATAACATAGCAATTTAGGAGGTAGGCTAAATTGGTAACAGAGATAAGGGTTTGTGCAAGAGTGAAGAAAGTGTTTGCAAGTGAAAAAGGAGAGCCTAGGAGCAAGAAGAAGAAGAATAGAGTTTACCATTTTGTTAAATAAGTTTTTCAAGCAAAAGGTAGGGTTTTTAACTTGTTTTTCTGATTTTCAAATGCATGTTTATAAATTATTGCTCAATGTTTTTAGCTCTAAGTGTGTGTTGTTTCATTTTGTTATAGTTATGATTATCATTCATTCATTGAATCATTTATAAATATTAATTAATAGATTAAGATTCTTTATGTTTCCCTGTTTCATTTTGCAAATCCTTGTTATTTAGTTTTCAATTTTAGAAAATTTAAAGTAGGGCATAGGCTGAAAGTTTGTTTATTTAACTTTATTAAAAAAAAAATTATTTGTGAAATGCAGTGTCAAAATGAGCTCCCACATTGATACTCATAGTGATGATGAGATGGAATTTCACTCAGATAGTGGCAGTGAATTAGAATATGAACCTGAGCCTGAGGTTGGGAATGAGGATGATGATGACACAATTGAGAGGGGTGAGCATGAGAGTGACATTCGGGCTGGCAAGGGACCTAAACTAGTTCCACTTCCATGGGTACTGATTTTATACTATATGGTACTCCATCTATTGATTGCCCCTCCCCATCTTTGGCAGAGTGGGCTAGGGGTAAGTTTGATCCAAAATCTCCTTTAAAACAATTTGCCACTAGAATAACAAGTGGATCAAGAACAGGTGCACAAGAAAGTGGAGATGCAATATTTGTGGTGATGAATGGTATGGTAGCATCACTAGAGTGAATGTACACTTCCTCTTTTGGACAAGTAAATGTGTCTTACCGTGTAAGTTTTTGATTGAATCCAAAAACTTTAAGTTTAGAATTGAATACAACAAGCTTTGGGGAGTTTTAGAGGACTTGGGTCTTTCAATGCCTAGTACCTTGGCTGGTAGGAAGCAGATTCATACTATACAGGAGGTGCATAAGCAACAAATAGAGGGGCAACAACACCGATGCATGTCTTCTTCTAGACCACAACATAGAGCTTCATCTACTATATTGCTAGGGGCAGCCTCCACACCTTCCTCTACTTATAGCTCTATGTGTGTAGCAGCAACCCAGACGAGCAAGGGGAAACACAAGGCACAGTCTAGGGACAACAACCCTATAGCAAATTTGTTTGCAGCCCAGATGAGAGAGAAGTTAGATGCATTCATTGGGAGAATGTTATTTGCCAATAGCATTACACTTCATATTGCTTAGTCTCTTTATTTTAAGGAGGCATTTCAAAATGTAGCAAAGGCAGGATTACCATCATATGTGTCACCAAGTGAGCACAAATTGAGGACTAAAATCTTGGATGATGAGTATGTTGGTTCCCAAAACCATAGATTGGAATCCTACGAGTCTTGCCAACTCGATACTAGGATATCCAACCGGTTATTACCAACTTGACGGGATTGATCGATGCAATCCAAATTCCCTGCGCTTCTAGCTCTGCCAGGCGAGGGTGGGCGCACCTGATCCTAAACTAAACACTTAGGTCCAAAACACTTATAGCAAATTGATTAGAATGTGAATATACTAAAAGTTTCCCAAACGGCAAGGATTATAGAAAAATTCAAACTTACAGATTGTGAATTAAGAATAATAAATGAATACATGAATGTTTTCAAAATAAAAATAAGCATGGATTAGTGCAACAAAAGAATATATTAATACCTCAAAAGAAAGAAATGAAACAATTGTCAGCAGAAGGATTGCAAATTATGAAGAATACAAAGACCAATGCCGAAGGCCAATAGAGTCAATATTATAAGTTTAAAACATACAACTTTACAAAATTCTACGCACATCAATTATAAACAATTTAGTAATCAAGATGCGACAAATCAAATATATGAACACAATTTAAAAATAGTCTAGAATGTGCTTTAACTCTTGTGGTTCGGAGACAAACTAAACATGGATTCGAAAACAATTAAATATTTCTCAATATCTATGATGTTCAATTTTAAAATGCTATAATTGATCCTATCCACTTATCTATCATATAAATTATTTATAAAATTAAGATAATAATTATAAAGGACGAAACTATATAATATTTTAATTCTAAAGCTTCATGCAAATAAAATAAATATTTCTTACTGATCATGCCGGAAATAAAATTGCACTAGAGACACTCCTTACAAATGATCCATCCAATGCAATTTGACTCCAGAATCGCATATAAATATATTTATTCAATAATTTGGAATTCACGGGCTTAGTTTAAAAATTCATTCATTTGCCAATGAAAGAATATAATACATCAAATGGGCACATATAGTATGCAATTTTTGGAAAGTATATATGAATATGTATATGTCTTTGTTTAATCCTCTCATATTTATAGAACCACAAGGGGTATTGGTTATTTTTTCAAACAACGCACCTCTTCATAACTCATAACTAATATAAAAATATTTACATAATTTCACTAAAATGATCGATATTTGGATGCCTCCTTATCTTCAACGATGATTAGGATCAGTTTTATTTTAAGAATTCATTCTGACATATAAATAGGCCTCAGACTTCCACATTCTAAATTCACGCAAGCTTCCCTTTTAGTTTTGCGAATGCACAAACGTTACTCAAAACATAATCATATCATGTTCGCATACTCCAAGATCGCATGGAGTCCTTCCATCTGCGATTGATAACATAGCGCTCCTCTAAATGGGCAAATCGATTTCTTTGATATTGTTGCAATTCCTTGTTTTCACGCAAGAGTCTTTAACCTTTGTTATCGGGGCTTTGGCATTTTCCATCTACAAACATCGATACTTCACTTCATACCTGGTTTTTGCAATGAATTCCAAATTCTGCTTCTACATAGATTTTTCTTCTACAAGCATCTTTAGACCTACAGAGGAACACATTATTGTTAGATATGAGATGAATGACAACAACAATACAAATTTTATGCTCAAACATCTCTCAAGGTTTCAAATATATTGTCCTCATGTTCATTTGCCGACAATTTTTTTGACAGTTATCGGTTTAAAACATACACAATGTTTCTCCAATATGTGCTTTGTAAACAATGCTATCAATTTTAGACTCCATCACAGGCATGTCATAATTGGTATAGTCTCTATTCTTCCGCCTATGCCAAACTCCCAATAATTCTTCTTCACATAAATCGAACTTCTGAAGACTCGTGACCATTACTTCTTTCAAACAACTAGCTGTTGTGTAACTTGTGATGGTGCAAATGCTCTGAATCGTTGTAGCTTCCATCGAATGAAGAATAGTTCGGTGAACTTCTGAATGCGAGTATATGGGTGACATGGCTCCAATAGTTATCAGAGTAATTGTGAATGATGCACCAAAACTCTCTTATGGAATATAGGAAGTGGGTGCGGAGCTTGATGCAATCATATTTTCAATCAAACATTCTCCTTTCATGGGTAATGTCCAATCGCTGCTTATTAAATATACCCTGATCCTGACACATAACTCCTTCTACAGTCTGGTGAGGATTATTGTATTCTGACCTGGTGACCTGGCTTTTGTAGTTTGAACCTTCTCCAAGTAGACTTTCTCTCCATATATTCATTATAAAACACACAGTGACTGGTGGCATCTTCTTTCATTTGGCATTTTGGTTTGGTTCCAATAGGATTTCTCTCAGCGTCAATTATTTTCCTTGCTCACACTAGTTAATATTGTGTTCGGTTAAGATGGAAACTCAGTAGTATGCAATGCCTTTAAATCCCAGATTTCTTCTATGCATTCAATGCACATCATTTGGATAGTTTATCATTGCAAAAACAATATTGGCGATATAATAATCCGGTCCTACATATTTCCATCCATATTATACTCATTTGTATACTAACACCATCTGCTGAATCTGGAACACAGCTACCAAGTACACCGGATAAATGAATAGGCTTCATATTTTACCATCCTTGCAAACTCCGTGACTCCAAAAAATTCCTTCTGTATCACTGAAAAATGATCCTATATAGTGCTTCCAGTTCATCATTGATGGATATATATATTGCTCCATGATTAAGCCCAGGTATGCTAAGTAGACATTAATCTTCAAGATCAAAAATGGAAACTAGAATTTGGGCTCCATCAGAGTATTCCACGATTAGTGAGTCCATGGAAGCAATGAGGGCTGTTTGGGAGTAATCAGGGTGCAGCATTATCGTGGATGGGTAGACGGACATTAGACACCGTCCACTCATCAATGTCATAGTCACATGTACAGAGGGCCCATTCTTTCTTAGGGCGATTGATTATTCAAGGCATTGAAAATATGTTGATTTGCAGTTTCAGATTCTTCAGGAAGCCATTGAGGAGATTGGGCCACAAAATGTGGTCCAAGTAGTGACAGATGCAGATCATGTGTGCAGAGCTGCAGGGAGGCTTATTGAGGCCACATATCGCCATATTTGGTGGACTCCTTGTTGTGTGCATGCTATGAACAATGCTCTAAAGGACATGGGGAAGATTAGATGGATAAAGGGAGTGGTAATTGATGCTAGAGATGTGCAGATGTATATCTGCAACCACCACACCTCACATGCACTATTTAGGAGCTTTGCTAGGAAGGAGTTCCTGAAGACAGTTGAGACACAGTATGCATCCTATTTCATTCTCTTGGAGAGAATGCTTGAGTTGCAAGAGCCACTACAACTAATGGTTATGATGAATGAATGGAACAGGTGGGATGGTTCCAAGTCAGAGCAGGGGATGAGGGTGAAGGAAACAGTTAAGAGCGATGTATTTTGGAGCGATGCAAAATACATTGTCTCTATCATTAGGCCAATCTTCGAGGTGATCGGGTATGGAGATGGGGATGCACCTACACTTGAAGAGGCGTACGAGTGCATTGATTCTATGCTTGGGTAGATGAGGGCAATTGTGCGAGAGAAGGACCCCACATTAGCCTTCTACAATGATCACATTCAGCCTATTAATTAATGTATATGGAACAAACTTAACACACCTTTACCCATGGTTGCATATGATTGAATCCGAGGTGGTACATGATTAGGCCTAGTAGAGTTACACCACTTCACGATGATGAGGTGATTTATATTATATAACACTTTAAGACTTTGTCTTAAGACTTAGATTCTTATCATTTTATAAATTAAAATCATTTACATTACTAGCATCTTGATTCTTCTATTTGCTAATTATTTTTACTTTTTAATTTTTTCAGGTGAAGGGTTGGTTCTTCAAGTGCATAGATAGGATGTATGACCTTGAGACAGCCATTAAGGTTCACATTGAGTAGACCAAATTTGCTACTCTTAATAGTTACAATCAAGCGGCAAAGGCGGATATCAAGACTATGACATAAGAGGATCCCATTTTGTGGTGGTCAGCTTATGGAGTGAAATCTACAACCACCACACTAGCTATTTGTTTGTTGTCCCAGGTACTTAGTTCCTCAACTTGAACTTATTTAAGTTTTCATTGTTCATTGTTCAATGATCATTGTTCAACTTCTAATTCCCAAGTCTCACATTGGCCAATTATTTTTCATCTCAGGTTTCTAGTTCCTCAGCTTCTAAGAGGAATTGGTCTACATATAGCTTCATCCACTCTCTTAAGAGGATTAGACTTACCTCTCAAAGACCAAAGAAGCTAGTGGTGTACACAGTGTGTACAAGGAGAGCCCAGCATCACGATGGGATGTAGAGCTTGAGGAGCCATCGCAAACTGATGAGGAGGATGCTTTAGATGCAACCACAGGGTTAGTTGGTGTTCCCTTTTCGGTGCTTGATCTTGGAGAGACTGATAGTTCCAGTGACGATGAGTTTCAACTTCTAGCCTCCAAGGGATGATCACTGATCATTGATTTGGCATTTTGATTTGGACTCTTGGAGACTTGTAGTTTTTGTTTGCATTACACACTTATTTTAATATCATGATTCATGGCACATGATACTTATTGTAATCATCTTTATGTCATGACTCATGAGTCATGACCCATATGATCATTGATTACTATTAGATGGTAGAATCTAGATACTCATATTATTGATTTAAATACTGATATATAGACTAATATTTATTAATTGCTGATGTTCAATGTTCAATGTTCATTGTTTGTTTGTCATTTGATCATGAATCATGATGTTCCAGTTGAAAACTTCAATGCAATGTTCAATGTTTACAATTTAAGCTTTTTTATTTACATCTTTGTATCTTATATTGTATAATTGTAGTACATCTTTTCATAACTAGCATTTTAAGTACAATATGTATAGTATATACACCCTTGCTCCCCTCGCCACCCCCCCGTCCCCCATCGTCATCCCCCCGCCATCCCCAAATCAAGGCCCCTCTGTCCCCCTGTCTTGAAAACTTGTCCCCCCATCTCGCCATCCCCTCGACTCGCAGGGCGATGTAACTATGCATATTTCCATCTTCCCAAGTTGCATTTCAACCTTGCATGTGCATGTCATCTCCTTTCAAGATCATTACACTAGATCTTTGACATATTTAATCCATACTACAAACCTTTGTTGTTGATCAAAAATCAACGTTTTTATGGAATCGATACCCTCTGATGATGTGTTCACATTTTGGGATTTTCATGTTGTAGCACAAGAAATACCCTCATCCACAAAATCCAAAAGAAAGATGAAGTACCAATTCGACAAAGAATTAGCTCATATGACTACATCTCAAGTTTTGTCGCCTCTTGATAATGTTTCTGATACAAAGATCGAGCACGTTGACATGGCAGATTTCTTACAAAGGGTTGAATCTCCTTCAACTCATGAAATGAAGCGCATCAAGAAGAGTAATATTCATTTGGTATCTACTTTCCCTATGGCTGCCTTGGAACCAAAAGTCTTTTTGAGTTGTGCACAAAATTTCAGTCCAAGGAACAAGACAATAAAGAATGCAGATGGAAAAGTCATCATTAGTCTTGATCCAAAGGTTATTGAACAAATCTTTAAAGTTCCTCAAAATGTAGTGTCCAAAGATATGTCTTTAGAGTTGTGAAATGAAAAGAGGGCGGATTATCGTAAATATGTAAGTACATATTGGTTAAAGGTTAGAAGAACCAATTTTCCAAAATAACCGAAAGCCATTCACAAGTCAAACATCCATTTAGAGTCCATTTTGCATTTTTTAGTGTTTGTTTAAATTGTTTGAGTCTTTTTGTTTCCTTCAATCTCTTGCTTTCGATTTTCCCTACGATTCGATATCTCTTGGCGATTAATCGGAGTTATCAGTCAAAAGATATCAAAGTTTTAACTGCCTAAAAAGTGGGTTATCCAAGTTCAATTGCATATTTAAAATATTGGCCTTGTATTCAAATGTTGAGTTACACTTTTTGAAAAATATAACTTAAAATGACTTTATGTTATGTTTTCAAATTACTTTATCGCTTTAGATTTATCACTTAAGTCATTATTGTGTAATATATGTTATAATATAATGTTGAGTTGCGTTTTGACTATTCACTAAGTGACTTTATGCACTTTATAGTCTAATTTAAAGTTGAGATTTAATTTAATGTTTTATTTACTTTAAAGTCCAAACACATGACATGTAAAAGCCTCTCAAGAACCCAATTGTGCTCCTTGAGGAAAAACGCTTTGACTTATGCATCATTCTAAACATGCAAAAGCCTTTCACAAACCCGATTTACCTTGAAGTGATGTGTTTGCATCAAAATGTTACATACATTTGCCATTTGAGAACCCAATTTTGGTTACATGCATTTTTCTTGCCTGTTCAAAACATATTTGGGAATTATAAACCCAATTTTGGGCATCCTAAGGCAAAATGCACATGCAATAGGGCATTCTGTGGTATCCCCATTTTAGCACATAATAAATAAATATTATATATAAAGTAATATTAATAATGATATTAAAATAATAATATTTTATAAAGTAATATTATATTATAATCATATAATAATATCATATATATCGTATTATAATAATAATTAATCTAATATAATTATGATTAAGATATATTTTAATGTAGCAACATGCTATATTAATAAAGTATTATAATCTAATAATATAATTGATATATTATTAAATTAATATATGTATAATGTAAATATTAATATAATATATTTTATATTAATATAAACTAAGCTTATTAATATAAATATATAATTAATATAATTATATTATTATTAATAAAATATAATTATTATATTGTGAAAAGGTGTGACTCTTAGAATTAAAATATATCTATATATATTGAATGCAAATTTTGGTAAGTGGATCATAACATGGAAAATAAAATGAAAAGATTATATGATTCTATACACAAAATCTATCTTATTAAATACGAAGGGAAAAGGGACATTACAAATGGTATCAGAGCAGTGATCCTACCATCTTGTGGAATTGTGAAAAACACATTGCTTCTTACGCTCAAAGCCTTACTACTGGGTCTCCAATCTGCCTTCCTTTATTTTTTCAAAATTAACCTGTCATGTGAGAGGGAAGCACAGTAGGGAAGCAAAAGGAAATTGTTGAGAATGAATGAAAAGAAAGCAAGCGTTGGGTGGACCATGATTGCTGCACCATGCTCAGCAAATTCAAATTATGCTAAAGAAACACTGGCAAAACCTGTCTACACCATATTCTTCCTCACAATAGGAGTGGCCACCTTCGGCTTTATGGAGGGCCAGCTAGACGCCTCACCAGAAAACCCAACAGCCCGGGATCTTACTTCCTCGCTGCTGGTATTCCCTTCACCAGATATTCGGCGCCGGTTATTTGAAGCTAAAAGGGTCGTGGGGTTATATAGGAAGCGTGCACATGGGGTTATATAGGATATTCCTTTTTATATCCGGATTTGACTTCCTCATGCTCTGGACATTGACAATGGCGGCAACTACATCTGCAACTGCAGAGGTAAAAAAGAAAAGTGACAAAGAAGAAAGAGGTGGATGTGATGCCGCCGGAGGAGCGCAAGGCATGGACTTCTAGGTTGTCCGGGTTGTCCGTGGTGGAGGATAGAATTCCTTACACTAACATTTTGGAATTAAAATGGCAAGGCAAACTCAAACATATAATAATGCATCCCCTAACAAAGCCCAAGATAAGGCCTGAGATTATCCTTGTTGTTTAGCATCAGTTGTGGAACTATTTCAAGAATCGGCAAATGAAGAGCAGTGCTTGACAGGTCTATGTTTGGTAGAGACAAACCAGAAATCAAACAGCAATTCTGAAGTTGAGTATTGTTCCTGTAGATTATAGTTGGAGGAAAAAAAATAAACGGGAATGTTCCCACATTAACTTTTCGAATCATCATGCAACAGAATTTATGTGGAAGAAGAGAATCCTTGGTCACTCATGGCCTTACGAGGTCTCAATGTTCCAATTATTTCCTCGCCCCTTTACTCGTGTCTGATTAGTAACATGAGAAGTTTACCGCCTGTTCGCCCTTAGGTTTCTAACCAGAGAAAAGGAGTAAATACTTGACACTTCTTCTAATCTCATATGGGTGATGTATGGGCTAATAATTGATGGAGATGGAGAATAAATTTGTAGCGGTTTTTAAAGGGAAGGAACAATATTTGCATGATCATTGGCATACGAAAGGTTAGCAGTTGCTCACAAGATATCAGCAAAGCTCGGAGTCATAAACTAGGGTGCCTGGATGCAAATGTAAAAGTAGAGAAGATAATGTCTAGCAAAACCACGCATAAAGATGGTATGATTTATATGAGGTATGATTTATTATTTAAATATTTAGAATGAAAGTCATATTATTAGTTAATAATTAAAATAGATTCCATATTGATTATAGCATTACGAAAGAAGGAATGTTTTTCTTACTCATTACTAAGTTTCATATTTATAATAAGGTAAGGTCTTGTAAATTGTAATGTATGAATGTACAGAATAAAGAGTAAAATCATAGTCTAATAATGAGATGAATATGATTTCCAACGATCTAAATAAGATATTTGAATCTTATATATACGAGTATATAATACTATTTGGTAGCACATTTAAAGTTATTTTGTAAATTTAAGGATGATGCTATTGGTCAACTGGATAGGGAGTGTGCACAGGGGGAGGAGTAAATCGGTCACTTTGGGGCAAAAGAATCCCAATATGGATTTTAAGATCCGAGGGAGTCCCAAGTTGAGCGTGTCCAGACTCGAGCAGCAGTAAACCTTCCATCCATAATTAAACTAAACATGTCCCTAGTGGGTAGGGAGTGTGCACAGGGGGAGGAGTAAATCAATCGCGTTGGGGCAAAATGAATCCCAATATGGACTAAGGTTTGAGGGAGCCCCAAGCTGAGTGTGTCCAAACTCAAAGCCGCAGTAAATCTACCATCCACTATGGAATTATACACCCTATTGTAGTACTAGCTATAGAAAATATGCATTTTCAATCTAACTTTTATTTCAAGACAGGGGAAAGGAGCACGGCATTCACGATTAAAGTGGTGAAACATTTCCTTACCCTTTTCCTTATTTCAATTTGTAAGCTAGATTCTAACATGTATACTATGTGTCTACATTGTGTCTCCATGCATCAATGTGTTTGCTTCATGTCTTCTTCGTGTCTTCATGCATTCGTGTCTACCTTGTGTTTGCATCGCGTCTTCATGCATTAATGTGTCTACTTTGTGTCTTCATTCATATGTTCTTGTACATGTTGTTATATACTAACATGTCTACTTTGCAAGTGCCTAACACATATGCAGGAAAGAGAATGAATCCAGACAATGAATTAATAAGGATCAAATCAATTGCTTGAGGACAAGCAAATTCGAGGGGGGAGGACTGTGATATCCCCATTTTAGCACATAATAAATGAATATTATATACAAAGTAATATTAATAATGATATTAAAATAATAATATTTTATAAAGTAATATTATAATATAATCATATAATAATATCATATATATCATATTATAATAATAATAGTCTAATATAATTATGATTAAGATATATTTTAATGTAGCAGCATGCTTTATTAATAAAGTATTATAATCTAATAATATAATTGATATATTATTAAATTAATATATGTATAATGTAAATATTAATATAATATATTTTATATTAGTATAAACTAAGCTTATTAATATAATTATATTATTATTAATATAATATAATTATTATATTGTGAAAAGGTGTGACTCTTAGAATTAATATATATATATATATATATATTGAATGCAAATTTTGGTAAGGGGATCATAATATGGAAAATAAAATGGAAAGATTATATGATTTTGTACACAAAATCTATCTTATTAAATACGAAGGGAAAAGGGACATTACACATTCTAAACCCAATTTTGCATAAAACGTTGGAAGGAAAGCTATTCTTAAAACATTTGCATCAAATACATTTATATGCAATGCAAGCTAGACACCACGATTTGCCAAAGGGAGACTTTTTCAAACATTGAAATCCTTCCAAGAAGTGCAATCTACGCTTAGGATTGCATTTGCAACTACATTTGCAAGAGCTTGCATATGCATTTACATCTTCTAAGCCTGATTTGAAGCTAAGGGTACAATCTTTCAAAGGCTCTTTGTCATTGCATGCAATCACACTTGGAGAACCCAATTTTGGAGAGAACAAGTTCTTTCAAACTTCTTCTTCCAAATTTTCCTCATTGCTCTCCAAGTGTGAGGATTCGACTTTGCTTGCATTTCTTGCTTGTTTTTCTAATTTGTTCCATTCTTTGGCTCTTTATTATCCATTTGTTCAAAAGCAGCCCTAATTTGTTGCATCAAGTTATTAAATAAGTTTGAAACCTTCGTTTTGTTGCAAATGCAAAAGCTCTTCCACTTCAAAAATGAAATTGCATGCAAAGTACGAAATTGCATGCAAAGTGAAGCTTTGAAGTTTGTCAAAGTTTGAGTCAAAGCAAGAGGTTTTTTTTTTTTTTTTTTTTAGTTTTTGTATATATTTTGTTGCTTTTTTTGGTTTGTTTTGGGAGTACAATTTTCCCCCAAGAATGCAAGTGCATTTCCATGCTTTCATCTTCCTTGTTCAATCCATTTCCAAATAAATCCAAACTCCATATTCCTATATATGCGATCGCATTCTACAAACCTGATTACATATTTACTTCAAGTAAAAGTGATGAATTTATACCACATGTAATTGCATCTCATAAACCCGATTTTGGTAAAAACTCACATTTTTAAATACCAAAATTCTCATTTTACATGCATTCATATGCTTTCCAACTTGCATTCTTGGCCATCCAAAATAAAGGCCTCAGTTTACCTACATGTAATCCATCATCCTAAACCCGATTTTGGTCATTTTTGCCCAAAATACAAGTTGTCCCATTCATTTCCAGATTTCAAAAGTATTCAATAAGTATCTAATCCATACTTCGAATGCCTATCCTTCATAGATCCGTGATTCAGACTTGAACCCTAAAGCTTTCATGGATCCAATCTCACTGAATATGTTTTCCCTCTTTGGAATTCGCATGTTGCGGTGAACTCTTCAAGTCAAGATATGCCAGAATTTCTTCAAAGAACACAGACATTCCGTCAAGAAGATATGCTTCGAATCAACAGAAAGCAATAATTCATTTGGTCTCCACTTTCCCAATGGCGGCCATAAAATTTGAGTTCTTGTGGAAATGTGCCAAAGCACTTTTTAAAAAAGTAGAGAGAGAGAAATCAATTGAAGATGTTGATGAGAATGTTGTTCCGAGTTTACATCGGGACATCATTAAGAAGATTTTCAAGTGTCAGAAACTCCAGAAAGTGTGAATCTAAGAAACAAGAATTCACAAATGTAAAATGGGGAAAAGCTTGATTACATCAAGTTTTCAAATGACAACAGGTAATTCATCAAAGAGAATGCAATGATGTGTAATACAGGAACTCTCGATTTGGCTACCATCCACGATTGCATCATCAAGTACAAAGCCTTTGCTGATAATCTACAAGATTGATTCAGCAGTTTCAACTTTTTCTTCAAAAGCATTTTCAATTTTGTAGTTGCAAAAGATATATTACGTATAATCCAACTGAATGTAATCCAATTACACAAACCTTCAACGCATGTAATCAAATAAATCTTCTTTCCTAGTTTGACTGAGTCAAGGTGGTTTAGTTTCTCCCAACTTTTTCTCCTTCTTTATTTCACACATTTTTCCTATACAAATGAGTGCACCCCCCACCACCCTCATTGTAAAAATCATCTTTTATTATATGCAAGAGAGCTCTGCGAAACTTGAGCAAGGACAGCTGTGATTGTGTAGTACAAATTTGAAAGAAAAGTGAATAGAAAGAAGCATTTGGATTCTAAGCTATGACTGTGATTTGTCTCTATTGTTTTCATTCGTGTTATTATTGTATGTTTAAATATAGCATAGTGAATATAAGAAACAATTGGAGCCGAAGTTGTGACTAGGAGCAATTGTGGTAATATATAGACTAGAACTTGTGACTGTAGCTTATATTAGTGTCTCAAATTCACAAAGATAGTTATAGAAATTCTCTACTTCTAGAAGTTTGTGTGCCTCAATGGTAGAGATTTTTCATATAGAATAGATAAAACTAGATGTAGATCTAAGCCGGTACACTCTCAATCAACCTATGAATTGGTGTTTGATATCGGTACCACTATTTCCACTTTTAGATAGAAGTGTAGTATAAGAGATCCAACTTGCCCATTACTTGCTCCACGAGTAAGTGGATTTTTTCCTTAAAGGAGGAAAGAATATTAGTAACACCATATAACGCATCTCTTTACTTCTTGCTTACCTTAAGTTAATCCAAGGGACGATGAGAAGGGGGAGTCTTCCCTTAAAGGTAGGAGAGACTCTGTCTTACATGTTGTGGCTAGTCTACCTATTTTGCGACTGAATTTGCATGAACTGTTGGTGACAAAATATCCACCCAACAATCACCTTAAAGAGTCAACCTAAATCTTATGAACACTTAAAAGCGACTCAACATTAATTCCACTAATATTGATCTGAAATTTTCAAAGTTTCTCACGAAACATCTGCAACAAGATCACTCGAAACAACAATTTATTACCACTGCAACCTCCTCAAAGAAAGTTGTTTTGGCCACATACTTTCACAAGGATAAAGGCAAATCTTAGCAATCTCAATCATCTTAACATAAGGGCTTTAATCAATCATAGGATGGTTGAAAGAAGAAGGTGAAGTGTAAGTATTGTCACATATATGGCCAGTTACACAAGGATTGCTGCAATAGGTTGGCTTCTAAATAGCAAAAGCAAGGAGGGTCTTAGCCTAAAGCCTATATTGCTGAGCACATAGAGCAAAAAGAGTCTACCTTTTACGCCCTCATAGCTAAAAGAGTTGTAAACCATGTAAAATCTTCTGCCTGGTATATAAATTTGGTGCTTCTCGACATTTCACTCACAAACATGATAGGTTTACAAATTTTTCTTCCTTTATTGATTCAATTATATTTGGAGGTGAAAAGTATACTATTGTCAACAAGGGCAATGTTTAGATACAATCTGGTAGAAGGAATCCTATTATCCTCAATGTATACGATGTTCCTGGCAAGGAAGTAAACCTACTCTCAGTAAGTCAGATCATGTGGAATCCTCCTAAACTTGATGTGATATCCAGTACACATAAGTGCTCAATTGTTGATTCTGAAACACACACTACTAAAGATGTTAGCATTGAGGATCATGGTCTATACAAACTTGTGGAGCATGCCTTTACAAAGAAATCATCCTCTATCAATAGTCTCTAGTATCAATAATATGGTCACCTGAACATTCATTGTCTTGCTCAACTTGTTCAGGATGATTTAGTACTTGGCCTACCTGAAAATCAAACTTAGAATCAGCAAGTTTGTGGAGCTTGTCAAGTTGGAGAGTAGCACAAGATGCCATTCAAAGATGGTGACTCATGGCGAGCCTCTAAGGTAGGTACTACAATTGGTCCATGTTGATGTATGTGATCCAATGAAAACTCATTGTTACTGGGTGTAGGTATTTCATACCTTTTCTTGATGATTTCACTAGAACAATCTCTGAAGTTTCATAGAAAGAAAGCAAATGTGTTTACTATATTTCAGAAATTTAAGGCCTTGGTAGAAAGAGTCAAGTTGTTCTATTTTATCTTTTAGCTCTAGTAATGGGGGGTAGTTATGTTCTACTACTTTCTCCACTTTCTATGGTACACATGGCATATAATGTTAATTAGCCACACCATACAACCCTCAACAAAATGGTATTGTAGAGTGTTGAAACCACAAATGCAGTTAAGGAGAAGACTCCTCCGGAAGCTTGGATTGATTGCAAACCTAGAATCAACCAGTTGAAATTTTTAGCTCTTTATCCTATCTATCAATTCTAGATGCTCAGCACTCCAAGTTGGATTCCATGAGTCAAAAGCTCTTGTTTACAGGATATAGTTACAACCATAAAGCCTACCAGCTGATTGATGTAGACATTGATCCTCTTGTCATTAGTCACAATGTTGTCTTTGATGAAGAACGAGAACCATTTCAGCCTTCCTCTTTTGAGCAGAATTTTAAGGATCAACCTTTCAAGGGCTCTGACTTGGGTGTCCATCTTTTGCTAGGGCCACCAAATGGGAGGGATGATGCAGAATCTCAATTTGATGATGTTAATCTTTCACTTGTTCCTAATCCTCTTCCTCCTCCAACTTCATTTATTACTCCATCTAATATTGGCACATCTACACCGGCATAAATGGTGGCATTAAGACCATCAGTGATCTTTGTCCTAATAACCTCATTGAGGGTAGATCTTCTAGAAATAAGGGCAAGCAACCAAATATAGTTAACTTTTCTCTCATGACAAACCTTCATTGTGCTTATGAGCCTCAAACATCCAAAGAGGCGAAAGGGATTCTAAAGTGGCAATAGACTAAGGATGCAAAACACCAAAGTCTCATGAAGAATAGCACCTAGGTTCTCTTTGATCTTCCTCCAAGGAAGAAGTTTGTTCGCTGCGAATGGGTGTACCAGGTCAAGTATCATGCAAATGGTGTCTTAGATAAATACAGGGCTAAATTAGTTGCTTGAGGGTTCACAGAGTAGGAGGGTTTTGATTATGAGGAGACTTTTCTCCTACTACCAAGATGAGTATAATCTGTATTGTTCTCGCCATTGCACCTCAGTTTAGATCAGATGGATGTTAAGAATGTCTTCCTCAATGGTGAGTTGCACGAAGAAGTCTACATGATGCAAACTCTTGGTTTCCAGGTTAGTGGCAAAGATCACCAAGTATGTCAACTCAAGAGAGCACTTTATGATCACCAAGTATGTCAACTCAAGAAAGCACTTTATGGACTCATACAAGCCCCTCGAATGTGGTACAAAAAGACTGATAGTACTCAATTGCTCATGGTTTCCAGTGTTGCCCTTCTGACAATAATTTGTATAGCAAAAGGTCTGGTGATGATATTCTCTTTCTTGTTGTCTATGTGGATGACTTGATCATTATTGGCAGTTCAACACATTCGATTGCAAAAATCAAAAAGAACCTGTGCAACGATTTTGGTATGACAAATTTAGGGCTTCTCCATTCTTGTTTAGGTGTTCAGGTTTAGCAAACTGATGATAGCATCTTTATTTCTCAATCTAGGTATGCCAAGAACTTGCTTGATAGGTCTCATATGCAAGATTATAAGCCTACTTCCACACCTATGGAGAAAGGACTGAAGTTGTCAAACAAACCTGCTTCTTCTCATATTAGCAGTCTCATCTATCTCACTGCCACTAGACCTAATCTCAGTTTTGTGGTGAGCTACATTTCACACTTCATGATAGCCCCCAAGGTTGATCATTGAGTAGCAGTGTAGCCTGTGCTACGTTATGTAAAGGGTACCTTTGATTATGAATTTCTTTACACTAGGAGTCATGATTCCAAACTAAGTCGGTTCACAAATTCAAATTGGGCAATCACTTGGATGAGTAAGAAGTCGCATGCAATTTCACTCTCCTCTACAGATGCAGAGTATCGAGGAGTTGTTAGGGCATCTTGTAAGGCAGTTTTAACCTCGTTGGATGCTTGTGAATATGCATTTATCTCTTGTAAGCCCAATTCCCTTGCTCTTTGGTAATCAAGGAATTCTCAAACTTGCCAAGAACAGTGAAAATCTCAAGAGCAACTTAATAACATCACATAAAAGCATTCAACACATGAAGCCATCCACAAGATTGATACTAAGATTTTGATATCGCGAAACCTCAACTTGGGTAAAAAAAGTGGTGGGGATTAGTACCCACAAATTTTGAACTCTTCTGAAGTACATCATATGAGGAGCTTAACCCTAATAGGAGTTACAAAGACACTGTTAGGTGCCACCCTGTTAGGGTATTTACCTATAGCCCTATTACGAGCTTTACCCCAGCCTTGTTAGGAGTAGCCTAGTTAAAGGACTTTAAGTTTAAACACTAATTAAACTGCCACCCTTTTAAAGTATTTACAACAAAGGACATGTTAGGATCCACCTAGTTAAGGGATTTTCACTGTTGTAACTATTAGGGAACAACTGGAAAGAATGATCTTTGTAACAGCATTTCCTGATCTTTGTAATAGCGCTTTCTTTGCTTGATCAAATCCACTAAAGCTCAAACACACTGCACAACACAATTAACTTCTTCCTGGCTGGATCGCACTTGCACTTCTTCACCGCACTTGCTCGACCATGATCAACAACAACGGCAGATTGTTCAACTTTTACCACCATATATTGGACTTTCAAGTCCACCACCTTATTCAAGCCCTAGAATCTGAAATCAATGCGTATTTCAAATATCCCACTCAAATCTAACCATCATAAGACAAATCTTAAACCACAAACCACAATTGCATGATCGCACCAACACTTGTTTCCTCTAGAATCTTCTCCATACCTTGTCATCGAACAATGTGATGCCAGATCATCACCTCCAATTTTGCATCCACATCACCCAATTGTGACTGACTTGTCTAGATTCATCGCAACCTTAATACTGGTCACTAATCATCAATTTACTGACTATTACTCAAGAACTCATTTCTCTTTAACTTGTTCGCCAACCATGTAATTGCTTTACCGATCACCTTTCCATTATGTCACAGCTTCACCGATCATACTAACGAGTTGTGGTCGTAACTGTATTATCGCCTTGAGATCGCTCTACTTCACTTCTTATAGATTTAACAAACAAATCAAATCACCCACCTCTATGTCACTAATTGTTCTAGCAGTTGCATTGTCAATTCACTCGGCCATCCTTTTCTTCACTTCAATAGTAGTGGTCATAACATGGACATTCATAGACATTCCCAATGCTCTCTTAATAATCACAACCACTAAAACTCATTGCAACACTTTGCTCATCATGCTTATGCTAAGAAACATACTAGGAACACTAGGTCAATAGTTGACATCAATGACAACACAATAACTGATCATCATGCAATCAAATTTGTACCATGACACTACTAACATCACCAATCATCACAACATCTATTATGCCAACACAGTCTTCCATGAAAGAACCAAACAAGTGGACTTTCATTGTCATTACATTTGGCTATTGTTTAAAGACGGGACAATCCACTTACAATATGTTCCAATAGTAGATAAGATTGCAAACGTTCTCACCAAGCCTCTTGGTCCAGATAACTTTTTCAATTTTGGGGGTGGCTTGGTCTCGTCCACAGATTAACCACTGAGGGAGGGTATTAGAATATTATTATTTCATTACTTAAACGGTCATCTTTTGTATATAACATAATTTAGATAGATAAGATCATTTCTACGATCTTCTTTAGTTTCTTATTCGAAACTTCTTTATTTTGTACATTCGTAAAATTCTTTATAATGATCTCTTCGGTCATTTGTTAATATAACTAATATTTTACCAATTAGTGTAATATTACCTGTTGAACTTTATAGTCCACTTTAAATATCACTTTTATAAATAACTAATACAACTTGTCCTAGTTTCACTTTTTGAGAATTAAACTATTAATTATTTAATATCTTAATTACTTCCAGTTATGGGAAAACACTCAACAAGCAAAAACTACTCTTGGAAGGCAACAACAAACCCATGAATACAATGCCATAGTCAAAACTCCAAACCAACAAGGATATCACTATACAAGAGCATTGGAGTTCCTTGGGAATTTCAAAAAGGCCAAAAGAGGGACATTACATTTGCCCACATTTTAGGACCTAACATCATAAAAAATACAATCCATTACTTCCTCACTTAGTTATGGCAGTAGATTACACCTCTTCACATAATGATTATTTAGGTATGTTTGATGTACCAACACATACAAATACCACACGTTGATTGGTACATAATCCTTTTTTCAATTATATCATTTGGTATATAGGCATGCTTTGAAGTTTTGCAAATGGCATATGTACCAACCAAAGATAAGAAGCAACACACTTTGACACAAATACTACTCATGTAAGGCAATGTGTTAAGCGAATTTTACTCACAACCATACACTCTGTCAGTCTAATAGTTATTGTCCACATATTCTTACTATTAAGTTAATATACAAAAAAAAATTCTTAAATGCACAAGCATAACATTCCAATATCTAGAAATTTAATATGTCATTCTGCAAAATCATTGGAGTTCCTTGGGAGTTAATATGTCACCCTGCAAGAGTGTTGGAGATCCTTGGGAATTTCAAAAAGTCTAAAACAGGGGCATTGCCTTTACCTACATTTTAGGACCTAAAATCATAAAGAATACACTCCATTACTTCCTCACTTAGTTATGGCAGTAGATTACACCTCTTGGCATAATGATTATTTAGGTATGCTTGATGTGCCAGCACGTACAAATATCAGAAAATGATTGGTACATAATACTTTTTTCAATTATGTCATTTGGTAAATAGGCATACTTTGAAGTTTTATAGGAATGGCATACATACCAAGAAAAATGTAAGAAGGCACATACTTTGACACAAATGCTACTCGTGCAAGGCAATGTGTTAAGCAAAATGTGTTCACAACTATACACTCGGTCAGTCTATTAGTTATTGTCCAGACATTACTAATAAAATAATATACAAAAAAAATCTCAAAACAATTCTTAAATGCACAAGCATTACATTCCAATATCTAGAAAATCAATGATTTCAAAATCCTACTTATAGCACTAAAATTTCACACAACATTTTTTCAAAGCCAACATCATGTAATTGTGTCAATTGTGACTTACCATCATGCTAGCATTCAAAGGTATTTCCACCACCTCAAACTCTGCCCCTCGAAAGCTTAATGTCCGACAAACATACATGCCCCTATAAGAGTACCAATGTTACATTTGATCATGGAAGTCAGAACTGTAAATCTGTTAACATTTCTTACCTAGCCTTCATATCCATTGCAACAAGCTCAAGAGCTCCAACTCCTCTTTTCTCAAGTGCCCCTACATATCCAATGCACATGATCAAAAATGACGGATATGATAATTTTCTCATATCAGTTCAATACCTAGTGTGAATATATTCTAATATAAACTAAAAAAACATGATGGTAATACAAATACCTATACCTAAGCCAAGGTTCTCAATGTTCATCATTTCAGTCATACTAACCACCTTTAAAAAATGCACTAGAACTTGAAAACTAAAAGATTTAGTTTGATTTCTCTCTCCTTAAAAGCACACCCCAACGTGCAAATTCTTGTGCAAGACTCTCACCTATGTTCAACTCCTGTTTTAGGTTATAAACATGTATGTAATTCGAACTTAAAGAGCTAAAACTTCTCTTTTGGATGGTATTCAGGCCCCAGTGCATATATATGTCATCCCTAAAATATTCTTCTGATGCATTTATCCAAGCATATAACAAATATAATTGGAATTCCAAGATTTAAACTAGAATAAATGGAATTACATATGAGTGGAAAATGATTGCGTTCTAAAGACAAGTGCTTTCATTGAGGCCAAATATGCTAATCCTGAAAACTAATGTTCTGTTGATTTTCAGTTATACTTTCAAAATTCCTTGATATACTATTTAAAGGGGAAACAAATCTCCTTGGAAGTTCTACAGAAATCTATCACAGCATGAGTGGCTAATTCGCTATGAGAACAAGACTGTATTTGTCCTTTCTCTAAGAATAATGAAGCTATTCGCTACATGTTTGGGTTCAGAACAGGCATTTGATATTCACCACCTAACTTGGCTTCAATGTCAACAATTTGAAGATGCATATATACAAGATAACCTAGACAGTAGGAAACCTCCAATACATTTACAGGATTGTCCTCCCTCTTCAACTCCATCTGTATGCAAAACTCAATTAGATTCAACTGCTACTCTCAACTAATACCAAGTGCATAAAGGGTTGCCTTTGCATTCACCGTAGTTGTTTGTAAGAAATTAACCAAGTATATGGCAAATTTTCATGTTAACTGCAAAAATAAAGTAAATAATATTCCAATTATGAAAGAATCCACGTACCTATCTCAATTTAAGAATCAAAAATTTTGTTTGCATCTTTCAATTTTTAGGCATAACCCAACCCCTACAACTTTTATAAATCTCTATATAGAAATATTTTCCATCTAATTAGTAATCAAATGACTCAGCAGGTGTTCTATCAAGGACCCCTGAATTGAAAGTACAGCTCCCTTACGTGAAAAGATTTGCAATGAATATTGTTTTTAGTAGATCAGCAAGTTTAGAGGTGTGCTCTTAACCAAAGAGCAGAAGAGGTATAACCAGATTGTGCAACACTTCAAGCAATCCAGGCAGATTTAAGATGATGACTCACAACCTCCACAGCTATGAATGCATGAGACATTTTTAAGCTCTTCTAACACCTAAGATGCAGTCTATTCTATCTATCAAAAATGCAAGACTACCAACTGATGCATACTGCATAAGAAGAGAAAATGTGATTAATTAAACAATACCCAAATTGCCCAAGGTATTGAGATTTCACAATAACCATTTGCTTCCCACTCAGCACTTTACATTAACCAAATCCCAAACTTCTCATACAGCAATGAAAATGCACATGAAATTAGCTTGCATAGAATAGGGGAAATGAGAAAAT
Organism: Cupressus sempervirens; assembly: GCA_028749045.1. NCBI lineage: Eukaryota > Viridiplantae > Streptophyta > Pinopsida > Cupressales > Cupressaceae > Cupressus > Cupressus sempervirens. The sequence continues at coordinate 424,943,293 of CM053793.1, read as the reverse complement.
ACTGTGAATGATGATATGTCATATAACCACTGAAAGGAAAGCAACAAAACCCAGTTTATTTCAATCCCACAGCTTTCATTAACAACACATTTCATTCCAAAGACTATGCTGGAGCTAAGACAAAACTAACATGAACGACAAAATCAAAATGTAGACGCAGAGTCTCACACAGTAGTCCCAGCTACAAGGGTTCGCCCACATAATAATTTGCTGATCTTATTCACTTCTCAAAAAGTCATATTTATAGTCCCTTTACAACTGGCCAGTTACATTTCATGATTACCACACAGAGCATCTTTGAACAGATGTATTTTAAAATAGGATTGATTGGTCAATCATCCGTTACAAAGCCTCAGCCTATGAGGAGAATGCCATATATGGCTACAATATCAAAAAGAGAGAGAGAGAGAGGGTGACACTTGTCACATCTTGTAGGGAGAATGTAATACTTTTGACAAAGCATCAATTTTTCTTTGGAGTTACGGATTTAGCTCTGTAGGCCTTCATTGCATCAGTTAAATTCTTCAGCTCCAAGACACTTCAAATGAGGATATTGTCAACTTCAATCACCCAATAGTCATGCAATTCTGTCAGTTCTTCAACACTGGAGATCCTCGATTGGAGCATCTCTGTTGCACGCTTCAAAACAGAATCCACTGCTGTGAGTTTCGAAATCTTTGCCACTTGGAAGTTTGTCAGGTCAGTAGCATCTTCAATGAATGCCAGCAACTTGTCTTCATTCCTTCAATATCTACCAACTGGCCATTGTTGGTGACATATGATTCAGTGTGCAAAACCTTTAAGTATTCAAATATCTTATCCATTGCTTTCTTCACTAAATCATAGACACATTTTAGTTCATGCTCAAACTTCACTGAACTCTCAATTTTGAATTCCAACGACTGCTTCCAATGAAGCAATAGTTCTTAGCCTGACTTAAGTATTCCATGGGTCACAGCAACATTTGTCTTCATGTCAATCAGCTCTTTTAACAGGGCTAATTGCTCTGTTAGGCTTTCGGATTCATTCTTCATTGAGGTCTGGTGATTTGACACTGCTTCTCTCAATCTATTTGTGTCTAGCAACAAATTTCCAAGGTTCTCAATGAGAGGGGGACCTTGAGCCTTTAATCCATCTGTCCAGGCACGGCCAACTTGACCAAACTGCTTCTCTTGCTGTAGCTTGAGCAATAAATTCTTGTTCTCCTCTGCACTTGGGTCAAATGCGCATGTAGAGGTGTTTCCAAGTGCAGCTCTAATGTAATCCATTAATTCTCTATTTGAGGCTTTTAGTACCTATTTCTCTAACCTTAACTCCTCCAATTTGTCTTCAATCTTTACATTTGTTGATTTCCAAATGTTGACCATAGAATCATGCACTAGAATGACCATGTCAACCGTTCAGATCTAAAAATCATTAGGAGTTAACTCAAGAGATTTTCCTTCCTTCTAAGGTTCTACATTCTCCACTAGCATGTGACCAGTAGAAGAATTTGTTGCCAATGCTGCTTGGGTCTTCTGCTTGTTCACCTTCTTTGATACTGGCTGAGATTGAGTTGCCTATACAATGAGGTCTTTAAATGCAGCACTTTCCTCACACCTCCTCTTCTTTCTATCGATAGTCTCTTCCAACCAAGACTCGGTTGAGACGACATTGAGTGTTGATTGCAGGGTTGTAGGATCAAAGAGCTTCGTTGCAACTGCAAGTGCCACCTTGCTTTGGCTAGCAAATGGAAAGGCAATTGCTTTAGTAACAAAGAGGGCTAGAGTATCATCTTGCTGAGATGCTTCCTGCTCTTGACAATCCAAAGGGTTATTGTCACCATCAAGGTTGATGACTAGCATAGGGGAGGTGTCCTTGACTACAGATTTCTCCTTCTCCTTTTCTTTGTCTTTCTCTGGCTCTTTATCTCCAATTTTTCCAGTATCTGGCATAGATCCTCCTCTACAAGTTGGAGGGACTTGTACATTCTTCTTAAGAGGTTGGTCTCCCCCTCCACCAACAGATTGTGCTGGTCCAACTAATGTTGATGTAGCAACAGTAGTGGAAGTAGCAACTAATGATTGGGTTGTTCCGGGTGCTACTCCACTAGCAGAATTTGCGGCTCCAGTTCTCTTTCTTCTCATTCTAGTCCACTCTACCCATTTTTTTGTCCTCTTGATGATACCACCCATGAGTACCTCCATTGTATCAATAACAAGACCATCAAGTGGGATTGACACTATAGGAGTGTCCTTGATTTGCTCGTAAGTTGAGGGCCTCATATAAGAGCCATCATCTGTGAGATCACTAACATCAACAATGTCATTATATAACTTTATCTCATCAAGAGACAAGCTAGAACAGTACCTCTCTCTGGTTTGGTACTCATTATGACATCCGGCCCAATAATCTTCAATATTCAAAACATGCCTATAAACATAACCAAGCTTCAAATGATCTTTGACAAACCTAACAGGATCATACTAGGGTCTTATAACTTCTTAATCGATCAACTTAATTCTATTCTCAAAGGCTTTGACCAAATTCCAAGCATCAAACCTTGAGGCACAAGAATAAGGTCCTACCACAATTGGATATGGAATCCCGACTATCTTTTTTCACATTAGAACATAAGGTGTTCACTTCCAATATTTGTCTACATAACTCAACAAGAACTACCTTATCTTTGAGATATCTGGGGAGTCTCTTTGAGAAGCCATCCAATGCACCAATCCTCGGGTAGGAGAAAGATGGAAATTGAATGAAGCAGCATCCGAATTGGCTAACTGCTGATATAGCTTCTAGTGAACCTCCATTTAGGGCACCCTTGCAATTCCCGACATAGCCTCATTGTGAAGGCATCATTAACCCTTATGTATTCTTCAAAGCTCTTCTGCAATTGTAGGTGAGGATAGAATTCACATACCTTGGTGTTCTCATCAGAGTCTTCAATATAGGGAAGACCAAGCCATAGATGATGTGTGGCTAAGGCATATATTAAATATGATGACATAAAGAACTACTTAAACACCTTCGCCGAATTTAACCAAGAGGCAAGCTCTTCACATATGATTTGAGCCCAGTCAATCTGTAGTCCTGCAGCACAGATGGCCTGAACCAAGTAAGAGTGGTGCTCAATGAAATCCAGGATCTCTTTCTTACCTTTTAATCTCAGCAATAGAGCCAAGATATCCACGATTTCCTTCTTTAGATTGGTTCCAAAGGGAGTCCTCAGCATTTTGCTCTATTTCCCTCGAGGAGTCTAAAACCATGTTTTCTGCATATCTTTTCTCCTCAGAGTCTTCTTCTCATTAAACTTTGATGCAGATAATGAAAAATCAGTGTCACAATACTCCTCCTTTACTGGAATTCCGAAGGCAGACTGCATCAACTCCTTGTTCACAAAAAGCATAATAGATTGGTCGGGCAACAAAATTTGCTTTATCTCTGGATTATATCTATTAATGCATTCCTTCACCAACTCTAGTGCTTGCAGCCATGGGGAAACCGCCAACTTCAACCAATCCACTTTCTTTCAATTTCTGTGTGATTAGATGGATGGGTTGGGTGTTTAGTCTTCTATGCAGATCACCTAGGTCAAAAAACTTGGAAGAAGTATCAAAAAGGTTCTTTAACTCGCTCTCTAATCCAACCAAACAATCATACCCAGTAGTTTTGACTACCATTCTCTTATAATTTCACACAAAGAAGGCAATCACTTAAATAAAATGGCCGTTACAAAATGAGGAACTCCGTTTGGCAGAAATTCGGTCATACAGATTCGGAAATTCGAATGTTGGCACCACACAAACGAAGTAACTCCTAACCAATAGTTATAACGGTCAGATTTGCAACAAATCAGGCAGATTAACGGCTCTTTAAATTATTTTACTTCTACCCATATGATAGCCCATAAATCTGACTAACATAAAGCTTACTTTAATCTCCTGTAGTAGTGAGATCATTTCCTTTCCAAATCCTTTTAGCTTAAGCTTACTAAAAGACACTCTTTTAACTTTGAAATCCAGCACAAGGGCTTGCACTATAATTCTTTAAGTGCAAGGAAGGAGGCATTATCTTGTTTTTCCATAAGCTTGCCCTTACCTTTTATTTCCTTTGATTCGGGAGCGCATCGTGAGGACTACTTCTTGTATGCCTTGAATACTTTACCGCTTCGTTTTCTGCATAAGGCTTTTCTTCTTTGTTTTATCACTTAACTTGGAGAAGCCGCGAAATGAACTTTCCACCTTAAGCAATTGGAGGATCAGTCCCTTGTATCAAGTTTGCACAATCAATGATCCATGTATCATTCTTACAAACATGTGAGATAAGTGTCATTTTATCATTCTCATCATCCCATTCATCCTTGATAGCAATATACACCATTTCATCTTCTTCACTACTATCAAAATCTTTAGCAATGTAACAAGATTTCTTACCTTTATCCTTGTAGTCCTTGTAGCTTTTGAAATCCTTCTTGCCTTTGTGTTTGTCATGTTTCTTTTCTTCTTTGCTTTCTCTGTTTGGACAACTTGCAGCAATGTGACCAAAGAAAAACAAATCAAAGGAATTTTACCCTTGTACTTTCCTTTGCCCTTGGGAAATCTTCTTGCAAGTAATGCTTCAATCACTTCAAGATCTTCATCAGAACCATCTTCATTCTCACTATCAAATTGCCTTTTAGATTTTGCAGCTTTCTTTTTAAGTGATAGCTTGGCTTGAAATGCAGATTCAAGGTTGCTAGTATTAGGAACATAATTGTCATAGTTATCTAACTCAAATGTTGCCAACCTTCCCACTACTGCATCCAATGTTATATCATTCTTGGGATTGCATCTCATCTCTTGAATTGCTGAAACTCTAATTGCATATAAAGGAAGAAGTGTTCTGAGAAACTTGCTTGCCACTGTCTCATCTTCTATCTTTCCTCTTGAGGCTTTGATTGAACTGTAATGTTCTAGTTCTCTTTTATGATCAAATGAATGGATGAAATGGTTTACTTGTATGGAAGAGTACGGATGATGAATGATATGGATACAAATCTACTTAGGAAAGTCCGTACGGACGGCCACAGGAGGCTGTACCGGATGCAAAAGAGGTTGAATGGATGAAATGGTTTACTTGTATGGAAGAGTACGGATGATGAATGCTATGGATACAAATCTACTTAGGAAAGTCCGTACGGACGGCCACAGGAGGCTGTACCGGATGCGAAAGAGGTCGTACAGATGCCAGGAAGGCCGTACAGTAGTCTAGGCTATGCCACCCGATGGAGAAGTGATAGTATGGGAGGAATACTTGGTAGTACAGTGTCAAGAGAGAGTCGTACGGTGGAAGGGATGGTCGTACGGTGGGACAGACCAAGGTGGTTGTACAGCAAACCGTACGGTGGGTGATAGGGGAGGGAGTAAAGAAGGTAAGGGGTGAGGAGAAAGGCCATACAATGGCAAAAAGGGCATAAGCCGTACAATGCAAAGTTAAATGATATGGATGGCGGAGGGATGAGGGTCATACGGTCAAGGTATGAGCAGTACGAAAAATGACAGGAAGCCACACAGATAGGTATCGGGGACCAAAACGGAATACACCCTTGTTCATACACAAACACAATAGATCCTGATGAAAAACACACAATAATAGAGATTTGAATGCGAATAATAATTGCCAGAAGATAATACTATGATTTGCCAGATTTGAGCGAAGTATTACATGTAACAATGGAATAGGGTGAGGGCTGAATCCCACCGAAACCGCACGAGCCAAATAGGGAAGATCTTTCACTTTCGAAATGACAAACAATCCCAAACTCCAACACGAATTCGCAGTACAGAGAAATTAATCCAAAAGCATACTAACTACAACCTACAAGCCGTGCTCAAATACCTGTCAGGAAACTTTTCGAGGGTGTACAAAGATAGCCGATGGTGACACAAACTACGGAAACAAAAGTAAAAATGGGTCCAAAAGATATTAAATTAATCGGCCCATTACAAAAGTTTGATTTATTATTTATTTTATAACGGGAACATTACAGTCCTCCCGTCCCAAATTTTGCTTGTTCTCAAGCAAATGCAACATCGGGTGTTGGAGAATGTGCTCGCCCTCCCACGTCGCGTCATCCAACGATAGGTGTCGCCAGCGTACCGAGTATTCCTTCATAGTGCAATTTCGTAGGGCCCTCTCACGTATTTCGAGGATCTCAGTATGTTCCAAAATGAGCTTTCCTTCTTCATTGAGTGGAGGAAGGTCAGTAGCATCTGTGACATTTTGCCCTATGACTTTCTTCAAATAAGAGACATGGAAGACATTATGAATACAGCTACCCTCTGGAAGTTCCAACTCATAGGCAACTTCACCAATGCAGCAAGTTACACTATAGGGGCCATAGAATCAAGGTTTCAGTTTCTCCTTTCCCTTTTCCTTCAGTAAGGATTGTCGATATGGCTCTAGCCGGAGATAGACCAAATCCCCCACTTCGAAACTTCTCTCTATTTTGTGTCTGTCAGCATACATCTTCTATTGATTTTGTGCCCTCTGTAGATTTTCCTTCAAGCATCTCAGAATGTCTTGTCCCTCTTGAAGCCAGTCCCTCGCCCTTGGTGCGCGACTGTCACCTAGCACTGTGTCGATGAAGGAAAGGGGTTCGTACCTGTACAGAGCTTTGAAGGGTGTCATTCCAATGGACATGTGGTACGTGGCATTGTAGCAATATTCTCCCAGATGGATCCATTTTACCCACACTCACTGTTGTGCCGAAACGTAGTTCCGAAGGTAGCCTTCGAGCCATTTGTTCACAATCTCTGTTTGTCCGTCTGTCTGCGAGTGGCAACTTGTGCTTGGTGATAGTTCTGTCCCTGCCATCTGAAACAGTTATGTCTAGAAGATAGTGATGAATCGTCCATCCTGATCACTGACAATCTTTCGGGGTAACCCGTGCAGATGAAAGACTTCTCTAAAGAACAGATCGGCAACTTGTGCAGCTTGAAGGTCAGAGGGGATGGCAAAGAAATGTGCATACTTTGTCAATCTATCAACCACCACGAAAATAAAATCCTTTCCGTTCACCTTGGGAAGCCTTGTTATGAAATCCATCGATATACTTTCCCACTTATGTTCGGGAATTGGCAAAGGTTGTAGCAGCCCGGCAAGTAAAGAATGTTCGAACTTGTTATGCTGACAGACCATACACTCTCTTACATACTACAACACGTCCCCTTTAAGTCCTTTCCATGAAAACCTCTCCCAAAGACTTCTGTAAATTTTGAGAAAACCCGGGTGTCCAGCTAGGGGTGAGTCGTGTACTTCCTTCAAGATTTTCTGCTTTAGTTTGGATTATGGCACCAAATATATCCGATTTTATAGTAGATGATGTCATCCACCACTCTGTACCGATCATCGTGGGTGTGGCCATCCATTATTTCACAGGCAAATGCATTTTTGGAATATTCCACTAACAGATGTGCCTTCCAGTCAACGGAAATCTGGTCTAGTGAGCAGATGGTGGGGCTCTGGGACAAGGCATCAGCAACTACATTGTTTTTCCCTTTCACATTTCAATGTCAAAATCAAAAGCTTGAACCTTGCTTACCCATTTTTGTTGCCATTCATTCAAGTCTCGTTGCTCTAGAAAATATCTCAGACTGTTGTGATCCGTACAGACGACAAACTTGGCACCCACCAGAGAATGTCGAAACTTGGTTAATGCATGAACGATGGCCAACATTTCTTTGTCGTAGATAGAATATAGGCATTCTATTGGCGTAAGCTTCCTGCTCTCATAAGCGATGGGGTGTTTATCCTGCATCAGTACCACTCAAATGCCTTCCCCGGACACGTCGCACTCCAAAATTAACGGTCGAGTGAAATCAGGTAGTGCAAGTACGGGACAAGTGCTCATGGCCTCCTTCAACTTATCAAAGGTGAGTTGTACCTTCTCATTCCACTGGAAAGACCCCTTCTTTGTTAGATCCGTTAAGGGTGCACTGAGGTAAGAGAATCCTTTAACGAACCTCCTGTAGTAACTGCACAGTCCGAAAAATCCTCGCAAATCTGTGAGTGATTTTGGGAGAGGCTAGTCAAGGATAGCCTGAATCTTCTCCTGATGCACTTGAACTCTGTATTTACTGACAACACGCCTCAAGTACAATATTTTTGTCATACCAAATTCATATTTGGACTACTTGGCAAACAAGGATTGTTCCTCCATGATACTTAGAACTTCATTTAGATGCTTCAGGTGCTCCTCCCATGTCCTACTATAAATAAGAAGATCATCAAAGAATACCAATAAATACTTACGCAATTGCTTGTTGAAGATGTGGTTCATGCATGATTGAAATGTAGCAGGTGCATTGGTCAATCCGAACGGCATGACCAAAAACTCATAATGTCCGTAGTGACAACGGAAAGCTGTCTTCTCCACATCTTCTCTCATGCGGATCTGATGGTATCCGGAACGGAGATTTATTTTTGAAAAATAGACCACACCATGCAATTCATCCAACAGCTCATCTATCCTTGGAATGGGATATCTATTCTTTATTATTTTTTTGTTCAACGCGCAATAGTCCACACACATGTGCATCATCCCATCCTCCTTTTTGACTAATACCACAAATGATGCGAAAGGGTTAGAACTGGGACGGATCCATCCTTTCTCTTGCAATTCCTGAATCATCCTTTCGATCTCATCATTGAATTTCTTGGGGTGGCGGTACAGTGTGGTTATGACTGGCTTTGCTCCTGATTCCAACTCGATAGTGTGTTCAAACCCCCGATGAGGTGGTATGCCAAGAGGAATATCCATGAAAACTTTATCATGTCTACTTAAAACATCCTGAAGTTCATCATCCTGTGGAGGTGTTCGACACCCCTTTATAGGTTTCACCGAGATAAAACAATGCACAGCCCACGCAATGTCATCATGCAGAAAAATTGCCTCCATCCGATGTGCAGACAATTCCTTCAGACCTTCATTTGCCATTCCTCAAAGGACAACCTTCTTTCCGTCAACAACAAAAGTCAAGTCCATCCATTTGAAACTCTGAGTGTATTCATCAAGGGTATCCATCCCCTATATGCCAAGAATAACTTCCATGTCAGCCAGGTCTACTATGAAGAAGTCCTCAGTCACCGTGTGATTCGCCATTGTGATACTCAACTAAGGAACAAGGTGTGTGCAGGGCAGGAAAGTCCCTCCGGCAACCTTGACCTGAAAGCCTATGTGTGCTTCCATAGGTAGACTTCTTCATTTTACCAAAGATGAGTTTATGAAATTTAGAATAGCTCCACTATCCAACATCACCCTAACCCTTTGTCCTTGAAAGGTACCCTATACACAAAAAACTGTGCACCTCGGGCTACTAGCCAAGGCAATGGTTCCTTCACGTTGTACCTAAGCAGCAATCTCTCCATACGGTTTAAACTGATGTTGGTGTCATTGTGGGGTTGGTTATCTTTGGCCGGCATTTCTTCTTGTTTGTCCTCATCATTGGACACGACCTCAATGTAATGGATCTTCCCCTTTCTGAGGCATCAGTGGCCAGGCTCTCAAGGTCCCTTGCAATTGAAACACAATTTCTTCCTTCGAAGTCCCTGTCTGGTAGCTTCATCCAACGTCGGCTTCTTGGGCGGAGGTTTGTCCCTCGAAAATGTCAACGATTTAGAATGTGAGTATCTTCGAGAGGATGATGCCGATGATGATGCCATACTCCGTGCTTTATTGATTACTTCCGACAAGGTGGCAAGATTGAACCCTTTTACCCAACCTTTCAAAGATTCTGTCAGTCTGTCCATGAAGAGCACTACCCATCTTCTTTTGGAAATGCCTGTGATCAAAACAGAGAGTTTCTAAAATTCTAGAATGAACTGATCGACCGATTCAGTTTGTCTCAGTTATGCCAAATTTTTGAAATTGAGCTCCGAATCTTTACCATCAAATCATTCTATCAATCGAATTCCGCATAAGTATTTATTTGATCATGCTCTAATGTGATGGTGTCATGGTGCCACCATTCATGCGCAACTCCCTCCAAGTGTAGCGCGGCAAATTTGATTGCTCCTTCTGGCATAGGATTCAGCTGGAAGTAGGTGTCGGCTTTCATTACCCACGCTTGTGCAGATATGGAACCGGATCCATCAAATGGAGATAGATTTACCGTACTCAACTTTCTTCTAAGATCATTGTTAAAGTATCCTCTGTTTCCGCCTCCTGAATATCTCATTCTCAGATCTGCGTAATCTTTGTAGGATATATCTTCTTCAAGATTTGCATTCTTCCAGTCTTCTCTCAGTTGTTCCTGCATCTCTTCGAAGGTTGGTTGTCTCCCTCCATGTTGTGCCTTCGTTCGTGGTGGAAAAGTTGGCATGGAAGGTCAAGAGTGTGTTGGCTGAGGGTTTGATTTACCCGACACCGAGTCTGCCCTGGTCTCTGGATATTTTATTGTCCACCAACTTCTTGAGAGTTTCTTCCATGAGTCGCTGCGTATCAGTGATTTGTGCTTGATTCCTGGCAAGTTCCCTCAGTAGTGCCACAAATTCAGTAGCAGTCGGTTCCGACTTGGCAGCCATTCAATCAACAGAATGTGTCCTTCTCTTCCGAACTATAAACTCTCATTCACTGTCCACAAGCTGGCAGAATCGAAGCGCTCTAATACCACTGTAATGTTCCAGTCCTTTTTTATGATCAGATGAATGGATGAAATGATTTACTTGTGCGGAAGAGTACAGTTGATGAACGATATGGATACAAATCTGCTTAGGAAAGTCCGTACAAACGGCCATAGGAGGTCGTACGTGATGCAAAAGAGGTCGTACAGATGCCAAGAATGTCGTACAGCAGTCTAGTCTATGCCACTTGATGGAGAAGTGACCGTACGGGAGGAATACTTGGTCGTACAGTGTCAAGAGAGGGTCATACGGTGGAAGGGATGGTCGTACGGTGGGATAGACCAAGGTGACCGTACGGTGGGTGAAAGGGGAGGGAGTAAAGAAGGTAAGGGGTGAGGAAAAAGGTCATACAGTGGCAAAAAGGGCATAAGCTATACAATGCAGAGTTAAATGATATGGATGGCGGAGGGATGAGGGTCGTACGGTCAAGGTATGAGCAGTACGGAAAATGACAAGAAGCCACACGGATAGGTATCAGGGACCAAAACAGAATACACCCTTGTTCATACACAAAGACAATAGATCCTGATGAAAAACACACAATAATAGAGATTTGAATGCGAATAATAATTGCCAGCCAAAAGATAATGCTTTGATTTGCCAAATTCAAGCAAAGTATTACATGCAACGACAGAATAGGGTGAGGGCTAAATCCCACTGAAACTGCACAAGCCAAATAGGGAAGATCTTTCACTTCCGAAATGGTGAACAATCCCGAACTCCAATAGGAATTCGCAATACAAAGAAATTAATCCAAAAGCATACCAACTACAACCTACAAGCCGTGCTTAAATACCTATCGGGAAATTTTCTGAGGGTGTACAAAGATAGCCAACGGCGACACAAACTACAGAAACAAAAGTAAAAATGGGTCCAAGATATATTAAATCATTCGGCCCGTTACAAAAGTTTAATTTATTATTTATTTTATAACGGGAACATTACATGAACACACGCTGGCTTTGATTCTATCATTGTATTTTGCAATTTCTCATCTTCTCTCATCCTAATTTGATCAAATTGTCCTCTTAGACTTTCTGCTTTTGCTCTCCTTACATTATCATCACCTCCATAGATGGCTTTCAGCTTGATCCACATCTCATAAGTTGTACCACAATCTTTGGCCTCATCAAAGACAGCATAGTTGAGAGTTGAAGAAATATAAATCATCATGATGTTAAGACTCTTCTCTGTAATTTCTTCAACATTCATAGTTCCAATAGGTGCCACATACTTAGTGTTCAGATGCTTTAGACCTGAATCTCCAATTGTTGCCAAATGCAACTTCATAAGTTCCTGTCATGCATTGAAGTTATCTTTATTCAGCTTAGGAATGTCCCTTCTGTAAGACATCCTGATCTTTAGCTTAGGTCCTTGAAACCTTCTCTGCGAGCACCAACACTTTGATACCAATTGTTGGAAATATAAGAGGAGTAATTGAGAGGGGAGGGGTGAATCAGTTACCACAAAAAAAAATTCTCAGATCCCTTAGATGTCGATACAAAACAAAACAAAACTCTGCTGAAACTAAAAATACAGTTGTAACTCGGTTAGCGCTGATCACTCGGTAAGCGCTAAGAATTGTTGTAACTTAGTAAGTTCTGAAATATTAGTTCTTAATGTGATTAACCTTAATTTACTTAGTTGCAGAAACATAAAGCAAATAGCATGAACACATGACACCAGGATTTAATGTGGAAACCCAATTTAGGAAAAACCACCAATTGCAACTAGTTATTGTTTTTCACTCTTCTGAAGTGAGCCCTATTAGGAACCAACCCTATTAAAAGTTACGAAACACACTGTTAGGTGTGACCCTGTTAAAGGATTTAATCACCCTGTTAGGAGTGGCCTTGTTAGAGGTCTTTAGACACTTCAATTAGAAATGCCACCTTGTTAGAGGATTTGGCAAATAGCTATTAAGCTAACTCTGTTAAGAGATTTGATACACTGCTACAATTGTTAGAGAGTAACAATGATACGACCTAATTGTTGATGTAATTGTATTGCTGATTTCAGATCTCTGTTCTGGCTTGAATACTCGATTCTCCTGATCAGAATGTTCAATGCAGCTTGGTAAACTCAGTATACTCTGCTATTCTTCCAATTCGCTTCCTTGATTTATCTTTTCAATCCCATGCTTTATGCTTTCAAATCCACAACTTGACCTTATACTTATATCTTTTGCCTTGTCAAGTCGGCTTGAATACACCTTCAAATATTCAATATTCATTCCTTAAGTCAGCTAGACTTAACAAATAAATTCATCAAACTGAATATGCTGATTCAAGAAAATTCTCCGTTAGTCAACTCAGCTCGGTCACCACTAACTCAGAAAAGACTTTCTTCAAACTTCCTTCCATAACCGAGAGAGCTTGGTTAACACTGGTTCCGTGCCAACTTTCCTTTGGTGCCCGAGTGAACTCGGTAGACACTGTCTTCCTACAAACTTCCTTTGCTGCCCGAGTGAAGCTCAGCACATAGTGTCTCTGAACTTGGTTTACTCTGGAATGCTCGACAGACACTGGAAACTATCTTTATTGCCCAAGTGAGCTTGGTAGACACTGACTAGCAATGACTTGACATTTTGTGTAACATCAAAGACAATATACGATTGAACAATTATTTACAACAAAGAGAACATCAAAATTGATTGGAAATGAAATTGTCAGGTTAGCAAGAACAAAGTTTTATATTAAACAATGTGTATTAAACTGATACTCACATTTTTCCTTCGATGCCTACACTTTTTATCGTTCAGAATGCCGTGGATCATGACTTGAATGCAAATGTCATGTGTCATTGAAAACGCAATTGTCATTTATCTTTGAGAAATTAGAATGCAAGTTTTGTGTTTCATGAAAGACAAAAACCAATATTAAAAAAACTGTAATGAAGAGAAAAGCAGCGTCACAAAATGGCCCAATAAAGCAAAATTTGATTCCAACTCGCTTGGAAAGTTGAAAGGTTGGTCAAATTTGATTGACATTCAAACAAGGTCCCGTATTGCAACTTGGCAATGAATTACTCAGACAAAAAAAGATTTGAGACAGAATTTGCACTGAATTTGAATGTCAACCGAATTGACCTTCAAATTCCACGGTTGACTAGCGAATATGGTAACTCAGATTTAAACAAATAATTTCACGTAATATAGTTCAAATCAACCAGCAAAATACCTGAAAATACCCAAATGAAAATATAGCCTCAAAAATGTATATAGCTCCTAAATCTTCAAAACAATGAGAAAATCCAAAAGTAGTTACAGAAATTACAGCGAGATTGGATATGAGAAATATAAACCTGAAACACAATGTGAAATACCTGCACAATGTCTACAACCGACAATGGGTTTCCATACACTGTCTCCAAGCTCAAGGGTTTCTATCCTCAAACCGGCTGAAAGGCAACCTTCCAAATCCTCCAAGAAAAAATCAAAACATCAACCAAGCATAATGCAAATGAGTTCTCTTTCTTCTTTAAGCAGCACCTAGTGACTCTTCACAGTCCCTCCTTTGTTTCTTTAGTCACTTTTAAAATATCCCTTTTCCCACTTAAATAAATAAAGTGCTCTTGTAATAATAAAGTGACATAATAATATGAACTTAAGTTTAATAGTCACTTTATTAATAAATCATTGAATCTTCAAGCATTAAAACTACTTGTTAAATGGACTCGGGTTATATAGTGTAATAGCTTGTTGGGAAGGTCTTGACGAGACGCTCCCAATCCAAAACTGAAATGCCAAGAATATTGAGCTCTACTGACTTACTATAAATAGTAATTATTTGGAAACCCTGCAAAAACAACTATGATTGGCATGAAACCGGAATTACCTAGGTCAATTCTCACTTTGATCCCTACAAAGGAAAAGGCAAGGCTAATGATGCATCATAAATTAATGGCCTATAAAAAGGGACATTACAGCCCCTTCTAGTTATAACACTGACCATAAATTGACTTACTATAAATAGTAAGTCTCAAACTAGAAGCTCTATCCATGTCCCCACAACTCCATTGCCACTACCTATTATTTAGGTGCCCTGCACACAATAGTAACCTTGATTCCTGAAATAGTAACTTACTACTAATAGTAACCTACTATAAATAGTGAGTGTGTCAATCTGACACGAACGAAGGCCGATTCTAAACATCCTTGAACACTGGAGTTGGAATCAGGCCTTCGGCTCTGCCAATTGGGTCCTCTAAACAACTCCATTAGCCTACGAGGGTCAAGGAATAGGCTAATCCTCTGAAATTGGCTTTCACGAAATTGGGATCATTACATATTCAAACCACTACTATGTAAACTTTTATATAAAGCAAACTTATACAAAACCACCAATTGGTATTACATAAAACCAGCAATCCACCAAACAATATGCTAAACAAATGATGTGCTTAATGTGTTACCCTTCATCTTCCCTAGTGGTCTTCCTTGTTCAATTATGGAGCCCCAATTCATGTCAATCATTCCACATTCCATGTCAAAGCATCCAAGGTGGTCTTTCTTGTTCAATTATGACCCCCAATATTAAATGTATTTCCCAATGCAACAACCCTTGTCTATTCCTAAAATGGTGTACACATCTTTTAATGCACTAAATCTAAATAACAACGGTATTAAAATATTATTAATCAAGATATATAACATGTCTTCTCCAACAAATAAGAGATATCTTACCTTTTAATGATTACCTTAGTAGTCCGTATAGTGTAGACAAATATACTGTGTGATGCTGGAAGCAATCCATAACAAATCTGACTATTCAGATTGCCTACAATACAAATAGTAATATCTTAATATGTTGCAGCTTGTTCTCTACTCGGGGATCTTGTCTTATTTTGATTACTGTTAATGGTTTCCAGATCATAAAATTTTAATATGTTTCATTTCTACCTTGTTCTCTGCTCAGGAATCTTATTTTATTCAGGTTGTTATTTACGGTTTCCAGATCATACATATGTCTTTCTGGCTTTCAGTACAGTTTTTCTACCTTCTGAGATTCATTTACCTGATTCTCTTATTTCCAGCATTTTTTTTGTGGTCCTTGGCATTTATAGTAATAACAAACCATAGCCATTTCCTTATCCTACTGTAAGAACAATTTAAATGTAAATATAGAAAAAAAATATTTAAACAGGTAATAGCTCCAAGAAAGGAAAACTGCAATTGAAAATATAATAACACATGAATATGACTAAAAAGTATACACAAACCTAAGAAATGCTGGAATTCAGGAAAACTTGTTCCTTCTCCCCAAAGTCCAAGACGCACCATGTACCCCATATTACGTGGCTCCGAAGCTCCTGTAGCTGAGCAATAAACCACCCGTGCTTCTGGCAAACGTAACTGCCAGAATAGTTCATAAACAAAAAAGTTTTTAATAGCCTAGACAATACACAGAAATGTATATCCATGTGTATCCAAACAGTCTTCAATATTAGTAGTTCCTTGCCATTCATTTTCCAAAAGGTGGCTTAATATACTTCCATTCAAAACTAAAATACAAGGCATAATGCAGCATATTGGCTTAAGTACAGTACCTGTATTTCAAGAACAGCCTCACCAGTCCGAGTAGCTTGACCTCCTGTCTCAGGAACCAAATTCTTAGCCTTGTGACACTGCAGATGAGGTATGCTACAACATATAAGTATTTTACACAATAAAATCAATCTTATAGCCATGACTCTATTGACAACAGTCTTTGCAAAAACAGATTTTTCAAGGAAAGTGAAGTAAAAAACCGTGTTGCAGAATAACATACTTCCAAGAAAGTTTAAGAATATGGAAACCATGCCAAACCCCTACAAGAATTGCCATTAGCAATGACAAAATAATAAATTTGATCTTAATTGTAGAGCATATAACCTCATCAAACACCAGAAGCCCATCAAATTCTGACCCACACCACTGCACCAGTTGCTGTAACCGAGAACGCCCTCTCTCTGAAGATGCAATGAGGCTACTATATGTTAAAAATATGACTCCTTCCTTGATGCCAACAGTCTTTGAATCAAGCTTTGCATATGTCAATTTGTTCAAAGCATGGACTGTTTGAAAGAAAACAGTGTTAGTAATTGATATTTTTCATGTATAGCAAGGAAATTAAAACAAGATTCAAAATATAAAATTGAACAAATAGCCACTTACAACACAAAAACATTCAAAATGCACAATCCTGGCTATGGAAGTAGTTTCCTGCTAATTCCAACAAAGCAATTTGGAAAGCTCCACATACCAAAAGATTAAAATATAATAAAATATATCTGATGATGATAAAGTTCAATAAGTTGCTGTTATATTTCTTGAGTTACCGAGGCGCGCCCAGTATTGGCCCAGAAAAGGAAGCGGATGTGGGCAGAGCTGGATGCTAGTCCAGAAGCCCTATGGATGCCTTCCAGATGCAACACAAGGCTTCCCAAGCACTTCCGTGGAATTTTTAAGAATATTTTGAGGATTAAAAATGGTTCATATCCCACATTCAGCTGTATCGACCATTAAGTGAAAAGTTATTCATTGCATTCTAGCTGGCAAATCTGTTTCACCGTCCAGGGTTTTGGATTTCTTACTAATATTGTTCTGTTTAAAAAGTGGAACACGTCTATAACCGGCTATTTTATCTCACATGTTCCTGTCCGTTCAATGTGTCTTATGTTTTTTGTTCCACGTTTATTTAAATTATTTATAGAGATTGCTTCACATTTAAGGAAAATAACATTAAAATTAGCAGTGCACATATTTTATTTAAAAATATTAATAGTACCCATTCAACTTAGTTAATTAAACAATAATATTTATTATTTTTATCGAATTATTGTTTAATTAATATAACATTATATTTATAATCTTCCTGAATATTTGAATATGTATTGGTGAAGTTTCAAGTATCATACTATGATATGTTTTAATTTTGAATATTTTGTTCATTTATATGCATATACTGTGTGTATGTGTGTACGCTTCCACATCCCAGCCAAAAACAATTTGTGCATCCACGCACCCACTTCCCGCATCCGCATCCAGATCTGCATCTGAATCAGTAATTAAAAAATATAACAGCAACAAATCATAGATTGTGGAGATCTACTATCTTTAAAGCATAGTTGCCGGATTCGTCCCTTGCTGCCCGGATTCGGGTTCGGGTCCGTACGGGTCCGGATTCGTCCCTGGGTTCGGTTCGGGTCCGGGCAGGGTCCTTAGTTTTGACTGTGGATTCGTCTGGGTCCTTGCTGAAGCGAACCCGGATGAACCCACAGTGAACCCAAGGCTAAAACAACATTAAAGAGTGTATTTTTTTTAATTGTTTTCTTATGCAACTCTTAAAGGAACTTAATAAAAAACATTTCACTCATCTAATCCCTTATGTCAAGGAGGAGGACGATGATATAGCAGCATATGGGACTAGTGGAACCAGTTTGGGTTCCAATGATGAAGATCTAGATATAGTTGCAGTTGGGGATGAAGCCATTGATCCCTCGTTTTGTGATGATCCATTTGACCCTTGAAGGGCATTTGATACTATGATTAGTGATAAATTACTAAAAACTTGTCATCTATCATCATGTTTCAATCTTTATTACTTGATAAACTAGTCTTTCTTTTGCAATTTAGTAATTCAATGTATTATTTGATGAACTAGTCTATGTTTTGCAATTTAGTAATTCAATGTATAATTTTCTTTACAATCATGAAGATAGATTAATCAGCGAGTATTTAATGCTTTTAGATTCAGGTAAAAACAGGTTTTGAAGGGACCCGATACCCTTTGGCATTTGGCATTGATCAATAATCAAGCAACAATTGTTCATACTGTGAAATGACCTTGTTTTGCAACTATGCATGTTTCTCTTGTGTGAATGTGTTTATATATATATATATATATATATATATATATATATATATATATATACTCACGAACCCACCCACGAACCCAAATGGGGAAATAAAAAATTGCCCGAATCCACGAACCGAACCCCGAACCCGAACCCGTCCCCGAACCCGAATCGGCAACTTAGCTTTAAAGTTCAATAAATTAAGAAAGTAAGATATTCTACAAATCTATATCACCCACAGCAACAGATCAAAACATACAGTATAATGCCTTGCCCCACATACATTGTTTTCTTATTATGTGATCCATAGGCAACATATACACTTTCAAAAATGAAATTTATATGGCTATGTCCAAAGTATACCATATTGCATCTCAATCACATAACATAATTTCAGTCATGCATTAGAAATTAGATTTTATATTTTTTTATCGCAATATCTTGGCTTGTATAAAATTGAGATCATTTTTAAGCACCTTACAAAATTCAGCATCAGGGAGGAAAATTTTGTGAAATATGATGTTTATAATATTGTCAAATATGAAGTTTATAATAATATCAAATATGAAGCTTATAATATTATTATGAGCAAAATGAACCTCAATTTTTTTGTTAGAGATGTACATATCAGATTTTATAAACATTTTAGGTAAGGAAGCCCAAATTTTAGAAAGGATGCATTACATTTAAGAAAGAGAACAATGTCAGCATTTTGACAAGATATAAGGCTCTTCTCTCAAGTCCACAATTGTAATCTTATCTGAGAGAACAATTGACTTATAATGGCTAGATGTGGGCACGTTTCAACAATGAGGAGACGGCAAGGGACATGTTCTCAAGATGGCGGTAGAGCAAGGGACATATTTTGGGGATGACAATCGACAAGCCATTTTTGTGAGGATGGCAAGATCAATATGTATATAAGCACAGCCACACGTCCGGCAGGGTTGATGGGAGCAATTACACTTCACCAATAGCCATTGCCAATTTCTATGTTCTTCATCGTGTTGCAGATGGGGTGCTGGTTGGAGATTCACATCCCAATAAAAGTATTTTACCTAATGTCCTACTGTAAGTTTTCTGCAAATTCTGATCACCAATACTGATATAATGCCTTTACTCTTGCTGAAGATGGTCTTTAAATATACCAGACTGTATATTAAGTGTTCCTGCTATGACGTATAGTTCTGCAAATAAAATATTTATCTTTGTTATATATCATATAAGGCAGTAAATGCTGAAGGAGAAGACTTGTATTTGATGTGTGTCCTTTATCCACATTAATACCCCATATATGTATAACAACCAAGGGGCATGTCTTTAGAAAGGACATGTCCCTCTCTAGGTCAGCCCTAAATCAATTGTTTTCATGAATTCGGCGTCTCTTGTGGATGATCATTAGTTAGTAATTAACCTAACCAAGTTTATGCAATTAGACTTTAACAGAAGTGCCCGAAGGAGATGCCGATCACAATGAAGACAATAGACAATTATATAGGCTTGTTCAATCAAGGATTTCATGCAGATATTGAATCTATTCGATCTGCAAATTCAGATCAGTATGATATCAGAGTTACCTCATATAAAATTAACACTCCCTCTTAACTTGATAATCATACTAAGAGATAACATATCTAGCACCATCAATTAAGATGAATAAGCATAGATTGATACTCTATATCTATCTGTATCTTTTAAGCATGTGATATCATTGAACACATGATGCTATGTCATACTACTATACCTGTGATATGACTTATCACTTATACTTGTGATAACAGTATTACATGGAATGCTATATACCATTGAACACATGATGCTATGTCATATTACTATACCTATGATATGACTTATCACTTATACTTGTGATAACAGTATTACATGGAATGCAATATACAGAATAAAATTGGGAGAGTGATTAAATTCTTCCTTTATCCTAGTTGTGACTCATAGGTACTGGCAAGCCTATATCACAATATGATTCTGAGTTAAGATCTACCAGTACACAAGATAAAATCCGGAGAAGATTAAATTCTTCCTTTATCTAAGTTGTGACTCATAGGCATAGAAATGTCTACATCACAATGTGATTTTGAACTCATCCAAATCTAACAGTAGTTCTCTATTGTTCAGTACATTATCTCAAAGATCGTCATCTCTCATAATGTCTTTTATACAAGTGTTCATTATCTCAGAGATCGTCACCTCTTAGATAATGAATACAAATGGTGAAGCCCATGATAGTCAATAGCCTGACAATAATAATTTTAACACAAAATTATTTCATTAATAATTAAAGAATACAAATGTATTATAATTCAACCTTACCAAGTCTTTTTCTAAACTGATCTATCTTCTCACTCAAGAGAGAGATTTGGTAAGAATATGTGTTGTCTGATATGCAATGCAAATGTATTCTAACTTGACAATTTTCCTGTCTACCATATCTCTTACATAATGGTAAAGAATTTCAATATGCTTGGAAGTTGGATCTGTCATGAAAAATTGAATTCACAAAAAGCTTGATGGAACTCTAATTATCACAGTGAATAATAGTGGGATTCATGGGTTGACCAAATAATCTCACAAGTAACTTTCTAAGCCAAACTACTTCCCGAGAAGCCATTGCAATTGCAATGAATTCAGCTTCTATGGAACTATGCTATTGATGCTTGCTTTTTGCATATCCATGATATCATTAATGAGCCTAAAATGAAACAACATCCTCAAGTGATTTTTCCTATCAGTAACACTTCCAGCCCAATCTGAGTCTGCGAATCCATGTAAGTCCAAGTCAACTTTCTCACACTTGAGCCCAAGGTCAAGAGTGCCTTGTAAGTATCTCATAATGTGTTTGACTGCAACCAGGTGAATCTCCTTTGGGTCACACATAAACTGACTTAAAACATTAACAGCATAGCAAATATTAGGTTTTGTGTTTACCAAGTACATAAGAGACCCAATCATCTGTCTATAAAGAGTAGAATTTATGGAGGGTGATTCTATTGTTGCTTCCTTAAGTTAGTGTAGATTAGTCTCCATTAAAGAAGACATAGGTCTGCAGTTCCACATTCCAAATCTCTTCAAGATCTCTAATGTATACTTTCCTTGAATTAAGTATGTGCTGTCAGAGTTTTGTCATACTTCCAGTCCTAGGAAGTAATGAAGAAGTACTAAATCTTTCATATCAAATTCTTTGATTAGATCTTTCTTGCATTGATCTATAAGATGATCGTCACCTGTTATTAGTAAATCAACAACGTATAGTATCAAAATTATCATATCATCTTTATTCCTTTTATAATAGAGATTTGGATCAGCTTCATTCTTTGAGAATCCTAAACTGGTGAGATATGTATCGATTCTTTCATACCATGCCCTAGGAGCCTGTTTAAGCCCATGGAGGGCTAGCAAGTTAAGCTGCTGCTCCTTCGGCAGGTGATGTGTTTCGCTGTAGACTTGACTCCTCCCGTCGGGGCCCTACTATTCTAAAGGCCTGCAGGGTGGGGATTCCCCGTAGGGGGGAGCTATGGATCATTAATTTGGGGCCTGCCCTTTCCCTTTCTTTCTTGAGTCTACAAACAAAGATTTTTGGATTATGAGTTTCAAATCCTTCAGGTTGTTCCAAATATACCTCTTTTGTAATCTTTCCATTCAGAAATGTTCTCACATTCATCCGATGCACTTTCCATCCCTTCGATACTGTAATAGCTAGGACTGCTCTTACACAAGTGTGCATGGCAATTGAAGCAAAGGTTTCTTCATAATCAATTCCCTCCTTTTGAGAGAATCCTCTAGCTACGAATCTGGTTTTTATATTTTTCAATGCTACCAGTAGCAGCATGCTTGATTTTAAATATCTATTTTGAAGAAACAACAGATTTTCCTTCAAGCCTTGGAACAATTTCCCAAACATCATTTTTAATAATGGATTGGTATTCTTCTGTCATAGCATCCTTCCAAGTTGTATGTTTAATAGCATCTAAAACATTGGTTGGTTCTGATTTAGATAAATCACTCATGTTTTCAGCATAGCTAGAGAATCTTTTGGGTCTTTTGCTTTCTCTGAAAGTTCCTTCTGGTGCAAAAAAGTCATGTGCTCCTTCTATAGTTTTAGAGGCCCAAAGTGGTCTTTTCTTAGGATTTAGAGTTTCCTCAAGATTAAGATTTTAAATTTCATCTTCAATTTCTTCAATGTTCTCCCACTGAAACTCAAGTTCATGATTTTCTTCAGAACTAGGTATATGTGTAGGATCTTCAAAACTTAGGACTCTTTTGAAAGCTAAATCTTCTTCTAATATTACATCTCTACTAAGTTCAATGTTTTTCTGACCAGGTATGTAAACTCTATATGCTTTAGATGTTTCACTATACCTGACAAAAATACCTTTCCTCCCGGAGGATTCTAACTTAGTTCTCTTTTCTTTTGGAACATGTATGTATACTAGGCACCCAAATATCCTAAGATGACTTATATTTGGTTTAACCTTAGAAAAGACTTCTTCATGAGTCTTATCTCTAAGGTGGGAGCGAGGACTTTTGTTTTGAATATAGACAGCTATACATGAGGCTTCTACCCAAAGATAATATTCTAAATTTTGATCAAATATCATAGCTCTTGCTGCTTTTATAATTGTTCTATTCTTCCTTTCTGCCACCCCAATTTGCTAAGGGTTATAAGGAACAGTATACTACCTCTTAATTCCTACAAATCTGAAGTATATTCCCCTCCATTATCAAACCCAAGAATTTTAATTTTGTGTCCTGATAGGTTTTTAGTTAAGGATTTGAGTTCTTTAAATCTCTTAAGGATTTCTTCTAATTCTTTACATTTTAAGAAGTAAATCCATGTTTTCCTAGAGAAATCATCTATAAAAAGTATATAGTACCAAACTCCTCCAAGAGAAGGAACAAACATATGTCCACATAAATCTGAGTTGACTAATTCTAAAACATTGTTAGTTTTTCTAGTGCTATCTTGAAATGGATTTTTGGCATTCTTACCTAGAGCACATCTTTTGTATATGCTCGAATGATCTTTATTCAACTTAGGTAAACTTGTAGCAATCTTTTCCATAGTCGATAAGGCTTTGAAGTTTAGATGTCCTAACCTTCTATGCCACATTTCATTTATATCAACAGCTTCATGAATTAAGGCTTGAGTAGGTTCTATACTGAATTCATACAAGTATCCCTTTCTTTGACCAATCAGTTTTGATTTCTTAAATGAAGAGTTCTTAGACCAGGTCATTACTTACCGTTGATGAATGCAACCTTATGTCCATCATCTTCAAGTGTTGTAAAAAAGATTAGACTCCTCTTGATTCCTGGTAAATAGAGTACTCTTTTGAGATAAAGAGAAATACCCAACTTCAGTTTCAAGGTGCAGTTCCCAATTCCTTTGACAGAATGAGTGGACTTATCACCTATAGTAACTCCATCATTAACTTCTTCTGAAATTGAGTCTAGTACTTCTTTATATCTTGTAATGTGTCGAGATGATCCACTATCAATTACCCATGCTTTGCTTGATACTTCATTTGATAGCGCTGAATACAATACACGTTTCTCAGGATCATAGTTTTCCCCTTTCTTCATAACGTTTGTACAATTTACTTGTTGCTTTGTATTCTTTAGGCAATTAGATTTAAAGTGCTCAAATTTTTCACATTTGAAGCATTTTATTTTGGATAAATCTCTCTTAGATTTGTCATTTCTTTGATTACCCTTATTCTTCTTGAATTGCTTCTTCTTACCTTTATAGGAATTTGTGTTGAGGTCATGCAGTTCGTCATCTTCAGTTTTTAATTTCCCTCCTTTCTTGAGTTGCCTATATTCTTCTTGAAGGCAATCTCCTTTAAGTCTATTGAAGTCTGCAAGTTCTTCTTGAAGGCAGTATCCTTTAAGTCTCTTGTGGATGATCATTAGTTAGTAATTAAACTAACCAAGTTTATGCAATTAGTCTTTAACAAAAGTGCCCCAAGGAGATGTCGATCACAATGAAGGCAATAGGCAATTATATAGGCCTGTTCAATTAGGGATTTCATGCATATATTGGATTTGTTCGATCTGCATATATTGGATCTGTTCAATTAGGGAGAATATCGTACAGGCTCAGAATCAGTAGAAGATATATGTTGATCGCCACCAGATAGAGCAAAGTTTTGTGTTGGGCGACATGGTTTACCTTTGTCTCCAAGCTTACAAGTAGAGTTCCTTGAAGAAGAGTGGAACTGAGAACTTTCAGCCTAGATTTTATGGTCCCTATTACATTACTACGAGGGTTGGAGAGGTTGCTTATGAGGTGCACTTGCCGGATGATAGTAGAATCAATAATGTTTTTCATGTGCCTTGCCTCAAGAAAGCGATTGGTCAGCATGTAGTGCCTTCCGTTGGATTACCCCCACTTGATTAAGAAGGGAAAATGGTTTTGGTTCCAGCCGAGGTGATTGAGATCAGGGAGAGGAAGTTGTGTAACAGATCCATCTGAGAGTATTTAGCTCACTGGAAAGATTTGCCATACGAAGACGCCACTTGGGAGGGTGAAACAATTTTGCAGCATCCGACACTGAGATTGCTTGAGGGCAAGCAATCCCGAGAAGGGAGAACTGTAATGTCCCCTTCTCCGCACTAGTCCTTACTGGCGCCTTGTTGCTCTATCTCCCCATCCACATACGCTAAAGACATTGACCATGAGGATGCTAGCCAGTCACAGGAGTTTATTTGGTTTTGTTGGGGAAATATTTAAGTGGAGGAACTTTTCTATAGTTAAGTCACTTTATTTTATAAAGTGGATTTTACTTTCTGACTTAACGTCATTTTATAACAAAAGTAAATTAAGTGACTAGAAGACGAAAATGGCTTTTATCCCACATTGCCTAGTTGTTTGTACTTCCCCTCATATCGAGGTTATAAAAGCAATGAGCTCTTTGCAATTGTAACCATGAAAATATGATATTGATCAAAATACAAACAAGTTGTTTAAATGTGACTGTGCTTTCTTAAGGATGAAATCCCTTAAGAGAATTTGAGAAATTAGACGTAGCCCTAGTCTCTCGTTGGAGATTGTATCAAGTTCAAGAATTGTAATGGACACCCTAGAAATGCCCAAAGATTGAACCAACTGCTGATAGGAATTTAGTCAAATAATTTGCATCCAACTCTTAATTTCTCCGTTAAATGTTTAAACCCCTTTATGGCTTCGGAAATAAAATGTTTGTTTGTTTTTATGTCTTTGCATAGATTTGAAACTGCATAATATGAACAAGAAGGAATTTATAATAATATGCAAAGTGACGATTGAACTACTGCTGAAATTATATTAATTTTCAAACTAACAAAACCAAATACATAGCAGATGTTTCAACTCACTAATTACTCCAGCATTATAACATAATATTCCAGTAATGACTTCCCATCTTGTTGCTGCAACTGCTACAGTAAAATCTCCCTTCAATTAGTCCATGACCCTCATAAAATCATCCCTTCATAATGGCATAAGCATCGGACAAGAAGCAAGAATGATATGAGCAAACACCCAATCTGCCTGTAGCTGGAAATGCGCCCAATCTGTCTGTTAATGAAGCTGATAGCAATGAATTCCAAAGGCCAAACCCTAAGGGAATGACGTCTAGAATTTCACAAGAGGGGATAGACGTCCTCTAATGCCAAGATCATATCTGCAACTCACACATCAATTTTCTTCTCATTTTCAACCTGCCGAATGAAGCCACTAACGCTCCCTTTTATTCTTTCTCCAAGAGTCGATTCAACTCACATGAGCAATGTGGGATAAAAGATGTGCAATATAAAACATATTAAAATAATCATTCATGTCTCCCTTAGGCGCCCCTTTTTTATTTGCACACATTCCCATAAAATTTAATATTAAAGTAACACTTTAATATTTTATAACTAAGTTAAATGTTACTTTAATAATACTTCAAGCATTAAAATATACTAGCTATCGGACTCCAAATAGCATGAGTGATAGCTTGTCGGAAAGCTCTCGCCGAGTAGTATCAAATTCAATCACCAAAACTAGTCTCCCCTGTGTCCTGCTGGCTTACTAAAAATAGTATGCCTCAGACTAAGTAAATCAACTCCGTTTTTGCCCAAACTAGAGATGACTAGGCCAAAACACTCTAAGTTCCCTTTAAACCCTTCGTTAGCCCTCGGGACCATGTAGAACTAGGCTAACGCACACACACTTGGTCAATTGCTAAAGTGGGGGCATTACAAGAATGGAGAATGCAGATTAGTATATGGTTCCAACAGATCCATGTTGAGCAGGAAGCCAATATGCATTTGTAAGGTATGTACGAATTCCTTTTGATATATTAGCTGGTGAAACAGGTGATAGGGACTCCACTGTATTCAAAGAGCTTAGAATCCGTGTGGCAGCAAAAGAGTTAGGCTATGTGCTTACAAAATTAGCCGGGTCAGTTCTTGAAGGAAGACAGTGGGAGTTGCGGCAAGAAACTGGGAGAGTTGCGGCAGGAAGCAATGGAGATGTGTTAGCAAATCTGCAACATAGGTGACGTTATTCCTAGTGGAGGCTCTCGCAATCCATTCAACAGCCACGCCCAGGTTACAGGACCAAACGTGAAGGTAGCATGAGCTAGTACGGGGTCATGGTGACCGATTGCAGGCCGTAAGTTACCATTATCAGGTGCACAGAATTGATTATCGAAGAGGTTAAGGGGTCACCGCCAAGCACAGTCACTATCAAGGTCAGTTCCAACAGTAACGCATTGATAACAGTGGCATTGTGTGAGTGTTTCAAAAGTCATACTCATTAAAAGGGCAGACCCAGCCAGAGACATACTGGCAGCTGCACATTATCATCCAAGTTCCATTTTGTTTATGTTTGTAACTTGTCATATAGTCAATGCTTAACGTATAGACCTGTAGTATGAATGTGTGAACTCACTAAGTAATTGTTCCAATAAACCCAATAGTAGATAATTCAAGTACTTGCATTTTGTGAAAATGTTATAATTAGCAGAGTTATTCTTTACCAGCATTCCCTTATATTATATTTAGTTGTTCCTATTACCATTTCATCAGGATCAGATCATTTCATTCAAGAATGTGAAATGAAAAGCCAAAAGCCTTTCAACTTCTTTTTCAGCCTAATAGAATAAAACCATAAGTCACCCACATCAGTTATGCATTCGCATGGTTGTAACAAAACCACTACCTGTTGATTTGGCAATTTTAATGCCATAGGGGCAGAAACGAAACAACCATTACATTCCAGTATTTTCCTCAACAATCAGACTGTGCTTGTTATCATAATCTATTCCCTTGTTTTGTGACCTCATTGTGATGATCTAGGTCATCCCAAGGATGCGTCCAACCTGAGATCTGACTTACTAGCTTCTGAAACTGTCAAACCATATGAAGTCCAGGCCTTTCAAGTATGCAAACAACATTCCAGCTGGACATGGCAATTATGACCCCTTGGTCATGTTAACAAGATCCAATTTATGGATATCAAATATGTCTATCATCTCCACAAATGCCTATAACCATTGTCTATGGATATTGCATTCTCAACTATCAGTTGGACTCTCTAACTTCAACCTTGACCTCTTCCACAATGAAGAATACAAAATAACACTAGACAATAAAAAGAGAGCCCCAGTGATAATATTTTTTCAAACTAAGCTTCAATTTGTGCTACATGTATGTTGTTCATCAACTATTAATGCCTGTCTAATTACCTCCTGATGGTCAACTAGCTTATAATCAAGCACAACAGTTACATATATTATAATTAACTGGTGCAGAACTTAAGGACACTGATTTGCTCTTTAAATAGGTAAGACATTCTCTTCACACCTAAATGACATTGATTGCAAGAACATATAATTCAACAGTGGATAGTGACCATGGCAATGTGGACAGCATCATGCTGAGTTCTGGTATGATCTGCTCAAGCTATATTGTCCACAAATTGGCAAGGGTCTAATCATAGAGCTTCTAACATAAAATGCTAGAAAATAAATTGAACTTAAAGACATTAATGAAAGAATTCAATGATAATGTTATTGAATTCCAGGTCACAATCATGATATAGAATTTTCTTATGCCTCCTCGTTTATTTACATGGACACTGATAATCATGCCTATTTTGTTTGTTTTTTCAACTGATTTTGGCCTAGATGTGATAACTGTCCTTTGAGCTGGGTAATTAACTTGTTGGTTTTATGTTCCCTAATGGCTAGCCTGTTATAGCTCCCTCTAGAAAGCCCACAAAAAAATTTTGTTTTTCTTAACAAGAAGAAAAAATAAAGATTTTTAAAAGAAAAATAACAATCTACAGCAATGCTTTTATACCTTCAACGCATGTGGCACCCACATCTTCTAAATCTCTTTGTGCGTCAAACTTCAAATCAGATGAAACAGAGATCCATCTGCAATGGAAAGATAATTAGTTGATATAGAAGTACCTCTAAAATTCTAGTCAAAGTCCAAGACACAGTAAATCATTTTGATGTCATGTCACAAATGCATTATAATCATTCCAAGACTTAACTATCAAAACATTCATCCAGCTTACTCACAATGATTTACGTCTTCCATGCTTCCAATTCTCCCATATCAATCCTGCAACTGTACGCCCCTTTCCTACACCAGCTCCATCGCCAATAAAAAATCCTGCCCTTGACCTATCTTCAAGGTGTTGAAGATGCCTCTGCCATGCTTTCAATGTCAAAAGAAAAGAACAAAAATTCATAAACTATTTAGTTTTAATAAAGGTTACACAAGATGCAACTTCGAATATCTATAACCTGGCATGCATAGATGACTGTCTCTAATTGAAGGGACGATAATGCTCCTGATTTCTCCATTTCCTCTGCCATTTTTAAATCATAAATGGGCTCTGGAGGTTGCACAGCAGATAGGGATGACGTCTCTACAACTGGATCAGGATGAGGTGGTCCGATTGAAAGTTTTGAAGGGCGCTGAGAACAAACGTATAGTAAACAAAGCAACGTCGAACATGTAAAGTAATCAACAGAAACCGTATGTAATTTAGGTAGCTAGTTTTTTGTATTCCACTTTAATTTGAATCGCAAATAAACAAAAAGAAACAAAAATAAGTTTAAGTGCTTACGTAGTCTGTAAAGGTTTCTCCAATAATCCCACCTTCATCTTCTTCTGCCTCTACATCTACAGCCACCTAATATAATAAGAACACTTTCAATGTTAATGATCAGATGATTAGTACTTGGCTACATCATAATACGCATGTAAAATGCAAAAGGCAAGACAGCATAATCCATATAAATTTATATAATCTTGAAATCCGATTAAACAAGTGGTGGGTTATTATAAGGTTTTACTGAATTTCTTAGCGTGTAATAATCATGTAAGAAAGAGAAGCAACGGTGACCAGTCTACTTCAAAAAAAAAACTACAAACCAATCTTTTTCCGAGTTTTTGGGACAGGGGTCAGCAATAAATTCCCTTCAGTTTGGGCAAGGCGGGAAGGCAGTTATTAAAATAACTTAACCAAACTAAAACAGCTGATATACGTGTTGATTTTTTCCTTTCAATCCTCGTACGAAATTTTATTTCTGTTTCTATGTACTGGAAGGAATGTAGAAATTTTAATTGCATCCACAGAGCAGTCTAAGGGACTAAAAGTCATATCATATTTTTATATTCTCTTTTTGGTATTCTTTTATTATGAACCTCGATCAAGATATTCGTTTATTTTGTGAAGCCTTGTCCTCTTAAAGAGCTGGTTCGGTCTGTCCACCTGCAAAATATTTTTAAACTGTTTATCTCTATGATGAATTCATGTCTTTACTACAAAGATACAAATATTTTCCTCCCGCTTTCCTCTCAAATTTCTTCAGAGTAGACCATCTGCTAATTTCACATCTATGATGATGTAGGTCATCCAGCACTGTAAAAGGAATATCCCCTGTAAAAAGCACCCAGAAGAACGAGAACATCAACCAAACCCCACGTACCCGTGGATTACTGTTCAAACACAGTTATAAATAATGGAACTGAAAACTGGAGAACTAACAGCCTACATCGGGTGTTTCTGAGCATGGCCTGTGTTAAAAATCTTGGGAGTGTAGCTCCATAATAGAGCTCGTGAAAATGCTATCCAAGCTTACCCCGTGCAGAGTTGGAGCGCTCCATGTCGTCACCGAAGGTGTGTGCGTGTGTGTTTTAAAGCTCCAAAGATGGCATAGTA
The DNA here is from genome assembly GCA_028749045.1 of Cupressus sempervirens. Classification (NCBI taxonomy): domain Eukaryota; kingdom Viridiplantae; phylum Streptophyta; class Pinopsida; order Cupressales; family Cupressaceae; genus Cupressus; species Cupressus sempervirens. Next base: position 424,912,584 of record CM053793.1, on the reverse strand, counting down.
GTTCAGCTTAGTGTGTTGCCTTTATTCAACAGCCCTATAAGAAATGGTAAATTCCCCTTGTATATTTATTGCATAACTTACTATAGACGAAGTCAAGAAGTTGGAGATAAAATGTATCGTGCTAACCATCTAACCAGGGTGGACTTTTTATCATGCACCGGAAGTTCAAGTATCCACATTGTAAAATTAATTTTGAAAGTGATAAGAGAGTGAAAGAAAGATCGAGTGACCTCGTTAATTTCCTGTAGATGAGAAGACAAGTGGAATGATGCAGCAAGTGGGGGAACTTCGAGAGCTGTTCCGCACTGAGGGCATACGAATCTACTGAGAGCGTGCGGTACATTGAGAACTGACTTGCAACTCGCACAGCGAAGCTGACGCTTGGAGGGATCGATCCCCTGAGGAAGAGGAGGGGGAGGGGGAGGGGGCAAGGGGAGGGAGAGGGGGAGAGGAAGAGGGAGTGGAAGTGGAAAAGGAAGAGGAAGGGGGTGTAACCCTTGTTGTTGTTGTTGCCCCTGCTGTTGTTGTTGCTCCAATTGTTGATGAGGAGGCAATGGAAGCATCTGCTGCAGCTCACAACTCGGGCACTGAAACGTCTCCACTCCTCCCCCCACCGTCAGCGTCGTCTTGCAACGCGCACACCTCACCAGGCAATCCCCTGGCTGCACCATAGAAACTGCAACTACCTCTCAAAATCCAATTCAACTGTAAAAACGCTTCCGCCCAACTCTTGCCTTGCGCTCGATCGTGGAAATTAGCTTCCGCGAGGAGTGGAAACTTCAAAAAGCCGTTGTCCTACATTGCATTGCAAATATTAAAATGCCCGCGGACAATGGTAGCATTTAATTCAGGACTCCATTCTATTAATTACTCGTTTGGGTAGCAGACCTATCTTAATGAGCTTATTATTATTTTTATTATTAAGTAAATAGTGTAATCTGCCTACTTAATTATTATTTTTATCGTATATATTTTATATAAATTATAATATTTATATATGCTTTGTTTTTATGCAATTATTTATTTATTCTATTGTCTTTGAGAGGATTTTGTGGCTGAAATTTATTTATTGTCTTACAAAACAAACTTTTAAATTTAAAAAAAAATTGAACATTGCATATTCTTATTCATTTTAATATTATTATATTTTAATTATGTGCACATTCATAAGAAATGTTATTTACAAATATTCATCTAGACATGTTAATTGGCCTTATTAGACTAATCTAGTCTTATCATAGCACAATTTGGAAGAATGGGTTAAACTAGAAGAGGGATGGGTTAAAATAAATGCATAAATGTTGAAGAGGACTCGAAGGGTAATCTAGATTCGTTTAGTGATGATTTTGTGGCAAGAAATTGTTCAGGTAAAGACTTCGGGAGGTGATGAACAATGAAGTCGAGGTGGAGGCAACGTTGCAAAATATTTTTATGGCAAAAAAAAGGTCAATTGCAAGGTTGCACTTAAAAGTTGATTTTTTAATCATCATTAATGCTTTGATCAAAGGTGAAGCCCTCGCATGGAATTCAAATAAATATGTCAATTTGATTTGTAAACTTTTAAAAAAACTTTAATGAATTCAAGATTTTGAATATGTGATGGAAGAAAATGGGATGTGAGAGCCTTTTGCTATGATAGAAGCTCAAACAAAGGAAGCTCACATCAAAACACTCTCAACATTGGAAGGAAAGTTAATCCACTATGTTTGAGGAGGTTAAAGCTCTATGAGGATGCAAGAATTCCTTTGCCAAGAAGGTTCAAATTGACTCTGAAAAATAGAAATGCAAGAATGTAGGGAAAGAATGGAAATAATGTGTGTGCAGACATATCAGAGATTGTAAACCCTTTTCTCATACCAAATATGGAAATCCAAAATAGCAACTACATATGATATTGCAGTGTGGAATAGTAGGAACAGGGTAGCCTGGAGGGTACGAGATTATCAGACTTGCTTGAGGCCCTAGGAAAAACTTGAGACTTGACAAATTTTAATGAGGCTTCTCCCACCTATGACTTTATGTTAGATTCATTTGTATCTCTTTCCACGATTGCACCACATGACACCTACACATATCAAAGGGCATTCCTTAATCAAAAACATGTTTCTAGAAATTAACCTACAAATTGAAATTGCATAGAAAGGAAAGTGTTTTGTTGATAGAAGAGGTTTCATGCAATATTATATCTTCACACAAGTGTTGAATAATTTTTGTGGATGCTTCCAAGAGTTGTAAATGGTGTCTTGATCTTGGATCTTGAATAGGGAGGTCATGGATGTCTTATCTTATTCTTGGATCTAGGATTTACTCTCTTGATGTTTGAATTAATATCAATATGAATATTGTCTTGAATGCTCCTTGAATTGGTCTTGCTTGAGTACTTTGATATTGAGTCCCTTGCTCCAAGTGTTCTTGGATCTTCTTGATTCTTTTTAAATGAGGAAGGTAGGATTTTCTTTTATACCTCTCCATGTCATCTTGAGGCTCAAAACTCGAAGGAAGTTGGCAAGGTTTTGAAAAAAAAAAGATCTTTCTCCAATTTAAATTTGGGTCACTTTTAGTGGAACAAAGCACCTCCTAAGGCATAAGGGATCCTTTCTCAATGTGTGCCTTGTTAGACAACTTGTTCCAACCATTTACAACTTAAAATTAAATCAAGGGTTAATGAGGGTATAAGGATACTCAAAATGCCCATAAGATGAAGATTTGACTTTGGGATAAATACTAAAGGCCACTCATAATAAGATAGGCCCTATATATGCAAGAAATGATAAATGGGAAAAATAATTAAAAGGGGCAAATTAAGGGCCCATATGTGAATTAAGTTAATAAAGGATAAATATTAAAATATTTAATAGTTAAATGTGTAACAAAAGGGTCTATGATGCATGGAAGTATTGGACGTCAAAATAGGGTCTAGCTAATGCAAGAGCATCCTTGGTTGGCTAGCAATCTTGCATGTTGGTGTGGTTTGACCTTGGAGTTGGAAGACTCGGTCAAAGGAAGAGGTATGGCTCAGTTGATACTAAGTTGTTCAAGGTTGTTGTATTAACCAAGTAGCTCAGTTAATGAAGGCATTTGGCGATGCTTGGCACACTTGACATATACTATGGCTCGATTTACACTAGGAACTTGATAGTAGTGGTGCCCAAGTTGGCTTGATCAATGTTGGGGCTCGGTTGCTTCTAGAGGACTTGATACATACTCTGCTCGGTCGATGAAGGGCTTAGTTATGCTTGTGGAGGTGTTGATACTCGACGTAGTTTCTCTAATGCTTAGTCTAGTCTTGGTTTTGTGTTAACCAAGTTGTCTGTGGGTCGACCTTGTGCATTTAATTTGTGTATAGGTATTCAATTTGTGTTGTTGTTGACTTGTGGCTTGCATGGACATTTAATATAAGGGTTTATTTTAATTTATAGTGGGCTAGGCCAACTTGTGGCTTAGTTGGGTATAAGTAAGGGATCTTGTGGAGTCTTTAGTGATTAGATCATCCAACTTAGAGAAGAGGATTTGGCAGAAGAGAAAATTTTGAGAAGGGCTAGTAGCTGAGGCTTGGGAAATAAGGAGATTGCTTGGTGAGCTTGTGAGCACAAGTTGAGATCTTCCTTGGAGGTTTCTACCAAAGTGTGGATCTAGACTAGCTCGTGTTAGGATTGGATCTTGCAAAACTATTTTGTAATTGCTATTGTATTTGGCCCTAACCCAAAAGGCCTTATAGTTGGGCATATTGCATGTAAACTATTATTTTATAAATAAAGTGTTGAGAATTGGTATCAGATCTTGCATTGTTGTTGTGTTTCCATTGTGTGGTTATTTGCAGGGATCCAAATTACCTCTAGTAGGGGTACCCTCATATTCTCGCTACATCAGGTGGTATCAGAGCACAGATGTTCCTAAGTGTATAGATCGAGCGCTGAAGTTGGAGTATTTTGCACCAAGACTTGGGTGAAGGTAGGAAGAGAAGGTTGATCTTGTGGAACAGATTAATCTTCTAGATTTGTGGATTTATTGCTTTGGGTTTGCAAAGGATCTTGGAAGATGCCTCCAAGAAGATTGGACCCTAGGGTGACTGATGATCTTAGTGATGATGTGGAAGAAAGGATCTTAGAGAAGATTATAGAAAAAATTAGATTTGAGATGGCACTAATGAAGAGTGATATGATAGCTAAGATCATAAGTGTTATGGGTGGTGTACTTGGGCATGTGGGTATTGAAGATGGTTACGAGGAAGTTGTTGAAGACTTTGAAGCTACTAGATCAAGTGGTGAGGATAGAAATGATCGTGTGAAGAGACCTATGGGAAATAGGGCTGGTAAATTTGCTAGGCTTGGATCTCAATTGAAGTTGAAGCATAAGATGGAGGTTTCTAATTCCTCAGGTACTTTGAATCTGAAAGACCTGATTGGTTAAATTGGTAGATTGGAAGACTACTTTGAGCTTGAGGATATTAAGGATCCACTCAAAGTAAGGTTGGCACAAACTAAGTTGAAAGGACGTGTTGCTTTTTGGTGGAAAGAACTACAAAGAGATAGAGAGGAGGAAGGTGAAATGAAGCTCACTAGATGGAGGTTGATGGTAACCAAGTTGAAGGCTAAGTTCATTCTTGTTGATTATGAACTTGAATTGTTCAAGAGGTTGCTGAATCTGAAGCAGAAAGATATGTCTATGAAAGATTATATCGAGGAGTTCTACAAGTTGACTATTCAGTCTAGGCATGGAGAATTGCCAAAGGAGAAGGTAGCTCGGTACATTAATGATTTGAGGTTCAATATCCAAGATGAGGCTAGCTCGTTGAAGATTGATTCAGTTGAGGATGCTTATTAGTATGCCTTGAAGGCAAAAGATAAGTTGAGGAGTAAAAGTCAAGGTAATTGAAGAGTGAAGGAGAAGTAGGATATCTCGGCAAAATCTAAACTGAGTGTTGAAGATAAACCAAAACCTATTGATCAAAAGAGAAGGACATGTAGAGTTGAGTTTAAGGGCACTTGCTACGAATGTGATGAAGTAGGACATGGATCTTGTGAATGTCCTAAGGCTGGTGATAGAAGAGCTATTGTTGTGAATGAGGATGAAAACCCTACCAATGAACCTGAGCAAGGAGAGAATTTACTAGCTCGATGAGTATTGATTGGTCAGAGGACAATGGAATCTTGTCAAAGGACTAGTTTGTTTAGGACTTGTTGTAAGTCTGGTGGTAAAGTCTGCAATGTGATTGTGGATGGTGGTAGTATTGACAACCTTGTTGCTAAGGAGACAGTTCAAAATTTTATCTTGAGAAGAATGAGATATCCTTGTCCTTATAGGATTAGTGGTTGCAAGGTGAGCATGCTTTGGAAGTAAGGGAGCAGTGCCTTGTTGATTTCTAGATTGGGCAGTATAAGGATCAAGCGTTGTGTGATATTGTGGACATCAACAATTGTCATTTTTTGCTTGGTAGACCTTGGCAGTATGATTGCAGGGTTGTGCATGATTGTGTCAAGAATGTATTTACTATTGTGAAAAGTGTCAGGAAGCATTCCTAGATTCATTTGCAGAATGAAGAACTTGTTGGAATTCTTTAGAATAACTAGGCGGGGGGGGCGCGGGGGGGTTGAATAAGTTATCGAAGGTCCAGATGTACAAATAAAACTTTTCATAGTTTAGTGAACCCATATCCATAAAACATTTTCATGCATGCATCCATTAGATCATTCAATGCATAAACTTTGTAGGTTATTGTCCTAGGTCAAAATAACTTTGCAAAAATGTAAACATGAAACATAACATATTCAATAACACATTTGACACATGGATTTTACTTGGAAACCCAATTTGAGAAAAACTACTAGTAACATGCTACTAATTTTCACTCTTCTGAAGTGATGCCCTATGAAAGGCCAATCCTATTAAAGGTTACAATACACACTGTTAAATGTGACCTAGTTAAAGGCTTTCAATCACCCTGTTAGGAGTGAGCCTTGTTAGAGGACTTTAGATCATTCACTTGGAATGTCACCTGATTAAAGGACTTATAAATGACTATTAGGTCAACCTTAATCTAAAGGATTTACTTTAGACTAATACAATGATTAGATAGTAACAATAAGGCTTGATCTGATAACAAAATACAACTCACTTGCAAATCATAGATGTTTGTTTCAGTCCTCCATTCTGCTTGGCTTTCACACACTTCAGCTCTAATAGCTTGTTCACCCGTCAAGCATTCATAATCTTAAGCCTTCTTGCTTTGCCTGCTAAAAGCAGTCTCTTTTGTTCGACCACTAAATGAAGCAATACCCTAGACTCCTTATCTTCCTTAGGTTCTCGCAGATGACAACCTTTTCTTCTGACCAGTTCTCTCTATAAATAGAGATTTAAGATCTTTTGTTGTTTCACCACAATCATCCATTTTAGGGTTAGGTAGGATTCAATAAATCTACCCATTTTTTATTAATAATGAATTCTCAAGGTAAGTCACTTAATTACTTTCTTTATTTCGACATGTTCTTTCTTTATCTATAGTCTTAATTGCACTTCATATCTCTTGCCACATTAGGGTTTTAACGATCTTGCATTCTTTCTTTAATTCTATAATTATTAGGTATTTGTTTGTATTAGTACTCCTTTATCACTTGGTTGGAACTAATCTTCTTAGATCTAATTAATTGAGATTTGGAATTGAAAGGATCAATCTCCTTAACTTCCCTTTGAGGTCTAAGGTGAATCAATCCAACAAAATGTGAAGTAATTGAGCCTTATTTTGAGTGCTTCACATTTCACTTTGTACAACATGGAATGAAATATGTCATCTTAGAAAACCTATCAACTACCTCAAAAATTGAATTATCTCCTCACTAAATCCTTAGTAAGCCAAGAACAAAGCCCATATTGATATCCTCCCATGACTTCTCTAGGATAGGTAATAGATGATATATCCTTGTATTATGCTTTGCTCCTTTTTCCATCTAATATACTCTACAACTTTTTACAAGCTTCTTGACATCTTGTTGCTATTGGAGCCAATAATAATTATCACTAGCTTGAGCAATTGTTTCATCATGACCAAAATGTCGAGCCAATCCTCCACTACTCCAAGGTATACTTTAAGAACCCCCCCGACATCAGAAAAGGTGTAAAAACTTGGTGAAAGGTGTAAAACACCTAACAAAAAAAAATTGGTGAAAATTTTCAATTTACAAAGAAAAAACAATAATTTCCATTGGTGAATCATTCATGGTCTCTCGAACAATGTGTAAAATCTAGCTAAATTGTGTTATTATAAAACCACAAAAATATATACATTGGCAAACAAAAAATAATTATCATAGTAAAATATAGGCAAGAGCCTACAACACAACTGTAACTTGTAAGCCTCTCATGTGGGAGATCTTGGGTTTTAAATCGCTCAAGATATAAAAATAATTAATTACAATAAATAACAATAATTAATCTAGGCTTTGACCGTTTATCGATAAAATTTAAAAAATAATTATTATTATAGTAAAATATTGATTTTTTGGGCAAATCATTTCATTGTATTAGACAAAAGATATATACATTAGTAAATAATAATATTTTCAAAATTAAACATAAATTTTGTGGGTGAATTAATTCATTGTGCTACTGCTAGATATAAAATATATACATTACAATTATATGGTTAAATTTTATAATAGTATTACAATAAAATAAATTATTACAAAATAAGTAAATTAGAAAATGTATCTCCCATCTCTAAAAGGGCTAGAAACTAACATGGCTAGAAATAAGATTGATGCAATAACTTTTTTATTAAAATATTTAGATGTACGTAATACAAAATGAATACACAAGTAAGATAACTAGTGAACTATTGAAAAGAAAGGTGTGATGTTATGATATGGAATTTACCCCAATCTTCCCAAAAGGGACATTTAGCAACATAGTGTCCTAGACATTCAAAGACTGACTTGCTGTATACTTGCTTAATAAATTGTTTAGTTAATTGACAAATTTTACCACTTCATTTTAATGAAATTCATATATAGTTTTACCTTCATTGTTCTCATATTTTGACATCATTGATTTATTAGAGTTTCAAAATTATGCTTCATATTATACAATTCATTCTGAAATATTACCAAGATTTTTAAATTAATCAAACATATATTTTCAACCCATAACTTTTAGATATTATTTATCACCCAAACTATTGGTAATTATATTTCTCACCTTAGCATTGCTCTCATAAGGCATAAGTTAATCTTTAATAAGAGGATTTGGTACTTTAGGAACATAGCATTTATTTTAGCATCAAGATTCAAGAACACCAAATGGCATAGAGTCCACATTAGACTTCACTTTGTCCTATCAAAAGGTATAACTCATTTCATGACGCTTGGTACATCGAGGCTTTGTTCACCAAAATATTTGAGATTTTGATTGACAAATTTTGGATGTGTAAAAAAGTAATAGAATTGTTGCAAGTCTTATTTGAATTTAAATTATATTAAGAGATTCACATTGTAAATGAAATATCCATTTATAATTATTATTTCTTGTTTATATAGATCAACAAATTGTTTTTGGCACTACATTGGTTTTGTCGTAATTAACTATTTAAGATTGCATGTTAAGACCAAGGGGCAATAAAGAAACTAATAAGTCTACAAGTTTGTGAAGGGGAAAACTAATATTAAATGTTGTTATGAAACCAAAAAAAATGTCATTATAAGTGGCCACTAAGAAAGATGATTTAAGCAGCTACATGGAAACAAGGGTTTGCCATGTCAATTTCTTCATTGAGAGGTGGCATTATTTATAGAGTCAATGAATTTAATTGTTTCGTTCAAAACAAATTCATTATTGTTCTTTGCAAGAGGTTATTAGATTTTTTGTACTAGCACTGACCACAAAAAAGCTAGAACACTTATATGACCATTTTCCTCAAAAGGTTCCAAGATTTTCTTGTAAGGACCATACAAAGATACATCAAGGTGCCCGACACATAGAAGACCTGGATTTTTCTTACCAACACACCCATCTTTGGAACAGACCTTAATATGTGCATCCACGTACCATACAAGAACATAAAATATTACAATATCCAACTTGTATTGTGTTAGAAAAGATGTACAACCAATTTAAACACTTGATTTGAATAAAGGAAGATCTTTAAAAAAATATTACCCACCTTTGATTACATGTAAATCCTTACAATGTTGACCACTCAACTGTGGCATGCAGGTTCATCTACATGCACACTATCACTTGTTCTGCAATTAGTAAAAAACAAACTACAACAATTTTGAAAGTACCCTGCGAACTAGATATTATCATATTTGTATTACCCTTCTTTGCTTAAAACTCTTTTATAAACCATAATGCATTGAAGGTACTGTAAGCACCTGCCATTGCACAAAATCTTTTTGCAATCTCTGCAAGTCATTATGTTTTAAGCTTTTGTAATTTTTATAAACTCTTTTGCACAATATAAATTTCCTCACTACTTTTGTATCCATCCAAATCAGAATTAGTAACAAACATAGTTCAATCTTCATAATTATCATCAAATGACGTAGGAAATTGGAGGTAATACTCCTAAACTGCTTGTAGATACATATGCCATATGCTCTGGTCAATCAGTTAATTTTGAATTGTTCAAAATAGTCATTCCTAGATATCAGCATACCTGTCACTGACAATGTGCTAACAAAACCCTCAGTCTTTTTGACCTCACATATGCATATGCATCAATAGGATACATTCCTTTGTCTTCTACCTACAACACCAAATTTGCACATTACACTATTGGAACAAAAAAATTGTGATTATTCTATCAAAACATGTTCATAAATAAGAATATTTGTCTTCAGTAGCATAGTACTCAATATGCACTATGGATCTTACCTTGGTTTTTCATATTATATATTTCACATATCCTTACAATGAACAATGATATTCATGTTCTTTTTATAGACCTAATAACATGATGGAGTGGTAAACAACTAAACCATGCAAGAATCCTACTAAATAATGGATGGAAAAAATTTAGTCCTAATTTTCTAATAAAGTTGTTTACTCAGTGTGATTGGCTTAAGAGATTTGAGCCACATTTCAACATATCCATCCATTGTATACTTTATTATATCACTTTCTTAGGTACATAACATGTCATCCAAACTCGACATGTTTCATTCTCAAAACATTCAAAGAAGCAATATAGTAAGATTGTTGCTAGTCATTCCAAATGTCATTCAATCATCTATAAGTGATCTTTGCTTGATTTTGGTTGGATAGTTATTAATCTCATCCTAGATCCACATTTCTATGCACTCCCTCGATAAGATTCATCACCATAGTAAGCCCTTCTTTCCTTTTCTAAAAATGTATTGTGATACTCAGCATCATGTTTAATAAAAGAGATTGTAATGTTTTTTCTTTCATCCTGGTCATATTTATGATTTTCAATAGAAATAGGTCTTTAATCTTGTTTGGAAAAATCATCAGAAATGGATGAATTAAAGAAGATATTGATAATGCTAAAACAAAACAAATATAAGTTATGATTCAGTGCAAAGGGTTACTTTGTGCATATAAGGTTAAATATTTGGGTATATTTTTTGGAAACGAGTTTGAATAAATTGTCTGCATAATTTTAGAAATTTGAATTGATAGAAGAAATTTTGCCTCACTTTGGTGCAAATAATCTGGAACTTTCTGTGGTATGTCTGCTGACAACTTGTATTCAAGGGAGTACAAGAAACAATGTGTTCAAAAATTTAAATCTTCATTTGAGAAATAATACAACTATTGAGTAGAAGGAAATGTATTTCAGCATAACGATGCCTTTGTAAATATAAGGCTTTAGATTAAATAGGTTCAATGCTAACATAAACTATACTAGAATATTGATAGTTGCAATGTGTAACTACTTTTTATGGAGGATGAAATAATTTTGTCCTAGTCTATCTTGCTCTTTCAAACATCAGATGTACAGAGAAATATTTTGCTTTCTTATGCATGGGAGATGCATTATTGATCTTAGAATCCTTCCTTCAAGGAGGCATGGAGGTTATCTTTCCTATCAAAACTGTGAATATTTTATCATTTCTACCCTACATTTTGATTACATTAAATTGGGGAAATGATTTACAAAATTTTGGAATGTTGATAGAAATACATCTGAATCTAATGCATTGTGCAAACTCGATATTTTTATTAAATTATTCCCAACATACTCACTAGGTTGAGAAATGTTTCTTCAAAGTTGGAACATAATTTTTTTTGTAAGGTCAGATGAAACTCACACCTTAAAAATGATCAATGTGGGCATGGAAAATGGTTTGCAAATTCTTGCAATACTTTTAGAATCTGAAGCTCTTTGAAAAATTGGGGGGAATGAAGAAGTTATTTACTCCTAATGTACTCAAGTTTGAGTACCTTTTCAAGTTGTTTTTTTCTATTAAGGTTCTATATAACTTGTCACATGAATGATGTTGAACACCATTGTCATCGTCACGATTGAATTTGTTTTGATTCATTGATGGTTAGATACTATTTAGATGATTTATGATTGATCTTTTATCCTTGTAGGCTGTATATACTGGACTCTCTGAATTTATAAGTTAAATGCATTATTTGTTTCAAGCAGAACTAGTGTAGGCATTGGGGAGGTCCATTGCTACCTCAATGCTCATGCCTTCTTGGGGTTCCTTTAGGACACAATTTATCTTTTCTTCAAGGTCTTGCATTTTCTCCTCTTCGTATCTGAGAAGCCATTTGGTGGGCAATACAAATTCAACAGCTGAGAAAGGTACAATTTTTGTGATGCCATTATGAAGACACACCAAGGAAAAGGTAGAGGAAAATATATGTTTGTGGATCAAATAAAGAATACCAAGGTTTCATACAGACAAAGTCGCCTTGAACACCCAAGGACTAGTTTCCAACTCCCATTCTTTGTCAACAAGAGATTCAAACTCAATAATAAAAAGCCCTCTTGCATTGGGAAAAAGGAAAATTTCTTCATCCAAAGACTCATTCCAAAAAAAAAATTCCAAGGATGTAAATCACTCAAATTTTCAACATTACCTTTGTGAATGGCTACTCTGTACCATCTATTGTGCATGGGGGTGGCAGTCCTATGGTGGAAATTGACAAAAAAATATTGGTTAGATACAAATCCCCTTTGGCATATGCCTTGCTTGGGAAGCCATTGACAAGGTGATGGCACAGAATCTCTACAAACCCTATGCCCACATCATACAACATCCACCAAATTCTTAACCTTTTATGCGTTCTATAAAGAAGCCATTAAGTGAGATCGCAATTCCTCACTTCACTAAAGATAATCCCCATTGTAACAAGGTAGGCCATGATTGAGATGTTGGGGGAGATGATGTGTCACAAGAATATGAAAGGATTTCTTGCAAACCCTGTCACCAGGTTGAAGAATATCAACAACCTCCTTCTATTATTAATATATGTCATTGTTTCAATGCAAGGAGTAGAGAATCCTAGAGTTTTCATCACCCCCACAACCTTCATAAAAATTTGTAGAGGCTATCAAAGGCATGGAGTGCTGTGCCCATAGTAGAGAAAAAGCTTAATTAAAAATATTATAAACTTCACATAATATTATAAATATTCTGATTGAATAAGTTTGTTTGCATGTTCAGATACCCACAAAATAAATACAAGCATAGAATAATTATTGAATACACACAATACCAAATAAAACACTACTAATCATACCAAGTGGGCTCGCTATGTCCAAATTTAACTGGGATAGACAAAATATTAATAAAAAATATATATTAATAATTTTGGATTTTACATATGGTCACAACAGAAATGGTGACAAAGAAAGAAACAAAATTGAATAGAGAAAAAATCTAAATAGTGTGCAAAGAATATTTGTCTTTAGTAGCATATGAACTCAGTGTGCATAGTGGATCATAGAAAGTAATAAGATGTACCAATTGTTATTTAGTTTCCAAAGATATAAGGTAAAACCAATTAAGTTTTTCATAATAAGGACAATACAATTAATAATATTTTTTTCTATTTCCATAAACATATCACAGATGTGCATTTGCAGTTAAGACCATGTTTAATAATTTCATGTTCCTCAACAACAACAAAAGTTGCTAATACCTTATGTTCATCAACAATAGTAGTGATGACAAGCATCCATAAACTTGCAATTCCTCTTAAAAGGCTATGTACCTCATGATCTGCTTCAAATGATGATGATAACAATTTATCAAAGAGACTAATTTAGCCAATAAAAAAAAAGCTATTAAGTTACAGTCCCAACAAAAACAACATTATGTCAACAATCGAGCAACAAAAAATTTGAACTTTATTTTTGTAAATTGTAATTATAATATGATTGAATATGGAAGAAGTAGAGTATAGCTATAAATACCTTAGAACTGAATGCTAAATCACTTCATTGACTCAGTCTCAAATGCGATGCTTATATATCCCATATGGACGCTAGATCCTAAAACTAACTAGTGCTAATAGGTTGCTCTTCATTCTGAGTTGGGTATTCAAAATGCAAAAAATATTCGTCTTCATTTTGACTCTGAGACCTAAATCCATCATTGATATAAGAATCAACAATAGCACCACCATCTTTTGAAGTGTTGCAAAGGCCTTGTCTTTCATGCATGGAATTCCAAAAGGCCAATGACCTATCATAAGGAAAATCTCTACCATTGTATTCAGTTACAAACAACTTCAAGCAAGTTTCCAAATTTTTGTCTAGTTTATTTCTGACCTTTGATTTCAAAAACCCCAACGCACTGAAAACTCCCTCATCTTCCATCGGCCCTAATGTCATTGTTTGACATATATCAACAAGTTTGAAATATTCTAATATTGAAGTACACAATATTTTACTCTGACTTATCCTTTTCCAAATCCTTGGATTCTCAAAGTTTTCTATCTGGTGTTTCATACACAATGCAAAATGTTTACATTATTTTTTAAGATTATTTGAATCTAAAATTCCTTGTATTGGTTGCCCATTGCAATATGTATGCTTTGAAAATTGTGTTATATTGATTCATCAAGTTTATTATGAAACAACTTTGCATCACTTGGATTATCTCTGGAGTGTTTCCAAAATTGAGGAAACACGCAACTCATGGTTTCAATAATTTCTTCTCAAGGGAACCTTTCATGAATCTCACTTGAAAGTTGGTAGGAAATAGACTTCGCATTTTCACTAACAGATTTAACAATCTTGTCGAAATCATCCTTTCTAATTGGCAGTACTCTGTATTGGGATTAAAGAGAGAGTAACTGAGAGGGGGGGGGGGGGTGTGAATCAAGTACTCATAAAAATTAATCCTCAGATCCCTTAGATGTCTTAAAGATCCAGTTATTGCTGATACTCGATAAACATAACAAAAATGTTATAACTTGGTAAATTAAACTGTTACTTATCATCAAGCATTCATGCATGCAATTGAAAATAAAATGAATGCAAGAGATACCAGATTTAACATGGAAACCCAATATGGGAAAAACCACCAAGTAACTAGCTACCAATTTTTCACTCTTCTGAAGTGAGCCCTGTTAGGAGCCAACCCTATTAAAGGTTACAATACACACTGTTAGGTGTGACCTTGTTAGAGGATTTTGATCACCCTGTTAGGAGTGGCCTTGCTAGAGGTCTTTAGAACAGTTCAACTAAACTATCACCTTGTTAGAGGATTTACAAAATGGTTGTTAAACCAACTTTGTTAAGAGATTTGAAATCATTGCTACAATGGTTAGAAAGCAACAATGAATTGACCTGAACAAGATGCAACTGAATTTGCTAATTACAGATCTCTGTTCTGCATCATTAGATCATCTTTGATCAAATATGGCTTTGTTTCTCCTCAATGATCTCTGATCATCCTTCAAATTCGCTTCCACAATAATCAGTCCTCATATCACATCAATTCTACTTCCACACTTAGAATTCACAACTTGACCTCTTATTTATACCATTCAAATTATCAAGTTGGCTCATTCTCATGTTACATTCACCAATAATCCATACATCAGTTGGCTACAAATATTACTTTAAACAAATAAATGTTATTTCACAAAATAATGAAATCCTTCACTGGCCGACCTTGCTCGGTAAATACTGCTTCTAGAAATTTCTTGAGTTAACCATCTTGACTCAGTTAACATTGCAACATCTGCAAAATCCTTTGGCTACCGAGTTTACTTAGTAAGAACTAAATTCCTTCACTGTCCGTGAGAGCTCGATAAGAACTATTTCTGCCACATTTCCTTTGATGACTGAGTGAGCTTGGTAAGAGCTGTTTCTACCATATTTCCCTTTGATGACCGAGTGAACTCGGTAATAACTAAGTTTCTTTGTTTAACCTTGAAAGCTCGGTAACAACTATGACCGAGTGAACTCGGTAACAACTAAGTTTCTTTAACCTTGAAAGCTTGGTAACAACTATCTACTCGGTAGACACTGTAAACCTTCTTTACTAACCTTCTAAGCTCGGTAGACTTTGTCCTTTACCTTGCTGACCAACTAAACTCAGTAGACTCTGTCTTTTGCCTTGTTGACCATCTGAGCTCGGTAGACTCTGTCTAAAGAGTAATATGACATTTGTGTGACATCAAAGACAACACACAATTGAACAATTGTATCCAACACTCTGCCTCTCTTGCTTGTCTTAGATTGGTGCATTGGTATTTGAAATCCTTTCACAAACACACATAGCTCATTTTTAACATTGAATCATAAAAAATTCTCAGCATGATTCAAATATGTAATTATCTCTTGCCTTGAAAAATTGGGCTATGACCTGTGAGATCTGAATACAAAGAATCCAGAGCCATGTATGTCATTTTACTTAAATTGCTATACTCATGAATATACATAGTTTTGTCTTGGGTTTTCTTAACAATTTTGTTGATTAAATCCAACATGGGGAGAAGAGTGGCTAATGTTAATATGAGATTGAGTTTAGGAGACTAAACATCTGATATCCATTCAAATTACATACCAATTCTTAATGAGTAATGCTATACTATTTGCATAATTGAATGGAAACCCAATAAGCATCACAAAAAGAGATAAACCCTCTGAGATTAAAACATATACTTTTATTAATCTATAGATATACTAAGTACAAATAAATACCAAAAACATTGTCATAAATATAGCTGAGGGCATTACCTTCCCATTATTGGATACCCAACTTTAAACAATCTACTAACATTTTACTACTAACCAAAATTCTAGAATAAATAGGGGCTCATCTAACTAAGTAACCAACAAAATAAGAATTTAAATACAAAGAGTAATGTGACCAACGTATGCCTTATACCCAGATCCAAAAACCAGAAGATGACGAAGCTTCCTGACTGAACCATCGAACTTGAACAAAACATAATGCATGAGTCAAAAACTCCTTGATACACCTCATTTTTTCCAGTATACCGTGATTACTTCCACTACATCATTCAAGTTTTCTACTTGAAAGTATGGAGGAAATTCAAAAGAGGACCTATCTCTGCTGGTCTTTTCTAAGTTGGGAGTGCAAAAATCCAACCTATCCAAGTTGCCAAATTCCACTCTTGGATGGATGAAAGCCTTAAATAGGTCAAGATAATTCACGAGCCAACCTTGGTCAACATTCGCTATGATCTTTCTCCAACAAAGGAGGAAATGGAAACATGCGTCCATTTTGGGCCAAGCCATATTGAACACAACTCTATCCCTAATTACAAGAGTTGGTCTCCTAGGGATATTGGCCACCACTTTACTGAGCTAATCTTTATACTTTTCCCGACTTTCATAAGCCATTTGTTTTTTTAGCATCTGATCCTGGCATCTAACTTCTCCATTATATTATTCCAAAATTTTCCTAATCTTGCTTCCTTCTCAAGTTCAATATCAAGATACTTGCAAGGGAAAGAACTTTTCTTTGTTTGTCTCTCTCATAGAGCTTTCACCTGGTAGAATTGCATTGTTAGCATATTGTTGGTGAGTTATGTTGGGAATATTACTAGTGACAGTGATCCCTTTGATTACCTTTTTATTATGAGCCTCAGTAAGTGCTCTCCCAAAGGCTTTTGCCATAATTATATAAAGAAACAAAGATAAAAGATCTCCTTGCCTTATGCCCCTCGAAGTTTCAAAGAAACCTTCCGGGGACCCATTAATGAGTACCAAAATTTTGGTAGTTCATATGCATTTGAAGATAAGATTAATCCACTAGTGGGAGAAGCCAAAAGCTTCTAATGTTTTGCAAAGGAACTGCCACTCCACCATATCATTAGCTTTTTGGATGTCAAGCTTCATGAACATACAAGCCTCTTTGTTTTTTTGGGTCGAGTGAATTGTTTCTTGGATGATAAGGATACCATCTAGAATTGATCTACTTGGGACAAAACCTATTTGTTCCTTAGAGATAATCTTTGGAAGGATTAATTTTAACTTGTTGGCTAAAATTGTTAAGAAATTTTATAAATTGTATTGCATAGCGCAATGGGTCTAAAATCTCTTGGACACTCGAGTTCTAACTTTTTTGGAATCAGAGTAAGGAAGGTATAGTTAATTTCAGATAGCAGAGACCCATCCTTTCTAGAGGCTTTGATTGACTTCCAAAGGTCTGTCCCAATGATATCCCAACATTTTTGATAAAAAAGGCCTAAAATCCATTTGGGCCTGGTGATTTATCAGGATTCATATTGAAAATGACCATTCTAACTTCTTCTAACATTATAGGATTGTTTAATATTTTGTTTTCCTCTGTTGAAACTAGTTTAGGGATTACTTTCAATAGATCAGATTGAGCTACTCTGTTTGACCCTTCAAAATTGTTTAATATATTCTGAAAATGGTCCATAAATTTTTTTGAGATTTCATTTGGATTATTTGTGGCTATATCCCTATTGTTTTTTATACTTGTGATTTTACTATTGGCTATATTATAGAGGGTAGAATTATGGAAGAATTTGGTGTTCCAGTCTCCCTCATCTAGCCACATTTCTTGTGACTTTTGTCTCTAGAATATTTCTTCTTTGGACAAAATATCCTCTTGTTTTGCAAGAAATTCTCTTTCTAAAAGATAATTTTCATTATTCATACCTTTCTTAATGATTTCTGTGTTTAATTTCTCTAACTTATCTTCAATATCCAGTTTTTCTTTGAAGATGTTGTTAAAGTGTTCTTTGTTCCATTTGAGAATCTTCTCTTTGAGCATCTTCATCTTAGAAATGAAGATAAACATCTTAGAACCTTCAAAATTACCTTGTGACCACCATGTCTTAACATTATTTAAGAAGCTAGGATCTAAAAACCACATTTTTCACATTTAAAAGAACTCCTAGCCAATTTATGAGGTTTAGAAAATTCAATTCTAACTGGGAAATGATCGGAGCGAGCAATAGGAAGAATCATAGATTGAATATTTAGGTTATTAACATCTAGGTCTCCTCTAATAAAAAATCTATCTAATTTTTCTGCAATGTATGTGAAGTCCTTTCGCCTATTGTTCCAAGTATAATTCCCATTCTTAAATGGGATGTCAATCAAATTGTGGAGGTCGCACCATTTTTTGAAATCTTTTGAGGATTGGGGAATTTGTTGTGAGCCCCCTATTTTTTCATTTTGTTTTAGGATGGCGTTAAAATATCCTCCTAACAAAATTAGATTATTCTAATGACTATTCAGGAAAAAACTGATTTCTTCTCATACTATTCTTTTCTCATTATTGTTAGTAGGACCATAAATGTTAACTAGAATAAATTTGATGTTGGATTTCTGACTCATATTTGAACCACAAATCCAGTTTTTATTCATACTTAATACCTCTAAGGTAACTTTCCTTTGGTTCCAAATAAACCCTAAGCCCCCAGAGGCACCTACAGATTCTTGCATGGTAGTTTTCCAATTACCCAGCTGCTTATCTAGTTTAATACCTTCTTTCTTGTTTAATTTTGTTTCCTATAATAAAATTATTTCAGATTCAAATAAGTTAAGGTTTTGTTTTAATAGTCTTTTTTTCCTAGGGGTGTTTAAGCCCCTAGTGTTCCATGTGGTTATCTTCATGTCTCTTTGGGAAGGATCTTCCCCTTCTCTATGTTAAAAAGCTCACCGATCTTTTTCTATTCTTGTGCCTGAGCATCCGCTTCTCTAAGTTCTCTATGAGATTTTCTTCCTCTTTTGGGCTTTGTTTTACCACAATTGGGGAGATGACCCCTTCTTGGTCCATCATTATGCCCAACTGATCCAGATTCTCATGTGCACCCTTGACTATCTTTGATTGAGTATTTTCTAGAATCTCCTCTTCTTCATTGACCAATTCATGTAGAATTTGTTATGTTGAACTCTAGTTATCCAAAGGCAATCTACCCTCATCCTCACACCTCCTTTTAACTTCCCCATCATTAGAGTTCTTAAGTATTTGATTTTCAACTTCAAAAGTCAGAAGGTCCCTTCTCAAATCTTCAAAAGTATAATTGTCTCCTCCCAATGCTAAAACCTACTATAGTAGATCTTCTTTTTCTGAGTTAATGCACTTGTCCAAATTTTCCATATCGAATACCCTGATCAATTCCTTTGAAAGCTTTTCCAGATCCTCCTTGTCTTCCTCTTTTAGGGGAGCTACTTCAATATTTTCCTTCTCCTCCAAATCTTTATTCAAACAATTCTGGAACTCTAGCATCGGGATGTCTGTTGGCTTATATTTTCCTAAAATATTTGTCTTATGCTAGTCTATAGTTGACTCCCTCTTCAAGGTTGGAGTCTGCCAAAACTTGGTCAGATGCTTCAGAGACTTCTTTTTAGGGTGGGGGACCTCCAGAGTCAGTTTCTTGGTCTACTGCTTTTGAACCTTTAGAATGTCATTAGTATGCTCACTTTTATTTTATACTATATCTTCTCCAAGCATGGGTGGAAGTTCCTTTACATCACTATCTTTGAGCGAGTGTTTTGAGTTCTTACCACCCACCAATATATCTTCTGATTCAAAATACTCTTGTCCATTTATGGATTTTAGAGATCATTTTCTTTTCTTTTTTAATTTCTTTTCTTCCTTTCTGTGTTTTTTACTAATGACAACTTCACTCCGTATGATAGGCTGCTAGTCTGATTTGGAGGGATTGTCCAAACACTTGGTGGACTCTATTTCCTCCATTCTACTTGAAGAATGTATCTTGACTTTGCTCTTATTTGTGTTAACTTGGAAATTTTCCTTGTTTTCTTGGATCCTCATACCTCCTTCCTTTTGATTTCCATTGGTCTGGAACATCTGACAATTACTATTCTCTCTTAAAACCTCATTTTCCTTTCCTATCGATTCTCTAATATTAGATGGTATGTCTTCCCCATCTGCCCATTCTTCCTACATTAATCTCTTATGCCTTATTCTAATCATAGGGAGTGAGTCATTGAGATCCGAGGTAGCTTGTTGAATTCTAAAAAAATTGTGCCATTCATCATCAAGCCTAATAATTTCTATAACTTTACCTTCATATCTCTAAAATTCTAGATTATACAGAGATTTATTGGCAATAAGTTTCATAGGTTTGAGAGTCCTATTGTTTACTCTGCAGTTGATTAAGAATTTTGTGTTGTTGCAACACTCAAAAGATGCATCTAAACCCATCAATTCTCCTACTGATCTTCCAATCTTTTTGATGATACCTATTTGATTTAGCTCTTGGGGGATAGGGTTTATCGAGAACCAAGTTGAGATAAAAAATTCTAAATAGTCTTCATTACAGTTAGGCATCCAATTAAAGAATTTTACCACATAACCCTTAAAAAAAATATAGAATTATCTAGAATTTTTTTTTTCACAGCCTCTTCACAACAACGAATAAAAATAAGTCAATCAGAATAGTGAGATATACCTACCTGATACCCATAGAAATCCTCTAGCCAACTAATTAAGTTATGCAACTCAGCTTTGGGACCATTCCAAAAGGCAAATAATCTGACTTCTTGGCACTCCTGCCAGAAATCCTCGCTATCTTGGTTGCTAACAATGATGACCTTCTCACCATGATCTAAAGGAAGGCACCGAGGCAGCAGAAGGATGGAATTCGTTGGCAGATGACTTTGCAATCTTTGGTGGGGAGGACCATATAACTCCATTAGTTTAAAGGATGGGGGTCCCTAAGTAGGGTTTGATGAATCTATGGGGGAGTTAACGAAATTTTTTGACTAGTTTATGAAGAAAGGGTTAAGGTTGAATTTAGCGTATTTGGTTAGGTTGAAAAAAGATAAATTTGTCTATCTAAACTACTGGTAGAATGAATCAAAGTAGGGCCACTATTCAGGAGATAAAATTTGTTATTAACAGTGGTTTCCCATTTAGTATCAAAATCTTGATCCGAAATTTCCTTTGCTTCCTTCGTATAGTCTAAATAGGTAAAGGGGTTCCAAGTCTTTATCGCTACGGATGAACATTCTTGACCATTAACTACCGAGGCTGCCAGTACTTGCTTACATTTGGATCTAGTCTCTCTGCCGTTGTTGGCTAGACAAGACTCTGGGCATGAGTTTGCAAGCCCAAAATGTCTGGATTTAACCATTCTTTGATAGAAAGAAGATTTTTCCTTTGAAGAATTATTCATATGTTTTGATTGTCTGCTTCTCACTCTGTAGTTCACTTTTTTCACTTTTTTCGCCTTTTTTTTGTTAATCCTCATCAATGATGCTTTAATGATTCATAGTTAATAAATGTGATTTCTTTCATAGCAATGTCAGATGATGCTTTAATGATGATTACTTCAGATTTTTAATGATGCATTATTTTATCTGAGCATTTCATGTCCGACTTATAATTGTTATGGTACTTACCCCATACTTGCATGTGTATGGTGTGTGTGTCTATTTTATCTTTTTGTTTGTCATGTTTGATGTGGTTAAGGGAGGGAGTCGTAGTCACTTGCTCTTTGGGATCTACATGATGTATCACTCCTTGCCATTGCTTGTTTAGTTTAGATATATTTATATACATGTACATGCTCATCTTTTATGCAGAATGTAGGTACTGGGCATCGACTTCCCTGAATTGCCAAGATGAGCATGCCCTATCACAATAACTCAATCATAAGAATAGGGAGATAATGTTTATGTCCAATCCCAGCCATAGCCTAAACACTTGTCTTGCAAGGAGGACTCGTAACTGACTTTTCACCCTTTTTAAACCCATGAGTTTATCTTTGTCTATGTTGTTTGATTTTGAGATTTGGTTAGTTTTGGTAATGTTGCTTTTATGTGGATTTTGCTATGTGATTTATTTGGTAAATGATTTAATTATAATATTTGAGTTAGTCATGTAATTAAATATTGTTTGGTTAAAAAGAAAATATTAATGTACGAGAATATTTAATTAATTAAAAAACTAATTAAATGTGTGCTTTAATTTAAAAGTCTTAATCTAAATTTAGAAATCTTAATTTAGAAATTCGGTTAAAGAGAAATTAGAATATGATGATACCTAATTAATTGTAAATAATTTAAACATGTAATTTAGTTTAAAAGATTTAATTTAAGAAGTTAGACAAAAAGAAAATTAAAAAATTAAAAAATTAAAATAATAAAGATTTAATATTGCTTTATTATAAGGCAAAAGCTTACAACATATTGGTAAATTGTGAGCCTCTCATCAAGGAGGTCTTGGGTTCAAATATAATCCAGATTAACACATAATAGTAATTAATCTAACAATAATAATAATAAATGATAAATAATCTAGGCTTAGGCCGATTACCTATCAAAACTTTTTTACTTTATAACTGTTTATTTAATAATAATTAAATTAGAGTTGCATTTAAACAACAAGCTTTGATTATTATTATTAATTTAAATAATAAATTATGCTTTAATTAGTGCTTGTACTAATTAATAAAGTAGAAGAAAATAAAATATAAAAGAATGAAATTTAAAGATAAAGTTATAGTTCTAATTGTGGCATAGTTATATTTATTTAATTTAATGATAATTATTTAGGAGTTTTATTTTAATAATAAATTCTAAATAATGTTATTAATTAAATTAATAAATATATTATTAAAAATGTTTCAAAAATTAATTAAAGAGAGAAAGCTAATTATTTAAATTAAGATATTTTGTAATTAAATATCTAAAAGAGTTGTGCATGAAAAGGTAAAAGGTAATAAAGTAATAACCAGTAATTGATCAGTGAGTTTCCTCTCGTGATTGCACAATTAGAGACCCAATTAAGGGTAGACTATTTATCAAAGATCTAGAGCTCATTTTGCAATTACATAGGTTTTAGGGAGCAAAATTCAAAATTCGATGAAAATAATTGTTGAAAGTTTCAGAGGGTTTGGATTTGTATGCATTCACAGATTGTCTCGAATTTTAGTTGTGGTTTTGAAGTAAGGTTTAAGAACCCATTGCAAAATTTTATTGAAAGATTTGTCTACTTCGTGTCTTCCTAGGTGTTTGCATATTGCTTATTAATTTATTGTATTGATTATTGAATAAAGAATTATGTTGTAGATTTTGAAAAAGGAAAACTTATTAATCAAGAAAATTTGACTAAGGAAAATTATAGAAAAACTATAGAAAATTATTGTGATTGTATTCTTATAAACCCCTTTTTAAATATAACAAAAATTTTGATTATTGAAAATTGAAAGAAAACAATAAATTGAACAATTAAGGTTTCAACTTTAAATTTAAAATTAGAACTATGTGATTATTATAAATTTTTTAAATATAGATGAGTATTTTTCTTAGATCTAAATTAATTTAATTACAATATTTATTTGGAAAGTAAAAGATTAATTGAGAAGAAAGCACATTGTAACTAAACGTATACATACATGTGAAAACAAATATGCTAAAAATAGAAAGCTAAGTATAATATGGTTACGTGCATGTGAAACAAATATGCTAAAAATAGAAAGCTAAGTATAATAAGGTTACATGCATGTGAAAACAAATATGCTAAAAATAGAAAGATAAGTATGGTATGGTTACATGCATGTGAAAACAAATATGTTAAAAATAGAAGCTAAGTATAGTATGGTTACATGCATGTGAAAAAAAATATGTTAAAAATAAAAAAAATTAAGTATAGTATGGTTGCATGATTTGAGAGATCAAAAACATGTGAAAATACTAATTGAATGTGTATTTTTATTTTATATAATTTAATTTTTAGATTTATTTATTAATTTTTAAAATTAAATAGATATTATTTATTTAGTTATGAAGTGAATGTTAGTATTAGTGATTATTTAAGTCTAATTAAACTCTTAGTTGCATATAAATGATTTTATAATTATTAATGTAAAAGGGAAGTTAATAAATAAATATTTAGAATTTTATTATATTTTAAGAGAAATTGTGGTAGAGATCACTTTCTACTCATTTAATTAATAACTATTTGACTTAATGAGAGAAATTATAAATAATTAAATTAAATTTATAATTTTATCTCTAATTGCAGTATGAATTAAAGGAAAAGTAAATATTAATATTAGACTTAAATAAAAGTCATACTAATATTTTAGAAATAAAATTGATATTAGTATTTAATCTAATAATATACATTTATGTTACTAATTAAATCATTTATGATTTAAGGTTATTTAAATTAATAACATGATTATATTGCATGATATTTTATATGCACAAAAGATTGGATATTTAAATACTTATTATTTTAAATAAATATATTAGCATAACAATTTATATTATCGTGTATATTCTTACTTTATTTCTAAACACATCCTTATGACCCATACTAAATAAGAAAAATTGGTGGAATTAAATTATGTGGCTGAAAACTATGTGTTTTCTAATATTTTATTTATAGTTTTGTGATATTTATTTTCTTGATAGTTTTTCTTTGTGGGTTGTTTAGTTGGCCAAGCAAGGATGTGAACTAGAGGCGTCTTTTAGATTTCTTTTATGTTTATTTGACTAGATGTCATGATGAACTTTATGATTTGAATTGAGAGTTATGTTTTGTGAGCTTTATGTTATTGAGAATTTATGAGAACTTGGGTTTTGAGAACCAATATTATTTTTGGGTTGCCTGTTAAGGAACCGAATTTGATCAATATTACTTTTGTGGTATGGGATACTATTGTGGTTTTTTTGATTTTTAGGAAGGTAGTCTAGATGCATGTCTATGGGTGTGGCTTGCAATGGGGGTTGGGGCCTAAAGTGGCTGCTAGAATAACTCATTGTAAGTTGTGTAAAAAGTGATAACATAGTAATTAAAATATCTTACCTAGCCCTTTTCCTTGAGATACATAAAAAAGATAAGTTAGAGATTTTTTCTCGTTGATGCCTTGAGTGCTTGTATAGACTAAGGATGAGATGGAGATAACACCTTGAGGGGTATGACTAATTTCCTCGTCTTCATGAGAGGATATTCTGGTTCTGCATAGAGTCACTAGGGAGCGGAGGTCTTGAGAGACTATCAGGATAACTTTAGAGTTGGCTCATGTGATGACACTCCGTAGTATGTAGCCTGAGTTTCCTTCATGATTAAAAAAAATTTTTTTTTGCCTCTAGTGGTGTACTTGTTGGATATTACTTTTGATGGTGCATTTATTGTGAGTTGTTACTTATTGATTGGATGTCATTTATTGTTGAAAGTTGACTTTTATTAATGAATGAACAGTTATTCATTAGTGGTGTTTTTATTGTTGGAGTTAGTGATTGGTGGTTTACTTTTATTGATGACAGTTGTTATCTGTTGGTCATTATGCTTGTGACACTTGACATTGATTTTGAGGTGGTTGTATATTTTTGGTATTGGTATTTGTATGTTGACTTGGTACGAGATGTTAGTATTGGAATGAGTGTCCTTTTGATTTTGATTATCTCTTCTTCTTGAGTAGTTTGTGTTACCCTTGAGGTAGTTTTGGCTATTAGGATTCCTTGCCTAGAACTATTTTATGATTTGATTATTTATGTGTGGATCATACATTATCTCTCCTACACGGTGGGAGTGAGAGTCTGATTAGGTGACCACGTGGTTAGGAGGCAGTGTATTCTTAGGTGCCCCTTAGATTGACAGATGTTGGTTGCTCTTTGATACAGTGGTATCATTATCATTCTTCCTCTTAACTTGAAGACTTCTATTCATTTGATGTATCTATGTATCATATGTTTTGAGATCCTACGGGATATTGTATTATATATTGATGTACTTGTATCTATTTTCACATATCTTATGACATGTGTAGTGGATGTTATTCATTAGATGCACTTTCATATTGTTAGTTTTACTTATGCATTTGGTTATATGATTATGTATGTGTTTATTCATTTTATGATTATGGACATTGTAATTGAGACTTAAACTTATTAATAAAACTTTATTAAATGTGACTCAATGTGAAGGAACCCTTAAGGAATTGAAACTGTACTTGTAATTGATTATATGTTCTTGATGTGTACGTACATATTGCTTCTGCATTATTGTTACTTTAATGTTGTTTAAACTTTTAAAAAAATAGTTCAGTAAACTTTGTAACATATTAGGTTGATTTCTTTTGGGTTTTTGAGCGGGGTGTTACAACTACTAATTGGCCTAGCTCTTGTTACTGATGTTGGACACTAATGTGGCTATATGTAAGCCACTTCTATTGCACTGCATATACAAGACCCTTCCTTTTGTTTTTATTATACAAGGACATGGATAAGAAAGAAAGATAAATACATGGCAGCTATGGGTATAAGGAAGTGATAAATATCCACAGAGATAGCAATGATCACACATGGCACATGGAATTCATAAATACGAGGCATGGAATTAAAAATTTAGCAGAGCTTTTCTAGAACTACTCCGTTCAATAACAACATCAAAATAGGATCCCCAGAACAACAAGAGTACTCAGTTTATCACAACATCAGCTGACCATGTACACAAACAAAGTTTAATTACATGCTTGGGACTTGAATGAGGGCATGAATATTAGAACCATGCAAACATTATCTTAGATAACCATTATAAGCAGAAGATAAATATTTCCAAGTGCATGTCTACAATTGTTTGACAAAATTGCTCTTGGCTAAGTAGTTGGTTAAGGAGATTGGCCTAAGACTACGAAGGCACATCACATCTTGCTCTCTAATTTACACACCATAAAAGAGAAGTGTTCTTGGATGAAATAACACATATAATGATATTCTCCATATTATTTATGATTTGACTTTACAAGAACATTCTCTGTAGTTACAAATTAAAGTTAGACATTTATTCTAAGTTTTTGGGTTCATACATAAGTTTTGTGAGGGGTCTCCAAGATTTTTAATTGATCATTTTGGGAAAATCAAACAATCTTTTGATAGTTATACTTCCACACAAAGAGAAAAAGATCCCTCAAAAAATGGTTCTAGATCGACGGGCAAGGCATATGCAATATTTTAGAATGTAAAAAAATAGGCAGAGATAAATGATAATGTAGAAATGCATATTACAGAATACTCAATTATCATACAATATAAAATTTGAATTAGAATACTTGCAGAATCTTAATCTGAAATGAACAACTCAAATATAATCAAAATTGATCAAAATAACAATATCTACAGATCTAGGAAATTAAAACCATTATAGTGTTACACCAATCACACTAGGGCATCCGTTATATCCTTAAATATGCAACAATTCTATTTCAAAAAATTTGCAACATTTAGGAGGTGAATTCAATTTTTTTGAATAGCTAGAAGTAGAAATATCATCCAATTTGCAGTCTTACCCTTGATAGCAAGGATTTGGAATAGCTTTTATGAAAGGAAGTTGAAAGTTATCTCTAAGTCTCTCTCTATGATGTGTCGTGCCTGAAATCTAGAATCGATGCCAATCAGAGATACACAAAGATGAATAAATATGAAATAGCTATGTTTATTCAATCTTTCATTGGCAAATTTTAATTGCCAGTTGGAACTTATACCAATCAATTCCAATTTCCATAGGGTGAAATGAGTCAACTCCTCCAATGTAAAATGAAAAACTTTTGGCGAATTTCCCCATATGCATGCAAATCTAACACATTAAGAGATGGA
This sequence comes from Cupressus sempervirens, assembly GCA_028749045.1. Taxonomy (NCBI): domain Eukaryota; kingdom Viridiplantae; phylum Streptophyta; class Pinopsida; order Cupressales; family Cupressaceae; genus Cupressus; species Cupressus sempervirens. The sequence continues at coordinate 424,884,575 of CM053793.1, read as the reverse complement.
AAACATGGCAACAGTTACCATAACCAAGTCGGTTGGGTGAAAGGTGAATATTGCTAGAGAAAAAGTCAAAGTGAAATTTATGCTTGGCAATTGGATGGAGTAAGGACCTATTAACCCCCATAAAGCTAGGCAATTGGGCCACCATGTAGTGACTCACAAATCGCCAAAATCAACACCATGAACTCCTAAAATTCATCAAAATAAAAAAATTTGCCACTAAATTATACCCTGCACTACTCTTCTCCTTGATATAGTTCTCCCTCATAGAACTCCTTGGAATCCACAATTGATTTCCTCTAAATAACATGTCATCCTGAATGATGAAATCTAACCACTTGGTTCTTTCTAGAGTAACAAGTTCTACACTAGCTTTCCAAGCTTCACCAAAATCAAGATCCTTTGGATACAAACCCTTGAGTTCCTTGAGCTTGATTAACTCAATCTGCATCTCTGTCGAAAAAATATATCTCTCGCTAAGAGCATCTGCAACCTTGTTAAACTTCCCATTCCAATGCGTATCTCTAAAAAAAAAAAACCCATTTTAGATGTCTTTGATTTAACTTTCCTTGACTATTCAAATATTACAAGCCTTGATGATAGTATATAAAAAATATCCTTAGGAAGAAGACAATTTATCCACTTGTTTAGTTCTTGAACTATAGCATAAGATTTTTGATCATAAACATATTATATTTTTTGACATCATTTAACTTCTCATTGAAGTAAGCAACATGTCTACCTTCTTGGCTCAAAAAAACTCCTATTGAATTCCCACTCGCATCAAAGTGTACTTGAAACACCTTATTGAAGCCTATAAGTGCCAAGATAGGTTACTCTATAACTTTTTTTTTGTCAATAATTCAAAACTTTATTTTGCTCTTGTAGTCCACTTAAACTCTTTCCTATATGCTCCCATTGTTTTAGTCAAGGGTTGCAAAATACCGCTAAAATTTTTGATATTTTTTTTTTGTAAAAGCTAGCCAAAAATTGAAAATATCTTACCTCACTTACACTTCTTGGAGTATGCCATTTGATGATAGCCTTCACCTTCTTTAGGCCTATTTTAAGACCTTGTGTTGAAACTATAAATCCTAGATATACTAACTCCTTCACAAAACTACACTTCTTCAAATTAATCGAGAATTTCTCTTCCCTTAAATTCTCAAACACCCTACAAATATGTATTATATTCTCCTTCGATGTCTTACTAAAGATCAAAATATCATTTAGGTAAACAATGTCAAACTTATCTATAAATTCTTTCAGTACCTCATCTATGAGCTAGGAGAATATTATTGGTGCATTGGTTAGCGCAAAAGGCATGACTAACCACTCATACAACCCCCCCTTTATTGTAAAGGTAGTCTTTTATTCACTTCTTCTCTAATCCAAATCTACTAATATCCACTCTTCATATCTATCTTTGTGAAATGCACAGATCTACTCAAACAATCTATAATAATATCTATCTTTGGCAAGGAAAATCTATACTTGATAATAATTTTGTTAATGGGTCAAGAACCTATTCACAACCTCCATTCTCCATTCTTGTTTAATGCTAATATTTTTGTTACAAGACACACACTCAAACTTTCTCAAATAAATCCCTTTTACAACAATTTATGTACTCGCTTGTTCAACTCTTCACTTTTTGTTGGTTTCATTATTTGTACTGCCTTATTTGACAAACTAGCTCCTAGAATCAAGTCCATCTAATGACTAATCTTCCTTACTAGTGAAAATACATTAGGCACATTATCAGATATAATATCCTAAAATTTACTTAAAAAATCTGTAACTTTAGTAGGTATTGTTGGAAATATAAGAGGAGTAACTGAGAGGGGAGGGGTGAATCAGTTGCTAGAAAAATAAATCCTAGATCCCTTGGATGTCAATACAAATCAAACACAAATACTATTGAAACTAAATTACTGCTAAAGCTCGATTAGCACAGAGGCACTCAGTTAACACTAGCAATTTACTGTCACTTGACAAGTACTGAAATATCAATTGTAACTTGGTAAATATTGAACATACAGATCTTAAGATGTTAAGTGTGATTAACCTTAATTAACTTAGTTGCATACACATAAAATAAATAGCATGAACACAAGTGACGCTAAGATTTAACGTGGAAACCAATTTGGAAAAAACCACCAATTACAACTAGTTACTGTTTTTCACTCTTGTGAAGTGAGCCCTATTAGGAGCCAACCTTGTTAAAGGTTACAAAACACACTGTTAGGTGTGATCCTATTAGAGGATTTAATCACCCTATTAGGAGTGGCCTTGTTAGAGGTCTTTAGACACTTCAATCTAGAAATGCCACCTTGTTATAGGATTTACAAATAGTTGTTAGGCTAACTCTGCTAAGAGATTTGATTCATTGCTACAATGGTTAGAGAGTAACAATGAAATGACTTGATTGTTGATGCAACTATATTGCTGATTTTAGATCTCAATTTTGGCTCAAATAGTTGATCCTTCTTGATCAAATTAATCTTTGTAGCCCAACAAGGATATTTTGCTTATCCTTCCAATTTGCTTCCTGTAAGCATCTTCTTATCGTCCACACATTCTCACACATTCAATCCTCAACTTGACCTTATACTTATTTCATATACATTGTCAAGTTGGCTTGAATACAACTTATAACAATAATTCTTCATCTTTGTAGTCAAATAGAAGCAACAAAGAAATCTATTAAACTCAATATGCCAAAACAATAAAATCCTTTGTTAGCCAACCCAACTCGGTAGACACTAATTTTTGAAATGATTTTCCTCTGTTAACCAAGTGAACTCAGTTAACACTACAACATCATAAACTTCCTTTGGTAACCGAGTGAGCTTGGTTAATACTGGTTCCATGCTAACTTTCCTTTGTTAACCAAGTAAGCTCGGTTAACACTAAACTTCTACAAACTTCTCTTAGGTGCCCGAGTGAACTCGGTAGACACAACCTTTTAAACTTGGTAAACACTAGAATGTTTGGCAGACACAAGAAACTATCTTCATCAACTAAGTGAGCTCGACAAACACTAACTGGTAAAGATATGACATTTAGTGTAACATCAAAGACAATAAACAATTGATCAATTATTTTCAACAATCTCCCTCTTTGGCATTGATGACAACACAACATGTCATAATATAATGAAATTTTAGAGAAGAATAAAAGTAAGGATAATATCCTAAGTTTCATTATGATTCTCATCCATGATAACTTGCTCTATCAATGTGAACTCCCTCTTACATCAATCTCTCCCTCTGATTTTAGTTTCTCCCTTTGTCGACGAACTCCCCAAGTTTAGTCTTCATCAAGCTCTTCCTCTTTGACATCTTCAAACATTTATAAAATTTTTCTTTGATATGGAAAACTCTCCCTTTACAAAATTTCGGTGATATGACAATAAAATTCTCCCTCTTTGACATCTTATGCCAAAGCCAATATTCAATGAATTTTAATGTACCTGATGTACATATTCATATGTAATTTTCCCTTTCATTATTGCATCAATTTGACTAATCTTCAAGAATACTTAGTTGATGCATCACTAAATGTTGTTTAATGAGCTTCAAATAGGGGAATAACCCCTAGCTTTCCTCTTAGATAAAAAAATGCATCCTTGGGTAATGGCTTGGTGAATATGTCTACAATTTTTTTTTTAGTATTCACATATTCCAATCTCACCTCTTTGTCTTACGCTAATTCTCTCATAAAATGATATTTTATTACAATGTGATTGGTCTTGGTATGCATTACAGGATTCTTTGATATATTAATTACACTTATTTTATCATAGAAGATAACCATTGGATCCTTGATTTCTACCTTCATACCTACCAACATGGTTCATTTTTTCCAAATCTTACACTTCCACCATCATCGTGTTTCATATGTTCAAACTTTGTTTTATTACTAGTCATGTGATGACAACAAACACTATCAATAACCCATGTATCATTTTTGTTAACATGAGAAATAAGTGCCACCTTATCATCTTCATCATTAGATCCATCTTTTACAACAATATAAACCATTTCATCATCATCACAACTATCAAAATCTTTAGCTATGAAACAAGACTTCTTACCTTTATCCTTGTAGTCTTTTGTAGTTTTTGAAGTCCTTCTTGCCTTTGTACTTGTTTCTTTTCTTTTCTTCTTTGCCTTCTTTGTTCGGAAACCTTGCAGCAATGTGACCAACTTCTTCACAAGAAAAATAGATTAGAGGAATTTTACCTTTGTACTTTCCTTTGCCTTTGGGATATCTTCTTGCAAGTAGGGATTCAATGGCCTCAAGATCACTGCCATAACTATCTTCTTCTTTATTTTCAAATTGTTTTCCTTTTGATTTTTCACCTTGCTTTTTGAGTGAAAGATTAACTTCAAATGTAGAATCAATATTGCTAGAATAAGAACATAATTATCATAGTTACCTAGCTCAAATGTTGTCAACCTTCCCACTAGAGCATCCAAATTTATCTTATTATTGGGATCACATCTCATCTCTTAAATTGTTGATACTCTAATTACATAGATAGGAAGAAGGGTTTTGAGTACCTTGCTAACCACTATGACATCATAAATGTTTTCTCTAGAGGCTTTGATTGCACTTACACTAGCTTTGATTCTCTCAACATATTTGCAATGTTTTCATCTTCTCTCATCTTCATCTGATCAAACTGACCTCTTAAACTTTATGCCTTGGCTCTTCTTACATTATCATCACCTCCATAGATATCTTTTAGCTTGGTCCACATCTCATGAGCAGTAGCACAACTTTGATTTCATCAAATTCAACATAGTTAAGAGTAGATGCAATGCCAATCATCATAATGTTATATTCTTCTTTTCAACAATCTCCTCCATAGTCAAAGTTCCAATAGGAGCTTTATAATGGGTATCCAAATATTGTTGCTAGATGTAGCTTCATAAGTTCCTATCATGCCTCGAAGTTATCTTTATTCAACTTGGGAATCTCTCTTCTGTAAGACATCTTGATCTTTAGCTTAGGTCCTTGAAACCTTCTTTGCAAGCACCACAAGCTCTGATACCAATTCTATGAACTATAAGAGGAGTAATTGAGAGAGGAGAGGTGAATCAGTTACTACAAAAATAAATCCTAGATCCCTTGGATGTTAATACAAATCAAACACAAATACTGCTGAAACTTCATCTTCAAATTATTGCTGAAACTCGGTTAGCATAGAGGCACTAGGTTAACACTATCAATTTACTGTCACTCAGAAAGTACTAAAATATCAACTGTAACTTGGTAAATACTAAACATGTAGATCTTAATATGTTAAGTGTGAATAACCTTAATTAACTTAGTTGCATACACATAAAAGAAATAACATAAACACAAGTGACAACAAGATTTAATGTGGAAACTCAATTTGGAAAAGACCACCAATTGCAACTAGTTACCGTTTTTCACTCTTTTGAAATGAGCCCTAGTAGGAGCCAACCCTATCAAAGGTTGCAAAAAAAGTTGTTATAAGATTTAATCACCCTATTAGGAGTGGCCTTGTTATAGGTATTTAGACACTTCAATCTAGAAATGCCACCTTGTTCAAGGATTTACAAATAGTTGTTAGGCTAACTCTATTAAGAGATTTGATTCATTGCTACAATGGTTAGAGAGTAATGATGAAATGACCTGATTGTTGATGTGACTATATTGTTGATTTCAAATCTCAATCCTAGCTCAAATACTTAATCCTTCCTAATCAAATTAATCTTTTTAGCCCAACAAGGATATTCTTCTTATCATTCCAATTCACTTCCTCTAAGCATCTTCTTATCTTCCACACATTCTCACACATTCAATCCTCAACTTGACCTTATACTTATATCATATACATTATCAATTCAACTTGAATACAACTTATAACAATAATTCTTCATCTCTTCAGTCGGCTAGAATCAACAAACTAATCCATTAAACTCAATATGCCAAAACAAGAAAATCCTTTATTAGCTAACCTAACTCGGTAGACACTAACTTTTGAAATGATTTTCTTATGTTAACCAAGTGAACTCAGTTAACACTACAATAATGTAAAATTCCTTTGGTAACTAAGTGAGCTCGATTAACATTAGTTCCATGCCAACTTTCCTTTATTAACTGAGTGAGTTTGGTTAACACTAAACTTCTGTGAACTTCTCTTAGGTGCCTGAGTGAACTCAGTAGACATAGTCTTCTGAACTTGTAAACACTAGAATACTTGGCAGACACAGGAAATTTTCTTCATCACCCAAGTGATCTCAATAGACATAGATTGGTAAAGATATGGCATTTTGTGTAACATCAAAGACTATATAATTGATCAATTATTTTCAACAAAGATTCTACTTCTTCTTTACAAGTTTTTGGAATTAAAGTAAAACACATATGCTCATGCCTCATACCTTCCATGAATTTTTTTCCATCAACTAAACATATTTTGGGATTACTACATACCTTTTCTTCCATGTCCTTTAATGAGTTTAGATTATGTCTCACTCTATCCTTTATTAGGGAGTAGGTATTCACATGACCTTCATATAAAAAATTCCAGTCAAATGGCCATGAATTTCCTAGTAACATATGACATACATACATGGACATAATGTTACATAGTAGCTCATAATATTAAAATTTACTAGGGAATGTTCATTGACTAAGACCTTGTGATCATCTTGCACCTAGGAAATCTAGTATGGATGTGGGTACATCTCTCTCCTAGGTGTTAACTTTGTTACTATATCCTTTGACACAAAATTGTCAATGTTCCTAGTATCAATAGTCACATCACAACAATTATTATCCTCACACTTGTGTCTAGTACAAAACATGCTCCTTTTTTATTTAGGTTCATTCTCATCACTCATCAAGACTCTTCTACTAACTAGGACTTCTCATCCATAATCTTCAGAATGTGATGACTTGACATCTTCATCTACATGTGCAACTTTTTCCTAACCTTCATCCCTCCTATTCGTCCTTCCTTGGTATTGAGGATATTAATAAACTCTAGAACCTTCTTCTCTACAGTGAAAACATGTTCCTCAAAAGCCTCTTCTTCCTTGTCATCTTCCTCTTCCTCTTTGATCCCTATTATTATGATCATGAAAACAATTGAAATTATTTCCCCTATAATTTTGACTACCGTTGGCCTCATGCTTCTTTTTCTATTCTTCATTATGACCCCCATAAGACCATCCACTTGATCTTCCACTACGCCCTCATCCACTTTGCCTACTCTCAAACTTCTTGTTCAACTTTTCTTTTACTCTTAAGGAAAAATAGTATGCCTCTTCAATATTAGTCATTCTAACTAAACTTAACTCCTCTTAGATACTCGGTCTCAACCCATTAAGGTAACAAACAACTTTCTCCTTTTTTGCTTCTGCATGACATATTCTAATGAGGGCTCAATATAACTCTTCTCTATAATCCTAAATAGATCTTCCTACTTTTTTCAACCCTTGCACTTTCTTCAGTAGATCAAGATCATAATCGATGAGATTGAATTGCCGCTTTAATTTATCCACCATCTGATCCTATCTTGTAATTTTCTCATTTCTTCTCCTATTTCACTCCAATTGAATCTCTCGCCACCAAAAAAATCATCACCCTTGAGTCTAGCCATCACAAGCTTGACCTTATCAAGATTTTCAATATCTTCATAATCCATTCAATCAATTCTCTATGTTAAGATTTTCCAAAAAATGTGGGGACTTCAATCTTGGATCTTTTTCCAATCTTGTGAATGACCCTGAAAAGCCTATCTTCATCAAGATCCTTAGCTTTTTCTACTCCCTTTTTTTCAACATGTCCTTCTTCTTCAAATTCATCCTCTCTTTTTATCTCTTACCACAATATTCATTCCTCTACAGATCTCCTCTTGCAATGCTTACACTTATCTCTAGAGTGCTCTAAAACCCTCAATTGTCACACCTCCAACTCTTCTGGCATGTTCTCTTTGTTGAGGCATTTTCATGTTAATCACTCAGAGCTTGCCTCATAGTCGATGATCTATCTACACACTTAGGAACTCCTTCTCTGATACTACTTGGTGATGGGTACTCCTCTTAACAACACAAACACACAATAGAAATAGAGAAATAATAAGAAGTTGTGAGAACATATAGTTGGCTTCTTATTATCTCCAAAAATATGAAGTTACAAATTTTAGAAATACATCATGCAAAGCCACATGGGCATTTTTCTTTACAATATTCTATATGCTAGAGCCACAACCACCGACCCAGAACTGCCCTAGACAACCCTATGGGACATCTTTATATAAATAATTTTTCCATGACCCAAGAAGGTTCTAGAATTTTGATCCAAGAACTTGAGGTTGACTAACCCTAAATTATTATTATTATTCATATTTTATTGCATTAGAGTTGCCCCAAACAAACTTTTTGTTTACAAATTCAAGTAGCACAATTTTCAGAGACCATAACTCATCAATTATTGCTATGATTGACTATGATTACCTCTTTTGGGAAATGAAACCTCTTGATCTGTAGTACTTGTCTTGCCCAAACTCTCGACATGTAGGTTTGGACCCCTTTTTAGAGCCTCTAAGGCCTTCAAAAATGAGTTAAAAATTTTTGTACCAAAAATTCTCAATAACTCCACCAATACACTTGATATTGCAATGAAATTCTACTGGTAGGCTAATATATCTAAAATGAACCTCCATGTAAGAAATCATAACATTCTGAGCTCGAATGACCAACTTAAAATAACAAGTTTCCAAAAATAGTAACTATGCACTGAAATAACCCCTATTGAAAAAACAAAACAAAAATATTTTAGGTGACACAAGATTACCCTTACACCTAGGATGCTCTTGCATCACATTTATTATGTTAATTTACTATTTATAAGTTTGCAATCTCAGTGACAATGATTTGCATCCTCAGAAAAAATTACGACAATAATCCTCATCATATTTTTTTTGTAGCATCCATGTCCACATTGATACACCCTTTCTTTTGATCAATCAATCATCTTTTTAACTTCCATGATAATGGTTTAGCTTATTTATCAAGCAATTAGAGAAGTTTTATTATTCAAAAATGAAATGATAATTACCCAATTGTCTTTTCTATACATTATGTCTTCTTCTTATTCTTATTCATCCCATGTGGTAGATGGTTTTATCTATCTATTATGATTAAAACCAAACTAATTTTTCTTTGTAATCTACTATTATTTGTCCCATAGCCACTTTATTTACTTTCTTGTTGCCCTCAAACTTAGTTTACTCTTAATTCTCTATTTTGTAGTCAAAGCACAACCAAGGCTCAACTTTCTTGAAAAATGTAAAATAGTACTTTATTTTATTAGAAAATCTTCATATTAACCCATGAAAAACATTCAGACCAATTATTATTAACTTAGCTTTTTATTCTCAAACTTGAGCCTACCATTGTTGAATCACATTTTAACTTTTCTGACAATTCTTTCTAATGAATCAATGATGCCATCGTAAATTCACACCTTCTCCTTTTTGAGGATTCTTTCAACTTTGTGATATGACAAAAGTACTTTGTGATACAACTTTACCTTTTATTTTGAACCATCTTGTTCATTCCATGTGGAAATATTCTAACCAGTGAGCATTATCTTAACCTTTAATACTTCCACCCTTCAACTTGGTCCCACCACCATCGCCAATTTTCTCATTGACTTTTTCAAGGATTATTCTTGCTTGTGAAATGACTAAAATATTTGTAGGACCCATCCCAGGTCATAGCTCTACTAACTTAGTTTTATAATAACTTAGTAGTTTTACGAGATGGTAATGAATTTTAAAACTTTAATGAAATAACTTGCAAGATCCATCATTAATATGTTGTTTTCCTAGATGACTTATATAAAGATATAAAGAATATGTGAAATAGTGATATTATGCTGACTATTATACTCTTGACATTATTAGTGTTGTCACCTATTGTCTACTTCTTTTCACCCAACTAACAAGAATTGAACTTCACTACAGACCTCTACAAGCTCCCTAGAATTTTTTATTCCTATCACAAACTGTGTTTTCTTATCTCCACCACAAGCTCTCTATTAACATCACTAGAAATATAATCATGTTAGTTCATTTTAATTATTCTTTTTCAATATATCACCTTTATCACAAAATCTCATGACCATAATGGTAAACTCCACCTTTGGTAATGTTTGATCTAGTTGACACCAAGAAACATATCAACTTAGCTTGATAACCACGAATATCATAGTATTCCTACAACATTCATAATAGACTTCAACATCCATAAAGTTAAACACCTTTTTGAAATCAATGAAAAACATGCCAAATCTAACAAGCCCCACCTTTGGCATTAAAGTCCAAAGTCTCTTTTTTCTCACCTTTTGATAATGCATTGCAAAGAGATAAAGAAACCAACTACTTATCCCACTATAACATGTTTCCTATCAAATCTCTTCCATATAATATACTATATGTCTACACATTGCACATGCTCAACAAATATTCAATAAAACAACTTCAAAAGTACTATCTGTAGACATTTGTAACTAATATAACCTATTATTCCCTTATGCACATGTTTCCTTCATACCACTTCTTATTCTAAATTTATAATTATCAATTTATGCTCTAATCATATCCATGAACAATAAGATGTGTATTTAGATTCTCCAAGAATTAAATGATTAGTATTCTCTTGTGATTAATTGCTAACTTTTAGAAATATATCTTGACTCATTATTATCATACATCAAGAAATGAATTAATGATATATTCTCTATTTTTTGTTACTTCTTTAATAAGAGCATTCCTTGATTTTACATGAATTCTCTTTGTTTGTTTTCTTTTCATTAAAGAACCTTGATCATTTTTGACTAGATATTCATATATATATATATATGTAAATCTAATTCTTAAGATGAAGTTTCCTTTTTAAAAATCACTTCTTTTGAACTTATCCTCCTTGATTGTTTGTTTCATACTTTGAATGTGGTTTTTACAATATCACAACTCAATGCAATTTACTTGTTATAATATATACATATTATAGTCATTGTATTCATTGTCCTTGATAGTGTAGATTGCCATATCTTGAATAACCTCATTTCTCTATATATCTACACCATAACTTCCACTTTTTGTCATGAATCTTCATCATCATTGTGGAAAATACTCTTAAAGATGCATATCTAATTAGTTGAACACTATTATGCAAATGCCTTCACAAAAATATTATCAACTTCAAACATAACTAGCTTCCTTCCAATTCACATCTTCAACTATATTGTAAAGATCATCTTCTACTCCTTGAGTGATCATATCATGCCTTTTTAATAACTTTTCTACAAGATATACTGGTTAGCTATAAATTTAACCAAGTGGTGCACATTGAGAAAGTAGTGAACTTGTTTATGTATCTTCAACATCTTCTAGTTCATGCACATTAATCATTAGAGACTAGATAAACATACATATGATCAATAATTTTGTGGTTGGAAAATATGATCTCGGTTCATACTATTGTTAGCTCTTTTCCATGATATATATAAGATGAACATTTTCAACCTCACATTTACTTCAAACCAATCAAAATATTGTTCACCTTTTTCTACATTAAAAATTATCTCAATACTATCTCAATATTTCCCAATGAGACATTGGCAACACTTGTTCTTTTCTTGTCTAGGATTGACAAGAATATCTTGTTTAACCCATTAACTAGTACCCCCACATTTCATGCCTCTATTTTGATTATTCTTTCTATTCACTTTCAATATTTTATATGTTTTAAATTTCTATTATCTCAGTACTTGACATGCACCTTAAAATTTGTTATTCAAATTGAATCATGAAAAACTTCAAAGCTAAGCATATGAGTGGAAAATTGAAACAATAATGAATACTTACTTCTAAAATTAAACCAATTCCACTTTGTGATAAAAATCTATCAAGAGGTATTTGTCATAACCATTTTATTAAGTGCACCTAGGTTCTTATGAGTCAAGCAACTAAAGAAGAAAACATTGCACAAGATAAATTGATTGTACATTACAAACTATAAGCTTTCTCTTCATCAATTATTTCCAACTTACACATTTATATTAGAATATAACAGTAATAGAGACAAACATAATTTAATTTAAGTTTGAAAATTATAAACTTCCACTATGAATCATAGATTTTAAATAAAAATGAAAGTAGTATGTGGACAAAAAGAAGACTAAGATCTCCAATCGACTCTACTTAATTAGTCATAATTATCATGACTATTCATCAATAACTTAAAGATATTAAATCTAATAAATAAGAATGCACCAATATACTTTGGATATTTCCATAGTTTTAACAATTTTATCATACACCACTCCTTTCATCTTGTTTTCATAGGGTTAAAATACATTACTATGATAAACTCTCCCAAAGTCTTGTTATTTTTTAGAACCTAGACAACAACACATGTGCATGGAGTACACTACGTATTTTATAGATTCATCTTTATCATCATCTTAATATCTCTAATTCTCTAAAACATGGCATATCATTTCTTCTTGTTATGGTTCTTAATCATTTTTCACCACTATGTTAGGATTATCCAAATAGAAAAATAGTTACATACAAATATAACCAATAATACAAATGAATAAAGAGCACATAAATGAAATAAAAGACACAGAGATTTAATGTGGTTCACCCGATTTTAGGCTACATCCATCAAACAAAGTCTGGTACTATTATCCTATAACTTTAACTTGTTACACTCTGCAATCTCCCTTACAACTTAATACCACTGCAAGAAGATATTTGTCCTCTTTATAAACCCTAACCCTTTAAGCCAATATTACATGAATTATGTTAGCTTAAAAAGTTAACCCTAGACATACTTGATGAGTCAAACTTGGGAAATAGTTGATGAATCAACTTAAAAAATGCTTGAAGAGTTAACTCCATGCCTTATGAAAAGTGTACAATACTTTCCTGATTAATCACCACAATAAAAAATTTCCCACTTTGGAGCTGATCAAGATCTACACCAAACCACCTCCCACTTGCAGATTTATATTGTAGCCACACCACTACCCCTAAACCTCTCACTAGATTGACACACTGTGGACTATACTATTCTTTTATTATGTTCAGTTTAAAATACCAATAAGAGATGAAGAAGAATTCGACTTCTCCGTCAACACCATCTTTGCAAATATATCTATTATATCATAATCTATATGTATATTTTCCATCTTTAAATGTTTATCATCCAAAGAATGATCGAATGAAATAGTGCCGAAACTGTATGCGCTTTGTTTTTTAGCGTAAAGAAAATTTCCTTGCAGGATGAATGACACTCTGGCTATTTATATATAGATAATTTATTGTTCATGAGTGTTCCAACCCTTCCATAAAATATTGTAGTTATATCATCTCCTTGGTTGCCTCTATAGCACTAACATACTCTTCCTCTGTAATGGATAAATAATTTGACTTATGTATTCAAGAAATCCAACTCATCGTTGTCCCACAAATAGTAAATACACATCCTTTACTACTCCACTTGGTATCTAAATCCTCAGCCAAATTTGAGTCAACACAGCTTTGTAAATAAGTAGTAGATCCCCCTAAATGTAAATATTTATTAGACATACCTCTCAAGTTTATGAGCGTCCATTTGACTGAATTCCAATGCTCAATTCCAAGATGACTCATATAGCTAATAATGACTCCCACAACATGTACAATATGTGGTCTAGTGCATAACATGGCATACACTAAATACCTACTATTGAAGAATAAGATACCTTGGACATATTTTCTTTATCTTCTTGTGTCTTTGGATACATCTCACTAGTAAATCTTGACTCATTTTTAATGAAAATTGATCAAATTTTTCACTCATGTTGGTCAAATTTTTAATAAACTATTTTTTTCACTATTTTCCTTGTAAAAAATTTGACCAAGTCTTGTGAGCATTGAATTCTGATGCACAATTTGGTAAAAAATGGTCTCTTTTGTTAATGAGAACATTGGTCAAAATTTCAAGCAAACTTGGTCGAACTTTCAACCAAAGCATCGACTAGGATGCCAAACCAGTGACGAGATCTTGGTCAATGTGTTGGTCAAAAATTTGACCAAGTTTGGTCAAAATTTTGACCAATGATAACCCTCAATCGACCAGGAGGCCAAACCCATGACAACATCCTAATCGATGCATTGGTTGAACTTTCAACCAACATGCTTTGTTTTAAAAAAAATTATCCGAAGATAAATATCCAAAGTAATCACCGACATTAGCTTGGTCAATGATTAGTTTGGATATTTATCTTCAGATCTTTGGTGGGACTACCACCACCTTGAGATGAGATTCCATAGACCTATTTTTATGGCACTTATAAAGAGATGAGATTCTAGTATGATGTCGTTCCATCTCCTAATTGGGAGATGTTGGGAGTTGGCCATTAAATTAGTAAACATATATTAGATCCTATATATTCTCATACATGGAGAACAAGTTATGATAGATAAACCCTTGATAGCTGACATCTATGAGTCATGCATCTTTAAGCTTATGGTAGGTTAGTGGATGAATAGGGAACTAGTTTTCCTTTAGGTCCTTGTTCCAAGAACTTAGTAGTTTGTGCCATGTGTATATTAACATTTCACATCACCCTGTGATTCATCATCAAGAAGATAACATAGTTTGAACCGAAACATTAATACAAAAAAATATATACAATTTTATCTACACTTTCTATGAATATTGTTGATACATATTTAGAATTAATATTGGACATTGAAAGAGTAGAATATGTGAAAGGTAAACCAAAACAAATATGATTGAATCCACACACAAAATAAAGGGTACCCACCATGCTTGATATCATATTCATAAAATGATTGAAGCTCCTATGACACAAGGCCTCCACTAAATGATTAAAGCACCAAGATCAAGCCAGGCCAATACATTCATATAACTACAGATAACTTCCAAGAAACATAGTTTTCAGTGTTAGCAAAAGTTCTAATTGATTCATTTTTACATCATATGTTTTAGACGACAAGTCAACATTTTTTTTCTAAATAACTTTCCAACAAGCTCACACTAATTAAAACCCAATAAGGCTTTCACAGTGCAAAAACCAAAAATAGAATTTTATTAAACAATATTCCTTGCTACTTTAAGAAACTAACACCTCCGATGACAAAAATGATTGAATCCAAACACAAAACAGAGAGTACCCAACACACTTAATATCATATTCATAAAATGATTGAAGCTCCTAGCAACACAAGGCCTCCACTAAATGATTAATGATTAAGGCTCTAGGATTAAGCTAGCCCATGTATTCATCTAATTATGGATGGCTTCTAGGAAAAGTTATTTTGAGTGTAGTATAATTTCCAATCGATTCATTTTCAACATTATAAGTTTTAGATCACACATCACCATTGTATTCTAGACAACTTACCACCAAGCTCACACTGAATAAAACCCAATATAACTTTCACAGTGTAAAGAATTCAAATAGAATTTCATTAAAAATATTCCTCACTACTATAAGAATTCAATCTATTATTTATATTCACTTGTAGACAAAATGCAATCCATAAGCTGAAACTCTGAAGTTAATGCTTCTACTGAGTTTACAATTTCTATTAAAAAAAACAAGTTTAGTGAAAATGATTTGAAATGTTCATAATTAGACAAATTTAAACTAGTTTAGGAAGACAACATAGACACCACAGGTTAGACATTGGACATCTACTATTAAATTTGTACAAGCTATTGTACTTTCCTCAATCTCAAATATGACATACTACAAATTTGGAATAATGAAGACACCAAGACTACCAAGAATGCAAATTTAAAAAGCAACTACCCACTTTATCACCACTTTGAAAGGGGGTAATCAATTTACTTACAAGAACATGAATTGGAGAAATAGGAAAATATAAAAATTAAATACAAAACAAAGATGACATGGTACAAAATTTGAACCAATAATGGAGTTAAATGTTAAAAACATGTAAACATTAAAAAATCTTCATTATTGTAAACATCCAAATAATATTTTACTTTGTAATGAAACCTAAGAAAGCAGAGGAATCATACCATATAAGAGTACATCCTACTTGTGGATATATTATATGATTCCTAAAGATATTGCAAAATTTCAAGAATTTCAGTAGTCTTGTTGCATTGACATTAGCTTGGGTAATATGAAAATTAGTCTAAATAAGCACCTAAGCCATTTCAAATGCATTCAACATCCAAAACCTTGTCAATGTTGGATTCCCTATAAATAGAAGCATAAATAGTCAACATACTTGCTTCTCCATCTAATATCGATAGCTACTATAGTGAGAACCATAACCGACAGTAGAATGTCCAGACCATATCTTCCAGTTGGGGTTGAGTGACCAACACTTGGACCATAACCTCCAATAGTGCCAGAATGACCAACACTTGAACCATAACCTCCAATTGGGCCAGAATGTGCAATACTTGGACTAAACCTCCAACAATGCCTACGCTTGGACCATAACCTCTAATGGAATGGCCATTATGCCCAATATTTTTCCATGGGGAAGTGTACATAGAGTATGTTTCAATGTCTTCCATCTTATCATCGACATCTTCTGCCTCCTCCCCACATCATCATTCTCATGGTCCTGCCAATACACAACTTAATTAAGAACATATGAAAATTTATATCAAGCACTACTATTATTTAAAGCTTACATGGAAAAAATGAAAATCAATCATTACCTCGTGTCGATGCCCAAAAAATAAGTAGGCATTTTGTATTTACTAGTTTATCTTAAAAAAAACTTATAAAAGTTGAACTAGACTTATACTAAGTGACATATCAATGCCAGACAAGTCATCAAGGTCAATAAAAAATGAATATGCAAGAGTAGCCTGCAAGATAGACAATTTGAACTTAGATCAAATTCTAGTAATGATCATATAGGATGATGTAAATTATCTTTTAAGGCCAAAATTGTGAGATACCATGAAAGGTGATATTTGTGGAAGATTCAAAGTAAAGCCTGGGAGGCTAGAACTATTATTTTTGGTCCTAGATGCTTGTACTACTGAATATGGTAAAGGTGACAAACTACACTTCTAAAGTTGAAATTATTAGGAGGGTGCACATAAGGAATTGATTATATAGCTAGTTTTGGTTACAAAAATTTTTTAAAAATATTTTCAGGTATGAATAAAATGGTTATTAATCACCTAGAAAAGATTTTTGTGACAAATGATGTAGCTACCATAGTTAAAGAATTTGAGGTACAACATCCTAGAACAAAGCTACTAGTGTTGGCAACTACA
Source organism: Cupressus sempervirens (assembly GCA_028749045.1). Classification (NCBI taxonomy): domain Eukaryota; kingdom Viridiplantae; phylum Streptophyta; class Pinopsida; order Cupressales; family Cupressaceae; genus Cupressus; species Cupressus sempervirens. The sequence continues at coordinate 424,867,233 of CM053793.1, read as the reverse complement.
ACTCAATAGGAAGAGATTGGAGATGGTGCCAATTTGACAGTATCATTTGCAAGAGAGATTCTTCAAGGAGCTGAAGATCTCATTAGAATGAAATTGCATCCCAATGAGATAATAAGTGGCTACACAAAAGCCATAAGAAAGGTAGATATTTTTCTTGCATGCAATTAGATAACAGATAAAATCCCAAGATATATTTCTTCTTTGGATTTTCTTTTTGTCAAAAATTAATAATACCTATTTAGTTTGTTTCTAGTATTGTTTGTTGGTAATAATTTTCCTTGTTCTTTTAGGAAATTGAGCTTTTAGATGAATTGGTAGAACCAGATTCAAAGAAGATGGATGTTAAGAATAAAGAGCAAGTGACCCTCAAGATGAAAGCTCCTATTTCCAGTAAACAATTTGGACTAGAAAGCATTCTGTGTTCCCTTGTTGTAGATGTATGAGATCTATTTTAGCATTTCTAATTGTTGTTTATGGTGATAATGACATCATTCTAATGAGATCTTTTTTTCAGTCTTGTATTCAAGTTTGCCCCAAGAATCTAGTGAACTTCAATGTGGATAATGTGTGAGTTGTTAAATTACTGGGGGGAGGATTGCATGATTGCACTGTGGTTCAAGGTATAGTATTGAAAAATGATGCTTTTGGAACCATCAAGCATGTGGAGAAAGTCAAGGTGTGGTTCTAAGTGGATGTAATTGCCATAATTCAAAAATAATTTTAGATCTTAATGTTCTCTCTAATTGAACATGGTCACACATCATTGTACAAAGTTCTCTTTGGTTTATGTGTAATAACTAATGTTTATAACTTTCAAAAGAGCATGTTGTCTTGCTTTTTCAATTAGTTTTATTTTTTGATTATTTTTCTGACTTTGTCCCATTTGATAAAGCCTTAGATTCAACTTCTCCAACATAAAAAAAGTACACAGTGATAGGCTCAGTGGTACAAGAATATAAACAAAGTACACAATAATAGCCACCCATCATGTCATTGACACTATCGATAAATTGTGTCAACCACATTAAACCTCAAATGCCCATTCAACTAGTCTACATGAAACACCTACTAATTAACCTCCAAATTAAGTCTCATTATACTAAGGAAATGGGGAGAGTTTCCAAAATAGATAAAAGTTTCATAAATACCACTCCAGAAAACACAATTATAATATAACAAAGACTACCATATTTTCATGTATGTATACTGATAACTAAAAATAAGAGAAAAACAATTAGTGAGTTTCAATAATCATAGCTATAAGTTAAAAATATTCAAACAAATGAAATCAAATCATACAAAATGTCAAAATATAAATGTGAACAAAAATTTGCCTCTCTACAATATTTTATATTTGAAATTCAAATTTTATCATATCATGCTACAAAAATTATCTTCATGAAATTTACCTAAAACGTTAAAAGAAATATTTGTGTGTTATACCCTAAAAAAGTGTATTATATTCCTAAAAACTTGAGAAGAATGAAATAAAACCACATCTATATCTAGAAATGATCTAAGTAGGACAATACAAAAGATACAGGGTTAAGAGGACCTCTTATTTTGAAAACTTAAAAAGTAACTAAACACTAATCACTAAAGTAGTTTGAAAAATCAAGAGGAGAATTACTAAACAATGATCGCTAATTGCAATTTAAAAATCAATTCAATAAAATCTTATTATCTAGAAGAGAATGGATCCCACAATGAAACATCAATTTGATAAAAATGAAAGCAAAATCTCAAGACAAGAAATGCCACACTCAAACATCAAGGAAAGGTGATAACGAGAATAAACAACAATGACATCTACTATGTTGAATGGGAAAACATATACTACCTTATTATGGGGAATATCTACAACTAAGGGAGATAGGCTAAACAATTTTAGGAGGAAGGGGAGATGCAAAATACTTCACTTAGAATGTCTCACATCACCAAAAACCAATTAGCCTTTGAAGTCACAAAAAAATGTTAAAAGTCTTGAACTACTAGGCAAGGTAGGTTAGAAGACACTCAATGTCAAGGACATAAATCCACAAAGCCTAGTATTACAATGAGCAAGTTAGGATGCCCTATTAGTTGCGCAAGTATTCTTACTGACCTCTCCCCATTTGTGTCAATCAATGCCATGTCAAGGGTGCTTAATGCCTTCAAAATTCAATATTAGTTACAACCTTCAAGATGGGAGTGATTAGCTAGGTAGTTTTAGATGTCCTGTGTAATATCACTTAAAAGTGATGACTTCTTGGAAAAAACATACCAGACACCTTTGAACAGGGATGGAAAGTGCAAAGTGAAATACCATAGTGTTTGAACAAAACAATTCCTCCCATAAAACTCATAAAAGTCTAGGAAACATTAGATAAAATATTATAATGTTATTTTGTATCAATCTACTGGAAGGAAACAAGATGACAAATCCACTTAGTAAATAGAATATAGTGATCCATCTCAACTTGAAATAGTAGAACAATTGATAACCCAAAGAAGATGCTCATAAGAGATGGGATCATCCATAGTCTGCATGAAATGTGCAACATATAAAATTAACATGAGGATGAGAGGCTCCACAGAAGAGATTTGTGTCACTGGAATGTGTGGGTAGTGCATGTCCTCTCATAAGCTTAAATGATCAAATGTTTGAAAGTAAGGAAAAAGGGGGCATCAAAGAAGAATGTGAATGGTGGAAGAAAATCAATGTGGATATTGACAATTTGAGGATCAAATATGGCCTCCTAATACCAACACTGTTGATGCCCAATGATTGAGTGAGACAAAAAGAGATAATTCCCTTAAAAAAAGGTCCCAAATATGGACATATTTCATGACTAAAAAATGAATCCTAGGTTTCTAAGACTGAGAATATGTATAAGTGATCCAAAAAAATTCAAGAGAGCTAGCCAGAAAAATCTTCTTGGAATGCATAAAGGAATCAACTCCATGTGATGGATTGAACATTGAAGAATAATAGTCTAAACCCTCTTGAAATAATAGTGGTCAAGTGAACTCTTAATGGATCTCAATCAAAGTAAGAAGGGAAAATTTTAGATGATGTATAACTTGCCATTTTCTATGTATACAATGAATATGCATTTTAATTTATCATAAGCAAATTAATTTAAGGAAGTAGATATAAATGGATAGTATACCACAATTTTGTCTTAGCATGTTAACATTTTCTTAGGCTAAAAGCAACTTTACATTTTCCCATGAAGTCTTCTTTTGTCTAGTGTGTCATATTTGTAGAGCCTACATCCTTTCACTTTAATTAATACTGTTGTCTTTAAAAAAAAGTATTTTCTTCTTGTTTATCACTTAGATGTGCATTTCCCTATCCCACAAAAAAATTCAAAGAATTTTCCATGTAGAGAAACACTTTAGCATATGGGAAACTACTAGAAAAGCTTAAAACATCTACGAAATCTCTTAAGATTAGAAAGTACTCTCCTAGTACCTCTTGAAGTCTCACAAAGACAAAGACAGTAAAACCAAACATAATCATATCATTAACGCTCAATGTTGATTTAATTTTATTGTAGTGATAAGAATTGTAATCACCTAAAAATGGTCATCTAGACTATTATCCCCCTTCTCATCATTTTGGCAAAATTAATTAATCATTTGCCTAAACCAAATTGCTAAAAATCAATTAATTTGACTATAACCTATAGTTTGACTATACTATCCTAAGTTCATTATTTGATTAAAAGAACATGTCCCCTTTTAATTAAATAAAAGATCCCATTCTTCTAACCCACTCAATGTGCACACATAAAGCATTATTCCTATTTCAAAACTAAAAGAAAATGCTTTTTGTCTCACATGCAAAGTCAACTCTTTTCTTATTGGTTGACTTCCTCTTGCACATGGAGCATGCCAAAGTCAACTTGCACCCTTGATCCTTCATCCATTGATCTTGATCTCCACCATCCATACATCTTTGAAAGAAAGAGCTCTCCCCTTCTCAAAGGATCCACACTCTTAAGTATTGTTATTCTGCAGGTTTATTGTTTGAATTCTTGAGACCTTTGTGGAGAACTCCTAATTCCTTGTCTCATTCTATCATCCATGGAATTTTATTTTAGATTCATGTAGTTTATCTTTCATTTTTCAAAAATCTAGCCCACATAGTAACTAGTTTGGATCTTGTAACACTCTCATCCTTGTTTAATATAGCTGCATTTTGCATATTCATGTTAGTTTAATCCATATTTGCATTGCATATTTGAGGAACTCATTGTAGACACTTTAATTCTTTCTCTTGTCTCAAAGAACCTCCAATTGCATGGTTTAATAGCAAGGAATGTGTCTCTAAGGCTCAACTAAAAGCCCATTACATTCTTAAAACACACTTCTTGAACTTCATGGATAGGGAGCTCTAAGCTGACATCCAAGCATTCCAACCTCATGGAATCACTTGGATAGAAGGGTTTAGAGTGTGTGTAGTGCCTCTCATGTTTGCATTCTATACCTTGTTGTTTATTTTGATTCGAGAGATACTTGATACTCTTATTTTGTACCTTATGGTGACCCAAGGGTCGAATGTTATACTTTGATTCAATACCATAGATGCATTATTGCTATGCTATTCAATTTATCATATTTGCATGTTGATGCTATTTTGAGATGATAGTAGATCTATGACAATATCTGGTTATATGGTTTATTTGAACATATTTGTTGATTATGTTATGAGATGAATTTTATGCTACAGTTATTTACTTCATTCTTGTATCTTTACGCTTTCTATGAATGTGAGTGATGTAAATAGATTAAATAGGTATTTTAATACATGTTGCTTCGACTATGGTATTATATGCAATTGCACTTGATCGTGTATTTTAGTGTGTAGGAATTATATCCCTGGCAGTGGCACATGGAGTTAGTGACTCAGCTGTTCATATTTTGCCAATGTCGTCCCTGTATGGTCGATGTATCCTTATTTAGTTGTTTAAATCTAAACCTTTTGGTGATTAGTAAATCTGAACTCATTTGCATTATGTGATTAGACCAGTGAGCATGTGTGTGCATTTAGAAGTTCGCATTTGTCATGAAAGTGTTTAGTGATTTTCAGTGATCTTGGGTTTTCAGGTTTTAAATCTTTTCATATTTAATTTTTGGCATCTTCGCCTTAGGTGAATTTTCATTACGGATAATAACCTTTTTTCATTTGGATTGATTCAGAGTTTAGCTACTCCAGCTGGCTAATTTCCAGAATCGACTATTCACTCGAAAAGTGAATAAGTATTGAAAAAGTGAATTCATTATGTACTTCTCATTTTTTTAAGAAATAGACTTTTGAGAGCAAATTTGTAAATCCTCTTTTGAAGGATTCTTGTTTAGTTCATTTTGGAAGCTGTGAGCATGGGATCTGCGCGAGGTTGGTCTCGTTGAATTCGGCTCAGGGAGTTTATACTTTGTTGTCGTTTTCAATAGATTTAGCAGGTGGTTTATTTTATTGGGTGAGTTACTGTTTTGGTCCCTTTTTCTATTAGGTAGGTCTTTCTTGTTTTATTGTTTTTCCTCTATTTTAGCTTCCATTTCTTGTAGTAGTATGTTAGGAGGTTGAGAACTAGTGTTCCCCTCTATTTTTGTTTGTTGGTTCTGCTTGGTTGGTCGGGTATGAATGTTTTCCATATATTTGAAATGGGGGGTTTGGGTTTTTTGAGTCGTTATGCTGGCCATTTTTGCATACAGTGTCTGATTTCAATTATTTTTGGATTTTTGAGGTTTTTGCACCCAAAGGCCAAATGGGTTTTAATTTTAGAATTTTTCCAAAATTTGGAGGTTTTGCCTTATTTTGCATGCTGCCCTGTTTTGTTGAGTTTTCTCGACACAATGTGGATTGTGGACTTGGATGATCTATTTGGATATTTGTCAGACCACTTTTGCACTTTTTGTTGCATTGGGATGTGTGTAGCATCCATCATCCCAATTTTGGTTTCGGTTGATTGACTTTTTTGTTTGTGTTCTCATCCAGTCCTTTTGGTATGATCTTCGTGATGGTGGTGCGCCACACATGAGTACATCTGTCGGGTGACCTGCGGGGCCCAATCTTTCGTGGTACTTCTTGAAGTTGTGATCATTTGGGATGGGTTGGGAATTTGCATGCCTACGAGCACTCATTGTTGGATGAGCATGGGTAGGGTAGGGTAGCATATGAGGGGGCTTCTATCTCGTAGCTCGACAATCATGGCACCAGAGGTTGGCAAGGGAAGCTTTATATAATTGATAACTAAATAAAACATTGGGTGATAATAACTTTAAAGATAACAAAAATAATACTTTAGTGTATGAGCCTTCTGTTGAGAAAGTTGAGTCTACACAGTGTATGAGCCTTCTGTTGAGGGAGTTGAGTCTGCACAGATCCAAGCTTGGGCTTTTTGATGCCAAGCGACTCTCCATGATGTCAGTCCCTATATAGTAGCCTATTGAGATGTCTAACTAGGACCTATAGTTTATGCATTGTCTTTGTCTTCGATTCAGTCATCATACTGCTTGGCGTGTGTGTTAGCCATGGATGTTGTGTTGCATGTGTTTATGGTTGGATCATTATCTCCATTAGCACAGTGGGTGTGGTGGACCTATGGGTACCACATGGTCGGGAGGCATAGCTACCTTCACCACTGCTAGGGACTAGTGTACAGAGATGACCTTATATCCTAGTGTGACCGTTGCTAGATGTGTTCACTTGGTACTTCGGTTTACAAAGTATGCTTCTTGTGATTTATGCTTTCATTGGGATGTTTTTATCATGTCCAGATGATCTTAGTTTTGATGCATTCCTTATTATGATGATTAGCATGTGATAGGTGATGTTATCTACTTGCAGGTTTATCTTCTGTTGTACTACTAGCATGTTAGATTTCCTTATGCTTTTGGTTATTATCATGTTTAGTAGTGACGTCCCTAATTATGACAATACTGACGATTGGATCGGTGGCTTGGGATGTTATGCATGGGGGATGGCTAGGGCCCATGATGGTCTTATGATGCCATTGACAGTTGGGAGGAACCACGTACTTACTTGGTTATTCTGTACATTGTGATGTTGCTTTAGTTCATTGCGATGTTCCTTCTGCACCTTTACTCTTATCTATTAGATGGTTAAATGTTTTTCTTTCTGTATTTCCTTATTTAATTCGAGGGTTCTTGCCTCAAAATGTGGATTCAGTACTCCCTGGTGTGGAGGTTCTGAACTTTGTTTTGATCTTTTGTTTGTCCGTATGTGTTTTTATTTAGTTTCTTGGGCGACCTTTTATCAGCATGGTGTGACACAAAAATGTGTCGCACGCCCATTGAAATTATATCGTGTGTCCTCTGATTTTATCGCATGCCTCTTGGAGAAATGTCTCACGATACTAGAAAGTATTGCACCTCCTTTTGAGAAATTTTGTACGACACCCTTAAAGTGTCACACACCTTCGAGAGAAGTATCGTCTAGTCCCTATAAATGTCACCCTCCTTTAGAAATGTTACGCGATACTTTTCTGTGTTGTATTAAAGTATCGCGTAGTTTTTGTAAAAACCTGCACAGGTGAGTAGCAGGCACTTTTCGGTCTAGTCCAAACTTTTTGAGAGTTGATTTGGATACCCTCTTTGGTGTTCTTCAACCCTATGGTGTCGCATTTTGGATCGAAGTTGTTTCTATTCTTATCTAGTTTTGCATCTTTCAGTTGTTGTCCTTTGGGGTTTAAAATATATTGTTTAAGTATAAGCTGAATACTTAAGATATATTTTAATATATGTGACAATTCATTTGAGATGGGTTTCAAACCTCTATGGGCTAAGATAAAGATTCTAGGAAATTTCAGAGCTTCAGATTTCAGACTTAGCTAATTTTTAGGAGTTAGCTTTGGCCTGTCAGCTTGGTTGATCTTGCTTGTCTTCTTATTTATGTTTTAGTTAGTAGTGGTGTTCGAAGATCCGTTGGTGATGGTTGGTTGTTAGTCTTCCATTGTGATCTTTATGATCAGTGTAGGTTGTTATCATGTGCACTTACACTATAAAAAAAAATCTTGCTTCTTTTTCATCCTTGTTTCCAAGGATCTTCAAGTGGGGCATTATAGTGTGACACATTTATAGTGCACATTTTTGGTGCCTACCATGGGAGAAGATGATTGATGCTCTAAGTAACTATTTCACATTCATGTCATTCCAACAAATTCCTAGAGCATAAAACAAGGCTACAGATGCTATGACCACCCTAGCATCTATCCCCCAATTACAAGAACATGAATCATGATTTGAGTTCCTAGTGGAAGAATTATGTCATCCTACCTATTATTCCTCTAATAACCATGTGATCTACACCATTGTGGGTCATAAATCATCTCACTATGCTACCATTTTCTCCTACCTACGTGATCAAATTATTCCTGATAATCTCTCGCCCAACCAAAAATTCCAACTCGTTCGCAATGCTTCACATTACACTTTGGTCTTTGGTGACTTGTATAGGAAGGGTCTAGATAGAATGTTGTTAGGTATTTAGAGATAGAAGAGCCTAAAAAGGCACTAGCCAAAGTCTATGACAAGATTTGAGGGGCACACTCCAATGGCCTTGCACTTTCTTGGAAATTGCTTAGGGTGGGATATTATTGGCCAAATATGCAAGATGACGTTGTTGCCTATGCTAAATCTTGTAAAAAATGTCAGCTCCATGGTAATTTAATTCATGCTCTTGGATGTGAACTTATACCTTCTGTTACATACTGATCATTTCAACAATGGGCCTTTGACTTGGTAGGGAAAATTCATCCAAGTTCATCTAGTGGCCACAAGTTCATTATCACAGCGATTGAATATTTCACAAATGGGTTGAGATTGTACCATTATCTGCTACTATAGGAAAACATGTTGCCAGGTTTATACTCAACCACATCATTTGTCGCTACAACATCCCTTCCTCCATTGTTACTGATAATGGAGGATAATTCAAAAATAAGGACCTAAAACAACTGTGTAAGATATTCAAAATCAAATAACATTGGTCCTCAATCTACTAAACCTAAGGGAATGGACAAGTTGAGGCTTCTAACAAGACATTTCTCAAGATCTTGTATAGAACAACCCACAAATTAGGGAAAGACTGGATCTTACAAATCAATCTAGCACTATGGGCCTACAGAACCACCATACATATTCCTACAGGGGCTACAACCTTTTCTTTAATCTATGGCTCTGAGGTTGTCCTCCCCTTAGAAGTTGAGATTCCCTCATTGCAAGTCTCCTTACATGGGTTGATAACTAATGAAGATCATAGGGTTATGGAAGTACAAGAGCTAGAAACCCTTGATGAATACCGCAAGGCTACTTTCGACCATATGAGGGCTTATGAAAAGTGCATGTCTACTACTACATACAACAAGAAAGTTCATCCCCGTGAGTTCCAAGTGGTGAGCTTGTGCTTAGAGAAAATCCCAAAAATTAGTAGAACAAAGAGCAGAAAGAGAAATTTGAGCCTAACTAGTTGGGCCCTTACATTATCACAACAACATTTGGTTTTGGTGCTTATGAACTTTCTGCTCAGGAAGAGGAGCAACTTGTGGAGCCTATCAATGTTTTACATCTGAAAAAGTTCTATGCTTAAAGGCTCACAACTAAACTATTTGTACATATCTATTGATTCTGGAAAAATCCTAAAAAGTAGAAAATGTCGTAAAAAAATGATCATCTTAATAAAACCTAGCAATAGGCGCTTTGATGTATCACCAAAAAAATAAAAAATACAAAAAAATACAATTTTTTTTTGAAAAAAATCCTGAAAAATCTACCAAGTGGTGAAAATATGGAAATAGGTGCTACTTGAGACCCTCACACCTATTTCTATCAGTCTTAATCACTCACTCTACAACACATTTCCTAGCTTGGAATTGTCCCTTGTCCTTGTCTTGGGGGCATTGTTGCTTAGTCTATTGGGGACTCCTTGTGCATTATGGTTTCTTTGGTAACTCACAAAAATAGTGTTTCTCAACACTACCCCCAACTTGACATCAAGTGTTTCTCAACACTTTTTAGATAGTCTACCTACAGTCTCAGATGTTGTGATATCTCTCACTATAAAAATCAAGTATTGAAGAAATAGCCAAGCGACTTACACACACACACACTTAAACATTTAACCTACTGAGCTATGATAAAATTTATGTTTCTTTGTGTGTTTTTCATGATGATTTCTTTACTATGTGTTCCCTCCCTAATAGTCTTTTGAGGATGTCATGGACTAACAGACTAGGGGCATGGGGCGTATTTTACTTTCTTTCTGCTTGTGGGTATACTTTGTTAAGACTATATAGTGTTTAGAACATTCATGCTTGTCCTACTTGAGACTTTGGACCTACAATGTATCATCCTTGACTATTTTTGCAAGCCCACACTTAGGGGTTATCTTGGTACTTATGCCTTGATAACAGGTGTAATCTTCCTATATTAAACTAAGGGAATCTAATTGTGTAGCCATCTTGACTTACATGTCTTTGATGCTTAGATTGGATTTCCACGTTCCTATTATCATATTCATAACCTCATGATTATGCTAGTGATGGTTGTATGGTCTTTATGATGTCCCTAATAAATGTTCAATGATGAAATTAGAGTCTAAATGTTTTGTGTTCCTTTCTAGTAAACCAATTTGCATATTAATTTGCATCATAGGCTCATTTTCTAGCTTAGTCAAGAGCATTTTCTGCATATGGGGAGAGCTCTCTCTTCATCTTTTCTTGGACATGTTGGCTAACTGCTTTCATATCTCCTTTTCTTTCTTCTTGATCATGTCTTTTTAGTTTCTTGATCTATCACTTTGCCTCTTTGCTATCCTATCATCACAAGGGGTTAATCTTAAAATCACATCTGATCTATCCAAGTGTTACATTTTTAAAACATGAGTCTATATTATACAAACATAAGCTAAAAACTATGCAAGAGAGAGATTCATGAGCATATCAACATGAGCATAAAATAACACATATAGGAGAAAGAAACTAAACCATCACATGGAAACATAAAATGCTAAAACATCCACAAAATGAGACAAGTACACAAGACTATCGCTGAAATCTAGTATCTCATATATATCAAAATGTGTCATAAATACATATACAATGTGAGATCCAAAATTTGGATATATATTTGAGAATACATGTCATACAATAAAAAAATGTCATGAAGCATCAACCTATACCTAAGACTAGCTTCCCCCCTCATGAGCAGGCTGTGCCTGGGGACGAGCTGCTAGTACCCTCAATGTTGGCTGATTTGATCTATTAGCCCTCTCAAATTACATAGGAACCTGTCGGTCCATTGAAACTACAAAAATGTACACCCTATGATAGTAGGCTACCCTGGCCTTCTATCACTCCACCTCTCATCGGGCCTCTACTAAATCATCTCTAAGAGCTCACTTTTACCTATCTACCTTATCTTGCGTATCCACTAGCCTAGATCCTGGCATCATAATCATCATCTCCTATAGTGGGATGCTCTTTCTGTACCTCCACTCACTTAGCTCTCTTGTGTCTTAATGGATGCTCCTCCTCCTCACCCTCCTCCTCATTCTCCTCCTCCCTTGTAGCCTGGGCTTGCGTCTACCTCCTCCCTGCTTAGGAATTTCCCTCGACCTCCACCCATCTGTCACCTTTGCTTCTATTGCCATCATCGTCTCCTCTGTATCCCACCTATCTTGTTGCTATGAGTGGGGCATTTGGTCATGTGAACCTAAAAAATGGATGCCTTTGTATCTCATATATATATATATATATGTTGGGTCTTCCCCCACATCTTCTACCTCTAATTGATAATCCAAGGGCTCATGCATTAGAGTTTCTATCTCTCATAAACCTACATGATAAACTAACATAGAAAACCAACCTCATGCCTCATCCCCATGGAATTGAGCATAAGTGGTAGTCTTCACTAAGACCACCTATCGCTTAGCAAATTGGAACCACACTTAGCTAATCACAGAGTGCTCAACTATATCTATGTACCTCCCAACTAGTGGTCAACTATAGTGCATGTGCTCTAATTCCTAAGAGTCGGACCATTTATGGCACTATCAATATGATCATGATACAAAAGACATAAGATCATCCAGAAGCCACCAATAATAAGTCACATCCTCACTATTACTTTGGGGTACAAGTCCTATATATATGAAAAATGAATGGCTAGCTGCACCCTTGCGGCTAAACTCGCAATCAAATCATAGTAGTGTGCTCTCAAGCCCATATCTAAGCCAACATTGATCCACATTTCCATGTCTTCCTCTCATGGTAGAAAATCTCATATAGCTCATGATACATATTGGCTAGGATAGCTGGTCCCCATGTCATCTTTTGGGGCCATGCAATCAAATTTTCTACTAATCTAACCCATCCTAGTGAGAAGGCCTTCTGGGTCCTGTCGGTAACCAAAGCCTGAGCAACGAATGAATACAACAAACACTGTAATGGGTACTCATCCCCATACTCATTTATGAGCCGCTCCCAGCTCAAATATTGGTCTAGGATGGTGACATCTTGAAACATCTCCTACATAGTTGCTCTCTCCTCCATTGGGGTCTGATCATAATAAACCTGTGACATGTAAACAACCTCACATTGGTATGCCTCACATGGATATTAGAAACTTAAAATGCAAAAGAGAAATCCAACATAAACTCACTAGATCATCATAACATGGTACTCGAAGGATGTGATATACATCCTCAAGTGAGATGGTCACCTCTCTAGTAGGCAGGTGAAAGGTGTTGTACTCGCTATGCTATTGCTTGGGTACCGCAGTCGACAACCCATGGTTCACCCATATATGGGGCATCTGTGTAACCCACTTTAGTCCCATACTCACTATGGAAGCTCTCTTGTCATTATTAAGATTCCCTAAACCATACAACCCCACCACTTTGGGGCCCTGATGTGAAGTATAAGAAACACCATTTGCAAAACAAAGCAAACATCAATGACCAAACATGCAAAAATCCAAACTAAAATCTCAAAAAATAGGTTGTGCGATACTTTTTTCCATAGACAACTGATACTTTTTCTGTCTAAGTATCATACAACACTTTTTACAATACTCGGGTGACACATTTTGCTTGGCCGATATTTTGCACCATCTCGGATGACATTTGGGTATGGCCAATTTGACATACTTTTACAAACGGGGTGATACTTTTTTCCATGCAAAATGTTGTACGATATATCTTAAAGTGCTCGTGCGATACTTTTTGAAATATAGCATAATATTTCTTGTACAAACCCCTAAAACATGCGAAAAAGGTCATAAATGCATCAAAAAATTAGAAAAAGTTGATGACTAACTAATGCCTTGAAGTCGAGTGGTCGATTGCACTTGAAACGGTGTCGGTGGGTTGGAATGCCTGTTAACACCATGTTTCTCTCTCAAAAGTACTCTAAAATCTCTCAAATTCACAAAAGACAAATGAATTGAAAATGAGACTTGGACCCCTTATATCCTTTCAACCTCATTTTGACCCATTTTTCAAACTCCTCAAAATTTTGCGAAAATTGCACCCTTAGGTAATTTCAACATCTTGGATCAATTTTTGGGATCAAAATCAAAATCCAAGTTCATCTTGATAAGTCAAAATTGCATTTCAAAATTCTACCTTCTTCTATCTAGTTAGTTGACCTTTTGAGGTCTAATCTTTGAATCTTTGTCAGGGCATCTTCATTTCTCCATGTCTTCATCATTTCTACACTTCATATCTACTTCACTTCACATTTTCATCTATACATTATCTTTCTACTTGGTTTGACCTGATTTTCATACTTTATCCTTCATGGTCAAGTCTGGTCAAATTGGGACATTATACCATTTCCTTATGGTCAATCTTTGGTTCTAATAAGATTATTTTCCATCCTGAACTTTTCTATATCTCAATTTTCTCATATATATCTCATTTCTACATTCCCTTTATCTCATTTCAATTTTGATCCCAAGGGGGCAACAATACTCTACCATCACTTGCTACAACTATCTATTTCTCAAGAGCATATGCTTGATCTTTTCATTTTCTCCCAATCTATTTTTTTTGTTTGGTGTTAGCATTCTTCTTGAGTTTTGACATCATCTCTTTCCTAGTGTTCAGTACTATCGCTATCAGGCTGTACATTCAAGATTTTCTATCTCTTTTTGCATTTCATTCTTCGGAATTAGATATCTCTATCTATTGCTGCCTACTTGGATTTTGTATTCTTTGATGTCATGTATTCCCAGATCGATCACACATAAGTCAAAGAGGGGAAAATGTAATCAACTAAAAATGGTCATCTAGACTATTAGCCCTCTTCTCAAAATTTTGGCAAAATTAATTAATCATTTGCCTAGACCAAATTGCTAAAAATTAATTAATTTGATTATAACCTATAGTTTGACTATAGTATCCTAAGTTTATTATTTTATTAAAAGAACATGCCCCCTTTTAATTAAATAAAATACCCCATTCTTCTAACCCAATCAATGTGCACACATAAAGCATTATTCCTATGTCAAAATTAAAAGAAAAGGCTTTTTGTCTCACATGCAAAGTCAACTCTTTTTTTATTGGTTGACTTCCTCTTGTACATGGATCATGCCAAAGTCAAATTTCACCCTTGATCCTTCATCCATTGATCTTGATATTTACTATTTGTATATCTTTAAAAGAAAGAGCTCTCCCCTTCTCAAAGGATCCACACTCTTGAGTATTGTTATGCTACAGGTTTATCATTCAAATTCTTGAGAGCTTTTTGGAGAAATTATAATTCCTTGTCTCATACTATCATCCATGACATTCTAGTTTATATTCATGTAGTTTAGATTTCATTTTACAATATTCTAGCTCACATAGTAACTAGTTTGGATCTTGTAACACTCATCCTTGTTTAATATAGCTGCATTTTACATATACATGTTAGTTTAACTCATATTTGCATTGCATATTTGAGGAACTCATTGTGGACACTTGCATTCTTTCTCTTGTCTCAAAGAACCTCCCATTGCATTGTTTAATAGCAAGGAATGTGTTTCCAAGGCTTAGCTGAGAGCCCATTACATGCTTAAAACACACTTCTTGCATTCCATGGATAGGGAGCTCTAAGCTGACATCCAAGCATTCCAATCTCATGGAATCACTTGGATAGAAGGGTTTAGAGTGTGGCACATTTATAGTGTACAAGAACATCTACAAGCAAGAAAAAGTTAAGACACTGGTGAACTAACCTAAAATGCCCTAGTGAAAGACCACCTTAGCAAATTAGTCATAAGCTGTGGAATGACAATAACCAAAATAGGCATAGATGGTCTATATTTCACTATCAGCTTTAAAAAAAAAATATTGAAAGTCAAAATTCTATTTGAAATACAAAGCAAAGGAGATATAATATTGAAATTGTGTCCAATTTCTGAGAAAAAATTATAGCAATCGTTCAAAAAGCAGAAAACTATGGGTACCTTACAGCCCATCTTGATGATGTGAAAACTACAATAACATATGCCTTCACTTTGATTGCTGCACATACCTCCAAATCATATATTCTAGCATTCATATCCTTGGATTAGTGATTAAGCTCTCGAAGATAATAAGAAACAAAATATTGAGAACAAATAGCCTACCACACCATAATTTGCATAAAATCAAAACTCATTGCACTCTAACGGACAACTTGATGATGCAAAATTCAATAATAATGGAACAAATTCATACTCTGATGATGCTATAGATTCTAAATGAGTCATTGGTTCACCAATATATTTGACAAATTTTTAGAAAATAAATAGCTTGGTTGTAAACTTCCTATGCTTGTATTCATTTAAAAAGTTAAATAAGTCTACAGTTCATTAGTAGACATTTAATGAATTTTATTTGTAACATAAAATAACATAGATTCAAATTTTCATTATGATAAACCATAAAGCTATTCTCTTTCATTCTAATTTCTGCTGTGGGTTACTTTTCACTTTCACACTCTCTTAGATAACATCTTGGTTTTTGAGTCATTGTCAACAAAATCAATAAAGTTATTTCCATCCAAAGGAATCCATAATAGCTAATAATTAATAAGTATGATAACTTAATAATGCGCAAATTCTACTACCCACTATTGTTATGGTCTCAACAAGGTACAAACCTCAAAGGGTTTCTGCTCCTAATGAGATTCCATTTGTGCCTATGACAATCAGGGTCTCCTCCTAGTTAACCAAAAATAAAAATAAAAAGAATTTGATTACCTTAAAAAAATAATGTCAAAAACTTCTTGCAAAAAAAGTGAACAATGTAACTACATTCCCTGTAATGCCCCGCCCGGAGATCCTTGGAACAAGGATTCAATACAAGCCAAGATATTTTTTTTTTACAAGTATGAATGCACATGACAACATCATACAGGGATTATGAAGATCACAATGAAAGACTTCACCACAATCCCAATAACCAATGGATCTCCGAATGTCACTACCAAACTAACACACA
Source organism: Cupressus sempervirens (assembly GCA_028749045.1). Classification (NCBI taxonomy): domain Eukaryota; kingdom Viridiplantae; phylum Streptophyta; class Pinopsida; order Cupressales; family Cupressaceae; genus Cupressus; species Cupressus sempervirens. Next base: position 424,850,759 of record CM053793.1, on the reverse strand, counting down.
CAAACAAAGCCAACAACAACAACGCACATGATGATGACTCGAAGGAATGACCACTCATCAACAAAACACAAAGCAGTAAGATAAAAGTAGAATCTTGAAATTTGGCTAAGTCTGAAATCTTGAAGCCTTGAAAATTGGCTAAGTCTGGATTTCTGAAGCCCTGAAATTTCCTAGAATCTTTATCTTATCTTTGAGAGGTCTGAAACCTATCTCAAAAGATTTCTCACATATATTAAAATATCTCTTATATACGTCAACTTATACTTAAATGATATATTTTAAACCCCTTAGGAAATGTATTTTGAACTAGGAAGGTGTAAAACCCAAAAGGGTGTCCAAAACCAACTTTCAAACTTTCATCCGACAAGCCTAGATAGCCCCTGTTTCTCGCACGAGAAAGTACACTAGTCTCAAGTTTCGCACAAGATCTTGCACCACTACGCACGAGAAAGTGCACCGCTTCACGTGAGGACTTGCATGGTCTCAAGTGAGGACATGCATTTCCATGCGAGAAAACAAAGCAACATGACGACAAAACACAAACATAAAGCATAAAAACATGGAAACCTCCACACCGGGGAGTACCAAATCCATGTAAATTAAGGAATGAACACTCGAGTGCATTAGCAAGAAGGAAAGAGGAACATTTATCCATCTAAACCATAGCATTAATGAACATACTAAAATAAACATCGTAGTGTATAGAAATACCAGAACAACTAGACAAAACAACCAAACTAAGTACGCGGTTCCTCCCAACCATCAATTAGCATCATAAGACCATCATGGATCCTAGCCATCCCCCGCACATAACATCCCAAGCCACCGACCAAATTGTCAGTATTGTCATAATAGGGACATCACTACTAAAGCATGCAACAATATAAGCATAAGGAAATCTAACATGCTAGTAGAAAAGCATAAGATAATCCTACAGTAGATAACATCACCTATCACATTCTAAACATCAATAAGAAAAAGATATGCTACTACAACAATTCACATCATCTAATCATATGCTAAACATCATAATATGGGAATGCACCAAATAAACTAACATCATCTAAACATGATATCCAAGCATTCCAATGAAAGCATAAAGCACAAGAAAGCATACTTCGAAACCTAGAGTACCAAGTGAAAACATCTAGCAACGGTTGCACTAGGACAAGACTGTCTCTGTACACTGGTCCCTAGTAGTGGTGAAGGTAGCTATGCCTCCCAACCACGTAGAACCCATAGGTCCACACCCGCCGTGTTGATGGAGATAATGATCCAACCACAAACACACAAAACAACATCCAAGGCTAACACTCACGACAGATAGTATGATGGCTGTAACCAAGAACCTAAGACAATGCAAGGAGTATAGGTCCTGGTCAGAAACTCAATAGGCTACTAAGTAGGGGCTGACATCATGGAGAGTCACTTGGTATCGACAAGCCCAAGCTCGGATCGTGCGATTATAGAACCCCTCAATAGAGAATGGCTTGGCATAGCATTTTATTATCTTAAGTTTTATTACCATTCACACGTTTTCTTTAGTTATCACTTAATCAAAGCTCCTCTCAGCCATACCCATGGCGTCATGATCGCTGAGCTACAAGATAGAAGCCCCCTCCATATGCTACCCTACCCTACCCATGATCATCCTATGACAAGTGCCCGTGGGCATGCATACTCCCAACCCAACCCCAATGATCATAACTTCTGGAAAAACCACGGAAGATCGGGCCTCGCAAGTCACCTGACAAATGTACATGAACATACTCATGTGTGGTGCACCACCATCATGAAGATTATAACACAAGGAAATGATGAGAACACAATGCAAAAGATAACACCCAATTGAAAGCAACACAGGAAGGATGGATTCAACACGAATCCCAAAGCCAATAAAACCATACATCATGAAATCACTCAACTGGCCTCGATCCAGGAGTATGGATTCTACACAAATCCCAATGATGCAACAAGACCAAACATCATAAACTCACTCAATCGGCCTCAATCTAGGAGCATAGATTCTACACGAATCTTAGTGTCCACGAAATAATAACAAAGATCCAAAAGCAACCATAAAACCAGGTATAAAATCACTCAACTAACCACAGTGTTAGGAGTACAAATGTAACACACACCCCAATGCAAAATAAAATTGCAATAGTGGTATGACTGATATCCAAATAGATTATCAAGGTCCACGACCCACATTGTGCCAAGAAAATTTGAGAAAATAGGGCGACATGCAAAACGAGGTAAAAATTCCAAAATTTGGGAAAACTTCAAAATTAAAACCCATTTGGCCTTTGGGCACAAAAACCCCAAAAATCTAAAAATAAATGAGTTTGGACACCATATGCAAAAATAGCCAGCATAATGATGTAAAACTCTAAACCCTCGTCTCAAAAAATAGGGAAATGTTCGTACTTGCCCAATCGGGTAGAACTAGCATACAGAAACGGAGGGGAACACTAGTTCTCAGCCTCCAAAAAAATGACTACAAAAAATAGAATAAAAAATGGAGCAAAAACAATAAAACAAGAAATCCCTACCTCACAGCCAAAAGGGCAAAATGGGAATTTGAACCATAAAATAAATATCACGCAGAAGTAGTTGAAAATCGTGGCAATCCAAGGTTTCCCGAAGTTGTATCCAATGAGCTCAACCTTGCGACGATCCCACACCCGTAGCTCCCACAATGAAAAAAATAGTAAATCCTCATGAATAGGATTTTGAGTTTTACTCTCAAACTTTCTAATTCAAAAGTGAGAAGTGAGGAATTAAATTCCTTTTTGGATATTTATTCACTTTTCAAGTGAATAATCGATTAGGGAAAATAACTAGCCAACCTAGTTAAACCCTGAATCGACCCAAACAAAAATAGGCTATTCCTATAAATATAAATACATCTATGGAAAAGTTGCCAAAAATTAAAATAAACCAAATAAAAAGCTTGAAAACCCAAAAACACAGAAATCTCCTTAACAACTTTTGCAACAATGCGAACCTCTAAATGCACAGACACGCTTACTGGTCTAATCACATAATGCAAATGAGTTCGGATTTAATAATCACCCAAAGGTTTAATAAAATAATTAAAATAAGGATACGTCGACCATACAAGGACGACATTGGTAAAATATGAATGGCTATAACTAGCCAACCTAGTTAAACCCTGAATCGACCCAAACGAAAATAGGCTATTCCTATAAATATAAATACATCTATGACAAAGTTGCCAAAAATTAAAATAAACCAAATAAAAAGCTTGAAAACCCAAAAACACAGAAATCTCCTTAACAAATTTTGCAACAATGCGAACCTCTAAATGCACAGAAACGCTTACTGGTCTAATCACATAATGCAAATGAGTTCGGATTTAATAATCACCGAAAGGTTTAATAAAATAATTAAAATAAGGATATGTTGACCATACAAGGACAACATTGGTAAAATATGAATGGCTGAATCATTAACTCCATGTGCCACTGCCAGGGATATAAATTCTGCACACTAAACAACACGATCAAGTGCAATTGCATATAATAACATAGCCGAAGCAATAAATTCATTAAATCACCTAATTTAACCATTTATTTAATTATATTAAAATAATGTAGTTACATCACTCACGTTCCCATAAAGCATAACAACACAGGAATGAAGTAAATAACCATAGCATTAAATCCATCACATAACATAATCAGTGATATGTCCAAATACCGGATAACCAGATATCACCATAAAACACACTGTCATCTCAAAATGGCATCGTCATGCAATATGATTAACTGAACATCATAGTAGTCTAACATCTATGATACTAAAATCCAGCTATAACATCTGATCCTTGGGTCATCTCAAATGTAATCATAACATGAGTAACAAATATCTCTCCAATCAAAATATAACAAGGTAAATGTCCATAGCACATAACCAAATAATCCAACATGGACAATCCATTTCTAATTACTAAAAAAATTAATAATAATTGTTAACACAATAAGAAAAGGCACTTAAAACAATTAAGAAAACACAGTCATAAACATGACAAACCACTGCTATAGGAACCTAGTCCAGTGTAGCATGGTAATAATACACAGTGCAATCTTTGCACAATTCTCAAGGTAATCACAAAACAACCTCATGATACCACATCGATCCTGGTAGCCACTGGCACAAACCTCAGTGAACTAGAAATCATAATCTCATATATCAGTCAAAAGCATAATCAAAGCAACTGATACAGAAACATAAATCCAAACACCACAACGGTGTAGACCACTCATGGTCACAATCATGATCCATCACACAAACAGATCAACAAGGTTGCATCCATCAAAATGACTTATAGAAGACAAATGGGAGAGGCACTACATTCCCAAACAAATAAAGTCAAAAGATAGAATTGGAATATTTGAAAGCCAACACTCACCCATACATACCATCAAGGACAATATTTACCACATCAGTTGCTTCAACATGAGTTGGTCTTAGATTATCAGTCATATTATCAACCATATGAGTGATAATTGAAGACTTCTTGGCCATGTTACACTTGTAAACAACAAATTTCTGAAATAAAAAGACTTGATATGCACACAAAAATGTTTATACATTTTATTCAACTCACATATCATTTCAATGAAAAATGAAGATGGTTTTCTCACAACTTCATATCTTGATTCCAAAGAGAGTGATTGATTCTGAAAAAAAGAACATTCTTTCCCAGTTGATTAAGCCTAAGATTGATCTTGGTGATCTCAACAAAGCTTAGCTTCAGTGAATCATGACAAGAGGGCTTTTCTTGCTCTAGAGAAGTCACCTGATTTATACTACGAGTGCACTTGGTTACAAGGATTGATAAAGATAGATGAATAATCCATCATATTTTTTTTATTGGGGTTAGGTGTCTTTGAGGCCAAAATTATGTGCCACATATATTATAAGGGATTAGTTGATTTATAGATAATTATTGTGGTTTTTGTACGCATATGGGTGAATATCATTGTTTTGTGGAAATTAGCTTGCAAAGTCATTATAGTTCGGAGGGGCAGAAGAAAAGCTTGCAACTCATCAATGGGAAGGATAGTAGTGCCTTGTTTCTTATGTTCACGGGCTTACCAAGTTTGAGCTTGCAAATTTTACTATTTATACTATTTACCATTGTGATCTTACCAACAAGAATGGAAATTAAAAATACCACTTCCTGTCAAAATGTCAAGTTCCAATTGCATCAAACTCATCTATAAAGATGACACAAGGGGATTTCTCTTTTGTAAGCTGAAATGCATCTCAAACAAGTTTTGCACCATCTCCGATAAACACCTAAATTGTAAATGTGTAGGCAAGAATTAACATTAACCACTCTTATAAAGCAAATGCAAATTGATGAGTTTTTATGTAACTAAAATCCAATGATGATCAAGAAAGAACCTTTTTAAGTAATTCAAATCAATTCATTTGATGAGCTTGAAAAAATTATAAAACTAAAATATATCATTACATTTGGTTATAATGAGAATCATTAGTATAAATCATACCTCATTGTGACAAATAAAGCCAAATTCATTCTACTTGACTTCAATAAACTATGTCATAAAAAGTGAAAAATTAAACTCATTATATGATGTTTACTTTAAATTCAAACCTTAAAACTATCCAATATATTTTATTAGATGTACCTGGGAAATTCTTAGTGGAAGATATAGAATGCCAACAAACAAAACTATGTAGAGAAGTGCAACCTGTGGAGAAGAGTCACAACCATTAGTAATACAAAACCTCAAGAACATAGAATCTCAACCAAAAAATAGAAGTATCTTGTTCAAGTTTTTGGAACTCATGAAATGTAATGTTGGTTGATAAGGGTCCCAAATGTCAAAAGTTGCTAAGTTGTCAAGAAGTTGCTCAAATGGTTCTAGGGAGACAAAAAAAGGCATATTGGTTACCAGGGGGCCAAATTATGACTAAGCACCTCTATTGAGCCTATTTGGTTCCATTCAAAAAGGTTTCAAGGGTCTAGAAGACAAAAATGCTAAAAATGCAATGTGGTCAACAACTTTTAAAAGTCACTTCACAATATTTTTGTGCAACTTTTTAGTTATGGCATTGAAGGAAGGAAATATGGTTGGCTTAACTAAATTCATGTCTTGGGAGGTCCTATAAGGCCTAGAAGAAGATAAATCTACTGGTTGGATTTTAGATACTTGGCTAGGGAATCATAATGTTGATATGAAGAGTTTGGGGGTTTGAATGTAGAGGAGAGTTCAAACCAAATTTGGAAAAAGAAAGTTAGGGTTAAGTAAAGAACCCTACCAGGTTGAGCATAAGCCTAAGAAAGTCCTAAGCACCTAGCACTTCAAATTTCTAAATGTAAATGTTGCATTTAGTTGTTCTCAGTTATACATGATTGAGTATATTTCATAACTATTAAGAGTTGCACATACATCTTGAAGATAATGGATATAGTCATATTCGAATAAATATAGTCCACCCTATCTATTTTGTTGTGACAATTACAATGTGAATTTTCACATAGTAGTTAGATTCTTGTCTCTTTTATTTTACTCAACACTTCATTGTTCATACCTATACCATAGAGTATCATCCCATCAATCTAGACCTACAATGAATGAAATTGATTAATTAATGAAGGTATGTTAGTTTGAACTTCATTTGGCTTCGAGAGTACTTTAATATTCTCTACTTAACAAGGCCAAGCATGTGAAGGTGGAAGCTCATCTGGCCTCATCCCCCTCCCCCTAACATCAATCTAAATTCCCCATTAACATCTAGTTACATAGACATCATTCATTCATCCATTTATGAACTATAACATTCAATCAATACAATCACATAACATTCATTAATATGATATAAAAATCATTAATACACAATACTAATAAAGACTTCATTAACACATAACAATATTCATTAACATGATATAAAAATCAATACTAATATGCAACATTCATAGATAATTACTTAAAACAACATTATTTCATTATCCAACAAAGTTTATCAAACAAGGTTTTATCAAAGAACATTTTTAAAAAATCATTTCTTCTTTTTATTTTTCTTAGCTTTTTTAGGAAAAGACTACAAAGAGCATCAATATCTTCCTCATTCTCCTCCTCTTGTGGCACATGTAATGTCAAATTATGATGTCTCCTCCTATTTTGAGGAGCACGAGGCTGCTACACTAAAGGGGGCTCTATTGCAATAAAAAGTAAATGAGTTGAATTGGCATACTCTTTTTGTTTTTTTTACTGTTACAAGTATTTCATTAACTAGTAGAACATAACATGCATTTTTCTTACCTAAAAATTCCACATCATGTATAATGACATTTTGATCCACTACCATCTCGACATGCTCCACTCATTTACGATGATGTTCAACATGCTCTAAAATATTCCAAAAAAGGTTACATGTCAAATTGCAATTGAAGATGTTAAAGTCTATTTATAATTGCATAAATAATTTCCAATAGAAAATTAATGCCTCCACCACTATGATGCACATCATGGCCTTCATCACACATAGGTTTTGTGATAGGATTTGAGGCTGCAATGAAATGTTATGCACATTATTATCATTGTTTGATATATAAAACAAAAATAGTCAATTTATGTTGGAAACTAACACCAATTTTTTTTTTCAACTATTCAATTTGATTTACTGTTCATTTGACCAACTTACCTTTGTCTCATTTGGTGCACTAGATTCTTGGGTATGTCTTTTAGATTCTTGGTGTAGGTGTGCAACCATGAATTTATAGCCTTCCTTCAAGGGCAATTTTTTAATGTTCATCCGTGGGCTCTACATTGAATTTTGTGCCTTATATTTTTTCTTAATATTGTCAGTTTTGCATGTATGGTTTGATTAAAATAAATTGTTTGCAATATTATATAAAAAAAATTATATGAAATTTCATTGCTGCTACTTACAAGTCGAGAGAGAAGATTCACATAGCCACCAGAGCCAAGTTTGTGTTGGCCAACCTTTTGTAATCTCACTTCTGTAGCTTTTGATGTTTCTTGTAGTCAATGAAAAGTTTGAAACATGTTGGATTATATATTTAAAAAGATCTTTAATTATTGCATGATTACATTCTACTTAATACTATCAAGACATACCTTCTTTTGCCCTTTTGTGGTTCAATTCCTTTACCATGTAGACTTTTCTCTTTTGCATCTTCTATTATTTCATTCCACTTCATTGGTGGAATCATAAGAGGATGATCCTACTTTGGGTTATCCTTTAAACCCCTTCTGTATTGGTGCCTCACAGTATTTATATGTTTGGATGCTCTTTTAAGAAGTAGGGCACTTTAGATGCTAAAAAATGGTTTGAGTCTATTGTTTAATCACTTTTCCATACTAACTCATCCCATTTTCTCATTTCACTAATTCTAATCTTTTGGCAAACTTGATTATCATTTGATTATATTTTGACAATATCCTTTATCATTCGTATCCCCTTTCAAATCAACTGCAGATCGTTTTGGAATAAGTTCCTATTTTATCCAAACTTTTTAGAATCAACCCAAAACCATTTCAACATCAGCATAATATTTTCTAATCAACCTAGAATCATCCCAAAGCAATCAAGAATCATATGAAATTAACCCAAAATCATCTAAAACTAGCCCTAATCAACCCAAAATGTGTCAAATATCTCAAATCAATCATCATCTGTCAAACCCTAGGCATTGTCATGTCTCTCAGTGCCTTGGAAACTTATCAAATCTTATCAAACACGTCAAATCTAGCCTTATTACTGTCATGTCCCTTAGCACTAGGTCAAATTGTCATTCTTATCAACCGATCATTGACATTGTCGAGTGTTGGATATAATTGATTAATTGTGTATTGTCTTTGATGTTATACAAATGTCATATCATTATCAGTCAGTATATGCTGAGCTCACTCTGGTAGTGAAGATAGTTTACTGTGTTTACCAAGCATTCTTGTGGTTTCCTAGTTCAAAAGGTAGTGTCTATCGAGTTCACTTGGGCGTTAAAGGAAAGTATGCAAAAAGTGAGTGTTAACCGAGCTCACTCAGTTAATAAAGGAAAGTTGGATGGAACTAGTGCTAACTAAACTCACTTGATTACCAAAGGATTTTTGTGAGTTTGTAGTGTTAACTGAGCTTCTATTGGTTAACAAAGGAAATCATTTTTTGAGTTAGTTTCTATCGAGCTAGGTTGGCTAACAAAGGATTTTTTTATTTTGGCATATTAAGCTTAATTGATTTACCTATTCATTCCAGTCAACTAAAGTGATGAATATTAATTATTCTAAGTTATATTTGAGCCTACTTGACAAAGTGGAAGATATAAGTATAAGGTCAAGTTGTGATTTTAAAGTGTAAGTGGATGTGAAAGTATGAAGATGTTATTGAAGATTTAATGATGAGAGAAGGAAGCAAATTTGAAGGATAAGAAGAATATCCTTGTGGAGCAGAAAAACTATATTCAATCAAGAAAGATTAAGTACAAGCCAAAACATAGATTTATAATTAGAAATTAAGCTACATTCAAATAATATCATCTCATTGTTACTCTCTAACCATTGTAGTAGTGATCTAAATCTCTTAATAGAGTTGGCTTAACAACTATTTGTAAATCCTCTAACAAGGTGGCAGTTCTATTGAATTGTCTTAAGACCTCTAACAAGGCCACTCCTAACATGGTGATTAAATCCTCTAATAGAGTCACACCTAACAGTGTGTTTTGTAACTTTTAATAGGGTTGGATCCTAACAAGGCTCACTTCAGAAGAGTGAAAACAATAACTAGTTGCAATTCGTAGTTTTTTCCAAATTGGGTTTCCATGTTAAATCTTGGTCTCAAATGTGTTCATGCTATTTTTTTTTATGTGTTTGAAACTAAGTTAAAGTAATGGTAATCGCAGATAACATCTAAATTTTATATGTTAAGCATTTACCAAGCTTATTCAGTTATTATCGAGTTACAACATTTTGTGTGTTTACCAAGCATCAACAATATTTAGTTTTCTATTTGCATTTTTGTACTGACATCTAAAGGATCTTAGATTTATTTTAGTAGTAATTGATTCACCCCTACCCTCTTAGTTACTCCTCTTATATTTCCAACAATTGGTATTAGAGCATTTGGTGCTTATGGAGAAGGTTTCAAGGACCTAAGCTAAAGATCAGGATGTCTTATAGAAGAGAGATCCACAAGCTAAATAGAGACAATTTTGTAGCATGGCAAGGACTTATGAGATTACACTTGGTTACCATCAGTGAGTTAGGATGCAAGTATCTTGATGCTGAATACAAGACTCCCACTGGAACATTATCTGTTGAAGATATTGCTGAAAAGAAGAATCATAACATCATGATGATTGATATTGCATCTACTCTTAGTTATGCTGAATTTGATGAAGTCAAAGACTACAAGACAACTCATGAGATGTGGACCAAACTAAAAGGTATATATGAAGGAGATGACAATGTAAGAAGGGCTAAGGCTGAAAGTCTTAGAGGTCATTTTGATCAGATAAAAATGAGAGAAGATGAGAACATTGCGAAATATGTGGAAAGGATCAAAGCAAGTGTAAGTGCAATCAAAGCATCTGGAGGAGACATTGAAGAGAAAATAGTTGTAAGAAAGATACTTTGAACTCTTCTTCCTATTTATGCAATTAAAGTATATGCTATTCAAGAAATGAGATGTGATCCAAATAATAGAATATATTTGGATGCTCTAGTTGGAAGAGTGACAACTTTTGAGTTAGATAACTTTGATAACTGTGTTCCTAGTTCAAAAGTTATTGAATTTGCTTTTAAAGCTAAAATCTCACTCAAAGAAAAGGGTAAGAAATCAAAATCTAGTCAATCAGGAAGTGAAGAAGAAGGAACATCAGAAGAAAGTTTAGACAATGATCTTGAAGTTGTTGAAGCCCTACTTGCAAGGAAGTATTCCAAAGGCAGAGGAAAGTACAAAGGTAAATTTCCTCTAATTTGCTTTTCCTATGAAGAAGTTGGTCACATTGCTGCTAGGTGTCCAAATAAGGAAATTAAAGATGAAAAGAAAAGCAATAAGCACAAAGCCAAGAAGGATTCCAAGAACTACAAGAACTATAAGGACAAAGGTAATAAATCTTGTTTTGTAGCTAAAGATTTTGATAATAGTGAAGATGAAATGGTGTACATTGTCATGAAAGATGAATCTGATGATAAAGGAGATAAGATGGTACTTATCTCTCATGTTAGAAAAAACAATATGGATTATTGACAGTGGCTGTTCACATCCTATGACTGGAGACAATTTTTTTTTGAGCACATGGAATATCATGATGGAGGTAGTGTGAGATTTGGAAACAATGAACCTTGTAACATAAAAGGAAAAGGATGTATTTCATTTACTAAAGAACTTGTATGTGACAATGATTATTGGATTGAAGGACTAAAGCATAATCTACTGAGTGTGGCATAGTTGAATAATATTGGATTCAAGGTAGAATTCATGAATGGACAAGCTGAACTACTGGATGGAAAGAGAAATTTGGTTGGATATGGCAAGCAAACAAAGGCAATCTATTTTATCTTGATCTTAGTGATTGTTCATGTTTTATTGCTCAAGTAGAAGAAAGCTAGTTATGGCACAAAAGGCCATGTCATGTAAAATTTGATAATTTGGTTAAGATAAGAAAATATAGAAGGGTAAGAGGTATTCCTAGTTTGAAGAAACCTGACATGGATCTATGCAAGAATTGCCAAATTATAAGATGGGAAAGACTAGCTTCAAAAACAAAAACTATTAGTTAGAAGAAGTCTTGAAAATTGTTCATATAGACTTATGTTTACCTATTGGAATAGAAAGTTATAGTGGAGAAAAGTTTTTCATTCTTTTTGTTGATGACTATTCTAGAATGAAGACTGTAATGTATCTAAAAGAAAAATCAAAAGCCTTTCAAAAATTCAAGCGGTATCTGGCAAGAGTAGAAAAGGAAACTGGAAAGAGGTTGAAATGCTTAAGATTAGATAGAGGTGGTGAATTCATCTCCAATGAATTTAATACTTTTTACATTGAAAGAGGAATCAGAAGACAAGTATAAGCTCTTGGTACTCCACAACAAAGTGGTATAGCTAAAACAAGAAACAAATCTATCATGGATTGTGTAAGAACTCTGATGATTGAAAAGAATGTTGCTCTCAAATACTAGAAGGAAGCCATCAGTACTGCAGTTCATACCTTGAAAAGAGTACAGTTGAAGAAAGACTTGAACAAAACTCCTTATCAGCTATGGTATGGATACAAACCTAATGTAAGTTACTTGAAATTATTTGGCAACAAATGTTATATCTTGAAAGAATCTAGAAAAGAAAATTTGATGTAAAAGGTGATGAAGGCATATTTCTAGGATACTCTTGCAAAAGTAAAGCATACAAATGTTTGAATTTGTCTACTCATAAAATTGTAGAAAGTTCACATGTTAGAATTGATGATTTTGTAGAAAAGAGTGAAGAAGAAAGCAATAAGGAGCTAGAAGATTACAACAGATTTATTTACTATGAACCAAATACCCTGCCAAATCTATCTGAAAGAAAGGAAGCTTCATCTCTCGAGTCCCCAAAATCTCCAATAGTTATCGAGTTGTAGACAATGCAACCCGAGTTACAATATAAAGGACCTGAGTCATAATCAAAGCCTACCAAGCTAGTTCAAACTAAGCTTGATGGACCTAAGTCACAGATTGAAGGACTCAAGATTGAAACTAAAATTCAAGATGAAGATGGTGGAACTCATTCAAAGCCCAAAAAGCCTATGTTAGCAAGATATGTCAAAAGGCTGATATCATGCACCTAATTAGATCATTGGAGACAAATCAGATGCAACAATGACAAGAAGCAAATTAAAAGGTACATGTTTACTTGCTGAATTTGAACCTAGAAGTGTTAAGGATGCTCTAGATAATAAAAGTTGGATTGAAGAAATTAATGAAGAGATAGAATAGATAGAAAAGAACAAAACTTGGACTCTTGTTCCTAGACCCAAGGATAAAAATGTAATTGGTACAAAATGGGTATTTAGAAATAAGCTGAATGAAGATGGAAAAGTTTCAAGAAACAAAGCAAGATTGGTGTGCAAAGGACATTCTCAAGAAGAAGGTATTGATTATGGTGAGACTTTTTCTCCTGTGGCAAGATTAGAAGGTGTTAGAACTTTACTAGCATATGCAACACATAGAGGATTTAAAGTATATCAATTAGATGTCAAATCTGCATTTTTGAATGGAATTCTTGATGAGGAAGTCTACATTGAATGACTAGAAGGTTTTGTAGATGGACTAGCAAAAGAGAAATCGTTTGCAAGTTACAAAAAGCATTATATGGTCTCAATAAAGCTCCCAGAGCTTGTTATGAAAGACTTCATAATTACTTGGTACAGATTGGATTTCAAAGGAAAAATGATAACAATAGTCTATATATCAAGGAAGACTAGACAAGAAGATTGTGTTGGCAGAAATATTTGTTGATGATACTCTATTTATAGGAAATGAGACTTGTGCAAAGCACATTTAGGAGAAATGAGTAAAGAATTTGAGATGTGCATGTTTGGTGAGATAAAATTCTTTTTTGGATTGTAGATACAATAGAACAAAAATGGCATTTACATCACTCAATCTAAGTACGTCAAAGAGATACTGAAGAATTTTGGAATGGAAGATTCAGGACCAATTGGAACCCCCATGTCTACTGGACATAAGCTCTCCAAAAATGATGATTCCAAAGAAGTAGATCAGATGACATACAAATCAGTCATTGGAAAATTGCAGTATGTAGTACATATAAGGCCTGACATTGCTCTAGCAGTTGGAATAGTGGAAAGATTCTTAATAAATCCCAGAGAAAATCACATGATGGAAATCAAGAGAATCATGAGATATCTAAAAGGTACTGAAGACTATGGCTTATGGGATAAACTTGGAGGCAATTTGGACTTGAAAGTATTTACTGATGCTGATTGGGCAGGAAGTATTGATGACAGAAAAAGTATTATGGTGGAGCATTCTTTCTTGGTAAAAGACTAGTATCTTGGACAAGCAAGAAGCAAAATTGTACATCTCAATCCATAGTAGAGGCAGAATATGTTGCAGCAACAATTAATTGTTCTGACATTGTTTGGTTCAAACAATTGTTGGAAGGAATGAAGATAGAAATGAAGGATCCTATAGTCATATACTATGAAAACATCAGTGCAATCAATATATAAAAGAATCCAGTGATGCATACCAAAACAAAGCACATTGCTATAAAATATCACTTCTTAAGATAATTGGTGCAAGATAAAGAAGTCAGATTGGAATATGTTAATTTAGAGGAACAGATTGCAAACATATTTACCAAGCCATTACCTAAGGATGCATTTCTGCATCTAAGAAGTAAGCTAGGGGTCATTCCCCTATCTCAAGCTCACTAAATGTAGTTTACTGATGCTTCAACTAGAACTTGTTCAAGATCAACCAGTTGGTGTAGAATTGGCAAGGGAATATTGCGAATGAATCAATACTTAAGGTAAATTAGTATTTATAGAATTATTGTCTTTGGCATGTGTTGTCAAAGAGGGAGAAGTTTACTGTCACATCTCTAAAATTTTAGGAACTAGAATAAAGAAAGGAACTAAAAAGGGAGAAGTTTTTCAAAGAAGGTAAAGTCTGTTGAAAGAGGGAGAAAGTTCTATGAATGAACTTGGTAGTTGTTGTTGTAGACAAAGGAAGAATCTAGTGAAAGGAAGAGCTCATATTGATGGAGGGAGTTCTCAAGAATGAATCCAAAATTTCATTGTGCTATGACATGTTGTGTTGCCATCAATGCCAAAGAGGGAGATTGTTGGATACAATTGATTAATTGTGTATTATCTTTGATGTTACACAAATGTCATATCATTATCAAGTAGTATATGTTGAGCTCACTCGGGCAGTAAAGATAGTTTACTGTGTCTACCAAACATTCCTATGATTTCCTAGTTTAGAAGGCAATGTCTATTGAGTTCACTCGAGCGTCAAAGGAAAATATGCAAAAAGTGAGTGTTAACCAAGTTCACTCGGTTAATAAAGAAAAGTTGGATGGAACTAGTACTAACCAAGCTCACTTGGTTACCAAAGGATTTTTGCAAGTTTGCAGTATTAACCAAGCTTCTATTGTTTAACAAAGGAAATCATTTTCCGAGTTAGTTTCTACTGAGCTGGGTCGGCTAATGAAAGATTTTCTTATTTTGGCATATTAAGCTTAATTGATTTATCTATTGATTCCAATTGACTAAGGTGATGAATATTAATTATTCTAAGTTGTATTTGAGTCAACTTGACAAAGTGGAAGATATAAGGTTAAGTTGTGATTTCAAAGTGTAAGTAGATGTGAAAGTATGAAGATGTTATTGAAGATCTAATGATGAGAAAAGGAAGCAAATTTGAAGGATAAGCAGAATATCCTTGTGGAGTAGAAAAGTTATATTTGATTAGGAAGGATCAAGTACAAGCCAAAATAAAGATCTATAATTAGAAATTAAGTTGCATTCAAATCGGGTTATCTCATTGTTACTCTCTAACCATTGTGCAGTGATCTAAATATCTTAACTGAGTTGGCTTAATAGCTATTTGTAAATCCTCTAACAAGGTGGCAGTTCTATTGAATTATCTTAAGACCTCTAACAAGGCCACTCCTAACAAGGTGATTAAATCCTCTAATAGGGTCACACCTAATAGTTTTTTTTGTAACCTTTAATAGGGTTGGCTTCTAATAGGGCTCACTTTAGAAGAGTGAAAACAATAACTAGTTGCAATTGGTGGTTTTTCCCAAATTGGGTTTCCACATTAAATCTTGGTGTCAAATGTATTCATGCTATTTCATTTTATGTGTTTGAAACTAAATTAAAGTAATGGTAATCATAGATAACATCTAAAGTTTATATGTTAAGCATTTACCATGCTTATTCAATTATTACCGAGTTACAACATTTTATGTGTGTTAACTAAGCATCAACAATATTCAGTTTTTTGTTTGCATTTTTGTATTGACATCTAAAGGATTTGGGATTTATTTTAGTAGTAACTAATTCATCCCTCCCTCTTACTTACTCCTCTTATATGTCTAATAGTCGAGTCCCTCGGTGTCAAATCGTGATATTATCAAACCAATTTAATAACATTGACAATGTTGGCCGATGTTATTATGATCAACCTTATCAATCAATTTCAATCCTGTAGCACTTACAAGGTTTTTTAAATGTCACATGTTTTTAATCCATGTCATATGTCCTTGGCATGTTATAAATCCCAATCAGTCATTAAATTTTATCATGGATTTAATCTACCGATCATCATCCTAGTTGATTTGCATAATCATCACATTTCATCAAAGGATATTATCATTATTTATTTTATCAAATTGGTCAATCATTTACTAATTTATCCTATAGGATTAGATAACCCATAATCTAATCCTATGTTAGTTCAATCATTTTCATCACACATCATTAATTATTCTTGCTAACCAAACATTCTCAATTAATTAATATTTTAATAATTAATTGATTCATCTTTGGAAACTTTGGGAATTCTCAAATTTCCTAAGTCTTATCTTCCACTTCTAATTTCTATTTACTAATTTCCATTTGTGTAGATATATGAATTTTTAATTCAAATATCTGACCTATTCTTGACACATGGACATGATGCATCATAGATATTATCCCTACACTTCGCTAAAATATGCTATATTTGATATATTTTATTCCTTACACATGTCTATAATAAGCCTCCATCATCATAGATTCTTGGTTACAAGTGGCTTTGAGGTATCACATGCACGTCATAGATTCTCCTCCACTTTTAGCCATGTTTACTTTAATGCATCATAGAACCCTACATTTGGCATATTGTGTCATGGTTGTCATATATATTCTAAGGAATATCATGGTAAGTTGTATATTCCAAGCGTCCATCCTCTCATTCAATTCTCTACTCTTGCACTTTGGCTATAAATTGAGACATCTTTCTATCATTTTCGATCCTTAAAGTCCCTTAGAGTCTCTATTCTCAGATCACACCCAAAACACACTTCTAGTATTGTCAATAGCATCCTCATATCATAGTCATTTGCTTTAAATTAAATAGGCACTATAGGCAATTAGAGTTACATCAAATGGAGAAGAAAGGACATGTGAGCTACAATTGAAGAGGGAGTTTGATTTGTTTTATTTCCTTTATGCTTCAATTGGATTTCATGGTGGATTAGGAGGGTTTTTAGTGTATGATTAGTAAGTTTTGTGGTTTCTTATAGTATGCTAGGTTCTAACCCATTTTCTAGTCCTACAATTGGTGAACCCAATGTGAATAATAACATGGGTATCTTTGTTTTACACTTGTAGGTGGAAGAAAGGAGCTCATTCAAAGGAGTGCAATCTTTGTCTACTCTTTCTTATCACACCCAGTCTAATTAGGAGGCCTAGTAACATGCTTTAATATTTCATTTATGCCTTTTAGTAGCTTGTTGTCTTAGGTGTTCAGTCTTCTTTGTTAGGGCACACTTGGGAGCTTTAAGAAGCTATTTTAGGAGCCTAGGAGTCACTATAACCCCTATCTGTTGTTCACACTTGACCAACTACACTCAAAAACCACCAATGTGCCATTATGGGCCCCAAGTGCACCAATGGTGCACTCTACACTATCTTAGTGCACTTGGTAGGATAGCTTTCAGTTTTCCAAGTTCTAGATATTATTTTGGCTTCATTCCTCCATAGTTTGCACCTAGTCTCCCAATTGCACTATGAAGATACCAACTAAACTCTAACTAGCCCCAACTACACCAGAGGCATAGTTAGCACTATCTTAGTGCACTTGTGGGTCTCATGTGTCTTTCTAGCCTTTTGGGGTGCAGTCTACTCTGTCAGAGCGTAGTTGGTTCACAAAAAGGTCATATTTTAGTCATAAGCTACATCTAGGGTTTTAATAACATTCTAGGACCTAGAGTAGATGTTTTCATGTTACTGATGATCTATTTGTAGTGTGTGGTGATTGTGGAGAGAAGAAATATTCATTGAAAACTACTAATTCTTATTTATAGGATGTTATCAAAGATCCATGTGTTTGTTTAAACTTTGTGTGTGGCTTTCTTAGATTAGATAACACTTTATTTGGTGCACTAAAATGAATTTTCTTTTCTACTTGGTGTCTATGAATTATTTAGAACCCTAGGAGTTGCATGGATGTATCCTCTCCCCTTGCCATTTGTGGATCTTGGGTGCAAGAGAAATATGTGTGATTTCTTTAGAGAGGCCTGCCTTGGAACCAAGACTCACCACTTGGTGAGTCCCAGGGGTTGACCTTGAAGCAATGATGGGCTAAAGACAAATCAACATTCCAACTACTGTAACAAACTCAATATTGTTAATTCCATGTCAATGGTATTTCTACATGATATTTCCCCTCTAGTACCTTGGTGGTGCTTCAAACTCTAGTTCTTGGGGCTAGGAGACCTTCTGCAGAAGTTTATCATTCACTTGCCGAACGAAATGACTGAACTAAACACCTTGTCTTAGTAGCCAAAATCCCTCTATCCACTAGCTCAAGGGGTTACCCATTCCGATGAAGACATACCACATATTCATGGTCCTTAGTAGAGGCAATAATGCCTTGGGAAGTGATGACCCTTGGGATTTAGATCTTGTTAGCCCCGAGAAGTGAGTGCACTATAAGGGAGAGCCTATGGTGCTAAGATCCTAGGTTTTCTGCTTTGATAAGTGTGACTAAATTTTTTTTCAAGTGGTAATTTAGTGGATACAATTTTAAAGCCTAGGTTGTGGTGCATATTTTCAATTTAACAACAACTATTTTTGGTTACTGTATCTTGTGTGTGTGGACAACATTAATCAAGATAAAACCAAATTTGCAAGTTTACACCAACACACATGTAAACCTTGGATACTATAAAACATTATCAAAACATTACACCTCTTTTCAACACATTGTAAATTTTTTTCCAAATACTTGAGATTTTGAAAACATGGCAACTTGTAACCTTAGGAGTGCTTGGCATGACTTGGATTCAGGGATTGCATAACATACCATTATAGTTGTAATTCTTTGAGCTTCATGCTTGCATCCTCTAGGCCTCATTTTTCATTCTATTAGTCCTAATTTTGTATCAATCACCTTTCATATTGCATTCCTTACGCTTCATTATATATCTCCTAGGCTTTACATTCCAACCCTAAATCCGCATCTTGCATCTCCCAACTTGCATTCTTGTATACCCAAACCTTTATTTTGCACATCTTAATCCTTATTCCATGTGTGTCAACCTTCATTTTTCATCCTCATTCTGATCATAGCACTATCCTTTATCAACTAGGTCTCTGGAACAACACTCTAGAAGTTACCAATAATAAAATCACCTTAGTTTTAGACCACTTTACCAATTGTGCTCTAACTGGTCCCAACTACACCATGGGAATAGTTGGCTCTGTTTGGGTAGACTTGGTTGCTAGAACAACCAATTTAGACTTCCAAATATCATTTTGGGACCCTAAAGTTTCCATCAGGTGTTTGGATAGGTCCCCCTCTTGATCATGTCCTAAACTTCACTCTGCATGTCCTAACCTTCATTGTGCACATCTTAGGCTTCATTCCTTAAGTCATAACCCTCATTTTTCATCTCCAATATGATCATAACATCATCCCTAACCAACTAGTTCTTTGATATAGCAACATGAAAATCACCTGGTGCAGTCCTGAACAAACCTTCAACCCACTTTCCCAATTGTACTATGAAACTACCAACAACACTTAAATAGGCCCCAACTGCACCCTAAGTGTAGTTGGTACTGTTAGAGTGCACTTGGTGGGCAAAATGACCATTTTGGACCTCCAAATTTCATTATGAGACTCTAGAATTGTCTCTAGAAGCTTGTATAGGTCCTCAGTATGAACATAACCTTTTATATCATTTTGCACCCCAAATGTCATTAAGCATTCTAGGATCCTTTCATATTGCATATCCAATCAACATAATCCTCATTTTGACCCTCCATAAACCTCATTTTGAACTTAGTCAAAAATCAAAACAAAGTATGAGTCTTAGAGTATCTCCTAATGTTGATGGATGGTGGATCTTGACCATAGTTTTTTTGTCATCTTTTTTATTATTTTCTTGGTTTAACTCTATCTATGTATTGATGGATTTGACCTTGTCATTTTTATCAACTTGATCTTTTCTATTTTTGTCTCCTTTTGGTCAAGATCCAAAGTCCATCTTCACAAGGTTAAACTCTTAGACTAATACTTTCTAAATATTTGATCCTATGTTCAAAACCTCACATACATCCTTCTCATAGCATTATCATATTCCTAGTGTCCCTAAACATTATTTTGATTAACCCTAGTTGCATAACTACTTCATCTTGCATAGTCCAAAACCCTAGATTCTCTTCCAAAATCAAACCCCATCAACTTGTCTATCTATCAACTTGTCATTATCGCTTGTCAAAGCCACCACCAATATTCTTGATCTCATATCCCCATATTTCATGTTCTAAATTTCATTATCAACCTTAACATACCTCCCTTTTCATAATCCAACTTGCATACATCAACCTCTAACGTCATTCCCAAATATAAAGTCCAACCTTAATCCACATTTTTGCATACCTTAGAATCATCCTCATACCCCTCCCTTAGTCAAAATCCAAGACATCATTCACATTTTCATGTATGCATCATTCCCTTAGGCCATCTTGCATATCATAACTCTAGTTCATTTTGCACTTCATTAGGTTGCATAACACTCCAAAACCCCTAAAAATCCCAAAATACTCATATCTTGCATACCCAATTCTAGATTGTCATGTTTCCCCCTATTTTATCAACTACACCCCCATTTTACCAACTGCACACTTCTGGGTGCACAATTGGTAGTTTTAGAGTGCACTTGGTAATTAGGAAGTTCATCTTAGCTTCTAGATCCCTAAACTATATTTCCACACCTTGCACCACATCCCTAAACCCTAGAAAACACTTAAAAACACTTGGATCATCCACATTTTGCATATTTATCACCCAAACACCTTTTCTTACCAACTGCATACCTTATGGGCCTCAAGTGCACCAGGAGCACAATTGGTACTGTCAGAGCATAGTTGGTAGTTTAGGTGCATACTTGGGAGATAGAGAGTCACTTTTGACATTTTCCCATGGCATCTACATCCTTAGATATCATACCAGCACTTACAAGGACACAAGCAGTTCACGAACCAAAAGATTTATATCAACCTTTGTTTTTTGAAGTACAAACACAACTGAAAGTGCATCTAAGGTAGAAGAAGACAAAGAAAGCTCAACAAACACTTGGCATAGATCAAATCAAATCCTCACAACCTTTTGTTTGTGGACCCATTAAACATGTATCTATCAAACTGTAACCATCAAGAAATGACACAACCAACTATCGACAACACATCTACCATGAAGTTTCCTCAAAATACTTCGCCTACATATGGAATGGTTCAATGGAGCCCTAATTTTGAACCCATATTTGTACCTATACCACCTGAATCTAGAAGTTTACCTACAACACCAGAGGATGAAGAATCCACTCATTTGAATTCAACAAACATAGCACAAGTACCTTCAATCCTTTAAACATACAACAAAGTACTTTACACCTAAGTGATGATTCCAACACAAACTATGACATCACTAACAAAGAAATGGCTAGTGCTTGCCAAGACAAGACTTTCTGAAAGAACTTTAAACTCTTGGTAGCCCAAGAAATCATCAAATTTAATCCAAATTTGGAAGGATCCAAGTCTAAATATCAAGATAATCAAATGTTTGAAAACATACAACCCATGATTAATTTATACTTGGACAAGGGGAAACAACCTTTGGAGTTTTCAAATACAAAGATACCACCTATAAGGTCTCACCAAGAATCAACCATTGAAATTCTCCAAAGTACTTTCAAACACACTAATATCAACCCCTTGTTTCATGAACCTCCATCAATCAATGGGAACAAGACTCTTCCAAAGTACCCCAAGTGGACATTAAGAATTGACCTTAATCAAATAATGCAACAACAAGATGTGCCTAAGGAGACTTGCACACTAGGGATGCCAAACATACCTCCTTTGGAGGAAAATCAATAAAGTGCACCCTTGCTCTTAACTCTACCAACTATTATGACATCAAGTGTTATGGAGCCCCCTATGAGTAAACCATGTGAAAAATATATTGCAAAAGCCCCTATTGGCACACAAAAGAAGAGTCTTATTGACATTTCACCCATTTCCCAAAGGAAAGTATTCCATTTCTAAATCAATATGATGTCCCAAGGTGAAACATCAAACACCTAAAAATATCAAATTAAAGACCCAAACATGATGTTCACCTCTAAAGGACATAATCAAATTCCAAGACAACAACAACCTCAAATGGGGCAAGGACAAAACATTGCTAATATACAACTAATTCAAAATCTACCTAACATGTATACAACATATCAACATCAACATCCACAACAATAACAAAAACCTAAAGTGGCACAAGGACTAACATCCCTAATGCACAAACTAGTCTAAATCCACTTGACTTACATGCAATGTACCAACAATAATTCCAACAACAAAAAGTAGACACCAAGAGTAACTAAAACAATAGTTGGGATACCAAAGATTCTTAGAGTGACAAATTTCCTATCAACAATAATTATTATAACTACAACATGTGCCCCAAAATCAATAGATACTTCCACAAAAACAGTCACATGCATGGCCTCATATTCAACCAAGAAAGGTATTTAACCAATAACCACAACAAATAGCACAACCACAAACACAACAAGTAATGCCAAAAATAACCCATGGTACAAAAATCATAATCTATACCACAACAAGTACCACAATAAGGGCCTTTTTGTCTATAAGGTGACAATGTACCTCAACCACCCAGTGACACATATCCTAAGTGTTCAGATATAGAATTATCAGAACTGAGTAGACATAGTTCTTGCTATAGAAAATGATCTACTTGTAGACATAAATGACTTGAAGAAAGGCTTAACACTCAATACCCTAATGAGGATTTACTACAATAGTTCAAACAATTAGCCAAACAAGTTGAGGCATTGGGAGAATATAAGAAGCAAGTCCTATACAAAGAAAAGGATCTTTGTCTTAATCCCTTTGACAAAAATATGTATATGCCCCCATTCCCAAAACATTTCAAGGCACCAAGATTTGAAAGGTATCGAGGAAAAGGCAACCCAATTGACCACATCTAGGAATTATGTACCTCTTTTACTGAACTCAACTCTATTCTTGAATATCTTGAACTTATCAAATGCCTCAGATTTTTCTTTAAGAAATACAACTTGCATCATTCTAGAAAAGTCATCAACTAAAATCCAAAAATACCTTTCACCATAGAATCCTTTAGTCTTCGTAGGACCACAAAGATCTGTATGTATAATATCCAATTTTGCTATAGTAGTAAACTTCTTATTGGGAAAAAAAGTTTTGTTATGCTTTGACAATACACACTCCTTGTAAATTGTGTTAGTAGGCTTTACAATTTTAGGCAAATCTCTGACTGCAAACATACTACTAGTCTTCACAATGCTGTCAAAGTTTATATGAAAAAATCTCTTATGCATAACCAACTATCATCTACCTTTGCAACCAAACATGTCATTTCAGTAGGATTAAACTAAAATACATTACCTCTAGATCTGGTTCCTATTCCAGTTACCTTTCCATCTTTGTCTCTGATCATACATGTCTTCTCTGTGAACTATAACTGATAACCTTTATCCACTAGTTTTCCAACACTCAAAAGACTATTCTTCAAACCATCAACAAAATATACATCCTCAATGTTAGTCTTACCATCAAGATTTATAGATCCAATACCTTTAACTTGCCACACCACATTATTTCCAACTCTGACAATGCCTCCATCATGACTTTTGAAGTTAACAAAATTGTTCGTATCACCAGTCATATGATGTGAACAACCACTATCAAATATGATGTGAACAACCAGTGTCAATTATCCAATCAGATTTCTTTTCAACCTGTGATACTAAAGCCATTCTCTTTGGATTTTCTTTTTTAATAGCTACAAATCCTATTTCATCATCACTAACACTTACTACCTATTCATCAGAATCATTCTTTTCATTTGCATACAAACACTCTTTATCTCTTCTAGGTTTGAAATTTCCTCTATACTTTTTCTCTCTTTTAGGACACTTAGATGCATGATGACCAAATTCATTACAAGTCCAACATTTACAGATTTTCTTACCATCCTTGTCTCTTCTTACCAAAAGGGCTACTTCTTCTTCTATCTTTCTATCCTCATCAAATTTGTACTACTAGCAAAGTCTCCTTTAGCACTTGTGCTCCTTGATAAGCTAGGCCAAATATTTAGGGAACTGAAAGTTGTTTCTATTCTGGTCAATTCTCTGAACTATCTTAGCTCATTCTCAACTACTTCAAGTCTCCCAAGTAATGTTTCCTTTGTGAAATATTTAGTACAAGAGATCAATGACTATATCATTTGAACTACTGGCTTAAATGGCGGTGTTAAGCTCTTCAATATCTTCCATATCATGTCATCATTTTCTTTGGTTCCTTCTTGAGATCTAATACCTATAGCAATTTCTAATATCCTCCCTACATATGTTTTTATAGATTCATCTTCCATCATTTTAGCATCTTGAAATGCACAAATCTAGCTTTGTAAACTTAATTTCATAGAATGTTCATCACCTTAAAAACTATTTTCCAAGGCTTTCCAAATCATACAAGAAATAATAAGTGACTTTACCTAGTTGTACTCAATTTTAGGAAGTGTAGATAATAGTGCTTCTCTAGCTCTCATGTTGCACATAAATAGTTCCCTTTCTTCCTTGATACAAGTTTCCAAATCTTTTTTTGCAATGATTGTCTTTTCTAATTTTGTCAAAATCCAATATCCTAGACCCATACATAGCAAATGTGTCTTCATCTTTTCCTTTCAATTGTCATAATTTTTTCCATCAAACTTCAGGCTATCCTTTTCTAATATGTTTCTCATGGATCTCCCAAAGTTGTTAAACTTTATCTTCAAGGACTTGATGCTCTGATACCAATTATTAGAAACAATAGTCTACCAAGATAACTGAGAGGGTGGGGGGGTGAATTAGTTATCTAGTAATTAAAAAATTTGTTCACCTTAAATAATATTAATCATTCAACCAAAGTAAACAACAACCATACAAAGATACACATACACAATTATACCAGATATGTTAACTAGGGAAACCCTTGATTAGTGGAAAAACCTCGGTGGGAATGATGCTCACAAGATGATGTACTAATATAAATATTCCTTGTTAGAGGATGGACCCTCTTAGGAATATATTAAAACATTTAGTACATATGTTAGGATGGACCCTATTAGGAGTATATTACAATAAAACCTCGGCAATGAAGTTTCCTTCACCTTCGCTCTGCTTTGCTTATCTTCACGTTTCACTCTTTGTGCTACTTACAATCATTCACTTACCTCCATACATAATAAAGAAAAATTTCCTTCCTTTATATCAAATCCATACAACAATTCCCTAAGTCGGCTATTACACCTTCTCAATTAATTATTATAGGACCTCATTAAGAACACATCACACTTAGCAATAATATTAGTCTTCCACCTTGAAACTTGAATAAATTTTTGTACATGAAATACTATGATGAGTGAGCTTAGCTATGTTATCTCTAGAATATCTTCTTCACATCTTTAACTTTGGCTTCATAGAATAACAACTCTATTAAGAGATATAAAGAGTTTACCAGAACATGCCTCTGTAAACTCTATCTTAGAATAGTCTTCACCAAAACTTGCATAACTTCTTGTAAACTTAATATCTTATGCTTATGAGATTAGCTACATATACTAGACACTTAGTAGTATCTCCCTTTAACCTTTCTTAGTCAAAATAATCAACTATTTATATACACCAACTTGATCTTTTCACTATTCTTCTGTCAGATACCACATAAAACTACTATGTTGACATCAATGACAAACACAGTCATGAATTTAATATATCATCATGATAATGATCTAATCATGTTTCTACAATACTACCCCATATGGTGAACACTTCTCCAAGAGTGTTATCATATTACTTGTAGGAGTTGGTCCAACTACTAAGTATACATTATTTTAGGTCCTAAATATCAAAATAAATTGCAACATGATACTAGGAAATCCTTGGATTCATGCAATGAAATGGATGCCTTATACATACCATTAATGTCTAAAGTTTACCTATGAAAATATGGAGGTTACTATCCCTGGTGATCCTGATCCTTTCTAGTTTTGTGCTAATCTGAGAGATGCTACTACATACCAAGTCCCAACAAACAATGAAGCACAACCCACATATTCCTCTTAATATGTGTACCTTGATACACTCCTTAGTAAGGCCAAGGAAAATCTAAAGATTGAAGACAAGTGGTGTGGAGAATACTTTACGTCTCAAGTATTCCACATTAGGACTCACCACTTTCTCTACAATCTTATGATAAATCAAAACTATGGCAAGCACAACATTTTGAGATCTTCTATCAATTTCATTAGTGGAGGTGACCTACATGAAGAACATATCTATGAGAATACATCTGTCTATATTGAGAAATAAAAAGAAGATCAAGAACTCACTTTGATATCTCCTAACAAGTATGGACCTAGGTTTACTATCATCTAGAAACAAGGCTATGATGGATGTAGTGGTCTTGGATCTCAAAAATAAGGAATGATTGAACCTATCACTACAAAAGGATGGCCTCTTAGTTTGGGGCTTGGATTCAAACCATTACAAATAGGTCCTCCTAGTACTAAGGTACCCTCGTGTAAGACTATAAATATTTTGAATGATGAAAAGGCATCTGAGGATACCCAACATGAAACCAATAATATTGATAGTCCTTATGAACTTGACCATATCTTTGTTGACCCTAATAGCCTACCCATGGAGAATAAATATCTTACTATAACTCCACCCATCGATCAAACCAATCATACACCTTGGATCGATACATTATGGAAAATAATTCCTCCAGCTTCTAAGCATGTCCCCAATAATATCACTGACGCTAATACCCATATATATACCTTTGACTAGAGCCCATTCAAAAATAATGATGACATTCCCTCAAGTTATCCTAAACTATTGGATTGGGATCAACATGGATTACGAATTTTTTATCGATTCGACAATGATGACACTCTTGTATCAGACTTTGAATTCTATGAAGGCATTATGATTGACAATCATCAAGAAGTAATTTCTCCTGAAGAAAACACAGTGGCATGTTTTGGGGAGTCAACTCCATCTTCTAGTTGTAAAGTTGAAAAAAAAGAAAAAATGACAAGCATGGGTGTCTTGGTGAAATCAAAAGGCGCCATTAGACCATGAAAATGCAAAAGCTAAGAAACTCCTAAGGATACAAAATGGACAAGATAATGCCATGAATAGAGGTTTTCCAATGTTCAACATGCCATGAAGTCTTTTTGAGCTCTCTCAATCAACCTTCATATGGGAAGTCATTGGTATCAATCTTCCCAATTTGTCCTTATATCTAGTTGCTCATACCCAAATCCTACTACCTAACCTATTTGTACACTATATTTGTGTCACACTCTAAACCCTTCTATCCAAGTGATTCCATGAGTTCAAAATGCTTGGATGCCGACTTAGAGCTCCCTATCCATGAAGTGTAAGAGAGTATGTTTTAAGCATAAGAAGGCTCTCAACTGAGCCTTAGAGATACTCTTCTTGCTAGTGAACCATGCAATGAGAGGTTTTTTTAGAGACAAGATACAAGAATGCAAATATCCACAAAGAATGCCTCAAGAATGTAATGCAAATGTAGACAAAACTATTATGAGTATGCAAAATGCAACTATGTTGACAAGAATGAAAGTATTACAAACCAAACTAATTATTATGTGATTTAAGCTATTGCAAAGAAACTAAATTGTTATGCAATATGATTCTAAGCTAGCAAGTGATGAATGAGAGAATGAGATGAGAAGTAAAAGTTCTCCACAATAGCTCTTCAAGAATTTGAATGATAAACCTCCAACATAACAATACTCAAGATGTGGATCCTTTGAGAAGGGGAGAGATATTTTTTTTAAAGTCATACGAATGGTAGAGATCAAGGTCAAAATGATGGATGCTCAAGGGTGGAGTTTGAAAATAGGATTGATCCATGTTTACACATAAGTCAACCAATAAACAAAGAGTTGTCTTTGCATGTGAGACAAAATAGTCTTTTCCTTTAATTTTCAAATTAGAAATAGGACTTTATGTGTGCACATTGAGTGGGTTAGAAGAAAGTGGTATGATATTTAATTAAAAGGGGACATATTATTTTAATCAAATAGTGGACTTAGGATAGTATAGTCAAACTATATGTTATAATCAAATTAATTGATTTCAACAATTTGGTCTAGGCGAATGATGAATTAATTTAGCCAAAATGATGAGAAGGGGGCTAATAGTCTAGGTGACCATTCTTAGGTGATTACATTTTCCCCTCTTTGACTAATGTGTGATTTATCTAGGAACACATTATGTCAAAGAAAATAAAAGCTAAGTAGGTAGCAATAGATAGAGATATCTGATTTTGAAGAACAAAATGCAGAAAGAGATAGCAAATCTTGAATGTACAACCTGATAGCAATAGTATTGACCACTAGGAAAGAGATGATGTTATAATTCAAGAAGAATTCTAACACTTAGAAAATCATATAGATCAAGAGCAAATGAAAAGACCAAACACATGCTCCTAAGAAATAGATAGTTGTGGCAAGTGATGATAAAATATTTTGGCCCCCTTAGGATCAAAATTGAAATGAGGTAAGGGGATGTAGAAATGAGTGAGATATGAGAAAATCAAAATATAATAATGCCCAAGATGACATATATATGATTGAGAACCAAAGAGTGACCATTAAGGAATGATGGAATGCCCTAGTTTGACTGGAGTTGACCACAAAGGATAACAAATGAAAATTATGTGAAATCAAGTAGAAAGGTGATATAGATATAAAAAATGTGAATTGAAGTAGGTATGAAGTGTAGAAATGATGAAGACATGGAGAAAAAAAGATGCTCCAATGAAGATTCAAAGATTAGACCTTAAAAGGTCAGTTAACTGCATAGAAGAAGGTAGAATTTTAAAATGTGATTTTGACTATCAAAATGAACTCATATTTTGATTTCAATCCCAAAAATGGATCTAGGACATCAAAATTAGCTAGGGGTGCAATTTTTGCAAAATTCTGAGGAGTTTGAAAAAAATGAGCCAAAATAAGGTCAGAAGGCTATAAAAGGGGGTCCAAGTGTCATTTTCAAATCATTTGTCTTTTTTGATTTTTGAGAGCTTGTGAGTGGTTGAGAGAGAATCATGGCTTTGGTGAAAATTCCAATCCATCGACACCATTTTGAGCATAGTTGGTTACACAACCGACTAGCCCACTACGAGGTGCCGGTAAGTTTTCAACTTTTTGCCACTCTTTTGAGCATTTATGACCTTTTTTTGTATATTTTAGGGTTTAAATATATAATATCATGCAATATTTTAAAAAGTATCACATGGGTACTTTAAAAAATATCGCACAATACTTCACATTCAAAATTGTATCACACTGCTTGTTTAAAGTTTATCATATGAGCCATACCCAAATATTGTGTGAGCCAGTGCAAACTGTCACCTGAGAAAAATGTATCACCCAGGTATATTAAAAAATGTCATACAATGTTTGATTAGCATATTGTGTCACCTAAATATAGCAATAAATGTTGCACAACTTATTTTTTGTGTTTTTTTGTTGAATTTTGCATTTTTTTAGCACTATTTGGAAATGTTACTGATGTCTCTATCTCATTGTTTTACAGATGGTGTTTCTAGCGCTACACATCAGATCCCCCAAATTTGTGGGGTTATGGGTTTTAGGTCACCTTATTGATGGTGAGAACACTGCCATATCGAGCATGTGATTGAGGTGGGTCACACAGATGCCCCACATATGGGTGAACCATGAGTTGTTGATTGCGCTAGCTGAGTGATGGCATAGCGAGCACAACACCTTTAATCTACCTACTAGATAGGAAACCATCACTTTAGAGGACATGTACTACATCCTTTGAGTACCGTGCCATGGTGATCCGATGAGTTCTATGTTTGATTTCTCTTTTATGTTTTCAAGTTCTCATTTGATGCAAGGTATACTGATGCAAGGTTTGGTTATATATCATAGGTATATTATGACCAAACCCCAACAAAGGGGAGAATAGTGATGTAGGAGATGTTTCATGATGTCACCATTTTAGGTAACCATTTGACTTCAGAGTGACTCATTGATGAGTATGGTGATGACTACCTACTTCCATGTTTTCTATGTTCACTAGTTGCTCAGGCTTTGGTGACTGACAAGAGCTAGAAGGGCTTCCCACTAGAATGAGGTAGATCTGATTGCATGGCTTCATAGGATGGCATGGGGACCAACCATACTCATAGATATATATCATGAGCTGCATGAGGTGGTATACCATGGGGGTCACTCTTCGACATGTGGAGCAGTGCTAGCACAAATATGGACATGGGTGCACATTGTTGTCATTCGATCATGGGTTCAACTATGAGAGCATAGTCGACCCTACATCTTTGGATATATAGGGTTTGTACCACAGACCCATAGCAGAGATATTATGTATTATCGACAAATTCTAGATGAGCTAATAGCATTTGTGTAGTGACCATACTAAGGGTGCCATAGATAGTCCAACTCCTAGGAGTTGGACTATATGCTATACAATAGACCACTGGTGGGAAGACATTCAAAGATAGTTGAGCGATTCATGATTAGCTGAGTATGGCAATAGTTTGCAGAAAAATAGGTGGTCTTAGTAGAGATGATGACTTATGCTTGGTTCCATATAGATGAGGCACAAGGTTGGCTGCCCATGCTAGATTATTAGACAATAGTTTGGGAGATAGTAGCTTTGGTATGTACACCTTGGGATTATCATTTGGATGTAGTAGATGTAGGGGTAGACCCAAAATACTTGTACAAGATGTAGAGGCATCCATTCCCTTAGTTCACACAACCAGATGTTCTACCCATAACAATAGGACATGGAGGAGATGATGGTGGAGTTGGAGGCAGAGGGGGGAGATGGATGGAGGTTGAGAGTGGTTCCTAATTAGGGAGGAGATAGACATAGGTGCATGCCACAGGGGAGGTAGATAAGGTAGATGAGGAGGAGGAGGAGGAAGAGTGTCCATTGAGACACAGGGGAGCAGAGCAGGTGGAGGCATAGGTAGATCAACTAGCCAAGAGGGATGATGACCATGATGCTAGGATCTGGGCTATAGAGG
Organism: Cupressus sempervirens; assembly: GCA_028749045.1. Classification (NCBI taxonomy): domain Eukaryota; kingdom Viridiplantae; phylum Streptophyta; class Pinopsida; order Cupressales; family Cupressaceae; genus Cupressus; species Cupressus sempervirens. Next base: position 424,819,283 of record CM053793.1, on the reverse strand, counting down.
CAGAGTTATAAGAAGCTTGAGTGACTATTGCTATGCAAAACCAACAACTAGTGGATGTATACATAGAGGCTAATAGACAAGAGCAATCTCTTAGAGATGATTTAGTAGAGGCCTGCTAAGAAATGAAGTGGCAGATAGCTAGGGTAGCCTACTATAATGGGTTATACATTGCTATAGTCCTTACAGATCGATGAGCACCTATGTACTTAGAGAGGGCTAGTAGATCAGAGGGTGTAGTATAGGCATTAGATAGGAGACAGGCTCCTCCACTAGGGCCATCACTAGCTATAGAGGGTGGGAGTTAGTCTTAGGTCTAGGCTGATAGTTTTGATAGTTGTTTGATTGTACTCCATATATTTTGAGATGGATATCAAAATTTTGTATCTCACATTTGTATATGTATTGTGACACATTGATATATATGAGATACTGGATTTGATCGATAGATTTTATGTACTTGTCTCATTTTGATGGATATTTTAGCATTTGAAGTTTTCATGTGATGTTTTAGTTTCTTGCTCATGTATGTGATGCTTTTATGCTCATGTTGATATGCTCATGTTAATGTGTTCATGGATCTCTCTCATTTATGATGTTTAGCTCTCATTATGTATGATATAAAATTATGTTTTTGAAACATGTAACACTTGGATAGATCAAATGTGATTTTTATATTAATCCCTTGTGATGATAGGATAGCAAAGAGGCAAAGTGAAAGATCAAGAAGATGAAAAGACATGATCAAGAAGTTATGAAAGTATTTAGCTAATATGTCCACAAAAAAGATGAAGAGAGAGCTCTCCCCATAAGTAGAAATAAAAGACTAAGCTAGAGAATGAACCTATAATGCAAGCTAATATGGAAAGTGGTTTACCAGTAGGAAACACATAACATTTAGACTCTTATTTCATCATTGAGCATTTATTAGGGAAATCATGAGATCATACAACCATCACTAATATAACTATGATGATATAAATATGATCGATATCAAATAGGAATGTTCAAATCTAATCTAAGCATCAAACACATGTAAGTTAAGATTAGATTCCCTAGGTTTGATACAACAAGAGTATAGCTGTATAAAGGCATAAGCACCAGGATAACCCCCAAGTGCAATCTTGTGAAAAAATACAAGGATGATACATTTTAAGTCAAAGTGTCAAGTAGGAAAAGCATGAATGCTCTAAACACCTTAGACTAACAAGGTATACCCACAAGTAGAAAAGTAAACATTCCCCTTGCCCCTAGTCTTCTAGTCCATGAAATCCTTGAAAGACTATTAGTGAGGGAAGACTTAGCAAAGAAATCATGATAGAAAACACACAAATAAGAAAAAGTTCATCATAGCTCAACCATTTAAATGTTTTAAGTGTGTGTGTGTAAGTCACTTGTCCAATTCTTCAAGACTTGATTCTGATAGTGAGAAATATCATGACATCAGAGACTATAAGTAGATGTCAAAGGAGGTAGTGTTGAGAAACAATATTTTATGATTTTCCAAAGAAACCCTAATGCATAAGGAGACCTTAATAGGCTAAGCAGCTGTGCCCCTTAAATGAGGGCAAAGAACAATTTTAATGTGCAAGTGTCTCGAGTAGCACCTGTTTCCAGGCTTTCACCACTTGGCATATTTTTTTAGGACTTTTTTCAAATTTTTTGTATTTTTGTATTTTTTTAGTGATACATCAAAATGCCTATTGCTAGATTTTCACTAAGATGATAAGTTTTCAGGACTTCTAATTGTTTAGGATTTTTTAGGATCAATAAGTATATACAAAAGAATTGAGCAGTGAGCCTCTAAGCATAGAACTTCTTCAGATGTAGGAAATTGATAGGTTCCACCAGTTGTTCCCCTTCTAGAGTAGAAAAATAATAAGCACTAGACCCAAATGCTACTGTGATAATGTATAGGCGCAACCAATTGGGTTCAAACTTCCCTTTCTATTCCTGGTTTTGCTAATTTTTAAGGTTTTCTCTAAGCACAATTTCACCCACTTGAAATTCACAAGGATGAAATTTCTCATTATACTAAGTAGACATGTGCTTCTGATAAGCCCTCATGTGATCAAAAGTAGCCTTGCAGTGTTCATCAAGAGTTTCTAGTTCCTTTACTCGCATAGCCCTATAGTCTTCATCAGTTATCAACCCATGTAAGGATACTCATAATGAGGGGATCTCTACCTCTAAGGGGAGGACAACCTCAGAACCATAGACTAAAGAAAAAGGAGTGGCCCTAGTAGGAGTACAAATGGTAGTTTTGTAGGCCCAAACTACCAGATTTATCTATAAGTGCTAATCCTTCCCAGATTTGTGAACTGTTTGTGCAAGATTTTCAGAAATGTTTTATTGGAGGCCTCTACTTGATCATTCCCTTGAGGGTAGTAGGTGGAGGATTGATTGTTTGATTCTAAATTTCTTGCATAATTACTTAAGATCCTTTTCTTGAATTGTCCTCCATTATCAGTAACAATGGAGGAAGGAATACCATAACAAAAAATGATGTGGTTTAGTATAAATAGGGAAACATATTTTCCTGTAGTAGTAGAGAGTGGCACATCCTCAACCCATTTGGTGAAATACTTAGTTGCTTTGATGATGAACTTATGGCCACTAGATGAACTTGAATGAAATTTTCCTACCAAGTCAAAGGCCCATTGTTGAAATGGTTAATATGTCATAGAAGGAATTAGCTCATGACTAGGAACATGAATAAAATTACCACAAAGTTGACATTTCCTCTAGGACTTAGCATAGCAAACAATGTTAGCTTGCATGGTTGGCCAGTAATAACTTGCCCTAAGCAATTTTTGAGCAAGTGCAAGGCCATTGAAATGTGCCTCACAAATACCATCGCGAACTTCAGATAGTGCCTTTTTGGACTCTTTAAGATCTAAACACCCAAGTAGCATTTTGTCTAGACTCTTCCTATACAAGTCACTAGAGACCAAAGTGTTATGTGAAGCATTGTAGAGGATTTGGCATGTTTGGTTCTGTTTGATGGTTTCATAAATAACCTGATTATGTAGGTAAGAGAAGATAGTAGCATAGTGGGAGGAATCATGGCCTAAAATAGTGCAGATCACATGGTTATCTGAGGAATCATAAGCAAGATGACGTAGTTCTTTCACTAGGAACTCAAATCATGATTCATGTTCTTGCAACTAGAGGATAGATGCTAGAGTGGCCATAGCATCAACATCCTTGTTTTTTTCTCTAGGAATTTGTTGGAATGTCACAAAAGTAAAATAGTTCCTTAGAGCATCAATCAAGTTCTTGTAGGGTATCAAATTTTCATCCTTTGTTTGATATTCATTGTTCACCTAAATTATAATAAGTATGGAATATCCATAGATTTGCAATTCAGTAATTCGCCATTCAAGAGCCATTTTGATCCCATTTGTTAATGCCTCATATTTTAGAATGTTGTTTGTACAAGGGAATAAGAGCTTGTAGGATTTTGGGATTGTATAACCATGAGGGGAAATAAAAAAGACACATGCTCTAGCCCCATTCTATGTATGAGAACTGTCAAAGAACATTTTCCAAGTTCTCTTAGTGATGTACATAATTGAGGCATCTAGAAACTCAATTTGCATAGGTGTTGTATCCTCTAGTGGAAAATTAGCCAATTGGTCAGCTATGGCCTTCCCCTAATAGCTTTACATTCGACATACTGAATGTTAAATTTTGAAAGAATCATCATCCATTTAGCCAGATGACCAGTAAGCGTAGCTTTGCTCAATAAGTTTTTCAAGGGATCAATTTTAGCAATCAGGTGAACAATAAATGCCAACATGTAATGTCTTAGTTTTTGAGAAGTAAAGACCACTACCAAGAAATCTTTCTAAATTTTGCTATACTTCATCTCATAAGTCACCAAAGTGTGACTGATGTGGTATATGACACATTCTTTTCTAGCCTGATCACTTTGTGCCAATAATGCTCCTAGAGAGGAAGTTGTAGCTGAGATGTACACAATCAAAGGTTTTCTCAATATGGATGTCATTAATATAGGACATTTGGCTAAGTACCCTTTGATTTGATCTAAACTTTGTTGGAAATCTTCATTCCAGATATGAGTAGAGCCTTTATGCAAATTTTTGCTAAAAAATTGAGCTTTATCAACCAATTGAGAAATGAATCTTCTAATGGATTGTAGACATCTTTGTAAACTTCTGAGTTGATTGACATTTCTTAGAGAAGGAATTTCCATGTTGCTTGTACCTTTTTAGGATCAACTTTAATTCCTTTTGTTGATATAATATAGCCTAGCAATTTTCAAAATGTGACACCAAAGGCACACCTTTTTTGGATTTAGCCAAATTTGAAATTGTTCCATATGGTCCAAGATTAAACTAAGGTCATCAAGATGTGTGTCTCATTTTTTAGATTTTTCTAGTCTGTCATCAACATAATCTTCCATATTTGTATGCATCATATCATGGAAGATGGTGGTCATTACTCTTTGATATGTAGCACCAACATTTTTGAGCCCAAAGGGCAAGACATTCCAGCAGAAGGTGCTTCACACACATCTAAAGGCTATCTTTTCTTGATCAACTGGAGCAATCTTAATTTGGTTATACTCAGAAAAGCCATCCATTAGGGAGTACATTTCATAACCCGCCATCATATCCACTATCATGTCTATATTTGGTAGTGGAAAATCATCCTTGAGGCATGTTTTGTTTAGATCTTTGAAATCAATATAGAGTCGAATGCATTTATTATGTTTAGACTCAGGTACAATGTTGGAAATCCACTTTGCATAATCAATAGCTCTAATAAAGTTTGCACTCAAGAGATATTCCAACTTTTCTTTGACCAAGAGGGCTACATGTGGATGCATCTTTCTTAGTCTTTGTTTAACATGTTTTACAATAGGAGATATAGATCAATGATGCATGATAAGATTTGTGTCAAGTCCTAGCATATCTGAGTGCATCCATGCAAAATTGATCTTCTTGTCTTGAAAGAATTTGGAAAAATTCTCTTTTTCTTTAGTTGACAATGATTGAGTCACATGGATAACTTTAGGATATTCCTCTGTCCCCAAGTTGATAGGCTATATAGGTTTGATAAGAACCAAAAATCTATCTTGAAAATAGCTTGGTAGACTACTAAGTACCTCATCCATAGGTGCCTCAAGGAGGTTTCTAACATTGTATACATCTTTGTTTTTACTTTTTTTAGGTTAAGATACCGCCACAAAGTGGTTTTCACCATATGACCCCTTATTTTTTCTTTTAATTTTATGATTGAGGTACTTAATATTTGATTCTATCATGTTAACCATGGGTTCATTGGTGGAAGAAGTGACAGGTTTAATGATGTTTAGGTAGCAAGCAATCTCATAGTCATTTGAAAAGATGGTATTTCTTGTTTTTGATGTTGAACTGACTAATCTATGAGATCAAGGTGACTCAAGGAGAGTGATGTTGAAGCTTCAAGGTTATTGATATGAAAGGAGTAATCTCTAGTGACATGCAAAGTTGAGCCTATAGTGAACGTTGCAAAGGAGTCTAGATTAGGAATAGACCTAGAGGGACCAACGTGGTCTACTAGAGTAGTTTGTGAACCAAACTTTTCTAACCCTACACGAGACTCTTCAACTACATTTGGTTGGGTTGCATAGGTATGAATGAAATCCACTCCTAATTCAAAAGATGCATCTGAAAGGCTTTCCCATTCATACTCATGAGAGTTTGTACTCTAATCTCTAGAAATTAAGTGAGCAATGTTTTGTTGAATTCTTCCTCTATTTATGTCTTCATGGTCAGATTTAGCTTGTTTCTGCTATCGAGAAGTGGAAGCTTCAACATCATTGTGGGTAGTTAGTGTTTCTTCTCCCCAAAAGAGAGAGGTGAGAGGCATGGAATCCTCATATTGCAAAATGGTAGCAACAAAGGGAGGATCATCATCCTTTGATTCACTAGAAATGGGTTCTCTTCTATTAAATATTGGTATTTCATCTTCTAGCCCAAAACCTAGGCTAGTAGTATCTCAAGTGTCATGACCCTAACTATGGCTTAAAGGTTTGACTTTTTGTTACTAGTTAAGGACCCATGGCCTTGATAGCCCATGTTTGTGAGAAGTTTGTATCCTTTTCCATAGTGTTTAGGAGATATGGGAGTAGTGACTATAATTTCCTCCTCATCTTCCTCTTCCCTATATATCCAATCTTTGATTACTTGTTCTTCTTTTTTCACTTCTAGGGAAACTAAGGATTGCACAAAGGTGCCAAAAAGAGTCATTGCAGAAGTTGAAGGTTTCTTGTTGGTAGAAGGTTTACCATAAGACCAAGGGGAAATAGGTAAAGCAACAACAAAGTCTAGAGTGTACTCACCCATTCCTAGGCTCATCATTTTCAATTTCTATTCACACTCTATAAAGGATTATGTCAGCTGATGAGAAGAGTGATTATGTGGAACTAGTGTTTTTGTAGTAGATAGCATATTGATAGACATTGAGTTGTCACCAGGGACAACTATCTTAGTACCATTGAAAGGGAACTTGATACACTGATGATACATGGAAGGTACCGCTTGCATGTCATGAATCCATGGTCGTCCCAACAATAAATTATATGCAACTGGTATGTCTAAGACTTTGAATATGACGTCTTTCTCAACTGGACAAATTATGATTGGAAGTACAATTAGACCTTTGGAAGGTCTTTTGACCTCATTATAGTCTTTTTGTAGTGATCTTACACCTAGGGTCAATGGCAAATTTAGACATGCCTAACTGTTGGATCGCATTAAATGAGATGATGTTCAACCCTGCACCAATGTCTATTAGGGCTCGACAAATGTGAGTACATAAGATTTGGACTTTGACATGGAGGGCAAGGTTGTAGGGATGATTGAGAGCTCTGTCATCTTCTTCAAAAAAGGTGAGGTAGTGAGGTGAAGAGATATGGTTCACCATAGCTTGGAATCATTTTGTGTCAATATCCATGGGAACATTAGTAGTACATAAATCTTTTTCAAGGATGTCCTTGTGCAAAGGGGATAATTCTAACAACTCAAAGATAGAAATTTGAAAGAGGGTATGTTGTAGTTGGCTGATAAGGTCATAATTGGTGATTGATAAGGTAGTTGCTTGTTTAGATGATGACACATTCTTAGGATCATGAGAAACTTTTAGAATGACTTTAGATTTCCCCCTAGTGACAAGATTAAGTGGTTCAATCTGTAAAGAGGAAGATTTGGCCACCCAAAGTACCACCTTAGGCCTTATGGTGTTGGCAAGCATTTTGCATTTTGAGGACAACTTTGGATCTTTCATCCTTAGCATCATAGTTGGGTTGATTGTTAGATTTATAATTCATTATGAAAAGATACTCAACATGTTCAATCATGTTGATAATGTTATCTGTGTTAGCATAGGTATAGTTGATCTTGGTGTCATGATTTTTCTTATGAGCCTTGGAGGTTTCTCCTTTCTCATATTTGGGGAAGGGTTTCTTGAAAGCTTAATGGTCAAATTTTTTAATAAGACCACTTGTGACAACTTTACCAGCCTCCATGAGATCTTGAATAACATCTTTGAGTTTAAAACAATGTTTAGTGTTATGACCTTTGCTTCTATCATAACTGAAAATATGATCCTCTCACCACAAAAGGATGTCTAATGAGTGGGTCATAGGGGCGAGAATTTTTTGGCAATGTCACCAGTTTGTTTGCAATCAAGGTCTTTAAGACCACTTCATAAGGTTCAACCGTCAGTGTATAAAAATGTAATTTTTTAGTAAACTTGGTGTTCTTTTCATATGTTTTTTGTTTTGAACCTTCTTGTTTTTTTGTAGCATAGATGACATTGGAAAGATTAAAAATATGTTCCTTGGTTTTAGGAGCATTGACAACATATTTGTTCTTGTTCCAAGGTTTATTTTGGTCTTTTCCATTTTTTATTGCCATTTTTCTCTTTGTTCACAACAATATCACCCTTCTTGATAGAAACATCCTCAATGCGATATGCACTCTCAACCATTGAATTGAAGGATGTGAACAACTATTTTCTTAAATCAAAGTATAGCTCTGGTACAAGTGTGTTGACAAAAATGTTAATTTTCTTAGCTTCAGGAACTTGCTGAGGGTACTAGAGTATAGAGATCTCCATCTCTGAAGATATGTTGCAAAAAATTCTCCCTATTTTTGTTTGATCTGGCACAAGTCCAACATAGTAATGGGATGTTGAATTTTATAAGATTATTTTTGGATAAAATGTTGTGCAAGATCATCAAATGTTTTGAGAGGGGGAGTCAATTTTTTGAACCACTCCATAGCTTGCCCTCTTAGACTCCTAGCAAACAAACACATAAGATAAGAGTCTTCATGCATGAAATACATGCTACCAGCATAGAAATGCCTATATGATCATGAAGATCACCATTTCCATCGTATTTGTCATACTTAGGAACCTCTATATCCTTAGGAAATGGAGGCATGTATAAAATCCTATCAAATGGAAGAGCACATATTGATTCAACAAATGAAGTTTTAGGTGGCTCTTTGGAAGTTTGTAATTATGCAAGTTGTTTCCTTAATTCTTGCATTTATTCTCTCAAGATTTCAGCCTCGGTGGGCTCTCATTTTTTGATTATTCATTGTACATCAAAAACTTGGGGGAGTTTCTATCCTATCATTGTCATATACTAGAAGTATTGGTCCCCGTTTTTCTCTAAAGCTTTTAGCATTAGTTTTTGAGTGATCTCATCTTGTTAAAATCTTATGAAATCTTCACTGGCAATCTCATCATCACTTTCGTGATGTAATTTGTGATTGTCTAGGTGATAATGGGAATGCTCCCACATTGACTCTAGGAGTCCTTAGAGGTGTGTGATTGCCATCATTGCCACCAATGGGAATGTGAGCAAATGGATTATGATAATATCTCTTGTAGTTTCCTCAATGTGTGTATGAGTGTGAGGCTCAACTTGTTGATAAGCTCTTTCTCCAGTGCAAATGGCTTCCATAAGTCTTTAACTTTCACATGCATGCTCTTCTAAGTGGCATTTGTTTTGTTTAGGATGCATGTTGGTCAAAATGTTTTCACCCGTGGGTGTATCAAAGGGTGTTTGAAATGGGTTCTCAAATATGTAAAGTGGATTGTACCAAATGTTGGTTGTCTGTGTTTGAGTAGAATTAGGATCTTCCATAAAAGGTTGTTCATGAGGGTGCCTAGGCAGTGACTCTAATTGTTCAAAAATGAAAGATGGATAACTACCATTACCAACTTAAAATCTAGTTTTAACCAACATGTAAGGATACATCTTTTCTTAATAGGACAAGAAAAATGTTTTAGATTTGAAGCTCTTACAATCAAGAATTAACTTGTCAAAGTAGAATAGATGGCTTGTCAAAAGTCCTGAAGAATTTGCAACACTAGTGACTTGTGCTAAGTGAGCAAGCAAGAAGCTCAATAGCAAATAACTAGCATAGAATGGTAATAAAATTTTAACAGGTGATCATCAATGATGTTTTCAGACTTACATCTAACATAATAGACTCATATTTTCAACTTGGGACAACAACTAACATACAGATTTGAGACGAGACACTGGAAGGAATGAGGCGATAAGACCCTAGAATAGTTAAAACATATTGTAAACTCAGTTTTGGAAGGACACAGAACCATGCAATATTTCTCTAGAATCTAGGTGATAATGAGACAACAAATTATATTGTATAACAAAGTTTTTAATACCAAGACAATGTAAGGAAACTTGGCAATAAATAATATAACCGTTTCCACATAACCCATAATAGATCTGAAATAAACACGGAATTAAAATCCACATGCAAGAGAATAGACAACATACCCACAAAATTGTGACACAAGATATACCTTGGGAAACCCTCATTGAGGGAAAAAACCCAACCTCCAAAAGCATCCATCACCATGTATTATTCAGCAAAAATACCATTACCATACAACCATGGAAGCCTTCATGGCCATAGCCACAACTCAGAAAACTATGTGAACAAGCATGAATCCACACATCCCATGCCATGCTTTCAACTTTCACAAATGCTCCCTTGGCTAACCTATCAAGCCTTGTCCCGCTCGACTCTTGCCTTTTGTCTTCTCCTTGTCACTCTCTCTACAACAACTACCCTTGTGGCTGCTTATATAGTAGCAAGTCCCATAAAACCATCAAATGGTATTACATAAACCATGTGCTACCTAACCCACTGACCCCACATTTAATATTGGGCATTTAATTCTTTTCCCCAATATTAAATAATTACATCAAATATTATCACAACGTTACAATACAACTCATCAAGAATATTCCATGGGAATTTTTACATGTTGCACGTCCATCTAGGTACAACATTACATAATAAAATAAAATAATAAAATAACAATATTATGCAATGTGTGCAACACCCATTATCTCAACAATCTCCCACTTGTTGTAGACATTGCATAGGGTCAATCCGGAGCCACATAAATGAACAAGGGAACAATCCCTCCTAGCACATCCACCGTCATGGATCAAAATACACCAAGTGCTCCATCTTGGTACCCATGAAAAAATCAAAGTATCTAGCATCTCAAACATGAATGATCTCACCTCCTATTATGCCACTCCCACTAAACATACATAGAAGCCATCCAAAGAGAAAACCACCCAACCTGTCACATTAGAAGATCATAAAATCCTGTACCAACTGAAATTCCAAGCACAAATAACCTGATCCAAAGGTAATCTCATGTATTCGTAGTTGTCAAAATATCCATAGCTGAAATAACACCCACATCAAGTGCCAAACCCATCCAACTATCCATACCTCAAAGGTATAACAAGTGAATCTCATATCACCGACATATCCAATCTATAACCTGCAATCACAAGCCTTAAGAGCAATACCTGCCACATATATACCAAGAAGCTCCCACTGCAAAAGATAATGTCAAATCTATAACCAATCCACTCAACACATCTCAAAGAAGTGAATCCATGTAGTATCAAGGACATCCACAATACATAAACCAGTATCCTACAAGAAAAACTCTCATAACAAGTCTCCAATAGTCTCCAAGTTCTCCACAACCAACAGAGGAAAGAGAAAGAAATAACCACGTCATCTCTCACATGACATACATGAGCACAAACCAGTGATCAAAATCTCTAACCATTCTCAAATCCAATCTAGGCAAAATTGAACATCCAAGAAGATAACCAAGACCAAAGAAACCATGCAAATCATAACCTGTATCATGTCCTTCTACACACACTTCTAGATGTAAATTGTGCAAGTATGATATCCTCCATTAAACCCCAACAAGAAGCCTCAACAACACCCAAACCATACCATATAGCTAATCATGGATGTAAGCCTCTCACAAGAAGATCAAACTCAATAAAACCATTCCTAAACCAAAGATTTTCCTAATCCAAGGAATATGCCCAATATAAAACCATCTCCCAAACTCAACCAGCATTACAACATATGCACATGGAGATAACCAATGGTAAACCATCTCTCAAATGAACCCTCCAAAACTAACTCATGTACCATAGCTCAAGATCCATATCCATGAAAGACCAGCATAAATATAATGCAATTGAGAGAAACAATGGGCTATACCTCTCAAGTAGCAAACCACCGAGTAGACCAAGAGTGGGGAATGAGAATGCTCATCAAGATACTCAAGTCTCCAACCAAGACTCATCTAAGAACAATCCCCTCTCAGGTCCATATCAGGTGACTACCCCTTGGACTTCCTGCTGAAACCATCAACCATCCCAACAAATACTTCTCTAATCCAAGAGAAATCAACATCACCACCGTCTCTAAGTATCCATGAGCACCTGTAACCAATCAATCCATGCCAACTCCAAATGCAACATAGCAATATCATGAAGTATCCAACTTATGATCAGTGTACTCAATACCAAGAAACTAAACCAAGATCAATGTCAAAATTCCAACCATGGCCTCAAGAACATAAACATGACAACATGATCTTACCATCTCAACTAAAGAGATAACATGCTCCACATGAACATATCATAACATGTCACAACTCTAAATGTGTATCAAGAGTATACCATGACATAATAATGAAACCATCCTCATACCAAGGATAACATGCCAAATAAAAGCATAAACCACACCTTTGCTAAGAACCCTGTGAGTCCTCAAGATGCAACCATCTCCACACACCATGAAGAAAACTATCTCCACATACCAGGAAGAACCATCTCCATACACCATAAAGATAACTAAGAACTCCACGAGTCCTCAAGATCTAACCATCTTCACACACCATGAAGATAACAAGTGCACCATGCAAATGTCAAATACGCTTCTGCAGCAACAGGATCTAAGACAAACCTCCAACATCTGCAAACACTCAATAAATATATCAATGCCAACAACTCCCACTCAACCATGGTACCAAGTCACCTATTGCATCATAAAATCCATCCTCTCCAAACCAAGAAGATATAAACCAAACCAGGAACTAATCCTGCACTGTCACTCCATCACTGTCACAAGCTCCCACTAAATCGTGTATCAAAGCTATCCATGACATCATGATGAACAAATCCATCCTCTAACCATGAGAATCAACCAATGCATCAAACCATCAAAGAACTCAAAGTGCACATCATGAGCTCCTAAAAAGAAATTAAATAACCATGATCCTCAAACAAGAAGATATATCACCATAACTGAATCAGAAATCTAAGTTAATGAACATCAAGGATGTACCTGTATAACCAATCATGTCATGCCAAAATCCATGACACCATGATCACATCTATGAACCGAGCATCTGGCTCTCAATATGTCCAACCTGTCAGTATAGTCAACCACAATCCTCTGCCATGATTGTACCTGGTAACAACATCTCATCCCTTCTACATGAAGATAAAATCATGTGACTTAGGGCATAGACAACCCAAATCCAAGCCAGCAATCTGAATATACATCAATAATGAAAGATCAATGGGCAAAGCCAACCCATAACCAAGCTATAAATGCAACCTGTAAGTATAGACCGCTTACAAAATTGCACAACTTGTAGACCCAACAAGTCATCATGCATATCCAAATCCAAACATTGATAACCATATCATCATGAGACCAATCTAAATAATGAACTAAGTATACAATGACATCAAATGTTAAATCTCCAATGCCATAAACTCACAATGTTATCATAGTCAAAATATACCTATAAACTGTTTAGATCAATATATCAACAAATAAATCATGCCAAACTTGCACCAAATCTAAACCAATGTGCAGAGCTCTCTCAGAGCTTTCTGTTGACTACTCGAAGTCCAAAATTCGACTCTGTATGTCCAAGTTATGTCCTAATCCGTGCTCAAAATAAAGAATATCTAGCTTTAGGGCTCTTAAAAACTAACAAAATTTTAAAATCATAGAACCAAACCTACACCATGTTGTAGTGCTCTAAATTAGCTTTCCAACGCCTATAAGAACTCTAAAATTTGATATTCTGAGAGAAAGTTATGGCCGTTTTACTAAGATAGTCTTTTTACCATTTTTAGTACGATTTTTCATTTTTAATTTTTTTCAGTGACAAAAATTTTCGACGGGATTAAATTTGACGGCCATCATGGGCTGAAACTAAAAACTCTTTCATTTCCTCTAAACATGGCCAGACTAGGGCATATTATATATCAAAATTTATGAAAATGTTGACCCGAATCCAATGGTGAGGTCTGTTTATACCCAGGAGGTCATTTCTGCAAGCTACCCCCCAAAACCCTCATTTAAATGAAACATCCAAAAAATCTTTTTGTCCAACAATTTCACATGCCCAAATATTTTAACATCCCATCATAATAGAAAACCCAAAACCCTTAGATCTACAATAAATCATTCATATATCTTGTCCTTTCTTTTATCCTCTCATGCATTCCATGGATTCAATCTAGGGTTACAATAATAAAACCATAGCTCTGATACCACTTGTAAGGAAACTTGGCAATAAAGAATATAACCATTTCCACAAAACCCAGCCTCCAAAAGCATCCATCACCATGTATTATTCAACAAAAATACCATTGCCATACAACCATGGAAGCCTTCATGGCCATAGCCACAACCGAGAAAACTATGTGAACAAGCATGAATCCACACATCCCATGCCATGCTTTCAACTTTCACAAATGCTCTCTTGGCTAACCTGTCAAGCCTTGTCCCGCTCAACTCTTGCCTTTTGTCTTCTTCTTGTCACTCTCTCTACAACAACTACCCTTGTGGCTGCTTATATAGTAGCAAGTCCCACAAAACCACCAAGTGGTATTACATAAACCATGTGCTAAAACCATGTGCTACCTAACCCACTGACCCCACATTTAATATTGGGCATTTAATTCTTTTCCCCAATATTAAATAATTACATCAAATATTATCACAATGTTACAATACAACTCATCAAGAATATTCTATGGGAATCTTTACATGTTGCACAACCATCTAGGTACAACATTACATAATAAAATAAAATAATAAAATAACAATATTATGCAATATGTGCAACACCCATTATCTCAATAAACAACACTTTTCTCTTGGGTGATAGTTCACCTAAGGCGGGGTGATAAAATTCAGTATAATAGGGTGCTAAAATTTAAAATAGTAGATCGACTCAATTTTTGAAAAAAAGTGTCGTGCAATATTTCTCCAAAGAGTGTCTGATAAAGTGCCAGTTTTGTGTAAAAAGGACAATTTTGACTCCTAATTTTTGTGTTTTTGTTTAATAGTCAGATATTTTTCGACCAGACAGTTTTAGATTTTAGTTTGTGTCGAATAACAACAAGGTTGGCAAATAGTAGGGTTTTTTAGCATGTCTCAAACAATTGAACAAGGGTCAAAAAAACCTTGCTAATACACATTTGTGATATTAGAACAACCTTCCTACCAAGTTTATTGAGATGTTTGATTTGTGAGAATATTTAAATAGGTCAACACATTCGAGAACACTTGCCAAGTAATCAACCTAGGAGTCACAATTCATTACTCATTAACTTTGCCCATGCTAAGTAATCCTTTGCCTCACACCAAGGGGTTTCCAACAAGAGATAGTGGCTTTTTCATGAAAGTGCCATAAGAACAACCAAGGGAACATGGATGGTGAGTGTAAAATCTTGGGGTGATCTGAGTAATCCACTAGGATTGATCCTTGCACCAAGAAGTTGAGCAAAAAAATAGGGTAGTTACTAACTTAGAGTGTTTAGAAAGGGCTTCCGTTCATAATATTCCTCTTAGACCCAACTATGGGACACCCAACCTTGTGGTGGATAACAAACCTTGTGGCCACAAGAGAACCTTAAGTGTTCTTGCTTAGCATTTCCCTCATGGTCCCAATCCTAGAAGTAATCACACTAAGCGAAGACAAATAATACATCTACCAAGGTTTTGTGTCCTTGATAGCCTTGAGTTTATAGTGGGTTGGAATAGTTGGGTTCACTTGTCCCCACATGGGTCATTCCTCTTAGTTGCCCAAGAGCAGGCCTTATAAGGGTTGCTAACTAAAATAGATTGGATCCACTTTCAAGATTCAAGATTTTTGATTCACCGCAAGGGTGAAGAGCATACTCTCCTATCTTGATTGTTTTCCCCAAACACACTAAGAAAATCCAATTATCCTCTTGCTTTTGAAATCAAAAGGAAAGTCAAGATTTTTGATTCACCACAAGGATGAAAATCATACTCTCCTATCATCAAAGAGCCCCAATCACAAGTTTAATGTGCCTACAAATTGAAACTAGTAGTAGTATTATCACACATGAAATAAGGAAAAATACAAGCCTGTTTGGTTTTTATGCTTTGGGAAGCCATACAAACAAATGTTTGTATCCCTTGTGCATTTGAAGCTTTGACATGCATTCTTTTCAAGGTAATTATGCAAGTGTCTCAAGGAAACAACCTACAAAAACAACCATTAGCCCCACAAGTTAGTCTAAAAATAACATGAAATCTATAAAAAGTTTACTATCAAACAATCACAGACTTGTAAAATCTAACAAAAAATAAGTAACAACCAAGAAACTGACCAAATAACTCAATCAGCAAGAAAATTCAAGCTAGGTAATAATTTTTGCTGGATGTCTATCATACAATACTTCACAACATATTCATGTGACATAATTTCATTGTGCAATATTTCTGTCTAAGTTGGTCAACAAAACTTACTATACTGAGGCAATAGAGTTCACTAAGATCATGTGATACTTTTACCAGAAAAGTATCACATGAAAGTAAAAACAAATGTCGTACAATATTGTCAAAGTATCACCTAAAAGTTATGACTTTAAAAAAAGAAATGTGAATAGAATGCTAAAAATGCAAGAAATGCAGTGAGATAAAGAGCAAAACTAGGATGTTTTGCCCCACAGTGGGTGGTAAAAATGTACACTATATTTGTGTCACACTCTAAACCCTTCTATCCAAGTGATTCCATGAGTTTAAAATGCTTGGATGCTAACTTAGAGCTCCCTATCCATAGAGTGCAAGAGAGTATGTTTCAAGCATAAGAAGGATCCCAAATGAGCCTTAGAGATACTCTTCTTGCTAGTAAACCATGCAATGAGAGGTTATCTTAGAGACAAGATGCAAGAATATAAAAGTCCATAAAGAATGCCTCAAGAATGCAATGCAAATGTAGACTAAACTATTATGAGTATGCGAAATGCAGCTATGTTAACAAGAATGAGAGTATTACAAACCAAACTAATTACTATGTGATTTAAGCTATCTCAAAGAAACTAAACTAGTATGCAATATGATTCTAAGCTATAATGTAATTGTTGCTTATTTTCATGCCTCGCCAAATTTGAATTTTAAATACTGCCCGCCCAACAGTCACTCCCTAATTTATTATTATTTAAACATCCTAGGAATATCAAAAAATTAAACGATCAAACCTTATGATTTATTTCTGCGGACCCGCAAGTTCCTCATTATCAGGTCTCAAAAAATCTACGGATGGTGCTATCTCACCAATGGAAGTTGCGCGTCATTTTTCTATGGTGACATAGCACCTTTCGGTCGTGTGGCAGGTGGGTCCTCCCTTTTACCTTGTTGTTTCTCTGATGTCAAATTTGTTCCATCCACAATGGGTGCTATGGAGCTATCAAAAAATCCCTACTTCTCACCGTTAGCGACATAGCGCCCAAGCGAAAAGTGATCCTGCGGCAAGGTTTGGAAATACGGTGGGTCCCAAGTATGCCCATCAGATATCATGATGTGACTTGGTCCTCGTTGGTAGTGGTCAATTGTTTCATTGGCTGAGGTATGACTGTGTAGAATGTGGGCCCTGCGAGGACTTGTTAGACAGTTTGGCACGTGGCTGGTTCTTATTGGTTAGTACATTAGTAGATCAGACCCATCTTGCTCATCGTCAGATCAATCTAGATCAATGATGGGTGCAATCTCGCTATGGATAGCTATGAGAATTTGAACCATAGCAACATAGTGCCTAGGCGACATGTGGTATGGATGATGTCATGGGCCCACCCTTCTCCAAAGCAATAGTATGGCTCGTCCTCGGTGGCAGTTTTCAAATGGGTTTGCATTTCACGAGGCCGAGGTTATCACATGGACATGGAAAGTGACGACACCGAAGGGTGCTATGGCACTATCGAGAAATTTGTTCTTCTCGTCGTTAGGGACATAGCGCTCGACCGGTAAATGGGCATGGCGGGACCTTGGGTAACATGGAAAGTGACTATGCTTGGAGGGAGGATTTTGATTTGTCGCCAGCTATGTAGATCTTCTAATGTCAGCAGTAGCCTGAACCCACGCCCTTTCAAACACGCAAAGATTCCTCACCCTTAGATCAATCTAGATCGATGGTAGGTGCTATCGCACTATGAAAAGTTGTGAGGATGATACGTATAGTGCCATAGCACGCTTGTGCCATGTGGATCAGTGGGGCTAGATCTCACCAGAATGAGGATGCTAGGTTGTGCCATGTGTGTTGATAGTGTTTTGTGGGCGCAAAGGTTTTAAGGAGATAGCGCAGTATACAGTGAGTCTTCAAGATCATCAGATCTAAATAAATCAATGCTAGGTGCTATCTCGCTATGGAAAGATGCGAGAACATTACACATAGCAACATAGCACCTAAGTAACATGTGTCTTTGTGGGCCTGACCAGCATTGACAGTTAAGGGCTATCGGTTATGTTGTAGCCATCGTAGATAGGGTTTTAATAAGATGGAACAGTTAGTTAGAGAAAGGCATGGTCAACTCAGGAGGACCCTGCGAGGTGGAAAAAAGAAATAAACTCATTAGTCCACGTGGCTCGTCTTAGTGCCAAAGACAGGTTGACTCACTGAATCTGCTGATTCATGCACCAAAAGTGATAGGAGGTTAGGTTTGATGCACGATTTGATATTTATGATCGATCCCAACCAACCCAGAATGAATGCTGAATGAGGGAGGAACACTCCACCTCCAATCCAATCCATCTACTTGGTCAGAGCACAGTTATGGCACTGTTTCTATCTTTTTGAGGCCCTATTTCGAATCATTACGTCTGGATCCACCAAAAGATCAAATTTTCTTCAGATCCCCATGATTATTCTCTGCAGGACTTCAATGCAGTGGTTGTAGAATAATTACAGTTAGAGGAGATCTCAGTTACGCCTGAACTATAAAGGCAAATTTTGTAGATTTTGTTGAGGTCGGATCATTCTCTGTTGTTCTCTACTGTTGCTCTACAATTTAAGTGTAAAATTCCCTTGTGCCTTTGAATTGTATGATTTTTTCCTTATCTCTTTCAGCCATTGGTATGAAAGTGCAAGAACTACTTTGCCTCTTACTGGTGTTTTGTGGAAATCGGTAATCTGCATGACTATATCTCCTTGGCCTATGAATGGTAATATAAGTGAATATCTCTTTCCTTGTGTCATTCATCTTGGTCTTTTGATCTGTATGTGATAATTAGATTAAAGCAAGTCTGAATGTGTATATCCTTAGTTTCATTCTGGTTCAATAACACATATATGGATAGAGTTTGGTCTGAACACTCTATTTTGGTGCATCACCTCTTTAGATTAGATTAGGTAGATTTTCTTTCATGATATCCTTCTCCCTTTTCCTCTCCAAGAGTATTTAGGTGCATCTTGATAGTAAGAGGGAACCGGCCTTCTCTGGAGACTAAACCTCATAGTTCAAGTCCCACAGCTTGGAGGTTGTTTCCATGTTTCACTAGGTTGTCCTCATGCATAGGCTTTGGACAAGGGTGCAAACCTAAGTTACAATAGTTTTTGGCATGCCTGGTGGGACTACATCTTAGAAAAATTCAAGCCTACTAGTGTCAAAAGAGAATATTTCAAGATCTATACCAAGGAGATAGTACTGGCTTCAGTGTTTAAGCCTTCAAGAGGCTCATTCTTCAAAGTACTTGGCGACTCTGAGCTTCAAATACATATCTAGTTCTAGACCAAAGTTGCAGCGATTCATGCCCAGAGTTGAAACAAAGGCATCTTCTAGAGGTAAGTTTCAGTATCAAGAGCTTTCATTTTCAAACCCTAGAAGAAGGAGGACTAGAATATCTTTATCACTAGTTAGGAGTGCAATAGTAACAAATATACCTACAAGATCTATCTCTACTCCTCCTGCTATTAGATCTCAGCCTAGACTGCCATCAATACATATCAATAGATCACTTGTCTATATGGCATTGCCTAGAGCTCATACTTTTGCTACCTTTAATGGTGGGAGCCCTCTCTTATTATCCCAAAGACATGACATACTAGTAGCTACACTCAAAAGTATACCAAAGTTTACTAGTGAAACTTCTATCTCCCCCTCAGAACACATTCAAGAGGTTGCAAATGCCTGCAATATCCATAGTATTACATAGGATGATGTTGCAGTTAGACTCCTAGCCTCATCCTTGAAAGGAAAAGCACTACAATGGTATAGAGGTTTAGCTCATGGTTCTATAATAGATTGGGATGGATTAGGAGCAAGATTGTGCAAACATTTTGAGGATAAAAGTGACTATTTGTCACTTTTAGAATAGTTGACCACTATAAAAAGAGCCCCCCATGTATGTATGACTGATTTTAATTATAGATTTCAAAAGACATGGGATAAAATACCTACTTTAGTGAAGCCTACCCCTGGTAATGCCTTCTTGCATTACCTTAGAGCTTTTAATAGTGATATTGCAACTATAATCCAAACTATGGGAGGAGATACCTTGCCTAATGCTTATGACATAGCAATAAGGGCATAAAATATATTGATACAAGGAGGTAAGCTAGCTCCAAGGCCTCCTATGCCTTTCTTCCTTGATGTTCCAAATCATCAACCAGCAATGGCTCCCCTTCCCACAACTTTGACATCACAATCCCTTGTCCCAGTTCCTCAAGCTTCCACATCTTCAAATGGGATAGATGAAATCAAGGAGATGATGCAATCTCTGATACAAAACATGGATAGAAGAGAAAAGAACCTTGATAAAAGATTGCAAGATCAAGGGAAGAAGTTAGAAGATCAACGAAAGAGGCTGGAGGATAGTTTCTCTATGATGCAAAAAGTAAGCAACAAGGTGGTGACTTTAGAAAGACAGCAAGCTCAAGGTAGTAAGTCTCATCAATTGCAATATCAAACTCCAAGCAGTGGTAGGCCTCCAAATCCTAATCATTGGAACAATTATTTTGATCAGAGTAGGTAGGGTGGCCATGCTTCAACCTCAAATGTAAACCAAAGTAGGGCCATAGTCCCTCAAAACAATATGGCTCAAGATCAAGATTTTTGTCCCTCCTGTAACTACTCCTATGCCTATTGTATGTGTTAGAAGGCTGAATCTTTTATGGCTTTGACAGTCCAAGAACCTGCAGGAAAACAATCATACAAGGAGGACCAAGTTAAAGATGCCTCAGATATGCAAAGACAGGGTGATTGCTCTTTTATGAATCATCAGATGGAGGAGCATTGTAATGTAAACCAAGATTCCATTGCTCATAACACTAGAAGCAAAAAAGGAGCTATGGAGGATGTTGTCCCTCCTCCTCCCAATTAGGCCTCAAATTCAAATGTAGTATCTCGTGAGCAAGCAACAAATAATCAATCAAGTACCTTTCAGCAGCAAAGGCAAAATCATGGCAGAAAGGATGCAAGTGATCCTCAGGTTACTCCATCTCAACCTCATACAATTGCAGCTCCCAAGGTTTCTATCAAAGCACTTGCTATGCCATTCAGTGTGGTAGAGAAAATGAAGAAGAAAAATGTGAATATCTCCATGTGGGATGCTGTTGCTACTATACCCATGCAAAAGAGGTTGTTGTAGGAAGAATTGGAAAGAATTGAACCAAAGGATCAGACACCTAGAATGGAAAGTGCCACAAGCCTAGTACAACCATCAAGGGGGGTAGAAACAAGCAAAAAGGTTAGACCTCCTCCATTCTATGTTTCTCTAATCATAGGGGGCAAACTAGTCCATAATTGCATGATTGATTTAGGGGCTAGCAGTTCGGTGATGCCTAGGTGTGTTGCTGATGCTTTAGGAATGAAATATGAGCCCATTTTTAGGGATGTATTACAGTTGGATGGTAGTACTGTCAAGACTGTAGGGATCCTTAGAAATGTGGAGATGGCCTTACATGCATGCTCTGGTTGTACTGTAACCCAAGATATCTCTATTGCTGAGGTCAAGCCATATTTTGCCATCTGTCTGTCAAGAGACTTCATTGCCCAAATAGGTGGTTTCATATCTTTTGATTGGTCATATATGTCTTTCAAGACAAGATATGGAGCCAATGCTTCAATTAGAGTAGAGCCTCAAGCCCTCCACCATACTAAACCCTACACCCCTAATCTCATCAACATGAATTGCCATATTCTAGAAATGGATGAGAATGACATAGTGAATGAGCCCACCACTTCCCTAGCAAAGATACCTGATTTTTTCTTAGATGAATGAACTGATGCATATCAATTTGATTCTACATCAGAAATCCTTGAAATAGGTGTCAGTACATACTGTATATTGGAAAAAGATGCTCTAGTTCCCAATCTTGTGGGTGCTAAAGAAGATATGAGTGGGATATGGAGTATGTAATTTGATGGATCAAGGAATAAGATTGGGTCAGGGGCTGGTGTGATGTTGATTTCTCCTGCACAAGTGAGGTACTACTTCTCCTTTAGGCTCCAATTCAGTTGCACTAATAATGTGGCCAAGTATGAATCCTTGATTCAAGGTCTCCTACTTGCCAAAAAAAGAGGAATTCAAGCCTTAAGGGTGTATGGAGATAGTGAGTTGGTGGTTAATCAAGTGAGAAATTAGAATACCACCAAGAATGGTTTGCTCAAGTCTTATAAAAATAGGGTATGGGATTTGCTTGAAGGTTTCAATGCATTTAATATTCAAAGCATCCCTAGAAAAGAAAATAGGCATGCTGATAGACTTGCAGCAATAGGTGCATCTTACGATGTGTCAAAGAATCTTGAGGAGGAGAAGAAGCAACAAATTAGAGTGGTAGTAAGGCCTACCATCCCTGATAACAACATCCATTGGCAAGTGTTTAAGTCTAATGAACAAATTGTGAGCTTCTTATAGAATGAGGCAAAATTTTCAAGCAGAAATTAGTCAAAGTTGCAGGATCAATATGGTGATCAGATTATTCATCTCAGTTCTAACAGGCTGCCTAAAGGTCTCATTACTCTAGAGAATTTTTTTAATCCTGATGATCAAGCAAGAGGCAGGGCCATGAACCTAGTTTCTAATGAAAGTGACTACATTTCGGTCATGGTTGCTGATGGAAAGTCCTTAAACATGGGTAAGGTATGTTATGAAATTGAACAAGAAATTTTTATTCATCTATGTCAAGAATTTAATGATATATTTGCTTGGACATATGATGACTTAAAGGGCTTTGACCCAAGGTTGTTTTAGCATACCATAGATTTGATTGATGATGTAAAACTAGTAAGACAAAAACAAAGGCTAGTGAATCCCAAAATTCAACCCTCAATGAGAAAGGAGCTATCTAAGTTGATTGAGGCTAATATAAATTTTCCCATCAAACACTCATCATGGGTAGCAAACCTTGTCCCTATTAGGAATAAGAATGGAGAAATTAGATTGTGTGTGGACTTTAGGGACCTTAATCAAGCTTCCCTTAGATATCACCATCCTCTTCCTTCTATGGAGTAGATTTTTTCCAAAATTAGTGGTTCAAAGAGATTTTCATTTCTTGATGGATTTTCTAGCTACAATCATGTGCTGGTTAAAGAGTCTGATAGGTACAAGACTGCATTTACCACTAAATGGGGTACCTACGCTTATTGTAAGATGCCATTTGGGCTAACAAATTTAGGTGCTACATTTTAGAAGGCAATGGAGATGGCCTTCAAGAATTTGATTGACAAGTTTGTCTTAGTTTACCTTGATGATATCACTGTGTATTCAGAGAATGTAGAAGATCATTTTGATCATCTAAGATAGGTATTCCTAAGATGCAGAGAGTTTGGGGTTTCCCTTAACCCAAGAAAATGTGTCTTTTCTACTAACCAAGGAAAATTATTAGGGCACATTGTATCTAAAGATGGTTTAACCATTGATCCAGAGAGAACAAAAGCAATACTTGCTCTCCCTCTTCCTAAACACAAGAAAGGGCTGCAAAGTTTCCTAGGTAGGATAAATTTTGTGAGAAGATTTATCCCTAAACTTGCCACTATGGTGCAACCTCTTACAACAATGCTCAAGAAAGGTATGGTCTTTGCATGGATCAAGGAAGAGAAGGAAAGTTTTGAAGAGATCAAGATAGCCATAGCCTCAACCCCTACTCTCATGAATCCAAATTTTGAGAAGGATTTCATTCTTTATACCTTAGGTGTGAGTCAAGTATTTCTACTGTCCTGACTCAAGCAAATGACAAGAATGAGGAGCAGCCTATAGCTTTCTTTAGTGAAGGATTTAAGAAATATGAAGATAAATACAACTATGTAGAGAAGCAAGCCCTTGCAGTCATCAGAGCTTTAAAGAAATTTAGACACCTCCTGTCTCATAATAAGATTCATTTGTTAGTACCCCATGCTAGTGTGAAGGATTTCCTTTTGAGCAAAGATATTAGTGAGAAAAGAGCTGGCTGGATTACTAAAGTGATGGAATATGATATTGACATATAGATTACCAAGTTGGTAGGAGGGAGGGGGTTGTGTAAACAGATGTTATCATCTCAAGAACCTAATGAGGAAGCTGCTATGATACTGATAGAGCAACAAGAGGTGAGAAATGGTGACCCAAGAAATTGGATGGATGACATGAAGAGTTTCTTATTAGGGAATGGATACCCTCAAGGATTAGATAAAGCTAAGAGGAGACAGTATAGATTATAGTCAATTCCTTATATCATAGTTGATGGTATCCTTTTCAGAAAAGATTTTAATGGAGCCTTGTTAAGATGCATTAACAAAGACCAGGCTAAAAGAATGATCAAGAAGCTTCATGATGGTCCTGATGGTGGCCACTTCTCAGCTAGAACAACTGCAATGAAGATCATGAGGGCTAGTTATTACTGGCCATCTCTATTTCATGACTGTCATAGGTATGTAAGGAAGTGTGAAAAATGTGCCTTTTTCTCTGGCAAACAAAGGCTTGTAGCTCTTCCCCTTCATCCTATCTAGGTGGATCAACCTTTTTCTCAATGGGGATTGGATTTCATAGGCCCTATCAATCCTTCTTCCAGTTTTGGTCACAAGTGGATTTTAGCTGCTAAAGATTACTTCATTAGGTGGACAGAGGCAATTGCATTGAAGGATGCCATAGAATCTACAGTTGTGAAATTCCTTGATGGAATTGTGACCAGGTTTGGTGCCCCTTCAACCATTATTTCAAATAATGCAAAGTCTTTTGTTGGAGCTCAGATTTGTGCATGGGCAGTGGATCATAATATCTATTTGAGCACATCCTCAAATTACTATCCTCAAGGTAATGGTTTGGCTGAGTCCTCCAACAAGAACCTGATCAGGATCATGAAAAGGACAATAGAGGATAACTAAAGGTGTTGGCATAAAAAGCTAAAGACTGCACTGTGGGATGATAGGATAACACCTAAAAGATCAATAAGGAATTCACCATTTGTGCTAGTATATGGTCGAGAAGCAAGGCTTCCAATTTCATTAGAGTTCCCAGCCTTGGAGTTAGCTCATCAATTGGAACTAATTGAAGATGATGCCATGACCGTGAGAGTGGTAGAACTGATGGAGCTGGAAGAGAAAAGGAATCAGGCCATGCAGACCTTAGAGATACACCAGCAACAGGTGAAAAAGAGTTTTGACAGGAAGGCTAGGGTCAGGATCTTCAGGGAGGGAGATTTGGTTCTGAAATGGGATGCAGATAGGGTAAAACCAGGAAGACACTCAAAATTTGACACACTGTGGAGTGGTCCCTACTTGATTGAAAGCTGTAAATAGGCCAATGCTTTCCAGTTAAGCAGGCTTGGTAGTGAAATTCTGCCCATCCCAGTCAATGGGATTTATCTTAAGCCATGTTTCTGATAGGGTTTGAGGTTCCATGTACATATTAGAGTAGTTTTCTTTCTGTTGGCTTCCTACTTTCCAAGAAGTGCACGAGCACAGGTTTTGTCTTCGTGAGATAGCACGAAGGTTTCATCTCTGGTTCCAGTTGTAGAGACAAGGGTTTCAAGGTTTTCCTCTCAAAGGTAGGGTTAGGGTTTCATAGTGTTCAAAATCTACATGTTTTTTTTACGACTCTGTAACCCAATAGATGCTACAGGCCACTGGTCTTATGCATAGCAGGCTAGCATCCCTTGTGAGTCACCAGAAATGTTGCTTATTTTTGCACTTTGCCAAATTTGAATTTTAAATACTGCTTTCCCAACGGTCACTCCCGAGTTTATTATTATTTAAACTTCCCAAGAATATCAAAAAATTAAATGATCAAACCTTATGATTTGTTTCTGCAGACCCGCAAGTTACTCATCGTCAGATCTTGAAAAATCTACAGATGGCGCTATCTCGCCAATGGAAGTTGCGCACTATTTTTCTATGGCAACATAGCGCCTTTTGGCCATGTGGTAGGTGGGTCCTCCCTTTTACCTTGTTGTTTCTCTAGTGCCAGGTTTGTTCCATCCACAGTGGGCGCTATCAAAAAATCCCTGCTTCTCACCATTGGCGACATAGCACCCAGATGAAAAGTGATCTTGTGGCAAGGTTTGGAAATACGGTGGGTCCCAAGTATGCCCCATCAAATCTCATGATGTGACTTGGTCCTTGTTGGCAGTGGTCAATTGTTTCATTGGCTGAGGTATGACTGTGTAGAATGTGGGCCCTGCGAGGACTTGTTAGACAGTTTGGCATGTGGCCGATTCTTATTGGTTAGTATGCTGGTAGATTAGATCCATCTTGCTCACCATCAGATCAGTCTAGATCAATGATGGGTGCTATCTCGCTATGGAAAGCTGCAAGAATTTTAACCATAGTGACATAGCGCCTAGGTGACTCATAGCACGGATGATGTCATGGGCCCACCCTTCTCCAAAGAAATAGTATGACTCATCCTCAGTGGTAGTTGTCAGATGGGTCTACATTTTGCAAGGTTGAGGTTATCGTGTGGATGTGGAAACTGATGGCACTGGAGGCAGAGCGCTATGGCACTATCGAGAAATTTTTTCTTCTCACCATTAGTGACATAGCACCCGACTGGTAAATGGAAATGGTGGGACCTCGAGCAAAGTGGAAAGTGACTATACTTAGAGGGAGGATTTTGATTCATCTCCAGCTGTGCAGATCTTCTGATGTCAGTAGTAGCCTAGACCCATGCCATTTCAAACGCGCGAAAATTCCTCACCCTTGGATCAATTTGGATCGACGGTAGGTGCTATCACGCTATGAAAAGCTACGAGGATGATATGCATAGTGCCATAGCCCCCTTGTGCCACATGGATCAGTGGGGCCAGATCTCGCTAGAATGAGGATGCCAGGTTGTGCCAGGTGTGCTGACAATGTTTTGTGGGCGTAGAGGTTTTAAGGAGATAGTGCAGTATACAACAAGTCTTCACGATTGTCAGATCTAAAGAAATCAACACCATGTGCTATCTCACTATGGAAAGCTATGAGAACATTATGCATAGCGAAATAGCACCTAAATAACATGTGTCTTTGTAGGCCCGACCAACATTAATAGGTAAGGGCTGACGATTATGTTGTAGCCATCATGGTCAGGGTTTGAAGAAGATGTTGCAGTTAGTTAGAGAAAGGCATGGTCAACTCAGGAGGACCCCGCGAGGTGGCAAAAGGAAATAAACTCATTAGTCCACATGGCTAGTCTTGGTACCAAAGGCAGGTTGACTCATTGAATCTGCTGATTCATACACCAAAAGTGATAGGAGGTCAGGTTTTGTGCGCGATTTGATATTTATGATCGATCCCAACCAACCCAGAATGAATGCTGAATGAGGGAGGAACACTCCACCTCCAATCCAATCCATCTACTTGGTCAGAGAATAGTTATGGTGCCATTTCTATCTTCTCGAGGCCCTATTCTGAATCATTGCATCTGGATCCGCCAAAAGATCAAATTTTCTTCAGATCCCCATGATTGTTCTCTGCAGAACTTCAATGCAGTGGTTGTAGAATAATTACAGTTAGAGGACATCTTAGTTATGCCTGAAATATAAAGGAAAATTTTGTAGATTTTGTTGAGGTTAGATTATTCTCTATTGGTCTCTACTGTTGCTCTACAATTTTAGTGTAAAATTCCCCTGTGCCTCTGAACTATATGATTTCTGCCTTATCTCTTTCAGCCATTGGTATGAAAGTGCAAGAACTACTTTGCTTCTTATTGGTGTTTTGTGGAAATCGGTAATCTGCATGACTGTATCTCCTTGGCCTATGAATGGTAATATAAGTGAATATCTCTTTCCTTGTGTCATTCATCTTGGTCTTTTGATTTGTATATGATAATTAGATTAAAGCAAGTTTGAATATGTATATCCTTAGTTTCATTCTGGTTCAATGGCGCATATATGGGCAAAGTTTGGTCTGAATGCTCTATTTTGATGCATCACCTCTTTAGATTAGATTAGGTAGATTTTATTTCATGCTCTCCTTCTCCCTTTTCCTCTCCAAGAGTAGTTAGGTGCATCCTAAAATTAAGAGGGAGCCGGCCTTCTCTGGAGACTCAACCTCACAGTTCAAGTCCCACAGCTTGGAGGTTGTTTCCATGTTTCACTAGGTTGTCCTCATGCATAGGCTTTGGACAAGGGTGCAAACCTAAGTGACAACAGTAATGAATGAGAAAATGAGAGAGAAGTAGAAGTTCTCTGCAATAGCTCTTCAAGAATTTGAATGATAAAGCTGCACCATAACAATACTAAAAAGTGTGGATCCTTTGACAAGGAGAGAGATCTTTCTTTTAAAGTTGTACGAATGGTAGAGATCAAGGTCAAAATGATGGATGCTAAAGGGTGGAGTTTGAAAATAGAATTGATCCATGTGTACACATAAGTCAACATATAAACCAAGAGTTGACTTTGCATGTGAGACAACATAGTCTTTTCCTTTAATTTGCAAATTAGAAATAAGACTTTATGTGTGTACATTGAGTGGGTTAGAAGAAAGGGGTTTTTTATTTAATTAAAAGAGGACATGTTATTTTAATCAAATAGTGGAATTAGGATATTATAGAAAAACTATAGGTTATAATCAAATTAATTGATTTTAGCAATTTGGTCTAGGCGAATTATGAATTAATATAGCCAAAATGATGAGAAGGGGGCTAATAGTCTAGGTGACCCTTTTTAGGCCATTACACTATCCAACACCTAAAATCAAACCTCCATCCAACAAACCTTTGAGTACATCATCATCTTTGATAGATTCTACGAAGGATCTATTGACCCAAATATCCTCAAATTCCTTGATTCCCAAGAAGTAGACACTGTCTTACATATGGTACATAATGGTATGTCTTGAGACCATTCTAGTGGTTTGATTTTAGCTACAAACTGGGAATGAATCCTGTGTAGTTATAGTCACTTATGGGTTTAGAGGTTATTTACTAGCAACATCAACAACATAGTCATGTCTAACATTCATCAACAACATCCATGATTTTTTCTAAATGTCCCGAAAAAATATCAAACAAATGGCAAAAAATCCTGGAAAAAGAAATAGAAAAAGTCATGAAAAAAATGGATGCCTTGAAAACATGGAAAATAGGCATCTTGGCACAAAAATTTGAGTCAAGAGAAAAATTCCATCCTGAAAGTGAAAATTTGGTAAATAGGTGCTTTGGGCAAGTACCATGGTGAAAACCTGGCAAATAAGCACCATGTGTAATCAGTTGGTGCTCCTCCATCTATTAGGATTCCATCTAGTTTTCTCCCCTTTCGTCATTCCCTGATCACATCATTCATATTGCAAGACATGCCTATTCCTTGATCATGGCCCACAAACTAGTTAATATCCATTGTTATCTTATCTAAGCATCACTGATCTATACATACTTTATCTTTGGCCTTAGTACATAGTTTGTGTCTTGTCTGGGGGCATATCACGTACATAGTGAACAAGTTTGAGATTGAACAGGGAGCATGCCCCTAAGAACATCTTATCTATTGGACTTATCAAATATCAGATTGGAGATAACACTTGTGAATCCTTACGATCCTAAAAAATCCTAAATATTCAAATACAATCGTGAAAAAATCTAACAAATTTAGATACGATCTTGAAAAAAGACCTAAAAATCATAAAATCTCCTATGAAACTCCATAAAAATCATAAAATATCCTAAACAAATTCATAAAAATCATAAAAAGTCCTGAACAAACCCATAAAAATTATAAATTATATTGAAAAAACTACTAAATGTCATAAAATTTCCTAAAAGATACCCTAAAAATCATAAAATGTCTTGAAGAAATAAGCAAAACAAAAACATCAAATATCCTCACAAACCCTAAAAATTACAAAACCCATCACAAACTTGTAGTAAACCTTGTAAATAATCATTGTGGATAATCACCCCTTTTGTTTAAACACTTTCACTTTTGCAAACTAAAACCCAAGTCATGAAACTTCAACGACAATCACATTATCTGAGCAATATGAACTAACAATCAATCCAACTTGTCACTATCAACCAAACCAACAATATGATCTATCACATTGTCAATATGCTAAACACTCTCTAAAGCCCTAAAATACTAAATGATATTAATAATGGAAAATAATAGTTGTTGGCTTACATTGTTTAGTGAGTGATTTATTTTTTCCTTACTTTTCTTTGATCATGTTCCTATGCCACTCAATGATGTAAACTAATCTATGAGAGTGGTTGGGATGGTTTATGGTCATCTTTTGTTTTCTGTCTGTTAAATGTAGCTTTAAGAGTCTTAGGAATGTATATATACCTTAGGAAGGATAAGGTCATTTTCTATCTACATCATTCTTTTTTATGCATAAGGTTTTCATTTGCACTCTAGCCCTTTATGCTATGACATGTTACACTCCATTGGCCATATCAAATAAAGCTCCTTAGACATATAGTGCACTTTATGAAAGGAAAATTCCTTGCCTCATTCTAACAAATCCTCATCTTGTCTCCTCTATCTGGTAACATCAATTTTATCCACCACCATGATCTTGTACTCTGATACAACAAAATCATCTTCATCTTGTATTCCTACATTCCTGCATAATCATTCACTATTTGTCGACCTTCTATGGCTTTCCACCAAGTCTGGCCTTGATTTGACTTAGGTTTGACTAATTTTGACCTATATTTGACCAAGTTTTACAAAATTTGACCATTTGTGACTATTTTTACCTTTTTTTTGAACTCTTTCTAGGTTTTTGAGCATGTATACCAAATTTTGGGTCATTCCAAGTTCATTTGCACTCTTTTTGACCCTTTGCATCACTCCTTGTTAACTTTCTACTAGGTTGCCCTAAATATGACCTAATTTTGACCAAATTTTACCACATTTGACCATTTTGACTAATTTTACCCATGATTTTACCTCTTTCTATAATTTTGGGCATGCACACAAGGTTTTGGGCTATTTTGAGTCTAGTCAGACTAATTTCGAGCCTTGGAGCATCTTGGGGTGCAATTAGGCTTCCCAAGTATGCATAGGGTGCACTTGGTCATCTTATATTGCACTTGCAATAACCAAGTGTGCCTTATGCACACTTGGGTGTTTTTTTGACACACTTTGGATAGTTGGATCTCTAGAACTACTCCTGAGGCCCCAATTGACCCCTATTTTGTACTCCAAACCCCATAAATTTTGCATTTGAGATGCAATTTTTGATCTGTCAGTTGCATTGGATTAGTATCTTCATTTTTAAACAATTGACCTATAATTTTCATTATTTCATTAATTTATTTAGGGGGAATGCATATATCATCCTTATTGGGGCAGGATGTTTTGGCTTTCTCATCGACTATTCTTTGACACAATGCTCTAAATCACATTGTATTAAAGAGAGGCAAAATGTGGATGCTAAAAAATGGTTCACATATATTATTTTATCACTTTTTCATACTAAATCATCCCATTTTCTCATTTTACTAATTTTGATCTTTTGGCCAACTTGATTATCATTTGATTATATTTTGACAATATCCTTTATCATTCATATCCCCTTTCAAATCAATTGCAGATTATTCCAAAATCAATTCCTATTTGATCCAAACTTTTTGGAATCAACCCAAAACCATTTTAACATCATCAAAATCTTTTCCAATCAACCCAAAATAATCCCAAAGCAACCCAAAATTATCCCAAATCAACTCAAAATAATCTGAAACTAGCCCTAATCAACCTAAAACATGTCAGATATCTCAAATCAATAATCATCTGTCAAACCCTAGGCATTGTCACATCTCTCAGTGCCTTGGAAAGCTACCAAATCTTATCAAACCCATAAAATTTGACCCTATTACTATCATGTCCCTCAGTTCTAGGTCAAATTTTCATTCTTATCAATCGGTCATTGACATTGTCGAGTCCCTCAATGTCAGATCGTGGTGTTATCAAACTAATTTAATAACATTAACAATGTTGGTCAATGTTATTACGATCAACCTTCAATCAATTTCAATCCTATGGCACTTACAAGGTCCATTAAATGTCACATATTCTTAATTAATGTCATGTGTCCTTAGCATGTCATAAATCCTAATTAGTCTTTCAATTTTATAATGGCTTTGATCTACCCATCATCATTGTAGTCGATCGACATAATCATTGGATTTCATCAAAGGATATTATCATTATTTATTTAATCAAATAGGCCAATCATTTACTAATTTATCCTATAGGATTAGATAACCCATAATCTAATCCTATGTCAATTCAATCATTTTCATCATGCATCACTAATTATTCCTACTAACCAAACATTCTCAATTAATTGATATTTTATTAATTAATTGATTCATCTTTGAAAACTATGGGAATTCTCAAATTTCCTAAGTCCTATCTTCCACTTCTAATTTTCATTTTTCTAATTTCCATTTGTGTAGATATATGATTTTTTTATTTAAATATTCCACCTATTCTTGACACATAGACATGACGTGTCATAGATATTGTCCATACACTTGGCTAAAATACATCATATTTTATATATTTTATTCCTTGCACATTCCTATAATAAGCCTCATCATCATAGATTCTTGGCTAGAAGTGGCTTTGAAGTGTCATATGCACGCCATAGATTCTCCTCCACTTTTAGCCATGTTGACTTTCATGCATCATAGAATCCTACATTTGGCATATTGTGTCATGGTTTTCATATATATTTTAAGGAATATCATGACAAGTTGCACATTCCAAGTGACAAGTGTTCATCCTCTCATTCAATTCTCTCCTCTTGCACTTTGGCCATAAATTGAGCCATCTTGCTCTCATTTTTTATCCTTAGAATCCCTTAGAGTCTCTATTCTCACATCATGCCCAAATAAAACTTCTAGTACTCTCAAAAGATGTTGGAAATGCAATATAGAATGGGTGATTGAGGAGGGGGGGGAATCAGGAACCGATAAAAAATATACTTTAATTCACTAATTAAAAAATCACCATATTATCTAATCTAATTGCATGCATGAAAGACTAAAAGCAATAAAACATTCATAACACTTGACACAATATTTGGTAACCTAGAAATATTCCAAATAGAAAGTAAAACTGGGGTTGGGATGATACCCACAAGCTTTACTACTATAGTATAAAGTTATCCTGTTAAAGCTTAAAATAGATCACTTCTAGTGATCTGCCCTATTAGGAGCAATAAGGACTATTAGGTCCACATTGTGAAAGGATTTACAATATATAATTAAGTATGCACTCTATTAGGAGATTTGGAAAAGACTATTAAGTCTCCCTTGTTAAAGGATTTGGCTGATGCACTTGTTAGGATGAATGAGTGGTTGATCTTTGATCTTCAACTTGGCTTGCTAAATGAGATTCCTTTGAAATACAATGATCACTTGAATGTGATAGATAAGACTCTACTTTTCCTTATACTTCTTGTAGCCTTCTTAATTCACACTCATTTAATTATTTCTTAATGCTCTTTGATGTATTGGATATGACAAGATGTAATACATATATAACAATCCAATTAATTACCTTCTAGAGTCAGCTATAATACCAAATTCAAATAATCTTCACAAAGTCATCTCACTTTTGGAACTCAGGTTTTGAAGACCACTTAGGTGATGTTCTGATACTTGAAAAAACTATCAACTCGACAAACTATGGCATTCATTTAACACTAGTGCTCGGTCCACATTGATCACTCAGAGTAGCAAGAAGAACTCGATAGAAACTGAAATGTTTGGTTGACACTACATGGCGTATTTAACACTACCTTCATTTACTTTGATAACACTGTCAGCTTGGTAGACATATGAAAAGCTTAGTAGCAATTATACTTTGTGTTAGATGCTCAGTAGACGTTGTAAACCTTGGAAAACTCTATATTGTGTCTCAGATGTTCAATAGACATTATGAAGCTCAACATGAACTACAATCAGATTGATTGGCTTGGTAGCAACTGAAACACTTGGTTTGCACTACTAGTAGTATGATAAGCTCAGAAGAAACTATAGAACTTGGTAGCAATGTAACCAATTGACTAAGTGTTAAGTCAATAATAGACAAATGGTTTGACCTTAATGTCAACAATCTCCCCCTTTGGCATTAGTGACAAAAACGCTTGTCATACCAAAGTACTAAATACTCAAAATTCAAGTCAAAACTCCCCCTATCGACATGTCTTGGTCTACAACTCAATTTTTTTTTTTGTCTGCTATTGCTCGGTAACCTCTAACTCTATTTTTTGATTTTTTTAAATTGTTTTTGTAAACATATCTTATGCTTTGTATATACATCTTTCATATTGTACATATATTTCCTTCTTATATATATACATTCCCATATACATTCCCCCTTGTGTATGATAATACTATATTCTCCCCCTTTTTGACACAAGTGCCAAAAATGCATAAGTACTGATGCAGGAGCATCCAGAGGTATAAGGGCAATCCTGTGTCACCCAAAAAAATGTACTTAGACTTAGTTTCTATTTTATGTCTTTGCATTTTTGGATACCCATTTGGCTCAAATAAAGGTTCCAACTCTCATAGTTCAACTATCAGTGCATTTAAAAATCCCGAAAAAATAGGAGCATGCAATTTGACCATCATTTTGGTGACCTAGAAGGTGTGACTTTGCCAGATGAATGTAATCGAGATTTAGAGCATTCCAGAAAAGGAATCAGGTCAAAAGGCCCCACGGTTTGAAAGTTATTGCAGTTTTTCGGGTTTTGGAGACCCCCTAAGAATGCTTCAGAGTCAGTTTTGGGGCATTAAATGACCTCGAAAAGGGCCAAAAAATGGGGGACGAGCAAAGCTTGTCCATAGGGCTATAGAGCGCTTCGAGAGCTTTCCGAAAATGTAAACGGTTCGTCAATCGGAGTTACGGTTCAAAAGTTATGCCTCCCGGAAGTTCGGCTACCGTTTCTGGATTCTTCTAGAATTGCACCGACTTCTAACGCAGCTTCCGGAACCTTCTATTTTGTCGGTGGATGCCTACTAGCACTTTCTAGAATGTACTCCTAGTCCTTAACCCTCCGGGGTCTATTTAAGGAGATTGCTGGCATTGTAAAAGGCAGTTCGGACTGGAGCTTGAGAGGAGGTGCTAAAAGGAGAAATATTCTCCAGATTTATGCTATTGTAAGCCCGCAGGGCATGTTTTGAGTTTATTTTCTCTGCACTGTTTGTACCAGCTTATTTTCTCAGATAATATAATTTCCCCTTTCTATTGTGTCTATTCTGGTTGTTGGGTTGTGTCCCCATCAAGTGGTATCAGAGCCGGTTTTCCTGAGTGTGTAGACAGAGCGCCGACTGTGAGGCAGTTTGCACCAGGACTGTGCGGTTGTGGGTTCGAGTTAGAAGATGCCTCCACGAAGAGAGCGTGGTGGAAGGGCCAGAGCTGTTGATCCTGAGGAGGTTAGAGCCCTCCAGAGACAAGTACAAGCATTGCAAGAGGAGCTTCGTAGAGGAGCAAATATTGCCGCAGATGACAATAGTGAGGATGACAATGAAGAGGAAGTAATGGAAGTTGACGGGGAAGTTCTGAATCCTGTAGAGGAAAGGCTTTTTAGGGCCATTTCTAGGTTTGGGAAAAGACCTACAATTGAAGTGGGTATATTTTCGGGAAATTTGAAACCAGATGAGTTGATCGATTGGATCAATGAACTGGACGAATACTTTGAGTATGAGGATATAAGGGACCCAGATAGGGTTAAGTTTGCAAAGGCCAAACTAAAAGGCCATGCCAAAATCTGGTGGCAAGAGGTTCAACTGGAAAGACTTAGAAGAGGAAAGGAGAAGATCACAAGATGGGATCGCATGGTGGACAAATTGAAGAAGCAGTTCATTCCTGTGGACTACGAGCTTGATCTGTTTAAAAAGATGCATGGGTTAAAGCAAGCAGGAAGATCAGTCCAAGAATATACAGAGGAGTTTTACCGACTCCTGATTAGAGCGGGGCATGCAGAAGCAAATAAGGAGAAGGTTGCTCGTTATATTAGTGGGTTACGACCTAGCATCCAGGAGGAACTAAGTCTGGTAAGAATGACCAGCGTTGAAGAAGCATACCAGTTTGCCCTACGAGTTGAAGAAAAGCTGAGTAAAAGGTTTGAGGGAAGACAAAGAGGGCGCGGTCAAGGAGGAAGGGGAAGCGGTAGATCATCTGGAGGCCGCAATGAAACTCAAAAGAAAAATGAAGATGAGGGTACTAGCAGGAACCAGAGGAATGAGGGTTTCAACCGCTCCCGTGATCAAGACTTTGGAAATCAAAGAGGAAGAGGTAGAGGACGTGGGCAAGGAAGAGGAGGCTTTCGTGGTACCTGTTTCCATTGCAATGAAGAAGGTCATCGTGCCTTTGAATGACCTCAACGACAAGGAAGGATAGATAGGAGAGCTGAGGGCCAAGCTAGGGTTGCTCATGTGGATGAGGATGCACAATCATCACATTCAGAGGATGCAGAAAGAGGAGAGACCTTGGTAAACGAAAGAGTCCTACTAAGTGGTGAAAATGAACCAGGACAACGGAGGAGTTTGTTCCGTACCAGATGCAAGTGTGAGGATAAATGTTGTGATGTGATCATTGATGGTGGTAGCACTGATAACTTGGTATCCGAAGAGATGGTCTCTAAGCTGAAGCTTAAGAGGGAGAAACATCCCCAGCCCTATCGGATTTCTTGGGTAAAAGATGATCATAAGGTCTTGGTAAGTGAACAATGTTTAGTAAAATTCAAAATTGGGAGTTACCATGATGAAGTTCTTTGTGATGTTATTTCGATGGATGTTTGCCATCTATTGTTGGGTAGACCATGGCAGTTTGATAGACATGCAATACATGATGGACATGCAAACACATACTCTCTGACAAAGGATGGAGTTCGCCACAAATTGAAGCCCATGAAAAAGGAAGGTGAAAAGGTATGTAGCAGTGCTAGGATTTGTCTTGTTGATGGAAGGAAGTTTTTAGATGGCATGAAACATCAGCGTATGTGCTATGCTTTGATTCCTAGGAAAGATAAAGAAGGTAGTAGTGAAATACCATTTGAAGTTTCAGATTTACTAGGAGAATTTGGAGATATTATCTCTGATAATGTTCCAGATGGATTGCCACCAGTAAGGCAAATCAGTCATCAGATAGATCTGATTCCAGGAGCTAGTTTGCCTAACAAGGCTGCTCACAGGATGACTCCTACTGAAACAGAGGAGCTAAACAGACAGGTTCAGGAGCTGTTGAGGAAGGGCTTGATTCGAGAGAGCCTGAGTCCATGTGCAGTACCTGCAGTACTTGCACCAAAGAAGGATGGAGAGTGGAGGATGTGTACAGATTCTCGAGCTATAAATAGGATAACCATCAAGTACCGGTTTCCTTTACCAAGGATGGATGATCTTATGGACTGCTTGAGTGGAGCTCAGTATTTCACAAAGATAGATCTGAAGAGTGGCTATCATCAGATACGGATTCGAGAAGGAGATGAGTGGAAAACAGCCTTCAAGACCAAGGAGGGTCTTTATGAGTGGTTAGTCATGCCCTTTGGATTGACGAACGCCCCAAGCACCTTCATGCGGCTC
The DNA here is from genome assembly GCA_028749045.1 of Cupressus sempervirens. Lineage (NCBI taxonomy): Eukaryota > Viridiplantae > Streptophyta > Pinopsida > Cupressales > Cupressaceae > Cupressus > Cupressus sempervirens. The sequence continues at coordinate 424,781,625 of CM053793.1, read as the reverse complement.
ATGAATGAGGTACTTAAGAAGTTCTTGGGAAAATTTGTTATTGTCTATTTGGATGATATTTTAATTTTCAGCAAGACTTTGGGAGAACATTTACTGCATATTCGTAGTGTCCTTGAAAGGCTAAGGGAAGAGAAACTGTTAATTAATCTAAAGAAGTGTGTCTTTGCAAAAAGGGAGTTAGTCTATTTGGGATTTGTTATATCACCTGAAGGTCTCAAAATGGATCCAGAGAAGGTAAAAGCCATCTTGGAATGGCCTACTCCAAGGTCTGCTACTGAGGTAAGATCATTTCATGGTCTGGTTAGTTTTTACAGGAAGTTTATTAAGAATTTCAGTGGCATATGTGCACCCCTAACTGATACAATAAGAGGGGATAGAAAAGAGTTCAAATGGACTGCAGCAGCTGCGAGAAGTTTTGAATTGCTGAAGAAGAAGGTGACTGAACAACCTGTGTTGGCACTTCCAGATTTCAGAAAAGTATTCCAGGTGGACTGTGATGCTAGTGGTAGCGCTATTGGGGCTGTATTAAGCCAAGAAGGTAAGCCTATTGCATATTTTAGTGAAAAATTGAATGATGCAAAGAAGAAGTATTCTGTTTATGATCAAGAGTTCTATGCAATAGTTCAGGCCTTAAAGAAATGGAGGCATTATTTATTGCCAAAGGAATTTGTTTTGTATACTGATCATCAGGCATTACAGTACCTAAATAGCCAAGGTAAATTGAATCAGAGGCATATGAAGTGGGTAGAATTCTTGCAGAGTTATACATTTGTGTTAAAGCATAGAAGTGGAAAATCCAACAGGGTTGCAGATGCATTAAGTAGGAGACAACTGTTGCTTACAACAATGCAGGTTGAAGTAGTTGGGTTTGATGAACTCAAGAATTTGTACCCTGAGGATCCTGATTTTGCTGAAGCATGGAAAGCTTGTAAAGAACCTGTTGCTGTAGATAGAACCAAGTGGTTAGACTATTTGATTCAGGATGGCATGTTGTTCAAAGGTAGTCAATTGTGCATTCCAAGGAGTTCCATGAGGGAAAATCTGATTAAGGAGAAACACAGTGGAGGGATGGCAGGACATTTTGGTCGGGATAAGACCATTGCCATTCTTAGAGAACATTATTTTTGGCCTCAAATTACACAGGATGTGAAGAAGTTTGTACAGAGTTGCCAGGTTTGTCAAGTTGCCAAGGGGTTTAGTCAAAATACTGGCCTATATCAGCCATTGCCTGTTCCATCAAGGCCATGGGAGGACATAAGTATGGATTTTGTTCTTGGATTGCCAAGGACACAAAGGGGTAATGACTCAGTATTCGTGGTGGTTGATAGGTTCTCCAAAATGGCACATTTCATTCCATGCCATAAAACTCATGATGCTGTCCATATTGCAGACTTATTTTTCAAAGAGGTGGTAAGACTACATGGTCTTCCAAGGAGTATAGTTTCTGACCGAGATACCAAATTTGTGGGGTATTTCTGGAGGACATTGTGGAAAAAGTTGAGAACAGACTTGAAATTTAGTTCCATGCATCACCCACAGACTGATGGCCAAACAGAAGTGGTAAATAGAAGTCTGGGCAATTTGCTGAGATGTTTAGTTGGAGATAAGCCCAAGGGATGGGATTTGATTCTACCACAGGCAGAGTTTGCTTATAATAACTCTGTAAATAGGAGTACTGGAAAATCACCATTTCAAATTGTATATGGGAATAGCCCAAGGACTGCACCAGAATTGAGGAAGATAGAACAAGGGGAGAGAACAAGTGCTGAAGCTGAGGAATTTGCTGAACACATCAAGCGTCTACATGAGGAGGTTCAAGCACACATTATCAAGATGAATCAAGAGTATAAAGCTAGGGCTGATGCAAAGAGAAGACATAAGGAATTCCAAGTAGGGGATCTTGTCATGGTGCACTTACGAAAAGAAAGATTTCCAGTTGGTACCTACAACAAGCTGAAAATGAAGAAATTTGGCCCCTGCAAAATTTTGAAGAAACATAACTCAGGAAATGCATATGAGGTGGAGCTGCCAGATGGTATTCACATTTCTCCCATTTTCAACATTGCAGATTTGACAGAGTATCATGATGATGGTGCAGATGAGGAGCTGGTTTTAGAGCCGTGTCCAATTCCTGCTTCTAAGAAGGAGGAGATAGAAGACATTCTAGATCACCGTGTAGGTAGGAGTACCAGAAACAGAGAGTATGAAGAATATTTGGTCAAATGGAAAGGACGACCAATCGAAGACTCAACTTGGATTTCAGCAGCTGAGGTTTCCCATTTGGGATTTCCTCTACCATCCATAAAGTGACAGGGTCACTTTTCAATCTACCCTGGGTGTCTGATGCAGGAGCATCCAGAGGTATAAGGGCAATCCTGTGTCACCCAAAAAAATGTACTTAGACTTAGTTTCTATTTTATGTCTTTGCATTTTTGGATACCCATTTGGCTCAAATAAAGGTTCCAACTCTCATAGTTCAACTATCAGTGCATTTAAAAATCCCGAAAAAATAGGAGCATGCAATTTGACCATCATTTTGGTGACCTAGAAGGTGTGACTTTTCCAGATGAATGTAATCGAGATTTAGAGCATTCCAGAAAAGGAATCAGGTCAAAAGGCCCCACGGTTTGAAAGTTATTGCAGTTTTTCGGGTTTTGGAGACCCCCTAAGAATGCTTCAGAGTCAGTTTTGGGGCATTAAATGACCTCGAAAAGGGCCAAAAAATGGGGGACGAGCAAAGCTTGTCCATAGGGCTATAGAGCGCTTCGAGAGCTTTCCGAAAATGTAAATGGTTCGTCAATCGGAGTTACGGTTCAAAAGTTATGCCTCCCGGAAGTTCGGCTACCGTTTCTGGATTCTTCTAGAATTGCACCGACTTCTAACGCAGCTTCCGGAACCTTCTATTTTGTCGGTGGATGCCTACTAGCACTTTCTAGAATGTACTCCTAGTCCTTAACCCTCCGGGGTCTATTTAAGGAGATTGCTGGCATTGTAAAAGGCAGTTCGGACTGGAGCTTGAGAGGAGGTGCTAAAAGGAGAAATATTCTCCAGATTTATGCTATTGTAAGCCCGCAGGGCATGTTTTGAGTTTATTTTCTCTGCACTGTTTGTACCAGCTTATTTTCTCAGATAATATAATTTCCCCTTTCTATTGTGTCTATTCTGGTTGTTGGGTTGTGTCCCCATCAAGTACAAGGTAATGCCAAAATGTGAAAGTAAATCTCTATGTACCTTCAAAAGTATGGACATTGTCTTGTCCCAATTCTCTCGCAAAGCTTTTGAACTATGTAAATCTATCCGAACCTCTATTGATAATTCCACCATGTGATCTGATAGAGAAATTATTGTCATGGATCAATGTCTTTGCATATGCAATATGTTTTTGCATTGCATCCATGTTGGGAAGTATCATACCCTATATTTCTATTAGTGTAGCTCTTATCCTGGCTACTTCCCTTAACAATTCTGACTGAAGATCTATCAGATATCTAATTTTTGCAAAATGTGTAGAACTGTAGCTAGGATCAAGTGAAAATTGATGTGCACTACCCTTCATATCAACATCTATCTTAGATAGTTTTTCCATTTATTTCCTTAGTGAAGTTAGATGTATCACTCAATTTCACAAATAAAGAAACAACATTATTTACAAAATTTACAAAATTTGAGAGAACAGTAGATAATTCCACTTGGTCAATGGCTATCTTCAGAGCCACTTTCTCCAAAACTTTATTTTCAAACTTCCTTTCTACCCTCATTATACTTGTGAACAATGTCAACAAGTTGATCTAGAATTGGTTGTTTATCATCAACCTCAATGTTTAGTGCATCAATAAATATGCTCTTGATATCTACAAGCACTTGATGCTTTATTTTCTTCTCCTCTCTAAGCTTTTTCTATTTTCTCTTTTCTTCCACAATTCATCAAGGGTATCCATTTGATCATGAGTTATATTGGAAAGATCCCAATCTAGTATTATGATCAATTTCTTTAGTAGAGGCTTTGACCTCTTTAACCTTTTCCTTATGAATAACAGAAGGAATAATTTCCTTTTCTCTCTTCAAAAATTCAATGCTTAGTTGAGGCTTAACCTCAACTATCATTGCATTTTCCACATTAGAAATAATAGTACATGTAAAAATAGTAGAAAAAATATCAACAACAATTAGAATAGGAAAACTTATTGATGTTGGCTATGATTCTAATGCTGAGAAGATTTGAGTCTGTTGCTCGATCGATGAAGTGATGAAAACTTCACTCATCATTGCACTCAATAGTATTTCTCTAGTGGTTAGTTTGGTGCTTGGTGAAGTAGTGTTTACCTCAACTAACTCGGTAGTGGCCTTCTCTAAGCTAGGTGGCACCAGTGCTTTTCTTGAAGAGAGAGAGGGAGGCCATTACCTCTATTGCTATCTTTTTAGTATCCGAGTCTTAAATACTCTAAATTTTAGGAAGATCTCCTCATAATTCTTCCTGATCCTCTTCATCCTCTACATTATCTTCTTCTACATTGTTAATTTCATCAATTTCATCATCATTTATCTCCTCATCATCCTTTTCTACTTCTTCTTCATCATCCTTGTCATCAATTTGCACAACTTCTTCACTAGGCTTGTGCAGCCCATATATGTTCTTCCATGTAGTTATGTTTGACTTCACAATAGATTCAATGTCTTTTGATAGGATTAGGAATTAAATGAACTTAGGTGTCAGATTTTTTTCATTCTTCTTCTATGATTCCTTCACTTCCTTATTAGATAGACTCGACATAAGCTATCTTAGGGTTTGTTCTCTGATGTCTTTTGCAATTTTTAATGTGTTGTTCCATTGTGGTGCAATCACCTTTAGTAAGACATCAAGAAATTTATTTGTCTATTCCCTCTAGAGAATACTTCCACTTATCCATCTTAGCCACTAAGGCTTCTTCAATTTGATAATGCTCCTCCTTGGTTCTTGTTTCATACTTGAGGGATTTGAAATCTGCCATGCCTCCTCCATTCTTTAGTCTTTTTAGTTTATCTTGGAAAGTAGGGGTAGAACTCTTGAATTCTACTTCCTCTTCCTCATCTTAATCATTACCCAATTTGAACTTCTTCCTAGACATTGTAGACCTTCAAGTGAATACAACAGGAGAGGACTTTGTAGGTTTGGTTATGATAACCTTCCCTTTCTTCTTGGGTGGTTCTTCCTCCTCAGATTCTTCTTCCTTTAGAGGTTCCTTTACCTCTTCCTCTTCCTTAATGTCATCTCCTTTTCCCTCTATTAGTAGAAGAGGAGAGATGGAATTCTTGGTTTCCTTCAAGATTTTATCTACTTGCTTTCTTCCTCTCTTTATAGCTTGAGCAAGCTTGATCTCTAATGAGATCCTAGCCTTGGCTTCCTCATAGGTACCAAAGTATGGTGCCTTGGGGTCTACTGGCTCATTCACATGAGCTTAAATTATATCCATTGTGTCATATATGTTAACCTCATATCCAAGAGGCTTAACCCGTGCCACTCTAGGCCTTACTGCCTAGATGTGCACTTTGTTACAATCCACCAGAAAATAGATATCTTTCTCATAGTATTCCACTAGCTTCTTTAGAATCCTGTATCTACTCTTCATTTTCTCTTTGAATGGCTCAAAGTAGGCTTCCATAATTATTTCAAAATTATCACCCATCTTTGCTATGAATTCATTGATTTGATACAAAATTGGTGTATCCTTCTTCCATGCCACATTGCCTTTGGAAGGGAAAATTTTTTTGTCCATAAAAGAATAAACAAGTCAAAAGACATCCAAACATGGATTTTTCTTTGATGACTGAATGATTTCCATGCTTTTGCTAAGATGACTGAGCTGTAGCTCAACAAGGTTGAAAGATAAGTTGTTCTTCACAACTTTGTACACTAGATCAACAACTTCACATAGAATGCTATTCAATCTACTTGAACTGTAGATCTTGTAGGCAATGCCATGGATGTTGAACTTAATCTCCATGTCTATCAGACTATTCAATTTTATGCCTCTGCCATCCCATTCGAAAAGAGTAGTCTTCATCAGTTTGACCTGACCTAGGGTTTTGGTGGTTTTTGCTTTGTTCAATATTGGCAACCTTGTGATTCTATGAATTAGCTTCTTGGTGATCTGAGTAAGTTGATCCAACCAAAAATGCATCTCATGAACTTGACTAAGGATTAATGTAATCCATTTCCCTTAGAAATCTCTTGGAATATGCAAGATATGCCTTAAACCTTTCATCTCCAAATACTTGTGCTCAGGTTTCAAGCTCTATCCACACACAAATTATTGTATGCCTAGTTCATTTATAGGGTTTCTAGCTCTTGAATAGAGTAGTGATAATATGATCAAATTTTGTGAATCAAAAGTACCTTGGGAGGAATCTCAGATTGCACTCCAACTAGGTCAAGTTCTTCAACAATCACCAAACTCAATTTGAATCCTGGGGCTTTGCAATCAACTCCTTGAATCAACATCTCTGAACCTTTCTTTGCTTTGCTATTAGAATATTCCATACTACTTGGTAAAACTTTAAATGATATAAATAAATTTGATGAAATTACTCTAAATCACTTGGAGGCTCTGGAATACTTCTTCACTATTTTTTCTAGAAATTCGTATAAAACAAATCCTTTAATTTCTCCTTTTTAATGAAATTATGTCTTCAAGTCACCATTAATTCATCATACAATAGTTGGCTTGGTGAAAGGATATCCAACTCAGCTAAGTCTTCATTTCTTAGAAGATACCTTCGACTCAATCAGCTTCCAACTCAGCAATTTCATCTACTTGGTAGAGTCTTCAACTCGATACTGCATCCAAACTTGGTTAGTGTAGACACTAAAAAATGGTTCGCATCTACGATTTCATCACATTTTCATACTAACTCATTCTATTTCCTCATTCCACTAACTCTGATCTTTTGGTCAACTTGATCTTATCTCAATAATATTCTTCATCATTTGTATCCTCTTTCACATCAATTGTAGATCATTTCAAAACCATTCCAAATCAACTTGAAATCATATCAAGTCAACCTAGAATCACCCCATGTCTACCTAGAATTAGTATTAATCAACCCAAAAAGAGTCAAACATCCCAAATCAATCATCATCGGTCCAATTCTAGGCATTGTTATGGCTTTCAGTGCCTTGGAAATCTATCAATCTATCAAATCTTATCAATCTAACCTTAGTACTATCATGGCTCTTAGTGATAGGTCAAATTTTCATTCATATCATCTGATCTTTGAAATTTTTGAGTCTCTTAGTGTTGGATCATGGCATTATCAACCACTTAATAACATTGAAAATGTCTGTCACTATTATTATGATCAATCTTATCAACCAATCTCAATCTTGTAGCATTTTACAATGTTAGTTATGACATGTGTCCTTGATTCATGTCATGTGTCCTTGGCATTTTATCAATTATAATAAATCAATTAATTTAAACATGGCTTTGGTTTACCTATCATCATTCTAGTTAATTTGCATTATCATCACATTTCATCAAAGGATATTGTCACACTTGTTTAATCAAATTGGCCAATCATCTACTAATTTTCTCTACAGGATTAAATAACCCATAATTTAATCCTATATCATTTCACTAATTATTATTTTTAACTAACCTTCTCAAATAATTAATTTTATTAATTAATTGATCATCACTCACAAACCATGGAAATTCTTAATTTCCTAAGTCATATTTTCCACCATTAATTCCATTTTTTACTAATTTCTATTTGTGTGGAATAATGGATTTTTAATTTAAATATTTCACATAATATTAACATTGTCATGACACATAGGCATGACACATCATGGATTCTCCATTTACACTTGGGCTATGATATGTCATAATCCATATATTCTTATTCCCTTATGCATGTCTATATTTGGCTTCCATTGTCATATATTCTTAGCTTTAAGTGGGTTTGAGGTGTCACATGATGCATCATAGATCCTCCTCCATTTTTAGCCATGTTTGACTTCCAAGTGTCATACAATCCTACATTTGGCATCTTGTGTCATATGCATCATGGATTCTCAAAGGAATCTCTTGCCAAGTCACATATCCAAGGTGACAAGCCCAATGCTCTCATCTTTTGTGATGATTATAAATTGAGTATTCTTCCTCTCATTTCTAGTCCCTAGGTCCTTGAAGTCTTTGGTCTTTGGCTCTCTCAAACTTAAATCACATCTTCTAGAATTCTCATAGAATTACCATTGTCATAGGCTTTTTCTTCCTAATTGTGTGCACTATAGGCAATTGGAGCTACATCACATGGAGAAGAAAGAAGGACATGGGAGCTAAAAGTGAAAGAGAGAGTTTTAACTTTGTGTTCTTCCTTTTATTTATTTGGCTTTCATGGTAGACTAGAGGGTATCAATGTATGTTTATTGAGTTTGTGATTTTCTCATAGTATGTTAGATATTAGCCCATTTTCTGGTCCTACAATTGGTGAACCCGACATGAACATGCTTAACTAACTTGGGTTTCTTGTTCTTTGTGCTTGTAGGTGCAAGGAAGGAGCTCAATTGGAAGGGTATAATAACTATCTACACTTCCTTATCACCTATAAATTAATTAGGGGATCTAATAAAATGGTTATATGCTATCATTTTATGCATTCTATTAACTTGCTATCCTAGGGTGCACTCTACTCTATCAGGGCACACTTGGGAACTCTAGGAAGTAGTTTTAGGGGCCTAGGAGCCACCATAACCCCCATCTACTATTCACACCTGAAAAACTACACTTAGAAACAACCAAATACACCCTTCTAGGCCCCAACTACACCATGGGTGCAATCTGCACTATTTGGGTGCACTTGGTAAGGTAGAGTTCAATTTTAGTTTCTGGGTATTGTTTGGGGCCCATTTCCACATAGTCTGCACTTGGTCTCCCAACTACGCCTAAAAAATACCAACTACACCCTTTTGGTCCCTAAGTGCACCATGGGTGTAGTTAGAATTGTTTGAGTGCACTTGGGGGCATCCTAGGTCATTCTAGCCTTCTAGGGTGTAGTCTGCTTTGTCAAAGCGCAGTTGCTTCACAGAAAGCACATACTTCACTCAAAATTTGCATCTAGGGTTTTTGTTTACTTTTAGGGCCTATATTAGATATTTTTGTTTTACTAATGGCCTATTTGCAGCATGTAATGATTATTGCATGAAGACATAATCATTACAAACTACGAATGCTTGTTTGCAGGACGTTGTGAAAGACCCTATGTGCTTGTCTAAACTATGTGTGTGGATTTCCTATATTAAATAAAACTTTTTTTGGTGATTTAAAATGTAAATTTTCTATTCTACTTGGTATGTATGTAGTGTTTAAAACCCTAGGAGTTACATGGACATATCCTCTTCCCTCACCATTCATGGGTCTTGGGTGTAAGAGAAATCCATGTGACTTTTATAGAGAAGCCTGCCTTGGACCAAGATACTTGATATTGGGTATGCCAGGGGATGGCTTCAGAGTGGTAATAGCCAAAGCTAGGTCAACATTCCAGCCACTATATAAAACTTGATACAGTTAATGTCATGTTGGAAATATTGCTGCGTGATAGCTCTCCTCCAGTACCCTTGTGGTGCATCAAACCTTGGTTCTTGGGCTTGGGAGACCTTTTGAGGAAGTTTAATATTCACTTGCCGAATGAAAGGCCCTTACTAAAAACCTTATTTTAGTGGCCAAAAACCTTTCTATCCATTGGCTTAGGGGGTCACCCATGCCCATGAATACATCCCACATTCTCACAATTCTTAGTAGAGACAACAATCCCTTAAGAAGTCATGCCTCTTGGGAATTGGATCTTGGTAGTCCCAAGAAGTGAGTGCATTGTAAAGGGGAGCTTGTGGTGCCAAGATTCAAAGTTTTCTACTCTAGATAAGCATGGATAAAATTTGGTTCAAGTGGGAATTCAGTGAATATAGTCTTAAAGCCTAGGTTGTGGTGTGTCTTTTCACTTTAACAACAACTGTTCTTGTCTTATTGTGTCTTGTGTGTGTGTAAAACATTGATCAAGATAAAATCCAACTTTCAAATTTACACCTTGGATACTATTCAAAACTTGTCAAAACTTAAAACATCGTCAAAACATTACAACCTTTGTCAAAACTTTGCAAACTTTGGTCCAAAACATTCAAGACTCGAAAAACATGGCAACTTATGATCCTAGAGTTGCTTGGCATAACTTAGATTTCATCTTTGCATAGCATCCACTTGTATTCACCATAATTTGAGCCTCATATTTGCATCATATAGGATTTATCTTCCATCTTTTAGTCCTCATTTTTCATCCCTCATCTTTCATATTGCATCCATTAGGGTTTAGTCTGCATTCCTTAGTCATTACATTTCAACCTCAAAATCTGCATCTTGCATCTCCCATTTGCATTTTTGCATTACCCAACCTCCATATTGAAAAATTTAATTATCATTTTGGTGTCCTAAAAATCATTCTAAACCTTCATTCTAGCCTTATAACTATCCTTTTCTATTTAGCTCACTGTCACATCAATCTAGAAACCCCATCACCTAAAATCACTTTAGTTTTAGCCTAGTTTACCAACTACGCTATGAAATTACCAACTACACCCAAACTAGCCCCAACTACACCATGGGAATAGTTGGTAATATATAAGTGTTCTTGGTAGTCTAAGAGCCCATTTTGGACTTCCAGATAACATTTTGAGGCTTCAACAGTGTTTTTAGTTACCTGGATAGGCCCCCCTGTCTCATCATGTCCTAGTCTACATTATACATGTCCTAGCCATCATGGTCTTCACTTAGGGATTCATTCCTTAGGTCATAATATTCATTCTAAATATCCTATCCAATCATAACATCACCCCTAGCATCCTAGCTCTCTGGTATAACAACTTAGCCATCATCCAACTTAGAATCAACAAACATTCAACCCAATTTCCCAACTATGCCATGAAACTACCAACTGTGCCCAAATTGGACCCAAGTGAACTATAGGTGTAGTTTGTGCTAGTGGAGTTCACTTGGTACTATTATAGTTCACTTGGGTACCTTCATGATCATTTTGGGCCTCCAAATTGCATTTTGGGAGCCTAAAACTGCATTTAGATGCCACTATAGGTCCTCATTTTGCATCTCACCCAAAACAACATCTTGTACACAAAAATTCATTTTGCATCGTAAGAAATTTTCATATTGCATATCTAATCAATATAACCATCATTTTGAGCCTCTTAAATGTCATTTTGAATCTGAAACCTTTGAATTTAGTAAAAAATCTAAACAAAAGTATGGACCCTAGAGTATTTTATTGTGTCAATGGATAATGGATCTTGACCATGGTTATTTTGTCATTTTATTTTATCATTTTCTTTGTTCAAACTATATCTATGTCAAGATGGATTTGAATTTATCATTTTGATCTTTTCACTATTCTCTCTTTATGGTCAAGATTCAAAATCTATTGTCATAATGTTAAACTCTTAGGTTAATACCTTTCAAAGATTTCACCTAAATTCAAAACCTTGCAAACACCATTGCCATTAACATTATCATATTACAAGTCTCCCTAAACATCATTTTGACTTACCTTAGTGGTATATCCCCTTCATCTTGCATTTTTCAAAACCTTAGCATCATTTCCACTATCAAACCCTATCACCTTATCTATCAAACAACTTGTCTCCTTGATCGCTTATCCTCATTTTGCATGTCCCAAAAATAATTATCAACCTTAGCGCACCATCCCTTGCATATTCCACCTTGCATACATCAACTTCCAACATCATTACCTAGTCCAAATTCTAACCTAATCTTCATTTTTCATACCATAGAGTCATTTGTATCTCCTTTAGTCAAATTCCAGAACCTCACCTTACATTTGCATTTTCATAGTCTCCCTAGGAAATTCACTCTTTGCATATCAAAACCCTAGTTCATTTGGCACTTTCTTAGGTTGCATAACATCCCTAAACACCAAAAAATCCAAAAAATGGTCATATCTTGCATACCCACATCTTAATTATCAAATTATGCCCTATTTTACCAACTGCACACTTTAGGTGTGAGTTGGTAGTTTTAGTGCACAATTGGTAGTTTCAGAGTGCACTTGGTAATTACGGATTTCATTCTAGGTTCCAAAAATACTCAAGATCACTCAAATCATTCACATTCTACATTTTAGTCACCCTAACACCTTTGTTTACCAACTATGTACCTTATACTTACCAACATCTTACCTTCAAGGCCCAAAGTGCATCAAGGGTGCACTTGGTACTATCTAAGCATAGTTGGTGGTTTAGGTGCACACTTGGGAGGTAGGGAGTCCCTTTAGGTTTTCCTACATTGTATTTGTATCCTTAGGTATCATGCTAGCAGTTACTAGGACACAATCAACTTAGAGACCTAAAGAACTTTATCAACCCTTGTTTTTTGAAGTAAAAACACAACCAAAACCTCATCCAATACCAAAGAAGAGAAAGAAAACCCTACAAAAATTTGATAGAGACCAAATTGAAGCATAAAAACCCTTACTTGTCGACCCCTTAAGCATGTATCTGCGATGTCACAACCATCAAGAGATGACACAACAAAGCCTAAACAACACACCTACCATGAGATTTCCATCAAATACTTCTCCTACACATGGAATCATTCAATGGAGCTCTAGCTTTGAACCTATATTCATACCAATACCACCCAAAGGTGGAAGTATACCAACCACACTTGAGGATGAACAAACACACTCCTTCAAATTTAGCAAGCCCAACATGAGTACCTTCAACCCTAACCAATCAAACACACAAAAAGGTACTGTACACCTAAGTGATGACTTTAACACTGATTATGACATCATTGAAAAAGAAATGGCTAGGGCTTTCCAAGACAAGAATTTTCACAAAAACATCAAACTTTTGGTAGCCCATGAAATTGTCAAATTTAACCCAAACTTGGAGGGACCTAAATCTAAACATCAAGATGTTCCCACATTTGAACACATCCAACCTATGATTAATTTAGACTTAGAAAAGGGTAAAAAACCCTTGGAATTCTCAAACACAATGATGACACCTTTAAGATCTCATCAAGAATCAACCATAAAAGTCCTCCATCTATCAATGGAAACAAGAATCTTCCTAATTATCCCAAAAGGACATTAAGGCTTGATCTCAATCACATAATGCAACAACAAAATATGCCTAAAGGGACTTGTAATATAGGGATGCCAAATATACCTCCTTTGGAGGAAAATAAATAAAGTGCACCCTTGCTCCTAACTTTACCAAATGTTATGACGTCAAATGTTATGGAGTCTCCCATGAGTACACCATGTGGAACATCAATTGGAAAAACCCCTATTAACATACAAAGGAAAAATCTTATTGACATTTCTCCCATTCCCAAAAGGAACACATATCATTGTAAAATCAATATGATGTCCCAAGGAGAAACATCTAACACACAAAGGTATCAAAAAACAACCCAAACATGATATTTAATTCTCAAGGACATAACCAACTCCCACGACAACATCAAGCTACAATGGTACAAGGACTTAACACTTCCAATCGACAACCAAGTTTAAATCCAATCAACACACATTCAACATATTAACAACAACATCAACCACAACAACAACTACCTAAAGTGGTGCAAGCATCTAACATCCCTAATACACAATCCAATGTAAACCCACTTGACTTACACATAATGTACCAACAAAAATTACAACAAAAACAAGCCATGTTTGCTAAACAAAAAGAGCAAGTCAAAAAATAGTTGGAATACCAAAGATGCCTTGGGCAACAAATTGCCTATCAATAATGCTTGTTGTAACAAAAACATGTTCCACAACAACCTCAATAGATACCTCTACAACAACAATCACATACATGGTCTCACATGCAACCAATAGAGGCATCTCAAAAACAACCATAGCAAATGGCACAACAACAACCACAACAAGTGATGCAATAACCACACATGGTATGAAAATTGTAGTCATTACAGTAACAAGTACCACAACAAATACCCCATCATGTATCACAATAAGGACCCTTTTTTCTTTAGGGTACTAACATACCTCCACCACCTAGTGACACATCACCTAACTCTTCAAACATACAAATGTCAGAACCGAGTAGACATAGTGCTTGCCATAGCAAATGATCTACTGATAGACACAAATGACCTAACAAGAAGACTATCATGCAAAACCTTAATGAAGAGTTATTACAACAATTCAAACAACTTTCCAAACAAGTTGAGGCATTGGGAGTTTAGAAGAAATAGGCTCTATATATGGAAAGAGACTTACATCCTAATCGATTTGATAAAAGTTTTCATATGCCTCCATCCCCAAAACACTTTGAGGCTCCAAGATTCAAAAAATACCAAGGAAAAGAAAACCTCATTGATCACATTAGAGAATTATGTGCCTCTTAAATTGAACTCAGTTTTGAGCCCATCTACCTCATGAGACTATTCCCTCATTCTCTAGGTGGGCCTACACTTGAATGGTACTCCAAACTTCCTAGTACCATAAAATCTTGTCATAACTTGTAAGTTTATCTCCCACTTTTCCTTAAACATTAAAAATAAGGTGACACTTTCTAATTTCTTCTTAACTAAACATAAGACAGGAGAACCATTTATCACATTCTTACTATGCTAGAGAAGCTTAGTTAGTCAATGGTCACTAAACATTCCTAAACAACAACAACTTAACCTATGAATTGAAAACCTAGTCCCCAAATTAATGTACAAACTCAAGATAAAAAGTCCAAGTACCATTTCCAAACTAATGAAAAAGGGGCTAGTATTGAAGATGCTCTTATCCATAAGGGAATCCTCAAAATGAACAACAAAAACACAAACACCAACTCATTTAATGACAAGAAAATTTTTTTCTCCAAAAAAAGAATGTGACTAATGATGGCATTGTGGATGCATATACAATTAGCACATCACAACCTCAACCAACTTTGAAAGGTGCAAACCCTACAAATTCACAAACTCCCAATCAAACACCACCTCCACAATAGAAACTGAGACTTCCCTGTAGGATGGACATTGAAGACATCCTAGAACCAAAGATAGAAAATTCACACCTTTGGGAATACCTCTTGAGACTACACTTCAACAATTACTTAATGAAAACTTCTTGTAGTTACCCCTAATAAAAAAGAAACCACTAACAAAAGCTTCTTGGTGGGATGACAACAAATTTTGTGATTACCATTACACTAAAGGACATAAGACCTCATCTTTTTTTTATATAAAACATGCAATACAAGACCTTATTGATGATGGTGTGATCACAGTGAATCCATCACTACTAGCATCCAAATTTGATCACTCTATTTTTAAAAAATCTGTTGGGTAATCATGACAAAGAGAAGGCTTCCAGGTCAAACTAAAACTCACAAGACAATGTGAATTATACATGCACTGGATATGAATACACCATAAACTATTTCAATGAGTATGATTCCCACATATTCACATTTAGATTCACCTTAAAGGCTAAAAACCCTTCTTGCACTATCACTATACTTGGAGCTCCATCTAGACCTACTACCTCTACTAGAAATGCACCCCTAGTAGACCTAATGCTCCTACTTCATGATCAGAAAGACCTCTACACACATATATATCTTGGACCTACTGTGTACATTCCCCCTAACATTAGAAGATCTTGGATCAAGACCTTAAAGAGTCAGTAGTCCCAGATAACATCAATATTGTCCAATTCAAGGTCATGGTTGGGAACCTATCTGCATCAAAACATATCATATTTTCCCCTTGGGATATTCCTAAGCACAAACCCAACCACAATGATCCCCTTCATCTCAAATTCTTTATCCATAATGCCAAGGTTAGACATGTCTTAATAGATGGAGGATTAGGGCTGAACATCTATACTCTTAAGGTTGTCAAGGGTTTGGGTTATTCTAAGGATGATGTGGATCCCTCTCAAAGAATCACAATAAAAGCCTATGATGATGGTGAACACTTCTCCAAGGGTGTCATCATATTACCCATTAGAGTTGGTCTAGCTACTAAGAATACATTGTTCTAGGTCCTAGATATTGAAATGAATAGCAACATGATACTAGGACACCCTTGGATCCATGCTATGAAAGCGACCCCCTCTAAATATCACCAATGCTTAAAATTTTCCTATAACAATGTAGAGGTCACCATCCCTAGTGATCCAGATCCATTCCAATTCTATGCCAATATTAAAGGAACCACTACATACCAAGTCCTGACAAACTATGTAGAAAATCTACTTGAGTCCCTAAGGATATTGATCCTTTAGCACTCACACCTACATCAAAAGGAAAGCTCAAAATGGAAGACCAAGGTTGCAGTGAGTACTCCATGTCACATGCCTTTCACATTGGGAAACTTCCTCTCTCCACCAAGTCATATGGTAAACCAAAACTCATATAGAACAAGCCTAAGTTTACATTTCAAAAGAAACCTTTTATGACTTTCACTAGTGGGGGTGGACTATATGAGAAACATGTCTATGTAAACACATCTATGTGGATTGAAAAGGCTAAAGAAGAATAAGAACCTACACCTATATCCTTCAACAAGTATGGACCTAGATTTACCATCATGAAGAAAAAAGGATATGATAGATGTAGTAGCCTTGGACCTCAAAAGTAAGGCATTATTCAGCCCATCACTACATCAAGATGACCACGTAGCTTGGGACTTGGACTAAAACCATTTGTTTTGGGTCTCCCTAATACTAAGTCCTCCTTGTCTAAAAATGTGAATGCTTCAAATGATGAAAAGGAATCTGAGGATACCCTAGCTAAAACTAATACTCCTAATAGTCCTCATGCACTTGATCATATCTTTTCTAACCCTAATAGCCTACTTGTGGAGGATAAAAATAATACTCCACCTACCACTCAAACCAACTCTACACCTTGGATCAAAACATTATGGGATCCAAGTCCTCCTACTTCTAAATGTGATCCCGATGATGCCACTAAACCAGATATCCATATATTCCTTTGACGAAAGCTTATTCAACTTTGATGATGGCATTTCCCTAGTTTACCCCAAACTTATTGATTGGGACCAACAAGGACCACCAACATTTGACTAGTTTGAAAATGATGATGCAATCACAAAATTCTTTGAGCTTCGTGACTACTTACCACAACGAGATCACAAGTCAGGATTTTCCATTGACCTAAACATCATGGCACATTTTTGGGATTCAACTCCATCTTCCAGTCACAAAATTGGAAAAATAGCAAAAAAAGAAAAAAGTAGGTCTCTTGGTGAAAACTAAAAGGTGCTATTAAACCATGAAAAAGAAAAAATAAATGATGTATCCAAGGGTAAAAACCTCTCTGAGGCACCTAAAGATGGAAGATTGGACATGCCCCCATTGAAGGAAAGATCAACATTACTTGTGGAAATGATAGAAGAGATAAATCTAGGAACACCTAACAAATCGAAGATCATACATTTTGTAGCCTCATTATCACTAGATGAAAAAGATGAATTTATCAAATTCTTTCTAGAGAGCTAGATCAACTTTACCTGGTCTTATGCAGACATGCCTGGCCTAGATCTTGAGATAGTCCTTCATCACTTGCTATCAAAACTAGGAGTGAAACTAGTAAAGAAAAAGTTGAGAAAGATGCATCCTCAAGTTGCTCTCCTTATCAAAGTTGAATTGAAGAAATTATTGGATGCTGGCTTCATAAGACCCATTGATTATGTAGATTGGATATCTATTCTAGTACTAGTAAGAAAACACTTTGGGGACATCCAGATATGCACTGACTTCTGTGATCTTAACAAGACATGTCCCAAAGATGATTTCCCTTTATCAAATATAGACATCATTATAGACATGACAACTGCATATGAGATTTTGTCACTGATGGATGGCTTTTCTGGCTACAATCAAATAAAAATAGCTCCTAAAAATAAACACAAAATAGATTTTATATGCCCTTGGGGAACATACTACTAGAATGTCATTCCTTTTGGCCTTAAAAATGTTGGGGCAACATATCAAAGATCAATGAATATGATCTTTCATGATTTCATGCACATCCTCATGGAAGATTATGTCGATGATTTTCTTTGCAAATCCCCCATAAGAAATGATCATTTGGGCATCCTAGTTCAAATATTCAACATAATGGAAAGCTATAAGCTCCATCTAAATCCCAAAAAGTGTGTATTTAGAATTGTTTTTGGAAAGCTTCTAGGATACATCATTTCTCAATGAGGCATTGAAGTGGATCCTAAGAAAATAAAAGCAATACTTGAAATGCCTCCTCCAAAAAATCTAAAAACATTAAGAAATCTATAAGGGAGATTATAGTCTATCCATAGATTCATTGCACAACTAGCAGATAAGTGTCACTGCTTTCAATACCTATTACATAAGGGAGTATCCTTTCAATGGAACAACTAGTGTGAAGAATCTTTCCAATAGCTCTAAGACTATCTTCTACATCCACCAGTTTTAATGGCTCCTATTCTAGGAAAAACTATTCATTCTATACATATCTACTAGAGATACAACATTAGGAGTTCTCTTAGCACAAAATGATGAACAAGGAAGAGAGCAAGCCATTTACTACATTAGCTAAACACTTGTGGAATATAAATTGAATTATTCACTCATTGAATGAGCTTGCCTTACTATTTTAATTGTAGCTCAAAAGCTAAGGCATCACATGCTCCATCAGAAAACAACGCTCATCTCTAAGATTGACCCACTAAAGTATCTCCCAAGCAAAGCTGCTCTCACATGGTGCTTAACCAAATGGGTCATGATCCTTAGTGAATTCAACATAGAATATGTAGATAGAAAGGAAATCAAAGGGCAAGTGATAGCATATCAGTTAGTAGAAACACCTAAGATGGATGATCATCCCATGTTGATAGGCTTTCTGGATGAAGCCATAGTTAACATGGATATAGCTAATGAATGGAAGCTTTACTTTGATGGATCATACACAAGAAATGGTTAAGGAGCTAGAATTATGTTTATCACTCCCCAAGGAGACATAATCCCCAAGTCATATCAGATAGCAGCCAACTACACTAACAACATAGTAGAATATGAGGTAATGATCATAGGACTCAAGATAACTATCCAATGGAGCATTCAACATTTACAGGTTTTTGTTGATTCCTAGTTAGTCATCTACCAAGTCAATGATGACTATGAAACCAAAGATGATAAGTTAATGCCTTAGAAGTAGATGATAGAGTTTCTTAAATCTAAATTTGTTACTATCTTTTTTTGTCAACTACCAAGGATACACAACAAGCAAGTTGATGCAAAGGCTATCATCACTTCTATGATTGATATGCCTTAAAATGTGGAGCATTGTGAGTTCCTTGTGAAGAAACATTTGATTCCAGCATTTGAACTCTCTCAATTTGAGTTTGTGTGTGAACTTGTTGGTCCCAATTCCCCCTGGTATCAAGACATTTATGATTACCTACATGCCCAAATACTACCCCCTAACTTATCAAAAAACAAATGCCAAGCCTTTATCCACTAAGCCACTAGATATGTCATCATTAGTAACACTCTTTACAAGAGATCCTTTGACCAAACTCTTCTCAGATACCTTGACTCACAAGAAGCTAAAAGTGCCTTACACAAGGTTCATGAAGGTATATGTGGAGCCAATTTCAATGGTCTGAGTCTAGCTAAGAAACTTGTTAGAGTTGGATATTATTGACCCACAATAGAACAAGATGCCCATGACTTTTCCAAAGCATGTCATAAGTACTAGATACATAACAATCTAATCCATGTGTATACACCCTAAAATGGTCGCCTAGACTATGGGCCCCCATTATTCAATTTATCAATTTATCAAATTTTTTGAATCAATGGTTTGCAATATTTTATTAAATCAATTCAAATCAATTTCTTTGATCAAATTTGATTATTTTATTTCTAAGGTTGATCATTTTATCCTAAGTCTTATTTAATTAAAAGAAAATCTCCTCTTTTAATTAAATAAAATAAGTCCCTATTTAATTAAAAGGAAACCTCTCTTTTAATTAAATAATTCATCTGCATTTAATTAATTAAGAGAAAAACCCCTCTTTTAATTTAATTAAATATCTCCTATTTAATTAAAAGAACTTTATCCCTTTTAATTAAATAAAAATCCCACTTAAATATCTCTTGTTGATGAAAGGGAAATAAAATAAATTCTTTTATTTAATTTCTACACTTAAATGCACATATTTCTAAGTGGGACTTATCTTTTCACTTTCTTCTCAACCACTCCTCTTTTCTCATTAGTGGAATTTCGTCTCACATGGATCAAACTCTATTATCCAATATTGGTTGTGAGAAGCCTCTCACCTCCATAATTTCCTTTATAAGGGAGAGCCCTCTCCTCATTTTAGACACGGATGATGTTATTGTTATGCTGCAGCTTTGGAGAGCAATTTTTGAAGAAGGAGTTTTTGAATGCTAAAGCTTTTTGTGGAGAACTTCTATCTTCTTGTCTCATTCTCTCTTGCACCCATGGCTTTCATCATGGGTTTTTATCATTGCATTTGCATGTTAGTTTAGAGTCATATTTGCTTTCATAAGATTAGATCTTGCTTTCATAGATTAGATTTTGCATTGTTCTTGCATTGTTATCATATAGATTAGTTTTCATCTCCATTTGCATGCAGTTTGGATCTTTGAATCTCTCATTTCATGGTGTACTTGCATGGGCATGAACTAGGTCAAACTGAGGGCCTCCATTGCAAAACCCTTGCACTCCATGACTAGAGAGCTATGAGTTGCCATTTGAGACCTCATTCTTGAGTAATATTGAATATAATGATTCATAGAAGTGTGCTCACATTTTAGGCATACATTTTTGGCGCCTATCGTGGGGCAACCCACCTTTGCTTGCTGGTTTTTGTGTAGATTTGTTTGTAGACTCAAAGAAACCCTAGATTTAAAAGATTTGATCATATCTTTCAAATGGTTACATATTTTGATCTGAAATTTTTTGTACAAGGCGAAGTTATATCCAAGAAGCTTTGGTCCAATTTTCAAACTTTTTTGAAACGTTTTAAAGATTTTATGATATTTTCTTCATTTTTTATAAAAAATCATTTTCAGGAGTCAACTAGCACATTTTTCAGAAAAATTTACAGTTTCAGAAAGCTCTTGGAATTTTAAATAGAGTTGGTTCTTTGTGTTTCAATTTTAAAGGTCATATTATGGGTCAATAATTCAATTTTCAAAAAATGGTCTATTTTGACAAAACAACACCCTAGGGCACAAATTAAAAGATCTTTTCAAAATTTTTGCATTTTTGGAAAGCTCTCTAATTTTTGATAGGGGTTAATTTTCTGTATTTTGAGTTTTGGATCCGAAATCATATCATGTAGATCCTATCTTTATGACTAAGTCAAAAATCAATTGAAAAAAAAAAGGCATTGAATGAATAGTTTGCATTTCATTTTTACAATGAATCAATGGATAATGTGGGCTTTCATTTGGGTTACTTTCTGATTATCATCACTCTTAAAAATTATATTTTCAGATCTAACCTTGATTTTTCATGAGTTGACATATATTGCATTCATGAGTTTGTTGCTTTGTTCATTGCGAGCGAGCGATCAAGTGTAAATGAAAGGTACAACAAAGAAAAGACACATTGTGAGGATTACTAGGTAATTTTATTTGACTGATAACACTTCATTTGGAGCTAAAATGAACATCTCTTGTGTCAAGCTTGTGTGTGTATTTTCTTTCATGTTCTCATTTTACAAGACATGCATAATTTGATACTAAGTTGTGATCTCCATTAGTTTCCATTTAGCAGGCTTATTTACTTGTGATAGATCTAATTAGCTATCTTGGGGTATTGGACTCACTAATCCATCGACCCCTTGTTCCACCCTGTGGTTGCAAGCTTAGCACCATGTTAAATGGGGAGGGGTCTATAAGACATAAGCGTTAAATGTTTCACTAGGCAACCCTTTTGTGCTTTTTACAACTCACTAGTTTTTGAGTTGTGGACTCATTTTGGCTTGTATGAGGGGTTAAATGTTCCACATCTTTGAACTCACCTCACATTAGTTAAAGCAGTTAAAGCGTTAAGTGTATCACCTTGTGCTCTTTGATTACTTTTGGATAGATTTTCTTTCAGGAATTAACATCTGTACACACATAGTAATTAGGCCTCATGAAAACTATTCGTGGATCTTGAGAGAGTGGGTTCCTAGTGAAACTCCTCTCTATGAAAGATTCCTTATAGGTGGGGAGGATACTTTGAGCATCTTGTAGATAGATGAATCTTCAACTTGTTGATTGAGGCATCCTTTCTTCGGAGAGGTTGATAGATCACTGGGAGTTGATATCATAGATCTTTAAGAGATACTCTTAGTTTAGCATGTCAGATTAATCTGTCTGCTTTGAATGGGCTAAAAGTGAAAAGGTGTCAAAACCTTGGATCTGGAAGCTAAGTCCCCTTGTGGTACACTATTGTGAGTTGGTCACCTTTAGAAAGGGTTAACTGTAGCAGACAATCCCTCTACAGGGCAAACTGCGTTGATGGAACCTCAAGCGGTAATAGCCATTTCTGCCATGGTAGTGATAACCACTATATAAATGTCCTTGTGGAAGAAATATCCATGGGTGTGGTTCATTGTGGGTTGTTAGATCTCCCCAGCAGCTCTTGAAGATTAAGTTCTTGGATTGTGTCAAAACCTCGGTGCGCCGGGATTGGAGGTCACCCCTGTGAGTCATAAAAGTTGTAGAGTCAAACCATTACTAAAAACTTTAGAGAGGCCAAACTTTCTCATTTTCTAGGAATGTGTGCAATGATTGCAAAACTCTTTGAAAACATACACAATTAACTCTCTTAGGGATTAGCACAAACTAAGTCACTTGATTGTTCATGCGCAAGGTTGCTTTTGCCCTTGCTCATTATTTTTAGACGTGCTTGATATCACCTGCTTGTTGTTCTACGTGCCTGTTTATCTGCCTGGTTACTAAAACGAATCAACAATCTATCCAAAACTATCTAAAATATTCAAAGTCTTTTCAAAATCTAGTTTAGTTGTTAGTTTGGTTTCCATTTTTGCATACAGTTTACAAACTTTTGCACGAATACTTGTTGTCCTACTACTTCTTCATGCAGCTTTGTCCAAGTTCTCATGCAAACAGTTGCACATCTCCATGTGAGATCTTTAGGCTATCCAAGTTAACCTTGCACTACTTTGCATGGCCTACATCACATCCTCATGTGAAATCTTTATGCTATCTAGAGTCTTTGCATGGCCCTGTGTACTTTCTCATGTGCCTTTCAGAGGATCTTCACGTGAGATCTTGAGTCTGAACTATCAACTTAGTCTGTTAGAGCTATTTGTGCTCTATACCAAGTTTGTTTCTTGCTTCAGTTTACTGCTTCTCTATCTGAAAACAGTCTCAAACAGTGGCATCCTTCTTAGCGAATGACTTGTGATCCATACTTTAACTAGTCTTGTTTCTCAATTATCTTGCTCTTGTCCTTTAGTGCTGCTTGTACTCTGTGTTATGATAGTCATAATCTTTGGCTATTCTAGCCTTCAAATCAGACTATTCATGCCTCAGTATACAACACTCTTATCTTGTCCCATTGAGACTAAGTTCTAGTGTGGTCCTAGTCTAAGCTTTTTCTTTTGTCATTATCTATGACTGTGGCAACTTGACTTATGTTCTAAAATTTGGCTGTCACTACTTGAAACATAGTACATCAAAATGGCTAACAAAAAATGTGCTAAATCCAATATTCCGAGTGAGGAAGAAAAGCTACTTATTGCAAACATGAAGCAACAAATCCAATCAATGAGTGCTCCACTTCAAATACTAAAAGAAGAGGAAAACACATCATCAAACAAATTCTCCTTTAGAGAAATTTTCTCTTCCTCCTATGACAATCAAAAATCACATTCTTGTGATCTTGAATCCAAGACATCTGAGAACACTTCACATATGCCCAAGAAATCTAGGAATATCTTTGAAAAAAAACCTCGGGAACCTAAACCAAAGCGTGATTTCACACCTTTGGGAAAATCTTATGAATTAATCTTGGAAGAACTTCTTGAAGAAAAACTCATTACTTTACCTAAGCTCACTTTGGCGAGAGTTTCCTTTATGAGTAACTATTGTGCCTATCATAGACATAATTTACATAAAACCTCCCATTGTAAGGAGCTGAAAAACAAGATCCAAGATCTCTTTGACAATGGTATAATTCAAAAATCTAAGCTCTCAACTACTAAAGATTCTACTCTCAAGAAGGATCAACCTCATGAAACCATGTCTAGTAATGGTTCAAACACAACTTCTAATTCCTCCAACATACATCCACCTTCTAAAGTTTCCAATCTTTCCAACACATACTCACCAAACAAAGAACTTACTACTCCCCCAGTTGACTATGTGTACCCTCAAGGACTACTTTTAAAGGAAACTCAAGCTAATCTTGACTTAGCTGCAAACCTCTCCCATACTACACAAAGAAAAGATCCAAAACCTCCATGTGTTGCTCCTCCTATTATCCCCAATCCAACTATTCCTCCATTGTCCCTTCAAGATCATATTATGGAGACTCTAGAAATATATTTGAATACAGATGCAGATACTCCCTCATCCTTGGATTTGGTTTCATGTCAAGAGGACCACTTAAATGATGAAGAAACAAGTGTTGATCAAGACCAAGATTCCTTCATCCCCTTTCAAGTCTTCCAAGATCTTGTGCCTCCATCTCAAGAGCCACATAGTTCTCCATCTCCCATGTCATGCACCTCTACTAAGCAAGATCAAGATATTCCTTCCACCATCCTTAAGGAGATTATAAAAGACCAAGAGAAGCATACTTTTCCTATGTTACCTAAAATTCCTTTTGAAGAGAAAAGTGTTCCCTTGCTCTCTTATTTTACCTCGCTACATTCACTTCCAAACTATGCTCAAGCTTTAAATACTCCTGTCAAAGGTACTGCTCCTATAACAGTTACTCATAAATCTATTGATTACTTTGGTCATATTTCTCACTCTAAAGATGTTGATATCCATACTCATGGTTCATTCACATCTTCTAAATCTATCCTTGGTCCCTATCCATCTAAGCTAAATCCTTCAAGTCTTCCATCCATATTGGGACCTTATGTTCCTCTCTCTCCTACTTCCACTCTTAGCTCATTCCACGTTCCTCCTACCCTACCCCAAGATCAAAAAAGATACATATACTCAAACTCTCCACATCCACCTTTCCATCTAAACTAGTTATATTTTCCTCATTCATCCACAAGTCCTAAGTCCTTTGGAAGCAATTTGGATGATCAACTCAAACACAAGTGCATGAATCCATCCTCAAAAGTTCACTATGTCTCCCCTAATCAACATGTGAATGTCAAGAAGGAAAATATGCAAAAGAGACCGCAAAGGTCCACTATTCAAAGAGCTCAACCAAAGAAAGTATGGGTTCTTAAATATGCTATTGAAGAAATGCATTCCAAAGCATCTAATGAAAAATCAAAAGCTATATGGATTCCCAAGTCTCTTTTGAAGGACTTGAATATCGAAAACAAATCAAAGTTGACATTCAAGCTTCCAAAGGCTTCCACTCCATCTTCTTCCCAACATCTTCCTAAAAAGGTTTCAAAACCTTCTACTCCACCCCTCTCCAAAATGGCTTTTCTACCTCATATATCTAAGCCTCAATCTATTTCATCCATATTTCCTCCATCATTCCACTACCCCTCAAGGTGTGTGTCAATGTTGATCTTGCCTAATATCTCATCCACCCTCATGAGATTCTCTAAATCTTATGCCTACTTGTCATCCTTGCTTGTTTCAATCTTCCAAAACCAACAACCCTATCCTCCATCTACCTCTCATTTTCCTATCTCCCTCCATTACCTTATCAACATCTTTGAGAGTAACTTGCTATGGTCTTGGCTTATCATAACTTATCTTTCTTATAGGAGCACTATTCAAATTGAAGAAGGCTTGAATTCTTTCAAAAAACTCTAAAAATCCAAAAAAAGAAAAAAAAAAAAAGAAAAAGAGAAAAAAAAAGAAAAAGTGCCTTGGTGAAAACTTGGAAACAGGTGCCTTGGTAGCAAAAGTAAAGAAAAATAAATCCGTCCTATGGTGAAAACCACTTCTTGTGGCACCTTGGACAAGTACCATGATGACTTGGTAAACAGGAATCATGCGTAATTCTTCCATCCATGACATCCTATCATGATCTTGCTTATCCTTCAGATGACCTCATTTCCAAAGTCATTCACTCATAACCTCCATAACAAACTTTGTTATCCTATTCAGTTAACCCTTTGGTCTTGATCAATGAAAGAAAGAAGAAAACTTAGTTCTTAGCAATCTCTTGACATGGTCATTTTCTTTGGTTACTTACACGATACCCTTCATTACACTATGAGCTTATATCCTTTTCCCTAGCTTGGGTAATCTTGTGAAGACTTTCCTTGAGGGTAACATTCACCGCTTCACACTCCTTGTCTTTCCATCTCTGCTTATCCACCAACTTGCTACTACATCTCGTCCTACACTTTGCTAGACACTGGAACAAAATCAAGGTGATTCTTCTTGAGAGCTAGTAATCTTTGAAAAAATCTAAAAATTGGAAAAAAGTCTTGGAAAAAAATTGTTACCCTAGTGAAAACCTAGCAATAGGCACCTTGGTAACACCAAAAAAATTGAAAGATCTCAAAAAAAAAACAAAAAAATAAAAAAAAGAGAAAAATACAAAAAAATTGAAAAAAAAAAAAAAAAGGTGCCATTGGTGAAAACCTGGAAATAGGCATCATGGTAGCCAAAAAAAGAAAATCTTGCCAAGAAGGTGAAAACTTGGTAAACGGGTGCCTCTTGTTCCCAATGCTCCATCTTGCAGCACATCTTCTAGCTATTCTGTACAATCACTTTCACGCTTTTGCTTTCCTAGTTTTCCTGCTCATGTATCCATGGATTGAGTCTTGTCCCAGCTCGGGGGCATCCCCCCTTAGTGTCACTCTTTTTGAGGTTCTCCTCATAGAATCTCTTTCGTGATAGTCACCAGTTGTTTCAACTGTGTCTGCCTACTGTTGCTAGTGTCATGCTTTTTGAGATTCTCCTCATAGAATCTCTTTCACAACAGTCACCAGTTGTTTTAGCTATGTTTGCTTGCTATTGTCACCCTACTAAAGAGATTTCTTTCGAATGTATTCTGGACATTAGCACTTGACATCAATCCCAAAACATTGAACTCAAAACTGATATACTTGTTTGGATATGCTGAGCATTTTCTTTGTTTTCTTTGTTTTTCTTTATCATATCTCCTCGAGCAACTTGATGATGTCATCTTTGACTAGAGAAGTAATGACTAGGGGCATGATCTTTTTCTTTGCTTGCTGTTTGCGGTTTAGTTCCAATAAGTTGATCTACTCCTATAAAAGGGGTGTCCACTATAAGAGCCTCCATCTTGTATTGGATGGCCGTGTGTACCTTGACTCCTTTTATAAGAATACGTCAATAATGTTGGTGTTTCTCCTTGTTTGTTGGAGTGAACTCTTCATGCTACAGTAAGTACTAATACTCGTCCTGCTAAGTGAACGTACGAGTCATTGCAAGTATATCTAGCACACTTCTATCTTAGGTTATGAACGCAAGGGTTGTTGCAGACAGAATGAATACCGAATGCTTAGCATAAGAGAGATCTCCTGTGTGTTTGGCATGCCTGTCATGCAAGCAACATTCTGGTCATCCTAGCATTTATGCTTTGATGCTTATGTTAACTTGCTACATTAAAAGGGACAAATGTTCTGGTCATTTTGGCTTCTTGTGCCTCGAATGCTTACATTTAATCCTGACAAACCAATAAGGTATGTTATATTCATATTTCCATGATTGCAATGTCAGTGGGAATTGTATGACCTACGAGCTTTGTTCTATATCCGGTGATGATTAAATATTGAGGCTTGGTAACCAGACCTAGGGTTGCATTTAACATAGTCTCGCATTGCATACTTCACTTGTATAAGCATGCGATTCAATTATGAATCTACTTTCACCTTCTCTGATGAGGGATTGTTGATCTCTTCAAAGTATCATGTTCTTCACGACTGCACAAATGATCGATTAATCACTCTTTTGGCTACTTTGGCTAATTAGAACCCATTTTTTTTCGAGATCAAAATCAAAATCTGACACACTTAAGTGGCTCAAAAATGCATTTTATAATTTTGGGCAATCCAAATGCTTTTGATATTTTTGTGATTCTTGGAATCTTTTCAAATAAAACTTGGACTTTTGGACCTCAAAATCACTTCGGATCAACTTCCACATTTCTTCAGATCATTCTGATCTCTTCAATTTCTTCTGATCATTCTGATCTCCTCATCTTTTCTTTAGATTGTTCTAATTTCTTCTACATTCTGTTGAATCTCAAAATTGATATACTACTTGGCATCATATTTTTGGTGTGTCATCTTTCAATTTTGCTCTCGAGGGGGCAGGATGATTACATCATTGAATACTTATTGCTCGGGGCATCTCGTTCCCATCTTATGTCGTCGTTACTTGGGGCATCTCATCACTCGGGGCATCTTGTTCCCTTCTATCTGGCATCTTTGCTATCTATCTTATTTTTTTATCAATTGATCAACCTTATAATAGCTCCTCTCAGAGTTCGATGGATAGGTATTGGGAGAGTCTAAACCCTGACTCCTGAGGATCAAGCCTCATTCTAAGGATGATCCTACGACTCATGATTAGACTTTGTTATCTTTTAGCAATCTCAGGTATCTAGGTGTTCTATCTGGATCCTTGAAGGTTAAGTTCCGTTCTGAAGATAATCTTCTAAATGCTTTCAATCTCAGGTATCTAGGTGTTCTATCTGGATCCTTGAAGGTTAATCTCCGTTCTGGAGATAATCTTCTAAATGCTTTCAATCTCAGGTATCTAGGTGTTCTATTTGGATCCTTGAAGGTTAAGCTTCGTTCTGGAGATAATCTTCTAAATGCTTTCAATCTCAAGTATCTAAGTGTTCTATCTGGATCCTTGAAGGTTAAGCTCCGTTCTGGAGATAATCTTCTAAATGCTTTCAATCTTAGGTATCTAGGTGTTCTATCTGGATCCTTGAAGGTTAAGCTCCGTTCTGGAGATAATCTTCTAAATGCTTTCAATCTCAGGTATCTAGGTGTTCTATCTAGATCCTTGAAGGTTAAGCTCTGTTCTGGAGATAATCTTCTAAATGCTTTCAATCTCAGGTATCTAGGTGTTCTATCAGGATCCTTGAAGGTTAAGCTCCATTCTAGAGATAATCTTCTAAATGCTTTCAATCTCAGGTATCTAGCTATTCTATCTGGATCCTTGAAGGTTAAACTCCGTTCTGGAGATAATCTTCTAAATGCTTTCAATCTCAGGTATCTAGGTGTTCTATCTGGATCCTTGAAGGTTAAGCTTCGTTCTGGAGATAATCTTCTAAATGCTTTCAATCTTAGGTATCTAGGTGCTCTGCCTGGATTCCTTGGGATTAAGCTCTTTTCTAGAGATAGTCCTTAAAAGCTTAGCAATTGGTCTTCATATCATCAACTTCGAAACCAATCCTTAAATTAAATCACTTTTAATAAATATGCCTATCTTGATTAATTAACTGTAATTATTTAATTAAATGAGAAAGGTATCTTCATAGTTGCACTTGTGACTAGTGATGATTGTGTGATTTTTTTTTTTTTTGGATGTCTGTTAATAATGGCCCAATGATGAAAATAAGTTCTTTACATTCTCTAATGAATGATGAACACAAGATCCTATGTTATAGTTGCTCTTTTGCAAATACACCATTGCATTTTCATGTAGCTTGCATTATTAGACTTCATGTTAGTTTGCATTTTTAGGCTGCATTATGAGTTTGAGAGGGTTCTCCCTTCATCTTTATTGTGGACTTTTAATCAACTGTGGTCATGTTTTGATCTTCATTTCCTTATCTTCTTTGATGATCTCAATCAAAATTTCTATCTTAAATAGTTGATTGATTTTGGGGGATTTTCTTTTCTTCTTTCTATTTTCTTTCCATATCTTTCAAACTCCTATCTTCCATTTTCTTTATCCCCC
Source organism: Cupressus sempervirens (assembly GCA_028749045.1). Taxonomy (NCBI): domain Eukaryota; kingdom Viridiplantae; phylum Streptophyta; class Pinopsida; order Cupressales; family Cupressaceae; genus Cupressus; species Cupressus sempervirens. The sequence goes on along the minus strand of CM053793.1, from coordinate 424,751,499 downwards.
ACTTCTTTTCTTCTAAAATCACCTTTGGGGCATAATATTTCATTCTTGATGATCTAACTTGGTTCAATGATTCTTATATCTTTCATCTTACATCAAGAACCTTATCTTTTGTTCGATTTGATCAAATTTATCAATTTGTTGTCTCTCCTCTATCTCATTTCTATTTCGATCATGAGGGGGCAATAATTATTAACTTCAATTTTTGATTCAATTTCTTTCTTTGACTACATGTGTTCCCAAATTGATCACACATTAGTCAAAGAGGGGCAAATGTATACACCCTAAAATGGTCACCTATACTATGGGCCCCCATTATTCAATTTATCAATTTATCAAATTTCTTGAATCAATGGTTTGCAATATTTTATTAAATCAATTCAAATCAATTTCCTTGATCAAATTCGATTATTTTATTTCTAAAGTTGATCATTTTATCCTAAGTCTTATTTAATTAAAATAAAATCTCCTCTTTTAATTAAATAAAATAAGTCCCCATTTAATTAAAAGGAAACCTCTCTTTTAATTAAATAATTCATCCACATTTAATTAATTAAGAGAAAAACTCCTCTTTTAATTTAATTAAATATCTCCTATTTAATTAAAAGAACTTGCTCCCTTTTAATTAAATAAAAATCCAACTTAAATATCTCTTGTTGATGAAAGGGAAATAAAATAAATTCTTTTATTTAATTTCTACACTTAAATGCACATATTTCTAAGTGGGACTTATCTTTTCACTTTCTTCTCAACCACTCCTCTTTTCTCATTGGTGGAATTTCGTCTCACATGGATCAAACTCTATTATCCCATATTGGTTGTGAGAAGCCTCTCACCTCCATAATTTCCTTTATAAGGGAGAGCCCTCTCCTCATTTTAGACACGGATGATGTTATTGTTATGCTGCAGGTTTGGAGAGTAATTTTTGAAGAAGGAGTTTTTGAATGCTAAAGCTTTTTGTGGAGAGCTTTTATCTTCTTGTCTCATTCTCTCTTGCACCCATGGCTTTCATCATGGACTTTTATCATTGCATTTGCATGTTAGTTTAGAGTCATATTTGCTTTCATAAGATTAGATCTTGCTTTCATAGATTAGATTTTGCATTGTTCTTGCATTGTTATCATATAGATTAGTTTTCATCTCCATTTGCATGCATTTTGGATCTTTGAATCTCTCATTTCATGGTGTACTTGCATGGGCATGAACTAGGTCAAACTGAGGGCCTCCATTGCAAAACCCTTGCACTCCATGACTAGAGAGCTATGAGTTGCCATTTGAGACCTCATTCTTGAGTAATCTTGAATATAATGATTCATAGAAGTATGCTCACATTTTAGGCATACACCATGCACCAACACAATAATTATAGCTAGACATATCTCCATGACCATTTTCACAATGGGTATTTGATTTTATTAGACCCATTTCTCCTCCTTCCTTTGACTATCATAAGTTCATCATCATAGAAACAAAATATTTTACCAAGTGGGTTGAAGCCATCCCTCTGACTTTCACCACTGGAAAGCATATTTCAAGGTTTATTCTAAACTACATCATATGTCAGTACGGATTCCCCTTGGCTATTATTACTAATCATGGAAGTTCTTTTCAAAATAAAGATGTGGATAAGCTTTGCAAAAAGTACAACATATACCATGGATACTCTAGTATTTACCATCCACAGGGAAATGACCAAGCAGAAGCATCTAATAAGACCATTGTTAAGATTCTCCAAAAGACTGTCAATGATTTTGGTCGAGATTGGCATTTACAAATAAATCCATCTCTTTGGGCCTACCAAACAAGTGTGCATGCTCCCACTAGCACAACACCACACTCTCTTGTCTATGGCACTGAGGCCATACTTCCCATTGAAGTTGAAATTCTATCATTAAGAGTGTCCCGACAAGATGTTGATGATGAAAACTACAAAATATCTAGACTCCATGAACTTGAAATTCTTGATGAGTGGAGGTGAGCCACCTTGTCACATATGCACGCTTATCAAAACTGACTTAAATGAATCTATAATAAAAAATTTTGAGGTTATCATTTTGAGATTGGTGATCTAGTCTTGAAGATGAATTACATGACTCAACAACATAGAGAAAAATCAGGCAAATTTGAACCAAATTGGGAAGGACCTTATGTAGTTACTATAGCATTTGGGTCTGGGGTATATCAGCTTGCAACTCTAGAGGGTGAACCACTGCCTGTGTCTATCAACAACATGCATCTCCATAAGTATTACACTTGATTCTGTTTAAAAGTCCCAAAAAAATAGCAAAAAGTCATAAAAAAAAAAGAAAAGAAAAAAGTGAGAAAAGTCATGAAAAAAATGGATGCCTTGATAAAAACCTAACAAACAGGCATCTTGGCATGAAAATTGGAGTCAAGAGAAAAATTCTATCCATAACTAAAAACTTGGTAAACAGGCGCTTGGAAAAGTACCATGGTAAAAACCTAGAAAATAGGCACCATGTCTAATTAGTTGTTGCTCCTCCAACTATTGGAATTACATCTAATTTTTCCCCCTTTTGTCATTCCCTAATCATATCCTTCATATTGTAGGACATTCTTGGTCCTCGATCATGGCCTAAAAACTAGTTAATATCTTACCTAAGCATCACCCATCTATACATACTTTGTAATTGGCCTTTGTACATAGTTTGTGTCTTGTCTGGGGACATATTACCTACATGGTGCATGAGTTTGAACTTGAATTGGGGCCTTATCCCTAAGCACTTTTTATCCATTGGACTTATTGCATAATGGATTGGAGCTAACACTTGTATATGCTTTTATGATCCTGATAAAATCTTAAATGTTCAAATATGATCTTGAAAAATTCATAAAAATCATAAATGTCCTAAATAAATTCACTAAAAATCATAAAATGTCCTGAACAAATTCACTAAAAAATCGTAAAATTTCCTAAATAAATTCACTAAAAATCATAAAATATCCTAAAAAAATTCACTAAAAACATATAATGTCCTAAAAAAATTCATAAAAATTGTAAAATGTCCTGAAGTAAATCCTAAAAAATTGTAAAATGTCCTGAAGAAACCAGTAACACAAAAACATCAAATATCCTCAAAAACCCTAAAAATCACAAAACCCATCAAAAATTTGTAATAAACCTTGTACATAATCACCCCTTTTGGATAAACACGTGCACTTTCATAGACTAAAACTCAAAGCACTATACTTCAATGAAAATCACACTATTTGAGCAATGTGATACAACAATTAATACAACATGTCACTATGAACCTATCAACTGAATCCACAAACAAAACTATCACATGATCAACTTGTCAAACACTATCTAAAGACCTAAAACACTAAAAGGAAAATAATAATGGACAAGAATAGTTTTTGGATCGCACGTTTTAGTGAGTGACTTATTCTTGCTTTATTTTTCCTTCAATCATGTTCCTATGTCACTCGATGATATAAACAGATCTATGAGAGTGGCCTGGATGGTTCATGGTCATCTTTTTATTTTTTTATTTGTTAAAAAATGTACCTTTGAGAGTCTGGGGCATGTACATATGCCTCAGGAAGGATAGGGTCATTTTCTATCTGCATCATGCTTTTTTATACAAAAGGTTTGCATTTGTGCTCTGGCCCTTTATGCCATGGTGCATTGCATTCCATTTTCCATATCAAAATAAAGATCCATTTGACATATAGTGCACTTTCTAAAAGAAAAAGTCTTCACCTCATTTTAATTGGTCCTCAACTCATCTCCTTAATCTTCTATCATTCATCTCTTCATCCAATACCATGATCATGTATTCTAATATGCCAAATCATCTTGATCTTTATTCCTACATTTCTACATCATCCTACACTACCTATCAACCTTCTACGGCTTTCCACTCAGTCTAGCCTTAGTCTAACATTTTTTTGACCAATTTTGACCAAATCTAACCATGTTTGACTAATTTCACCCATGTAATGACTTATTTCCACCATTTTGGGCATGCACACAACATTTCAAGTTATTCTGAGTCCATTTAGGCTGACTTTGGTCCCCAAAGCCTTCTAGAGCATAGTCTACACTTTCTGAGCATAGTTAGGCTTCTCAATTATCCCTAGGGCACACTTGGTACTATCATAGCACACTTGGCATCACTAAGTGTTCCTAGGGCACACTTGGGTGCATTTTGGATGCACTTGGGGTAGTAAGATGCCCAAAACTACTCCCAGAGCCCCTATGTTGCACTCTGGAGCCTATAACTTTTGTGTTTCAACTTTGATTTGTAATTCACCAGATGCGTTAGATTTGTATCTTTATTTAGAAAAAATTGAGCTATAATTTTAATTATTTTGACATTATCTTCAGTGGTAACCCCATGAAAGTATTCTCAGGGCCTTGATCGACCCCCGTTCTACACTCTAGACCTCATAAATTTCACATTTTAGCTCCAATTTGCAATCTATTAGTTTCTATGGCTTTGTATTCTCATTGTCAAAAAATTGACCTATCATATGATTATCTTAGTCAATTTATCAATGGGGCACCCATATATATCACCATTACTAGGGCATACTTTTATGACCTTTTCGTCAGCATTCTTTGACACAATGCTCTAAATGACATTGTATCAAAGAGGGGATAAATGTAGACGCTCAAAAATGGTTTGCATCTATGTTTTCATCAAATTTTCATACTAACTCATTCCATTTTTTCATTCCACTAACTCTAATCTTTTGGTCAACTTGATAATATCTCAACAACATTCTTCATCATTCATATCCTCTTTCACATAAATTGCATATCATTTCGAAACCATTCCAAATCAACTCAAAATATCAAATCAACCTAGAATCACCCCAAATCTACACAAAATCACCCAAAATCAGTCTTAATCAACCCAAAACATGTCAAAAATCCCAAATCAATCATCATCTATCCAATCCTAGGCATTGTTGTGGCTTTTAGTGCCTTGGAAATCTATCAATCTGACCTTAGTACTATCATGCCTCTCACTGATAGGTCAAACTATCATTCACATCATCCATTATTTGAAATTTTTGAGTCTCTCAGTGTTAATCCATGGCATTATCAACCAATTAATAACATTGACATTGTTCGTCAATGTTATTATGATCAATCTTATCAACCAATCTTGATCTTGTAGCATTTTATAATGTTAGTTAAATGTTACATGCCCTTAATTCATGTCATTTGTCCTCTGCATGTTATCAATTCTAATCAATCAATCAATCTGACCATGGCTTTGGTTGACCTATCATCATCCTAGTTTATTTGCATTATCATCACATTTCATCAAAGGATACTGTCACACTTATTTAATCAAATTGGCCAATCGTCTACTAAATTTCTCTATAGGATTAAATAACCCATAATTTAATCCTATATCATTTCACTAATTATTCTTCTTAAATAACATTCTCAATTAATTAATTTTATTTAATAATTGATTCATCACTTACAAACCATGGAAATTCTTAATTTCTTAAGTCATATTTTCCACCATTAATTCCATTTTTTACTAATTTCTATTTGTGTGGAATAATGGATTTTTAATTCAAATATTTCACATAATATTACATCATCATGACACATGGGAATGACACATCATGGATTCTCCATTTACACTTGGCTATGATATGTCATAATCCATATATTCTTATTCCCTTACACATGTCTATATTTGGCTTCCATTGTCATAGATTCTTGTCTTTAAGTGGGTTTGAGGTGTCACATCAGGCATCATAGATCCTCTTCCAATTTTAGCCATGTTTGACTTGCAAGCATCATACAATCCTACATTTGGCATCTTGTGCCATATGAATCATAGATTCTCAAAAGAATCTCTTGCCAAGTTGCATATCCAAGATGACAAGTCCAATGCTCTCATCTTGTGTGATGATTATAAATTGAGTATTCTTCCTCTCATTTCTGGTCCCTAGGTCCTTCAAGTCTTTGATCTTTGGCTCTCTCAAACTTAAATCACATCTTCTAGTATTCTCATAGAATTATCATTATCATAGGATTTTTCTTCCTAATTGTGTGCACTATAGGAAATTGGAGCTACATCACGTGGAGAAGAAATAAGGACATGGGAGCTACAAGTGAAAGAGGGAGTTTTAACTTTGTGTTCTTCCTTTTGTTTATTTGGCTTTCATGGTAGACTAGAGGTATCAATGTATGTTTATTGAGTTTGTGATTTTCTCATAGTATGTTAGATATTAGACCATTTTTTGGTCCTATAGTTAGGTCTTGTGACCCAACCATGATCGGTAAAGTCTTGTGACTTGACCTTGCTCAGAAAGGTCTTATGACCTAACTTTGCTCGATAAGGTCCAAGACATTACATCAGTTGTCATCTTAACTTGATGATCCTTGTGCATCTAGAATGAAAATATGGTATTATGTTTGCTAACTAGAAATGATGTGAGATATCCCCTTTTGAGTCATAGTTCTAGTAATCTCCATAGGGAAACAGTTTGAGATGGTTGAGTCACCCAACTCATTGACTTGGGTGTCAACACTTTCACTACTCTAGCTTGCATTCTCAAGAGATTTATTTACCCATTGCTACCTCATTTGACTTCTCATATTGTCTACCTTTTGTTTCTTTTCATCTTCAACTCTTCCTTGGTTCATAAAATTCTTGGCAAGATGTCCAAGTTCTGTACATACAAAACATCTCTTTGTAGTGTCTCTCTTCCTTGTGTGATGTTCTATGCAATTTTCTCCACCGTGCCCAAACTCACTAGAATAGTGACATTGCACCATGTGTTGTAATCCAAACCAAATATATCTTTGACAATTTTTTCTACTGGATTCCATTTCTTGTTCTTGCATTCTGAAGATTTTTGCTCTTGTTTATTGCAATTGAAACACCTTCCTTCAAACTTAGGTTTCTCTATGCATTCACTTGCTCTATGTCTTGGTTTTTTGAAATTGTAACACTTTCCACTAAACTTTGATTTACCATTCCTCCAAAACTTGTTTGGTGTATGTCGTATCTTTCCACAATGACCACATGTAGGCCTTTTATTCTTTTGAGCTCCTTGCTAAGATGATTTACCTTCTTCTATGTATCCTAATCCTTCTTTACCTTTGTGTCTAAATTTATTTTTATTATTTAATTGATTCATGATTTCTTGAGATTTAATTATCCTCTCATTGGTTTATTTTTCTATGCTAAGGTCATTCTACAATCTTTCATTCTCAGTCCTTAAGTTGATAAGCTCTTGATTTGAATCATTGATTTGATCAATCAGATCTATTTGGTAAAGAGATAGTTGATTAATTTCATTGTTCTTTTCTTCCATTTCTTCTTTGGCTTTTTCCTTTTGTTCCATGACTTCACACATTATGAATGATTGAATTTATTGTTCTCTTTTCAAATTTTTGACTTTGTCATGAAGAGAAAGATTCTTTTCAAGTAGATCTATGATTGCTGCATCAACTTCATCGGAACTTCTTTCTTCACAAATATCTTCAATTCTTTCTTCAATGTAGAGATTGTCATTCATCTATGCTATAAGGCCTTTCCTTATTTTTAGGGATTGAGAGAGTTGGTCCTTCATTTTTTTGAATTGATCCATGTCCAATTGCAGATCCAACTTTTCATTTCCAATTGCTTTCTCCAGTCTATATACTTTCATTGTAGCCTTCTTAATTAGCACTCATCTGCTTCTTACTTGATGTTCTTCAATGTATTGGATATGACAAGATGTAATACATATATAACAATCCAATTAATTAACTTCTAGGGTTGGCTACAATACCAAATTCAAAAAATCTTCACAAAGTTGGATCATTGTTGGAACTCGAGTTCTGAAGACCACTTAGGTGATATTCTGATACTCGAAAACATTGTCAACTTGGAAAACTCTGGTATTCATTTGACACTAGTGCTCGGTCCACATTGATCACTTAGCACAGAAAAAACTTAGTTAGCATTGGATGACTCAAAAAATACTGAAGAACTTGGTAGATAATGCAATGCTTGGTTGACATTGCATGACTCAATCAACACTAAATTTGTTCACTTCATTAACACTATAAGCTTAGTAGACATTGTATGCATGAAATGTGGGCCTCTGATCCTCACACACACTTCAACACATTTATTAACTGAGAGATCATCTAGGAATAAATATGAGATTATTCATCCAAGTAATCCAATAGTTTGACCTATTGCCTCCTAACTACATGAATTTTGCCTTTGCTTGCAGAATGAGAAGTGAGCAACCAAACCTCTAGTATGAAGGATTTATATAACTATATGAGAATGCAATTAATCTATATGAAGTGCATTTTAATCTAATAACAAAGAAAATAAAATTACACTATATGAATTCATTTTATGCTAATATGAGATTGTAATGCAAGAAATTAAGCTATGGATGTATGAAAATGAGTAAATATTCCAACATTAATTTGATGCAAATTCAATTCAACCTCTTTAATGAGGAATTGAAGGCCTCTTAAATAACATTCTAGAAATCCATCAATGATCGAGATCAATTGGAATGAACGGTCAAGATTGAAGATGAAATTTATTTAGGATGGAAACTTCCCTGTGCAGGTGAGGTTAACTAACTCAGGTCTTGAGTGTGATTAAGAGTTAATTGAGTTTCCCCTGAGTGTGAGAACAAGTTAACTAGGTCAATTTCATTTTGAGAGATAGATTACTCAAAATTCCCATTCCTAAACTGAAGAGAAGATTTGAAAAAAATATTTAATATAATAAAATAGGATATGACCTCATAAATGTATATTTTTAATTAATTGAATAATTAAACCCAATAATTAAAATAAGGAAATTATCTTATTAAATTAAATATGTTTAATTCCTTTGCACATTAGCTAAAGAGGTAATTTCAATTTAATTAAAGTATGAACACTTATAATTAAATTGAACTTAATAAATAGGTTTCATGTAGCTAATTTGAGTTAAATCTTAGAATTAAATAAAGAGTGTGATTAATGCAAATTAGGGTTTTCTACATCTGACACTTAGGCCAAGTAGCAAGTATTAGAATCAGAATTACCTAGTAAAATAGGACTTAGGATTGATTAAAATAGACTAAAATTGGTTTAGCATGGCAATGTGCTAATTTTGGGGTATTACATTTGCCCCTCTTTGAATGGATGTGTGAGCAACATGTTCGATTCAAAGAAATCAAAAGTATGATGCGTAGATCAAGAAATGAGATTGGTTCTGAAATTGATGATACATAGACCAATTGACAAGCTTCTAAAGGTTATCTCCAAAATGAAGCTTAACCTTAGGGGATCTAGATGGAACACCTAGATATCGAGATTGATAAGCTTTTAAAAGTTATCTCTAGAATGAAGCTTAACCTTAGGGGATCTAGATAGAACACCTAGATACCGAGATTGATAGCACCAAGATTGTCAAATTTCATAGAATTATTCCTAGAATGAGACTGAATTCTTAGGAGTCAAGGTTTAAACTATCCTGATACCTATCCATTAAAATATGACAAGAATAATCACAATTCATAGAATTAGAATTGTTCCTAGAACGAGACTTAATTCTCAACAAAAGTTAGGATTATCTTAGAATGAAGCTTAATCCTCAGCAAGAATTTGGAATTGTCTCCAAAATGGAGCTCAATCCCCAAGAGTCTAGAAAGAAAACCTAAATACTAGTCCATAGAAGATAACAAGATCCAATCATGAGTCATAGAATCATCCCTAGAATGAGGCTTAATCCTCAGGAGTCGAGGTTTAAACTATCCTGATACCTGTCGATCTAACTTTGATAAGGAGTGCTATAAGATTGAACTGTTAATCAAAAGATAAGATAGATGACATAGATGCCATATAGAAGAGAATAAGATGCCTCGAGTGATGATGACATAAGATTCAAATTGAATTGAAGTTAGATTTTGAAAGGTTCAATGATGTAATCATCTTACCCCCTTGGGAGTCAAATCAAAAGATGACACACGAGAATATTGATATAGAGCAGTATGTGGAGAGATATTGAAGAAATCAAAGATTTAGAAGAATATAGAAGAGATCAGAAGAAATTTTGGAGTTGAGTCAAAGTGATTTCGATGTCCAAAAGACCAAGTTTGACCAAAGTTGACCAAATTTGAATAGAGTTGACCTTTTCCAGGAATTTTGAAATTTTTGAAGAGAATATGATTTGAAAAGATTCCAAGATTAGAAAGTATCAGAAAAATTGGACTGCACAAGCATTTGATCATGTTGGTACCAATATTTTAAAATGCAATTTTGAGTTGTTTAAGTGTGTCAAATTTTGAATTCGATCTCGAAAATGAGTCAAGATTTTTTGATTCGAGTACCATTTGTATGTGTCATCTTTCTATCTTTTTAGTTTGTCATAAATGAGATGTTTATGCTTATGATTATGAATGGAAATTTATGTGATGTATGGATGAAAATTTGATATGATGTATGAATGTAGTGTAAATGAGATAAATGATGAAATTCTAGATGAAATGCAAAATGTGATTGAACTAACATCTCATACAAGGTTTCATTTTTGTTGATCATGATAGGTACTCCATGAAGATTGAGAGGAGGAACCAAAGAACTGAATGCTTTTGTAGCCATGAAGAAGCATGATACTTTGAAGAAGCCAACAATCCCTCATCACAAAGGATGCAAGTAAATTAGTGATCAAACCATGTGCTTATGCAATGCAACCCTATGCTAGATGTAACCCTAGGCTAGATGCAACCCTAGGTTTGGTTACCAAGCTTTGATAATTATCATCACTGAACATTTAGCCAAATCCCAAATGTCATACAATTCCCACTAACATTGCAATCATATAAATATAAATATGACACATGTTCTAGTTTTGTCAAGATTAAATGTAAGCATTCGAGGCACAAGAAGCTAAAATGACCAAAACATTTGTCCCTTTAATGAAGCAAGTGAACATAAGCATCATAGCATAAATGCTAGGATGATCAGAATGTTTCTTGCATGTAGACACACCACACATGAGAGATCCTTCATATGCTAAGTAATTAGTAAGTATTCTATCTACAATGACCCTTGCATTTGTAACTTGAGACAGAATTGTGCTAGATATACTCATAGTGACCCATACATTCACTTAGCAGGATGAGTATCAATACATAAAGATTTCACACAAACAAGCAAGGAAAAAGAACCAACCTTAATGAAGAGTCTATATAATAGGAGTCAAGGTACACACGACTATCCAATATGAGATAGAGGCTCTTATAGTTGACACCCCTTTTATATAGACATTTCAGATCATTGGAACTAGATCATCAAGTAGAAAACAAAGAAATGATCATGCCCCTACTCGTCACTTCTCTAGTCAAAAGTGACATCATTGAGTCACTCAAAGAGACATGATAAAGAAAAAAGAAAAATAAACAAATGAAAGCTCAACATATCCAAACAAGTTCATCATTTTGAGTTCAATTTTTGTGTTATAGGATTGATGTCAAGTGTGAATATTTAGAACATGTATGAAAGAAATCTCTTTAGTAGGGTGACAACAATAGACAGACATAATTAGGACAACTGGTGATTGAAGTTAAAGAGGAATCTTTAGTAAGAAGAACTTTAGTAGGAACTAAGTGACAATAGACATACACAGTTAGAACAACTGGTGATTAATGTGAGAGATGTTCCATGAAGTAATCTCAAAAGTGACATGAGCAATAGTAGGCAGACATAATTAGAAAAACTGGTGACTATTGTGAGAGATGTTTCATGAAGGAATCTCTAAAATGACATGAGTGATAGTAGGCAAATATATTTAAAAAAATTGGTGACTATGGAGAGGGAGATCTTCCATGAGAAAAATCTCTAAAGTGGCACTAGTGAAAATAGGTGGATGCAGTTGGAACAACTGGTGACTATCATGAGAGATATTCCATGAAGGAATCTCCAAAGTGACATAAGAAACAATAGGTAGATGCAGTTAGAAGAAATAGTGACTATCGAGAGGGAGATCTTTCACGAGAGGAATCTCTAAAGTAACACTAGCAATAGTAGGTAGATGCAGTTAGAACAACTGATGACTTTCATGAGAGATGTTCTGTGAAGGAATCTCTAACGTGACATAAGAAACAATAGGAAGACATAGTTAGAACAATTGGTGACTATTGAGAGGGAGATCTTCCATGAGAGGAATCTCTAAAGTGATGCTAGCGACATTAGGTAGATGCAGTTAGAATAACTAGTGACTATTGTGAGAGATGTTCCATGAAGGAATCTCTAAAGTGACACAAGTGATAGTAGGCAGATGTATTTGGAACAACTGGTGACTAATGCAAGAGATTCTTATGACACTGTAGGGTGTTGCCCCAAGGTTATGACAAGTTTCAATCCATGGATACATGAGAAAAAATAGAAAACTAAAGTAGGAAAGAAATTGTACAGGAAGCCAGAAGATGTGCTGCAAGATGTAACATTTGAAATGAGAGGTGCCTATTTACCAAGTTTTCACCTTCTTGGTAGAGATTCTTTTTTTGCTACCATGATGCTTGTTTGCCAGGTTTTCATCAATGACACTTTTTTTGTTTTTCATTTTTTGTATTTTTGTATTTTTTGCTTTTGATTTTTTTTAGTATTACCAAGGTGCCTATTGCTAGGTTTTCACCAAGGTAATGATTTTTTTTTTATGACTTTTTGCAATTTTTAGATTTTTTTAGGATATTTAAGTATATACAAAGAGCTTTTGGAATCAGATTAGCTATAGAACTGCTTCATGTGGAGAGTGTTGATAGGCTCCTTGAGCACCAGATCCAAACACTACAATGACTATGTATGGACCAAGCCAATTGGGTTTGAACTTCCCTTTTTGTACTCATTGTTGCTGATTTTTAGGGTTTTCTCTTAGAACAAGATCACCTAGTTGGAAGTTACGTGGCTTAACTTTCTTATTGTAGCTTTTAGACATACACTGCTAATAAGCTCGAAGAGGATCGCACGCCATTTACTAACGTTCATCTAAAAATTGAAGCTCTTGAAGCTGAAATATTCTGTACTCATCATTAGTAATTAGGACTTTCATGGAGATTCTAAAAGTAGGAATCTCAACCTCAATTGGAAGCACAACATCCACTCCATAGACCAAAGCAAAAGTCATTGTACCCGTTGGAGTTCTAATACTTGTTTTGTAAGCCCATAAAGTTGGGTTAATCTAAAGGTGCTAGTCCCTTCTAGATTTGTTAACTATGCGATGCAAGATCTTAAGGATTGCCTTGTTGGATGCTTCTACTTGACCATTACCCTAGGGGTAATAAATAGAAGACCAATGTTGTGTGATTCTAAACTTTTTGCATAACTCCTTAAGATCCTTATTTTTAATGTGTCCTCCATTGTCAGTAATGATGGAGGAAGGTACATCATACCTACATATGATGTAATTCATGATGAAAAAAATATAATTTTTCCATTTTCTATATAGAGAGGGACTGCCTCTACCCACTTAGTGAAGTAAGCTATAGCTGTAATGATGAACTCGTGTCCATTTAAAGAGGATGGGTGAATCTGACCCACAAGATCAAAGACCCATTGTTGGAATGGCCATAGTATGATAGATTGAATTAGCTACTTGGATAGAGTGTGAATTAGGTTTCCATGGAGCTGACATTGTCTGTAGGACTTGGCATATTTGATTGCCTCTTGCTCCATATTTAGTCAATAGTAACTAGCTCTAATAAGTTTACGAGCCAGTGTCAAGCCGTTAGAGTGAGATCTACAAATGCTATCTAGACATTGATTAATGCATGTTTGGACTCATCAAGTTCTAGATACCTAAGTAGTAATCCTTCAAGACCTCTCCCAAACAAGTCATTAGCAATAATAACATATTGTGAGGCATTGTAGATAAGGTGACATTTTTCATTCCCAGTTAGACCATGCAGAATAATTTGGTCACATAGATAGGAGTATATATGGTGGTAGCAGCATGAATCATGTCCTACAATAGAATAGATCATCCAAGATTTAGGGGAACCATAGGTAGGCTTGAGTAACATTTCCACCAAGAACTCATGTTGAAGATCATTCTCTGGCACCTGTAACATGAAAGCAAGAGAAGCCATGGCATTAGCCACTTTATTATCTACTCAAGGAATTTGTTGGAAAGTGATATGAACAAAGTATTTCTTTAGGTCATCCACCATGCATTTATAAGGGTTTGATTTCTCATCTTTTTTCTAATATACATCATTGACTTGGTTGATTATGAGCTGGGAATCACCAAAGATGTTCAATTGATCCATTCTCCATTCAACTACAATCTTCTTGCCATTAATGAGAGCTTCATATTCTGTAATATTTTTTGTACAAGGAAACCAAATGTTGTACGTCTTAGGCAATAAATACCTCTATGGTGTTATGAACAATGTCCCAACATTGAATCCCTATTGTGTGAAGGAATTGTCAAAGAAAATCACCCAAGTTTGGTGAGTCAATATTAGAATTGATTCATTAGGAAAGTCAATGTTTAACGAAAGAAGACTCTACATTGTTGCATCTACTAATTGATTAGAAATCACTTGTCCTTTGATGGCCTTCTATTCAACATACTAAATGTCAAACTTGCTCACTTAGCTAACCTTCCTATTAAAGCTGCCTTAATGAGTAAGTGCTCCGATGGATCAATTTTAGCAACCAGTCGCATAGTATGTATGAGCATGTAGTGTCTCAAATTTTGGGAAGAAAAGAAAACTACCAAGCAAGCCTTATCAATAACACTATAATTCATTTCATAGGAGATTAATGTGCAACTCAGATAGTAAATAACTCTTTCCTTGTTACAATTGTCTTCTTGAGCTAGCAAGATACCCAAAGATGTCTCTATTGTTGAGATGTACAATATAAAAGGCTTCCTATAGATAAGAGGCATCAAGATCAATGGATTAGCAAGGTATTTCTTTATTTGTATTAGACTCTAATTGCAATCTTGGCTCTAGTTATATTTCACACCTTTGTGTAGAGTCTTGGTAAATGGTGTGACCTATCCACCAGCTGTGAGATGAATCTACGAATGGATTGAAGTCTTTATTGTAAGCCCCTCTTTTGATTGATATTATGGGTTGGAGGCATGTCCATGATTTCTTGAAATTTCTCTGGATCAACCTTGATTCTTTTTGTAGACACAATGTAGCCAAGTAGTTTTCTAGATGGTATGCCAAATGCACATTTCTTGGCTAGAGTATCGTCCACATAGTATTCCATTATTTTATGCATCATGTCATGAAAAATTATAGTGATTACCCTCTAATATGTGGCACCAACATTTTAAAGACCAAAGAACATCACATTCTAATAGAAAGTTCTCCATGCACAAGTAAAAGCAATCTTTTCCTAATCTTCTGGTTCAATTTTGATCTGATTATAATAACATAATCTATCCATGAGTGAGTACATCTCATATCCTATTATCATGTCTACTATCATATCAATCTTAGGGAGTGGAAAATCATCCTTCGGACATGCTAAATTTAGATCTCAAAAATTCGTATAGACTCTGATAGATTTGTCATGCTTGGAGACCAGAACAATGTTGGAAATCCATTCAGTGTAGTCAACAATATGGATGAAACTAACTTTCTAAAGATTTTTCAATTCAACTTTGACAAGTAATGCAACATGAGGATGTATTTTCCTAAGTTTCTATTTGACTAGTTTAACTCCTGACATAATAGACAAGTGATGCATTATGAGATCGAGATCTAATCCTGGCATGTTTGAGTATGTCCATGTAAATTTTATCTTTTTCTCTTGGAAGAAAGCAATGGATTCCTCTTTTTCTTTTGGAGATAATGACTATGCAAGATGTATCATGTGAGGATGCTCCTCTATTCCCAAGTTTATAAGCTATGTTGGTTTTATCAACACTGATGATCTATCCTAAAAATGACTAGGAAGTGCATGAAATATCTCATTCGTAGGTGCCTCAGAGAGGTTTTCACCCTTGGATACATCTTTTATTTTTACTATTTTAGGTTCTGACACTACCACAATGTGGTTTTCACCATCAGACATTCTTTTTTTTTTTTTGATTGTATGACTGAGATATTTGATGTTGGCTTCAATCATGTCGATGCTTTTTTCACTGGTGGAAGACACTACATGTTTGACAATGTTTAAGTAGTAGGTAAGAGCATAATCATTATATAATGTGGGAACTTCATTAGATGCATTGGAATTCTAGTCTATGAGCTTAGGATAGGTGAGTGAAAGAGATGTGGTGGGTTCAATTGCATTCATGGTATAATCATTAAATGTTTGGGCAAGGAATTTGAGACCTAAAGTGGCTTCATCCACAAGTGTGTTCGAATGTCTTTAAGCACAACCATCATTAATCAAAGACTTGAGGACACTAGTTGGATGGGACTCATCTGACCCAACCCTAGACAATTCACCTACTTTGAGATGATTTTTTAAGACATAAATTTGATCTATGTCTTTGTCCGTAGTTGCATTTGAGAGAGTCAACTTCATACTCTTGAGTATTTGTACTCCATGGAGATAGACTATAGAATTCCCTAATAGTGATAGGGATGAATTATC
The DNA here is from genome assembly GCA_028749045.1 of Cupressus sempervirens. Taxonomy (NCBI): domain Eukaryota; kingdom Viridiplantae; phylum Streptophyta; class Pinopsida; order Cupressales; family Cupressaceae; genus Cupressus; species Cupressus sempervirens. The sequence continues at coordinate 424,734,935 of CM053793.1, read as the reverse complement.
CTTCATCATCTAGATTTTGAAAAGGTAGTCAATGCATAAAGCATGACTAAATTCTCCTTTTTCTTGTTGGATACAAGGAGAATTAGCAGCATCATTAGAAGAATCACTAGCACCATCCATAATGTTGACACCTAGTACAAAGTCATCTAGTTTTGCGAAGAATTTAGCTAGATCCTTAGGAATTGGATAAGGATAAGGATCCTCATCATCAACATCATCTTCATGGTCATTAGAATCAGCTTGTGACTCATGTTCAGATGAACTCTCAGGTTCTGGTATAAATTTGTTAATCCCTAGATGGAAGGGAATCTTCTTGAAGCCTAGACTGAATGTATCTTGATCCGTTCTAGCTATTACTTTGATAGGATCAATCAGACCATTTTTTTTGTGCCCAATAGGACCAGTCCCCTTTTAGCCAAAGTGTTTCATGAGTTTAAGACTGGGACCATACTTTTTAGGAGTAATTTCATGAGACTGTTTTGTGAGGTCAACTGGATTTTTCTCTTTGTAGATCCATGCTACAATGGCTCTATTTTTACTTTCCTCCTCAAGAGGGATAGTGTCTTTGAAAAAGATACTATTGTACTTAGTTTGAGGTGTAAATACAAAAGGTCTCTTTGCTTCAGAGGGTCTCCCATAATGATGGGGGGACTTAGGAAGAGATGTCAAAGATAGAACTAGCTCTATGTGATATTCATCCATTCTAGTTTCTTTTAGCTTGAGTGACTGCTCGATTTGCTTTAGCTTGTTATCATGATGGTCTGTAGATTCCCTATTAGTAGGTACAAAGTTTTTTGCATATTTTAGCATGTTATAGGTATAGCTAGAACTTTCACGTATGGTGACTTCAGAGCCATGAAATGAGAATTTTATGAATATCAAGGACCTAACAAGTGACATTTTTTCTATAGGATCAACACAAAGAGGCAACACTACAAGACCTAAAGATCTTCGCTCAACTTTGTAATATTTTTTGATAGTTATCTTGCAATGAGCATCAATGGAATCTTTAGAATAGTCTAATTATCTGAGTAGAGTAAAAGAGACAATGTTTAAACTAGATCCATTATCAATGAGCACATGAAAAACATGTTTCTAGTGTATCATAACCTCAATGTGTAGGGGTTGATTATGTGGATGACTTAGTGAATTGTTATCTTCCTCGAAGAAAGATATATAGTAAGGTGAATTCAGATGACCTACCATAGATTGGAACCTCTCAAGATCAAGATCTTAAGGTATGTTTGCCTCAATGAGGGCTTTGTTGAGAATCTACTTGTGAGCAGATGAGATTTTGAGCAGTTCGAAGATCGTGGATACTGTAGCTAGTAGTTGCAGAAGTTGTCGTAAGTTTTATTCCTTTGCCAGATGGACCAATAAGAGGTTTTATTTATGTTGTTCTAGCTTAGGAGTAGAAAGGAGAGGGCCTTTGAGTACCAACTTAACATGAGAATGCATAACAATGTTGGCATAAGATTGTGATGGTTCATTGTTTGATGTATTAGAAGTTGGGCCCCTTAAGACAAATGGTGTCTTAGCTTTAGTTTTGTCTTGTTTTCCCTTGATGGTGATAATGTCACAATACTCAACATTGACTGACTCAACCATGTGGAATATCTCATCATTATCATTAGAGTATGTATAGTTAATCTTGAGATTTTTCTTTTGAGTTTTCTCCTTTTTCATAAGACGGGAATGGCTCCTTGAAAGCCTTGTGATCTATGTTCTTGTTATGTCCATCCACAAAAATGTCACCATCGTCAATTAGGTCTTAGACTTTGTGATGCAAGTTGATGTAAATTTTGGTTTTGTGACCTTTGTTTTGGTGATATTCGTAAAATGCATTTTCATTCTACCATGGTGGTTGTGGTTATGTATTGTAAGGACGTGAGTTACCCAATGGAGAAATGAGCTTGTTTTGTAGTAAGGTCTTGTAAAGCACATCCAAACATTCACCAAGAGGTGTATATTATCATTTTGGGCATGTGACCCAATATGAGTTCTTTGGTTTGTTTCCAAAGGTCTTGTTTTTAGAAGGAGGTTTCTGAATATTCTTAGATGCTTTGAGATTGTCCATAAGATTGAAAGCTGCCTTATCAGGTTTAGGAGTAATGTTGTCAACAACTTTATCATGCACAACCTCTCAGTTTTTATTCACATACTTAGATTTTTCCTTATTAGAGGTGGATCTTTGTTTGGTGTCCTTTTGAAGGGTTAGTTTACCCTTTTTGACAATGAATTCCTCTATCTAGATAGCTTGTGTGACCATGTCTTCGAAGGTGCTTGGACCTTGAAGTTGAACTTTATACCTAGAGTCAAGTAAAAGGTTATCAGTAAAGATATCAAGGTTTTCCATTTCAATAATATTTCATGAATATTTGGTGTAAATTTGTCTCCATATCTGAAGGAATGTGAGGAAAGGTTTCCCAACTTTATGTTTAAGGTTACACAAGTCTCGTATGCTAACTAGGTGTTGTATGTTGTGGGAGTACTATTGGACAAATAGATTAGCAATCTCATCAAATTTTTTGATACCAATAGGCAAGCATGAAAACCACTCCATAGCCTAACCACCTAGACTTCTTGGGAATAGATGCATAAGATATGTCTAGTTATGCATAAACTCCATAGATAGGGCACCAAATTCCCATAAATGATCTTGGGGATCAGAAGTTCCAATGTATTTATCATACTTAGGTAACTCAACTCTTTTTGGAAAAGGAGACATGTCTATACTCTTGTCGAAAGGAAATGGACAAATAGCATCTAAGTTGTATGTTTTTGTAGGTTTGTCTTTAACATGCATCATTTGGGTTAACTGTTCTTGCATGATCTTCAGTTGTTTTTGCAACTTAGATGTTTTAATTTCCTCTTCAGGTGTAATGATAGTTTCAACATTAAAGTGATGATGCAACTTGATTCTCTCTTGAGAAAGTTTGAGAAAGTATTTCTCTTTCTCTTTGTTAATCAAGATTTCCATGAATTTCTGGAAGTTTTTTTCCTTATGACATTTTTCAATGTGTTCAGGAAGTATTTCTACCTCTTCCTCATTCTCATCAGTAAAAGGTTCCTTATGTCTTTCATTCCTATGTTTATCCTTGTCTCTACTATGTTCTCCATGTTCTGGTTCTTGATCAGCCATTATAGGAATGTGATAAGTTTAAGTGTATGTTGGTTGGAAAGGTCCCCTGAATAAGAGTTCAAATATGTTGTTTGGAGATGTGCGACCTTTGATAGCTTCGAGATCCTCTTGATACAAGGGGTTCCTAGTTTGTTGTAAGTTTATGGAAAATGTTCTCTAAACATGAGGTGATTTGATAGGTGAAGGAGATCATGAAGACTCCTTACTAGATGAACTAGACAAAAACTATGTATAAACTAGAAAGAAACCTCTACCATGATTATGACCCCTAGCTCTACCTTGTCTAAGGGGATAAAAACACATTTTTGCTTCTTGTTTCCACAGTCATAGACAAGGACAAAAAGAAAAAATCTAGACAAGGACCACACTAGAATGTAGTCTCAAAAAGAAAGATAAGAGTGTTGTATACTTAGTTATGAGTCATCTGAGTAAAGGCTACAATAGCCAAAGATTATGACTATCATGACACAAAGTATGACAAACACAAAAGGACAAGGACAAGATAACTGAGTAATGAGACTAGTTTGTGTGTAGGTCACAAGTTGTTGGCTAAGCAAGAAGTTGTTATTTGACACTATTTATAGATAGAGAATTGGTAAAATGTTATATATACAAATCAAACTTGGAGCATAAATGGATTTGACAGATAGTTTGATAGTTTTGAGGAGAATATTTTACACAAAGATTCCCAAGGAACTATGCAAAAAGGCACAAAGAACTAGGTAAAGATTTAGAATAGCAAATTTTGGATAGTTTTATTGTGTGAGGACTTGCACAGAGCCGCATGAGGAGTTGAATAATTTACAAAAGGACAAAGTTTTTGCATAAAAAATAGTGTTTCTGTAAGATCTCATGTGGAGATTCATAGGGAGTTACATGAGAACTTGGATAGAGCCATGCAAGGAAGTGCTGATAAGGTATTTTTTGGCACAAAACTTTGTAGAATTGGGTGCAAGAATCTAGACAAATTCACAACTTTGACTAGATTTTGAAGAAATTTTGCAAGTTTCAAATAGTTCTGGATAGATTGTTGATTGTGTTTATAGATTTTAGATAGATAGCAAGATGGTTTTCATGTTTTGGACAACATTGTGGTTTTCAAAAAAATAGTTTTTTTTTAGATAGACATGGAAAGCAAGCAATAGTCGCAAACAATCCAACCAAGGCCAAAGCAACTTGAAGGGATGGGGCATTCTTGACTTTCAATTTGTTTGATAGGTTTGGACAAGTTTAAGACTCAAAAAAGACATACTCTATCCCTAAAACCAAAAATGGTAGAGAAGGAAAAACCTTTATCTCACAACTTATGTGCATGCACTCACCTCACACAGTCGTGTCACCCCACTAGAGGGTGCCCATGGTTTTGGTGTATTCCAAGGGCTTAATGAAATATACGCTAGATGAACACCCTTGTGGTAGGGGTCAAGTGCATATACCGCCTTCCAATGCCTAGGTACATGCCTATGGTGAGTATCTACAAGAGATATTCTTCCCCCTCCTTGCACAAAGATTATGCCCCGTTTCAGAGGTGAACTATATGCCCCCTTTCAAGGAAAACTCGGTAGCAACTAACTAAGAGGTTTTTAGTTGGCCTCCATTCATATTAAACTTTGGTGGCTTTACAAGAAAAGTTGAGGCTAATAGCCCACACCAGCATCTGTAGGTGCACATACTTGACTAGTAAGATTGAGGCTAGTGTCGACTAGTGCAATATATAGAGCCTCTTCTTGATTTGGGATATCAAAATGAAGAAGAGAAAATTAATATGGCTTTGGATTCTTTCACTCAACAAAGTAGATCACAAGTTATCAGCTAAGCAAAAAGTTTTTGTTTGACACTATTTGTAGACAAATCATTGATAAAATGTTACAGGTGTAGATTAGACTTGGAGAGCAAATGGCTCTGAAAGATAGTTTGACAGTTTTGAGGACAAGATTCTATGCAAAAATTCCTAGGGAACCACATAAAAAGGCACAAAGAACTAGGTGAAGATTGAAAACAATAAATTTTGGACAATTTTATTGTGTGAGCACTTGCACAGAGCCGTGCGAGGAGTTGACAAATTTACAAAAGGATAGAGTTTTTGCATGAAAAATAGTATTTTTGCAAGATCTCATGTGAAGATTTGTAGGGAGTCATGCAAAGAATTGGATAAAGCCACACAAGGTAGTGCTGAAAAGGGATTTTCTCGCATGAAATTTTGTAGAATTGGGCACAATAATTTGGATAGATTGACAACTTTGACTAGATTTTGAAAGTTTTAGACAATTCAAAATAGCTTGTTGATTGTGTTTACAGATTTTAGATAGATAACAAGATGGTTTTCAAGTTTTGGATAGCATTGTGGTTTTTAAAAATATAGTCTATTTTTAAATAGGCACATAAAGCAAGCAGTAGTCACAAATAATCCAATCGAGGACAAAGCAACTTGAAGGGATAGGGAGTCCCGACTTTTAGTTTGTTTGATAGGTTTGGACAAGTATAAGACTAGAAAATAAAATTCTTTTTTCCCTAAAACCAGAAAGGGTAGAGAAGGAAAAACCTTTGTCTAACAACTTATGTGCATGCACTCACCTCACACAGCTGTGTCACCCCACTAGAGGGTGCTTGTGGTTTTGGTGTATTCCAAGGGCTCAATAAGATATACGCTGAATGAAAACCTGTATGGTAGGGGTCAAGCATGTATACCACCTTCCAATGCCTAGGTACATACCTATGGTGAGTATCTACAAGAGAGATTCTTCCCCCTCCTTGCACAAAGATTTTTCCCCCTTTTGGAGGTGAACTAGGTAGGAATTAACTAATAGGTTTTTACTTGGCTTCTATTCATATTAACCCCAGTGGATTTGCAATCAAAATTGAGGCCAGTAGCCCACACCAAAATTTTTAAGTGCACACACTTGACTAACAAGACTGGGGTTGGCGTAGTATACAAAGCCTCTTCTTGATATGGGATATCAAAATGAAGAAGAGGAAATTAATATGGCTTTGGAGTCTTTCGCTCAACAAAGCTTCTTTATTATAGTTAGTTGGAATATCTAGTGAAAGGAGTGTGCTCACTTGGGTCATTCTCAAAGGTTGGATTGCTCCAACAGGCCCTCTAATGGTTGACTCAGACTGGTGGTTTGGATCTAATGATCTGAGTTTTTGATTTCCCTCAAGGGGAAAGAGCATACTTCTCTACCTCATCACCTTTCCCAAACACAAAAGACATGTTAATCACCAAGTTATCTTAATTGATCCAGACTTGTCCTTTCTTAAGATTTTGATCCCCTAAAAGGAAATCATCATCCCTTCATAGAAAAGACTCATACTGGAGAACCACTAACTTTCTTGCCTCCCTTGGGTGCTATCTTTCAAAGGTATCTAGGTTTCTGATTTTCTCTTAGGCATCACTTCCAAGTAGCAAAGAGCATACTCCCATATTCCTCTGTCTTGCACCCTACAAAGTTCATAAGCCCTATTTATACTATGTGTGAAAAGTAGTAAAAGAAGATATGATATTTAAGTGGGTTTGAAATGATTTCTTTGATAAGCATGTCTTTGACAAATGTCCTACAATCACACAGTTAGTACATGTTTCAAGTGTTTTGATAAGGTGTCTTCGACAAGCATCTTGCAAACTACTATCAAGATATTTGAAAACCAAAAATTAGAAAGAAAATTCTTTAGAGAACACTGCTAGTCAAAGACATAATGATAAAATTAAATTCTAAAAACTGCCTTTTGCATGTGCTATTGCAAAATTTTGCACGAAATCATGCATAGGCCTGCGTGAGAGAATGATGTGTACCACATGAGAAATCGCATACTTATACACTTTTTCACATGAGGAAGTGCAATTAAAGGGGTGAAATCTTCAATTCTTCATGCAAAAATGAGATTTCTCGTGCAAGAATCTGAAAAATTGTATGGAGGACTGCGACAGAGTAATTAAAAATGCAAAAAAATAGAATAAATGAGGCCAAAAAACTTGATTCCTTGGCCCCATGGTGGGCACCATAAATGTATGCATGAAATGTGAGCCTTTGATCCTAATACACACTTCAACATGGTCATTACCTAAGAGATCATCCTAGAATAAATATGAGATTATTTATCTGAGTAATCCAACAATTTGACCTATTGCCTCCTAACTAGATGCATTTTGCCTTTTCTCCCAGAATGAGAAGCAAGAAACTAGACCTTTAGTATGAAGGATTTATATAACTATATGAGAATACAATTAATCTATATGAAGTGCATTTTAATCTAATAACAAAGAAAAGAAAATTACAATATATGAATGCATTTTAAGCTAATATGAGATTGTAATGTAAGAAATTAAGCTATGGATGTATGAAAATGAGTAAATATTCTAGCATTAATTCGATGTCAATTCAACTCAACCTCTTTAATGAGGAATTGAAGGTGTATTAAATATCATTCCAAGAATCCATCAATGGTTGAGATCAATTGGAATGAACGGTCAAGATTGAAGATGAGATTCAGTCAAGATGGAAAATTTCCTGTGCAAGTGAGGTTAACTAACTTAGGTCTTGAGTGTGATGAAGAGTTAATTGAGTTTCACCTAAGTGTGAGAACATGTTGACTAGGTCAATTCCATTTCAAGAGATAGAGTACTCAAAAGGCCCATTTTTGAGCTAAAGAGAAGATTTGAAAAGAATATTTAATTTAATAAAATAGGATATGACCTCATAAATGTATATTTTTAATTAATTAAATAATTAAACCTAATAATTAAAATAAGGACATTATCTTATTAAATTAAATATGTTTAATTCCTTTGCACATTAGCTAAAGAGGTAGTTTCAATTTAATTAAAGTATGAACACTTATAATTAAATTAAACTTAATTAATAGGTTTAATGTAGCTAATTTGAGTCAATACTTAGGAATTAAATGAAGAGTGTGATTAATATAGATTAGGGTTTTCTACATCTGACACTTAGGTCAAGTAGTGAGTATTAGAATCATAATTGCCTAGTAAAATAGGACTTAGGATTGATTAAAATAGAGTATAATTTGTTTAGCATGGTAGTGTGCCAATTTCAGGGTATTATAGACATATGAAAAGCTTAGTAGAAACTGTACTTTGTATCAGATGCTCGGTAGACATTGTAAACCTTGGAAAATACTATATTCTATTTCAGATGCTTAGTAGACATTATGAAGCTCAACATGAATTGCAATTAGATCGATTAACTCAAAAGAACTAAAACACTTGGTTTTCACTGCTAGAAGTATGATAAGCTTGATAGAAACTATAGAACTTGATAATAATGTAACCAATTGACTAAGTGTTAAGTCACTAATAAACAACTAGTTTGAACTTAATATCAAATTCTCCCCCTTTGGCATTAGTGACAAAAACACTTAGCATACCAAAATTCAAGTCAAGACTCCCCCTATCAACATGTCTTGGTCTACAACTCAATTTTGATTGTTGTTTATTGCTACTACTGCTTAGTAACCTTTGACTATGTTTTTGATTTTTCAAAATTATTTTTGTAAACACATTTTATGCTTTTTATATACATCTTTCATATTGTACATATATCTTCTTCTTGTATATATACATTCCGATATACATTCCCACTTGTGTATGATAATACTATATTCTCCCCTTTTTTGACACAATTGCCAAAAATGCATAACTACATGGTGATGCTAAAATGTGAAAGGAAAATGTACTTTCAAAAGTATGGACATTGTCTTGTCCCAATTCTCTTGAAAAAATTTTGAACTGTGCAAAAGCTATCTGCACCTCTATTGATAGTTCCATCATGTGATATGCTATAGAGAAATTGTTGTCATGGATCAATGTTTTTGCATGTGCAATATGTGTTTGCATTGCATCCATGTTGGGAAGTATCATGCCTTGTATTTCTATTAGTGTAGCCCTTATCCTAGATTCTTCCCTCAATAATTCTTCCCAAAGATTTGTTAGATATTTGATTTTTAGAAAATGTGCAGAACTGTAGCTAGGATCAAGTAACAATTGATGTACACTTGTGTTCATATCAACATCTATCTTAGATGGTTTTTCCTTTATTTACTTAGTGAAGTTATATGTATCATCCAATTTCATAAATAAAGAAAAAACATTATTTATAGAAATTTTCAAAATTTGAGAGAGTGGTAGATAATTCTACTTGGTCAATGGTCATCTTCTAAGCCAGTTTCTCCAAAACTTTATTTTCAAAATTCCTTTCTTCCCTCTATAGAAGTTTGTATTTCTCATTTACTTCCTCATTATACTTGTGAACAATGTCAACAAGTTGATCCAGAATTGTTTGTTTATCATCAACCTCAATGTTTAGTTCAAGGATTATTTACATGAAGGTTGTGCACTACAAACCTCACCATATTGACCATGCAGTCTCACAGGTGTCACAAAATGTTGTAAGAAGAACACATAATATTTTAGATCATGATCTATAAGATAAAATAAAATATAAACATCTATTGAAATTTTATTATTGCTTAAGATTAGTTACTTCTTACCTTCAAAGAATTGACTCTAAGTATTGATTCTTCTTTTAGTGCCTCTATCTCCTTGGTTATGTTTTGGTCAAGGAAAAAGTTAATAATTTCATCACTATATTTTTTTATAAGCTTATGGGCCATAAAGATAGGGTTAGTGATACACACAATGTAATCTACAAATGACACATGAGTTTTAGATTGCATTTGATCTATTATTATTTGCGCTTTTCCCTATCAATAAGTATCAAGTTGTGTCATCGATATCAATAAAATTCCATCAAAATAACTCCAAATCCATAAAGAAAAGAACATAATAATATGACATTTGTTTTTATATAATTTTTACGATTATACTAATTAAATTTTACCTTTGCTGAAGAAGGTGTGTGAGGTACATCATCACCTGTGTCTTGTGGTGTGTCCATGTCCCCCTGTGAAAAGATTAGTAATAATTAGCAATCAACAATGAAATGAAAGTAATAGATTTACGATGTTTTTTAATAAAATAATAAATTGTATATTGGAGTCAATATTAATTGGAGGTAATTGGTTTAAACATTATACTTACCAGTCCCATGATAGGAAATTTTTTGCATCTACATGATTCAATTGTAATCTATCAAAAGCTCTTCCCCTACACTTATTTATTTTATCGTACATACAAAAACATGATTTCCCTCATGTACCTCAAATAAAAAATTGGACCACTTATTAGTTGACATAGGTCAAGAACTATTTATAAATCCTACAATATTTCATATTGCTTTTGGCCTTCCATCAATATACATAGCGAGCCTTTTACTTTGATCATTTTCTTTGCATTGTATATAATTTGGTGACAATGCATACCTATGGAAACTTTTTTTATATTGCATAATCCACATCCAATTGTTGTAATTGTAACAAGATCTTACACACTCCATTAATTCAACAACTTTATTATAATTGACCATTATGCCATCCTTGGAGAATAGGCCAAAACCATGTAATGAAGATGGAGCTATGTGATATATCCTTTTGTTAATAGAAAAATTAGTGTTAATTGGAGGTAGTTCCTTAGGTATCCATTATTTTTGAAGATGTGTGTACCTTAAGGAAACCTTCCTATTATCTTCTCTCTCATTATCATAAGAACATGACCCCCCCTCAACAAGAAAAAACTATATTCATTTATTGAATTTTCTTCTATTCTTTTGACCTCTAGTTGATCTCCCTATTTTAGACCTACTAGATGTCTCACTTTTGTCTTCTATTCTTGCATTTTCCTCCCTCGAGGAAGACAAATTAGAAAAATACCTATTTGGTAATACCTAAAATCCATAAAATGAGAGACAACTAAGACTAAAGTTGATGTTGATAGTAAAGAGAAGATATGCAAATTTAAAATTGTATCTATAGGGTCCATTGACTTATACTTGTTGATCCATGTCATTGTGCATGATCCTGGTCAAAGGCATTAAATAACCTACATATGTAAATCATTTATCTTAAGTTAGCAAAAAATTACATGATATATGCTACAAATTATGTAGAAGACAAAATTTACATGATGCATTCATCAAAATCATTGTATATTTTTTAATTCCTTACCTCTACTTTATATGTGGTAGCTATGCAATATCATTGTATATACTCCATGATAGCATAGTTCAACACATAATAAGTTAATTATAAAAACATATAAGTCAAAAAAATTTCTATAAATAAATCACCCCATCATACTTGACATTGATCATACGTCAACATACATTTCATTGATCATCATCTTCATTTGTGTCATCATCATCATTACCATCATCATACTTTCCACTTTGATCATCTTCATCACTTCCACCATCTTCATCGCCATCATCATCATCTTAATCACCATTATCATGACCATCATCACCTTGATCATCACCATCTTCATCACCATGATCATGATTTTCATCATCATCACCATCATCGTTAGCATCACCAACATCACTAGAATCATCATCATCTTTTTCTTCTTCCTCATCATTGTGTAACATTCATTCATGATCATTGCTTACTTCATCCTCTAATTCTTTAGTATCTTCTTCTTCCATCACATTATACTTAACTGACCTTCCTCTTGGATCATGTCTAACAAAAAATGACCAACCCGATTTATGTGAAACTAAAAAGTAAAACACTTGCTCACATTGGCTTTGAAGAACATAGGTCTCATCTCCAATTGGCTCAAATGACCTTGTATTAATAATTGTAAATCCACTATCATGTTCAATAACAATTCTATTAGGATCATTTCAATTAAGTCATAGCCTGTACCATTTGATGACAAATAGAACTAATTTGACTGAATTAAAGTTGTACTCAAGTATATCATCCAAAATGCCACAGTATCAATTTTTAGATTGTTGAGGATGAATGTCATTTCTAGATGAAATATTGGTGACCTCAAAGAATTCACTTATCCTAGAATCATAAGTTTTCTTCATTTTGTCTAACTTTTTAATGTGAAATATATGGCCATGGTAGTACATAGCTTTATGGTGTTTGATATGAAATTATTCAAACATGTCAAGATTATTTGCATCAATTCATGAGTTGATATTAAAATTATGGGTCATGATTAGTAATCTTCTATGTACCTTTCTATTTGTTAAGCCATATGCTAGATCAAGTTGTTGGTACCCAAATTGACAGACTAGGTTTCCTACATAATGATGATCTAATTCTAAGAATTCCTAGTAGCAATTTGCCAACTAACAGGTTCCACTCAAATGAATAAAAATCTATGCAATTATGGCTCTACATAACCAAGGCTAGTAGGCCTAAACCTCACACCCTAGAGGCTTTGAGCAGATAACTTGTGGGATTTATGTGTTGATGAAAGATAAATAAAAGTTTAAAGGTAAATAAAAGTTTTTCTAAGTGCGTATATATGTATGTGTATTATTTGTCTATATCTTCCACTTGGATTTATGTCCTTTCTACAATCAACATGAAGAATCAAAATAATATCATCAGACCAGTGCCTTAATCGATGGATTCTTTACCAAATTTCTATCAATCATTCATAATGTTTATGTAACCCTGAGAGACAAATAATAAATCCCTTTAATATAGATTGTTATCACTTTAATGAAGTATGAACTGTTTAAAATTCTTAGGAAAACTTCAATATCTAATCTTATTGATTTTAACTCCCCTTAAGATCCCAATAAGACAATAATCTAGATTAATCAATTAACATAACACTAATGTTTTACCAAATAATGAAATCCCTTACTGCATTCATTCAATTGGACTATCAATTAAAGAAAATTTTAAATATTTGATCAGAGGGAATAGAATGAGAGAGATATAAATGATATCACCAAAAGATCAATTGAGTACATAAGCCTTTGTATTGAATTCAAAAAACTTTCACCACAGTTTTACATGTGTTGCTGGTGCATACAGATGACAAAATTCAAAGTAGTCAAAAGAATCAACTCCTCTTTATATGAACAATTTTTTTAGTGTGATATCTTACATTATGATGATGATTCCTATTCTATATCTAGCCCTTATAATAATAGGCATTAAATTGGTTACATAATCAAATGGTATGAGCCTTTGTTTATAAAATTTACAACTAACCGACTCATTAACAATTAACTATATGCATATTAAATAATTTCATATAAAAAAAGCTCATGATGCCAATTCTAATGATGATGATTCAATGAAATCATTACATACCTTGATGTGTTATGAATATTTATCATCCTCTAGCAAATGCATTGCTAATAATTTTCCTGGCTTTGATCTCAATCTTGAACATTTGTTCCATCTGCATACTGGCTTTTGACATCTTTAAGTCATCATTCTATGTAGCTTCTAGGGCTTGTTCTTGCATCAAATGACACATATCCATCCATCTCTCTAGGTCAATAGTGTTACCATTTTCATCATGCCAAGATATAACTCCATGTTCTACAATCAATTATTCCATTAATCTAAAAGTAACCTTAAATTCTTGTGAATATGTAGTGTGATCTTTGATTAACCTTTTTGCTTCTTGAATATCTTCATCTTCTTTGAGGGTACTCTTTTCTTTGACCAAATTCTTATATACATCATTATGTCTTAAGGCTAAAGGTTTATAAGTATTGTAAACATCCCAAACTTTACCTAATTTTTCAAGCAATCTCTTGAAAGGATTTCTAATCATAGTGCGAGAGACTTATCTTCTAATCATTGAAACATCTTTCAACTTTGCATTTTCTTCCTAGAATTTCTTTAATTCAACCCTCAAAGCATCATCAGATGACTAGATCATTGGTTACACTTGAGATTACTCTGTCTTCAACATACTTTCATATAATGCCTTCTAGTTATCCCTCTTAAATATTATTTGCTTCACACTTTCTTGATTAAACAATGGGATATCCACTTGCATACCTGCAACTTTGTTAGGGTCTGTCACCCCTAATTTCAGTGTCATCAAATGACAAAAAGCTTGATCAAAATCAATAATTTGTGTCCTTTTTGTGTGGAGGGTATACGACCCATAACAACATTGATTTTCATCCTCAAAAAACCTTGAACCAATTATGACACTTTAACTCCCTGCAGTCCAGTTTCATATCTTCTTCGCTAGATTTACTTAAACTATCAAAATGTATTGTGCACTCAAATCCAAACCAGGAAAAACCATCACCCCTACTTCATTCAATAGTTTTCTTCCTCTAGCCAGAGTCATATGCTCAACTTCCTTTTAGATATCCTCCTTCAAATTTTCCATTAGTTCTTGTTCATTCTTAGGAGAGATATTTTGGATACTTTGTCTCAATAATTTTCCTCTATGTTTATACAAAACACCCATAAACTCCTTGTATTTGATAAAAGAATCATCATTTACAAATTTTCTTGATTCCAAGAGTCTTTCATCCTTCTTAGCATCTACCCTCCTTATCAAGGATTTGCACATCATGCTTCAAGGCTTGAAGTGCTGGCCTATCTACAGTTCTTGATATTGGAATAGGGGAATTTGGAATTTTTTGAATGTCTTCTCTAAACTATTGCTTACCCTTTTGCCTTTGTTCTTCTAGTTCCCTATTTTTCTTTTGAATATTTTGTTGTACTTCTTACCATTCCAAATTCTTAAATCTTTCCTCACATTCAATGCCTTAGTGAATATAATCACCCAATTTCTATGACTTCCCATAGGCATGAATGTATCCTTTTGGATCATAATGAATCTAGGAATCCATGGTATACATGTGATACTCATTCTGCAATTTCTCTCCAATCTTGTCATCTGACTTAGTTGCACAAATAATACAATCTCCAAAAGATAGAGTTACTTTCTTTGCTTGCATCTGGAATGCTATTTGCTAGATTTAGAAATCTACCTTGAAATTCCTAAATATGCAATCCCATTAGGCACTAATGCTAATAATCTATATGGCTTTCCTTCAAACCCAAATACTCTGATATAAGTAAAGTAATCATATACATACCAATTTCCCCAGTTGTGCTTGATTTTCTCTCATAACCCATTGTATTTTGGTCTTAAAAATCTTTTAATATCAGGGCTAATTGAGGGAAAAGACTGGTATCCAAATAGAGTGTACAAAGGTTGAACAAAATGAACTTCAAACGTAAGGTAACAAGAAGCACTGAACGTATAATTCCATACTAATGTCCACATTTAGATGAGCTTCATTTCCTCATTAGACTCCCTCAAATTTAATTTCAAACCCTCACCCCACAACCCTCTCAGTTGCCCAAAATATAAAATCATATGCATAAGAAAGGAATAGTGGTTAAAAGTATGGTACTCAACATCATAAAAATTAACAAAATAAGTATGAATTTTATCAACAATATACTCTGTGTAGTCATAAGGTCTAGGCTCCAGCATTTTAATGTTTAATGCTAACACCATGGGCCCAATTTCCATCAAATAAGGTGCTTCCATTCCTCCTACTTGTCCACCTGATTGGTATGTCATGTCTAAGTATGTCTTAAACAAATTGATGTTGAATGGAGGTCCATCTACTGGAGTTATGGGAACCTTTTCTATTTTGTGCAACATTAATTTCTATTGCATATATGAAACATCAGATCTTTCATACTCATTTTTCAATTCCGTGAATGACAATTTTTTAGTTAGACCATCAGTGACTCTAAGAACTTCATTTAGAGTTTCAATAGATATCTCCATTAATTTTTCCCTAGCCTTGTCATATATGAATATGTCATCAACATTATATTTTCTTATAATGACTTTAACTAACTCCACATTCACAAACAAATTTGGAATTGTCAATTTCTCTAAATTCATCTCCCAAGGATGACAGATAGGTACCTTATGATTTCTCCTTACATAATGATATAAGAAGAGCTCATAACCCCTAGTCCTAGTCCATATATCTCCAACCTCACCATACTCATCTTCAATTTTTTTTGGAGAGGCAAATTTTCTCCTTCTAGAATTAGGACCTACAAAATCTATCTACTTAATGAGGTCTTCATTTAATTTTCTCATTGGCACTTCATCATCTTCCTTCTACTTCTTATCGACTTTACCCTTTTAAACTTTCTCAGCTTTCCTCTTTTGTGTAGAACTAGAGCTCTCCATGACACTTTTTGAAACTTCTCCTGGTACAATTTTTTGCAAAATACGAATATCAACAACAATTTCATAGTTTTCTTCTAAGAATTTGTGAGCTCAAACCAGTAATGATTGTCTTTTTATTACCAAATAGACTACATTTATGCATTTACTCTCCACACAAATTGAAATATAAATCTATTTTTTTTGTAATTATAACAAGTGAACCAGTTGTTAGAAGTCACTTCATACAATTATCTCTATGCCTAATAAAATAGATTCAAACATTTGAATGTTTTAACTTTTAGTTATAAAAATATATGGGCTTTTGATCACTATAGCCAAATCTCACAGATAATGAACTGCTTTCAACTTCATGCCTATTATTATAGCAATGGTGATACCACCATCACTCATTGCTATACTAAAAAATCTTCATCTGTGATCTTTGATACACCCTCTCTCTATTAGGTATGGTGATGTCAAATCTTAGTCTTTGATGTTGGCACTGAATTGTCACTAGAACATATAGTGATATCCCACAACTCATTACTGATTGCTATAGCTCCATTGCAAAAAATGCAATCAACGATCACATTTAACTTATCACCACAACTCATAGTGTTACCCTTTTAATAATACAACCATCCATTACTATACACTACAACGATCACTAAGCTTTATTGCTCATCACTAAAGCCCATCTTTACATACTTTGATTAGCGATAATCGCTATAAGTTACAGTGATAACCTCTTTCTATCACTAATTTCTATATCTAAAACCTTGTTATCTCGATTAGCAATAATCACTATAAGTCATGGTGATCTCCTTGGTTCATCACTAATTGCTATATCCTTGTGTTCTAATTGCATAGTGATAAACCACGATCATTGTAACATACAATAATATATGAAGACTTAGCACTCATTTCTATACTAAAATTGCATCCCCTACACTCACCAATGAGATATATCACTATAGAGTATAGCGATAATTCAATGCTATCACTCATCGCCATATCAATAGTGATTCTTCTTCATACAATGATGAACCTAATCACTATATGCTAAAGCGATATCATACTTGACTTCAATCTGCCCAAACTACAATTGCTATAAGATACCTTGATATCTAATGCCTCATCATTATAGCTAAAGCAATAATCTAAAAAATGAGAATATCTCCATGAAATCAAATGAGATCAAAGCCTAGATCGATTAATGGATATTGCTTCTTGGCCAAACAGTGGTATTAGAAACCCAAAGCAATGAACTTCTTAATTCATGTTTGGACACCCTAAATGATTCCTAGTGCACTATTTAGTCTCATTTAATTTATCAACTAGGGACATAAACTTGGAATGGACTTTGCAAAGTAAATGCTTCAAACTTCCTTTTTCTAAGCCTATTTGAGAAATTTAAATGCTTATGCTTCAGGAAAACTAAACTAAAATTGCTAAGCAATTGTATTGTAATCAAAGAAAGAAATTATAGCTAGAAACTACTCCAACTGACTATGTTGCAGGAACAATAGAGTTCTAAAACATCAAAATAAACAGGAAACAAACTCTATACTAAGAAAGAAATTCACTCATCAAGTGGCCCCCCTTGGAATGAGTGAATGGAAAATACAATCAAGATAAAAGTTGCAAACTCGAGATGATCATTCCATTCATCCATAAAAATAATTACACTTGATTAAAAATAGCATGCACGAGTTTTGTATTAAAATCAATTTGTTTGACTAACTCCCAAAGAGTCACAATAGTTGATTATTTAAAAATAAACTACTACTAACTCCTAAACCTACGATCACTTCATAATGAGGATCAGTTACAACTCATAAAGTTTCATAATACAAACATTATTGACCATGACCAATCCCAAAATATAGCACACACTAAATCCACATGTTGCATGCAAGAGAAGGCATTGAATTTCTTGTGAAGATTCTACAATCATAGTTGGCTTTGACAACTCTTTTGCTAGTATGCTAGTCCTTAAATATCCATGTTCAACTCATGCAAAATAATTAATGCACACACATCCAACCATATATATATATATATATATATATATACATATTTGCACATTATTAATATTAGGAAAAGATGTTAATCTTAATTATCACTCTTGTAAACCTATGGATATAGGAGGTAACTACCCAAGAAATAGCTTAGGAGAAAAAGCATCCATTAACATGTATAACTATTATCTTCACCATTATTATCCAAATTAGGCAGATATTATGTCTTTAGAGATATCCATGTTCCATCTTATGTTCACACACATGTATAATCATATACATTAAAACCATAAGTTCTTATGCTTAAAACCATAAATGTATGTCTACGTGTAATCAAATGTCTTAGAAAGAGGATAAAAAGTTGTGAGAAAGATGGCTAATTTAGGAGCCCATCATTCCCCCCAATTGAACTATTGATGGTTCCTAGCAATCATAAAGTTCCAAACCTTGGCATGTGTAATCACCTAAAAATGTTCACCTAGACTATTAGCCCCTTTTGCAACATTTTGGCTAAATTGATTTAATCATTTACCTAGACCAAATTGCTAATAATCAATTTATTTGATTATAACCTATAGTTTGACTATGCTATCCTAAGTTCATTATTTGATTAAAAAAACATGTCCCCTTTTAATTAAATAAAAGACCCCATTCTTCTAACCCACTTAAAGTGCACACATAAAGTCCCTTTTCTATTTTGCAATTAAAAGAAAAGGCTTTGTGAATTTTATCTTATATGACAAGTCAACTTATATTCTATTGGTTGATTTGTGTGTGCACATGGATCACTCCTCTTTTTGAATTCCACCGTTGATCATCCACCATCTTCATCTTGATCTCTACCATCCATACATCTTTAAAAGGGAGAGAGCTTTCCCCCTCAATCCATCCTCATTTTGAATATTATTATGCTGTAGGTTTTCTAACAGGTTTCTTTGGAGCTTTGTGGATAACTTCTATTTCTTGTCTACATTCTCTCATCCATGGCATTATGGCATTCTAGCTTAGCTTAGCTTTCATTTTTACATGTAGCTTTATCTCACATAGCTTAATAATGGTATTGTAACACTCTCATACATGTTTTAGCATAGCTCCACTTTGCATCTCATTCTAGCTTAATCTTCATTTGCATTGCATTCTTGAGGAACTCCTTGGGACATTTGCATTCTTGCATTTTGTCTTTGGAACCTCCCATTGCATGGTTTACTAGCAAGAAGAGTATCTCTAAGGCTCATCTAAGAGCCCTTGAATTTGAAATACACTCTCTTTTACTCTGTGGATAGGGAGCTCTAAGCCGGCATCCGAACATTCCAACTCATGGAATCGTTTGGATAGAAGGGTTTAGAGTGGGACACTTTCAAGTGTACATTTTGGGCACCCACCGTGGGGCTTGAATCAAGTTTCTAGCTCCATTTGCTTTCATTTCTTATCTCTGGTTTTTTACAGCAGCATATTGGATCTAATCAAGTGTTTTTGTAGAATTATCACTTTGATTTTAAGGCCAACCCATAAGTAAATTGGTTTGAAGGCCAAAAATCTAGTTGGTTTAAAGATTTGATCATATGTTTTAAACTGCTTGGATTTGGTTCTAAATTTTTTTTTACAAGTTGAGTATGTGTTCAAAATGTCTCAGTCCAATTTTTAGAGCATTTTGACGTGATTTGTAGGAGTTATGATTTTTTTTTGTTTTTCATAAAAAGCCATTTTTGATCGCAAATCAGCACATTTTTCGAAAAAACTTACATTTTCAGAAAGGCTTTTGAATTCTAAGAGGGGTATTATCTTTGTGTTTTGACTTTTGAGGTCATATTAGGGATCAAAAACTCGATTTGATAAATTTGGCCTGTTTTGACAAAATCAATCTCTAGGGAGCAAATGAAGAGTTTTTTTGAATTTTTTGCATTTTTGGAAAGCTTTCTGATTTTTAGTAGGGGTCTCTTCTTTTCATTTCTATTTTTGGATCTGAAATCATAGCAAACAAGTCCAATCTTGTTGACTAGGTCAAAATCAAAGAGTAAAAATGAGAGCATTTGTGATTAACTTGCACTTTCTTTGCATGCACTTGGTTGGAAGATAAATTATATTTTTGAGGCAAATAACCACTTTTTATTGCAAATTTTTATGTTATTTCACACTAACTTTTGGTGCTAACAAGTTGTGATTACAGGTTGCCATCCTTATGAAAAAAATTGAAACATTGCATAAAAAGAATGCATGTCAAAGCTTCAAATGTACAAGGGCTACTAACATTGTTTGCAGGGCTGCCCAAAGCATAAAAACTCAAACTTGTGATTGGAGTCTTTTTGGTAATAGGAGAGTATGCTCTTCACCCTTGTGGTGAATCATAAATCTTGACTTGCCATTTGGTTTCAAAAGCAAGGGGTAACTGAATCTTCTTGGCGTGTTTGGGAGAAAATGATTGGAATAGGAGAGTATGCTCTTCACCCTTGTGGTGAATCAAAAATCTCGACTTTCAAAAGTTGATCCACTCTTTGTGTAGTTTAGAATCCGTTAGAGGGCCTGCTCTCGGACAACCTGAGAGGAACAACCCAAGTGGGGACAAGCAGATTACCCGGCTCTTCCAACCCACTATAAACTCAAGGCTATCAAGGACACAAAACCTTGGTAGACATAGTGTTTGTCTTTGCCTAGTGTGATCACTTATGGGATTTCGACCATAGGGAGATCACTAGGCAAGAATGCTTAAGGTACTCTTGTGGTCACGAGATTGGTTACTCATCACAAGGTGAGGTGTCCCATAATTGGGAGCAAGAGGAACACTATGAACAAAAGCCCTATCTAAACATCCTATGTTAGTAACTACCTTTTTTAGCCGCTCAACTTCTTGGTGCAAGGATTGATCCTAGTGGACTACCCGGATCACCCCAAGATTTACACTCACCATATGTGTTCCCTTGGTTATGCTTATGGCATTTCTATGACAAAGCCAATATGGCTTGTGGGCAACCACTTGGTGTGAGGTGAAGGAGCATCAAGCATGGGCCAAGTTGTTGAGTAATGAACCATGACTTCTAGGTAGATATTGCTTGATGTGTTCTTGAATGTGCTAGACCTGTGGAAATCTTTGGAACATACACATGATGATAGTTATACGGCTTTCTTTTAAGACCTCACATATGCTTGTATCATGCAAGGTTTCTTTTTCCCTTTCTTGATTGTTTGAAGACTACTCCATGTGTCACTATCTTGCTTGGAAAGAAATTGCTTTTGAACATCAAACTTTCTATGCTATCAACTATTGTCAAACTTTTTTAACCAAGTCAAAACATCAAATGCAAACATTTTCTTGTGTTGCTTGCTAAGGGGAGTCTCATCATTTGATTTTTATTTTTTTATGTCTCTAGTTCTTGAACATGCTTAAAGTGACTCTTTGGTCTTGGTGTTCTTGGTCTTTCTATCTTCATGGTCTATGTCCACTTGCTAGTTATATTTTTGCTGAAATGGTTGCCTTGATTTCTTGACTACACTCTTGGGTTGGAGAGTTGTTCACTTGTCACCCTGCTTGCTCTATCTATTTGGCTATTTGGGCATCTTGCCTAGCTATTGACTTGAGTCATTCATGTCGTAAGTTTCTTGGACATATTGTTTGACAAGTCGCTTTAATCTCTCTCTACTATCTTGGCAAGTGAACACTCTACCTCCTATAGTTTCAACATCAAGTTATCTTCTAGAGTATTTTATGCTTGGCTTTGCATCTAAAACTATGGGATCTAAACCTTGTGCTAGCAAACCTCAACCAAATCTAGATGATCATGATATCCTCCATGTCACTAAAGAGTTTCAAGATCTATATGTGCAATACAAAGAACTAGAAGAGACAAATGATCTTTCTTACCTTCATTTCTCTAAGCGCATGACAAAAATGAAGTCTAAACTTGAGAAAAGGTTAGAGGAGAAGATTGCATCATTACATGAATCTTACTTAAGGTCTTTACATGCATGCGAGTCACCTTCTTTGAGGTCATCTTCTTCTTCTAGGTCTACATGCTCTAATTCAAGACATCAAATGTCTTCATCTTCTAGATCTAAAGACCTCTTTAGAGGACAAGCAAGTGATACCTACTTTGAGCCTATTCCAAAATTTCATGATGGACCTATCTTTGACCAAGAAAATGATGAAGACATGGATGCATACCATTCACTTGAGAAACAAAAAAAGGACTCTAGACATAATTTTGATAGAACTTTTGCTCCCTTGGAAGATTCTTATGATGACACTTTGCAAAAACTTCTTGGCAATAAGATCATCATGTTACCTAAGTCTAGCTCATATGGAAACCCATTCTTGGATATCTATTGTGCTTATCATCAATATAATGAGCATAGTACTTCAGATTGCATTGAGCTAAAATATAAAATCCAAGATCTTATGGATAATGGAATTATTGGAACCTCTAGTGACTCATGTGCTGAGGATACTTCTCTTGAGCAAGATTACGTTGATGAACCTATGTCTAGTAGTGGCTTCATTACATCTTCCACTTCTTCCAACACTCATGCATCTCCCAACACTTCAAAGATTTCCAACTTGCCTCCATCAAATAAAGAACCTAATTCTTTCCACATTGACTACATGTATCTTCAAGGGCTACCTCTAAAAGAAACTCAAGCTAGCCTTCACTTGGCTGCAAACCTTTTCCATGCTACTAATCCTAAACATCCTCAACCTTCATGCACTACTATGCCTAACCCAAGCACTACTCCACTCACTCTTCATTCTCCCTTTTCCTTAGAAGTGGCTCCATGTCAAGAGGACTCTCAAAAAGAAAAAAGCTATAAATGTCAAGAAAGATCAAGATCAAGCACCCTTTCATCTCTTTCAAAAATTTTCCCCTCCATATCCTATATCCTATCCACCTCCTAAGTATGATGAAAATACCACTTCCATTATCTCCCTTGAGCTTACTGAAAATTATGAGAAAAATTCTCTTCATATGCTATCCAAAGCTACTTGTCAAGATCAAAGCATCCCCTCATGTTCTACTTCTCCACATCCACTTCAAAATTGTGCTCAAGCTTCAAGTGCTTCTATTAAAAATGTTGTTCCTATCAAAGGTACTCACGAGTCTATTGATGGCTTTGACCATGTTGCTCACTCTAAAGATGTTGATATCCCTTCCCACTATCCCTTTGCATCTTCTAAATCTATCCTTGGTCCTTATCCATCTAAGCTAAAGCATTTAAACCTTCCATCCATATTGGGGCCTTATGTTCCTCCATCTCCTACATTCACTCCTAGCTCATTCCCTAGCTCTCCTATAATACCTAAAGATCAACAAAGACACTCATACTTGATGACTTTTCACCCATCTATACATCTAAACCAGTCATATCAGCCTTATTCATCCACAAATCCCAAGTCCTTTGGAAGTGAGAATAAACATAAGAATCCATTGAAAAAGAAAGATCACTATGTCCCATCTAATCGACATGTGAATGCTAAGAAGGAGAATGCACAAAAGAGACCAAAAAGGCCCACTACTCAAAGAGCTAAACCAAAGAAAATATGGGTTCCTAAATCCATCATTATATAAATGCACTCTCAAGCACCCAAAGAACGAGGAAAATCTAAAGCTATGTGGATTCCCAAGTCTCTTTTAGAAGACTTGAATATTGAAAATACTTCAAAGTTGACATTCGAGCTTCCAAAGGCTTCCATTCCATCTTCTTCCAAAAATCTTCCTAAAATTATTCCAAAGCCTTCCACTCCACTTTTTTCCAAATCTCTTCTACCACCTCATACATCTAATCCTCAAGCTACTTCATCCATGATTCCTCCATCATTCCAATACCCTTCAAGGCGTGTGTCAATGTTGATCTTGTATAATATTTCAACTACCCTCATGAAATCCTCTAAAGCTTACACTGACTTTCTATACATGAACTATTATCCTCCATATACTCTTCCTACTACCATTTCTCTTTCATCACCCTATCAACATCTTTGAGCATACCTTTCTATGGTCTTGTCTTATTATGACTTATCTTTCCTATAGGAGCACTATCTACATTCAAAAAGCTTGAGCTCTTTCTAAAAAAAAGAAAGAAAAAAAAGCAAAAAATAAATAAAAATGAAAATGTGCCTTGGTGAAAACCACTTCTTGTGGCACCTTGGTAGCAAAAGTAAAGAGAAATAAATCCATCCTATGATGAAAACTAATTCTTGCGACACCTTGGATAAGTACCATGATGAAAACCTGGCAAACAAGCATCATGCGTAATTCTTCCATCATCCATCTATCCCTTCTTCTCTCTTTGATCTTGACAATGTTGAGCTATCTTATCCACCAGATTTCCTATTGTGCTCTCCCATTCACTCATAGCCTCTATCTTGAGCTTTATTCTTATTGCTCTATCCCATTGCTATACTATCTAGTTGACCCCTTGGTCTTGATCATAATAAATGAAACATGGTTCTCATAGGTCTCTTGACATGGCTACTCTTTTGGACTACACACTTCATGCTATCTCACTTGTTGGCTTCATTTCTTATCCTACATGCTATCTTTCTCATTACTTCCATTGCTTATCCAAAATATGCTTCATATGACTATTTCACCTCTTTCCCTAGCTTGGGTACTCTTGAGGAGTCAATCCTTGAGGATCACTTTCACTTGCTTCATACTCTTTTTTCATCCATCTTTTCTTATCCACTGGCTCGTTGCTCCATCATATCCTATACCTTGCTAGACATTGGGTGAAAATGATGTGATCTTGCTTGAGAACTAGTGATATCTAAAACCTTCTAAAAAATTCCAAAAAAAATCATATATGATCCTGAAGAAAATCCTAAAAATCAGAAAATGTCCTGAAAAAAAATATCTTCTTAGTGAAAACCTAGCAATAGGCACTTTGATGTATCACCAAAAAAAAAAAAAAAATGCAAAAATACAACAACTGAAAAAAGTCCTGAAAAAATCTGTCAAGTGGTGAAAATCTGGAAATAGGTGCTACTTGAGACCCTTGCACCTCTGTCTATCAGTCTCAATCACCTATTTTGCTACACATTTCCTAGCTTGGAATTGTTTCTTGTCCTCGTCTTGGGGGCACAACTTCTTAGCCTATTGAGGTATTCTTGTGCATTAGGGTTTCTTGGACAACTCACAAAATAGTGTTTTTCAACACTACCCCCACCCACTTTGACATCAAGTGTTTTTCAACACTTTACAGATAGTTTACCTACGGTCTTTGATGTCGCGATATTTCTCACTATCAGAATCAAGTCTTGAAGAAATGGCCAAGTAACTTACACACACACACTTTAACACTTAAACAATTGAGCTATGCTAATATTTATCTACTTTGTGTGATGTCTATGATGATTTATTTACTATATGTTTCATCCCTAATAGTCTTTCAAGGATGTCATTGACTAGAAGACTGGGGGCATGGGGCATGTTTTCTTGATTTCTGCTTATGGGTATACTTTGTTTGTCTATAGTGTTTTAAGCATTCGTGCTTGTCCTATTCAACACTTTGACTTATAAATGTATCATCCTTGACTATTTCCCAAGACCGCACTTGGGGTTTATCCTAGTGCTTATGCCTTGATACAGGTGTAATTTTGCTAAATTAAACTTAGGGAATCTAATCACATAGTTATCTTGACTTACATGTCTCTGATGCTTAGATCTGATTTCCACATACTAGTGATGGTTGTATGATCTCATGATGTCCCTAATAAATGCTCAATGATGAAATTAAGAGTCTAAATGTTATGCGCTTCTTGATGGTAAACCAATTTGCATATTAGCTTTCATTTTAGGTTCATTTTCTAGCTTAGTCTTGCATTCTTGCATATGGGGAGAGCTCTCTCTTCATCGCTTTTCTATCTTATCATCACATTATATAAAGTTTTGACCTCTTAAATAATTTCAATGTCCTAGATTCATTTTTGGGATCGAAATCCAAATTCGAGTTCATCTTGATGGTCAAAATTGTCTTTTGAAATTCTACTTTCTTCTGAGCAGTTAGCTGACCTTTTGAGGTCTAATCTCTAAATCAACACTAGGGCATCTTCATTTCTTCATGTATTCATCATTTTCATACTTCATATCTACTTCAATTCATTGTTTCATGTCTAAAATCACCTTTCTACTCATTTCAACCTAATTTTTATGATATATCCTTCAAGGTCAACTCTAGTCAAACTGGGGCATTTTATCAAATTTTTTATAGTCATTCTTGGGTTCTAATCATCTATCTGTCATCTTGGACATTGCTATATTCTAATTTTCTCATGTCTAGCCAGTTTTTGCATCCCCTTACCTCATTTCAATTTCGATCTCGAGGGGGCAGAAATACTCTATCACTGATTGCTACAACTATCTATTTCTTAGGAGCATTTTTTGATCTTCTCACTTGTTCTTGATATATCTACTTTGCTAAGTGTTAGCATTCTTCTTGAATTCTAACATCATCTTTTCCTAGTGTTCAATACTACCACTATTAGGCTGTACATTTAGGACTTGCTATCTTTTTCTACATTTCATTCTTCAAAATCAGATATCTATATCTATCACAGCCTACTTGGCTTTCTATTTTCTTTGACATAATGTGTTTCGAGATCGATCACACATTAGTCAAAGAGGGGTCAATGTAATCACCTAAAAATGTTCACCTAGACTATTAGCCCCTTTTTCAACATTTTGGCTAAATTAATTTAATCATTTACCTAGACCAAATTGCTAATAATCAATTTATTTGATTATAACCTATAGTTTGACTATGCTATCCTAAGTTCATTATTTGATTAAAAGAACATGTCCCCTTTTAATTAAATAAAAGACCCCATTCT
This sequence comes from Cupressus sempervirens, assembly GCA_028749045.1. Taxonomy (NCBI): domain Eukaryota; kingdom Viridiplantae; phylum Streptophyta; class Pinopsida; order Cupressales; family Cupressaceae; genus Cupressus; species Cupressus sempervirens. The sequence continues at coordinate 424,707,888 of CM053793.1, read as the reverse complement.
TCTAACCCACTTAAAGTGCACACATAAAGTCCTTTTTCTATTTTGCAATTAAAAGAAAAGGTTTTGTGACTTTTGTCTTATATGACAAGTCAACTTATATTCTATTGGTTGACTTGTGTGTGCACATGGATCACTCCTCTTTTTGAATTCCACCGTTGATCATCCACCTTCTTCATATTGATCTCTACTGTCCATACATCTTTAAAAGGGAGAGAGCTTTCCCCCTCAATCCATCCTCATTTTGAATACTATTATGCTGCAGGTTTTCTAATAGGTTTCTTTGGAGCTTTGTGGAGAACTTCTATTTCTTGTCTACATTCTCTCATCCATGGCATCATGGCATTCTAGCTTAGCTTAGCTTTCATTTTTTACATGTAGCTTTATCTCACATAGCTTAATAATGGTATTGTAACACTCTCATACATGTTTTAGCATAGCTCCACTTTGCATCTCATTCTAGCTTAATCTTCATTTGCATTGCATTCTTGAGGAACTCCTTGGGACATTTGCATTCTTGCATCTTGTCTTTGGAACCTCCCATTGCATGGTTTACTAGCAAGAAGAGTATCTCTAAGGCTCATCTAAGAGCCCTTGAACTTGAAATACACTCTCTTGCACTCCATGGATAGGGAGCTCTAAGCCGGCATCCAAGCATTCCAAACTCATGGAATTGTTTGGATAGAAGGGTTTAGAGTGGGACACTTTTGAGTGTACAACATGGACCCTTAGATTATTAGTTGTTTTCTACCCTGGCTCATCATGAATATAATCAAAGAAATCATGAGTCTTCTTTAGTTTTTCCCAATGCTGGGCTTCAGAGGCCATGTCATAATTTGCTGTACTATCATTCATTTCCAGTAATGGATGAAGAAAAAGTGGAGGCTGAAACCTTAATGGAACCTAATGGTTAAGGAGTGTCATGCCCAACATAATATACTATGGAAATCTTCTTGTGGCAAGTGCTAGATTTTGAGGTGAGTGAGGTTCCATTCTCTTTAAATCCTATGACATCCTTATCCATCTCTACCTAGAGGCATTAATTTCTGTAGCAACATCCTGAGAGGAATGCTAGTCCCAATCTACAAAGGCTTGTTCTCTCACTGGATAGATCTTATTGGCTCCACTAGTGTTTCCTGTGATAGAGATCTAGTCAAAATATGTTCTTTTGGAGTGCTATACCTCAGGCCTCATCATTAAAGGAACTGGCATTTATTTCTCCCTGTATGGCATAGCTTGGTGTTTACGAATCATCTCATTTTGCATCCATGACATAACTACTTTGAGTTGTACATCCCCTATGTAGAGGATTGAATTCCACTCTATTCCATTAGGAACTACTAGTTTATGCAAGTACAATTCACACAATAGATTCTTTAGAGTCATTGGGGAAGATTGAAAGGCATAATAAAATTCACAGGGAGTTGATATGGATGGATCGAGGCCTACTACAATCCTTATTAATTTGAAATTAACAAGTTGCTCTTGAAGGAATATTGCATACACTAGTGAGGGTGATCTACATTCCATCAGCTATGGAATTAATCCAGTAATTTGATCAATTCTTCACTTCAATACTTGGATCTCATCTAATTTTTGCTCCTATTGAGAATTCTACTCATTAATGACTCGTTTCAATTTTTTTCTAACTTCCATTGTGTCTTTTCCCATAACAACTATTGGTACAAACTTATTCCTACTGTAAGAGGTGTAGACAAATTTGGTGGGTGTAAAGGTCCCTGATTGAGTACATCCACCCATCCAGAAGGAGAATGAGGGATTTTAACTATTTCTTTAGGTGCAAAGGACTTACCCTTCCACACAAAAATTGTCCTAATTGAACTGGATTCTTCACTAACATCAGCTACCACCTTAGCCAACATTTCTAACTTTTCCTAACTACCTTGCTGGGGTACTTCTTCAATGCTTTTAGTCCCAAAGCCAGGCATTTCCTCTGAGTTCTTACTAACATCTAGCTAGGTGGAATTATCTACATATTCCTTTGTGTCTTTAGAGTCCTCAAATTCTTGATCACTATCTCCCAGGGCTAACTTCTATTTCTAGACTCTGCTCTCACATTATTTTGTCACAGTTTGTAGGTTGATTATTCAATTCCTTAGAAGAGGAATTGTTCAAAGATTTATTTCCTATAGATTCAAAAGAATCAATGTTAACAATAGGAATAGATGCTCAACATCTTTCTCAAAAAGTCTTTTACTTCACCTCATAGGGAATGTGGATGAGTTTAAAGGACTCTTCCATTTCTTTTTCTTCTTAATGACCCCCTCCTTTGCCACTACTTTAGGAGGATTTTCAACATTTTCTTTCCTAGGGTTCTCAGGATTCTCTTCAGGAGGATTCTTGGAATGTTCTTCAAGAGGATTTTCAAAATGTAATTCCCTAGGGAAAGGAAGGGTTTCTTCCATATTATCAACATTGTCACCAAGCTAAGGTTCTAATGTTTTCTCTTCTGGTTCTGTTATTTTACCCTTACCCTTCCTAGATGTAGAGCTTGGCCTCATAGGTAGAGAAGATTCTAGAATATTAAGAACTTCTAAATTTTTGTTTTTCTTCCTCTGAGAGGTAGAGATTCTAGAATTGGAAATTCTTTTTCTAGGTGACCTAGATCTTTGTTCTTTCCTATCAACATCATGACCTCTAGGGCTGACTATTCTAGGTTCAACCTCATTCATCTACAAAAATTCTTCCAATGTCCCAACCCTTTGTCTACTCAATTCCCTTTCCACCATTAATTTAATTAGCAAATGGTGTGGAATAGATTGGTTGCTTCCTAACTAGATTAACAAAGACTACCATTTCACAATATTAAAAGAAGAAGCTGGGAAGATTTATTGGTTGGTCATCATGGTAGAGATGATTGAGAATTTTGAAGTGCAAAGAATGTAGGTATTTGTAGCATCCCTCCTAGGTGAAGTACTCAATAATAAATGTAGCTAGCTAAATGAACTCCAGGGGCAAAGATAATCACCCATTTCCTTACTTCTTATTGATATCCGGTTGAGGATCACCATGCAAAGTGAACTGTTCCCTTGCTGATCATAGGTCAAAATCTTTCACCCATGGTTCATCTTGCTGAGGCAACCCTATCACCTTAGCACCTACATCTTTTGTGAATTAAACTTTCAAGCCTTTAACTTTTGCAACCCTTTCTTTCAAAATAGACATAAATTGTAGAGCAACTTCTTTGTTAAACCCCTTAAGGCTTAAACAATAATCTAGCCACCCTCTCATTCTAAACATTTCATAGGTGGACATGTCATTTAAAAAAACTATGTCACCCATTGGTTCATGCCTTTATAGGTCACCTCCCATTGCCTTTCTTAGACAAATTTCTAACTTGTAAGACACAATTCTAACAAATTTTAGTGATGGAAAGTCATAGACCTCAATGAATTTCAAAACAAAATTTTTTAGAAGAAGACAATGTAAAAATTGCAACTTGATCATAAAATTAATTTTTTCTGCACAAAATCTAATGATGTGAGTTTTACATAACATCTCATAAAAATTCACGTGTGCCAAGGCTACCACCCTAAACATGTCACAACACATCATTAAAAATCGAGATCATTTTTTAATATCTTTAATTGATTTTGATTATGATGATGCAATCACAAAAGGATAGATCATTATGTCATGTCGTAGATTTTTTTTGAAAAATAGATAGTCCCCCCAGGCCCCCACCCCCCCAACTAAGTAATGGCATGGGTCCCACCAAGCCAGGTTTAGCAAGAGTGAAAAATTAAATTGACAAAAAATCCTAAAAATTAATGAATAGAAATAATATATGTATGAGTATATGTGGCACTAACCTAAAGGCACTGTAGGAAGAGTTGTCCAAAAATTGCACCTACATATGTGAAGTGATGGGATGGGGTGGATGGGTGGAAAAGAGAGAAGGTGAGATGAAAAATTATTACGGAGAAAGTATTCCACGAAATGTGAAATTATTATTATGGTGGCCTTGAATGGAATAAAAAATCAACAAAATTGTGGGTGGAAGATCTAGATTCTTCGGTTACAGGAGCTTTTGCTGCATATGCGCTCTAGAATTGCTTGAGGAACTCATCACAATTTATAGGTTTGTGGTAAAGTTTCAAATGATTCCCATTGATGAGGAGCTTGAATTGAATAGGATCTATTGTTGAAAATTGTTTAGCTCCATTGTCGAATACTGATATAATCTCATAAGGCCAAAGCCATCTGGTTTAAAATTTTCCTAGTGTGTGTTGGTATCATGAATCATATAATAGTACCTAATCTCTAATAGAAAATTTCTTATCATGGATGAAATTATCATGCCACTTTTTCCATTGCTATTGTATTAACTCTATATTGTGTAAAGAAAACTTCCTATATTCATCCAATCTATTTAATTATAATAAATGATCTTGCTATGCTCTTGTGATATCTATATCTAGATCTAAAGTAGTACAGAGTGTTTAATGCTAGAACTCAATTGACATAGAGGTAGATTTCCCATATACCAACTCAAAAAGAGTAAACCCTATGGTGGTTCTCCATGTGGTACAGTAAGCCCATATGGATTTAGAAAGATGAGTAGCCCAATATTTTTTATGTACATCTACTATTTTAGTGAGAATAGATTCAATCTCCCAGTTTGTAATTTTAGCCTGGCCATTCACTAGTAAAGTTGGACCAAATTTTTGACATATTTTGGTCAAAATTTCAATCAATGTTCATCGCTATATTTCTCGTCAAAATTTTGATCAAATTGTAGGTTGGTCAAAATTTTGACAAATACATTTGTCAAAATGTTTTGTTTCAACCAAAACAAAACATTTCGACAAATGTATTTGTCAAAATTTTGACCAACCTGCAATTTGATCAAAATTTAGACGAGAAAAATAGTGATGAACCTGGGTCAAAATTGGTAAAAAATTGGGTCCAAATTTACTAATGATTGGCCTGAGGCTGATAAGGTGAAGACTTTCCATGATGCACCATGTACTCTTGCATCAACTTAGTGATGAGGTTAGATGTGAATTGTGCCCCTTGATCTTTGAAAATCTCCCTTGGTACTCCAAATCTAGTGAGTATACATTCATAAAGGAACTCAATAACCTTGTGATCTCTAGCATGTCTCATAGCTTTGGCTTTAACCCATTTTGTTGCATAGTCAGTACATACTACGATGTAAGACTTTCCATGAGAAGAGGGCTCAATAGGTCCAACAAAGTCAATACCCCACTTGTCAAAGGGTGTGACAATGACCTACAACTATAGAGGCATTTCATCAGTCTTTGTGGAATGTCCCATACATTGACACCTATCATAGTGTTGAGTATGCTTTGCTGCATCCTTATGCAAAGTGGGCCAGTAGTACCTAGTTGTCAAAATTTTATAGGCTATCCTCTTTATGGAAAAGTGTCCACCACATGGCTCATCATGGCATGCCAGAAGGATGTCATAAGTTTCATATTCTTGAATACATATCCTGGTAATTTGGTTTGGTCCTATATAAAACATAAAGCCTGAGATCCAAGAGAATTCAAAACTCTTCTCAACAAATAGATGATGCTATTTAGGAGAAAGGTGAGGTGGTGTTGTCTCTGTAGCAAGGTAATTTTCTAAGTTTGCATACCATGGGTTAAAAGAATGAATAGAGAACAAGTGTGACCCACCTTACAATAGGTATATAATAATCATGCTCTAGGACATGCTTAGGAATAATGTATTCAATCTAAGGATTATTTTTCCCACTATGAGGTGCATTTAATCTTGTCAACCCAGGGACGTATACTTGAAATGGTCGGCACAATATGTGCACTAGGTCTCTTAATGAGTCACTATGCTTATGCTGTAGGAAAGTAAAATGCAAGGAAAAGAACTTACACTATTGCTATAGAAAACTAACACACTTAACTCTACGAATATTTGAATTACAATGAAAGGTTAACAAATATTACAACTTAGTTCATCCACTCTAACTATTCTCACAGATGTTGCAAGAACATTTACGAAGTGTGATACTACAGGAAGGAACTTACAACTTCTACTTACAATACTAAAAATGCTTGGAAATAAATCTATACTATCCTAATCTAATCCACCTTCCAAGTGGGCCCCCTTGGTTGGCTTCAACTAAACTACTAATACAGGATAGAAGCCAAAAACTATTTCATTACATTTTAGAAATTCATTACATGGAAACAACACATAGAAGTATAAAAACACAACTCACTGTAAAAGTTAATAGTCTATTCTCATAAATTTTTTCCTTCTAACTAAAATAACACACTTGGTCTGATTCCTATATATTGGAGATTGGTACTTATTCTAAAACAGAAAAGTAAATAACCTAGCTATAAATCTGTAGGAGAGAAAGAAGGAAAATAACAACTCAAGGTAGGAAGAAGAGATAATGGCTTAAGGCGGGAATAATAAAGTCTAAACAGCCTCTTGCCATAAGAATAAATGCATAGAATGTAGTAAGTCTTCATAGCTCCTCCATACTCACTGCCATGTCCTTTGGTACCATTATGACTTTCCTCGACTGTGGGTACACCTCAATGTTTTTTTCTCCTTGAATGCTATTGGTTGTCTTCACGCTCATCTTTGAATTCTTCCAATCATCTTCAGCTTCATTGCTAACAAGTTAGTTATACTACAAAGACAATTACAAATAAACATTTCCAAATTAAATTCAAATATAAGAACATACATTTTGATCATTATATGAAATACTGCATCATATATATGATATTGGAAAAAGATGACATACTATCTACCCAACAGGTTAATCATTGGTTTAGGTAAACATAGACCCACAAATGTCTTGATGAAAATGAAATAGAGTATTAAAAAAGTGTTTAAAAGCTATCATGAAATAGAGGCAATAATTAGCCTCATCATCTGCCCCCTAGTAAACTGATGCTTGTCCTCAAGCATGGCATTTCCTAGTCAGTGACCTAAATTCCCCCACTTCTGCCCTTCCTTTCTTGCTAATCTTGAAGGTATAATAGAATCCTCATGTTCTTTCCCATACCTCCCTTTTGTTTTCCTCCTATAGCTTGTCAAGTCTATCAACATTAATTTCATATAAAGGCCACATGAGTATTGAAGGTTGCATAGTGAGTGGGCACCATAATTTAGGTCTAACCTATTTTCCTAGCTCTAGATACTTTGGAGCTCGGTGAAGGGCAACTTCCAGGTTGATGGGACTATGTGGCTTTGACCTTTTAAGTGACTTAGGTAATCTATCCCATCTACTTCTAGCACCAACCATAGCTCTTTGGAAAGCAAAGTAGGGCATCATAATTAGCATAGGCCTTGGTTTTGGCAACAAAGATTCTATCTAGGCCCACCTTGGTTGCTCCTGTCCATGCATTTGGATTTGTGGGGATGGGATATCAGGGAAAACCCTGACTACTTTATTTCCACCACAACTATAACTATAATTCCTATGACCCAAAAAAAAGTGAGTCTTCTAGCAGGCATTGGGATTGGATTCATCCCTTACTCCCTTGTTCTTATCCCCATAAGTTAACCTAAACTAGCCCTTAAGAACTTCTTCTGGTTTACTGCTTTTGGCTCTTAATGGTAGGGGTTCTGTCCTTTCCTCATCTTTGTAATTATTCAGTTGCCTATCATAGGTTGCTTCATTAGACATCCAAGACATCAAAGCTTTTAAATGTATATCCCCTATATAAAGTAAAGGGTACCATTGGGTTTTTGAAGGGATAACAAAATTATGCACATATAATTCATAGAGCAGATTTTGCTGCTAGGATGGTAGAGTCTGATATAAACCATAAAATTCCTAGGCTGATTTAAACTCTACATTTATATTCTTAAGGGTTAGCATGAGTTGAAATAAGAGAAATTGTTCTTTTAAATAGAGAGCATAAATTTTTGGAAGTGGTCTATAGGCAAGTGCTTGATTAGCCAATTTGAGGGCATGATCCATCCTTAGTTTTTGATTCGCTAATTGCTCTTTCAAATCTATAATTTATGCATTCAAAGAAACTATGTCTTTCTTCATTCTTTTCCTCTCCTCTTTCCATAAGGCCTTAGCAAACATATGTTGTCCAAACAACTAAAAAAGGAGTTTTTGTAGGGTAATGGAACCACTGTGTTCCTCATGGTTTCTTTTCCTCTTTCTCTGTTCCCTCCATAATTTTTCTACAATATCAATAAACCATGTTGATTTATAGGGAACTAGGGAAGTGTTTGGATAAACTTGTTCAAGAACTATTTCATCCCTACAACTTAAAGTACCTAGTTGGTCTATTGGGGTATCATTTTCATTAACCTCAACCCTACATTCCTTGTTAGGGTTTTTAAGAATGTTTTTAGTTTCAAGGTGAGGAGGAGAGTGATTAGGAACAATCTATACAAGGGATTCTTTAGTAGATGGCTTGAATGAGGGGGATTTTTTGGAAATTTTTCCTCTAATTCTAGAACTTCTTCTTATAGGGGTTTCTTCTAGTATCACAACCTTCTGCCTACCTCTTCCTTTTGGTGTCTCTGCTACAGGAGTAACTGTTGCAAAACCCTTCTTAGTTCTCTTTTGCCTCATGACTATAGGGTTTTGTTGGATACAATTGTTCAATTGTGTGTTGTCTTTAATGTTACACAAATGCCATATTAGTTATCAGACAGAGTCTACCGAGCTTAGTTTGTTAGAAGAGCAATTTACAAAGTCTACCAAGCATTTTTGGTAGTCACACTATGAAGATAGTTTCTATCGAGTTCACTCGGGTGCTAAAAGATTTTATGGTAGAAGAAAGTTTTTACCGAGCTCACAAGGTCAGCAAAGGAAAATTAGTTCTTACTAAGTTCACTTGATCTCCAAAGGATTTTGCAGAGGTCGTAGTGTTTACTGAGCTTCACTTGGTTAATACTGGAAATCATTTCTCGAGCAGGGTCAGCCAATGAAGGATTTCATTGTTTTGGGAAATAATGTTTAATCATGTAATGACTATAGCCGACTGATGTATTCTTAATTGGTAAATGTAACTTGTATTTGAGCCAACTTGACAATTTGTAAGGTATACATAAAAGTTCAAGTTGTGAATTCTAAAGTATGAATGGATGTATGAATAAGCTAGCATGCAAGTGAGTTGATTGTGTAAGAATAAGTGTGACTGAATTTTGAAGGATTAGATATCCTTGAAGAGTAGCAAAGGTGTATTTTATCAATGAGGATCTATTGAAGTAGAATAAAGATCTGTAACAACAAAGATCAGTTGCATCTCATTCAGGTCACTCATTGTTACTTTCTCACAATTGTACTAGTGATTTTAAATCTCTTAACAGAGTTGGCTTATCAACCATTTTGTAAATCCTCTAACAAGGTGGAAAGTTCTCCTAAATTGTTCTAAAATCATCTAACAAGGCCACTCCTATTAGGGTGATTAAATCCTCTAACAAGGTCACACCTAATAGTGTGTTTTTGTAACCTGTAATAGGGTTGGCTCCTAACAGGGTTCACTTTAGAAGAGTGAAAATTGGTAGCTAGTTACTTGGTGGTTTTTCCCATATTGGGTTTCCATGTTAAATTTGGTGTCTCTTGTGTTCATGTTATTTCTTTTTTCATGCATGTTAATAATTGTGAATGCTTCAAAAGTTAATACACAGTTCATCTACCAAGTTACAACATTTTGTATGGGTACCAAGTGACAACAGTAACTAGTTATTTAAGACATCTAAGGGATAAGTGGATTTGTTTTTGTGGCAACTGATTCACCCCCCCTCTTAGTTACTCCATCTATATTTCCAACAATTGGTATCAGAGCATTTGGTGCTTGCAAGAAGGATTTCAATGATCTAAGCTAAAGATTTGGATGTCTTACAAGAGGGAAATTCCAAGGCTTAATAGGGATAACTTTTCAGCATGGAAAGGTCTCATGAGACTCCATCTAGCTTCCATTGGAGATACAAGATTGAAATATTTGGATGAAGCATATGTGACTCCTTCTGGTACATTATCTACTAATGACATTGCTGAGAAAAAGAATCATAACACCACGATGATAGACATGGCATTTTTCCTAAGCTATGAGGAATTTGATGATGTCAAGAACTGCAAAACTACCTTTGAAATGTGGAACAAGCTGAAAGAAATCTATGGAGGTGATGATAATGTGAGAAGAGCCAAACTAGAAAGTCTAAGAGGATAATTTGATCAGATGAGGATGAGAGAGGATGGAAACATTGCCAAATATGTTGAAAGAGTCAAAGCAGTTGTCAGTGCAATCAAGGCTTCTAGAGGAGAAATTGAAGAGAAAATAGTTGTAAGTAAAGTTCTTAGAACATTACTTCCTATTTATGCAATTAGAGTTTTTGCAATTCAAGAAAGAAGATGTGAAGCAAATCACAAGATAAATTTAGAAGCCATAGTAGGAAGATTGACTGCATTTGAGCTAGATAACTATGTTAACTATGTTCCAGCTTCCAAGAACATTGAGTCAAAATTTGAAGCCAAGCTTTCACTCAAGGAAAAAGACAAGAAAATAAAGGATTCTCAGTTAGAAAGTGAAGAAGAATCAAAACAAAGGTTAGACAGTGATCTTGAGGTAGTTGAAGCTCTACTTGCAAGGAAATATTCTAGAGGGAGAGGGAAATACAAAGGTAAGTTTCCTCTAATCTATTTTTCATGTGAGAAAATTGGTCATATTGCTGCTAGGTGCCCAAATAAGCAAAACACGGATGAGAAGAAAGGTCACAAGTGCAATGGCAAGAAAGATTTTAAATCATTCAAGGACAAAGATAAAAAAAACATGTTTCATGGCTAAGAATTTTAATGATTCTGATGAAGAAGAAGATGAAATTGTTTACATTGCTATGAAAGTTCAATATGATAATGATGAGGAAATGGCACTTATCTCTGATGTGAGCAAAAATGATACATGGATCATAGATAGTGGTTTCTCTCATCATATGATTGGTGATAAAACTAAGTTTGAACAATTTGAAGACTATGATGGTGGTAGTGTGAGGTTTGGTAATAATGAACCTTGTTGTATAAAAGGAAGAGAAAGAATCTCACTAACCAAAGAGCTTGTATGTGATAATGCATATTAGGTAGAAGGACTAAAACAAAATTTGTTGAGTTTGGCATAGCTACTCAATAATGGATTCAAAGTGGAATTCATGCATGAAAAAGAAAGACTACTAGATGACAAAGTAAAACTGATTGGATCTGGCATTCAAAAAAAAGGTAACTTGTTCTATCTTGAACTTGGTGAGTGTTCATGTTTTATTGCTCAAGTTGAAGAAAGTTGGCTATGGCATGGAAGGTTGTGTCATGTGAACTTTAATAACTTGGTGAAAATAAGTAAATTCAAGAAAGTTAGAGGCATCCCTAGTATAAAGAAACTTGATTGTTATCTATGCAAGAATTGTCAAATTGTTAAGATGGGAAAAATTAGTTTTAAAAGTAAGAACTATCAGTCTGAAGAAGTTTTAGAAATTGTGCATACTAATTTGTGTGGACCTATTAGAATTGAAAGCTATATTGGAGAAAAGTTCTTCATTCTTTTTGTTGATGATTACTTAAGAATGATGACTATCATGTATCTAAGAGAGAAATTAGAAGCATTTAAAAAATTCAAGTGGTATTTGGATAGAGTAGAAAAGGGAATAGACAAAAGATTGAAATGGTTGAGGTCAGACAAAGGTGGTGAATTCATCCCCCATGAGTTCAATAACTTTTGCATTGAAAGGGGAATCAAAAGACATGTATCAGCCCTTGAAACTCTCGAGCAAAATGGAATAGCTGAAAGAAGGAATAGAACTATCATGGACTGTACAAGAATCTTAATGATTTAAAAGAACATTGCTATCAAATACTGGGAGGAAGCTATTAGCACTATAGTTCATACCTTGAATTGAGTATAGCTGAAGAAAGACTCATTCAAAACCCACCATGAGTTATGGTATGGCTATAAACCCAATGTAAGTTACCTAAAAGTATTTGGAAGTAAATGTTACATTTTGAAAGAATCTAAACAAGGTAAATTTGATGTGAAGGGTGATGAAGGAATATTTTTGGGATATTCTTGCAAGAGCAAAGCATATAGATGTTTGAATTTGTCTACTCACAAAGTCATAGAAAGTGCACATGTGAAAGTTGATGAGTTTGCAGAAAGGTCTAAAGAAGAAAGAAAAAAGGAACCCAAAGATTATAATAGATTTGCTTTCATTGAACCTGATATAGTGCCAGATACACCTGTCAATTAGGAATCTTATACTCCCAAATATTCAGTAACCGAGTTGGAGGAAGTTCAAACTAAGTTAAAGGAAATTGAGTCATAGTTAGATGCTACCGAACCAATACCCACCGAGTCTGAAGGACTCGAGCAGTAGACAAAATAGCTAGAACCAGAAGTTGAAGTGCAAGAGGATGAGAATGCAATTTGGTCATGATGCAAGAGCATCCTGGGTTGCCTTGTTATCCTACTCATTTTGTTCACCTAGCAGTTCCATCATGTGCCTAGCAATCCTATTTTCTTCATGTGCCTAGTAACCCAGTTTTCTTCATGTACCTAGTAACCCAGTTTTCTACATGTGCCTAGTAACCCAATTTTCTTCATGTGCCGAGTTACTATAGCAATTCCTTCATGTGCCAAGTTACTGTAGCAATTCCTTCATGTGCTAAGTTATTGTAGCATTCCTTCATGTGCCAAGTTACCCAGTGGATGCCGAGTGATTTTTCATGTGCCGAGTTACCCAATGGATGCCAAGTGATTCTTCATGCACCAAGTTACTCAGTGGATGTCGAGTGATTCTTCATGTGTCGAGTTACCCAGTGTATGCTGACTGTCAGTATTTGGACGTGATTTTGCAAGCTAACTTGTGGAATTTATTTCATTCATGACATTTATGTTAAGATCTTTTCTTGGGATGAGTCCAGACCATTGTTGGGTCAGCCTTCCTCTTATGTAATATTCTAGAATGTTCTGTAAGCCATTTTGGCAAGTATAAATAGAGAGTTTAGGCTTAGAGCTAAGTAAGTTTCAAAAGGAAAAGTTTTGAGAGAGAAGAACTGAAAGTGCAAATTTACAGTTGGATCTTGGAATGTGAATGTATTTGTAATTGACCGTAACCTAGAAGGCCTTACAGCTGGGCATGTATGAAGATATTTTGATGAACCAATAAAGTATTTCTTTCTTCTCCTCCTTTGGTTGCTATCCACTTGTGTTTGCTTTTGTTATGTTAACTCTTATAGGGTGGTTTGGATAGGTAGGTGAGCCTTTGGCCCTAGTTATTCAACCTTTGCTTGCATCAGTTCAAAAGGCAAGGAACTTGTATTAGCTAAGTATGTCAGGAGACATCATGCACTAGATTAGATCATTAGAGACAAATTTGAAGGAACTATGACAAGAAGTAAGTTGGAAGGTACTTATTTACTTGCTGATTTTGAACCTAGAAGTGTCAAAGATGCATTAGAAAATGAAAGTTGGATTGAGGCTATGAATGAAGAGATAGAGAAAATAGAGAAAACAAAACATGGACTCTTGTACCTAGGCCTAAAGATAAAAATGTGATTGGAACTAAGTGGGTATTCAGAAACAAGTTGAATGAGGATGGTAAGGTGTAAAGGAACAAAGCTAACTGGTATGCAAAGGATACTCTCAAGAAGAAGGAATAGACTATGGAAAGACTTTTGCTCTTGTTGCAAGATTTGAAGGTGTCAGGACCCTAGTCGCATATGCTACATATAAAGTATTTAAGGTTTATCAGATGGATGTCAAGTCAACATTTCTCAATGGTATATTAGATGAAGAAGTCTACATTGAGTAGCCTGAAGGTTTTGTTGATCCAGATAAGAAGGACATGGTCTACAAATTACACAAAGCATTGTATGGTTTGAAACAAGCCCCTAGAGCATGGTATGAAAGATTGCATAACTATCTTATTCAGATTGGTTTTCAAAGAACTAATGATAATAGTTGCTTGTATATCAAGGAAGGACCAGATTACAAGATTATTTTGGAAAAGATATTTGTGGATGACACTTTATTTATAGGAAATGATGACCTATGCAAAGAATTTTCAGAGAAAATGAACAAGGAATTTGAGATGTCTATGTTTGGTGAGATCAAATTCTTTTTTGGTTTTCAAATTTAGCAAAGTAAGAATGAAATCTACATTAATCAGTCAAAATACATCAAGGAGATACTGAAAAAATTTGGTATGGAAGACTGTAAACAAGTTGGAACTCCTATGTGCATTGGTCTAAAGCTTACCAAGGATGACGAATTAAAGGAGGTAGATCAGACATTGTATAGATCTATGATTGGAAATTATAGTATGTAGTCCATAGAAGGATAGATATTTCCCTTGTAGTTGGTATTGTAGCAATATTTTCAGTAAAACCAAGAGAAAATCACATGATGGAAATCAAAAGGATCATGAGATATCTGAAAGGAACTGAAGCTTATGGATTATGGTACAAATTTGGAGGTAATCTAGATTTAAAGGTGTTTACTGATGCAGATTGTGCAGGAAACATTGATGACAGAAAAAGTACAAGTGGAGGTGCTTTCTTTCTTGGAAAGAGGTTGGTTTCTTGGACAAGTAAAAATAAAAATTGTACATCCCAATCCATAGCAGAAGCAGAGTATGTTGCAGCAGCAGTAAATTATTCCAATATTGTTTCGTTCAAACAATTATTGGAAGGCACGAAGGTGGAAATCAAAGAACCTATTGTTATATTTTGTGACAATACAAGTGCAATTAACATATCTAAAAATCCAGTGATGCACTCAAAAACCAAGCACATTGTAATAAAGTATCAATTTTTTCAGAGAATTGGTGCAGGATAAGGAGATCAGATTGGAATATGTCCATACAAAGGAACAAATTGCTAACATATTCACCAAGCCTTTACCTAAGGATGCATTCTTGTATCTAAGCCAAATTATGTTCTTGATACCTTAATAAAATATTTTCAAGATTCATCATTGCTTCCTCAAAAGTGATTCCAAACATTGTGAAATTATTCATATATATATTTCCATACAATCATGTGATATATAAGCAAAGATGCTAATAACAGCTCATTGGAACATTATAGGAGCATTACATAGACAAAATGGTAAAATAGAGTATGCAAAAGTACCCCATGGTCATGTAAATGTGGTTTTGTCTTGATCTTTAGGAGCAATATTGATTTGGTTATAACCACTATACCCATCTAGAAAAGAGAAATACTTCTTTCGAGCTACAGTATCCAGAACTTGGTCTATAAATGGTAAAGGAAAGAAATCCTTTTTGGTGGCCTTGTTCAATTCTCTGTAATCTATAAAAATTCTCCATTTTCCTCCCTTTTTAGGCACTATGACCAAGGGTGGCACCCATCTACTATCAGATATAGGATAAATAAAACCACCATCAAGCAATTTTTGCAATTTAGTTTTAACTATCTCTCTAAGGCTTGTATTTATCCTTCTTTGGGGTTGACTGATTGGTAGATACCCTTCATTGATGTATATCCTATGGGTGCACAATTTAGGACTCAACCTTTCATATCACTATAGTCCCATGACAAGGCCTTTTCATGCCTTTGAAGTAACTCTTTTAACTGTTCCATTAGTATAGGTGTTAATTTGGGATTGACATGGAGATTATGACCTTTAGACAGTTCAATAGTAGTGGTGGAATATATCATAGAAACTTTAGAGATTGGAGTTGCTTCTAATTCACATGGTAAGAGTGGATGAAGAATATCAAGTTCTTTGAAAAAAGTACAATTCTCATCACATTCTTCATATGTGATTAATTCCAACACAGAACTTTTAGATACATCTTTTTCTACCACACAACTGTTA
The DNA here is from genome assembly GCA_028749045.1 of Cupressus sempervirens. Lineage (NCBI taxonomy): Eukaryota > Viridiplantae > Streptophyta > Pinopsida > Cupressales > Cupressaceae > Cupressus > Cupressus sempervirens. Next base: position 424,692,070 of record CM053793.1, on the reverse strand, counting down.
GTAAGGATACTCTAATGTATTGAATCTTCCTCTTGTAGCTTTAAAAAGGATTGCCTATGCAACATCATGAGCTGTACTATAGAATTTAACTCTTCTTCTTCATCCCTTAAATCTAGCCAAATAGATGTACTCAAATCTGGTAATGGTTATGCTAGAGGATATAAATCAAATTTCTTTGTTGCTTGGCCATTGGATATGGTCATGTTCCCTGATCTACAACTTATATTTGCATTAGTTGTGGTTAACCATGGTCGACCTAGGATGATAGGGTAACCAGATAGATTAACTTTGGGGGATAAAATCATGAAGTCAGTAGGATACTCTAGAGAATCTAAGGTTATGACTATGTTTTCTATCATCCCATAAGGGTGATAGTAGAACTATCTGCAAGTTGCAGAATTGTTGGAGTAGCCCCTAGTCCTTTTATTTTCAACTTCTTCATAGTGTCCTTGGTCATGACATTTATAGCATTACCATGATCTATTAAAACATTTTTAACAAACTGACCATTTATACTGACATTCATTACTAGACTTCCTGGATCATAATATTTTGGTGGGACCAATTTTCCTAACATAATGTCAGCCAATTGTCCCAAACATGGACTATGGTGAGGTCCTTTTTCTTCCTTCCAGGCTTCTTCAAGCAAGCATCTCTAATGGCATTTCCATAGACTAGAACATCTTTAATGGCTTAGAAGAGGGGTATTTGGACATGTATGTTCTTCAACTAATCAACAATATCAAAAGGTTGTTCCTCTTCTTGCATAGGTTTGCCTTGTATAAACTTTTTTGGAAAGGGAGGTTCCACCACTAGTTGAACTTGGGTTGACATGGTGACATTGGTTGGGTCAATTTCAGTAACTGAGAGTTCTAATTTTGTAGGAGAATCTAGTATTTCAATTATAAGAGGTAGTTTAGGTGCTGGTAAAGTTGTACCAGATCTTAGATGTATATCTGCAACACTTAGAGCGTAAGCAAGATATTGTTGAGCATTAGTACTATACATGGGCTACTATGGCCATTGGCTATTTGGATTTGGCTAAGGTTGTGCAAGTAACTATGTCTACTTTTTAAGTCTAGGATTTGCAAGTGGTGGCATTAGTGCAGGTTGTTGAATTGGAAGTGGTAATTGTGGAGTATTGGTATTTTGATTAGGCCATTTTTGAGATCCCCTCCATTGGTTTGTAGACTACCAATTCCCTTGGGGTGGTTGCCAATAGTTTTTTTGGTTTTTCCATTGGTTACTCTATTAGTTAGGCTAGGATGGTTGGGAATTTTGAGGCCATTAGGGTTGTTGTAGGTTGTTTTTCCCAATATTATTCCAATTAGGTTGATATTGTGGAGGACCTTGGGGATTATAGTTTTTCCATTGATTACCATGTGAATTTGAATTTTGCTAAGGGTCTTGAGGCATACCTTGATGTTGGGCCCATGGCCAATGTTGAGCAACAAAAAATACTTTCTCATCATCTCCATCTATCTTGAGGTACTCAATTGGAAGATGCTGGTTCTCCATGCTTGTAACCAATTTACATTGGCAATCCTTCTTTTGCTTGTGGAAATGAGGGTAGTATTCAGCTAGTTTTAACTCAGCTTTTGCATACTTCTTCTTTGCAGTCATTGTGTCAAGATGTGTAGCGACATCATTAATGATGTCCTATTTGAAATATGATAATAGGTTAGATATCTCAAGCTTTGAAATACCTTGGCTGATTCCTTTAGTGACTGTGGAACAAGGTCCTTAGCCTTTCTTCATGGTATACCTTGAATAGTTCTGACAGATCTTCTTGACGTCATCCTAGGAGGCTTGATATACATCACCATTAGCCATCAAGTCTAGTGCTTCTAGATAGTTATCATTCACACCTCTTAGAAAGACTAGCTTTTGTGAATCCTCAGACAACACATGTCGAGGGTTCTTCTATAGTGTATATAAGAAATGTGAAACATAGTCTTCCAATGTTTCTTCCTCCTTCTATGATATCTTGAAGACATCATCTCCTCTTGAACTAGATGCTTTGCAATACTCTTTGTACTTATCTAGAAATAGAGTTTGTATTTCATCCCAAGTTCCTGCTGCATTAGCTCCTAAGTCCATGAACCATTATAGAGCTGATTCTTTCAATGTTGCTGGAAACAATTTGAGCTTATAGGCATCAGTGTTGTAGTTAAAACTATGACAAAGTATGTCAAATTCAAACAAAAAAATATTAGGGTCTTCGATTGCAAGGCCATAGAACTTTGGAAGGGCAGCTTTAGGTATATTCTTGAGATTATTAGTATTTATAAGGCTTGGGAGAGGAAATGGAAAAGTAGGTTGTGCCATTACTAGAGGTATTAGATTATGAGGTTTCTATTGAAAAGGGACATTGGGTACTAGATGATTAGCAACTGGTGGATTCAAAGTAGTATTATCAAGAAAAATGGCCAAAACTTCAGTAAAAGGTTGAAGATCACTTGTATCTATTGGTTCTAACCTTGAAGATGGTGCTATAGGAAAAATAGGGCTTGTGTCTTCAAAAGGCAACTCAACTTCTTCTTCTTCAATTTCTTTGTTCAAATTAACAAACTCTTGTGGAAGAAATCTACCATATTCATCTCGTTGTCTTCCTCTTCAATGCATGCAATTAAGCTCTTCACATTGGCGAAGGAAGTTTCAAAACTAGAAATTTCTAAAACTTTATCTAAGAACTATGACTCAAAAATGCTCCTAGCTTGACACCATTCCCAAAAATGACACCAAAAATAATCTGCCTCACAATAGATATATAATAATCATGCTCTAGGCCATGCTTAGGAATTATTCAATCTAAGGATTATTTTTCCCACTATAAGGTGCATTTAATCTTGTCAACCCAAGGACGTATACTTGAAATGGTCGGCACAGTACGTGCACTAGGTCTCTTAATGAGTCACTATGCTCATGTTGTAGGAAAGTAAAATGCAAGGAAAAGAACTTACACTATTGCTACAAGAAACCAACACACTTAACTCTATGAATACTAGAAATACAATGAAAGGTTAAAAAATATTCCAACTTAGTTCATCCACTCTAACTATTCTCACAGATGTTGCAGGAACATTCACGAAGTGTGATACTTCAGGAAGGAACTTACAACTTCTACTTACAATACTAAAAATGCTTGGAAATAAATCTATACTATACTAATCTAATCCACCTTCCAAGTGGGATTCTTTTTTTGGCTTCAACTAAACTACTAACATAGGATAGAAGCCAAAAACTATTTCATTACATTTCAAAAATTCATTACATGGAAACAACACATAGAACTGTAAAAACACAACTCACTATAAAAGTTAATAGTCTACTATCATAAATTTTTTCCTTCTAACTAAACTAACACACTTGGTCTGATTCCTATATATAGGAGATCAATGCTTATTCCAAAATAGAAAAGTAAACAACCTAGCTATAAATCCGTAGGAGAGAAAGAAGGAAAATAACAACTCAAGGTGGGAAGAAGAGATAATGACTTAAGGTGGGAATAATAAAGTCTAAACATCCGCTTGCCATAAGAACAAATGTAGAGAATGCAATAAGTCTTCATAGCTCTTCCATACTCACTGCCATGTTCTTTGGTATAGTTATGACTTTCCTCCACTATAGCTACACCTCAATGTTCTTTTTTTCTTGAATGCTATTAGCTGTCTTCACGCTCATCTTTGAATTCTTCCAATCATCTTAAAATTCATTTCTAATAGGTTAGTTATAATGTAGAGATAATTGCAAATAAGAATTTCCAAATTAAATTCAAATATAAGAACACATTTTGATAATTATATGAAATACTACATCATATATATGACATTGGCAAAAGATGACATAGTATCTACCCATAGGTTAATCATTGGTTTAGGTAAACATAGATCCACAAATGTCTTGATGAAAATGAAATAGATTATTAACAAAGTGTTTAAAAACTATCATGAAATAGAGGCAATAATTAGGCTCATCAGAGTGCTCATTAAGAAAACTATCATCAATTACTATAGAATGATTTGACACTTGTAGTTGTGACAAGAAATTGGCTACTACATTAGCCTTTCTTGGTTTGTCTATGATCTTTACACCAACTCCTGCATGAGGAGTAACCAGCGTGCTAGTTTACCACTAATGGTAGGTTTATTCATTAAGTATTTGATAGCTAAGTGGTTAGTATATACAAATAATTCATAGCTATTAATGTAGTGCCTAAATTTGTTTGGTGCATAAACAACTACTAACAATTCTTTTTCAGTAACAATATAATTCAATTCCCCTCCTTGCAAATTTTTACTAATATTATAAATTGCATGTTCAGTAATACCTTTCTTTTGTCCTAGAATTTCTCCAATAGCATAATTAGATGCATCTATGTGGATATGGAATGGAAGCTTCCAATCAGGTCCCTTAAGAATGGGTGTTGTTGTCAGAGTATCCTTCAACTGCTAAAATGATGCTTCACATTCTTCTATCCATGCAAATTCAGCTTCTTTCTTCAACAAGTTATACAATGGTGCTGCAAGTTGGCTAAAATATTTTATGATCCTTTTGTAGTAATCAACATGGCCGAGGAAAATTTTGACATCCTTCTATTTAGCTAGTGTGGGAAGTGTTTTTATAACTGCAATTTTTGTAGGATCAACTTGAATGTCAAAAGATGAAAGATAATGTCCCAGTACTACTCCTTCCTCCATCATCATGTAGCACTTTTCACTATTAAGAGAGAGATTATAATCTTGACATCTCTTAAGAACCTTTTCCAAGTTAGCCTGTGCTTCTTCAAATGTTGATCCATGACATGTAAAGCCATCCATATAGATTTTAACACAATCGGCAACAATGTCAGAGAAAATACCCAGCACTGCTCTTTGAAAAGTAGTAGGGGCATTAAATAATCCAAATTCCAAGACTAAATAAGAAAAGGTTCCCCAAGGACATGTAAATTTTTTTTTGTCTTGATCTTCTAGTGATATTTGTATCTGATTATATCCATTGAAACCATTTAGAAATGGAAAGTATTTTTTTCCTACTAGATTATCAAGTACTTAGTCAATGAAAGGTAGTGGAAAATGATCCTTCTTAGTGGCTTTATTAAGTTCTCTATAGTCAGCATTGACTCTACACTTTGCTCCTTTCTTTGGAAGAATGGTAAGAGGAGAAACCTATTGATTGTCAAAGATAGGATAAATAAAGCCTACTCTAAGAAGCTTTTGCAACTTAGTTTTGACTATGTCCCTCAAAGCAAGGTTTATTCTCCTTTGGGCTTGCCTTATTGGCTAGTATTCTAGTCTTATATATATATATTGTGAGTATAAAGTTTAGGATCTAAGCCTGTCATGTTAGTGTAATCCCATGCAAAGGCTTGCTAGCTATCTTGTAAAAGCTTGAGAATACTAGACATTTGAGACTCAGTGAGGTTTTTATTAACATTCAGTTCCCTTCCTGAAGCAATTTCAACTCTCCTTACTTTTTCTAACATCAACATTTCTACTATGAATAGAGACTTTATCTCATGAAGTAGAAAAGTTTGAAGTTAATCAGGTGCTATAGGAGATTGAGATGTGGTTTTCTTGGGAAATATTTTTTGAAGAGAATGATTTGGATCATCATAAGATGACTTCTTAGAATCATATTGGTTGGTAAGGATTATTGTAAGAATGTCATCTTCTTCTTGGGATACCACGAATGGATTTCTTTCAATGACCATGAATTTTTGCACAGAGCTTACTTCAAAAGTAGCATCTTAGGGCAGACAACTCCATCAAGTTTACTTTGGGGTTTTGCTAGAGAATATAGAGTTAACCTTTGGTGTTTATTCTAATTGATATGGTCATCTTTCTCAAATGGCATGCAATGCAAGCATCAACCGTGGCTAACCAAGGCCTTCCTAGGATTAATGGGTAACCTCTAAGAGTGGCTTTGGGTGACAAGATTATAAAATTTGAAGGGTACTCTAAAGAATCTAGGGTAACAAAAATATCTTCAACCATACCATTAGGCTTGACTGTGGAATTATTAGCTAACTCCAATATTGTTAGTGTACTCCACAAACCAATGATACTAAGCTTCAACAAAACTTCTCTAGTCATAAACATTAATTGATGCTCCTAAGTCAATTAAAACATTTTGAATTTGGATACCATTGATGAAGATGGTTACAACTGGATAGCTTCCTAACAACTTTATTTAACATGAAATCAGAGAGTTGGCCTAAGACATGGATAGTATTAGGGTCTTTCTTTTTCCTTCTAGGCCACTTGATACAAGCTTCTTTAGTTGCTTTGGTATAGACTAGAATTTCTTTAAGTGCATCCAACAAGGGAATCTGCACTGTCATTTATTTGAGCTGGTCAATAAAATCAATGGCAATAGGATTTTCTTTTAGAGGCACATCTAGAGAAAATCTCTATGGATAAAAAGGTGTCTTAAGCATTGGTTAGTTTGAGCAACAGGTGGAATATTAATAGGCTAGATCATGGGTTTATCCTTAGTATTAATGACTTTGGTTATTATTGGCTCTTTGGGTGTAGGCAATGTAGTTCCTTATCTAAGATGAATATCATTTATATGCAAGGAATAGGCCTACTGCTTACTATTAGGATTTGGAGTTGGCCAATTTGGAAGCTGAGTTGGCTTCTGAAGTGTGCTATTTTCTACAGGAGGTGGTGGCATAATAGCTTGCTGCTAAGGTGGAGGCATTAGTGCTAGTTACTGATTAGGTTGATTAGGTCTCCACTACGATTGTGGTTGCGAATTACCCTGAGGTGGTCATTGGTTATTCTGCTACAACTACTGGTAAGAGTTATATTACTATTGGTATGTGTTAAATGGTGTTTTTTATTGATAGGCTTGGTTATAGTATGGTTGTTGATTGCACCAATTGTGATTCCAATTTTGTCCTTGAGAAGCAAAATTCTAGGGGTTTTGGTTTAGCCAATAGCTACTATTATTATTACAAAAATTATTCAGTGGGCCTGAAGGCATACCTTAACTTTGGGACCATGGACACCTTTGAGCAAAGTAGAAAATGTCTCCATTCTACTTTTCTATAGCTTTGAACTTGGTGGGCATTGGGTTAACATCCACAAATACAACTTTCTTACATTTATAGTTTCTTTTCCTCTCTCTACAATGAGAACAATTCTTAGTAGGCACAACATCTGACTCTTCCTTTTTCCTCCTTGTTTGCATACTATCTAGCTGAGTGACAACATCATTAATGATGTCCTACTTAAAATTAGATAGTAGATTAGATAGCTCCATTTTAGATACTCCAGAACCACCGTTGGACTTATGTGGTAGGTTTCTAAGTCCCTACCCTTCTTCAAAGTGGCCCTTGAGTAATTTTCACATATATTCCTTATGTTAACCCATGCTTTTTGTGTGATATCACCTCTTACCATCAGGTCTAAAGCCTCAATTCTTCCATCATTCACACCTTTTAAGAAAAGGTGCTTCTGAGATGCCTCATTTAGCTGGTGTTGAGGATCACACTACTTGTGTTAAAAATAAATCTAGATACATAATCCTCCAATGTTTCATCCTCCTTCTGAAACATTTTATAAATGTCATCACCTTTCAAATATTGACCTCTATAGTACTCCTTGTACTTTCTAAGAAACATTGTATGCATGGCATCCCAATCTGCTATAGCATTAGTACCCAACCTCATGAACTATCTCAAATTAGCTTCTTTTAGATTCAACAGAAACAACTTCAACTTGTGGGCATTAGTGGTATAGTCATAACTCTAGGAAAGAATATCAAATTCAAAGAGAAAGGTCTCAGGGTCTTCTGTTAGGAGGCCATAAAATTTGGGGAGTGTAGGAGAAGGTATATTAGATTTTGGTTGCCTTACTATTGAGGTATAGGAAAAGGAAAGGGAGCTTGAGGAGCCATTCTAGGAGGAGAACCTTGTGGTGGTGGTTGATATACAACAAGAGCAAGTAGATTATCTTGATATTTAGGTTCAACAAATAGGTTGTTCAAACGTAATGATTCTTTAGATGATGAAGAGGATATGTTTTCCTAAGCATCAACACATGGATTTTCAAGGGGTTCTTCTTAGTTCTCACTTTGTGGTTCTTCAAGTTGAGGATTAAAATAATCAAATGGTAATCCTTGATAGTTATGAGGAAGAAATCTCTCAAGGTGATCTCTTCTTCTATGCATAAAAGTACTTACTGAAGTACTAAATTAAAACTAAGAATGTGACTACCAGGATTAGTTTGAATCAACACCATCCCCAAAAATGACACCAAAAATGCTTGGCCAAACAATGGTATCAATAACCCAAAGCAATGGACTGCTTAATTCAGGATTGGACACCCTAAATGATTCCTAATGCACTATTTAGTCTCATTTAATTTATTGACTAGAGAGGTAAAATTAGAATGGCATCTACAAAGTATATGCTTCAAACTTACTTTTTCTAAGCATATTTGAGGAATTTAAATGCTTATGCTTTAGGAAAACTAAACTAAAATTGGTAAGCAATTGCGTTCTAATCAAAGTAGGAAATTACAGCTAGAAACTACTCCAACTGGTTGAGCTACAAGAACATTAGAGTTCTAAAACATCTAAAATGAACAGGAAACAAACTCTATACTAACAAAGCAATTCACTCATCAAGTGGGCCCCCCTTGAATGAGTGAATGAAAAATGCAATCTAGATAAAAGTTGTTAACTCGAGATGATCATTCTATTCATCCATAAAATAATTACACTTGATTGAAAATAGTATACAAGAGTTTTTTATTAAAACCTGTTTGTTCGACTAACTCCCTAAGAGTCATAATAGTTGATTATTTAAAAGAAAACTACCACTAAATCCTAAACCTATGATCACTTCATAATGAGGATTGGTTACAACTCATAAAGTTTCATAACAGAATCATTATTGACCATGAACAATCCCAAAATATAACGCACACTAAATCTACGTGTTGCATGCAACATAAGGCATTGACTTGCTTGCAAAGATTCTACAATCACAGTCAACTTTGACAACTCTTGCACTAGTATGCCGGTCCTTGAATATCCATGTTCAACTCCTACAAAATATTTAATTCACACACATCAAACCATACACATATATGTATTTCCACATTATCAATATTAGGAAAAGGTGTTAGTCTTAATTATCACTCTTACATACCTATTACTACAGGAGGTAACTAACCAAAACATAGCTTAGGAGAGAAAGCATCCATTAACATGTATAACTATTATATTCACCATTCTTGTCCATGAAATTAGATAGATATTATGTCTTTAGAGATGTCAACATTCTATCTTATGTTCACACACATATATAATCATATACATAGAAACCATAAGTTCTTATGCTTAAAACCATAAATGTATGTCTATGTGCAATCGAATGTCCTAGAAAGAGGATAAAAAGTGGTGAGAAAGATGGCTAATTTAGGATCCCATCAATTTCTATGTGATAAGTGAGCCTTCCTAGTTCAATTCTGCACCAAGATTCTTTGACTTGGGTGATAAAGAGCCATTTTCTATCAAAATACAAAGAGATGTAGTAAGTGATTCCTTATTTTGATCACAAAATCTATCTAGAACATACAAAAGGTAAGTAATGAAAGCAAGCAAAAGGTGAACAAATATTTGGGAAATATTGAGTTCCACTAATGGCTTTAATTGGGGACATGCACCCCTTGTGGGTGTAGTTAGAATTTAGTTATCTCGGGAAGAAGCAAACCAAAAATTACAAAAAAGCACAATATAAATAGAACAAAAAAAAAAGGAAAAGAAAAGTTTAGGAGTACACCTGATCTCAATTTTGAAAGAAAAAACTCTTTAAATATTGATCATGAGTAGATAAATCTTGATCATATCCATCAATATCTTGCAAGTAATAAGAATCCTCTCCATTCTTACTAGTGATAACATATGGTCCAAGCTATAAAGCCTCAAATTTACCATGTTTTCCTTTGTCTTGGTCTCTTGAATTCCACTTGAAAACCCAATCTCCTTCTTGAAACTATCTGGATTATGCTCTTTTGTCATGTAACTTTTTCATTTTCAACTTTTTCCTAATATTTTGTTCATGAGTTATTCTCCTATTTTCTTCAAGTTTAGCTAATGCATTTAGTCTATCACTCAATGGATCTAATTCTTTATCACCTTTTTTATTTACAAAATTATAAATAGCCAACAAATTATGTAATGTCATTCTTTCTTGCTTTCCATATACCATTTTGAATGGAGAAAAACTAGTAGATCTCTTAACTGTTATTCTATTTTCCCATATAGCCAAATTCAACTTAGAATCCCATGCTTTCTTATTCTTATCCAACATTCTCTTGACAATTTTAAGTATGCTCTTATTACTAGATTTTTCCTACCCACTCCCTTGTTGATGATAAGGGCAGAGTAAGATATAGTAATACCATAGGTTTCACAAAACTCAGTGAGCTCTTTTGCTCTAAAACACATAGTATTGTCAAGGATAATCTTTTGAAGTACTCCAAATCTACAAATAATATTCTCCATCAAAAATTTCATGACTACCTTATAAGTAGACTATCTTACTGGGATAACTTCAACCCATTTTTAAAAGTAATCAGTGGCAACCATAATCCATCTATGTCCTCCACTTGAATTTTCTATAATCTCACCTACGAAGTCAATTCCCCACATTTGAAGTTGCTCTTTTGATTTCATAGGTCTCATAGGTAAAACACCATTAAATTTCAATTTACTAGAGAACTTTTGACATTCCTCACATCTCCTAACAAATTCATAACTATCCTTAAAAATTGTTGGCCAAAAGTAACCTGCGCTTAAAATTTTATGTGCAGTAGTCTTAGTAGACAAATGATCTCCACTTACCCCTCTATGCATTTCTAATAATATTTTTTTAGAATAATATGGATCCACAAAAAAAATTAGTATACCATCTCTATTTTTCCAAAAGAGGTCACCTTTAATAAGAACATATTTTTCAGATTGCAATTTTATAGTTCTTTTCTAACTCTTAGTCTTTCCTTCTTTTAAATTCATAGTCTTTAAGAAGAAAACAACATCAGTGCACCAATAGAATCTTTTCACTACTTGCTTTTGTATGATCTACATCTATTTGATTTACTTGATTAGCTTCCAAGTTTGATTTTTCCATTAATCTAGCCAGTTTGTGTCCTTTAACTAGTTTAGTAATTTGTATATCTATATTAAACTCTTATATCTAGGTAATCCATCTATATCTTTTACTAGTAATTTATGATTTCTTAAAGATATCTTAAACAACAACATTTGGAACATAGGCTACTATTTGAGTACCTGCCAAGTATGCCCTAAAAGACTTCACAACTTTCACTAAGGCATAGGCTTGTTTCTCAGTGATATCATAACTTAGATACTTGTAAGCTCTTGCTAAAAAATGCAATGGGCTATTCATGACCACCCTCTTTTTTCTACAATAGGAAAGCTATTATGGCATAAAATGATGCAAAGGAAAATAATTGGAAAGGTTTAGAAAAATCAAGGGACCTTAACACAGGAGCCACTTTAATAGCTTTCTTTATGTCTCCAAATGCTTTTAAGGTTTCATCATTCTAGGAAATCTTTGCATTTTTCTTCATCATTTTCGAAATAGGTTTGACGGATTTTGAAAAATTTGAAATAAACCTCCTAAAAAAATTATTTTTTCCAAAAAATGATTGAATTGCCTTTAAGGTTTTTTAGTTTCATACATTTTCCTTACAATTTCTAAATATGTAATCCTATTAGCCACTGATGCTGGTAATCTGTATGGATTTCGTTCAAACCCAAATATTCTGATATAAGTAAAGTAATCATATGCATACCAGTCTCCCTAATTGTGCTTGATTTTCTCTCCCAACCCATTGTCTTTTGGTCTTAAAAATCTTTTAATATTAGGGCTAATTGAGGGAAAAGACTAGTGTCCAAATCAAGTGTATAAAGGTTAAACAAAATGATCTTTAAATGTAACAAAACAATAAGCACTGAACCTACACTCCCACACTAATGTCCATATTTGAATGGACTTTATTTACCCATTATATTCCCTCAAATTCAATTTCAAACCCTCACCCTACAATCCTCTTATTTTCCCAAAGTATAAAATCATATGCATAAGTGAGGAATAATGTTTAAAAGTAGGGTACTCAACATCATCAAAATTAACAAGAAGTATGAATTTATCAACAACATAATTTGTGTAATCATGAGGTCTAGGCTCTAGCATTTGAATATTTTTTACTAACACCATGGGCCCAATTTCCATCAAGTCAGGTGCTTCTATTCCTCTTACTTGTCCACATGCTCGATATGTCATGTCTAAGTATGTCTTAAAAAATTTGATGTTGAATGGAGGTCCATCTGCTATAGTTAGGGGATCCTTTTCTATTTTGTGCAACATCAATTTCTATTGTATATGTGAAACATCTGATCTTTCATACTCATTTTTCAATTCTGTGAATGACAATTATACCATCAGTGAGTCTAAAAAATTCATTCAAAGATTAAACAGATATCTCCATGAATTTTTCCCTAGCCTTGTCATATAGGCATTTTTCATCAACATTATATTTTCTTATAATTACTTAAAGAAACTCCTCATTCACACAAACATATTTTCGACTGTCAATTTTCCTAAATTCATCTCCCAAGGATGATATATATGTGCCTTATGATTTCTCCTTGCATAATGATATAAGAAGAGCTCATAATGGCCTCTAGTCCTAGTCCATATATCTCCAACCTCACTATACTTGTCTTTAATTTTGTTTGGAGAGGCAAATTTTATCCTTCTAGACTTAGGACCTATAAAATCCACCTACACAATGAGGTCTTCATTTAATTTTCTTGCTAACACTTCATCATCTTCATTCTGCTTCTTATCGACTTTACCCTTTTTAACTTTCTCAACTTTCCTCTTCTATATAGAACCAGATCTCTGCATGACACCTTCTAAAACTTTTGGTATAATTTTATGCAAAATTTGAATATCAACAACAATTTCATCATTTTCTTCTAAGAATTTGTGAGCTCAAACTAGTAATGATTATCTTTTTATTACCAAATAGACTGCATTCGTGCATTTACTCTAGAAAAATTGAAATATAAAGCCATTTTTTTATTGTTGTAACAAATGAACCAGTTGTTAGAAGTCACTTCATGCAATTATCTCTGCACATAATAAAAACATATTCAAACATTTGATCACTATAACTTTGTGATGTAAATAGAAAATGAGCTACTTTCAACTTCATGCCTATCACTATAGTAATGGCAATACCACCATCACTCATCACTCTACTAAAAACCTTTCATCTACAATCTCTGATACACCCTCTCTCTATTAGGTATGGTGATGCAATATATTAATCTTTGATGTTGGCACTAAATTTTTTCCAGAACATATAGCGATATCCCACAACTCATTGCTGATTTCTATATCTCCATTGCACAAAATGCGATGAACAATCACATTAACTTATTGCTACAACTCACAATGATGCCCTTTTAATAATACAACCATCCATTGCTATACACTACAATGATCACTAAGCTTTATCACTTATCACTAAAGTCCATCTTGACATACTTCAATTAAAGATAATTGCTATAAGTTATAGCGATAACCACTTTCTATCACTAATCACTATATCTGAAACCTTATTTCTTGATTAGCGATAATCACTATAAGTCATGGTGATCTCCTTGTTTCATTGCTAATCACTATATCCTTTTTGTGTTCTCATTGCACAATGATAGACCATGATTTTTGTAACATACAATCATATATGAAGACTTATCGCTCATTACTATAATAAAACTGTATCCCTTTTGCTCACTAATGAGATATATTGATATAGAGTATAGAAATAGTTCAATTCTATTGCTCATCACCATATTGATAATAAACCTTCTGCGCAGAATTATGAACCTAATGGTGATATGATATAGTGATATCATACCCAACTTTAAGTTGCCCAAACTACAATCATTGTAAGATACCTTGATATTTGATGCCTCATCATTATAGCTATAGAAATAATCTAAAAAATGAGAATATCTCCATAAATTCAAATAGGATCAAATCCTAGATTGATCAATAGATATTACCATGTGATGAGTGAGCCCTAGGAGTGCAATTTTGCAACAAGATTCTTTGACTTGGGTGATAAAGAGCCATTTTTTGTTAAAACACAAAGACATGCAGTAAGTGATTCCTTATTTTGATCACAAATTCTATCTAGAACATATGAAAGGTAAGTAATGAAAGAAAATAAAAGGTGATCAAATATTTGGAAAATATTGAGTTCCACCACAAGTACCATTGGCATAACATTGGGATCTCCATTATGATGAGCTTCTTTGACCAATGATGCAACACTATCCCATATTAATGAGTGACAATTTTTTTGAGATTGTTGAACCCATATTGTCATCTAATCAAAATTGTTTGCAATATACAAATGTAGTGCATCCCAGTCACAACTAATTATAAAGAAAACAACTAGAGCAGTTACAAACAACTTATATTGATGATGGATAAGAATTAATTAACTATAATAAAATCTTATAATTACATCTCACTTTCCTCAATCTACCTTTCCCCAACAAGTACTCCTCTTCAAATTTGTTAATGGAGTTGGGATCCCAAATGTGATCTACATGGATCTTTGATGCAAACTTGGGAAGAAATTCACTAATATACACTATGGTCTGGTATACCATATATCCCTCTACCATAAAACCCTCAAGGTGTGCTTTTTGTCGAACTAAGCCCTTCATAAATTTTAAGTGCCTCTCAACCATCCACGTTGGCCTAGTTTGTATAGGTTCACATAGTTCAATCTCCTCAACTTGATGTATGAGGTAGTGTTCTTAAGCATTGAAATTTTTTTAAGGTAGACACTTTTGCATTTGACACATAGGCTGTGAATTTTTTCTCTTCCAATATTTTATATCTTTTTTTAATCAATTTCTTTAGATGATAACCACCTAAAAGAGATTCAACATTTAAGAACATATAAATGAGATTTTAGATAAAATAGACAATAAATTACATAAAAAATAAAGCAAGTCATAAATATAATATATGTACAACAAATCTAAGAAATAACACTTCTAACCTCATGTATTTTTCAAGATCATATATAACTTGTTTAGTACTATTGTGAAATTGGTGTGGGAGGGATAGAGGTGGGATGTACTACAATCATTAAAAAATGATCTTTTTCAATATATTATGAAATAATACAATAGACAATATATGCAATTTTACAAATATATTGTAAATAGAGAACATGATTTATCTTGATGAAGGTATTCCAATCATGTGTTTTCAAACCTAGCCCAAAATCACCTTTCTTTGATACAAGACTACTTATATTTTCAACAAATCATGTGGGAAATTTTTGTTTTTTTATGGCTTCTTTTAATGCATCACTTTACTGCTTCATTAATAACCAAGGAAGGGCACTTGTATTTATGTGGTCTCTATTGCTATTTGATTCAATAAATTTTTTTAGTACATGATTGGATTCATGAATGTCATTACAAATCTTGGATTTTTCCTCTATCACAACTTCCATCCAATATTTTCCATAGTATCTCTGTTACATTCTTTCCAATATGCATAGCATCAAACAAATGCACAATTGAGAGATCCTTGTAGTATGGTAACCTACTAAATTGAGTAGGATAACTTTTTATTCCTCCACGAAGTTAGTCATTAATTCCTTGATGACCTTCACGAGCATTAGTTACATCATTACTAAATAAAAGATAATATCAAAACATAAATTTCAAACTTCAAACCACAAATTGGACATTACCTAGGCAATTTAGTTGATCGTTTTCCAACTTCCATAGTTAAGGTGTCATTCTTTGTGGCCTTGATGTTGTCTCTTCTTTCCCATTAAAAAGATGTTTTTTAGTAATTTGATACTTATGATTATTTTGGAGAAAGTTCCTAAACTCATCAAACACCTACTTTCCTAAACTTCTTGAATGACGAGATTTCATCTTCAGACCACAAATTGGACATGCAAATTTTTCTTTTGTTTGAAGACCTAAAAGATCATGTACAATTGGATTATGTATAATTATCATGCACAACTTTAACATAAAAAAATAATGTGCAAATACTATAATAGACAAAAAATATGTGACCTTAACAACATAACATACCAAAAAAATGCGTTAGCAGAGGGAAATAATGTATTGTCCATACAAGCATTGCATGTAATTGAAATTGTCTTTGTCCTATTGATCTAGAGATGTCATACATAGTGACCCTATTCCATAACTTCAACAAATCTTCAATAAGGGGATAAATATACATGTTCATATCTTTAACTTGGTACTTACCTAGTAATTGAATGGACAAAACTATTACATAATTATTATGACCATTTTTATGCACTGTTTATAAATTAATTCAAATGAATATTAAATAAAAAACACCTGGTACAATCATTGAAAACATTATGTGCTCCCTCTTTCTAGACATCCAAGGAGGAATATTATTGTTAATAACAAAAATTGGCCACACTGAGTAAACAAATCTCATATCTCCGAATGGGTTGACACCATCCACTGCCAATGAAAGCTTGAGATTACAAGGTTTCTCTTTAAAGTATGGCTAGGTTTTTTCTATGTCTTTAAATGAAGAACCATCTATAGTCATTCACATAATGTTATCTTGACTTCTATTGCATGCATGGTAATCCATAAATTATGCCAAGCTAGTGCACCTGAATAATCGTTCAGGACCTGGAATAATAAGAATGTACTAAAGAACCTTATGATGCACCTTTTTTGTTATTTGATCTAACTGATATCTACTAATATGACAATCAAGGCATTCCATTGCAAATTCATGTTGTTTATGATATAGAATGCAATAATTGAGACATGCATGTATTGTCTAATACTTCGTTCCAATTTGATTCATAATGGTAGATAATTCTTGGTATGAATGAGGTAAAATATTTGATGGCAGTAACAACCTACAAGAAAAATATGAATTGTTAATATAATGAATAATAATGATATGCTAACATTGAAGATGAAAAATATGGCATACCTTAGCATATGTGACATTGCTACATTGGATAAGCCATTCACAACCTTCAAGTTCAAAAACAACACTATAGCATGAGAGAAGAGTTATTTGGGAGCCTTGGTATAGGGGTTTTTAT
Source organism: Cupressus sempervirens (assembly GCA_028749045.1). Taxonomy (NCBI): domain Eukaryota; kingdom Viridiplantae; phylum Streptophyta; class Pinopsida; order Cupressales; family Cupressaceae; genus Cupressus; species Cupressus sempervirens. Next base: position 424,674,866 of record CM053793.1, on the reverse strand, counting down.
GCCTTCTCAAGTATAGGTATATCAAGACCATCATCATGATCATCTTCATCAGCTATGCGAATACCATCTTCTTCAATCATGTCCTCTACCACATTATCATCTTCTTCAATGGGAGCATTATCCTCAACTTGGATATTCACACCTCCATGTTCCTCCAATTAGAAATCCACATTCACCAATCAACAAAAATTATGGCCCTCTTCAATGTGATCATGTTTCCTACAATGACTCTGGGGTGTTGTGATTAGAATTCTTCAATTCTTTAAGCCCTTACACTTTTCGCAAGGTGATTACATTTATCAACTTTTCTTTGGAACCAAGGCCAAAATTTAGAAATTGTCTTGTTATTTTTTTTGGGTTCATATTGCCAGGCATGGTCTTTCTTCATAGGAAAATATATCTCCAAAAATATTGGACATGTTATACTTAATATTTATATTTGTACATATGATTTTAAAAGAAAAATTTGGTGTAATTAATGTGTATATCTGTAAAAATATTGAACATTTTATACTTAGTGTTTATATCTGCACATATGGTTTTTAAAGAAAAATATGGTCTACTAAATGTATATATCTACAAAAATATTGGACATGTTGTACTTAAAGTTTATATCTTCACATATGGTTTTGAAAGAAAAATTTGGTGACCTTGCTCAAATTCACCCATATTATAATTAATGAAAAATTTTCTTCTTAGAATTTTATTTGTTAATATCCTCCTTGTGTCACTTCATTCTTAATTCTTCTTGAAGATGTAAATTCTTAAATATTTTTTATTTCGCTGGTTTCTAAACTTCATCACTAAAACACCCAATTCTTGGTTTTTGAGTGTTTTGGTGTTCAATAATAGAAACCATGTTTGTTTCACCTTAGACATACATTTCCTACCATTCCTAAAGGTTCAGGATCAGTTGGTATCCATTAGGATAAAAAATGCAATAAGTTTTCATATTTGACAAGAAATTACAAATATGCAAAAATGCAATTCTGGAAAAGTTGTAAAAAATGTCTTTTTTGCATCCCAACGTTCATTGTAACCATCAAAATTTGGTCTAAACTAATTAGATGAAGGTATTTAAGACTCGTTGTGTTGATTTCATAATTGATCATCAAGTTGTACAGAAGAGTGAACAATTTAAGAAGGGGAAAACTTATTTTCTAGAGCACATCTATTTTGTACAGCTCTATACGAATTGGTACAGATAAAATGATGTACATGTGAAGTTGGATGCCTATGTTAACTTTCATTTTCAATTTATTTTGTTGAATTTTATTGAGTTTTGAGGTAGTTATAGAAATTTTTTTGACTATGGGTCTAAAGCCAAGAAATGGCCATAACTTGCAATTTCACCATTCAAAATTGATGCCTTTCAGTGAAATGCAAATAGGTAGGATGCATTTTTAGACTTCAAAGGCTTAGGACAAGAAACACCCATTAGCCACTTCAAACTTGATGCCCTAGGCTAAACATGACTATGCATTTACTCATAGAATGCATTGTTTAAGCAAGCAATCAATAAGGTTAGATTGTGGGTCACATTTTCTAAATGGAATAGTTCATCTTGGTGTGTAGGAGGTGACCAAACTAGTAGATCAATTTTATGCACCCAATGGAGCCAATTATAGAAAGTCCTAGCCTAATTTCTAATCAATAAATGAAGAGACTATGTAGTGTAGTGATTTTTGTTTCAAATTTGATTAATATTACATCAATATTATTATTAATTTATGCATTGATGTAAGAAAATTATATAGATAGAAGGTATTTTATATATAGAATAGAAAATAGTTAAGCTAAGTTTGGAAGTAATTATAGTATGGATTGTAATAAGAGTTGTTAAAACAACTCATATTTGGAGAGCCGTTCCTTATAAAATAAAATCCAAAAAATCCTATAACTGGATGTAATTATAATTTAGACTATAGTAAGCGTTGTCAAAACAACTCATATTTGGATAATTGTTTCTTATAAAATATGATCCAAAAAATCCTATAAATATGTTGAACAAAATGTGTGTGTGTGTGTGAGAGAGAGAGAGTAACATATTATCTTGTGTATAATGATTTTTGAAAATTTATGTTTGTTTCTTTCTAAAATTATATCAAGAAGATGAGTCTTATTGATTATTATCTATTACCAAGATTGATTTTTTGGCTTTCTCTTAAGGTAGTTGTATTTAATCCCAAGATCTCTTTTTCTAGAACTATTCAACAAGCTTAAAGTGAACATTTAGGGTAGTGAAGTAGGAGGTATGATGTCTATGTATGCTATGAATCAAAAAAGAATCTAAGCTATTGATCAACACTACTTTGATTGGAGAGTGCAAGGGCTTGTTGCATAGCACAAAGGATACTTCTCACTCTAAAATGTGGATCCTAAACAAGAATTGGCATACAATGATAAGACATGATGCAAAGAAAACAAGTCATGACACTCTAAGACAACCTTATTGGAAAGTAGGCTAAGAAGTAAAATTGAATAGAGTATCTCATTGTACAATCAACATATGATGCTTTTGATCTAAGCTAAGTACTTGAATTGAAACCTTAGCTAAGTTCCTCAAATAATGTAATAATAATGCAAAAGAGAAGCAACATTAAAAGTCTCAAACATAAGCACAACCCTACAAAATAGGCATAGTATGCCACAGTCCTTTCATTGTTGATATGAGAACCAAGCAATAAGATATGATACAAATTATAATATTTACATAATTTCTTGTATGTATCCATAAATTCTTAGAAGATAATGCAAATGCTCTCCCATACTTCTCATTCATATCTCTACTTATAGCATCACTAAGAATATGATATAATTCTAAGTATTCAACTATTTCTCAATTGAAATAGTCTCAAACACAATTCAATTTAAGAAGCTTCACAATTAGAATTATAAAAGTTAGAGTCATGACAAAAATAACTACTTGCTTTACATAGATTATTCATATAATCATGATGGGCTTAATATTAGAAAATATTTGAATCAAGCATGATCAAGTGTTAAAATGATACAAAATTCACAAAAAATAAAAGTCTGGGCCAATCATAACCTTAACATAGTATTGGAAATAGCATATCGATGCCCATCAAATTCAAAAATGGTCTGCTATATTGTTTCTTAGATCTTCTACATCCTTTCATTCTGTATTTGTTGCCAATTGACCTTTTCTTGTATATGCACTTGTTTTTTCCAATGAAACAAACATTAGTATTAAAAATACTTAAAAAAATACAAATATATCACTTGGAAAGGTAAGTAACGCTAGTCAAACCCCTAAAGTCTAAGCAAGAGAGAACCTTAATCATCATATCCAAAGAGAGAAACAAATCTGATAAGTAGCAAGAGCTAAAGCACTAGTAGTAGAAGGTGAGTTATTGTCATCTAGTTTCCACACATTTGGGTTATTCTGATCATTAGCAGAAGGCTCCCACCCAACAAGATCAACTTTAATTATCTTCAATAATTTGAATTTTTTATGAGGTTCACTAGTAGCCTTTGTAAGAGAACTAGCTACAACAAGATGAAGAATTTTTCTTTTGTTTGGTAATTAAGGAGCTCCTTTGGTGCAAAGTTGAGAAGATGAATGCTGTTGGGATGATTGGGACCAACCATGAACACTATGACTGTAATCTTGATACAAGAAGTATGAGAATCATCAAGTCTATGAGTATCTTGACTTCTTTCATGTTGATGCCTTTGTGATGGGGATTGATCCTTCTTGGAATGAGGTGATATTGAAGAAACTCTAGTAATTATACAAGGTGCATTACTCCAATGGAAAAGAATCTCCTATAGGTGAGTCACTTGAAGTGCAACTTTATTAGCTTTCACTTATATCTACATGAACAACTAGAACATGTCATGAATTTAGAGTACATGAAAATAATATTATCAACAATGTATCCAGAAAGTAGAGAAAAATTCTCATCTCTTCAAAAGCTAAATAAGATTCTCATTTTGAAAGCATGCCATATCAGAGTGTGTATTTATAGATTCAACTATGTAGGTTTTCATGGCATTCCATATGTAAGTGAATTTAGGAGGGGTATGTGGTCAATCTCCCATAATCATCAGATGGCAAGAAATAGGCTTAATTTAGGAAAGGTATTGTGTCATGGGTTTGAGCAGAAGAAGTTGGGTGAGTTTTTGATGTTGTGATTGATGTCAACATGTATTTATTATCATTGGTGACTGGTTGTTGTAGATGGTCTAAAGTTTTCCATGTGGTGGTGTTGTGAGATATTTTTTACATTTCTCCTATATTACAAATCCATTGATTCAATTTGTGTCTGTTGTTAAGTAGTGTTTAGAGATATTAGATTTAGGATTTTGTGCTTTGGATCTTAATTTAGAAGAGTATTCTTTAGTGTGTGATAGTTTTTGATAGAGTTTCCTATGAGAAATACATGCTCCACATTTCTTGCTTGCTATTTTTTGGTGCTAAGGATTTGGAATTATGCTTATGGCGATCATATATCTTTGTTTAGTTTTGGTGGTGCGAGTTTTTATGTTTCAAAGGCATGTTCTCAAAGTTTGATTGTGTTTTCTCTAGGTTTGGTCAACCTTGAGTGTTTACACTTATACATTAAAAGATTGTGTTGGTAGAGTAACATGTATCTACATTGAATTCAGAGTCACTATATTGATGACAACATTTATGCATCTTAGTGAATTGTTCAACAAAATTAATGTTTTTCAAGAAAATGCACCTCATGAACTATTAGCTTAGAAGAAAGAACATTGGTTTTTAAATAGTACACAAAGTGCTTGACATGAGAGGTTTGCAAGTGAGGGTGTTGACCAATCTTGAAAACTTGAATGGTGAAATAAAAGCTATCGATGATCAAACACCTATGCCAGAGTTACAACACGATGTGAAGTTGATTTTAGATATTTACTAATGTAATAATTTAGTATGAAAAATATCTTGGTTTCCTATTTTAAAGAAAATTTTATACTATATATTTTGGTACGTCTATTCTATCTAGACCCATAATCTTTAAATGACCTACACAAATTTAAAGTCTCAATATTTTTTAATCTATTTGTAAGCATTATATATTTGATTCTAAACTGATGGAGATAATAAGCTCATGCAAGATACATAAAAAATGCTAAATAAATAGTCTATGCCATTGGTTTTGAAACATTCCTTTCATCATATTCTTAAATCTTATCACTTGAATCCTTAGCTTTACTTTCTAAAAATACTGTTGATGTTCATGAAAAGCTTTGTTTCTCAAAAAAAGATCACCAGTTTGTCTTTGAATAATATACCATATGAACAATATATTGAAACCTTACTACTTGCATCTATCTCACACAAATTATAAGAGGAAACTGATATGTGAGACTCAGACATTAGATGACAGCATGAGAAAGTGATTTCTCACATGTCTACACAAAGGGACAATTATACAAATTATTATTTTTGTTAAGAAATTATACATTCAAAATTTGATGGTTTGGTTAACACTATGTAATATGAGCATTTGAATGATTTTATTTTTTAAATAGTAAGTATATAGATCATGTTAGCAATGTTTTGCAATTTTTGGTTAACTTTGTTTATTTTATCATCCACTTATATTATTAGAAAATATGCTTATATAATGAGGGATGATTTACTGAATTTAGTTGAGATTTCTTCTTTTTAAACTTTTCATGCATGTTTGTCATCTACCCTTACCATACATGTCATGCCTACATATGATTATGGGACACACTAAGGATGATATGAAATCTTTTGTAAAATCATTTCTTTTTGGCCCAATGAGCCATTTAGAATGGCATCCAAACACATATGAGAACATGTTTAAATCATAAATCTAGTCATATAATTCTTCAAATTACTCTACAAATAATATATAACTAAATCTAAAACAATAAAATAAGGAATTCAACTAAATAATTGAATAGAGATAAATTAATTTATAAAACATTAAATTTAGATTATGATCTTGACGCTTTATTTACCTAGCATCAATATTTTTAAAAACTCTTTTTTATATGTTAAATAATTGTCTATGGATAGCCATAAAAAAATCAAGTATATTGATAGGTAGAGTGGAAGAACTTAGAGAATACCAATGATCCACAAATCAAAGAGAAAGGACATTTAGTGATAATTAAGATGATTAATGAAAAATATGAACAACCAACTGAGCTTGTGGGTATTATTAGGAATGGGATCACCAAAGTCTAAATGGAGAAGAGAAGAAATTTAATTTGAGGTTTAGGAGGCAACGGCGATGGAGGAGAAGTATTTGAATTAGTATAATTTTCATTTATTAGTAAGGTAAATAATGATACTTTCATGAAGAACATATTTAAAATAAGTCAATAAAAATGCATTAAAAGATGTGCAAGAGAAAGCTAGAGCTAGCTTCTATGTAGAAAAAACAAAATCCTAAAAAAAATGGTCCTCATTGTAGACTAGTCATATCTAAAGAACACTATTTCCTTCAAAAATCTCTCTTCAGGTCAACCTTTAGATAGATCAAAATCTGATAAAATTCATAGAAGGTATAGAAAAAATTGTATGAGATGAAATCCACCTTTATGAAAATACTAACAACATTATTTATTTCAACATAGGTAGATCTACTCTAGAAAACTAGCAACCTTTGTAAGAGAACTAGCTAGACTTAGACATTAGATGACAACATGAGAAAGTAATTTCTCATAGGTATACACAAAGGGGCAATCCATAGTTGAAAGAGCTCAGGATTAAACTAAATTCAATGCTAAAAGACAAATAGTCAAGGCATAGGCATGCAGAGGCTTTGAAAGCACCTAGAGAGATGACAATAGAAGTGTTAGAAGGAAAGAGCTATTTAGATTTCAGGTTTGACTTGGCCTCTAACCATATAGATGAGAATTCCCATCTATTGGTGGCTAATATAGTTCATTCTACTCCTCAACATCTTAAAGAAGGAGCCTAATGCAATTCCTTGTCTGATGGTCCTATCATATACTCTATACGTAACATGATGGATCTTATTACATGTATAACATACTACCTCCACTCATAGTTTCCTAATGAAAGGAATGGTATGCCCCATCTAAAAGAGGGCTCTATAATCCTCTTCCACTGGTGTTGGGTCTTTGTCTTAATCAACTAAATCAATAGCTTTAATCTCTAGTAATAAAACTACTGGATATGGCCTGCTGTTTCTATAGGCACTTGGAATCGAATATGCATATGGTCCTACTATCCCCAAATCTAACAATGGATTTTCTTGATCCCAATTTGAATAAGAATTGGTACCCTTGTTCATCTACTCCCATAGCTAGATACTTAGGCACTTTGATAATGCCAACAAATTTCTCACATGCCATGTCCTGATCTCGAACAACCGATACCATGACTACAATCGCCCATTCCATCAGTGATGAATATCAATACTAATGAGCAATGATAACTAGAAAGAAAAGGTGATAGGAGAAAATCTAGGAGTTCAAAGTTTATCTCAAATGGCTCCCACACACACAACAAGTATCCAGCCTCTAGCAAAATACATAAAAAATAATGGAGCTTTTTTACTTTTTTGATTATGAATCTGATTTGGTTAAAATTTTGACCAACTCAAGGAGACAAACCAAAAAAAAATAAATTCAACAAGAAAATTAAGGGCTTGCTTATAATTAAAGGTAAAAAATTAACCTCAAATGTACTAGTGTCTCCTTAGTCAATTTCAAATAACTAGGAAAAGGTGCATTTACAACTTTGGCATTCTCCATATAAATTATCTACAACACCTTTTCAACATAATTAGCCTAAGATAAAGCCAATTTACCATTCTTTCCTACAAAATTTTTATACCAAGGATTTGTTTTGTTTCCAAAATTTACTAACCGTTGTTTCAACCCCTCAATGTGATCCATGTGAGACCCTATGAAAAGTAGATCATCACTATAAAAACTTAGAATAATGTATCTATCAACATCCAACATCTTAAAATAAATAAAATGGTTAGAATGCCACCAATTATATATCCATGCTCATTGAAGCTATCAAATTTAACACACAATTTCCAAGGTGCTCACTTTGAGCCATATAAAATTTACTTCAATCTATACACTAAATTATCCTTATCTTTTACCTCAGATCTAGTTGGTTGTTTCGTATATATTTCTTCTTCAAAATCACTATGGAGAAAATTTGTTTTAATATCAAGTTATTTTAGATGCAAATCTTCAATATCCACATACTTAAAATAATACAAATAGAAGTCATTTTCACAATTAAAGGAAAGATCTCATCAAAATTAATGCCCTTCTTATGTGACAATCCTTTTACAACTAACTCAAATTTAAATATTTTCTTATCTTCATCCTCCTATTTCAGTCTATTAAACCATTTTTTTTGTAAATCCATTTTAGGTTTAGGTAACTTGCATAATGCTCAAGTCTATTTTTAAATAAAAATGAGCCCATTTCTTATGTCATTGCAGATTCCCACTAAATCTTTGTATTGACTTGCATAGTTTCATCATATGCTTCTAGTTCACCAACATCTATAAATAGAATAGAGTACAAAGAGGGAGAGAATATTTTAGGAGGTCTTCTTAGCCTTTTTATTTGTCTAACATTCATTGGAGTTTATGTGATGTGACAAGTAGTCTTGCTCCCACCCTAACTACTTCTAGGGATACCTTAGGTCTTTCTCTTGACCTAGTAGAGTTACTAGTTATCTTATCCTCCTTAGGATCCTAACAATGAGGACCTAGGATTTTCAACTAGTCCACATCAATGTAAGAAAAATAACTCTCCACCATCAAAACCAACCCCAAATGCTCATACAACTCCCTAAATGGATGAATAGTCACCTAAGAGGGCATTTCAATTCCCTTCAAGGTTCACAACCACAAACAAATTTGAAACCCTAATCAAGTTCTAGAAATCATGCAAGATTTCAAAAAATTTATTGAAATAGGGCTACAATAAATTATCCCTCCTAATGAAGGAAATCTTAGATAGCTTGCAAAAGTCCCTAAAAAAGGGTAAAAAAACTACTAATACAAACACCCTTTTTAGAGAACTCACATATTTTGGTGGTCTAGGTGTTGGAAACATAAGAGGAGTAACTAAGAGGGGAGGGGTGAATCAATTACTACAAAAATAAATCCCAAATCCTTTAGATGTTAGTGCAAAATAAACTCTAAAAAAAAAATACTATTGATGTTTGACAAACACATAAAATGATGTAACTCGGTAAATACTGAATATGTTCAATAAGTACTTAACATGAAAATATTTAGATAATTTCTATGATTACCATTACTTTAACTTAAACACATGAAAGATAATTAGCATGGACACATTTGACACTAGAATTTAATGCAGAAAACCAATTTGGGAAAAACTGCCAATTGCAAATAGTTACTATTTTCACTCTTCTGAAGTGAGCCTTGTTAGGAGCCAACCCTGTTAAAGGTTACAAAACACATTGTTAGGTGTGACCTTGTTAAAGGATTTAATCACCCTCTTGGGAGTGGTCTTTTTAGAGGTCTTTAGACAATTCAATAGAACTATCACCTTGTTAGAGGGTTTACAAATAGTTGTTAAGCCAACTCTGTTAAGAGATTTAGATCACTGTTACAATGGTTAGAGAGTAACAATGAGATGACCTAATTTTTGATGCAACTAAATTGCTGGTAAAAGATCTCTATTGTAGCTTATACTTAATCCTTCCTGATCAAATATATCTCTTATGATCCACAAGGATATTCTGCTTATCCTTCTAATTCGCTTCTTATTAGCATCATCAAATCTTCCATACTCACACATTCTAATCCACAATTTGTCCTTATATTTATATCTTCCACACTATCAAGTCAGGTAGAATACAACTTAGAATAACTAATATTAATCTTCTTAATTGGCTAGAACTAATAGATAAATCAATTAAACTCAATATAAAAATGAGAGAATCCTTCATTAGCTGACCCTACTTGGTAGACACTAACATAGAAATAATTTTCTTGTGTTAACCCAATGAACTCAATTAACATTGCATATTCACAAAGTTCCTCTGGTAACCGAGTGAGCTTGGTTAACATTGGTTCCATCTAAAATTTCCTTCATTAATTGAGTGAGCTTGGTTAACACTCATCTTCTATAAAATTTCCTTTGGTGCTCAAGTGAACTCGGTAGACATTGCCTTCTAAACTAGGCAAACATAGGAATGCTCGGTAGACACAGAAAACTATCTTCACTGCCTGAGTGAGCTCAACATGCACTGAATGATAATGATATGAAATTTGTGTAACATCAAAGATAATAAACAATTAATCAATTGTATCTAACAATATACCTCTTTGGCATTGATGGCAACATGTGATAACACAATAAATTTTTTGGAACAAGAATAAAGTAAGGAACATATCCTTAGTTTCATTTTGATTCACATCTATGAGAACTTTCTCTTTAGTATGAGCTTTTTCTGCCTTTAGTTTCTCCCTTTGTCTAGAAAACTTCTATCTACAACAACTTTTGCCAAGTTCATTCTCGCTCTTTGATATCTCTATGATAGTAAACTTCTCCCTCTTACAACAAACTTCTCCTTCTTTATAATTAATATTTCTTATGATATATGGTAGTAAATTTCTCCCTCTCTGACAACACATGCCAAATATAACAACTCTATTAATATCAATGTACCTTAAGTACTGATTCATTTGCAATATGCCCTTGTCAAAACTACACCAACTGATTGATCTTCAACATGTTTTGGTTGATGCATCACTAAACTTCATTTAGTAAGCTTTAGATAGGGGAATGACCCCTAACTTACCTCTTAGATACATAAATGCATCTTTAGCTAATGGCTTGGTGAATATGTCTGCAATCTATTCTTTTATGTTCACATATTCCAATCTGACCTTTTTATCTTACACCAAGTCTCTTAAAATGTGATATTTTATAGCAATGTGCTTTGTTTTGGTATGCATTACTAGATTCTTTGATATATTGATTCCACTAGTGTTATCACAGTATATGACTACTACATTCTTGATCTCTATCTTCATTCCTTCCAATAGTTATATGAACCAAACAATGTTAGAATAAGTAACTACCACTACCACATATTCTACCTTTGCTATGGATTAAGAGATACAATTTTCTTTCTTTCTTGTCCAAGACACTAGTCTTTTACCAAGAAAGAATGCTCCTCCACTAGTGCTTTTCCTGTCATCACGACTTCCTACCCAATCAACATCAGTGAATATCTTTAAGTCAAAATTGCCTCCAAGTTTATACCATAAGCCATAGTCTTCAGTACCATTCAAATATATCATGGTTCTCTTGATTGTCATCATGTGATTTTCTCTAGGATTTTTTGAGAATCTTGCCACCATACCAAATGCTAATGCAATATTAGGCCTTGTATGCACTATATATTGTAATTTTACAATCATTGATCTATATGTGGTCTGATCTACCTCTTTTGAATTATCATTTTTGGAAAGCTTATGTCTAGTAGACATAGGGGTTCCAACTATTCTTGAATCTTCCATTCCTAATTTCTTTAATATCTCCTTGATGCACTTATATTGAGTAATATATATACCATTTTTGTTCTGCTGAATCTGCAATCCTACAAAGAATTTTATCTCACCAAACATAGACATCTCAAATTATTTACTCATTTCTTCTAAAAATGCTTTGCACAAGTCATCATTTCCTGTCAATAATGTATCATCAACAAATATTTCTACCAACATAATCTTCTTGTCTGGTCCTTCTTTAATATACAAACTACTGTTATCATTTGTTCTTTGAAAGTCAATCTATATCAAGTAATTATGAAGTCTTTCATACCAAGCTCTAGGAGCTTGCTTGAGACCATATAATGCCTTGTGTAATTTGTAGAACATGTCCCTTTTGTTAGGATCTAAAAAACCTTCTAGTTGTTTAATGTAGACTTCCTCATCAATAATTCCATTCAAGAATGTAGATTTAACATCCATTTGATAAACTTTAAATCCTCTATGTGCTGCATACGCTAGTAGAGTTCTAACACCTTCTAATCTTGCAATAGGAGCAAAAGTTTCACCATAGTCAATACCTTCTTCTTGAGAATATCCTTTACACACCAATCTTGCTTTATTTCTAGAAACTTTTCCATCTTCATTCAACTTATTTCTAAACACCCACTTTGTGCCAATTACATTTTTATCTTTGGGTTTAGGAAAAAGAGTCCATGTTTCATTCTTCTCTATTTGTTCTATTTCTTCATTCATTGCTTCAACCCAAATTTCATTGTCCAAAGCATCTTTAACATTTCTAGGTTCAAATTCAACAAGTAAACATGTACCTTTGAATTTTCTTCATGTCATTGTTCCATTAGATTTATCTCCAATGATCTAATTAGGTGCATGATTCCTTCTGACATATCTTGCTAACATAGGTTCTTTGGATTTGGAATGAGTTCCACCATTTTCATCATAAACTTTAGTATCTAGCTTGGGTACCATTATCTTTGACTCAGGTCCATCAGGCTCAGTTTGAACTAGCTCAGTAGCCTTTGACTATGACTTGGGTCCTTCAGATTGTGACTTAGGTTGCATTTTCTGCAACTCAGTAACTATTGGAGATTTTGGGGAATCAGGAGGTAAAGACTCCTTTCTCTCAGATAGATTTGGAAGGGTATTAGATTCATAGTAAACAAATCTTCTGTAATCCTCTAGCTCTTTATTACTTTCTTCTTCACTCTTTTCTACAAACTCATCAATTCTTACATGTGCACTTTCTATGATTTTATGAGTAGAAAAATTCAAAAATTTGTATGCTTTACTTTTGTAGTTCAGTATCCTAGAAATATGCCTTCATCACCTTTGACATCAAATTTGCCTTTTCTAGATTCTTTTAAGATATAAAATTTGCTACCAAATACTTTCAAGTAACTTACATTATGTTTGTAGCCATACCATAGTTCATAAGGAGTTTGATTTGAGTCTTTCCTCAACTATACTCTATTCAAGGTATGAACTACACTACTGATAGCTTCCTTCCAATATTTGATTGCAACATTCTTTTCAATCGTCAATGTTCTTGCATAATCCATGATGGATCATTTTCTTCTTTTAGCTATACCATTCTATTGAGGTGTACTAGGGGTAGATACTTGTCTTTTAATCCCTCTTTCAATGCAGAAATCATTGAATTCATTGGAGATGAATTCACCACCTTTGTTTGATCTTAAACATTTCAATTTATTTCTAGTTTCTTTTTCTAATCTTTCCATATACCATTTGAACTTTTGAAAAGCTTTTGATTTTGATTTTAGATACATTATAGCCATCATTCTATAATAATCATCAAAAAAAAGAATGAAATTTTTTTCTCCACTATAACTCTCTATTCCAATAAGTTTACATAATTCATTATGGACAAGTTCTAAGACTTCTTTTGACTAATAGTTCTTGCTTTTGAAACTAGTTTTTCCCATCTCACCAATTTGGCAATTTTTGCATAGACCCATATCAGGTTTCTTAAAACTAGGAATACATCTTACTCTTTTATGTTTGCTTATCTTAACCAGATTATGAAAGTTTACATAACATGGTATTTTGTACCATAACCAACTTTCTTTTACTTGAGCAATAAAATATGAACTTTCATTGATATCAAAGATAAAATAGATTACCTTTTTTTTGTTTGCCAGATCCAACCAGATTTCCTTTTCCATCCAATAGTTTGGCCTTTCCATCCATGAATTCTACCTTGAATCCAATGTTATTCAATTGTGACACACTTAGTAGATTATGCTTTAATCCTTCAACCCAATAAGCATTGTCACATACAAGTTCCTTTGTCAAAGAAATACATCCTTTTCCTTTTATGTTACAAGGTTCATTGTTTCCAAATCTCACACTACCACCATCATAATATTCTATGTGGTCAAATTTTGTTTTATCTCCAATCATATGATGTGAATAGCCACTATTAATAATCCATGTATCATTTTTTCTAACATAAGAGATAAGTTCCATTTTATCTCCTTCATCATTAGATTCATCTTTTATTGCATATATACCATTTCATGTTTATTGTTATCAAAATCTTTAGCCATAAAACAAGATTTCTTAGCTTTGTCCTTGCAGTTCTTGTAGTTCTCAAAATTCTTCTTGCCTTTGTACTTTTTTTTTTTTTCATCTTTTTTGTCTCTAATTGGACACCTTGTAGCAATGTGACCAACTTCTTCACAAGAAAAATAGATAAGAGGAACTTTACCCTTGTACTTTCCTCTACCTTTGGAATACTTTCTTGCAAGTAGGGCTTCAACAACTTCAAGATCACTATCTAAGGTTTCTTCTATTTCTTCTTCTTCACTTCTTAATTGACTGGCCTTTGATTTCTTACTCCTTTTCTTGAGTGGGATCAATTTAGCTTCAAATGCAGACTCAATACCTTTTGAACTAGGAACATAGTTATCAAAGTTATCTAACTCAAAAGCTATCAATCTTCCAACTAGAGCATCTAGAGATATTTTATTATTTGGATCACATCTGATCTCTTGAATAGTAGACACTCTAATTGTATAAATAGGAAGAAGAGTTCTAAGTACCTTTCTTACAATTGTTTTATCTTCAATGTCTCCTCCAAATGCTTTGATTGTGCTCACACTTGCTTTGATTCTTTCCGCATATTTTGTAATGTTCTCATCTTCTCTCATTTTCATCTAATCAAAATGACCTCTAAAAATTCCAGCCTTATCTCTTCTTACATTTTCATTTCCTCCATAAATGTCTTTCAATTTGGTCCACATTTCATAAGTAGTTCTGCAATCTTTTACTTCATCAAATTCAACATAACTGAGAGTAGATGCAATGTCAATCATCATGATGTTATGATTCTTCTTTTTAGCAATATCTTCAATTGATAATATTCCAATGGGAGTCTTGTATTCAACATCAAGATATTTACAACCTGAATCACTGATGGTAGCCAAATGTAACCTCATAAGTCTTTGCCATGCTGCAAAATTGTCTCTGTTCAGCTTGGGAATCTCTGTTTTCTAAGACATCTTGATCTTTATCTTAGGTCCTTGAAACCTTCTCTGCAAGCATCAAAATATCTAATACCAATTGTTGGAAATATAAGAGGAGTAACTAAGAGGGGAGGGGTGAATCAGTCACTACAAAACTAGATCCCAGATCCCTTAGATGTTAGTAAAAAATAAGCTCTGAAAAACTAAATACTTCTGATGTTCAACAAACAAACATTAAATACTATAACTCAGTAATTACTAAATATGCTCGATAAGTACTTAACATAAAAATCTTTAGATGTTATCTATGATTACCATTACTTTAACTTAAACACATGGAAGAAAATTAGCATGAACACATTTCACACTATGATTTAACATGGAAACCCAATTTGGGAAGAACCATCAATTGAACTAGTTACTATTTTCACTCTTCTAAAGTGAGCACTGTTAGGAGACAACCTTGTTAAAGGTTACAAAACACATTGTTAGGTGTGAACTTATTAAAGGATTTAATCACCATCTTAAGTGGCCTTGTTAGAGGTCTTTAGACAATTCAATAAAACTATCACCTTGTTAGAGGATTTACAAATAGTTGTTAATCCAACTCTATTAAGAGATTTAGATCACCATTACAATGGTTAGAGAGAAACAATGAGATGGCCTAATTTCTAATGCAATTGAATTGCTGATAAGAGATCTCTATTCTAGCTTATACTTGATCCTTCTTGGTTGAATATATCTCTTTTTCTCCACAAGGATATTTTTCTTATCCTTTTGATTCACTTCTTCTTCTTCTCATCATCAAATCTTCCATACTCTCACACATTCTTACCCACAATTTGACCTTATCTTGATATCTTTCTCATTATCAAGTCAACTAGAATACAACTTACAATAACTAATATTCATCTTCTTAATTATCTATAACCAATAGATAAATCAATTAAACTCAATATGCCAAAACAAGAGAATCCTTCATTATCCAACCCTTCTTGGTAGACACTAACATAGAAATGCTTTTCTTGTGTTAACCAAGTGAACTTGGTTAATGTTGCATATTTGCAAAGTTCCTTTGGTAACCAAGTGAGCTTAGTTAACATTAGTTCCATCCAAAATTTCCTTCATTAACCAAGTGATCTTGGTTAACACTCATCTTCTATAAACTTTCCTTTGGCACCAGAGTGAACTGGGTAGACAATGCCTTCTGAACTAGGCAAACACAAGAACGCTCGATAAACACCAAAAAATCTTTATTGCTTGAGTGAAATTAGAATGAATTGACTAATAATGATATGAAATTTCCATAACATCAAAGATGATACACAATTAATCAATTGTATCCAACACTAGGGTCCTCAACTTGTCCGTACAGTATGACCACAAATTTAGCGTAAAACTAAGGGTTTTAAGGGTTAGCAGGCTATCTAGAAGATTTTTTTTCTATTCATATAAATTCCACCAATTACTCCTATTGAAGTTGGGGATTCCTTAAAATCCTCCTAACACTTTCCAATCTTTGGTTCAAGTATCTCAAACATTCAACTACTCCAAACACCTTGGCTATAGATTGTGATCCCTAGTTATGTATCACTAGGTCAACCAGGGCATCACCATAAAATTAATTTCTTTACTTTGCAAGGGTCCTCCTTTACTATATAGTATGTACAAGGAGTCATCACCCCATTCCCAAGAGTCCATACATATCCTATGGTGGGAAAGGGAGTTATGACTCCATCTTGCTCCAATACTAGATTTAGAATAACAGGCAATAAAAAACCAAAAAAATTTGTACAAGCAACTAAATCTCTAAAAAACCAAAAAATAGTAGTATAAAAAATCACACATCACACTCCTCTAACAATTAAATCAATAAAATTCCCAATCTAATCCATTAAAGTGCCAAAATACACAAAAGTATAAAACTGTGGTAGTGAACTTGTTGTTCAGTTTGTACACACAGATTCTTCTCAATCTTCCAACACTGTCAAAAGGTTGAGGATGGACTTATAAAAACATCCCAACACCTATCCAAACTAATTTATAAAGTTATCAAGCTCCAACTGAAAATTTTCTTGAATGCAACAAAAAGTTCTCAATGTTGTCAATGACAACATTGGCGATTTTCGAGCAATTTTTGCAATTTTGAGTGTTTGACCCTCAAACTTGCTTCAAAGGTTTCCAAACCTTTCCAAGAGCATCAAAATGATGAAAAATATGTAATAAGGTCCTAAAAACACTCATGTTACCACTCTACCCTACTAAATAAAAAGATTCTCAATTTGACCTCATTGAGCCACTATGAGTAGCTTAGACCTTAAGAGGCTTTCATACCTTAACCTACCTCATCCTAGGACTAGATTAGTCCTATTATTCACCTAGTGGTGTGGATAGAACTACTACAAGACAAAATACCCTAGGATCCCTAGGTCTTTCATGAGCCCACCTAGGTGCCCCTTCACCATACTCCCCGAAAAAAGAAATCTATGTCACTCCTATGGACAATAGGTCTTGGGGGATGCCTACCTTGTTGAAATCTATCTCAAAAAACCAAGTTTCTTTTGAATCAGATTTACCCTTCAATTTTATGAGGTGCTCCATATACATGTGATGTTTGGTTGCCTTCTTCACTCTAGCATCCAACACTTGTTTGACCTCCAACTTGCTTAATGAAGGTGCTACTGTAGGTTTTAGAATAGTACCAATTCCTTGAATTCTCTAATGTAATGTACCTTTGAATTCAAAAAAATATTGCACATTGAAAATAGGAGAGATGCCCAAATCTAATGGTAAATCAATCTTGTAGGCGTTGGCTCCATATTTGGTTGAATTTTTGCATGGTCTCACTCTTTTCATTTGAAACTTGGTTGGAATACCTTTTTGCAATCTAGATTTTTTTAAATGCACCATAACATAGTCACCAACATCAAACTGAATGTCCTTCCTTCTTTTATCCACCTTGGTTTTTAGATTTTGAGTATTATATTGGATAGTCTTCTTGAATTGGTCTTGAATTTCTTTTATGGTTTGAAAAAACTCCTCAACATGTCTGCTTCTATGCTCCATTCCACCGAAATCTCTCAATTTGCACACACCCCTTAGATGCATTCCATAGACAAAGGGACTTCTTCATGTGGTCTTATTCCTACTGTCATTATAGGCATATTCTACTTGGGGAATAATGACTTCCCATATTTTTCTATACTCCTTAGTTAGACATCTTAAGAGATTACCTAGTACCCTATTAACCAACTCAATTTGGCTTTCAGTTTGAGGATGGTAGGCTGAACCAAATGACAAGTTTATACCAAGTTTTCTCCACAAAGTCTTCCAAAAGTGACTCATGAATTTTACATCCCTATCTGAAACTATGCTCAATGGAAGTTCATGAATCCTCACAACCTTTTTGAAGAACATATGTGCAATGTGGCTTGCATCACTAGTAGTTTTATAGGGAATGAATTGCCCCATTTTGTTGAACCTATCAACAACTGCATAGATACTATCATACCCCTATTTTGTCCTAGGAAAATTCACTATGAAGTCCATGCTTACACACTGCCATGGCCTATTTGGAATTTATAGGGGCTGATAAATGTTAGAAATAAGGTGTCTCAACCTTGGATAATTCCTATTCTTATTATTTGTTTTGTAAAATGTATTTCTTGCAAATAATGTTGATGTGTCGGCATCTTGAACTATGTATAAGGAGATCATAGCTAAAATGGCTATGACGGATTCCTATGACACATAAGAGCTATGTTAGGAAGATTCAATGATAGGTGAAGACATGTGGCAATTGATAAATTTGAGTACTATACACTCTACCCCAATAGTGGGGTTTGAGAGTAACCCTAATACAATTTTACCTTTGGGAGTAACCCTAAAATGAAGTGCATGTTATAAGTGTTTTTAGGGTTGCGAAGAGGATGGATGTGAGAAAGTGTATTGTTGGTACTATGAGTTGCTACTAGAGTCTTTTGTTGTCGTTGTTGAACTTGCATTGCAAGTGTATTGTAACCTTGTGTTGAAGATAATACATTGTGCAGGTTTTGGAGGGGTGGGGTTGTTTTACCGAAAGGTTTTTCCCACTAGCAAATCTTTGTGTTATGTGTTTCTTTCTCTTTCTATTTTCTTTATGCTTGGTTTGTTGCAATATTGTTGTTTACATGATATTGAATCTATAAGTGTAAAAGATTTTAATATGATTTGCACCATACTTCTCTTAAGAGATTAGTGTAGGAAGTTGTTTCCACACCTAAGTTTCCTTGCAAGTGGTATCAGAGCTTGATCAAATTTTGATCCTAGTTGTTGGGTAGGGTTTTTTGAGCTAATATCAAGTTGAGTGGGAGTCTTGTGTAGAGCATCTTGAATCTTATTTGCAGATTGAGATGGCGAGTTCATCATATGGAAGAATGGAGGTGGAGAAATTTAATGGCACTAATTTCGAGTTGTGGAAACTCAAGATGGAAGATATGTTGGAAGATCATGACCTATGGGAAGAAACTTCAAATGCTACAAGACCAGCAACTGTAACTCAAGCATATTGGGATATCAAAGACTGTAAAGCTAAGGGTCTCATAAGACTCTGTTTAACCGATGCAATTCTTCTGAATGTTCTAGATGAGAAAATCGCATATAGTTTGTGGGAAAGACTTGGGGCCGTGTATCAGGAAAATCTTTGGTGAACAAGTTGTTCCTGAGGAAGAAGTTGTACTCTCTATGAATGGAGGAAGGTGGATCCTTAACAGATCATTTAAATGCATTTAATCTACTGGCTGCACAGTTGACATCTACTGGTGTCAAGTTAAAGGAGGAGGATTGTTGCTACACACTTTTGTGTTCTTTACCAGATTCATGGGACCATCTTGTGATGGCTCTCGAAAGCACGTTAGTCACTTTCAAAATGGATGATGTGGTGTCTTCACTACTATCAGAGGAGATGCGAAGAAAGGCTTCTATTCCAAAAAAAGAAGCCCTTGCTGTTCATGGGAGATCCATGAAAAGAGGGAAGAAAAATGACAATAAGTCTGATAATAAGGGTAGATTCAAATCCTGTGGGAAGTCGAAGACTTCCAATAAGTCCAAGGAAAAATGTTGGAACTGTGATAAACCTGGGCACTTTCGTAAAGATTGCAAAGAGCTGAAGAAGAAGAAGAAAGGTTCAAATTTAGCTTCAGAAAGATCTCAAGAAGATGGTGATGCATTTATCATAGCTTTGGCAGCCCATGCATTTGATGATGTGTGGTTGGTTGACTTGGGTGCATCTTTTCACATGACCTCTCATCAAAATTGGTTCTCAAAATATGAAGAGTTCGATGGTGGAAAGGTGTACTTGGGTGATGATTCTCACCTAAAGATAGTTGGACGTAAAAGGATCACTATCAAATTTCCTGATGGACGAGTAAAGGGAATCAATGGAGTTATGCACATTCCAAGTTTGGCACGAAACCTATTATCTGTAAGTATGCTGAATGATGTAGGTGTGCAAATTGTTTTTTGAAAGAAGGATGAAAGATGATGAGAGGATCGATAGTGCTTGCAAGGGGTACTAGTAGAGGTACCTTATTTCAGCTAGATGCATGTATTCCTCTATGTAATAGTTCTTCATCCTCACCATGTGAATGAGCAGTGAAGAATACTATGGTTATTGGTTTTGATGGCAATGCAAACACTTTGGAAGGTAAGCTTCTTGTAGAAAAGACAATGTTGTGGCATTTGAGATTTGGTCACATTAGTGAAAAGGGTCTCATAACATTGAAAAATGAAAATCTCATTAAGGGGTTAAATGATTGCAATCTCGAGTTCAACTTCTGTGAACACTGTGTCTATGGTAAACAAAATCATGTTTAGTTTTACTCTAGTTCTCACAAATCTTCTGATATTTTGGATCTTATTCATTTTGATGTATTTGGTCCTGTAAAAGTTCCTTCAATCTCCAAGTTTGTTATTTTTGCATCTTTCATAGATGATTACAGTAGAAGGACATGGATTTATTTCCTTAAAAGTAAGACAAAAGTCTTTAGTCAATTCAAGGAATTTAAAGCCCTTGTAGAGAATCAAACTAGTAAGAAGATTAAGTATGTGAGAACTGATAATGGTGGTGAGTTTTTCTCAGTAGAGTTTGAACAGTTTTGTAAAGAACAAGGTATCGAGAGGCATAAGACAACTCCTTATATCCCTTAGCAAAATGGAATTGCAGAGAGAATGAACAAGACACTGATGGAGAAGGCTAGGAGTATGCTTAGTGGAGCTAGTTTAGAACAAAGGTTTTGGGCTAAAGCTGTGGCCATTGCTTGCTATCTAGTTAATAGATCTCCTGCATTAGCCCTTGTTGGTAAGACACCCATGGAGGTGTGGTCTGGTAAGAAGCCTTCAATTAGACATCTTCATGTTTTTGGTTGTGAAGCTTATGCACATGTTCCAAAGGTGAAAAGATCTAAGTTGGAAAACAAAGTTGTTAAATGTATTTTCATTGGGTACAATGCTGGTGTGAAAGGATACAAGATTTGGGATCCTATGACTAGTAAGGTGTTGTATAGTAGAAATGTTATTTTTTGAGAACTAACATCTTCTCCTATTGTGCTACAACCAGATGAAAAAGAAAAGGAAAAAGATGTTGTTTAGTTGCCTCCTACCCCTGAGAAGACTGAACAGAGAGACCATGTTGGGTCTAATGATGAGGAGAGCTCTAGCAGCTCTAATAGTTCAAAAGAAGAGGAAGAACAACCTCAACCTCAGCCATTGAGGAGATCCACAAGAGAAAGAAAGCAACCAGAAAGCTTTGGTTATTCTATGTTAGATTCTAGTTGTGCTTTTGCTTTGATTACTAACATTGATGAGCCTAGATTTGTGAAAAAGGCTTTGGGCATGGAAGATGCGAGTTCCTGGATTGAGGCTATGGATGATGAGATGGCTTCATTAGAGAAAAAAAAAACTTGGGACCTTGTACCTTTTCCTAAAGGGAGAAAATCATTTGGCTGTAAATGGGTGTTCAAGAAGAAATTCTGTGTAGATGGCAGTGTTGAAAGGTACAAAGCTAGATTGGTCGCAAAGGGGTATACATAGGTAGAGGGAATAGATTATGGTGAAATATTCTCTCCTATTGAAAAGTTGACATGCATTAGATTTTTGTTATCTCTTGCTACATAATATGATTTAGAGATTAAACAGATGGATGTGAAGACAACTGTCCTTCATGGTGATTTCGAGGAAGAGATTTATATGTCACAGCCTGAGCACTACATTGTTAAAGGTAAAGAATCTTTAGTTTGCAAATTAAAGAAATCTCTATATGGTTTGAAGCAATCTCCTAGGATGTGGTACCTTAAGTTTGATGGATTTGTGTTGTCAATTGGATTTGTAAGATCAAAATCAGATCATTGTGTTTATTTCAAAATTGAAAATGATCGCCTTCTTATTGTTACATTATATGTTGATGATATGTTGCTATTTGGGAAGGGTATGGGTATGATTTTTGATTTTAAATATCAGTTGTCATCACAATTTGAGATGAAAGATCTTGGGGTAGCTAGGTACATCTTGAGTATGGAAATCAGTAGATACAGGTCTAACAAAAAACTTTGGTTGAGTCAGAGTAAGTATCTGAAGTCTGTGTTGGATAGGTTCAACATGGTAGATTGTAGACCACTATGTGTTCCTATTCCTATGGGAACAAAGTTATCTATAGATGATTGTCCAAAATCTCCTAGTGAGATGGAGGACATGAGTAGAGTACCTTATGCTAGTGTAATTGGTAGTCTTATGTATGCTATGGTCTGCATTAGACCAAACATTGCCCAAGCAGTGGGAGTCCTGAGTTAGTTTATGGCTAATCCTAGATGAGTACATTGGGATGCAGTTAAGCAAGTATTTAGATATTTGAGGGGTACATCAGATTACTCCATATGTTATCATGGTAACTCTTCTGGATCTCCACATTTAGTTTGTATTCATGGGTTTGTGGATTCAGATTAGGTAGGTGATATTGACTAGAAGAGATCCACCTGTGCTTATGTGTTCACTATGCTTGGTGGTGCCATTAGTTGGATGAGCAAGCAACAACCTATGGTTGCTTTGTCCACTATAGAAGCTAAGTACATGGCTACTACTCATGCTTGTAAGGAAGCCATTTGGCTTAAGAGATTGTGTTTTGATGTTGGTGTTGATGTAGAATAGATTACTATTTGGTGTGATAGTTAGAGTGCTATTTGCCTTGCAAAGAATCCAACTTTCCATGCCGGAACAAAGCACATTGATGTGTAGTTTCACTTTGTGAGAGATATGGTGGAAGATGGAAAGGTATATTTGGAGAAGGTAGATATTGTGAAGAATGTTGTTGATGTATTAACGAAACCATTGGGCACTGAGAAGTTTAGATGGTGTTCGAAGTCTATGGGCCTTTTGACCTATAGCAGTTAATTCTTGTTATGTTACTGTTGCTCTTACAAGGTGTTCAACAAGTGGGAGAATGTTAGGAATAAGGTGTCTCAACCTTGGATAATTACTATTCTTATTTTTTTTTGTAAAATTTATTTATTGCAAATAATGTTGATGTGTCGGCATCTTGAATTGTGTATAAGGAGATCATAGCAAAAATGGCTATGACAGATTCCTATGACACGTAAGAGCTATGTTAGGAAGATTCAATGATAGGTGAAGACATGTGCCAACTAATAAATTTGAGTATTGTACACTCTACCCCAATAGTGGGGTTCGGGAGTAACCCTAATATGGTTACCTTTGGGAGTAACCCTAAAGTGAAGCACATGTTATAAGCATTTTTAGGGTTGTGAAAAGGATGGATGCGAGAAAGTGTATTGTTGGTACTGTGAGTTGCTGCTAGAGTCTTCTATTGTCACTGTTGAACTTGCATTGCAAGTGTATTTTAACCTTGTGTTGAAGATAATACATTATGCAGGTTCTGGAGGGGTGGGGTTGTTTTACCAAAAGGTTTTTACCACTAGCAAATCTTTGTGTTATTTTTTCTTTCTCTGTCTATTTTCTTTATGCTTGGTTTGTTGCAATATTGTTGTTTACATGATATTGAATCTGTAAGTGTAAAATATTTTAATAAGATTTGCACCATACTTCTCTTAAGAGATTAGTGTAGGAATCTATTCCCACACCTAATTTTCCTTGCAATAAAGACCCACATTACTCATTCCACTTTTAGCTTTCATACACACTATACTTTTTTCAACATAGTTACATCCCTCACTAGCTTTGGCTAATAATAGAATCTTTAGACTAATTAAAAGGTCTTGCTCACACCAAAGTGTCCACTTAGGCTTCCATTGTGCTTTTCTTGAATTAGGTTCTCCCTTATTGAACTTCTTGGTACACACAACTAATTACCCTTGAATGACAATCCATTCTATAATGTAAATTCAAAGAACTTGCTATGAAAGGGATTCTCAAAGTCAGAACATACCTTGTATTCCTTAACAAAGTCTTCATATTCCTTATAAAGAATCTTGAAGCTCTCTATACCAATGCTATGAAACTATACCTCTTGGACTATTAACAACCTTATACTTAATGCATTTACCACTTTATTCATCTACCCTTTCTTATGCTTGATTGTGAAGGTGAAAGCTTGTAGGTACTCCATCCACTTCAAGTGCCTATTACTCAACTTTTCTTGAGTGTTGATGTTTCTAAGAGCTTGATTGTGCATAAACACAACAAATTCTTTGGGCAATAGGTTTTGTCTCCACTTCCTAAGCTACTAAACTAGGGCATATAGTTCTAGGTCATAGGATGAATACTACTTTTTGGCCACATTAGGTTTTCACTAAAAAAAACTACTTACCTTCCTTCTTGAATCAACACTCCCCCCATTTCTAGGCCACTTGCATCACACTCTAAGGTGAAAAGTTTCTCAAAGCTAGGAAATTACAAAATAGGTTGGATGGTTACTTGTGTCTTTAGCATCTCAAATAATTTCTCAGCTTCTAAGGTCCATTTAAACTTAGACTTTATGCCACCCTTTATGGTATCTAGCAAAGGTGCACATATGCCACTAACATTTATAAAAAATTCCTATAGAATTAAGATAGACCATGAAAACTTCTTACCTCAGTAGATGTAGTAGGTAGTGGTAGTTGAGGATAGCAACAACCTTCTCTTGATCCATCTTCAAGGATCCCCTTAGACACCACAAAGCCTAGATACACTAGTTCTTGCTTGAAGAATTCACACTTCTCAAGGTTTATGGCAAGCTTCTCTTCATGAAATCTTTATATTACTGCTTCCACATGCTTGATGTTCTCCTCCCTTGTCTTGCTAAAGATCACTATATCATCTAGATATACAACCACAAACCTTCCAATAAAGTCTTTCAACACTTCATTCGTGAGCCTCATGAATGTGCTAGGAGCATTTTAGAGGCCAAATGACATCAAAAACCATTCATAAATCCCATGTTTTTTCTTGAATATTGTTTTCCATTCATCTCCCTCTTAATTCTAATTTGGTGGTATCCACTTTTCAAGTAAAATTTTGTGAAGTACATTGCTCCTCCAAGACAATCCTTGAGATCCTTAATCTTAGGTATGGGGAACCTATATCTAATTGTGATCCTATTTATGGTACTTGAGTCCATACATAGTCTCCATTTCCCTCCCTTCTTGGATGCTAGTACAACATGGAATACACATGGGCTTATGCTCTTCTTGATCAATCCTTGGTCCAACAATTCTTGTACTTGTCTTGTCACTTCCAAGTTTTGGTCTAGAGTGAGGTTGTATGCTATTTTTCTTGGTTAGGATGCACAAGGAAAAAAGTCTATTTGATGGCTTATAACTCTTCTAGGAGGTACGGTAGTAGGAGTTCCATCACTCACAATGTCTTTGTACTTTTCAAGGAATGCTTAAACTTTTGTAGGTGAAGGGTCCTTGATTATCTTGTCTTCTTTCCTAGACTTCAACACCACTACATAGCCTTGGATATATTCATCTTTAATGTCCTTAAAAAATTCCTTCCCACTAGAAAATAACACACTAGTCACCTTGGACTATGGTTCTTCTCCCTCCAATAAAGATTGGTTTTTAAAGGTTTTGACTCCTTTCTTGAATGATATGGAGTTTTCCTTCCCATCATATAATGCCTCTCTATCATACTACAAGGTCTATGAAGTAGTAGCTGGCAAGAATCCATTGGTAAGATTTCACACAATAGCCTATCCTTGTACCCTACTATGGAGAAATCAACTCAAGTATGCTCATTCACTAGTATGCTTTGGCCTTTGTTGAGCCAAGTCACCTTGTATGGGTTCACATGTGATATTTCAGTTAAGTTAAGTTTCTTAACTACCTCTTCTAATATTATATTATTAGTAGAACTTGAATCCACTACCACCTTACAAAATTTTCAAAGGATCTTGCATCTGATCCTAAATAGAGCCTTCTTATGATTAGGTTCATCAAGACTAGGTTGCTTTATTAGTATCCTCCTAAACATAAGGTTTTCACCCTTTTATGACTCTATATGGTCCACCTCATTCTCCTTGCAGCTAGAGTTATCCTCTTGTACATATGCCACTCTCTTGTCATGATTTTAAGAAGAGGGCTTCTCAGGGCATCTATATGCTAGATGGCCTAATTGACCACAATTGAAACACTTCATACTAGCAAAGTATGAGTTACTTTTTCCTAATCCTCTTCCTCTACTATATCCTCCTCTTGGAGTGATTTTAGTGTCTTGCTCTATCAACTTCTTTTCACCTTGATTCCTCTGCTCATTACCTCTACCTTGGTAACCTCCTCTATTTCCTCTATGATTTATATCCTTTTCTCTATCTTTTAAATTGAAATTCCCTTTCTTCTTTATTCTTTTCTTCCACCTTTAGGGATAATTGATGGCACCTCTTAATTGTAGTAGGTGTCCATAAACTAAGCCCCTCTTGGATGTTTCACTTCAAACCACCCAAGTATCTCACTACCTTTATTGGCTCCTCTTCTTACTTCTTGGATCTAAGGCATAACTTCAAAAAATATCTGTATAAGAGAACACATCCAAATCTTTGTATCTCAGTCCTTGTCTCCTCTTGTGAAGCTAAATCTCATAATCTTCTGGTAGGAAGTTCTCCCTTAGTTTAGTTACCATTGCATTCCAATTGGCTTTAAGATTCTTACCTATACTAATTGTCTCATCTTGGATGTATTTCCACCATGTCAACATTGATCCTCTAAGTCTTAACTTAGCCACTTTCACATTTTGTGCCTATAATACCCCTTCACATTCAAAATGGCCTCCATCCCATCTATCCAATCCATCATTGCATCTATGTCCATATTTCCACTAAATAGTAGCACACCTTCCAAATCTTTTCCACCTATGGCTTTTATAAATTTTAAGAAAGGTTCCTCATTCAATCCAAGGTCTGGCTCAATCACTATGTCTTCTTCTACTATTTATTTACCCTTCTCAATGCTTTCTTCTTCCTTTTTCTTCACTGCATCAAGAACTGCATCCAATTTTAGTTTCATCAAGGAGTTTATTCTTCTCCTTTTTCCAATCAACTTCCTTAGCTAGCTTTGCATAAGTCACCATATTTGATTCACCCAATGACTCTCTAATAATTGTAGACATACACTAAGCTCCCAAGTCTTTAACTTGCTCTAATACCACTTTTATGTGACAAGTAGTATTTTTCCCACCCTAACTACTTCTAGGGATACCTAGGTCTTTATCTTGACCTAATAGGGTTACTAGTTACCCTATCCTCCTCAGGGTCCTAACAATGAGGTCCTAGGGTTTTCAACTAGTGCACAATAATGTAAGAACAATAACTCTCCACCATTAAAAATAATCCAAAATACTCATATAATTCCCCAAATGGATGATTGGTTAGCTAAGAGGGCATTTAGATTCCCTTCAAGGTTCACAACCATAAACACACTTGAAACCCTAATCAAGTTCTTGAAATCATGTAAGATTTCACAAAATTGCTTGAAACAGGGCTACAAGAAATTAGCCCTCCTAATGAAGGAAATATTAGATAGCTTGCAAAAGTCCTCAACAAAGGGTCAAAAAAAACTACTAATTTGAACACTTTTTTAGAGAACTCAAATATTTTTGTGGTCTAGGGTCCTCAACTTGTTTGTACAACACGACCACAAATTTAGCCTAAAACTATGGGTTTTAAAGGTTTAGCAGGATGTCTACAAGAAAAAATATTTTCCCTCTATAGAAATTACACAAACACCTCCCATTGAAGTTGGGGATTCCTTACACATCCTCCTAACACTTTCCAAGCTTTGGTTGAAGTATCTAAAACATTCAACCACTCCAAACACCTCTTTTATAAACTATCATCCCTAGTTATGTATCACTGGCTCGCTTAGGTCATTGCCATAAAACTAATGATTTTCTTTCCAAGGGACCTTATTGTATATAAAATATTTAAAACTAGTCATCTCCCCATTCCCAAGAGGCTGTATAGATCCTAAAGTGGGAAAGGGAGTTATGCCTCCATCTTGCTCAATTACTGGATTCATAACAACATGCAATCAAAAACCAAAATAATTTGTACAAGAAACTAAAACTCTACAAAACCACAAACTAGCACTATAAAAAATCACACATCACACTCCTCTAACACTTCAAGCAATAATAGTTCACAATATAATCCATTAAAGTTCCAAAATACACAAAAGCATAAAACTTCAATGATAAACTTGCTGTTTAGTCTACACACACATAATCTTCTCAAAATTCCAACCCTGCCAAAAGGTCAAGGATTTACTTATAAAAACATCCCAACATCGATCCCAACTAGTCTAGATAGTTATCAAGTTCCAACTAAAAAATTTTTCGAATGCAAATTTTTTTTGTGAATGTTGTCAATGACAACATTGATAATTTTTGAGCAATTTTTGCATTTTTTAGTGTTTGACCCTCAAACTTGCTCCAAAGGTTGAAAAACCTTTCCAAGAGCATAAAAATGATGAAAAAAATGTATGAAGGTCCTAAAAACACTCATGTGACCACTCTACCCTACTAAACAAAAGAATGCTCAATTTTGACCTCATTGAACAACTATGAGCAACTTAGACGTTAAGAGGCTTTCACAACTTAACCTACCTTACTGTAGGACTAGATTAGTTCTATTATTCACCTATTGGTGTGTCTAGCACCACTATAAGACAAAATACCCTAGGAGCACTAGGTCTTCCATGAGTCCACCTAGATGCCCTTGCACCATTATATTATTCATTTTTGTTGTTGTGGAGCATGAGGAACCAATGTAACATCATCTTTTGGAGTATCACCCAACACTACATAATAATTTTCTTTCTTCTCATATTTATTTAGTAAATCTTTCTACAACACTTTCTCATTGAATATGAAATTCCTACTTCTTATAATTTTATGATTTTTAAAATCCCAAAGTTTATATCCAAATGCATAAATTCCATAACCAAAAAAATACATTTATTTAACTTATATTCTAGCCAGGTACTATTTATAGAATCTACAAGTGCAAAAGTTTCACAACAAATTTTTTTGAGAAAAGAATAACCCACCTTCCTACATGTCCATGCTTCCTCTAGAATACCACAACCCAAAAGAGCTGAGAGACCTCTCTTAATTAAATAAAAATTAGTGTTTAAAACCTCTTTCCACAGTTTAAGGGTATCCCAATATGAAAAGCTATACTCCTTGCATGCTCCATTATTTTCATGTTCATGCATTCAACAACCCTATTTTCTTGTGGAGTCCTTGGAATAATCTTCTACCTATGAATGTGATTAGTGGAACAATAATATTTAAAATATATTTTCAATGCTCACCACCATTATCAGATCTAAGACATTTTAGTCTTTTACTAATCTCATTCTCAACCAAGATTTTCCATTTTTAAAAAGTTCCAAATACATCAAATTGTTATTTAAGGACATAAATCCATACTTTTCTAGTTGCATCATCTATGATTGTAATAGAATATAGAGAGACACCAAGGGAAGATACTTGGGATAGTCCCTATACCTTTCTATGCACAAACTCTAATTTCTCATTTTTCTTTTCCTTCCCACAATTTAGAAAACTAACTCTATTTTGCTTTCCATACACACAAATTTCATAGAAATCCATATTGACACGTTATAGAACAAGTAAAACTTTACTTGGATGGATTAATTTCATACATTTTTAACTCATGTGCCCAAGTCCTTTGTGCCATAGTTTTATATTAGAATTTAGTTTGATGTTCTACTCAATTGTAGCTACTATTCCTAAACATTGGTTTTTTCTAAAATAATTAAAGTAGAAGGAAAAAAATGACCTATAAAAATATATAAAGTTCCTACTTTCACACCTTTTTTTACTACTAAGAAACCTTTTGAGACCTTCCAATTTTTATCATGAAAAGTAATCATGCAACCTTCATCACCTAGTTTCCCTGTTGAGATTAACTTCTTACTCATCCTTGGAACATGACTTCCTCTTGTAGTGGCCAATGAATCACATTATGCAACTTATTCTTAATTCTTCCCTTTCCAAAAAATTGTCACAATCCATCATCTCCCAAAAGACTAGCCCAAGATCCCATTGAACATAATCAATAAAATAACTTCTATGGTGTGTAGCATAAAATGACACCCCTAAATATAAACCCATGAATCACCCACATTTTTAACTAAATAAGAAAAACATCCTCTTTAGATATATTACTTGCAACATTTGCCTCTTTATTTCCTTCTTTTTTACCTCCTTCATTACTCTTCTGAGACCAACAATATTTCCCATAGTACTAGCAATCTCTTGGTCTTATGTATTGAGACCTCTTTCCCTTTTATTTTCCTCTTGATTTCCCATGATTTCTATAATTACTTTCTCTCTATCATTCCACCTCAACTTTCTTCATTCAAAATTTTCTCAATATAGATCTATTTAAAATTTTCTTATGAATTTCCTCACTCAGAATAACTCCAACAATATCATCAAATTTTAGGGTATTTGAACTAGAAACAAAGTTACTAATTGTCTTTACCAAGCCATTCCAACTTTTAGACAAAGAACGTAGAATAAAAGAGCCCTAACTTCTTCACCAAAATTGTCATTTACAAAAGATAATTGACTAGTAATTGTATTAAACTCATTTAAATGATCAACAATAAATCTACCTTCTACCATATTCATATTAAATAAATACTTTAGGAGAAATATCTTATTAAAAATGAAAGGCTTTTTGTACAAATTTCTTAGGATTTTCATCAATATTTTTGTTGTCACTTTTGTAATATTAAATATCACTATTTGTGCTAGACACAATTTAATACCTACAAGAGCCTTTCTATCCAAAATATCCCAGTCCTCATCTAGCATATGTGGGTCTTCTTGGATTTTCCTCTCAACGGCTGCCAAAAAATATTTTGATAAATATAGTCCTCCATTTACAATTTCCATAACTAAAAGTTCTTCCCATTAAACTTGTCAACCTTCAAATTATTATTGTCTGTCATTACTCCACTGAACTGTGAGAGTCCCACTCAATTATGAGACCTTTGTGTAGAGGATAACTGAAACACCTTGGCTTTGATACCTCTTGTTAGGAAATTATATAGATAGAAAAATAGTTACATGTAAATATAACCAATAATAAAAAGGAATAAAGAACACACAAATGGAACTAAAGACACAAATATTTAATGTGGTTCACAACCTTGGTCTTCATCTACAAAATATAGTCTACTAGTATTATTATCTATTAACTTTAAATTGTTATAATTTTTAATCTTCCTTATAACTCAATACCACTACAAGAAGTTATATTTTCTCTTTAGAAAACTATAACCCTAAGCAAATATTGCATGATTTATGTCTGCTTAACAAGTTAACCCTAAACATACTTGACAAGCCTTAGAAAATTGTTGATGAGTCAACTCAAAAATACTTGACAAATTAACTCCATGTCTTATGGAAAATGTATAGTACTTTTTTGATCAATCACCACAAACCAACACACTATTTCTACAAAAAATGTGATATATTCCTAGGATTATTACACCTAAAACATATATTTTCTTATCTTTCAAATATACACTTTTCTTGATAGATTTTGGAGATCTTCTAAAATCAACAATCTTATGTCCAAAATTTTGACAACTATAATACATTTGATTCCATAGGACTAGAAAATTGGTTAATATCTAGCATACTATGAGAAATCACAAAACTCAATAAAAATATGTACGTTAATACCCTCTTGTCTACCATGAAAGTCAAATAAAACAAAGAAAGAAACATAAAGTAAAAACTTCCTCTTTAGTTGTAGCTCCCATGTCCTTCTTTCTTCTCCATATGATGTAGCTCCAATTACATATAATGCACACAATTGAAAGCAAAAGACTATGATGGGATGATGATATTAAGAGTACTAGAAGAGTGATTTGAATCCTAAAGAATTCTAAAAGATTAAGGGCCATGGAATTAGGACTAGAAAAGGGAGAAAGAAGGCTCAATTTATAACCAATGTGCAAGAGGAGAGGAATTAAATGAGAGGATTGACACCTATCATCAGAAATGCGCAACTTGTCATGATATTCCTTAGGATATCTATGACACATATGACACAAGATGCTAAATGTATGATGCTATGATGCATGAATGTCAACATGACTAACAATAGATGAGAATCTATGACGTGCATATGACACTCCAATGCCACTTGTAGCTAGGAATCTATGACAATGGAAGCTTATTATAGCCATGCATAAGGAATCAAATATATCAAATATGACATATTTAGCCAAGTGTAAATGGAGAATCTATGATATGTCATTCTCACGTATCATAGTTATGTGGAATATTTGAATTAAAAATCAATAAATCTACACAAATACAAATTAGTAAAATGGAAATTACAGGTGGAGAATAGAACTTAGGAAATTGTGAATTCCCATAGCTTGTGAAGATGAATCAATTAATTGAGAATGTTATTTAGAAAGGATAATTATTAATGCGTGATGAAAATGATTGGTCTAACATAGGATTAGATTATGGGTTATCTAATACTCTACGGTAAATTAGTAAATGATTGGCCAATTTGATTTGATAAAATGCAAGGTTATACCTTCAATGAAATGAGATGATTATGCAGATGAACTGGGATGATGATATGTAGATCAAAGCCATGATCAAACTAAATTACTGATTAGGATCAACACCATGCCAAGGACACATGAAATGGATTAAGAATATGTAGTATTTAATGGACATTATAAATGCTACAGGATCAAAATTGATTGATAAGGTTGATCATAATAACATCAATAGACATTGTCAATGTTGTTAAATTGGTTTAATGATGTCACAATATAACACTAAGGGACTTGCCAATGTCAAAGATCAAATGATAAGAATGAAATTTTGACCTAGCGCTAAGAGACATGACAATGCAAAGGTCCAATTTTATAAGTT
This sequence comes from Cupressus sempervirens, assembly GCA_028749045.1. NCBI lineage: Eukaryota > Viridiplantae > Streptophyta > Pinopsida > Cupressales > Cupressaceae > Cupressus > Cupressus sempervirens. Next base: position 424,641,439 of record CM053793.1, on the reverse strand, counting down.
TGATAGGTTTCCAAGGCATTGAGAGACATGACAATGCCTAGGCTGGACAAGTGATGATAGATTTTGGGTATTTGACATATTTTGAGTTGATTAAGACTTATTCGGGATGGTTTTAGGTAGATTTGGGGTGATTCTAGGTAGATTTAGAGTGGTTCCAGGTTGATTTGATATGATTTTGATGATGTTGAAATGGTTTTAGATTGAGTAGATGAGATTTTGAAATGATCTGCAAATGATGCAAAAGGGGATACGAATGATGAAGGATATTATCAAAACCTGCTTGAGTGATATTCAAGATTGGCCAAAAGATCAGAATTAGTGAAATGAGAAAATGGGATGAGTTAGTATGAAAATGTGATTAAACTATAGACATGAACCATTTTTGAGCATCTACATTTTGCCGATCTTTGATACAATGTGATTTAGAGCTTTGTGTCAAAGAAACTTGATGAGAAAGCGATAAAAGCTTGACCCAGTAAGGGTGGTATATATGGGTCATCCCTCAAGAAATTGACCAATATAGGCATATGATAGGTCAATTTGTTGACAATGAGAAGACAAAGGCATAGCAACTAATTGATCACAAATTAGAGCTCAAACACAAAAGTTATGGGGCCCAAAGTCGAAATGGGGGTCAATTAGGGGTCCAAGAGTAGTTTCATGTGTTCCCACTTAAGAAATTTATAAAATAGTGCAAATGATAGGTCAAACAAAGATAAAAATCTAACACAATTGATGGATCACAAATCAAAGTTTAAATGCAAAAATTATGGGGTATGGGGTGAAAAACTAGGGTCAATTGGGGCTTTGAGAGTAGTTCTAGGCATCTAACTTCCCCAAATGTGTCCAAACACACCCAAGTTCACATCTAGTGCACTTGGTCATGCCAAGTGCACTTTAAGACAACCAAGTACACCCTGTGCACACTTGGGAAGCCCAACTGCACTCTGATAGTGTAGATTGCACCCTAGAAGGCTCTTGGGCCAAAATCAATTTGATTGGACTCAAAATCACCTAAAACTCTGTGTGCATGCCCAAAACCATGTAAAGAGGTCAAAATATGGGTAAAATTAGTCAAATGTGGTCAAAGTTGGGTCAAATTGAGGCTAGATTTGGTTGAAATCCATAGAAGGTTGACAAATAGTGTATGATGATGCAGGAATGCAAGATGAATATGATTTTGGTGGGTCAAAGTACGAGACTGTGGTGATGGATGAAGTCCATGTTAAAAGATAGAGGAGACAAGATGAAGACTAGTTAGTATGAGGTGAGGACTCTTTTCTTTTGTAAAGTGCACTATACATCAATGGAGATTTATTTGATATGAAAAATGGAATACAACACATCATGGCATAAAGGGCTAGAGCACAAATGCAAGCCTTTTGCATAAACAAGCACAATGCAAATAGAAAATGACCTTGTCCTTCTTGAGGCATATATACATGCCCTAGGTTCTCAAAGTACATGTAACAAATAGAAAACAAAAGATGACCATGAACTATCTCAACCACTCTCATAGATTAGTTTATATCATCGAGAGGCATAGGAACATGATCGAAGAAAAAAAAAGCAAAAAATAAATCAATCACTAAAAAATGTGAGACAACAACTATTATTGTCCATTATTACTTGCTTTTTAGTGTTTTAGATCTTTAGAGAGTGTTTGATAGATTGACGATGTGATAGGTTGGATTGTTGATTTGGTTGATGGTGACAAGTTGGATTGATTATTGGTTCACATTACTCAAATAGTGGGATTTTCATTCAAGTGTAGTGATTTGAGTTTTAGTCTATGATAGTGCAAGTGTTTAAGCAAAAGGGGTGATTATCCACAATGATTATTTAGAAGGTTTATTGTAAATTTTTGGTGGGTTTTGTGATTTTTACGATTTTTGAGGATATTTTATGTTTTTGTGTTACTCATTTCTTCAGGACATTTTATGATTTTTAGGGTTTATTTTATGATGTTTTATGATGTTTAGTGGTTTTTTTAGGACATTATATGATTTTTATCAACTTTTAAAGGACATTTTATGATTTTTTTGGATTTGTTTAGGACATTTTACAATTTTTATGAATTTGTTTAGGATGTTTATGATTTTTATGAATTTCTTTAGGACATTTTATGGTTTTTTTGATTTTTTTAAGGACATTTTATGATGTTTATGGGTTTGTTCAGGATGATTTATAATTTTTATGAATTTTCTTAGGACATTTTTAGATTTTTAGGAATTTTTTTAGGACCGTATCTAATTTTTTTGGATTTTTTAGGATCATAAAGGATTCATAGGTGTTAAATCCAATCCCATATGAAATAATTCCAATGGATAAGATGTGCTTCAAATTCAAACTCGCACACTATGTAGGTGATATGCTCCCATACAAGACACAAACTATGTATAAAGACCAAAGATAGAGTATGTATAGACTGGTGACACATGGGTAAGATAACAAGGGATAATAACCAATTCATTGGCCATGATCAATGACTAGGGATGTCTTTCAATATTAAGGATGTGACAAGGAATGAAAAAAGGGGGAAGAACTAGATGGCATCTTGATAGATGGAGGAGCAATCAATTGATTACATATGGTACCTGTTTGCCAAGTTTTCACCATGGTACTTGTCCAGAGCGCATGTTTACCACATTTTCACTTTTGGACAAAATTTTTCTCTTCACTCAAATTTTCATTCCAAGAGGCCTGTTTGCCAGTTTTTCATCAAGGCATCCATTTTTTCATGACTTTTTTTCCATTTTTTTGTTTTCCTTTTTCATTATTATTTTTCTCTTTTTTTCGATATTTATGTTAGAACTTTTTGATGGAATCAAGAATGTTGCTAAAGAATACTAAGAAGAAATTTGTTGTTGGTGCTACTAGCTGATAATCTCTAGATCCACAACTGAACATAACTACACAAGATTTGTTCTAAGTCTTTCACTAAAATCAAACCACTAGAAATAACTTGACACATACCATTGTGTATGCATGTAAGGAAATCTCTACCTCTCACGAACCAAGGCATCTGAGGATAATTGCATCAAAGGATTCTTTGTATGGGATGTCACCGATAATGATGTACTTAAAGGTTTGTTGGATAAAGGTTTGGTCTTGGGTGTTGAATAGGTTAGGCAGGAGGATTTGGGTATAAGCATCTAGATATAAGGAAATATTGGGAGGATTGAGACCAATGACTTCCCACATGAAGGTTGATCAAGAGAGATCAAAAAGAGTTTGTGACATATTGAACACTGGAACACTTATATTCATGCCACCAACTTGTTAATCTCGTATCCTTGGGAGTTGCATAGCTTTTGATTTTTCATGGTCTATGCCTTTCGATTTTCACCAAGAAACCTATTCTTGTCATTTTTTTCTTTGTTTTAAATTTTGCAATTGGAAGATGGAGTTGACTCCCCAAAATCTGCCAATGTATTCTCTTTAGGAGAAATTTCTTTTTTATGATTGTTAATCATAATGCCTTCATAGATTTCAAAGTTTCTTACAAGAGCATCATCATTGTCGAATAGATAAAAAATTGTTGGTCCATGCTAGTCCCAATCCAATAGTTTAGGATAACTTGAGGGGATGTCATCATTAGTGTTTAATGGGCTCTAGTTGGAGGTATATATACACATATTTGATTTAGTGATATCATTGGGATCATGTTTAGAAGCCAGAGGACTTAAATCCCAACATGTTTCATTCCAAGGTGTAGAGTTGGTTTGAGTGATAGGTGGAGTTATATTACCATGGTTATTCTCCATAGGTAGGCTATGAGGGTAAAAAAAGATATGGTCAAGTGCATAAGGACTATCAGTACTATTGGTTTTAGGTTGGGTATCCTTAGATGCCTTTTCATCCATCAAAACATTGATAATCTCACACAAGGGTACCTTAGTACTAGGAGGAAAAATTCTCAATGGTTCAAATCCAAGCCCCAAAATAGGAGGTCATCCTTTTTCCATGATAGGTTTAATCATTCCTTGTTTCTATTATCCAAGATAACTATATCCGTCATAGCCTTGTTTCTGCGTGATAGTAAACCCAGGTGCATACTTGCTAGGAGATATCAAAGTGGGTTCTTGTACCACTTTTGTTTTCTCAATATAGATAGATGTATTCTCACAAATATGTTCTTCATGTAGGCCACCTCCATTAATGACATTTATAGAAGTGGTGTTTTTTGTAATAATCTCAAAATGTTGTGCTTGCAATAGTTGTGATTTACCGAAAGACTGGGGAGAAAGTGGTGACTCCTTGATGTGGAATACTTGAGACATAAAGTATTCTCCCCTTTATCTTCAATCTTCAACTTTTCCTTAGCCTCACCAAGGAGTATATCAGGATCCACATATTTAGAGGAATCTATGGGTTGTTCTTTATTGTTTTTTGGGACTTGGTATGTAGCAACATCTCTCATATTAGCACAAAACTAGAAAGGATCTCGAACACTAGGGATGGTGACCTCCACATTGTTGTAGGCAAACTTTAGACACTGATGATATGTAGATGACACTACTTTCATAGCATGAATCCAAGGGAATCCTAGTATCATGTTGCAATTCATTTTGATATCTAGGACCTAGAATAATATATTCTTGGTAGATGAACAAACTCTTATGAGTAATGTGATAATGCCCTTGGAGAAGCATTCAACATCATCATAGGCCTTTATTATGATTCTGCTAGAGGGATCCACATCTTCTTCAAAGTAACCTAGACCCTTGATAACTTTAAGGATACATATGTTTAGTTCTACTACTCCATCTATCGAGATACATCTGACTTTGATGCTATGGATAAAGACTTCGAAATGAAGGGGGTCATTATGATTAGGTCTATCTTTAGGAACATCCTGAGGTGAAAAGGTGATATGTTGTGATGCAAATAGGTTCCCAATCATGGTCTAGAACTAGAAAAAATCAATGTTATTTGGCACTACAAACTCTTTTAAAGCTTGGTGAAGGATCTTCTGATGCTAGGGTGATACATGCAACAAATCTAGGATGGATATTTGAGCTGGGGTTTTTCCAAGCTAGTTGAAAAGGCTATAATTTGAAGTTAGATCAATAGGTCTATCAAGGGTCATAGGTTTAGCATAGGTGGTAGGTCTAATTAGGGCCATAGGTCTAGATGGGGCTCTAGGTAAGGTAATTCAGGTGCAGTAGATGGTGATAGAAAAATGAGGGTTTGCAACTTTTAAAGTGAATGTAGATATGTGGGAGTTAGACTTGTTGAAATAGTTGATGGTGTAATCATATCTAGTGCTTGTGTAATTAGCTTATCAATAAAAGTTTGAACTAGAGGCTTTCCCTTTTTCATGATTACCCAAAGGATCTTTAAAAATAGTATGATTAGAATTAGATGCTAGTAATGATGGATTGACTATGATTACACTATCATCAATAAGATCTTGTATTTCATGTTTTATCTAAAAACACAACAAGGACTTGTATCCTTTGGCGTGGTGGTAATCACATAATTTGTTGTCATCCCACCAAGAAGCCTTAGTTAATGGTTAGTCTTTGATCGGGGTAACTACAAGAAGTTATTACTAAGTAATTATTGGAGTGTAATCTCAAGAGGTATCCCCAAGGGTGTGAATTTCTTGCCTTTGTTTTGAGGATGTCTTCGAGGTCTATCCTACATGGAAGTCTTATTTTTTTGTTGTTGAGGTGGTGTTTGATTGGGATTTTGTGAATTTGTAGGGTTTGTACCTTTTAGAGGCAGTTGAGGTTGTGCTGCATTGATCGTTCATGCATCCACAATGCCATCATTGGTTACATTCTAGTTTTTGGAGAAATTTTTTGTCTTGTCATTAGATGAGTTTGTGTTGGTGTTTTACTTGTTTGTTTTAAGGATACCCTTATGGATGAGGGAATCTTCAATACTAGCCCCCTTTTTCATCAACTTGGAAATGGTACTTGGAATTTTGATCTTGAGTTCATACATTAGGTCAGGAACCAAGTTATCAATGCATAGATTAACTTGTTATTCTTCAAGAATATTTAGTGAGCATTAACTGACTAGGTTTCTCCAATGTAAGAAGAATGTGATAAATGGTTCTCTTATCCTTTTTTTATTTGATCACAAATAAAAAAGATTTTATATTGCTAGGAAGTTTGGATTACTATTCAAGTGTGTCCCCACCTAGAGAATGAGGGAATAGTCTTATGAGGTATGTGGGCTCATCATTGAGTTCAGTACAAGAGGCACAAAATTTGTTGATGTGATTAACTAGGTTGCCTTTTCCTCGATACTTTTCAAATCTTGGTGCCTCAAAGTGTTTTGGGAATGGAGGCATATATAGAATTTTATCAAAGGGATTAGGACCTAAATCCCTTTTTCTGTATAGATCTTGTTTCTTCTAGACTCCCAATGCCTCAACTTGTTTGGATAGTTGTTTAAATTGTTGTAATAAATCTTCACTAGGGATTTGAAGGATAGTACTAACTTTGAGTCTTTTGTGTCTATGAGTAGATCATTTGCTATGGAAAAAACTATGTCTACTCAATTTTGACATTTCTATATTGTAAAACATAGGTGATGTGTCACTAGGTGGTGGAGGTATGTTAGCACCTCAAAGACAAAAAGGTCCTTGTTGTGGTATTTGTTGTTTTACTTGTTGTGGTACTTATTATGGTATTGATTATGATTTTTGTACCATGGATTATTGTTGCATCACTTGTTGTGGATATTGTTGTGGCATTTGTTGTGGTTATTTTTGTGATACCTTTGTTGGTTGCATGTGAGGCTACGTGTGCAACTGTTATTGCAGAGGTATCCATTGAGGTTGTTGTGGCATATGTTGTTGTTGTAACAAATGTCATTGATAGGTAATTTTTTTCTCAAAGAATCTTTGGTATTCCAACTATTGTTTTAGTTTCTCTTGTTGTTTAGCAAACATGGCTTGTTGTTGTTGGAATTTTTTCTAGTACATTGTGTGTAAGTCAAGTGGATTTAGACTAGGTTGTGCATTAGGGACATTGGATCCTTGCATCACTTGAGGTGGTTGTTATTGTTGATGTTTTTGTTGATATGTTGTATGCATGTTAAGTGGATTTTTTCTTGGTTTTGCATTAGGGATGTTAAGTCCTTGTACCACTTGAGGTTGTTGTTTCCTTGGAAGTTGGTTATGTCACTTGTATGTGAACATCATGTTTGGGTCTTGATATTTTTGTGTGTTAGATGTTTCTCTTTGGGAAATAATATTGATTAGGAAATGAGACAAATTTCTTTTGGTAATGGGAAAAATATTGATAAGACTTTTCCTTTGTATGCCAATAGGGCTTTTTGCAATTGATGTTTCACATGGTATACCCTTAGGAGGCTCCATAACATTTGATGTCATAATAGTTGGTAAAGTTAGGAGCAAGGGTGCATTGTTTTGATTTTCCTCTAAAGGAGGTATGTTGGCATCCCTAGAATGAAAGTCCCCTTAGGAATGTCTTGTTTTTTGGATTATTTTATTGAGGTCAATTCTTAGCATCCTTTTGGGATGTTTTGGGAGAGTCTTGTTGTCATTTATTCATGGAGGTTCGTCAAACAAGGGATTAATGTTAATGTGTTAAAATGTACTTTGGAGAATTTAAATGGTTGATTCTTGGTGAGATCTTATAGGTGTTATATGTGTGTTTGAAAATTCCAAAGGTTGTTTTCCATTTTCCATGTCCAAATTAATCATGGGTTGTATTCTTTCTAGTGTTGGGTTATTTTGATTTTTTGATTTAGGTCCCTCCAAACTTGGATTAAATTTAATAATTTCTTGGGCTCAAAGAGTTTAAAATTATATTGGAAAGTTTTATCTTGACATGCCATATCAAATTATTCATTATTGATTTTGTAATAAATTCTAGAGTCATCACTTAGGTGTATAGTAACTTGTTGTATGTTTGAAAAGCTGAAGGTACTTATGTTGGGTTTGCTAAATTCGAAGGAGTGTGTTTGTTCATCCTTAGGTGTGGTTGGTACACTTCCACCTCTTGGTGTTATCAATATGAATATTTTTTCAAAGTTAGGGCTCCATTAAACCATTTTTTGTGTAGGTGAAGTGTTTGAAGGAAACCTCGTAGTAGGTGTGTTGTTTAGAGTTAGTTGTGTAATTCATTGACGGTTATGATCTTATGGATACATGCTTAATGGTTCCATGAGTAAAGGTTGTGATGCTTTAGTTTGGTCCTTGTCAAATGTTTTTTGGGGTTTCTTATCCTTCTTTTGTCTTGGACAAACTTTAGGTTGTGTTTGTACCTAAAAAAACAAGGGTTGATATAGTTCTTTGAGTCTTTGGGCTAATTGTGTCCTTGTAAGTGTTGGCATGATACCTAAGGATAAAATTGCAATAGAGGAACCCTAAATGGAATATTTTCCTCCCAAGTGAGCACCTAAACTACCAAAAACACTCTAATAGTACTGAGTGTGTCCTTGGTTCACTTGGGGCCTTGAAGGTATGCAGTTGGTAAAATAGACCAAAATTTGATAATGAAGATGTGGGTATGGAAGATATGAGTGTTTTTTGGATTCTTAGGGGTTTTGGAATGATAATGAAGATGTGGGTATGGAAGATATGAATGTTTTTTGGATTCTTAGGGGTTTTGGAATGATAATGAAGATGTGGGTATGGAAGATATGAGTGTTTTTTGGATTCTTGGGGTTTTGGAATGTTATGAAACCTAAGGAAGTGAAAAATGATCTAGGGTTTTGATATTCAATATGAAAATATCCTAGGGGAATGATACAAAAATGCAAATGGAAGTGACATTTTGATTTTATGACTAAGGTGTACAAATGACTCTAGGGTATGCAAAATGGAGATTAGGGTTGGACTTTGGATTTGAGAAGGATGTCAAAGGTTGATGTATGCAAGGTGGATTATGGAAATATAGGTTGATCAAGGTTGATAATGATGTTTGGGATGAGAAAATTGATAGTTTTGACAAAGATTTGGACGAGTTGATAGTTGGATAAGTGGATTGGATTTTGATACTTGGAGGGAATGTTAGGGTTTTTGGACTATGCAAAGTGGAGTGATCATGCAACTAGAGTTAATTAGAATGAAATTTAGGGAGATTCAAGATATGATAATGTTATGACAAGGGTGTATGCAAGGTTTTGAACTTGGGATAAATCTTTGAAAGGTATTAACCTAAGAGTTTAACCTTATGACAATGGCCTTTGGATTTTGACCAAAAAAAGAGATAAAAATGAAAAGATCAAATCGATAAAAATGACAAGGTCAAATCTATCAAGAAATAGACAGAGTTTGACACAAGAAAATGATAAAAAAAAAGACAAAAAGACCATGGTCAAGATCCATTATCCATTGAACAAATGAAATACTCCAGGTTTCATACTTTGTTAAGATTTTTGACTAAGCTCAAAGGGTTTGGGTTCAAAATGATGTTTAGGGGGATCAAAATGATGATTTTTCTAATTGGATATGCAATATTCAAAGGTTATAGGATGAAAAATGATGTTATGGGTAATTTTTTGATTATGGATCTATGCAAGTTTCTGGAGGTAGTTTTAGGGTCCCAAAATGCAGTTTAAAGGCCCAAAATGGTCATGCAGGTCACCAAGTGCACTATGATAGAATCAAGTACACTCTAATAGGACCAAATACACTTATGGTGCACTTGGGGCTAGTTTGAGCATAGTTGGTAGTTTTATCGCGCAGTTGGGTGACTAGGTTGAAGGTTTGCTGAACTAGAGCTAGGTGATTATTAGATTGATATGCCAGTGAGATAAATGGTTGGGGATGATGTTATGAAAAGATTGAAGATGTGAAATGAAGGTTAGGACATGAGGAATGAATCCTAAGATTTGAAAAGTGAAGGTTATGATATGCAGAATGCAGTTCAGGACATGCTTTAAAAGAGGGCCTTTACATGCATCTAGTGGCTATCCTAAGGTCCTAAAATGATATATGGAAGTATAAAATGGGTTTTCAAGTGACCAAGTGTGCTCAAATGGAGCCAAATACACCCTTGTTACACTTGGGTCTAGTTTTAGTGCAGTTGGTAAGCTGGGTTGAAACTAGGGTGATTTTGGGTTCTCTAGGCTCTAGACTGTTGTTCCAAAGAGCTAGTTTATAGGGGATAGTGTTATGATCAGAAAGAAGGTTCAAAATGATCGATAGGAAATTGTAAATGAGGGCTAAGATGTGCAAGATTATGTCTATGGTATGGAAGGATGTAAGATGGAAGATGAAATATGAAGTTTAAGGTTTGGAAAGTGAAAACTAGGCGATGCAAGAGGAAGCCTAAGGAATGCACTATGAATGATAAAGGATGAAAAACAAGGGCTAATAAGATGAAATATGAGGCCTAGAGGATGCAATTATGAGGCTAAAAATATGGTGAATGCAAGTATATGCTATGCAATGGTGGAATTTAAGTCATGCCAAGCACTCCTAAGGTTACAAGCCTCTACATTTTCAAAGTCTTGAATGTTTTGGACAAAATTTTACAAAATTTTGACAATTTTGTAATGTTTTGACAAGGTTTGAATAGTATCCAAGGTGTAAATTTGCAAATTTGGCTTTATCTTGATTAATGTTGTACACACACAAGACACAATGAGACAAGAATAGTTGTTGTTAAAGTGAAAAGACACACCATAACCTAGGCTTTATGACTATATCCACTAAATTCCCACTTGAACTAAAGTTCAACCACACTTATCTAGAGTAGAAACCTTAGAATCTTGGCACTATAGGCTCCCCATTATAGCATACTCACTTTTCAAGGCTACCTAGATTCACTTCCCAAGGGGCATCACTTTCCAAGGGACTGTTGTCTCTACTAAGGAGCATGAGAATATGGGATATCTTCATGGGCATGGGTAACCCCCTAAGCTAGTGGATAGAAACATTTTTGGAATCTATGGCAAGGTGTTTAGTTCAGGCATTTCATTCAGCAAGTGAATGATAAACTTCCTCAAAAGGTCTCCCAACCCCAAGAACTAGAGTTTAATGCACCACAAGGGTATTGGACCTGACATGAAGATCATGCTTAACTAAGTTGGGGTTCTTGTTTTTGTGCATGTAGACTAGAGGGTATTAACATATGTTAATACCCTCTAGTCTACCATGAAAGCCAACTAAAAAAAAGAAAGAAACATAAAGTAAAAACTCCCTCTTTAGTTGTAGCTCCCATGTCCTTCTTTCTTGTCCATATGATGTAGCTCCAATTGCCTATAATGCACACAATTGAAAGAAAAAGCCTATGATGGGATGATGCCATTAAGAGTACTAGAAGAGTGATTTTAAGCCTAAGGAACTCTAAAATATTAAAGACCAAGGACTTAGGACTGGAAAAGGGAGCAAGAAGGCTCAATTTATAGCCAACGTGCAAGAGGAGAGGAATTGAATGAGAGGATGGATACTTGTCATCAAAAATGCACAACTTGGTATGATATTCCTTATGATATCCATGACACATATGGCACAAGATGCCAAATGTAAGATCCTTTGATGCATGAAAGTCAACATGACTAACAATGGATGGAAATCTATGACATGCATATGACACCCCAATGCCACTTGTAGCTAAGAATCTATGACAATGAAAGATTACTATAATCATGCATAAGAAATCAGATATATTAAATATGAAATATTTATCCAAGTGTAAATGGAGAATCTATGATGTGTCACACCCATGTGTCATGATTATGTGTAATTTTTGAATTAAAAATCTATATATCCACACAAATGAAAATTAGTAAAATAGAAATTAGAGGTGAAAAATAGAACTTAGGAAATTGTGAATTTCCATAGATGCAAAGATGAATCAATTAATTAATAAATATCAATAAATTGAGAATCTTAGTTATGAAGAATAATTAGTAATGTGTGATGAAAATTATTAGATTGACATAGGATTATATTATGAGTTATCTAATATAGGATAAATTAGTAAATGATTGGCCAATTTAATTTGATAAAATACAAGGTTATCCCTTTGATGAAAGGTGATGATTATGCAAATTGATGAGCCTCTAAAAGGCCATTATTTTTAGAACCTTTTATCTTGTTTTTAGACAATTATCTTGTAGAAACATTTTATGACTCTATGGTTTAAGCAAAGGAACTTATGTTTTCATGAATATATTATCTATATGTTAGGACATGAAGATTGAAGTATAGATAGTTTAGATATGCTACGTTTTCTTGAATCTATAGACTTCTATGGTATAATGAAGAAATATCACATGCTAATGAATGCTTCCTCATCCATGCTATGTTTGGGTAGATTCCTTTCTGTAGCCATAGGATTTGCAAAGAGTGATAGTTTGAACATTATACCTTTTCTAACATTGATGATGAAATAAATAAATATTTATGTGAAGTTGTATGCATTCAATGTTTTTTAGGTAGTTTCCATGCATACTCAAAGTCACTAATTCAATGCTATGTCAAAGTCAACTAGATTAATGAATCACCGCAACAAGTAGATTATTGTGTGATTTCTGTTATGGTAGCACATGAATATAGTTCCCTCAACCTACTATATTCTTAGAGGAGTTAAATTACAGTTAATGATATTTTTGTTGTAAACTTTATGAATATGTAATTAATCCTTGTTGATGGAGTGATCGTAAAAGTAGGAAGTTGTATTTTTCCTTTAAATAATGTCTATTGTAGCTTTGAAAGGAGTTTTTTCCAAGAGAAAGATAGAATAGATCAATTTTCATAACAACAACTTGTAATCTTATTTTAATAAGATGTAATCTCTTACTATGAATGAATAGAATACAAAGTTCAAGTTTCCATCTTCTGTCTTGATTGTCTTTTCTGTTCACTCATCCAAGGGGGCGCACTTGGTGAGTGAACTATTTTGTTCGAATAGATTTCATTTCCTTGTTTTTTTCTTTGCAAGCTAGACTTCTGCTATTATTGTAGCCACTAATAATAGAATTATTGAACTATTATTGCAACATAGGTGCATAGATAGATTTACTATTTGCAACATTACTCTAAGCTCTAAGATAAGATATCATTCAGTTCCTACCTTAAGTCTCCTTCAACATTCCATTTTTGTTTTAGTTGTAATGGCTTAAAGATGATTTAGAGAATATACTTTATAGCCACCCTCTCAAGCTTACAGTCTTGGATTGACAAAATAAAATGAAGTTAGTATGTTATTCTTAGGAAAACATATGATTCTATCTAATAATGGAGTCAATGTGAAATGATGTCCAATCCTTTATTACTAAGGTATTAAGCTGACCGACCATTTTTGGCACTATTATTGGGGAAGGTCTCAATCTAATTCAACCCTAAAGTCATTATGTTTGTTTAGATTTCACATTATTCTACATGCATAGAAGAAGAGACCTACTTGGGAGATTTCTTCCTCGTAATACTCATGAAGACATTTTTAATCTTGAACTTGAAGAACCTCATAGTGAGAATAAATAAAAACCTTTTAAAAATCCATTCACTACTACTAAAAAATGAATAGCCTCATCCTCTACTAAATCCATACATTTGAATGATCTCTTTGCTGAACCTGAATACCAAGAAAATCCACTTTCCCTTGTCATCTATCAAGCACCACTACTAATACCTCCTCCAGGAATGGATCAGCCTCAGCCTCAACCAACATTTCCTTTTCCTATCCCCCCTCAGTAGGGTAACCAAATTTGAAGAACATGTCTACTGTTGCACTTCCTAAGTTTTATGGCCTGATCATTGAAGACCCTAAAACCTTTCTCTTTGAGTTTGACATACTATGTAGAAGTTATGACTATGCAACTAATGCTCACAAACTAAAGTTGTTTCCTTCTACCTTCAAATAAGCTACTATGATATGGTTCATGGGGCTGGGTGCTAATGCTATAGTAGATTGGCCTTTAATGAACAATTTTTTTCTCACAAAGTATAAGGAATATAACAGGGGTTGAGATTTGAAAGGAGATGACATTTTCAAAATGTCCAAACAGGATGATGAAACCTTGGATGATTATGTTTCCTGGTTCATGTTCAACCTATAGCATAATGAACAACATCAATTGAATGAGGAATCAAAGAAACATATTTTTTTGAGAGGTGTAAATGATGGAAACATTGAAGCTCTACATCTTATGGTAGGAGGAGATATCACTCTAAAGACTTGGATTGATATATAGAGTATATGCTTGAATTATTCTAGAGAAACTATGAAGAAAGGTAGGGTACTTTGAGATCTACCACATAAGTCCAATGGTAGCTTAGGAGTATCCAAGATGGAATTATCCAATTTTCTATTAGATGCCACTCAACTACTCAGCTAGACACCATGCAAGCTAGAAGAAAGAAAGATGAAGCTAATGCCATGTTGACTAAATACTATCCACATTGGAGAGAAAAGAAAAGATACTATAGATGTAATTCTGTTGCAAGTGTGGAGACACAACCAATGCCGACTGAGTTCAAAGCCATTGATGAAAATGGAGAGGTAATTTATGTCACTTAAAGAAGGCCATGGACTCAAAGACAAGGTATGCCACAAGATCCTCTTCAAAGTTATAATTATAATAATCACTAGAAATTTTTTCAAAATACTAGTTTTAGTGGAAATAATAGCTGGAAAAAACCTTAGAAAGGTTGGTAGCAACCTCAATAGGGTTGGAAACAACTTTAATAGGGTTGACAACAACCTCAATAGGGTTGGCAATAAACTCAGAATTGGAATACCTAATCTAGTTAGGAAATCCTATTGCCACCACCTCAACAACAAGCTCTAATGCCTCCTATAACCACTAATACTCCTCCCAAGTAGACCAAACTACCAATTCAACCCAATCCTAATCCAAACAATACTAAAAAATAGCCTCAACAACAAAGCTATGTCATCTCATTGACAGTTAAGGTCAGGCACCACTCTTCCTACACCCCAAAAACCTATAATAATTGAAACTTAAAGATCCTCTGACTAAGAATATAGATGAGTCAAATCACAGACCTCTCTTGTAGCCAAAGAACCTCCATTTCCCCATAGGTTGATAGAACAAAGCTAACCCATGAAGAACCATGTAGTCATTGATTTTCTTAATTAGTTGAAGTAGATGACAGTAAAAATACCATTGCTGGATGCTATTAAGGAAGTCCCTACCTATACTAAAGCTATTAAGGAAGCATGCATTAAGAAACTAGGAAGGAAGAAGAAAGATCCAAAAACCATTCATGTCCTAGGATAGTTGTCTGACTTAATGCTAGAGAAATTAACTGTACCTAAATACTCTAACCCAAGGAGTCCTATAGTTATAGTCACTATTCATGGGATCCAAGTTCAAAATACTTTGTTTGACTTAGGAGCATCTATTAATATCATGAAAAAGGAGGTATTGTCTCGGCTACATATCATTGGCCTCAGAAAGACACCCACCATAATTCAACTTGCTAATAGCTCTACTATTAATCCAAATGGGATGATAGAAGATGATATAGTCACCTTAAATTCTTGGGAGTATCCAATTGATTTTGTTGTTCTCTCCCCAAAGGCTAATATGGGAGGATATCCTTTAATTTTAGGAAGACCATGGTTGCCCATTGTAGATGCCTATATATCTTGCCAATGTAGAAAGATGACAATATCCAATGGTATTCATACTAAGAACTTGACTTTATACTCCTATGCTTAACCATTGTTAGTAGATGACCAAGTAATCTGGCCAAAATTAGGTGATGATGATCCAAAAGTCAATTCCATCCATTAGTTAATGATGATAGGTAGAGAATAATTTATAGCTACTCAAGAAGAAGATGAAATAATTTCATCCATTATTTTGAATGAATATGGAATTGAGTCTCAAGTGTGTCCTCAAGATGAATCTATCTTAGAGACCATTTTACCATCGTTGAATTCATGACATCATTTAAAAGCCTTATAGTTTCTCCACTCATTATTTGCTCATGAGATGAATTCTTCTCTTGTTGCCCAATTATTTATGGCAAATAAGGTTATTAAGATGGAAGTTGGTCTAGGCAAAGAAATGAATGCAACCAATGCCTTATCACCCTCTCAACATAAGGTTATGTTGTAGTTACTACAAGAGAATCAAAGCATATTTTCTTGGGATTATAGGGACATGAAAGGATTAGAACCTATGCTCTATGCTCACAATATTTACTTCAGACCTAAATCCAAACATGTTCAACAACCTTAGAGGAGAGTTAACCCTATCTTTAAAAGATATAGTTAAAAATGAATCATAGAAACTATTAAGTCCTAGTTTTATATACCTCATCTCTGATAGCCAATGGTTCTCACCCCTGGTTATAGTACCCAAGAAGGGAGGAAAATGATGAGTTTGTGTAGATTATAGTGACCTCAATTCAGCCAATAAGAAGGACCATTTTCCCTTTCCATTTATAGACCAAGTCTTTGATAACCTAGTTGACAAAAAGTATTTTTCTTTTTTGGAAGGTTTTAGTGGTTACAATCAGATACAAACATCCCTAGAAGATCAAGAAAAAACAACTTTTACCTACCTATGGGGAATGTTTTCCTACCCAGTCTTGCCTTCTGGCTTGTGCAATGCCCCAACCACATTTCAAAAAATTGTCATCAATATCTTTCCAGATATTTCTGCTGACTGTATGGAGATCTACATGGATGATTTTACTATTTATAGTGCTACTTTTGAAGAAGCAAAAGCAAATTTAGAAATAATACTCAAAATATGTCATGCCTATAACCTTTCCTTAAATAGTGAGAAATGTTTTATGATGATGGAGGAAGGTGTAATAATAGGCCATTTTATTTCATCTAAGGACATTGAAGTAGATCCAACAAAGATTGAAGTCATTAGTACCTTGCCTACGCTAGAGAAGTAGAAGGATGTACATAGTTTTTTGGGACATGCTAGATGTTATAGAAGATTTATTAAAAACTTCAATCAACTTGCATCACCTCTCTACAACCTGCTAAAAAAGGATTCTAAATTTTCTTGGGACTTTGATTGTGCAACATCCTTCCTACAGCTTAAGGAATTTCTTACCATAATGCATATTTTGAGAGGAACCAATTAGATCTTACCTTTTCACATTCATATAGATGCCTTAAACTATGCTATTGGTGTTGTGCTAGGACAAAAAATAGACTCAGTTGAAAATGCCATTTATTTCATCAGTAAGAATTTGTAAGGTGCATAATTTAATTACACAATCACTAAAAAGGAATTACTTTCAATCATCTATGCCCTCAATAAGTTTAGGCATTACATTATTGGATATGAAATAATTATTCACATTGACCATTCTACTATAAAATATTTGGTGAACAAGCTTCCAATCTTAGGAAGATTGGCTCACTAGCTATTACCCATGAAAAAATTTGACATCACCATAGATGATAAACCTAGTAAGGCCAATGTGGTAGTTGAATTTCTCTCTCAATTATATTTCCCTAATGATCCTCTAGTCATTGATGACAATTTTCTAGATGAGAACCTTTTTCTGTTGTCTGCACAAAAACCATGATGTGTAGATATTGCTAACTACCTCACCATAGGTAAAATGCCAGTTCACTTCTCTACCCAAGAAAGAAAGTTACTAGTAGAGAAGAGCTTTAATTATTCATGGATTTCTAGATTTATGTTCATACTAGACCTAATCAAGTCATGTGTCGATGTCTAAGAGAAGATGAAACATATGATGTCTTGAAGGCATGTCATGATGAGCCATGTGGAGGTAACTTTGAATCCAAAAGAATAACCTTCAAAATCTTGATAACTGGGTATTATTAGCCAAGCTGTTGACATACTAGTCAAGTTTTTTTATTAGTGACATACAATTATTTAAATTGTAAGTATCTACTAAGCTTATTGTTTAGTTAATAGTGTTAACCAAGTACTTTAGTTGTCACTAAGTTCTATAGTTGCTATCGAGTCCTTTGGAAAAATTCTAGTGTTTACTAAGTAGTTACAGTTATTGTGAAGATCAACAATGTAAACTGAGCATTTTAGTATATGCCAAGTTTACCAATGAAAATTGAGCTATGTAGTGCTTACCGAGTTCACAGTTGAAGTAACGTGAGTCCTATGCTAACCAATCTACTGAGTGTTAACCAAGTGACTCAGTTTATATCAAGCTCTAGGTGATAATGTTTACTAAGTCATGAAATGTAAACCAAGAGACTTAGTTTATATGATGAGTTTCATAGTATTCACCAAGTCATCAGTGCAGATTGAGTTCAAGAATACTTGGAAGTGATCATTATGAACCAAGCTTGTACATCTACTATGTGCATGATGATGTTGAGCATTGATAGTGGATGTTGACTATCAGAACCTCACCAAGTTAGTCTTCAGAACCTAAGTGTCTACATTTGAGCTGACTTTGTAATATTTGTGTAAACTTGTATTGTGGCAAACTTTGTAATTGTATAATTGGATTGGCATATATGTAATGTATTGTATCACATTCAAGGTGTGTGAAAAAATGCATAGAATTAATGTAATAATTAGAGAAGAGTAGAAAGTTTGAATTACAAAGGCTATAGGAGTATAAGGAGTAGCAAAAATTTATCTATTATAGCAAGGTGATTTGTAGACTCAAAGGAATCTCATTTAGTAAACCAAGTTGTAGATTAGAGATTAGCTACTGCTTCATCCTAATAGGTGGATCAGTTAAATCCTTTAACAAGGTACACCTAACAGTCTCATGCAAATTTCTTTACCGAGTGCATACTTCATTGCATATTTATAAATCCTCTAATAGGGTGGACCTATCAGTCCTTATTGCTCCTAATAGGGAAAATCATTAGAAGTGATCAATGTAAGCCTTAACAAGCCAACTTTATACTGCAGTACTAAAGCTTGTGGGTATCATCCCCACCCTAGTTTTACTTTCTAATTGGAAGGTTTTTGGGTCACCAAATCTTTGAGTCAAAGTGTTATGTATGCTTTCATGTTTTTAGTTTCTCATACATGTAGTTAGATTAGTATTGGATTAATTATTGATTGGATTAAAGTTTTATAAGTTTTAGAAGTTACTAATTCACCCCTCCCCTCTCAGTAACTTAGCCTTTAAGAATATTTCTAGAAATAGATTATTTCCAACAATTGGTAACAAAGCATTGTGGTTCTCATAAAATTTTGATAGCTTGAGCAAAGATCAAAGGCCACGAAGATATTTAGACTTGACAAGGCTATTGACAATGAGAAGCTAGATTTGGAAATGACTATTGCCCAACTCAACAAAGTAAAGGATAAACTCTCTCAATCCCTAGAGAGAAGAAAAGATCTTGCAATTCAAATGAATGATCATCTCTACATTAAAGAAAGAATTGAAGAGCATTCAAAAAGTAGTGTAGATGAAGAAAATGAAGCAATTAAAGAACTCTTAGAAAAGAATGGTTTACTAGAAGAAGAAGTAAGAAAACTAAGAAGAGAGCAAGAAATTCAGTTAGTAAGATTATGTGAAGTTATGGAAGAGAAAAAAAAGATAAGAGAAGAGACATAAGGAAAGAACAATGAAATCCAACACCTATCCCTTCAGCAAGTATATTTCATTGATTAGTTCTCCAATGCAAATGAAGAAATCATAAACCTAAGATCTGAAAATGAAAGATTGTGAAATGACCTAAAATCTAAAAGAAAAATTAGTAGAAGAATGATGAAATCCCAAGAAGACATAAATCAATTGAATGAGAAAAATTTCTATAGACAAAAAGGAAAAGTAGGAATTAGATATATAGAAGAAGGAGAATCATCCAAGCAAGGAGGTCAAAAGAATCAAAGACCTACTTGCAATCACTATGATAAGATAGGTCATACTTCAAACAAATGTTGGAGCAATGGAAATGAAAACTTCAATGGAAAATGCTACAATTGTAGTCAACATGGTCATAGAGAAAATGAATACAAAGAGAAACCAAGATTTGAAGGCAAATGTCACAAATGTAAGAAGCATGGGCACAAATCATCAGAATGCAAAACCAAGATATTAAATCCAGTTGAACAAATTGTAAAAGCCATATTTGTTTGGGACTACAACACTTGGTGTAAATTTATTACTGTGGAGAATTTGGACACATTGGAATGAATTGTGTAAAGCATCATTTGAGGAAAAGAGATACTACTAAAATATGTTTCATTTGTACAAAACTTGGTCATCTTGCCAAGAACTATATAAATATTGGTAGAATTGAAGATGAAAAGAAAGAAAAGGTTGAAAACATTTGAAAATAGATAAAACAACAATATGGGTTCCAAAGTCTATCGAGAATGCAAGTCTAAACAATGATGAACAAGTCACTTAAGAATTAGGTGGCTCCAAAATTTCTCTTGAGTTCTCAAAGGAGAACTAGGACTAGGTTACCAAAGAAGACATCCATACAAGTTCTAGTTGAAAAGAAAAAAGATCCATATTTGTATTCAAGATACAAATGGATCACCAAGTAAAAGGGTACCAGTTATTACTGAATCACTTTCGTTACTAAGTGAGGTTCGATCACACACTCTACCGAGTGAGGTCAAGAGTAATTAAATATCATATGGCTACCAAATGATGAAAGACTCTACCAAGTAATCAATGCAAGAAAGTGGATGACACTCTGAGACTTTGATCTACCATCTATATTGAGCATTTATGGTGAAATTTGATAAAAGGAATGAAATTGAAGTCATTTTCACTATGAAAATTTTGAGAGCTATTGCACACTGTAATCTTCAAGAGCTTCCAAGTGATTTGAGTGAATTATTTCTGAAAGATTTCAAATTCTCTCAAACCTTGCCAAGTGAAGATGGTATCCAATAGTAGTAAGGTAAAATGAGGTTTAGACATGCTAGTTCATGGTGAATGGAAAGCTCTAGACTTCAAGCTCACTCTTGCCATTACTGAAACCCTAGATCCAAGTGGAGTGCAGTCGCAAATCCCTCCAAAGGTACTATTGATAAATGATATTCATTCTTATTTCTAATGCACGATTCAAGATATTAGTACTTTGGAAATGGATGAAGCCCTAGAACAGTTGTGTGTAAATGGTGTTTTGAAACCCGAGCATCAACACTTGGAGACTAAAGGGTTAACTCCTATTCCTCACATGCCCCATGAAATCCAAGTGAAATGGATTAGGTTTATTCTCAGTCAGGTGCATAATGGATAGTTATGGTTGGAGCAACTAATTTTAATCATGAAGAAGATGATTCATAGAATCATTGGTCTCCCAATGTTGGCTAAGACAAAAATGACCAAAACCCAAGGTCGAGTTGAACTAGAAAAGAAAACCCTAGCAAAATAGGATGGCAGAGGCATGAAGATAAGTAGTATCACTAATATGGAATTAAAGTTTGACATTCATATCATTGTACACAAGATCTACAGTTCAAGCTAGTTGAATAGTGTGCCATGTGAAGTAGTTGACCTTGCATACAAGGTAGTGAAGAACAATATTTCTCTTAACCTTGTTGAGCTACTATTGAAGCAATTAAAAAAAAACATGGACATCATCAGAACATCAAAGAATAACCCCTATAAGTTTGGCTCTTTATTGACTTGTTTATTCTTTTATGTTCCCAAGTTCTTCCCTTCAAAAGGTTTATTTGTATGGAGAAAAGATGTTCCATTTCTCTACCAATTAATGAGTACATTGCTGAGATGGGAGAGAATTATAATAGTATCATCGAAAACTATTTTGATGCATTTAAAGAGAAAATTAATAATAGATTTAGGATTCAAAGAAAATTAGTTAAATATTACAAGGATGATGTGTGCTTCATGGTAGATAGTGATAAGGTATACATTCAGGTAGTCTGTCCCAGAATTGCATGGGTGAAACCTCTTGGATATGAAGTTAATATAGATGAACCTAAGGATATCATTGAGGTAGTTGTAAATGAACTAGTTGATCCCAAGGCTACATAGTTTGGTACATATGGTGAAGCTAAAGCTAGGATAAAACTAGAAATCAAGCTCCCTCAGGCGATAAACAAAGGCAAAAAAGAATTGCTAACTTGAAAACTAGTTCTACTCTTTTGTTGACCAAGGGAAAAGGTGAGGATGAAGAAGCAAAGAATGAGGAAGAATCAAAGGAAGAGGAACCATTGAAGAAGAAGGGCAAGGTAATCATTACCAAGCCTACCAAGCCATCCACTTCTATGTTTACAAGAAACTCCTCAAATAAGAAAGCTAATAAGGAAGGAGGAGATATAATATTCAGAAAACCTCCACCCACCTTGCAAGATAGACTAAAAGAAATGTAGCAAGGAGTAGGTATAAATTTTTTTAAAGCATTAAAATATGAAATTAGGATTGAGGAAGAACAAAATTAAATTGAAGACCTAGTGATGAACAAAATGGGTAAGTGGAAATACTCACCAGACCAACTTTCTTCTCAATACTTCCTAACATTTTGATGGATAAGATTAAGCCAAGATGGTAATTGTCCATGCAAACTGTAAAAGACATCTATGGGAAAAACTTGAGGTAGCTTATTCCAAGCTTAACAAACAAGGAGATTAAGGAATCTCTAAAGAAAAATGAGGAGAAATTAACTCTAAAATTTAATACTTGTCTGATTCTAATAAAAAATATTAAGCATGTGGTAAGAAATTCAACAAATACATGGAAGAATATCTATCTTCTTCATAAACCAATGATTTTGCTATTTAAGTGAAAGATGATAATGATGATGATAAAGAGGAAAAAGATGAAGAGGAAAATGTTGAAGAAACAACACATTTTGACAACATTGATGATGAAGAGGAATATGAGCAAGAGGCTATCGAGGAAGAAACAAAGGATGATGAGGAAACTGACCTAGTCAAGATTGCTGTAGCAGCCATAGCCTCATGTCCTCATTCTTCAAGCAAGGTATTGAAAACATCAAGCATGGAGATGAACTCTACAAGATTGAATGTGATCAACACTCAAATCAAAATCATCCAATCAATCCTTGCACCAACTCAACTTAGTACATCATTGACTGAAGTGACCTCCACTTCATCTACTTAGCTAAAAACTCTTCCTTCTTCTACCGTGCTGGCTACAATAGTGTTGGATACAACAATTTTGGATACATCAATTTCAACTACTACAGGTATTTCTACAAGTACTTCTACAATAAGTGTAGTATCAATTTTTGTGGCTAGTCCTATTGTGTTTACTATTGTTTCCATTCCTAGTAAGCAATAAATAAGTGTAAGGATAGTTGTGACCAAGTCTCAACTGAGCACAAAATTTTTAGGCCAAGGAAAAGAAAAGGAGGAGGAAATAGACCTTGATGAGGATATAAATTAATACATTAGGGGTGGATTTGCGACACCAATTTGCGACGACGGGTAGATGTAATGTGTATTTGGCATTTTTTTTTCAAATATAACTTGAAAAAATTGTAATTGCGACATTAATTTATTATAAAATCACAATTGTGATGTTGTCAAGTTATAAGAGAAAAAAAGGCGTGTTGGTCACAATGTTTAAGCTTATATGCATAATGTTTAAGAGTAGCCGAAGAAAAATTGTGAACCAGATCTCCCAGGGCTGGGGTATTATCTGTATGGAAGGGTTTATGTCAAAGTGGCATGAACTTCACCATAGCTAACTACAACAAGTATCTGCATCAACGCCGACATTTCAAAAATTCACCCTTAATGTGCTTGAAATTTTTGCTTATCTACATTTAAAAAATGCCCTTGCATAGAAATGTTTTGGCATTGTTGCTTCTATTTTTGCGGCAGATGTGTTTTGATAAATATTATTGTGGACTAAGAAATTAATTGGTGCTAGATACTTCTACATGAGACATGAGGCTAGAGATGGGCATTTCAAAAATGGAGATCTTGCTACACCACGAGACATAGAAGGGCACGAATCTCACACTCTGTCCACGTCATTTGGGAATTTTGTGAAACATGTGAGTTTGTATGGATATGTTGAAGGGGTTGCAAAGGGAGGAGCTCCTCATGTGAGAGTTGTAGCCTACAAAGTTTTTTGGAGCGAGGGTGGCGCTGCTACAGATATTCTTGTGGCATTTGAGGCATGTGAGAAATCATTAAAGTGTATGTTATCTTCTCATCCCATATTGTAATTCTAGATTCATACTACTTTTAGAAAAATAGAGGTTGGGTGATTGAAAATGTGTTAATTATTGGTGCCCATGCCATACTTAATTGATTGAAATGGGTCTTGCAATCCCGTGTCTAGCCTTGGAATCTCATTTCACATAGACCAAGTATTCATCACAATACCAGAGCTCCTCTTCTTGCAAACTTTAAGCCTGGATAGGGATTTTCTTGAAAGTCAAGTGGTTCAACAACAAAAAAGGACACCAATAAAGTCTAATACTCTGGTGGATGTTGATGATCACCTCTTGATTCATTGCCAAATCCTATCTTGAGATAGTAAGTAGAGAAAGGTGGTAATGGAAGCTATTGTGAGTGCTTATGTTGTGATGGTCAGTTTTTAGTAGGGTGTGGAGCATGGTTTGATTCATTCTAGTAGGGCTTTTGATAGTGTGAGTGGGGGTCCACTAACTAACCCATTTTCTAGTGTGGACATGTACATCTCTCTCATTCCATCTTGGGAAATTCCTCATTGATGACCATGCCATCATCAACTTCACCAAGGAGGAGATAAAGCATTAGTTCATGTAATGATGTTTGGGGCTCTTGTCTCTTTCTTTATCTTTTCTATGCCATGGTTGTCCTATTTTGATCACCTGGTGATCATTTTTCCTTATGACATGTAAAGGGTAGAATCTTCAAGGATAGGTAGATCTTACTTATCAGATGATGGGACTATCTTGGTATCCCAATTTTGTACTTCTTTTTTATTGTTTAATATAAATATATACCATTACCAACCAAAAAATAAAATAAAAAGAGAGCATGAGTTTGAATAATAAATTTACATTTCCCAAACCTTTACATTATTTTAATCAAGCTATCTATAACAATGATATTGATTTTACTAATAGATGATAGAAAATATTTAAGAATAATTATTTTCTACATAAATAATAATCATGGACTGAATCTACTCTTCACAAATAAAATCCTAATCTACACTAAAGTAATTATTGATCCTTACAAAAATAAGGATTTCCACACTTTGAAAGTTAGTCTATAGATGCAAATCAATACATGATGGATATGTAGTCATTAGAACCAAGTCTCCATGGTAATTAGTTGATTATGTTTGAATCTCAAATGTAGGATAACTCAAGTGGATGAGTTGGAACATTAAGGAATATTTTTTATTAGGGAAAAACTAGTCTTTGAAGGGGATCCAAAACCCTTTACAATAAAATGTTTAAGGGGACGTGGTACCCCACTAAAATAAATAGCTACAATAGAAAAAATATTACAAGACAACAACCCAAAACAAGAAAACAATTGACAACTAAAATAAAGTTAAACAAAGATCCACTTGCCCAAAAGTTAGCACAAGGTTAAAGCCACACATAACATAATGATTCTATCTATCAAGGAGACCCATGGGGTTTAGAAAGGCTCCTTGAACCTCATCATTGGGTTTTGACTTGGCTCCCATAGCCACTACTATGGGTTTTAACATGGCTCTCAAAAACATCATCACCCACAACCTTAGAAGATCAATCATAAAAAATCCAACTAAAATTTTGGGGTTTTGGAATGCTCCCAAATTTTGAATTGGATTGCACAATTATTTTGATAGGATTCCCAAGTCTTTTAAAAATCACATACCTCATAGAAATGATCATTAGGAAGTGATTTGAAACTCTAGGGTTTAAGAAGACTCCCCAAACCTCCATGGGATTTACTTTGGATCCCACAAACATAATTATTTCATGTGCTAGGTTGCATTATAGTTCTTCATTCTAGGTTCTTTGGTATTGTTGTTTGTCTTAGACGAAGAGTATTGATATTGGTCCAAACTTGCTAGACAACTTTCTTGTTTCATCAACATTTGTTCAAGAATCAACCATTATCATGGCTTGGTGGATGCAGTCTATATGCATTGTACTAACCTATTTGAACCTTGGTCTATATCATCTTAGATTTTTGATGGTTTCATAGTCTCACAAAAGGTCAGTGGTTATGAATTAATGGATTAAATTGTTTTAATTTTCCCCTGTATCCTAGCATTAATAATGTTCTATAGTTTTCTTTATCAATGTTCTATAGTTATCAATGTTCTATAGTTTTCTTCAATTTTTACATGTACTTCAAATGATGGCAAAAATAATGGTGAAGAAATATTCTAATTTGGAGTGTGAGGTGATCAAGATACAGATTTTCCTAGATCAATATGTGACTAAAAGCTAATAGAATTGAAGAAAGCATTTCTGCTAAAGAAAAATATCAGAAAGAAAATGGATTTCCAATTTGGGTTTCTTCCAAGTGCTATAATTATCTTGAATTTAGTTTTTTATGAGATAATGATATACTGACACAGTATGAATGTTTCGATGTTATTTTATTCTAACATCTGCTTCTGCAATTGGAATCAATAAACTCATATCAATATGCATTAGGAGTAGAGTGAAATTAATTGAAATGCTTCATATTTGGTCTGGTAATGAACTGATAAGCTATATTAGAAGTTAGCTTATGTTTTAAAGCCCTTGTTAATGCATTGAGGTACAAGTTGGCAACAAATTTTAATCACTTTTGCAAATTAAATTTTTTTGTATGACCTCACAAATTACTAAGTTGGGCATGGCAAGAAAATGAAAACTTCTTGGGCATCATTTTGGTGACAATTTTTTGAGGATTTTACTGAAAAAACCCTTTTACTTTTTAAATTTAGGTTTTTTTTAGTGGAAACTTTAGTATTTTTTAGGGAAGTAATTTAGTATCTTTCAAATGAAAAGTAATTATAAGTTTGTTAATGAATTATTGATAAGACTGATTTTAAGTTGTAAAAGGTTATTTGGGGAAGCTAGAAAGCTAGCATAATATTTCATTTTGAGTTTTGAAATTGAAACTTTACCAAAATACTTCTAGTTTTGGTGATTTTCTAGGCCATTCTTGGCATTTTGTTGTGAAGTTTGTTTGTATTGTCTCTAATGATACTGCATAATATCCAACAAGGGAGATACTACTTTAGATGGAGCAACATTCGATACTTGAATCACCTTTTTTCTTCTTTTTGCAAGGGTCTTGTTTTTGGGAAGCAATTGGTCATATGGTCAACACATTTTCTTAACTGTAGGATGCGGTGCAGTCAAAATATTATTATAAAAGACTTGAAAATAGTTTCATGTGTTGTAATTATAGGGACTTAGAACACGGAGAATGATTTGTGCTTATATTTTACTTTTCTTATTTAAATTTGAGTTCTAAATCTTTGGTTTTCTATTTACAGGAGGGATATCATCTAAAAAAACTTGGAGGATATTCATTCTCTTGTTAGAAGCTCAGTGAAATTATGGTTCATATCTTTGTTGGAGAAGGTGCAGAAGAGTCACTGCCATCTATTGTTTTATCACTTAGTGGTGAGGACGGTTACTGAAATAATTCTGTATCTGCTCTGGGTGGAGAATTGAACTTTGAGAATCTATTTCCTGGGAGTTTTCTCCTTCGTCCATTTTTGAAGGTATGCATAAGGTTTCTGATATTGTGGTTATTGTTAGTATTTAATTTTATTGATAGTCCAAAACAAGTTTTAGGCAGCAATTGATTCCATGAAATAGTGCATTAATAACGAATTAGTTTCTTCCATTGTTATACACAATTCATTGTCATATTGTATAAAGGAGGGAATTTGAAGATGTTAAATGCATCATAGCTATGGATTTCCAATGTAGTTTTTCATTTCCAATGCTGAGTTTCCTTCCTAGTGTTTCCTTAGGAATAAGCAGGTCCCCAAGCATAGTTTATTTAGATATTTACTCTAATCACTCCTATTACTAATTAAAATGGGACTATGTTATCTTGTCCAATCTTTTCATAGATTCAACTATATTGCCTATGAAGGCTATTAATTGTCATCACATACATCTATTGCAAATGGAAACATAAGAAATTAAAGAAAAAAATCTTTTCAAGTAATGCAATTTGGCTTTATATTTCTTTAATCACTATCTCTATACTACTAAATGTTTTCCTATCCCACACCATTTTATCAAGATAGCACATGTACGCATATCCAGACTCCTAGTATGTGTACCAAGTACTAGTAGGCCTATCCCATATTAGGTACTTTCCTAGGTACGTACCCTGCAGCTAGAAGTGCCACATCAACTCACAAATTGCACCCCCCTTGCAAAACATTAAAAACTACCATGTAGATTAAAATGTCTGATATTGTTTTCAATTTTACATTTTCATATCACCTTGCTGTTTATCAAGCTTAATTCAATACGTAATCAGTTAAAATCTTTGATACAATATTTAGTATCAGTAAACTGTTAAACATTTTTTGATTTTCACTGTTCAAATTAGAACTGGAAGCTTGTCATTTGTAGTATGTCGTTATATGATTTATGATCCTCTTGTTCATATATAAAGTTTTCCTTCTTTGTTATGCAACAAAAGTTTTAACATTTAGCATATATATTTTGACTCGTGAATCATATTTTCAGATTTTCTATAAAATATAAAATCTATATTTAATTTTTTTAGGAAACCACATACCCCCTTTCCCTATTTTGAAAGATAACTATACTTGTACCCATACCTATACCCAAGTACCCTTGTACCCATGCAACCTTTCTTTTTATTATACATTATCATCATTAAATCTCTTGCAAAGCCAAACATAAGCAATTAAAGAAAAAAATCTTGCCAAATGCAATTTGGCTTCATATTTCTTCAATCAACATATCTATACTGCTAAATTTCTTCCTATCCCACACCTTTTAGGTATACCCTAACAACTCTTTTACTTGTCATCATTTCAAAGACAAATGTGTGCAGTGAGGGATTCCTATACAATTTTCTTCTAGTGTGTGGGGTAGCAACCTTGTAAACACTTCCATAAATTAGCTCTCACCTTTTCATGAGCCTCTCTCATTGCTTCTACTATATCTTCAGCATGAGAACTCCTCTTATCCATACTCTTCATATCCCTCAATTTAAAATATCCTCTATCTTTTTTGATATACTATCTTAAAAGGACTAATACCATTTCTCCTATTTTTCCATTCATTATAGGCATATTGTTCCTATGGTATTAATGCATCCCATTCTTTCCCATGATCCTTTTTTGGACACCTTGACATATTTTTGTTAAATAACTAAGGAGGGAGGGGGGCTCAATTTTCCTTGAATATCGAATAGGGCTTTAAAAAACTCTCAACATCTTAAAAACTTAAAATTTTCCTATATCAACTTGGTAATTATATTAAAACTTCATAATAATATCTAATTCATCCTTCACTAGTAAATTGTTAGCTTTCACCAAGTATCAGAGTAATAAACTTTTAACTATATGCTTCATGTACTGAGTTACATCAACAAGAAGTATACAAAAAATAAGAATAAAATAACATGTAACACAATAATCCACACATTTAAACACAATAATTTTTAACATGAAAACCCTATTAAGAGAAAAATCACCTATGACTGATCACATCAAATTTGTAGTATCAGATCTTCACTTCCTTTCCTTTACTAATTATTTTCTCCTTGTTATATATTCATTCATTTCTATCCCTTGTCAACAATGCATATGTATATTTTAGCTCTTCCTTAGCTCATGTTCAGATGTTCTCTTACACCACGATCTTCCTTCCTTCCATACCTACATATTTCATGTTTAGATCTTCTCTCCCTTTGAAAAAAATATCAAAAAAAAAGTAAAAACATTAATATAATAGTAGTTGTACCTTGTACCTTACATGTGCTAATACATTTTTATTTTAATAAATCTTTTCTTTCTTTCTTTCATCTTCTTCACATATTTAGGACTACATAAAGAGTGAACTCCTTCTTCAACTCCAAATAGATATTCCCAGGGTATATTGGTTGTAGTGTTTCTTTATTAATTTTTGGCTCTAGTTTTAACAGTCCCAACTATCTGTTTGTGTACTATTTTCTCTATTTGGTGTGTATGGTTAGCTTTGTGCCATGAATCTCCAACCATGAAACCCTAGTCTGCCATAGAAAGCCTGCACTACATCCCTAGTTCCACCAATAAAAAATACTGCAACTTTGGAATAAACCTGATGAATAGCTTCATAGTTTCTGAACCCAAATGACAATGCAAATAATAACTAATTTATGTGCTTTTTCATGACTATATTTGACTCATATAATTGTGATCTCTCTAGCACTATGATGTCATTTAATATGTCTTGCTAAATCTTGTAAATTTTGTTCCTTTTTCCATGTCATGTAATATGTCTTGCCTTGTAGCTTATATGTTTTGAAATTGCTGTTAGGCCTTGTAGCTTGTATAATTTGATTGCTGGAGAGCTTCTACAGCTAAGCAAGAAGGCCGTTGTACGAGTTATAGCCACGCGCTTGGGTATGAAAATTGTATATTTTTTAATCTAATGTATATGAGCTTATATATTTTGAAATTTCTTTTAGTGGCTTAATGTTGTAAGGTCTCTTGAAATAAGACCTTCAGGTGGTTGGTCAAAGTTTTACAAATAATCTTATCCACAAATTTTCCTAGAGCAATTGATTGAATGTTATAAAGGGTGATTGGGTTAAATGTCTTAGGAATAAAGTCAAAGAAAGTATTTTTAAAATATTAAAGTATTTAGCTAGGTTTAAGAAGATCTGTGTACCTTTGATAGTTTTTCTTAGTTTGTGAAATTTGTAGACCGAAGTTTTCATAGCCTGATTTTTGCTTCCTGCAAAGAACAATCATGTTAGATAATATAAGTGAAGAACAAAATAGGGAGACAATCGCTAGACTGTGGTCTAACTTGAAAAGAAAAGGTGATGGAAAATGTTATTGTCCTTGCAAAATTTGTAAGGGCTTAAACCATAGAAGATTGCTAATCAAAATAGTTAAGAGACATTGTAGGGAGAATGGTCACATTGAAGGGGGGCATGACTATCATCCACTGGTAAGTTATTCATTATATCATTTTAACAATTTATATACATATGAAATGACTTGATGATGAGTTTATTATCATGGTTTATTTATGTTAATCAATTTTATATAGGTTGATCTCCCTAGGGAAGTACATGATATGAACCACAATAATCCAAAGAATATGGTTTTCAAAGTGGAGGAACATGGAGGTGGAAATATCCAAGGTGAAGATAATGATCCCATGGAAGATGATGATCATGCGCCAGAAAACACAATTGAAGATGATGGTATAAATACATTGATCCATGTCACATTTAGTCCAAGCATATCTGATCATGATGATGATGATAGCCTCGTGTACCTCTACTTGAGAAGGCATACGAGCCCCTATACAAAGACTCCCAAACAACTCTTCTCTCTGCTGTATTGTTGTTGTTGAACTTGAAGGTTATGAATGGTTTATCCAACATAACAATGTGACGTATGTTAAGGTATGCCATATATGTCTTTATAGTTAACAAAGGGTGAATAATGTACCACTAATATTGTTTATATTGAAAACTTATATTTTTTTGCTATAGATTGATAGGTGAGTTTCTGTTACCACCATCAAATATTCTACCTCACTCATATTGAGAATTATTTGCTATTATGAAAGATATTAGAATGGAGTATGAAGCAATACATGCTTGTCCCAATGATCATATTATATATTATAAAGAACATGAATTTGCAACACAATGCCTTGTATGTCATACGAGTAGATATTAACAGATCGACTAACAAAAAAGGTGCCTTAAAAGGTTCTTCATTACATCCCTATTATTCTACGGATGTGAACTTATTCAGGTGTAGTAGCTTGGCTCAATTTATGGATTATCATACATGCAATAGAAGTCGAGATGACATTATTCGAATCCCTGCAGATGGTTTGACATTTTTGCACATAGAGGAAACGTGGCAATACTTCAAAGAAGAACCTCATAATCTTAGGCTTTCATTGGCAACAGACGGTGTCAATCCATTTGGAGAGATGAGATCTGTTTACTCGGTGTGGCCTATTTTTGTTATCAACAATAACATTCCTCCATTGATGTTAATAAAGAGGGAGCACATTATGTTGGCAATGATTTTTCTAGGTATCTTATCATTTGATAGTTATTAATTTACATGTACTTACAAATCTTGCAGTAAAATGGTCACAATAATTATGTAATGTTATTGTTCATTCAAGTAGGTAAATATCAAGTTAAAGATATGAATGTATATATTGAGCCTCTTATCAACGAGTTGGTGGAGTTATGGAATGGTGTCACTATGTATGACGTGTCTAGACCAATAGGACAAAGACAATTTCAATTCCATGCAATACTTGCATGGACAATACATGATGCCCCAGGGCTAACACATTTTTGTGGTATGTTATAGTGAATTCAAGTTGCGCACGATAATTCTAATTATAAAAATTAACATATTTAATAATCCAATTATATCATTATCTTGTAGGTCTTCAAACAAGGGGAAAGTTTGCATGTCCAGTTTGTGGTCCAAAGATGAAATCTTGTCATTCAAAAAGTTTAGGAAAGCAGGTGTTTGATGAGTGTAGACACTTCCTCCACAGGAATCATAAGTATCAAAGTACAGAAAAACATCTTGTCAATGGGAAAGAAGAGACTGCATCAAAGCCATGAAGAATGACACCTCGCCTATGGAAGTTGGAATATAATAGAATTAATCATCGAGGTAATACCATTCCACCTAATAGTTTATGTTTGTAATTTATATATTTCTATTGTGATTTTTGTTTATTAATTGTGTAATTGATGATCGTGAAGGTCGTTAAGGCAATACTGACAACCTTACAAAGGGACTAAAAAGCTATCCCAAACAATTTAGTAGGTTGCCCTACTACAAGCACTTATAAATTGTGCATTTTTTTGATACTATACATATTGGAAAGAATATAATAGAGACATTGTGGAAAGTATTGGATGGAAGGCGTGACAAAGAAAAAATTGTCAAAATTTGTAATGACATTTATGAATCCAACCATGCATTGAAGAATTTCATTCACTCAAATAGAAACAGAGATCAAATTAATATAAGTGCCCTTCCTTGGTTATTAACGGAGTAGCAAAGTGATGCCATAAAAGAAGTCATACGAAAAATTCAATTTCCCATAGGATTTGCTGCAAACATAAACAATCTCATATCAAAAAAAAGTGAATTTAGGCTAGGGCTCAAAATTCATGATCGACATACTTTCATCAAGGTAAGTTATGTTCTTTTGTATTTACAATATATCCATAATCTACTTGTACTATTCATTATGTTATGTTAGAAAACAATGAAATGATTGGTTTATAATTACTGCAGTACGTGCTTCCTCTATCTCTCCTAGAGCCCTTCAACAATAACATCAAACAAGTGATATACAATCTTGAAAAATACATGAGGTAAGCAGTAATATCTATTCTATTTGTTGTATATATTTATTATATTTATGATTTGTTTTTCTTGCTATGTAATCTATTGTATATTATTTTGTAAAGTCTCGTATCTATATATTTTTTGTGACTTGAATCTCTTAATGTAGGTGGTTGTCATCTAAAGAAATCCATAAAGAAGATATAAACTATTGGAAGAGAAGAATTCCTCATTTGCTGTGTCAAATGCAAAAGTGTCTACCTCCAACTTTTTTCAATGCATAGGAACACTACCTCATACACCTAGTTGAGGAGATTGAATTGTGTGGACCTGTACACACTAGGTCAATGTGGATGGTTGAGAGGCACTTGAAATATTTGAAAGCTTTGGTTCGACAAAGAGCACATCCTAAGAGTTCTATGGTAGAGGGATATATGGTATACCAGACTATGGTGTACATTACTAAATATCTTCCTAAGTTTGCATCAAATATTCATGTAGATTGCATTTGGGATCTCAAGCCTTTTAAAAAATTAGAAGGGGAGTACTTGATGGGGAAAGGTACATTGAGAAAAGTGAGAGGTAATAAATTATAAGATGTTATTGTGATAAATTATTTCTTAATCTTCAAAGTAAATCTTTTGTAAGTTGTCTATTTTTTTTTTGTACATGTGCTTGAGAGTGGGATGCACTACATTTGTATATTGCAAACAATCTTGATTAGATGATGGTATGGATTGAATGATGTCAACATTCTGGTTGGACATTAACATGGGAAGGTGTATCTTTATTGGTTAAAGAAGCTCATCATAATGGAGATTCCAATGTTACGCAAAGGGAAATAGATTTAGCACGTGATTTAAGAGATTTCCAAGTACGTACAAATTTATTAATCACTCGTATGTTTATCAACTCATGATACAATAATTTTGACATGTTTCACATATTATTGCAGGTTAAACACCACAAGGCTATATTCTGTAATGGTCAAAAATTTTGCGTCAAAGTGTTGGATGACACGAAGAAAACTTGTGATTCAGAAATAACTGCAGTCTTTCAAGTGACTAATATTTCATCTAGAAATGACTTACATCCTCAAGAGTCTAAAAATCGATACTATGGAATTTTGGATGATATACTTGAGTGTGACTTTAGTTCCTTCAAATTAGTACTCTTCATTTTCAAATGGTACAAGCTAGGACTTAATCCAAATGATCCTAATAGAACTATTATTGAACATGATAATGGATTTACAATGGTTAATACAAAGTCATTTGAGCTAGTTGGGGATGAGCCCTATGTTCTTCCAAGCCAATGTGAGTAGGTATTTTACTCAAAGGTTCCACATAAACTGGTTTGGTCATTTTTTGTTAGACATGAACAAAGAGGAAGGCCAATAAAGTATAATGTGATGGAAGAAGAAGATACCGAAGAAGTATAAGATGATGTAGATGGTGATCACGATCGATAGTTATTGGATGATGTTCCTGACAAAAATTTTCATGAAGAAGAAGAAGATGATGACGATGATGCTGCTACTGATGATAATGATGCTGCTACTGATGATGATGATGAAGATGATGTTGATGTTGATGATGATGATGTTGATGATGATGACGAAGATGACAATGACAATGATGATGATGATGATGATGGTGAGGATGATGATGATGATGATGATGATGATGATGATGATGATGATGACAATGAGGATGATGATGATGAAATTTAGAGGTATGCCATCAATCCTTAATCTATTTAATATTCATTTCTTGATAGAAATATATTTGTCTTATATATATGGTTACATAGTTTATTCATTATCTATTTAAAAGCTACAAGTTTCAACTACAAATAGAATACTACTAATCTAAATTAACTATTAATCTAAATTAATTAAATAAAACTATTTAAAACACATATTGATGCATGAATGTATTGAGCATTATTTTCTTTCAGGTCAAAAGCATTTGTAAGTGTTTAGTTTAGAAAAGGGAATTCATTAAATATCTATAAAAGGGAGTTGTACCTAGAATAAAATTCATAGGGAAAACATAATATAAGTGCTTACCCAATTTGTTGATTAATAATTCTGCCTCTATAGGTGATGCAGAGACCTTAGGTGGACTTGCAATCATTCATAACAAGAGGGACTTCCATAGTGTTCTCACAACACTAACCAAGAATCTTCATAAGACCCCTCTCCTTGATCCAAGCCAACTCCATAACCTATTAGAGTGCACAAAAAATCCTTATGCCACCTTAGGTTCTATATCTTTGGAATAATCCCATGAATGTCCCTCAATCCATCCAATGGATTCATCCAAGCAATCTAATCAACAAACTATCAAATGCTCACAATGCCTCAATAGGTGCCAAACTTGACTTCACCTTAACTAGGTGTTTCCTCCACCTCAAAACACATCAAACAACTTCAAATAGCATGTCCCCAACATGACTAAGCCCTCAACTCATTAGCTAATACAAAAACCCAATTTTAGCCCTTCACTAGGCCTACTTCCCTAGTAGGCTTATAATGTGAGCCTGATTTAAGTGTTATATTGTGTACCTTTTAATGTTTTTAATTTTTATGTGATGCTTATGATGGATGTGATTATGATTATGATGTGATTATGCTCATGATAATTGAATTACATTTGCAAGAAACTAAACCCCTTTCAGGAGCATCCCACACAGTCTCATGGATCGACAGGTATAAGTCAATACTCCTTATAGATAGTCTATTTAATACACTTATCAATAGTAAGATTAATGTATTCTAAGATCTCTCCCATTTTTAGGTACCAGCAAATAGGTATTTGTCAGAAGTGTCTTCCCTGAGTGAGGGAAATATAGGAATAGAAGAGGAAAGTGAGACATGCAGTTTATCTAGAACAGGGAGATTAACTAGAGGTCAAAGGACTAGAAGGAAATTCAATAAATGCATGAAATTTTTCCTTGCTCAAGGGGGGTCATGTTCTTATGTTGATCAGATGGAAGGTGACATCGAGGTGCTCTTGAGGTACCAACATCTACAAAAACATTGGGTACCCAAGGAACTTCCTCCAATAAACATTGATTTTTGTGTTAACGAGAGGATATATCACATAGCACCATAATCACTACATGGTTTGGGCCTATTTTCTATGGACGGCATAAAGGTGTCTTACAACAAAGTTTCTGAATTGATGGAGTATGTTGGACCATGTTATGATTACAAAAGTTGGATGCATATTGTTCAATATAAAAAAAGTATGCATAGGTATGCCCTCTTGTCAAATTATACACAACAACAAGATAATAATCAAAGTAAAAGTGTGGCTATATACATTGATGGAAGGCCAAACGCAATAGGGAATATTGTGGGTTTTATAAATAGTACACGACCTAGGTCAACTATGAAGCAACCCAATTGCATATTTGAGGCATACAAGGGAAATCGTGTATTCATCTATGTGATAAAATCAATACATGCAGGGGAAGAGCTTCTTATTGATTATAATTTGAACCACATAGATACAAATGTGGCTACTATCATGGGGGCGGTACATACTATTAAACCAACTTCTAATCAATGACTCCAACATACCATTTAGTCAATCAATTTTTGGCTAACATTTTTATACTTGATCTTTGACATAGGGGCACAATATGGAGCAACCACCCGAGGGGATGCTGGCGATGTTCCCAGCTCATCTACACATGAGCAGGTAAAACTCATTGTAATTGTGCAAACGAGATAGAAGCAAAATGTTATTTTTTTAATGTTGTTTTCTTCATTGTTTTGGAGTAATTTTGATAATACTAATACTATTGTTGTCATAGAGGGCCAGTGGTCAGAGGGAGGGAAAGGAACCTGCAGTCCCTAATCAACAGCCCCCCCTTGAGGAGGACCCTTTTTATATTGATTTAGCAGAGATCGATGACCTGATCGGTTCAATTAAAAAGTTGCTAAAGAAAATTGGCAGAGAAATTATACATTTGGCAACCATAAAGCCTACTACTCATGAAATAAGAGATAGGGGATTTGAATTGTTGCACACCTTTGAAACCTTAAAAGTAAGTATTAATGAAATTTTTAATTATAACAAGAGTTCAATAATGGTTTTTATGTTATGCTCTTTTATGGCATTAAAGATGCGTTGTCTTTACAGAGTTTTTTGCGTGATTTCGAACCCTGTTCCCATGATGAGGGTGCTGTAGGTGGTTCAGGTAGATCGCATGTTCCATTCCCCACTTGTGTTTTCCACTGAATATATATAGGAATGATCATAATCATTGATAGTACATGCTCGAACAATCCTTTTTTTTAATGCTCTAACAATCTTGTCCATGCTAGTCCACGCGTTCTATATTTATGCATGCTCTAACAATTTAATTCTTTAGCTTCAAATCAATTGAATCCTATGACAACACTACCTCCATCCAGGAAAACCGCACATCTCTTTTCGACTACTAAGTCAGCAACACACAACTTACAAGCATCGATTGTTGCACCATCTACTTGTACACAAATCCCTCTTTTTCTCTCTTATGACAGAAACAAATAGTTTTTTTTTACAAATTTTTAACATCAATTATCATTTGTTCTTTTATACTTCATGAAAAAGACTTATGAAACTTATGAAACTTTTTGCAATAGGAGATGCAGCATCATTTCCTGGATGTTCCTATGTTCCTAGTACGAGAATAGTGAAGGATGTAATATTGATCATCAACGATGATGAAGGCATTCCATTAAAAGTAGCCAAAGTTCCAGGTACTTATTATTCTTCTATAGTGATATAATAGTAATTTAGTTTCTGATCACTCTTCATCAACTAACAATCCCATGATTATTTTGTAGGGAATGATGTTTTTTGGAGAAAACTTGGTGATGAGTGTTTGCGAATATTCGGGCCCACCCTGTGTACCTGATGGAACATCATATCCTAACTAAAACCCCAAACCACTATTTTGATTTCATATCATTGCTAGAATAGTTTTCCTTTTCATCCATTTCTTGAACTATATTAAAGTTAGCTTCACTTCATTTATGAGTCTAACATTTTTTTTTATACGTAAAAGGTGGAATAACCAAGACAAACCATTGAAGGATGAGCTTACAGATAGCATGACCCAACTCTTTGGACCTCATGCATTCGAGAGAAACAAGCTCCTTGAAAAAGCTGGTTTATGTTTGAAGTATATTAGGGACCAGTATAGAAAAAATTTATAGGATAGCCCCAGGTAAGAGCGTCCACCCTATGTTACTGAGGTTGAGTGGCAGGCTCTGATTTTGGATGGAAAGTATAAAGCTGACAAGAAAAATAATATTACACCAGTGGAGAGTACAACAAGGTATGTGATACTATTGAGAATCTAATTATGTACTAATTAACCCCTATATTTATACTATCTAACATATTTCAAACTTTTCATAGATTGCCTGACACATCAAAGGCAACAAAGGCAAGACTAGAAAAGCACGGGACACACAAGCTCGGCTCTGGTGGTTTTTTGAAACTTCAAGCAAGAGTTGTAAGTATTAGTAAATGAAAAATTGTATCAAATTTTTTATATAATGTGATGGGAAATGCTAGGATAGACTAGCTTGTCTATGCTCTTGATCCTCAACTTGGATCTCAGTGTTCCTCCACACCAATATATGATGTAGAGTAACACATTTTGGAAGCACCAACAAACTCCTAGCACCTTGGAACAACTAAGAAATTCAAGTTATCACCCCAATCCTCTATTCTCCACAAGAACATTCAAGGCTTGATTCACCTTCAAATAAGGAACTAATCTGTTGTTACAACTGCTCCTTTAATTCATGGACCCAACTCATCACATAAGGTTGCATACTAGTTACTTCTCCCTTGTACCATTCAAGGCCTCATACACCCAACCTTGACACCAAGTGTTTTGGACAACTCCAACCCTCTAACATAAATGGAAACCAAAACAAACATCAACACAACCCAAAACAAATTAGGTCTAAGGCAAACTTGTTGTTACTAGTCACAGGGCAGATTGCAGCACTTGACCTTTATTCTACACACCCAACCAAGAGTGAAATTAGATCCTCTAGGACTCCCAAACACCAAAGACAGTTTAGAACAACTCCAACATGACCAAAATAAGGTGTAACAAGGGTTGGAAACCCTACTAACTATTTATCATTTCATTTTGATATTTTAACTACCCTCCATTGGTTGATGAAACAATGCAAGTAAAATTCACCATACCACACAAAAATGCAGGGCTCAGAGTTCAAGAGATGCCTCACAGAAGAGGATAAGAGAATTGGCTTCCAACAAGGCTATAAAGCCATGGCTGAATGGCTACAAGCTAAAATCAATGTAGAAGGTTCTAATAATGATGCATCTAAGCCATAGGTAAATAATCTAAATGAAATTTATTTCAAATTGAATACTTCACCAATTAGCCTATTTGATGTTAAGTTCCAATATAAAGTGAGTATATTTGTTTTAAGCAAGCAATGATAAAAATGCATAGGATGTGGGAATGCAGCCTAACAATCCTTCTACACAATCTATGGATGCTGAAGGTTCACATGATGTGCATCCCAGTGGTGGAGGTATACATTTACTATTGAATTTTTTATATGTAATTGCAATTGGTGTTTGGATTAACGTAACATTTTGTATAGCAGCTATAGAGGACCGAGTGTTCAATTTTCATGAGCGTGTTGACATTGAGTCCAAACAAAATGATGTGGTCAGATCAGGTAAAGAGAACCACAGTTATGTTATTTAAAATAATTAAATACTTGTAACAATTATAATAAATTATTTTAAATTTAACTCTTTTATTTGTTATTGCAGAGGAACCCCCTTTGCAACATCATAGGAATTTGAGATCATCAAGAAAAGAGAACATAACAACTAATGAGGGGGAATTGATGATGACACTGATGCTCCTCTTAAAGCTTACATAGAAAAAAGAAATAGAAAGAAAAAAAAAGAAATGATTGTCATCTACATACCTTAATTGATAATGACTGAATTTTATGTCTCAATGAATTTAATTATGTGCTAATGAATGTTCATGAATTATGTGTTGATGCAAAATATTGATGAATGTTGCATGTTAACAAATTTAATGTGTTAATGAATGTTATAATGTGATATTGATTGAATGCTATTATGTGATATTGATTGAATGTTACATTTTATTAATGGTTGAAAGAATGAATGAATGATAGATGTTAACAAGGAATGTAGAGTGATGTTAGGGGGAGGGGGGTGGGGCCAAATGAGCTTCCACCTTCATGTGGTTGGCCCTGTTTAGTAGAGAATATTAAACTATTCTCGAAACAAAGTGAAGCTCAATAAGATACTAAATATTTCTCTATTTTGTCCTATGTTTAGACCTATAACACTATGTCTTGCTAAGGCCCCTTTCAAGTGGAAGGACATGAGCATCTTTTACATAGATGTAAATTTGACAAGATCTATTGATTATTGCAAGTAACAATTGGGTATACTGTCAACATGAGCTCAAGAGCAGTTTCCTAGGTTTGTAAGAAGAAGATTACAAGGAAGCACATTGAACAATATGGAAAACAATCTGGTATTATAGAATCTGAGGTGATCTTTTTATTTTCTCCAATCCATCTCCAACAATATACTGCAATGCTCAATGTTTTGAATATGGTGAAGAATCCACTGATGTATGAATGATTCAAACACATTAAGTTTTATTTTCATTAACATGTACTGCTTGATTAAATGTTTGCTATTGGATTCACATTGGATGACGTTTACATCTTATTCTAGACTGGTTCTAGCAAGACATACACCATGGGCACTGGTTATGCAAAAGATGAGGAGATAGGAATTATTCCTCAAGTTATGGAGGTGATATTCATAAAAATTAAAACATTGAGAAATCAAGCAAAATTTCAGTTAAGAGTTTCATTCATTGAGGTATGCTTTAATGCTCCTTTATTGTGCTGTTTGTTCCAGTTTTCTTCCTTATCTTCATCAGTAATGATACTCAATTTTTTCCCCCTTGTTTATCTCTCCTTTCTATATGTTGTTATTTAAACCTCAGAAAATTACTTTATTACATCAGCTGCATTCCTCTTGGGCTAAAGAGAGACACTTCTTTTCATGTGGCCCTTCTTTACATGGTATAGTATTATTTCTTGAGAAATGTAAATTAGGCTCCTGATGTATTTAGTACGTATTATTTAATTGGTGAATTTAAGTAGGAATAATCAATGTTTCCTTTCACTTGCCCTTTTGTTTGTGCTAAGAGGCACAATTTAAATCCCAAATCAGCTTGGGCTTTTGTTGTGTATAGGTGAAGGTATGTGTGGATAACTTTGAAGGTCAAAATTAATAGGGGTAAAATGAGTAGAACAAATTCAAATAGGATAGCATATTCAAACCTCAATGGAAACCTAGAATATATCAAAAAGAAAGTAGAATCTTAGTGATAGTCCCACCATAATGTATGTGTAAGAGCATAGGGATTGGACAACACAAGGCATCACATATCTTTCAAAGCATATTATATTCATGTTAAGACATGTTTGTGCTAGTTTTTACTTATATTGAATTTTGATAAAGTGGATAATCTACATTCTATCTTCTCTTGTTTAACTAAAGTATCTATTTTTGTTTGGATTACCAACTTTCTATCTACTCATTACTAACTAAAACATATAGTATATTTGTATGCATATTACCTAGGACCACCTATCAGTGTCTATCTTGTAGTGGAAGTCTTTTGTTTTCTAGTGACCAAAATTGTTGTAGTTGTGCATTAAAACTTGAAAAGACCTATGATAACAATATCATTCCTTGCCACTTTACCCTAGAAATAATCTAAGATATTTTTGTATGAGGCTTTTTAGTATTTTTTTTTGGGGTATAGTGGTTTTGTACAAATTGAGTCAAACCTTCATTTTTGAACTTTCTCAAGTTGCAATTGTTTTATAGTGGAAAGGAGACAAAAGGTCCCCTGGATGAATATTATTAGCCCTTATCACTACAAACTAAGATTTTCCTGATCAGACTATGATTTAGGTGAAGAATTCTTGGACTGTAGTGTTTGTCTCATCCTTGGCCCTTGAGGCAGTGGCTTATTGTCCATATCCATATGCTTTTTTGAGAGAAAACAAGATTGCCTCTATTAAAATAATATCCTCACTTAGTTCAAATAATTGAAGTTATATAACCTAAAAAATGCTTGATCCTTTAACATTTACTAAATGGTGCATTCACCAAATGGATGTGAAGATGCATTTTTGAGTTGGAATCTCCAAGAGGAAGAAAATATGTAAGTACTTGAAGGATTTTAATTTCAAGAAAAAAAGAAGTAAATATGTTAGTGTCCACAGATTATCAAAAACAGGTCAATTCATCTGAAGAGTATAGTAGATTATAAAGAAAGTTCAAGGAGATTTTTAGAGCATTAGTTATGTCAATTGATCAAATCATTGTATGGGTTGAAGTAAACTCCTTGTGCAAGTTAAAACATAGATTGATTAGCACCTTTGAGCTCATGAATTATGTCAACGTCTTTTAGACAATAACTCAGATTGTCATCCTGATTGTTTATGTTGACAATCTTGTGACCACTGTAAGAAGTGAAAACTTGACTTCAGGTGGATCATGATTTAAATAATTTGAGATTACATATCTTATATAGTTGCATTTTTTGCCTTGAATTTAGATGTATAACAAATCATAATCATGTAGTTGTTTCTTGGACAAAGTATCCCAACGAGTTGATTGAAAACTTTGGGATGGCTGATAGCCAAAGAATAGTGGAAAACCAAGGTTTTCTAGTTATGATTTATCATAAAAGTTAATGAATCTCACTATAGATATATGGTTTGGATCCTCGTCCATCTTACAAATACCTAATCAGATGCAAGATTTTTTGCAAGTTATCTCTCCAAGATAATGACAAGACCTAGGCAAACACATTAGAAGACATCTATATCTATTGAGATATGTGTTGGGTACTCTAACCTTTGGACTAGAGAACATAAAGGATGATGACTTCTCCCTGATTTTTTACATAGATGCAAATTTGATAGGATCTATTGATGATTGCAAGTAACAATTGGGTATACTGTCAACATGAGCTCAAGAGCAGTTTCCTAGGTTTGTAAGAAGAAGATTACAAGGAAGCACATTGAACAATATGGAAAACAATCTGGTATTATAGAATCTGAGGTGATGTTTTTATTTTCTCCAATCCATCTCCAACAATATATTGCAATGTTCAATGTTTTGAAGATGGTGAAGAATCCATCGATGTATGAATGATTCAAACACATTAAGTTTTATTTTCATTAATTAAGAGAAAAGATGCAAAATAATGAAATGGAGATGTTGTCTTTCATGATCAACTTGCAGATGACTTTATAAAGTTAGCATCTCAAGACAAATTTGCACACTTTTAAACTGGACTCTTAGTAATTAAATTTTCACAAATTAATATTCAGTGTGTGTGTGTTTTGAGCAACTTGACAGAACTTTTTTTCATTATAAAACTACAGTGTTAGAAATACAGTAACAATAATCTTTACAATTCCAACTCTCTTGTTGTTTAATTACACTTCTGTATCAGACACAACTTTCAAACTGCTAGTTTCTTTTGTATA
This sequence comes from Cupressus sempervirens, assembly GCA_028749045.1. NCBI lineage: Eukaryota > Viridiplantae > Streptophyta > Pinopsida > Cupressales > Cupressaceae > Cupressus > Cupressus sempervirens. Next base: position 424,597,472 of record CM053793.1, on the reverse strand, counting down.
TTAATATGTGCACATGAAAATACTATCATGCCATTTATTTTTTAAATAGTGCATGATGCATATTTTCTCAGTACTTGCTTCAATTTATTGAAATCCATTAATGCCTTGTATTTTAATCATATAGATTTTGAGATCTGGATTTTACATTCAATGAAGTCATAGAGTACATTGCTAACTTCTACCAATTTTTTATTATAATTTTGTAGGTGCAAATTGGTATGCATTCATTTACATTTGATCACATGTATGGCAGCACTGGTTCTCCATCATCAATGATTTTTGGAGAATGTGTTGCTCCACTTGTTGATGGTTTATTCCAAGGTTATAATGCCACAGTTCTTGCATATGTATAGGTTTGTGTCATCTCATCATGGCACCTACATGTTGGTTGATATATATTTTTTTAAATCCCTTTTTCTTCTATAATTCTGTCCAACTTGGATCATAAATAATTATGTTGTATGAAGGAATTGAATGATAACATGTTTCAATCTTTCTCAAACTGATTCCTGGCTCCATTAAAATTTAATATTGACAACACTTAAATAAAAAATCTGTTCAGTGATAGCTAAAAAGGGGTTCATGAAATTCTAAAACCTTCTTTTTAAAAAACATATCAGTATTGAATTATTACAAATGAACTCTAGGTTATAGTCTTAGAAAAGTATTTTATTCATTAACAATTGCTTCAACCTGGCTTGTAGGTGAAGTGCACACAATGTTCTTATTGCTCAAATAAATTTGATCCTTTCTTAGATTTGAGCCTAGAGATCATTTGAGTAGATTCCTTGTTTAAAGCATTATCCCATTACACGACAGTGGAGCAATTAGATGGGGGTGTGAAAAGATATCAATGTGAACAATGCAAAGTAAAAGTGAAGGCTCTAAAACAACTCAAAATTGATAAAGCACCACATGTTCTTGCAATTCATCTCAAGCGCTTCAGTGTAGTTGGATCTAGAGGAAAAATTGACAAAAAAGTAGACTTTGGTTGTACGTTGGATCTCAAACCATTTGTTAGCAATTCACATGTAAGTAGCCCTTACAATATTATTTGCTAGTGGATTACATTTTTAGTGGAATCTAATAATATAGTTTTTGTAATATCTACTAGTTTTTTAATAAATTTTTCACATTTGAATGATATTCTAGTTTCTCTATCTATTGATCACTCATAGGAGGGCAATTTTAAGTACACTCTTTATGGTGTTCTTGTTCATGATGGCTGGAGCACACATTCTGGTCATTATTTCTACTTTATTCATTCATCCATAGGCATTTGGCATGCTTTAGATGGTAATAGGGCATACATTTCCTACAGTTGTGAAGACATGTTTAATTTTGTGGAGCAAGCTCATTATAATTTGTGTATAACAGAATACACAAAAGAACTACAATTTTATGTAGAACCTTTTCTTTATATGATAACACTAATTATACTGAAGTTGTTTAGACTGATTGAAGTTATTCTTATGACATTTTGTACTCTAGGTCTATTCAGTCAGTGAGAAAAGTGTGCTTTCCTAGAAAACTTACATGCTATTATATATATGAGATAAGAAAACTAGCATTCAAATAGTAGGTGGGTCTGAATCTCAGTATAATGGCTCTAAACTAAAGAAGAGGGTGTCATTGAACATTGGACATCCAAAAAAAAACCACTTACAAGATTCATATGCCCCTTAGGTGATAGAAAACATGCATTCTTTCCAAACGACATCAATCTCTTTTAGTGTTGCAAGTGTAAACAAGATACCCCAACAGGTAGAAAATTTGTCAAATGTCAATTTCATTTCAGAAAGTCTAGAAAAGAACACAAGTTTTGGCTAGTCATGTAGTAAATCCAGATCATCAGCAGATCATGATGCTACATTACAAATGGTGCCTCCAAGAACCAATGGTATTTAAACAAATAATGTCTTCTAGTCAAGGCATACCATATGTAATGGATGCACATCGAATGGGTCTAGTAATAATGTTAAGAAGAAGGAATTTGAAATAAAGGGAACTGATTCTGTGGGTAATTTTAATGATATAGTTGTTAGACATTCTCAGAACTGTGATGTGAGTAATGATAATGAGAACTATATTGGTAGAAATTCTGAAGCTTATTCAAAAATTAATGGTAACAGATCATGAGAATGTCAAACATTCTACAAATGGTTTGATAGGTATTATTACTCGACATCATGCTACTAAACTTCCAAAAAATGATTCAAATGGTAAACTTGTAGCTGGTGAGCATCTAGAGAATGGTAGTGTGGTCCACAATTCTATAGATAATGAGAGTGAGGCTGCTAAGCTCCTATCCTTGGAAGATGGTTCTTTATTTCAGGTGCTTGTTTTTTGTATTAATGTTGCAGTGTATATGTTTGTTTTTGAGAAAATTGCTTTTAGTTTTAATGAATCTTTATATGTTCCTTTTGGCAGGGAGACAAAAATAGTCCTTTTCTCTGTAAGGGAAGGGAAATGAATGGGTCATGTGTAAAAGCTATGCATCCACATAGGTTGCAGAAATATAGTGAAGAAACTAAATGTATTTCCAACCAAAAGTACCAAAAACACCATGAGGACAACCACTACCTCATTAGTAGAAATGGATTGAAGCTTATGAAGCATCTTCCATGTCCTCAATTTTTACAAGAATTGCGATGAGGTTTGTGTCTTAATAAAGTGGTTTCATAGCGATGGATAGGTGTCGTAATTGCGACAACATAGGATAGATGCCGTAATTTGTGACTAAAAAAATGACATCTATTACTGTCATAGTGGTGACACATTGCGGTCGTAATTGCGACACCTAGCTGTTGCAAATCGATGCCAAATGTATTAGTGATAGTAATCCCAAACTAGGACACATCCAAACTCAATCTAGATCAAATGCATACATTTTGTGAACTTCTCCAAAAGAAAGCCAAACAATAGAGGCTAAGAGAGGCAAGGGACAAAGAGTTCAAAATCATTGAAGATACCAAGAATATTTTGGCAAAGGCTGTAGGTATAGAGGTTGATTCATCTCAACCAATTTTGTTTCAGTTAGCATAGGCAGTTTAAAAGTTCAATGAAGATTTAGATGGATAGGATAAATTATTGCATAAGGCATAGAAGAAATTTGAAAATAAAGTGTTAGAGCACATTTCTCTACAAATTGCAATTTATCAAGTAGAACTCTCTAGCATTTTGGGCTCTTTGGAATCTTCATGTAAAAATGTATCATCACTTTTTGGTAAGCTATGTGATGTTTCAAATTTTAATAAGGAAATAAAGGACAAATTATCCAAGATTTATGAAGACTTCAAGGTGAGTTCTCAACAGTTACAACTTGACCCCAGTTCAAGCTCTGCTCATTTGAATAAGATTAAATTGTTGACAGATTTACATGTCAAATTGCTTAGAGAAGAGGCCATAATCAGATCTACACTGGTAGATATTTAGAACATAATTCTTTCCAACATGGATGTATGACAAAAGCATGTTGCATATTCCAAAACCCTCATCCATGACAACAACTTCTCCACAACATAACAAATGATTGAGTTGTCAGCAGAAGTGTAGATTGCACTACACACATGTAAGGTCTTGTAGGACAATTGGAAAAGACTTTGGCTATCATACTCAAGGTACATTCAAAAATTTTGTCTCATTTTGGCATTAATATGTAAATATACTAAATAAATCTTTGACATTATTGTCAAAAAGGGGGAGAAGATATAGAGAAGACATAGAAGACATAGAAGAAGAAGATATGGAAATGATGAGTTATGGGGGGGAAAAATGTAAGAATTGATACATAAGCTATAAAGGAAATGGGAGAGATAAATGTGAGATAAATGTAAATAATGTAATGAAGAATGTATTTAGATGTATATCTTATAGAACCAAATTATAAAAATCTCAAAAATAATATGCTCTACTGAGCTAAGAATCACATGGTGATGGATAAAGGTATTCAGGAAACTTTTTGAATTTAGTTTTTCCTAATAAGTGTTTTTGTTACTAATGCCAAAAGGGGAGATTTTTGATATATTAGTCAAGTTTGTTATTAGTGACATACACTTATTTAGATTTTAAGTATCTACCAAAATTATTGTATAGTTAATAGTGTTAACTAAGTGTTTTAGTTGTCACCGAGTTCTATAGTTGTTACCGAGTCCTTTGGACAAATTGTAGTGTTTACTAAGAAGTTACAGTTATTGTGAAGATTAATAGTATAAACCAAGAATCTCAGTATATGCTGAGTTTACTAGTGCAAACTAAGCTATGCAGTGCTTACCAAGTTCATAGTTGAAGTAATGTGAATCTAGTGTTGACCTAGCTACTCAGTGTTAACCAAGTGACTTAGTTTATACCAAGCTTGAGGTGATAATGTTTACCGAGTCATGCAATTTAAACCAAGAGACTCAGTTTATATGACAAGTTTCATAGTATTCACTGAGTCATCAATACAAACCAAGTTCAAGACTACTTGGAAGTGATCAGTATGGACCAAGCTTCTACATCTACTAAGGGCATGATGATGCTAAGCATTGACAGTGGATGCCAAGTATCGAAACCCCACCAAGTCAGTGTTCAAAACTTGAGTGTCTACATTTGAGCTGACTTTGTAATATTTGTGTAAACTTGTATTGTGGCTAACTTTGTAATTTTATAATTGGATTAGCATATATGTAATGTATTGTATCACATCTAAGGTGTGTGAAATGAAATATGCAGAGAATCAATGTGATAATCAGAGAAGAGAAGAAAGTGCAAATTATAAAGGCTATAATAGTATAAGGAGCAACAAAGATTCATCTATCAAAGCAAGGTGATTTGTACACTCAAAGGAATATCATTCAAAAAACCAAGTTATAGATCAGAGATCAGCTATTGCTTCATCCTAATAGGTGGATCGGTCAAATCCTTTAACAAGGTAGACCTAACAGTCTCATGCAAATCTATTTACCGAGTGCATACTTCATTGTATGTTTGTAAATCCTCTAACAAGTTGGATCTAGTAGTCCTTATTGCTCCTAATAGGGTAGATCATCAGAAGTGATTAATGTAAGCCTTAACAAGCCAACTTTATACTATAGTACTAAGGCTTGTGGGTATCATCCCCACCCCAATTTTATTTTCTATTTGGAAGGTTTCTAGGTCACCAAATCTTTGAGTCAAAGTGTTATGTATGCTTTTATTATTTTAGTTTCTCATGCATGCAGTTAGATCAGTACTAGATTAATTGTTGATTGGATTAAAGTTTTATAAGTTTTAGACGTTACTAATTCACCCCTCCCCTCTCAGTAACTTAGCCTTTAATAATATTTCCAGTAATATATTATATCCAACACAAGCTTGCACAAGGATGTAACCAAATATATGAAGAAATGTGACAAGTGTCAATGAATGGGAAGACCCACTAAATCAAATGAAATTCCCCGTAGCCTCAAGTAGTTGTCACACCCTTTGAAAAATGGGGGATAGATTTTGTAGGACCTATTGAACCTACTTCACAAGGAAAATCCTACATTCTAGTGTGCGTTGACTATGTAACCAAATGGGCAAAGGCTAAATCCATGAAAGATCCAAGGTATATCGATCTGGCAAAGTTTTTGTATGAATCCATCTCTACATGGTTTGGAATTCCTAGGGAATTGACATCTAGGGACTTAGTTTACATTAAATTTGATAACTACTCTTGTGAAGGAATATACTATCAGGCATGTTAAATCATCACCTTATCATCCCTAGGCTAATGGTCAAGTAGAAGTTACTAATAGGGAGCTGAAATTGATTCTCACCAAGATTATAACACTCCATAGGAAGGATTGGGCCACATGCCTTCTTGAAGCTCTCTAGGCTTATAGAACCACCTAGAATTCCACAATTGGTTTTACTCCCTTCGAGTTTTTCTATGGTAAGATAATAGTAATACTTGTAGAATTTGAACATAAAACATTGAGGATTACCTTGGAGTTTGGGATAGAACTCACTATTGCACAACATGATTAAATATAGAATTTAAACAATCTTGATGAACAGAGGAAATTTGCATTGAATAATACTGAGCTCATTCAACACTAGAGAAAATAGTGGCATGATAGGTTTATCAAACATAAAAATTTTACTATAGGAGATTGTGCACTTCTTTATGACTCAAAGTACTAGCATAATCTAGGAAAGTTCCAAACATGTTGGTTAGGACTGTATGAGATTGTTACCATATTTCCAAATGGTCCAACTCAACTATCTACCATTAATCCTGTCCACTTCAAGTTACTTGTCAATGGGAATTGCCTCAAGATTTACAATAAACAAGGTAGCCATGAAGAGTTCTTGCAATAATTCCAGCACAATGAGGATATTTTCATTCTTGTAGCCAAAGAGTCTGAGCCTCTTACCTTGACTCCTAATACTTCTTGACTTTGTTCAAGGTATTCATAATAAACACTTTCTTCTTGAAAGTACTTTCTTCACATCCACTCCACTTCACCTTCTCTCTCTTCCATCTTACCATTGCATCCCATCAATCTATCAATTTTGCTGATCTTTTCCAGAGCATCTTTCCTATAGTAGTTGCCAGGTACCTACCACATAACTTGTATGCATTTTATTTTATTTTATTTATGGTTTGTTAGGATTTGGTATTGTTTATAATTATTCACTCTTTCATGTCTTGACCTAGTGGGACCCATGCCTTTTCTTAGTTGGGGAAGGGAAATATTTAATATTTGCTTTCAGGTCAATTTCAAATTGCATATAACTTCAAAAGTTCATCGAGATGTTTGGAAATAATTTCATGCTTAATGTCACATGTTGATGACGTGTCCTTCAGTGATTGTGTCATTATCAAATTAAGGACATTAAAAGAAGTTACTTAACTTTTAATAATATTTTGCAATGTTTTCAAGTGAAAAACCTATACATAAGTAGAAATTATGAAATTTGATGCAAGAAGGATATTATGAGATATTGAGAATTAAACTCTCCAAGGACATGCCATTTTTCTAAATTAACCAGTGCTAGTGCCATAATATTGCAAACTTTGATTTTCCAAGCTCTGAAACATCATGGTTTTTGCCACACTTTAGCTAGAATCTATTGGAAGATTGGAGAGATTGTTGGAGGATTGGTTTGATAATATGTTACATTCATGACTAAGTTTTCCATTGATGTCAACATAGCATGTTTGATGTCATTTGGGGTATTTAATAGAAGAAAAATGGAAAGATCAAGTTGGTACAGATGACTAGTTGAGCATGATAACTACTTGATGTTATGGAAGATACTTTGGAGTATCTGGTATATGCAGTTAACATCAAAAGAAAATAAGATAAGTCTAGAAGAAGTTATGTAAGTTTTGGTGATGACTGTTCTGAGATAGAGTTTATAGAGGCATGTTTTGGTAAACTTGTTATATCTCCTAGCAGAGTTGATATCTTGAGGATCAAGGTTAATGACATGAAGAAGACATGTTGAGGATAGCATGGCTAAACTCTCTCATCATAATATTGTGTGTATGGAAAGTTATTCAAGTTGCAAGGTGGAAGATTAAGGTTATCGCTAAGTGTAACATATTCTTAATGTGATCCTATAATAATTAGATGAGAAGGACTAAAAGCCGACTCAAGGAATTGTTTTATGGAATTATATAAAGGAAGGACATTTTCCATTCTCATGATGTGTTGATATGATTGAATGATCGATGATAAGTAGCAGAGAGTGCAAAATGAAAAGTTGAGCAGAGTAGTGTAGAAGTGAAGGAAACTTCATTACAAGGTTTTACTGAGTGATTCAAGGTTTGGTATTTGGATCCAAGGTTTGTGACCTAGTCAACAAGGTATGATAGCAATTTGTCTAGTTGATAGGATAGAGGAGAGGATAGAGAAAAGAAGAAGATACTAGTAAATTACTTGTTTGAGTTGTGAGCTCTTCTTGTAGTTGAAATTGCATGTTTGGGTAGTGGGCTCTTCTTACATACATTATACCACAACTCCTAACAGGGTTGGCACAACTCTTAATAGGGTTGGAATATCCTAATAGGGATTCAAAGTCTCTTAATAGTGACTCATTATACTAAATATTGTAAAAGACTCATAATAGGGTCTATCCTCTAACAAGGAATATTTATATTAGTACATCATCTTGTGGGCATCATTCCCATTGGGGTTTTCCCTCTAATCAAGGGTTTTCCTAGTCAGCATATTTGTTGTAATTATCTATGTGCATCTTATTATGGTTGTTGTTTACTTTGGTTGAATGGTTAAGTTTGTTTAAAGAAGATAAATGTTTTAATTGTTGGATAACTCATTCACCACCCCTCCCCCACCCCACAGTTATCTTGGTGGAATATTGTTTCTAACAATTGGTATTAGAGCATCTAGTCCTTGAAGAAAAATTTTAATAGCTTTGGGAGATACATGGTGAAAATGTTTAGAGAAGATAGTCCTACATTTGATAGAAGAAATTTTGACACCCGAGTTATGGAAATTCTTGGTGAATTATCAAATTTGTGTAAATGGCAAAGTATTGAGTTTATAGATCTAGAATCCTTTTGTTGTATACAAGGGAACAATAGCACAAACAAAGTTAGATCCAAAATAGAAGATGACATAATGATAAAGGAAGGTATTGATCTACTTACAAAGAGAGTATGAAAATTTTTGTTTGTTGGACATGCAAAGAGTTTGGTCATTTTTCAAGTAAATGTCCTAAGAGATTGAGAAAAGATAGGAAGAATCTACTTTTTGATAAAGTTTAGGAATTTAGAGAAAGTATAGAAAGAACCTTGAAAGACTGTGCTAATGAGTCTATATTAGTTAATGGAAAGCATGTATCAGAAGAAACAACTTTAGTGACTATTATGGAAAGTGAAAATGTGAGAATTGATGAGAAATTTAGAATACAAGAGAGAATAATTAATTATAATTCAAATCATAATGTTGTTACTAAACCAAGGAATGATGAGGTATTTCTTGAGACTAACAATGATTTATAGAAATAAGGAGTGCAAAGGTAGGAACAAAGCTCAAAAACTTTAGTAGAGCCAAGAGTTGAGATAACAACTCCTACTTTAGGAAAGAATATGATAAAGAATCACCCATCCAAATAGATCATCTGAAGCAAAGACACAGGTGTGATTAAAAGAAGTAGAGTGAATGAAGAACTATGCTTGATATCTCAAGTTGAGCCAAAGAATGCAAATGAAGCATGTAAAGATGATTACTGGAAGCAAGCTATGAAAGAGGAATTGGATCAGATAGTAAAGAATGAGACATGGGAATTGGTCCCTAGACCAATAGACAAGAACGTGATAGGAACTAAATGGGTATTCAGGAACAAGATGAATGAGCAAGGAGAAGTTGTAAGAAATAAAGAAAGATTAGTATGTAAAGGTTACTCACAGCAAGAAGGAATAGAATATGAGGAGACTTATGCTCCAATGGCTAGAATAGAAGCTATAAGATTATTCTTAGTCTATGCAGAACAGAAGAAATTCAAAGTATATTAGATGGATGTCAAATCAATATTTCTAAATGGAGAACTTGAAGAAGAAGTATACATTGAGAAACCTAAAGGATGTCCTTTGACAAATGAAAAAGACATAGTATGTAGACTGAAGAAATCATTGAATGGATTAAAGCAAGTACCTAGGACTTGGTATGCAAGGCTGGAAAATAATTTGACAAAGCTTGGATATAACAAAGGTATGCCAAATAGTAATCTATATTGGAAAGAAACTAATGATGGTTTGATTATTTTGGTAATATTTGTTGATGATATCATATTTGGAGGTAATGATGAAGAAAGTAAGAAGTTTGTAGAAGAAATGAAGAAAGAATTTGAAATGAGTATGATAGGAGAAATGGAATATTTCCTAGAATTGTAGATTGTACAAAATAAAGAAGGAATCTTTATTTTTCAGACTAAGTACTTGAAGGATTTCCTTAAAAGTTTTGGTTTGGAAACATGTAAACTTATTTGAACACCCATGGTAACTAGAAACAAGTTATCTAGAAAGGACGGGATACCTACTATTGAACAAAAGAAGTACAATCTATGATTGGAGGATTGCAATATCTGACTCACACAAGGTTAGATATAACAAATTTGGTTGGAATTGTTACAATATTCTAGGCTAATCCCAAAGAAGCACATCATGCAGCAGTGAAAAGGATATTTAGATATCTAAAAGGAACATCTGAGTTTCAATTATGGTATGATAGATCTAATGATTTTACTATAAGTGCTTATACTAATGTAGATTAGGTAGGCAATATGGATGATAGAAAGAGCACCAGTGGAGGAGCCTTCTTTCTTGGAGGAAGATTGGTTTCTTGGTCAAGCAAGAAGTAGGATTGTACATCTCAAAGTACATCAGAAGTAGAGTATGTTGCAATAGTAAATAATTGCAATCAAGTAATTTGGATGAAGCAGATGTTGAAGGATATAAGGATAGAAATCAGTGAACCTATTGTTATTTATTGTGACAACACAAGCATGGTAAATTTTTTAAGAATCTAGTATTTCATTCAAGGACCAAGCACATTTTTATTAAGTATCATATGTTGAGAGAAAAAGTTGCAGAAAAAATATTTAGATTGGAGTATGTGAGTACTAAAGAAAAAATTGTAGATATATTCACTAAGCCTCTTCCCAAAGAGAATTTTGAGTATTTGTGAGGTATTCTTGGGGTTATGCCCATTCCTACATTTGAGTAGAAGATGAAAGAGTGCATCAGTCCAGGGTAACAAAGCACCATTATTTATCTAGATTGGATGCTGATGCTTCTTGTATGGGGCAGTATCTATGATGAACAAAGGAATCTGGGACTCTTGTAGATATTATTATGAAAAGTGTCTTTTGACACTCAAATTGAATAAGTATTAATTATTGTAGAATTTGATGTAAAGATGTTGGTTGTAGAAACCTTTGACATTGATTTCAATGGGGGAAAAGTTTGACATGAAAAAATCATACTATGGGGGAGAAGTATTGCAGGAAAGTATTACACTAGAGGAGAAGTTTGGCAGTATGTAGAGGAAGATGTTTGACATAAGCACAATTTTTGTAATAATAGTTTGGTATAGAACACATTGAGGTATATCAATGGGGGAGTATGATTGATGAAGAGGATTTGAAGTCTGTCTGTCTTTTCTTGGTATTCTTGGAACTAGATGTTTTTCATCTATGTTGCCATCAATGCCAAAGGGGGAGATTGTTGGAAGATTGGTTTGATAATATTTTATATTCATGACTAAGTTTGTCATTAATGTCAACATAGCATGTTTGATGTCTTCTGTGGTATTTGATAGAAGAAAAGAGGAAAGATCAAGTTGGTATGGATGACTAGTTGAACATGAAAACCACCTGAGATTATGGAAGATACTTTGGAGTATCTGGTATATGCAATTAACATCAAAATAAAAAAGGATAAGTCTAGAAGAAGTTATGTATGTTTTGGTGATTTCTATTTAGAGATAGAGTTTACAGAGGCATGTTCTGGAAAACTTGTTATATCTCCTAGCAAAGTTGATATCTTGAAGATTGAGGTTGAGGACATGAAGAAGACATGTTGAGGATGATGTGGCTAATCTTGGTCATCATAATATTACATGTACAGAAAGTTATTCAAGTTGGAAGGTGGAAGATTAAGGTTATCGCTAAGTCTAACATGTTCTTAATGTGGTCCTATAATAATTAATTGAGAAGGACAAATAGCCAACTCAAGGAATTGTTTTACGGACTTGATATAAAGGAAGGAAATTTTCCTTTATCATGATGTGTATTGATAAGATTGAATGATTAATGATAGGTAGCAAAGAGTGCAGAATGCAAAGTTGAAAAGAGCAATGTGGAAGTGAAGGAAACTTCATTACTAAGGTTGTGCTAAGTGATCCAAGGTTTGGTATTTGGATTCAAGGTTTGTGACCTAGTCTAAAAGGTCTAATAGTGATTGGTCTAATTGACAGGATAGAGGAATGGACAGAAGAAAGAAGAAGATATCGGTAAATTACTTGTTTGAGCAATGAGTTGTTAATGTAGTTAAAATTGCATGTTTGGGTAGTGGGCTCCTTTTGCATGTATTATACCACAACTACTAATAGGGTTGGAATCTCCTAACAAAAATTCAAAGTCTCCTAATAGGGACTTTTAGATGCTCAAAAATGGTTTGCATCTACAATTTGATCAAAAGGAAGCTCCATTTGACATATAGTGCACTCTTTGAAACCAACAATCTTCACCTTATTCCAACTAATCCTCATCTCATCTCTTTGGTCTTCTTTCATTCATATCTTCATTCACCACCATGATCATGTGTTCTGATACACCAAATCATCTTCCTCTTGCATTCCAACATTCTTGCATCATCCTACACTATCTGTCAACCTTCTAGGGCTTTCCACCTAGTCCAACCTCACTCTGACCTTTGTTTGACTAAATGTTACCATTTTTGACTAATTTCACTCATGTTTTGACCTCTTTCCACAATTTTGGACATGCATACAAAGTTTTAGGTCATTCTGAGTCCTGTCGGACTATTTTTGGCCCCTAGAGCCTTCTAGGGCATAGTCTGTACTTTTAGAGTGCACTTGGGCTTACCAAGTGTACACTAGGCACACTTGGGTGCATTTTGGGTGCACTTGGGGTAGTAATATTCCTAGAACTACTCCCAAAGCCCTTATGTTGCACTCTAGAGGCTATAACTTTTGTGTTTCAACTTCAATTTTTGAACTATCAACTGTGTTGGATTCGTATCTGTATTTTGAAAAAATTGAGCTATCATTTTTGTTATTTGTTCACTTTATTGAGTGGTAACCCTTGAAAATACTCTTAGGCCCTCACATTAACATCACTTCTTCATTCTAATTCATCCCATTTTCTCATCACACTAACTTTGATCTTTTGGACAACTTGATTGTGTCTCAACAGTGTCTATCATTATTCATATCCTCTTTCACATCATTTTGGAACTATTTCAACATCATCAGAAATCATATCAAATCAACTCACAACCACTTCAAATTAACTTAGAATCAACCTAGATCTACCCAAAATCATCCAAAATCAATCCTAATCAACCCAAAACATGTCAACCATCCAAAATCAATCATCATCTATCCAATCCTAGGCATTTTTGTGGCTTTCAATGCCTTGGAAACCTATCGATCTATCAAATCTTATCAATTTGACCTTAGTACTATCATGGCTCTCAGTGCTAGGTCAAACTATCATTCACGTCATCCAATATTTGACATTTTTGAGTCTTTCAATGTTGGATCATGGCATTATCAACCATTTTAATAATACTGGCCATGTGCATTGATATTATTATGATCAACCTTATTAATCAATCTTCATCCTATAACATTTACAATATTAGTTAAATGTTATGTATCTTTAGTTCATGTCATATGTCCTTGGCATGTTATCAATTTCAATCAATCAATAAATTTGACCATGACTTTGGTCTACCTATCATCATCCTATTCAATCTATATCATCATCATATTTTTCATCAAAGGATATTGTTGCACTTACCAAATCAAACTGGCCAATCATCTACTAATTTTCTCTATAGGATTAAACAACCCATGATTTAATCCTATGTCATTTCAATAATTATTCTTCCTAATTAACATCCTTAATTAATTGATTTATCATTCACAAACCATGGAAATTCTTAATTTCCTAAGTCGCATTTTCCACTATTAATTCCAATTTCTACTAATTTCTATTGTGTGGAATAATGGATTTTTAATTCAAATATTCCACAAAATATTGACATCATCATGACACATGGGCGTGCCACCTCATGGATTCTCCTTTGACACTTGGATAAGATATGTCATAACCCAATATTTGGCTTCCTTCGTCATAGATTCTTAGCTTTAAGTGGGCTTGAGTGTCATAGATTCTCAACCATATTTAGCCTTGTTTGACTTTTGAGCATCATAGAATCCTACACTTGGCATCTTGTGTCATATGTGTCATGGATTCTCAAAGGAATCTCGTGCCAAGTTGCATATCTAAGGGTGAAAATTCCAATGCTCTCATCTTCTGTGTTGATTATAAAATGAGCATTCTTTCTCTCATTTCCAGTCCTAATTCTTGAGTTCTTGAGTCCATAGCTCTTTAGTATTTTCACTCCATCTCTTACACTAAAATCAAAACTTCAAGTATTCTTATAGCACCATCATTATCATAGACTTTTGTTTCAATATTGTGTGCATTATAGGAAATTTGGAGCTACATCATTTGGAGAAGAAAGAAGGACATGGGAGCTACAAATGAAAGAGGGAGTTTTAGATTTTCTTTCTTGTTTTGATTCATTTGGCTTTCATGGTAGGCTAGAGGGTGTCAATGTATGATTATTGAGTTTGTGATTTTCTCACAGTATGTTAGATATTAGCCCATTTTCTAGGTCCACAACCTGAAGTTGACTATAGTGTCAACTATGTGCTTACTAACAGTGATAAGGAGTCTAGTGAGCTTGGGAAACATCTTAGGAGTTTAAGGAAAATCCTAATAGAGGTGAAAGTTCTATAGAGTTCCCTTTGGAGGATTATCCAAAATTTAGACTCAAAATTGTTAAGGAAGTAATAGAAAAACTAGATCAAGAAGGGTTAGACACATTAACCATAGAAACCATTGAATCTAGTAGGGAAGAAAATGTGGTGACAATAGTTGTCATAAGAAAAGGAGAATAATCCACACCATAGAGTGTCAAAAAAACTCCACATTTGTCACCTGAATGGATAGACCTCTTTAATGAAGAGTCATTACTGCCACCCAATCTGTCTACACCTTTGTTTATGGGAATTAATTTATTTCAATAGTTATTATAGGAGAGATCTAAATGGAAATTGGAGAAAGAAAAATTAAAATATGTTATTAATGAGAAGAGTTACCAATTCAAACAAAATTTAGATCAGAATGAAGTCCTAAAGAGAAGAATTGAGTAGATCACAAGATTGATTCCTGAATTAATGGAATGTAGGTTGCCATTGCCAATATATGCCTTATTTCTTAAAGAAAAATTTGCAAATTATAAATTGACTAGAATTTTTCTCTACCCCACATGAATTTTATGATACATTTCAATTTGTTCCCATGGCTTTAAAAAATTTACTTTGTCAATTATATCTTCATAATCTAGCATTACCTAATGACATAGAGTGGAACCTAGTCCTGTATGTAGGGGATGTGTAGTTAAGAGAAGTGATGTCATGGATATAGAATTAAATAAGTGGAGAACATCAAGTTGCACCTTATAGGAAGAGTGAAATGACAACACCATTATTCAGGAGACCAAAAGTTCAACATTCTAGGTAGACATATCTAGACTGGATTTCTATTTTGAGAAATCCTATGGGACTTGGTAAGGTGTGTTCAGTTAGAGAAAATCCTTTACAAACTAGGAACAATACTCATCTTAGGATGTTGAGACATCAATTTTTGCCTCAAGGCAACAATGGATTAGAATGTAGATGATCTAAAAATAAGAGAACCCCATTCTCCACAAAACTTGACTCTTGCTACAATTAGGATTCCTTGGTATATTGACTTGGGGAGAAATTAGTGCAAACATTGGTTTCCATTAAGGTATCAATCCCTAATTCTCTTGTAGCCACTACTAGCAGAAAATGATAATATAAAAGATCATGACATGACTATTGAAGTTTGACGTTGGAAGAAGCTCAAAAAAATTATGGTTACTTCAATTATGTGAAGAATGAGTTAGGAGAAATGATACCTAGTGACTGGAGAGTATGGACCTAGATCAGGAATTTCATGATTGCTGGAGGCCAGCAATAGATCAATTGGGGGGAATGATGAGCCTCTAAAAGGCCCTTATTTTGAAAACCTTTTATCTTGTTTTTAGAAAATTATCTTTAGAAACATTTTATGACTCTATGGTTTACGCAAAAGAACTTATTTTTACCATCAACGTTTTAACTTATTTTGTTTGACATCTCTTGCTCTCTCATCCTGATGATGGATCACGTAGTGTGATTCGAAACGTTGATGGTAAAAATTGTCACACAATCTAATCCAGAAACTGATGCACAAAACTATGATGGATTGTGGAAACTTGATCACATTAAAAGAACTTATGTTTTCATGAATATATTATCTATATGTTAAGACATGAAGATTGAAGTATAGATAGTTTAGATATGCTATGTTTACTTGAATCTCTGGACTTCTATGGTATAATGAAGAAATATTACATGTTGATGAATGCTTCCTCAACCATGCTATTTTTGGGTAGATTCCTTCCTATAGCCATAGGATTTGCAAAGAGTGATAGTTTGAACATTATACCTTTTCTAGCATTGATGATGAAATAAATATATATTTATGTGGAAGTTGTATGCATTCAATATTTTTTAGGTACTTGCTTTAGATCATGGTAAAAGTAGGTTTTGAAGGGACCCCGAAACCCTTTAACAAAAAATAGAAAGATAAAGCAAGACAACCCAACCAGGAAAAAACCTGCAACAAACTGAAGAACAGTATCAAAATTAGGTTTTACAGGGACCTGAAACCACTAGAAAAGTCCAAAAACAAACTAACCCAGGTTTTATAGGGACCTGGAACCACAAATAGTCTAAACTATAAAAAACCAGAAACCAAGACCAGAGTCCCTAGCCAGCGACCAATACCAGATAGACACCAAACCAGAGAACCCACCCTAGTGCCACTATTGCAGCTCCAAGATCAATTTAGCTGCTTCCTTACCAATTGCAGTAGTCTCTTGAATGGAAACAACATCCATAGTAGCAACAGATTTCATAGCACTCTTCCTCGAGCTCTACCTTGTTCTTTTTCTTGGACCCTCAACCGAAATGATATCTTCATTCACCCTTTTGCCTAGGCTTGCAGTAGCTGCATAAATACTTGAGGTGACCTATTCCATCTTAGTGCTACTCTCCTTGATTAACATTGTGAGGTTCTGCTCATAGTTGTTAAGTTTTTTAGGGATGTCTCCCTCTATCCTTTTGTAGGTATTTGTTATGCATATTTAAAGTCAACATTTCAATGCTAAGTTAAAGCTGACTATATTGATGAAGCACTACAACAAGCAGATTAGTGTGTGATTTCTATTATGGTAGCACATGAATAGCTCCCTCAACCTACTATATTCTTAAAGGAGTTAAATCACAATTAATGATATTTCTATTGTAAAATTTATGAATTTATAATTGATCCTAATTGATGGAATGATAATAGAAGTAGGAAGTTGTTGTAGTTTTCCTTTAAATAATGCTCACTATAGCTTTGAAAGAAAATTTTGGCAGGAGAAAGATAGAATAGATTGATTTTCATAACAAAATTTGTGTGATCTTGTTTTTAATTAGATATAATCTCTTACTATGAATGAATAGAATACAAAGTTCAAGTTTCCATCTTCTATCTTGATTATCTTTTTTGTTCATTCATCCAAGGGGTCCCACTTGGTGAGTGAACTATTTTGATAGAATAGATTTTATTCCTTTTATTTCTTTACAAGGTAGACTTCTACTATTTTTGTAGCCATTAAAAATAGAATAGTTGAACTATTCTTATAGCATAGGTGCATATATAGATTTATTGTTTGTCACATTACTCTAAGCTCTAAGATAAGATGTCATGACTTAAAGAGGAATCAAAGCATATACTTTACATCCACCCTCTCAGTCTTTTGCTCCTAGGATGACAAAATAAAATGAAGCCAGTATGTTATTCTTAGGAAAACACATGATTCTATCTAATCATGGAGTCAATGTGAAGGAATGTCCAATCCTTTGTTAGTGAGGTATTAAGCTGACCGGCCATAGATCGACTAGGATTATGATGGGTAGATCAAAGTCATGATCAAATTGAATGATTGATTAGGATCAATACCATGCCAAGGAAACATGACATGGATTAAGAATATGTAACTTTTAACAAACATTGAAAATGCTACAAGATCAAAATTAATTGATAAGGTTGATCACAATAACATTGACATACATTGTCAATGTTGCTAAATTGGTTTGATGATGTCACAATCTGACACCAAGGGACTTGAAAATGTCAATGATTAGATGATAAGAATGATATTTTGACCTAGCATTGAGAGACATGACAATGCTAAGGTCTAATTTGATAAGTTTGATAGGTTTCCAAGGTACTAAGAGAGATGAAAATGCCTAGGGTTGGACAAATAATGATAGATTTGGGGTGATTGTGGGTTGATTTGATATGATTTCAATGATGTTGAAATAGTTTTGGGTTGAGAAGATGATATTTTGGAATTATTTGCAAATGATATGAAAGGGGATATGAATTATTAATACATTATCAAAACCTCCTTGAGTGATATTCAAGTTTGGCCAAAAGATTAGAATTAGTGAAATGAGAAAATAGGATGAGTCAGTATGAAGATGCAGTTAAATTGTAGACACAAACAATTTTTGAGTGTCTACAAATTTATTGAAATAAAATAATTTATTCATGAAGAAACATACCACCTTCTAACCAAAAACTTACAAGTTATAACCTTATGACCATAATCATTTCAAGCATAACAATATCTACGAAAAGAGTGATTACACCTTCTTGATTGATTGTACTAAGAGTGTGAAGAATTAGTGAATTTGAAAGCACTTATTCTCCTTTCACTATTGATGCCTTTGGATTGTCCTATATCATCATAATTATTATCTGATTTGTTCTTATCTCTAAATTTATGGGGAAGTAATTTGATGATTGAGATCTACTTTCTTTCTTGGAGTTTTAAATATGAACTTCTTTCCACTTGTAGTAGCAACCATTGTCTCATGTTTAGAATCATTTTGAAATATAGAGATCTATCCAACATCATATCCTAAGCTAGTAGAATCCTTGGTGTCCCTTTTTCTTTGCAACATTTCATATAACATAATTTTGTTTCTTTAAAACTTTTGAAAATTTCCAAAATGAGATTAGCACCTCTCAACTTCCTTTCTCAAAGAAACTACTTCCACCTCAAGTTTAAGACACCCAATATTATTAACTACTATATCATATCTTGTTGCTTCTAATATTCTCTTATGTTCTTTAATTTTAGGTTTCAAAATTACAATCTTGATGTCTTTTAGAATTATTTATTTAAAGGTAAATTATCATTTAAACTTCTTATTTAAGAAGAACACTCATTTTATATTTTTTTGCACATGTCTTCTTTCTTTGTTTGAAAAAAGGGGTAAAAATTTATTCAATTAGAACCAAAGTAATACAAATGGCCTCAAGTCCAATAAAACAAGAAACAACCACCATAATAATTAAATCTTATCCTTTTCCACTAATGCTCCAAAATCCTAATATAGTTTGTAGGAAGCCTATCCTTTCCTACAATATCCCAATCAATTCCATTCTTCAACTTCCATTTCACCAAAACATCAGCCACTCCATTCCATTCCCTATGAATATGAAAAAAAAAGATCCAATCCACATGATCACTCATATAAAAAATCTCTCTAATAATAGAGGCTAACTACTAGTTAACATCATCCACCCTCTAGTTATTTATCATATCCATAACATTCTAAGAATCTCTCACATATAATCTTCTTTCATCCCAAAGAACATCCCCACTCAAAAATCAACTTAATAGCAAGGGCTTTCATCAAATTACTAGAATACTCACCTTTGTAGATAGAGAAAAGAAAGATAGCTTCACCATCCTTACCTCTACCTATGCCCCCAATACTTCCCTACCCAAGATTCCCACTGGAGGATCCATCAATATTGATTTTTAGGATACTAGTCAGAGGTAGTCTCCACCTCCCAATGCTACAAGCCTTTCTCTTGAGTGACTCAGATCTCTTACGACTTGTACATCCCATCCCTTTGTTTACTAGTCCCAAATTCTTTACTATTTTATAATCTTCAGGGTCAACATGTTCAGTCATATCACACTTGGCATATGTAGTTTCCTAGAGTCTTCTCAAAATCATTTTCCATAATTTAGTGACTACCAAAATTGAGTTGCAAAAAATCCTATGATTTTGCTCCAACCAAAGATTCCATTTAATGAAAGTAGGTCAAATAAACCATGCCACCTAAGGAAAGTGGTTTTCATAGTGGGCCTACCAAGGCTTTCCCAAAATTCAATGAGAGACTCGACATGGATATAGCCATGACACCATGCCTCCCACCACTTATGCTATATTTCTCTAGAGAGAGGGCATGGGAAAAATAAGTAGGATACACTCTCCCCATCTTGTATATAGAGAGAACAAAGAGAAGGCCTTGAAATCCTCTATTTTGAAGTTTATCCTAGGTAAGACATTTCTTTTGTGCCACCAACCATAAGAAAAAATTACACTTAGGCCAAGAAAATTAATTCCAAATCTTCTTCCACTAGGGAGCTTTTTGCTAAACCATGCCATTTTTTATCCATCCAAGGATAAACTTGGGCAACACTGAACTTTCCTTTAGGACTTAGACACCAGGTAAGGATATCCTTGCCTTTAGAAGAGCTTCAAATTCTACCCAAGAGGAGGTTAGCAAATTCAGCTTGAATCACCATGGAACGACCTAAAGGTCACTCATGTAGGTCCTTCCAATAGGCCACATCCACTGATCCACACCTTTTGATAGTCTTGATGTGTGAAACCTTAGTCCACCCTACATTTGTAAAGATATGGCAGAGAGGATGAAAATGGGGATAACTAGAGAGAATGGGAGGATGGCCATCCCACAAATCTTGCCAGAACAAAGCACACAATCACTCACTACATACCTAGAAAAGGCCATCCTTGATAAGATGTGATCCCTTTTTTAGACTATCACAAATAAAATAAGCTTTCCCAACTAGAGAAATTCTTGGGATATCTTGAAAATCTACTCCCAAATAATACTTTTGGGAAAGAATATTGGCTCAATCTTGATCTTGATTATTGCACCACCTCCAGTATAACTTAGCAGCGAGAGACTTGATAGAAAGAGACATACACCTGATACCTAGAGCCCTAGTAAACTTTGGTAAGGAAATTGTGTCCCAATTGATTAAGCTCCACTTCAAAGAGAGAAGTTTAGCTGACCAAAGATATTGTCGAGACAAAGAATCAAATTCTTTCATAACATCAATAGGGGGAGTTTGTACAAAACACCATTAAATAGGAAGAACCCAAACCACTGTCTTTTGGAGAATTAACCTTGTAAAAGAAGAGAGCCACCTATGAGTCCAATAGCCCACCCTACTATGGAATTTATCTAAAAGGTCTTTGCAAAGTTGAGCTTCTAGAGCTAAGGGGACTCTGAGATACATCAATGTAAGAGAGCTATTCTAAAACATGAGAATCCTAGCAATCATATGTTAGATAGGTTGTGGAGTATTTAAGAAATAAATGGAGGACTTACCTTCATTTATTTTCTACCTAGAAGCTTTTAGATAGGTGTCTAAAATCTTTCTAAAGTTTCTTGTCTCATTGATTGTAGCCAAGTCCATCAATCTAGTGTCATCCACAAATTGGAGGTGAGAGTATGCTAGGAGATTATTATTCCATTTCCACCCATGGATGAGCCCTTATTCAACCTAAAATTTAATAAATCTTACCAATCCCTTAGCCATAATGATAAAGAGATATGGAGATAGAGGATCCCCTTGTCGAATTCCTTGAGAAGCACAAAATGGCTCAATAGGTTCTTCATTAACAAGAATAGTAAAGGAGGGAGAAGTCACACAGCTGAGAATCCAATCAATCCATTTTACATCAAAACCAAAAGCTCAAAACACTTTACTCAAGAAATCCTAACTTACCCAATCATATTCTTTTACCAAATCCACCTTGATAAACATGATCTTTCCCTTGGAGGTGGCCATAGAGTGGATAGCCTTGGATACAATTACAACCCCATCAAGGATCTATCTACCACTAACAAAACCTCCCTACTCCTTAGAGATAAAAGTACCTAGAAAAGGCTTGATCCTTTCAACAATTAATTTGGTGATAATTTTTCAAGTAAAATTACACAAAGAAATAGGCTTGAATTGATCCAAACTATTGGCCCCATCAATCTTGGGTATGAGAGCCAAGAAGGTAACATTTAAAGACTTGAGAATTTGTTTGTTCTTATGGGATTCTTGGACCACTTCAAGTAGTTCAAATTTAATAATATCTTAGAATTCTTGAAAAAATTCAATGGGAGAACCATCTAGGCTAGGAGCCTTTCCTTTCTTCATACAAAACACCACTTTCTCTAGCTCACCTAATGAATTAGGTTGTAAGAGATTCCTATTAATTTCATTAGAAATAAGGTGGGGAATGTAATCTAAAATGGTCCTCCCTAGAGAAAAGTTGGGAAAAGTATCTGATGGCCTCTAGAGAAATATCCTCCTTGGAAGAGATTTTTTCTCTAGTAATAGAGATGAGAGAGGAGATAGAATTACCAAACCTGTGGGCTTTAGTTGTGTTATGGAAGAAAACAATGTTCCTATCTCCCTTCTGAAACCAATCCATCTGATACTCTTGCTTCCAAAATATTTATTCCCAAAGCTCTCATTCATCTAACACCTTCAATACTGAGGATTCAATAGTAATTAAATTTACAGTCATCCCTTGCCCCAAATCTGGTGAGTGACACCGTCCAGCCTAGATTGAGCTGCTAACTTTTGGTCCTAAAGATTCCCAAAACATTGTTTGTTCCACCTTTTAAGCCTAAAGTTCACATGTTGAAACCTCTTCTCAAAAGTGAACAAGCCAATACCATGAGAAGGCCTACCCTCATGCCACAATATTATCATAAGATCCTATAAAGGATGATCTCTTAACCACATCAGTTAAAATTTGAAAGAAGGATTTTTAGTAGCCTTGAAGGGAGAAACAAAAATCTCAATAGGATAATGATCATAGCTTCTCAGATCAAGAACTTTAGATGTAGTAGACCATATGACATCCATCCAATAGAAAGGAACTAAGAACCTATCTAGCCTTTCAGAAATAGCCTCAATCTTGCTCCTTCTATTATTCAAGGTGAATGTACTATTGCAAGTTTAATATCAATGAGATTCAAGAGACCAATGTTATCCCTAAGAATATTTGAAGAAGGTCCCAACCAAGCCACACCACCTCTCTTTTCACCTAAAGTAGTTACAACATTAAAACCCCTAGCCACAATCCAGGGGAGGATAGGATCTAAGGAATGAAGAAAAGTGATGTGAGACCACATGAGATTTACCCACCAATTTATTAGGCACATAAATATTAGAAAACATACACCTTTCTCTAGTCTCAAAGTGGGAAGAGATCAAAGAGATAGATGACCTTCTTGAAATCCACCATAAAGATGTCTCCTTCCCTGGATTCTAGAGATAGACAATTCCACCAAAGCTACCTTAAGCATCCAATCCCTGCTAGCTACCATGGGGCCACAACTTTGATACACAGCTAGCCAAATCATTAATTGTAAGCTTGGTTTCTCAAATGAAAACAATATCTGGAGAATGAGACTCAATTAATCTATGGAAAACCTTTTGTCTAGGGATACTATTCAACCCCCTTGCATACCAAGAGAGAATAATCATTTGGTGGGTTGAGAGAAGTGGGATTCAATGGGCTTCAAAAACCCTAACTCAACTAATGTGTCCCCCATCATCTTAATTTTCTCATGGTCAGTCTTCCTTCCACTCTTGGATGGCTTTTCTAAGGACCCATTTAAAAAAGGCTTCTATTGTAATCCTAAAGTGGGCACAGCTCTGGTATCTTTTGTGTTATTTTTCATCCCCTTTTGGGAAAGGAGAGTAGAAGTAGAGTTATTTAAATTGCCCCTAGTTTTTACCCCCTTGAGAACACAACAATCCTTCTCTTGAGGTGGTTCATCCATATGAATTTTTTTACCTTGTTTCTCTTTTGGTAATTGGGCTAGAATCCTTACCTCCTCATCTTGGGTCCCCTATTGAGACCCACCCCCCAAGATTAGATCAACTAATATACCTTCCTCCTAAACTAATTCATCTAGAATATTAAAGCTTTAAAAAGTACCATCATTTTATCTGTCCGTCCAAGTTCTCTTCTTCCCTTTTCCTTTACTGCAGGGCTTAAATAGGAAAAATCCCTCCTTTTCTACAGATCCCTTAGGTATAGGGGCCTTACCCTTATCATCCTTAAAGGAAGATGTAGTAGAACCCAATTGTTGAGAAAATTTATTTTGAGGGAACTTACATTGTAAGTACCCATACTCATGACATATCCTGTCCAACTATTGAATCCACGAAGTAAGGCCCAACCAAATTTCCATAGAGTCTGGCAATGGATTATTAAGATCTACCTTAATAAAAATCCATGGATAAGATATTACCTTATGGTCTTGAGTTTGTGTACCCAAACCTACAAGTTTCCCAAGCAATAGTGAAATTGAGTAAAGAATATCCTCTCTCCAAAATTCTAGAGGGAGCCTTGGTAGACAAACCCACACTAGTACCCAAGAGGGGATCTCCTTAGAAGAGTTAAATCCTATGTACTAGGGTTTGATAAATAGACCCACCTGGTTAAAGAAATATGGAACACCTTCAAACACCTTATTCTTGTCTATCATATTTGAAAAAATTACGAAAAAATAGTTATTGGCAGTCAGGAGAATCTCCATGCACCCCCCCCAGATTCCAAATCCAATGCACCCATAATTCCAACATAGGAAGAGAAAGGCATAGACCTAAAAACTAAAAAATGAGTGCATGATTGCTCTAGTATTCTACATCATCTAAAATCTACTCTGATTGAATAACAAAAACTGGTCGATCATCTGATCTCTTCAGACACCCATTCACTTTTTTGATTTGAATATTACCTTTTGAAGAAGAACCATCAACCCTAGTTGGGAGATTATTAGCCTAGCCCTTCACCTCAATTTAGATCAATAGAGAGGATTCAATCATCTCCATATCAATAGATAAAGTTTGAGAAGAGGGGATCTTCGGTTGCCCCATAACAAAAACTTGAAGAAGCCTTATGATGAAAACCTGAAGAAGCCCTATTAAAAACCCAAAAAATATATTTACCTTCAATCAAACACTATCCACCATGCACAACAAAAATGCAAAGGGCACATACCCTAGGCCTTGCCCCAACCATCACCTAACCTTGAGCTCCCCACCGATAACCCCAAAAATGGCCCCCGTAGTCGCTCCTCACTCCCTCCCTACACATCGACAACCAACCATAGCCAAAAATCAATGGAACTTTGCTCACCTACTCTTTGTCTTTTACCTTGAACTCTATTTATTATTTATCTATTTTTAGTTCCAAAACTTGACTCTATAAAATTTAATAGTATTTCTAGGTTCATCATTATTCTATACTACAACTTTATTAGCCTTGATTCTTTCTTGTAGATGTACCATGAGATCCCTCTTTTTAGATCCTTGATCACATATAGGGAAATAAGAAGATATTAAAGATCAAAGAGTCTTTTATAGTCTAAAATCTTCATACCAGTTTAACAACCATCAACTATATCTATACTACATTCTTTAAAATATAGAATGTTAGAACAAACATGCATTTTGCAAATTAGACAACCCTTTCTTTTTAGATGAATCTTTCATCATCTTGTTCTTGAAATTCTTCCCCATGGTATTCCTTCTACTAGTATCAACCCCAATATATTAGACTTATTGAAGGAAATTTTTTTCTAATACCACCTATTAGAATACTAGGTGTTGGGACTGACAATTTCATCCACATTTTGAGTACTTATTTGAAAATTTTGCCAAAAGTAACCCCTATAAGTGCTTTCCATGCATATGTACTTAATTATTATTTTGAGGCCTATGATGTGTTTCAAGAAATTTTCATCTTTCATTTAGTATGTGTATGTGTTTTGTAATGATAAGCTTCCATTCTGAATGATTTTGTAAAGTGTCATTTTGAGCATTTGTCAAATCTGCATTTTCCAAGTGTCAAACAAGGTTCAAAAGGCTAGTTTGCAATTGAGTATCTTGCACCTAGTAAAGTGTCATGAATTTCCACTTTAGGAGTTTCTAATATGAGTATCAAAGAACTTATATTTTATATTTCAAGTTTTTTCAACTTGTTTTGATAAGGTTTAGAGTTTCCCAAAGTTGGGTGTTTATCTTTGTCATGATTTTGCACTTTGCACATTCATGCAAGAAGCTCTATTTGATAGTGAATACTTTATGACTCATTATTAATTTTAAAGAAATGATCATACCACTAAATTTTATTTATAAATGACATACTATGTTCACAATTTCAAGGTTTGATGAGTTTCCCAAGCCGATTCCATTTGCAAAAATCACTATTCTACTAGTATACCTAGTTCTACAATTCTTGAAACCAAATTTTGCATGCTTTCCAAATTTGACGTAATTATCATCATGAAATAAAATTACACATCCATAATCTCTATACAAAATTCTTCTAACATCGCAGGTTTTATCTTCCCAAGTAATAGTTTGATTGATTTTCAAAGCCAAATCCAGATGCAATTTATTATTTTTAGACATGTTGTAGAATCAATTTTAAGAAGGAAACTATGATGGTCAATATCCTCTGACCTAGATATCATTATGAGATTAAAATTTATAGAGTGTGAGTTTGTGAACCAAAGAGCATGAAGGTGAGATTTTAGGGACCGGTTGCTTAATTTTGTCAGTTACTAAGGTGAGTCTAAAGACCTCTTGACACAAAGTGACATGTTATCATAAGGCTTGAAAAGTGATGTTTCACTTCTTATGTGGTTGCATTAGAATCTATGAGTACAAGGAGTTCACAAAAACTCACATATTTGAAGTCATGTGATGAATTTTTGACAAAATTAGAGATTGAGGATTAATATGGGGGACACTGTCACTAATATTTCAAATACAAATGATAATAATATAAATACTGAAAGAACAAAGCCAACTACGAATGACATTAATATTGTAGTGTCAATGAAGATTGTATTATAAAGGAAACCTTTGGATCTAAAAAATCATTTGTCAAGTAAATTGAGAAAATACACTAGAAAAATAAATAAAGTTTGTAGTAAACGCAAGAGAAACTTTTTTTTTTATGACCTAGACTATGAAGGAGATCTACTTCAGCATGGGGTTTTTCTGTGAAAGTTTTGTCCTTAATACTCTCCTCTGATATAATGATATGAGACCTCCAATGATGTGATGAAATTTGAGTCTAGAAGGCAACGTGTATTATCCTTAATGTGATTTTAGTTCAAGTTGCAAGCCTCCATTTTCTTAAATCCCCTGAACAAGTGTAGATGTGTATATGGTGGAGGTTTAAAAATTTATCTTCAGAAGAAGCATTTTTTGGGGTAGAAAGAGAAGAATCTCTATGCAAAAGGGCTTATGAACAAAATTACATAGCTCATTTCAAATAGAAAGGAAATCATGCTTATATAATGTTTTTGTACAAGGCATGGCCTATGCTGATCAAAGGGAAATTGTGATGCCACAATGAAGTCTAGTAAGGTTTGCTTTGGGAAAAATTTGTCTTACAAGACCACTATCTCAATATGACTCATAGGAAATGTATGTTATGAGGTCCTCATTGGTGAAATGAAACATGAATTTGCACACATCACCCTTGGTGTGAAGGAAAGGAATAATCAAGATAGAGATGGGAAGAATAGGAAGTCAGAGCTTAGTCCAAAGATGCATATGGATGAATATGATGCTAGTATGAAATGGGGTTATCTAGCTTGATGTTAAATAGAAAAGGTGATGGAAGAGAATAATAAATGGCATTCATAGTGAATCAAAAATCATTAGAAATTGATACTAATTAGAAGTATGGAGAACCAAGATCAAAATGAATTGATAGTCTGAAATGCAAAGTTGTAGTCACCAGAAATGAAGCTACAATGAAGTTTGGAGAGCCAAAATTGATACAAAGAGAGTGTTGAGATATCTATTCACTATAACTCTGAGAAACGATCTTGGCCATTGAAAAAGGAAGCTTGCATGAGAATTGGTGTAGAGAAATGACATAGTGAAAGTAGGGCCATGGTCTCTTAGTGAGTATTGAGGAATGTCTTAGGATATTTGTCCCACATCAGTGAGGTAAGGAAATATTATTTACTCTTTTATCTACCAACACTCAGTTGGTAAGTATCCAAAGTAAATTCTTAGATGATGGAAGTTGTGCAGGCATGAGTCCCATAGAGATAAAAACTTAGCACACTGGGGAGAATATTTTGATATGACCCAGTGGTGACATGGAGAAGTGACATGTAATCTAGACTACAAATAAGAATCTTACATGTGGCATGCATACAAAGGAATGCATACCTATGCATGATGAATGGGAAATGATGTGAACTTGAGGACAAATAGGCAAATGCCATGTGGTAGGTGATAGAGGTAGCATAAGACCATGATAGACATGGGTGGTAAGTAGCTAGAAATTACAAATTTATGACTAAATACTAGTGGTTACTTGTAACTTCATGACAATTAGGAGCTAAAATATCAAATGAGACCTAAAGTTATGCTCTTTTGACATGTGGAAACATGGGTCCTAGCTAGTAGACAGGTGGTAAATCTAGGAGAGAATGAGATGTCACAATGTGGCAATGACATGGTGAGCATCCATATGGCAAGATGACAAGGATCATGTAGACCACTATAATGTTGACATGTGGCATCCTCTTGACTTGAGTTTGACCTAGTAATAGGTGGGAGAGAAAATATTAAATGTTTCAAATGAATATTAGTATATATATTTTTCATAAAAAGGTGAATGCATCATTTGGAAAATAAGGAGGTATTAAAAGGTGGGGCACATATGTCAAGAAAATGGACCAATTAGATTAAAGGGAAATATTAAATTCCTCAGACTTGCATTTTAAATAAAAAGAGTTTTATTTATAAGGATTTAAAATTTATAAAAGGTAGAATTTTTTCAAACAATTAAAGAGCCCTAATAACCATTGAACTCCGCAACTTCAAATGGATGCCCTGGGCATGATTTGGAAGCAAGCATAGGACTATCATATATTGTTGGAAAGATCTCAAAGTTTAGTTTTCATTTTTCCCATCAAATCAAGTGCATGTATTAGTGGGTCAAAAATTATCCCAGTTTTGTCCAACATGCTCCATTTTCAACTGCATTTCTTATTTGACAGTTCAAATTTAGTTTTGAGCTAAATGGTGAAGTGGGTGGTCACCAAACTTGGAGGGGTTCTTGTTAGTGGTTATATTTTGTCTCCTAACTAGTTTAGTGGGACTTTTGGCAACATTTTATTACTAGATCTGATATTATTTCAAAAGGGCTTTCTCATCATTCTAGAGAGATATTTTCAAAGTTTGTTGAACTCGATGATGACATTTGATTTAATTTTTAGTTGTAGAGAAAGGAGAGAACCCTTATCACAGTTTAAATGATGAAGGACCAAGAAGAAACATAGCATGATCACATCAGATCTAACCCTTTCTTTCTTCTTCTACTTATTCTCTTCCTCTTTCATTGTATGGGATTGGCTCTAGTATATTATGCAAGGCTCTAGCTATGATTCTACCTTTTCTTCAACATTTTCTCTCTATTTGAACATCAATAATGGAGTTATAAGTGATAGTTCTTATCTATTTTGTATTTCATAGGTTATTTCATGTAGCTTGAATGTATTTGTCTCAAGGA
This sequence comes from Cupressus sempervirens, assembly GCA_028749045.1. NCBI lineage: Eukaryota > Viridiplantae > Streptophyta > Pinopsida > Cupressales > Cupressaceae > Cupressus > Cupressus sempervirens. Next base: position 424,567,878 of record CM053793.1, on the reverse strand, counting down.
AATGAATATAAAGAAACAAATGCATTTAGTTTCATTCTGATTCTTGTCTCCTAACTCTATTGTTTCCAATCTTTTTTGAGATTCATGGACAAAGAACATAGATCCCAGTTGTAGCTTTTTTAAGATTATATGTCTTAATAGGTTTTTCTATTGATTCAAGGAATCAAGTAAATATGTGATGTATTTTGATAAGGTTGCATAAATAATGGAAATATTTTGATAAGTATGATATTCATTGTGAACATTGATGTCTAATTCACAAAGTGAATGGATAGATCCAAATATCTTGATGTATGTTGTATTTTATGAGATACCCAATAGATTAGACATTGATCTTAGTTGGAGATTTCATATTCTTGTTGTTTCATATTTGAGTTATGCTAAAATCATTTTATTGTCAAATCAATTTTTCTTTTATGTTATAGAGCTAAAAGAATAACCCTCACTTAGCTTGTCAGTCTGATTTATGGTTTTGCACTAGTGACATAAAAGAATCTAAGGTCCACTCGTCTAGGTTTTGCTGACCCTAAAGTGAAGGAGTTTAGCATTATAGTTGGCCTCAATTTTTGAATGTGGTGTGTTGAATATGGGAAGTAGATACACAATATATATATATTTTCTTATCATTGGGTGATTTAAAACATTTTAAATCAAGAGCTAACAAAATGATGATTCTACTTGAAATTGTAGTGAACTCTTTTTAGTAGACAAACTTTGTGAATCTAAAAGAAGATTTAATACAACAAAAAGAAAGGCATGAAGAAACAACTTGAAACAATAAAATTTTGAATTTTTTTCAATTTCCTTGCTAGAAATCATACCCTCCCAAATATTACCTCATTCATGATAGCAATGACTTTGTAGATTTGCAATTACTTATTTAAAAAAATTTCATATATGAATTTCCCATATGCTATATCTATTATAAAGTTCTGTTGTCACATTTTAGAGTCAAGAAGTGTGGTTAAATTTCAGAAACATACATACAAAAAATATTCTTTATGTGTTGCATTTTGGATAAGCTTGTGTTAATCTTGAAATATTGATTCAAATTTTTTTCTCACTAAGTGTGAGTGGTGACTCAAATGATAAATCTTTGAACCTGTGCATTATGTAAATGATATTGTAATAAATTTACAATAGGAGGAGAGTATATTTGAAGAATTGATTACATGTTTGGGAGAGGTTGAAACATTTTAGTGACTTCATGTTAACGTATTTTATTTTCATGAAGTTTCTCTTCTCATGAAAGTTAGTTATACAATGTTTGTTCTCCATTAAGTATTTTCAAAACAAAGTAGGAGAACCATTAAGTTTTTTTGCATACTTCATCGGAGTAAGTTTCAACATTGTATATGTGAATTTAAAAGTATGTATAAATCTACTACAAGTTCTAAATATGAAAGTTATTTAGGGTGAATGAGTTGTAAATTTGTGAAGTATGGAAAAGTTCATTTCACCTAGTAAGGAACCCATTAATAGAATGTGTAAATCTATTTTTACTAAGAGATACTTGTGATTGTGTTCTAATGGCATCCATGGTTTCCCAAATGTTATGCCATATGATATTCAAAAGAATTTTCCTAAGTTTAGTAGGGTCCATTTTGATTCATCCAGTCATCATATTTAGTTATTTAGTGATTTTATGAGTGACATTGAGATTGTTCATGAAGATGTGCACATGAAACTGTTTGTTCAATCTTTGGAAGATGATGCTAGGGACTAGTTTTGTTTTCTACCAACATGTTCTATCTCATCTTGAAGTGAGTTACATTCAAAATTCATGGAGTAATTTGGAGAAAGGGTAAGCATATCTGATTTTTTTGGTAATTTTTTGAAGATTCGTATTAGGAATGGTGAACTTGTTCCTGAATTCAATATCAGATTTGCAAGAGCTCTAAATGAAATCCTTGAGAATTGTAGACCTGATGATCAAGTGTGTTAGGTTATTTAATTTAATGCATTTGATGAAAAAATGTGCCACTTATTAAGGGATAAAGAACCCAAGACATTATATTAGTCATTCATGACTTCTATGGGCATTGAAAACAACATGAAATATAGATTAACTAGGAGTTATTTTTCCAAAAATGTTTGTCAATGTAATACATTTGATGGTAGAGATAAATCTTATGTTGATATTTCACCATCAAATCAATGTGTTAATACTTCTACTATAGCTCTGATTGTGTTGGAAAAGTCAGATCAAAGTTTATGTTCGGATGAGTTTTCATTATTTCATAATGATGTTTTAGATTATGGTAAAAAAAGTTTTGAAGGGACTCGAAAGCCTTTAAAAAAAACTAAAGGTAACCATTAAGCACTACTAGGTTTTACAAGGACCTAAAACCTAAAGTTTTAAACAAAGAAACTAAGTTTTATAGGCACCTAAAACTAGAAGCTTAAACCATAAAAAATAACTAGGTTCTACAAGGACCTGAAACCTAAAGTTTTAAACAAGCTAGAAAATAGAAAGAAAAAATCCAGAAAAACCACCTGGACCAACATCTAGTGCACTCACTTCAAGACTAGTGGCTGCAACAACTCTTTGATGATATTTTCCACTTCTTTACCTGCTTCTATAGTACTCTAGATAATGTCCACCAAAGCTAAAATAGGAGCCTCAAGAGTCTCGGTGGCCTTTTTCCTCGTGCTCTACCTAGTTCTCTTACTAGGACCACCTAGACTCCCCAACCCCACATTACTAGGAGACATTATCTCCTCGTTACTCTTCTTACCTAGACTAGCTACAACAACACATAGACTAGATGTAACTTGTTCCATTCTTTGATCACTTTCCTTAATAAGGTAACATAGCTCCTATTTGTATTCTTTGAGCTTTTTAGGGATGTTACCAATTTTTACTTCCATCTGAGCTCTCATAGTGCATTCGTAGTCCAAATATTTCTACATAACCCCTATTTTCTTCTTGAGAACCATTATTTCATTGTAAAGCTAGGAATCACCTTGGAGGGAAGCCTCTGCTTTAAGCTTAGTAGTGTGAAGAAAGGATAATTTAGCCTCATGAGAATCTTCCCTACCATCATCAACAACCCTAATCTTAGAGTCAATGGAAATAGTATCAGTATTGATCTAGATATCAAAATTAATATCCTACTTCGCTATCCTCTCCTCCTTTTCCTATTTACTCAAGCTATTATCCTTAGCTACAAGGTCCTTTTCTTCTATTTTCTTTCGAGTTTCCTCCTCCATTTTCTCCTCATTATCATTCCTCATCAGGTGGGTAGGGTGAATACTTTATTTCTCTTCATCCTCCCCGAGGGCTTCTGAACCAACATTAGAATCAATGATTCTATCCTTGCTACCCTCCATATTATCTTTACTAGTTGACACCCCTTTACTCCTAGAATAACAATCCAAGTTGGAACTAAGTTCCCCCATTTTTGTCTTATCATCATTATTAGAATCTTTAGATTCTATGATCTCCTCCACATTAATCTTTTTCCTCTCCCATCTGATAAGCTTCTTAATTTAACTAGTACCCTCCTCTTTTTCAACCTTAATTGTCTTAGAATATGAATCAATACCAAACCCTTTTCTCTTCTTCAAAATTAGAGAGGGCTTAATGTCTTTACTTTTGTAGAAGTTTTCTATAAGTAAAATTAAACCTTCATGAAGCATAGGGTAGGATTTTTTCTTCCTATGACATAGAGGCTTTGAAGTAGAGAATATTTCAGATAAAATAGAAAGGAAATCCTATCTTTGTGCTTAAAATGATTTAAGAAAACAAAGTGAAATTTATGGACTCTCTTGGCCCTAACATCAAGTATGAAGTACTCATAGATACATGACAACACACCCCTTTAGATGACCTTAATTTGTTTCATTTCATAGAAATCACCATTTTTCTCCAAGTTTTTCTCTTTAGCTTCTATCTTTGGGAATTTCTTAAAAGTCGCATTTGAGATACTAGTCTCTTTACTGAATTTTATCCTTGCCATAGGAAGCCTTGTAACCTCAAAAATAAACTCTTCAATTAGGTTCACCATGACCCCATGGAAAGTGACCCTTTCTTCAAACCAATTTTTGAAAAAGGCCTCCGCAATGTGAGGTTTATATCCATGGAGTCTCTCAATGTAAGGTGTCACTTTCCCTTTCTGCAAAATCTCCCACATAGACACATTTACCTTCCATTCCCTGTAATTGGTTGGTTTTTTCTTTCTAGGTTCCCCTCCCATCTCAAAACCTTGTTCTCTCCTCCAATTCACCTAAAAAATGGAAACTAGAAAAAAAAAAGTTCTTATGATTACCAAGGAGCTATTAACCTTATATACATGCCAAGTACAAGTCATAATAACACCAAAGTACTTCTTAGGGAAACTCAAACTGTCCTCCATAAACCCATCACTCCCCTTAATAATTTTTCCAATATTAGAAAAAATTTCATTCTCTAGCATGAGTCTTGTCATAATAATAATTTTTCCATTAGCTCCACTTCCTTGCATAGGTCATCTTGCCAACTGAGCTTGCTTTCCCTATAAACAACTTAGTTGGCAATCCAGTGAGCAATTGAATTGCCCTCCAAAAATATATGAGAAAATAAAACATTATCAAATTTATTAATAATTTTTTAAATTTTCATTATACTTCCCTCAATAGTCCAAGTAACCAAACTCTTATTATTAAGCATATTGATCATGTTGAGCAAATCTCCTTCTATCCACAAATTTTGATAACTAGAATCCACAACCAACCTCATAGTATATAAAGTAGCCACAACCTCAGCTTGATTTCTAGTAGCTATCCCTATAGGAATGGTAATAACATCAACAATTCTACTAGTATGGTTCCTCAATACCCCTCCACAACCAACTTTACCAGGATTACCCTTTGCAACACCATCAAAAATTCCTTTAATCTAGCCCATAGGAGGGGAATTCCATTCAACATTGTATCTTTGATCATCAATTTGGTTTTAAAGATTTTGGTCCTCATAGGACTATTAATTTGAATTTCATCACTTAGTTTTCTATAAGTCTTGAAATTTTACTTGATAGCTTTGATAATATTATGACCAAGAACCCACTCTAGAGTTTCTTTGTCTCTAAAAATTCTATTATTTCTTTCTTTCCAGATTCCCCACCAGAGATGGGGTAGTAAAATTTTCCACAAAAAACCAATATTAACATCCTTGGAATTACATGTCCAACTTTGGAAGCATTGATCAATATTATTATGCTCAACCCAATCTAAGTTCCAGTAGAGAAGCATACAACTCAGAACTTTCTAAATAAACTTTAAGAAGAGGTGATTCTTATCTTCAAAATCTCTTTTGCATAGACAACATCTATTAAACACATAAACCCCTCTCTTATGTAGATTGTCCAAAGTTAAGATTTTTATTTGAAGCAAGATCCAGAAGAAAATATTAATTTTAGGAGTAAGCCCTTTAATCCAGGCTTTAGCCCATAAAGGTCTCATTCCCTTTTTGTCACTTCTAAAAATAAAAGGGACTTTAAAAGAACTTCTCAGATCAAATCCCCAAACCATTTTATCTTCAATATGAGGATAAAGACTAAAATCATTTAGGATTAATAGGATTTTGGTAAAGACCGTATTGATTTCAGCAAGATTGACCCATTCATCATTAATCTAATAATTCTCTACTAATAAACCAAATCTTTGTTTTTACATCTGTCCAAAAGAATACTATCATCAAAATTCTCAATTAGAGGATGATTCAACAGCCACACATCATCCCAAAACCTAATCTTATTCCCATTCCCCACTTTCCAAATGCATCCTTTGATTAAGATATCTTTGGCTCCCTGAACAACACCCCAAATAGTAGAAGACTGGACATTAGAGTAAGATATAAAATCAAGTAAAGAAGGAGAAACAAAGAGGTATTTATGTTTCTAGATAGAATTCCACTCCTTATTGTCATGGTAAACTCTCAACCCCTTCTTTGCAAGTAAATATTTATTCATATTCCTAATAGACTTGATGCCCAATCCACAATTCAATTTAGGCTTATGAATTTTCTCTCAGGCAATTAAAGCCATTCTCTTCTTCTCCTTAGATCCTGACCATAGGAAATTCCTTTGGATTTTGTCAATAGTATCAACAAATTTAGCTAGAATCCTGAAGACACTCAAGGCATAGGTAGGGATACTTTGGAGGGAGGCATTAAGGAGAGTGACTTTACCAGCTTGACTCAACAAGTTACCTTTCCAACTTGCCAATTTCTTATTGAATTTCTTAATAAGCTCCTCCCAATAAGAATCTAGAGGATTAAGGCCCAAGGGAGACCTAGGTAAATGCAAGGAAAAGATCCTATAGAGCACCCAAGGATATTCAAAATCTTTCCCTATCTAGAAACAAGGTTATTAATAAAATTCAAAGAACTCTTATTCCAATTAGTCAATTGACTAGAAGTAGATGAATAAAGATTTAGGGCCTTCTTGAGATTCCTCTCTTCCCTTACCTTACCTTTACCTAAAAAAATACTATCATTCAAAAATTGTTCACGAGAAAAAATAAGAGGATGAGAAGAAGGTCTCAAGCCTTTAATTTTCCCTAAAGATACCAGTTTCCTAATATATCTATCTAGAAAATCAGTCATAATTGTGAAGATGATAGGAGATAAAGGATCTCCCTATTTCAACCCCTTATCAGTTTGAAAAAAGTAGAACTCCCATTAACTAGAATAAAAATCATAGTAGTAGAGATTATCTACATAATAAGCTCAATCACATTGAAACTAAATCCAAAAGATAAGAGGATCTTATGAAGAAAAGACTATTCAACTCTATCATAGGCTTTAGCAATATCAACTTTCATAGTAAACCCCTAATTATTTGAGAGAGACAAAGAATAGATATTATCATGCACAAAGATTATAGAGTTAAGGATTTGTCTACAAGGAATAAAACCATTTTGTTGCTCAGAAATAAGAGAAGGAAGCAAAAGCAACAATCTCAGAGTTAAGACTTTAGAAATAATTTTGTGAATTGAATTGAAAAGAATGGTAGGCGTGAATTGATTTGGGGACTCAACACTAGTTTTCTTAGGAATAAAACATAGGAAAGTAGAATTAATTTCCTTTAGCATCCTTTTAGCCCCATAAAACTCTTTAAAAACATCACACATCTTTACCAACTAGTTTCCATTCTTTCTAAAAAAAAACATGAGAAAACCATCCAGTCCTGGTGACTTATTCCCCCCCGGGGAACAAAAGACTTAATAAATTTCCCCTTCCTTAGGAAAAGTGTACACCAATCTATTTCCTTTTCATTAGTTAACTTAGTTCCTCCTTTATCAAGACTTGAAATTTGAGTTTTGGCTCTATGTTTTAAAGTGACATTTTTTTTTTTTTGAATTGTTGTCACCTTCATCTAGCCAAATCAATCTAGATCTATGCCTCTAATAAATCTATTCTTTAGTAACAATATCATGATACTCCACCATCTTCTCATTTTATTCCATTACCAAATCCTTAGAATATCCTTCCATCTATATTTTATTTTGGATAGTTAGTAAATCTTGTTTAATTTTAATTTTTCTATAAAAAATATTCACAAAAAATCTTTTGTTCCAAACTTCAACTTTGTTTTTAACATTCCCAAGTTTAGAAGCCACTCGAAATAGAGCCATTCCTTCAATATTTATATTCCACCATTCAGCCAATTGGTCCTCAAACTATGGATGTTGCATCCACATTTTCTCAAATCTAAAAGGAAAATTCTTTTTGTTTAAAATAGTCTCAATTATAAATATCAAAGGAAAGTGATCCAAACCAATCTTTTGGATAGCCCTTAGATTACACAAAAAATATTTAGTCCAATCTGGTGATATAAGAAATCTATCCAACTAAGCTTCAATGCAGTCATTACGAACTCTTTTTTTGCTCTACGTGAAGTCAATCCCAACAAGATCTAGATCCATTAGTCCTTCCCTATTTATGAAATCCATAAAATCCAATCTTTCATCTAGCTAACTAGCATTTTCCTCTTTTTTCCATGCTCATAAAGTGGAACATTAAAATCCCCCAAAATGATTTGTCTACCATAGTAGTCATTACTCTTAATGTTAGACAATTTATCCCACAACCTTTTTCTAGCATTCTTCATAATAAGCTTAATCACATTCACACTAAATCCAAAAGATAAGAGGATCTTATGAAGAGAAGACCATTCAACTCTATCATAGGCTTTAGCAATATCAACTTTCATAATAAACCCCTAATTATTTGAGAGAGATAAGGAATGGATATTATCATGCACAGAGATAATAGAGTTAAGGATTTGTCTACAAGGAATAAAACCACTTTATTGCTTATAAATGAGAGAAGGAAGCAAAAGCAACAATCTTAGAGTTAATACTTTAGAAATAATTTTGTAAATCAAATTACAAAGATTGATAGGCATGAATTGATCTAGGTGCTTAGCACTAGTTTTCATAGGAATCAAACATAGGAAAGTAGAATTAATTTCCTACAACATCCTTTTAGCCCCATAGAACTTTTTATCAACATCACACATATCTTTACCAACCAGTTTCCATTCTTTCTAAAAAAAAAAGCATGGGAAAACCATCCGATCTTGGTGACTTATCCCCCCTAGAGAACAACCAACTTTATAAATTTTCTCTTCCTTAGGAATAGCACAAAACAATCTATTTTGATCTTCAGTAATGAGAGAAGGGATAACATCTAGCAACTTAGCTTGGTGACTCAAATCAATTCCAGGATTTGAGGCCATTAGAGAATAAAAAAGGAAACTATTTCCTCCAATATTTCCTTTTTATTAGTTAACTTAGTTGCTCCTTTAACAAGACTTGAAATTCAAATTTTGGCTCTATGTTTTAAAGTTGACCAATGAATTTTTTTTGTATTTTTGTCACCTTCATCTAGCCAAATTGACCTAGATCGCTGCCTCCAATAAATCTCTTCTTTAGTAACAATATCATGATACTTCACCATCTTCTATTTCCTTCCATTCCCAGATCCTTAAAATATTCTTCCACCTATATTCTATTTTTGATAGTTAACAAATCTTCTTTAATTTTAATTTTGCAAAAAAAAAATTCACAAAAATCTTTTGTTCCAAATTTTAACTTTATTTTTAACATTCCTGAGTTTAGAAGCCACTCAAAATAAAGCCATTCCTTCAATATTTATGTTCCACCATTCAACCAATTGGTCATCAAACTATGGATGTTGCATCCACATTTTCTCAAATCTGAAAGGAAATTTTGTTTTGTTTAAAATAACCTCAACTCTAAATATAAATGGAAACTGATCCGAACCAATCTTTTGGATAGCCCTTAGATTACATAGAAAATATTTAGTCCAATCTAGTGATATAAGAAATATATCCAAATGAGCTTGGATGTAGTCATTATGAATACTTTTGTTACTCTAGGTGAAGTCAATCCCAAGAAGATCTAGATCCGTTAGTCCTTCCCTATTTATGAAATCAATAAAATCTAGTCTTCTATCTAGCTGACTATCATTTTCCACTTTTTTTCATGCTCATAAAGTGAAACATTAAAATCCTCCAAAAATATCTATCTACCATTGTAGTCATTACTCTTAATGTTAGACAAAGTATCCCACAACTTTTTTCTAGCATTCTTGACATTAGATGCATACACATTCACAATATACCATTCATTATTTAGTGCAATACTCTTAATCTTAACCACCATAAAATGTTTATTAGCATTCAACAAAGTACCTGAAAACAATGAGAACTTTCACATTATCATCATTTTGCCTAAAGCTCCTTTTGAGCTACTAGCCATTATATAGTAGTTATTAAAAGATTTAAGCTTTTTAGTTTTCTCTTTATCCATTTTGGTTTCTTGGAGCACTAAAAAATTTGGTTTGTCCTCTCTAACAAAATTTCGAACAATATCTAACTTATGAATACTATTCAACCCTCTGATATTCCAAGTAATAATATTCATCATAACTTTTTGGGGGTAAAATCCAAAATAGTTTCTTGTTTCTCGTCAGCAATATTCTGTAAACTTTCACTTTCTCTAATTTTTTTAGACATTTTCCTTCTAGGTTTCTCTAGAGTACCAACATTTGGTTTCAATTTTGGAAAGCACATTTCCAATTTACTACTCTGTTTCTTAACTCATTTAGAAAAAAATATTTCCTTTCTTCTCTATTTTATTTCTTTAACTATGTTTTTGCTTAGGTTCTTTCTTACCTGATATCACATCCATACATTTATATTCAAGGGCATTTTATATGGATATAATCTCTTGACAAAGGAGTGATGTTTGAGCCTGATTTTTAACCTCCTAAATACTTTGTAATGCTAGAATATGACTCCTTTCCTCAAGAATTTCTCCTTCCTCTATCTCTTCTAATTCTTCTAAACCTTCCCAATCTAACTCTTTTTTTTTTGGTAAATGACCATCTAATTCATCAAAATTGCATCCTCCTCTTTTTCTTTCACACCTGAAGTCTCTTCTACTTCCTTCTATAGTCTTGACACTTGATTATCTTGGATATCTTTACCTTCAATCACCTTCTTAGGCATTGGTTTAGGTCTCCATACACTTTCCCTTTGTTGGATCTTAGTTTCTTTCTTTCTTTCCACATTTACCAACTTAGGTTCGTTCTCAACATTTAAAGGACAATTTTTCACCCAATGTCCCTATTTTTACCAAAAAAAAAACATTTGGAAGATCTTCAAAGATTATCTCTTGCATCCTTTTACCAAGTTTTGAATTCAATTCAACCTTTTGAGGAAGGTTCTTCAAGTGAGCAACTACTACATAGATTCTAGCACACTAGATTTTTGATCTTGAGGCCATAACATTATCAATAGCTACAATTTCTCCAAAAGATCTAGCTATCCCCTTGAAGATTTCTTCATTTTAGAACTCATGGGGTAAACAAGGTAGTCTCAGCCAAACTAGCATTATTAGGAAGAAGACATTAGATAGATGCATTTTAGGTTCCCATTTTTTAATCATTAAAGTACTATTACCAAACGACCAAGGTCATCTACATACCATCATGTTTAAATCTTCCTTACAAGTAAAAATAGAGGAAAATAAACCATTCATCATAGGAGCAATATCCACTTGTCCATGGAGAGCCCATTTTCTTCTGATCATATTTCTTAATGCATCAATATCAAGCCCAATGCCTAGAAATTTACCAACTAGAGTAAAATCCATTCTTGAGATAGAATAATCAACAATCAAATCTAGTATAGAGATTTGAAACTCACCTTTTCCTAGTAGAATTTCAATGTAATTAGAGGGAAAGAGGACTTCCCTACAGGTCTTTTCCCAAACAAAGAAGACCACTTTCATTTATCAACTTCCACCTTTTCCTATTTTTGGTCCTCTGCACTATACACATTTTCATTCTTATCCACAACCTTTGAGAGATTACTTTTGTGCAATGGGGCCCCTTTGTTAACATGACAATCAGATAGAGGAACATAAACATCCCCTCCCCCACAATTTATGGAATAGGAACTGATTTCTTATCATCGTCTTCCAAGGATCCATCAAAAATTGTGTTTGATCCTACATTTATTGTCAAAATCCCCTCTTTTTGGATCCCGGTCCCTCCACAATTAGTCTCTACCAATGAGTTTCCACCTTCCAAATTCTCACCTACTAGAGCTCTGACCATTTTCAAAAAGAGTTGTTCCAATTCATTATGATGTTGTTCCAAATGTTGAAGAATATATATATATATATATTCATGATGCTACAACAAAAAATGATGTTTTAGACTATGTTAAATGTGATCCACAAAATGAGATGTCAATCCATGAAATAGTTTCTACAAAAAGTTTTACTCATGATGACTATGTTGGTTATGATATTGATGGTATTGTTAACCATGAAGTTTCAACATATATATCATAGTCCCATAATGACAAGAGTGCTAAAATTTTTTATGCAAGTGAGAAAGATGAAAACTACAGTGTTGATTCATCTTCATATTGCAATCACCTAAAAATAGTCATCTATAATATTAGCCCCCTTCTCAGCATTTTGGCTTAATTAATTAATCATTTGCCTAGACCAAATTGATAAAACAAATTAATTTGATTATAATCTATAGTTTGACTCTACTATCCTAAGTTCATTATTTGATTAAAAGAACATGTCCCCTTTTAATTAATTAAAAGACCCCATTCTTCTAACCACTTAAGGTGCACACATTAAGTCATTTTTCTATCTTACAAGTTAAAAGAAAAGGCTTTGTGACATTTGTCTTATATGGGAAGTCAACTTCTATTTTATTGGTTGACTTGTGTGCACAAATGGATCAATACTCATTTTCAAACTCCACCCTTGATCATCCATCATTTTGTTCTTGATCTCCACCGTCTAAACAACTTTAAAAGAAAGAGCTATCCCCTTGTCAAAGGATCTCACACCCTTGAGTATTGTTATGCTATAGTTTATCATTCAAATTCTTGAGAGATTTTGTGGAGAACTTTTATTTCTTTGTCTCATTATATCATCCATGGCATTCCTTGTTTACACTCATGTAGTTTAGCTTTCATTTTCCAATAGTATATCTCACATAGTAATTAGTTTGGATTGTAATACTCTCATCTTTACTTAGTGTACCTGCAATTTGCACATTCATACTACATTTAGTCTATATCTACATTGAATTATTGAGGCATTCTTTCTGGACATTTGCACTCTTGCATCTTGTCTCTAAGAGAACCTCCCATTGCAGGGTTTACTAGCAAGAAACATATTTTTTAGGCTTAGCTAAGAGCCCTCACACATTCAAATATACTTTCTTATACTCCATGGATAGGGAGCTCTAAGCTAGCATACAAGTATTCTGAACTCATGGAATCACTTAGATAGAAGGGTTTAGAGTGAGACACATTTATAGTGTAAATTTTTGGTGCTCATTGTAGGGCACAACATCCTAGTTTTTCTCTTTATATCACTGCATTTCTTGTATTTTCAACATTCTATTCACTTTTTCTTTTTTTTATAGTTGTAACTTTTGGGCAATACTTTGCTAGTATTGTATGACATTTTTTTGTACTATTGTGCAATACTTTTATGGTAAAAGTATCAAATGATCATAGTAAACTCTATCACCTCAGAATTATAAGTTTTGTTGCCTGGATTAACTAGAAATATTGCATAAGAGAAAAATGTCACACAGGTATTCTAAAAATTATCATACAATAGTCTTCCAACAAAAACTATCTCCTGACTTGAATTTTTCTTTTTGTTTGAGTGATTCGGTCAATTTCTTGGTTGTTACTTGTTGTTTTCTAGATTTTATAGGTCTATGGTTGTTTGAAAGTAGACTATTTGTAGATTTCATGCTATATTCATACTAACTTGTGGGGCTAATGGTTGTGCTTGTAGGTTGTTGCCTTAAAATATTTTCATAAATTCCTTGAAAAGAATGCATGTTAAAGCTTCAAATGCACAAGGGCTACTAATGTTTTGTTTCAGGGCTTCCAAATGCATAAAAACCCAATCTTTCTTGTTTTTCTCTTTTATTTCATATACGGAAATATTACTATTTGTTTCAATTTTATAGGCACATTAAACTTGTAATCAAGATTCTTTGGTAGTAGGAGAGTATTCTCTTCACACTTGTGGTGAATCAAAAATCTTGACTTGTCTTTGAATTTTGAAAGAAAGGAGATAATTGAAGCTTCTTGGTGTGTTTGGGTGAAATCATTGGAATAGGAGAGTATGCTCTTCACCCTTGTGTTGAATAAGAAATCTTGACTTTCAAAAGTTGATCCACTTCTTATTTAGTCTAGAAAGCTTTAGAGGGCCTACTCTTTGGCAACCAAGAAGAATGACACAAGTAGGGACAAGAAAACCCAACTATTCCAACCCACTATAAACTCAATGCTATCAAGGACACAAAACCTTGATAGATGTATTGTTTATCTTCACTTAGTGTGATTACTTGTGGGATTGGGACCATGAGGAAAATACTAAGCAAGAACATTTAAGGTGCTCTTGTGGCCACAAGGTCTGTTACCCACTACAAGGTGGGCTGTCCCTTAAGTGGGTGCAAGAGGAACATTATGAACAAAAGCCCTTTCTAAACACCATAGGTTAGAAGCTACCTTTTTTGTCACTCAACTTCTTGGTGCAAGGATCAATCATAGTGGACTACTCGTATCACCCCAAGATTTTACACTCACCATCTGTATTCCCTTGGTTGTGCTTATGACACTTCTATGACAAAACCAATATCTCTTGTAGGAAACTACCTAGTGTAAGGTGAAGGAACACTTAACATGGGCCAAGTTGTTAAGTAATGAATTGTGATTTCTAGGTAGATTGCTTAACCAATGTTTTTGAATTTGATGACCTGTATAAACATTCTCACAAATCAAACATCTTAGTAAAATTGGTAGGAAGGTTGTTCTAATATCACAAATGTGTATTGGAAAGGTTTCTTTGACCCTTGTTCAATTGTTTGAGACATGCTAAAAATACCTAATGTTTGCAAACCTTGCTATTATTTAACATAGACTAGAATTTGAAACTGTCTACTCTAAAAACTATTTGATTGGCAAACTAAAACACAATAATTTGGAGTCAAACATTTCCTTTTTACACAAAACTGACACTTTATCACACAATTTTTGGAGAAATATTGTGCGAGACTATTTTCAAAAATTGTGTCACCCTACTGTTATAAGTTTTATCACCCTTCTATACTAAACTTTATCACCTCACCTTAGGTGAACTGTCACCTAGGAGAAAAGTGTTGCCTTTGTGTTACAAACTATATTGTATGATTTAATATGTTGTCCTATTGTCACCTGGGTTCTAGAAGAATATTGCTTGGGTCATTTTGCTATTAAAATAGAGTCTACATTCCACTTTATCCGATCTAGGGCCTTGTCGCTTCAATCCTTCCTACTCCTAGTGAAAAATCTGTATGTTAGGTGTTGTCCCAAGTTGAAAAGATGGGTTTAGTCCATCAAATGTAAGTCTCAAAGAATCATTGATGATCACTTGTTGAAATCTGATTACTATTCTATGCTAGCTATTTGCTACTGAGCTTCTTTCTCATTCTACTAGCTCGAGTCACTAGTGTTGTAAATTCTTAAATACTTTTGACAAGCCATCTATTTTTCTTTGACAAGTGATTATTATTGATTACACAAGCTTCAAATCTGAAACACTCCTCTCATCCTATTAAGCAAAGACATGCCCTTACATGTCAATCACAAATAGATTTTAGATTAGTAACAATAGTCATTCCTCTTTTATTTTCTAATAGTTAGAGACTCCACCTAGACACCCTTGTTGACAACCTTGTGTGGAAGATCCCAATTCTAGTCAAATGCAAACAACTAACATTTGATACAATCTGCTTTATAGTTTTGAGAACCCATTTGGAACACACTTTGACACACTCACATGTGAAAACACTTTGACCAACATGCATCTTGATGAAATCAAATGAGGCTTAGAAAAGAAAGAACATGAAAATGAAAGGCTTATGGAAGCTATCCATGCTAAAGAAAGAGTGGATCAATAACCTAAACCTAACCCTTAAACATAAAATGAGGAAACTGGAAGGGACTATTATCACAATCCTTTTGAACACATTCCCATTGGTGGCAATAATGGCAATTGCATAACACCAAGGACTCCTAGAGTTGATGCAAGAGCATTCCCATCACCACCTAGTCAATCATAATCACATCACAAAAGTAATGAGGAGATCACTAGTGAAGATGTTGTAAGATTTCAAGAAGACAAGCTCATTCAAAAATTGATGCTGAAAGATTTAGATCAAAATGGGGAACAATACTTCTAGTATATGAAAATGAAAGGATGGAAACTCCCCCAAGATTTTGATGTGCAATGAATACAAAAAAAATGAGAGCCCACTGAGGCTGAAATCTTGAGATAAGAAATGCAAGAATTGAGGAAACAACTTGTACAATTTCAAACTTCAAAAGAGATGCCCAAAATGTCAGTTGTTGAATCAGTATGCGCTCTTCCATTTGATAGGAGTTTATACATGCCACCATTTCCTAATGATATAGAAGTTCCTAAGTATGAAAAATACGATGGAAATGGTGACCCTCATGATCATGTGAGGCATTTTTATGCTATTAGCATGGATTTCATACATGAAGACTCCTACCTTATACATTTTCTTCGTAGGAGTCAAAGAGGACAATCTATGGAGTGGTTCACAAAATTGGCTCCCCCTCTCAAAATATTTGACAAGCTTGCACAACACTTTATTCAACAATACTCTTATAAAATTCAAAGTCCCATAACTGTGTTAGACTTGTGCCAAATTAAACAAAATTAGAGAGAACTTTTTGCAACATACCTCCAAAGATGGAGATCCCTATACTCTAGATACCCTCAGCAAGTTCCCAAAGTTGATAAAATCAACATTTTTGTCAACACACTTGTACCTAAACTATTCTTTAACTTAAGAAAATAAATGTTCACATCCTTTCATGTAATGGTTGAGAGTGCATATTGCATTGAAGATGTTTCTATCAAAAAGGGTGATATTGTTATAAACAAAGACAAAAATAACAATGGACATGGCAAAGACAAAGGCATACCTTGGAATAAAAACAAATATGTTGTCAATGATAGAGTATTGGACACTCCTAAGACCAAGGAACCTATATTTAACCTTTCTAATGCCATCTATGCTACAAAACAACAAGAAGGTTTAAAACCACACAAATCCAACAAGAGCACCCAATTTACCAAAAAATGACATGTTTATACACCAATGGTTGAGCCTTACAAAGTGGTATTAAAACCCTTAATTGAAAATAATCTCATTACACTACCAAAAAATTCCCACCCCTATGGTCCACCCATTAGGTCTCATTGGTGGTGAGAGGATCATATTTTTAGTTATCATAGAAGCAAAGGACACAATACCAAAACTATTTTAAGCTTAAGGATGTCATCCAAGATCTCATCAAGGCTGGTAAAGTTGTCACAGATGGTCTTGTTAAAAATTTTGACCATAAAGCTTTCAAACAACCCTTGCCTAAATATGAGAAAGGTGAAACTTCCAAGGCTTCTAAGAAGAATCATGATGCTAAGATCAACTATGCATATGCTAACATGGATAATGTTATCAACATGTTTGAACCCATTGGGTATCTATGAATGATAAGTTCTAATTATGAAAATGACCCAATTATAATGTTGAGGATGAAAGACCTAAGGTTATCCTCAAAACAAGAAATGCTCCTCAACAACATAGGAATACCCAACTAAGTTGGTCCTTCAAGTGGCTAAATCTTCCTCTTCACAAAGTGAACCACTTAACACTATCACTAGGGGAAAATCTAAAGTTGTCCTAAAAGTTGCTAATGATCCTAAAAATGCATCATCATCTAAAAAACTACCTCAATAATCTCAAATTATGACCTTTTCAGTCAACTGCAACACACCCTAGCTTAAATCTCCATTTTTGAGTTGTTAGAATTGTCCCCTTTGTACAAGGACATCCTTGAAAAAGTTTTATGCTCTGCCAACGTTCCTGCCAATATCAATTCAAAATGATTCCAAGCTATGGTGAACCATCTCTCTTCACCTCCCTACCTCACCTTTTCTAAAGAAGATAAAAAAGCTCCCAATCATCCCCATAATCTCACCCTCCATGTCGAAGTCCAAATCTTTTGTTCTCACATTCAACAAGTCTTGATAGACAATGGTGTAGGGTTGAACATCATCTCATAGAATGTGATCCAAAAATTAGGCATGTCTAAATTTTCCATTGACCCTAGGTTCAAGATTACTATCAAAGCCTATGGTGAGGTTGAAAGACCTTCCAAAGGTTTCATTGTGCTTCCAATACAAGTTGGTCCAGTTGAGAAAGATGTCATTTTTCAAGTCCTAGACATACCACTTGCTACAATCTATTGTTGGGATGACCATGGATTCATGACATGTAAGTAGTACCTTCTATGTACCATTAGTACATCAAGTTCCCTTTCAATGGTACTGAGATAATTATTCTTGATGACAACTCAATTTCTATCAACACATTATCTACTACAGAAACATTGGTTCCACATAATCAATCTTCTCATGAGTTAACACCTATTGGATATAATTGATTAATTATGTATTGTCTTTGATGTTACACAAATGTTATAATCTTTATCAGTCAATATATGCTAAGCTCACTTGGGTAGTGAAGACAATTCTCAATGTCTACCAAACGTTCTTGTGTTTGCCTAGTTTAGAAGGCAGTGTCTATCAAGTTCACTTGAGCATCAAAGGAAAAATTGTAAAAAAGCAACTATTAATTGAGCTTACTTGGGTAATGAAGGAAAGTTGGATGGAACCTGTGCTAATTGAGCTCACTTATTTGCCAAAGGATTGTTATAAGTTTGCAATGTTAACCAAGCTTTTTTTGGTTAACAAAGGAAATAATCTTAGAGTTAGTTTCTATAGAGTAGGGTTGGCTAGCAAAGAATTTTCTTATTTTGTTGTATTAAGCTTAATTGATTTATCTATTGATCCCAACTAACTAAGGTGATGAATATTGACTATTGTAAGTTGTATTTGAGCTGACTTGACAAAGAGAAAGATATAAGTATAAGGTCAAGTTGTGATTTCAAAGTGTGAAAGTAACAAGTGGAAAAAGAATGTATGATTAAGTTGATGTGATTGAAGATCTATTTATGAGCAGAGGAAGTGAATTAGAAGGATAAGAAAAATATCCTTATGAGGTAGAAAATTCTTATTCAATCAAGAAGGATCAAGTACAAGCCATAAAAAAGATCTAAAATCAGCAAATTAGTTGCAGTCAAATCAATTCATCTCAGTGTTACTCTTTAACCATTGTAACAGTGATCTAAATCTCTTAATAGAGTTAGCTTAACAACTATTTGCAAATCCTCTAACAAGGTGGCAATTCCATTGAATTGTTCTCAAGACCTCTAACCAAGCCACTCCTAATAGGGTGATTAAATCCTTTAACAAGGTCACACCTAACAGTGTGTTTTGTAACCTCTAATAGGGTTGACTCCTAACAGGGCTCACTTTAGAAGAGTGAAAATCAGTATCTAGTTGCTATTGGTGGTTTTTCTCAAATTGGGTTTCCATGTTAAATCCTAGTGTCAAATGTGTTCATGATATTTTATGTATGTGTTTGCAACTAAGTTAAAGTAATGGTAATCACAGATAACATCTAAAGGTTTATATGATAATCATTTACTGAGCTAATCTAGTTATTACTAAGTTACAACATTCTGTGTGTTTTTTGAGCTTCAACAGTATTCAGTTATTTGTTTGCATTTTGTACTGACATCTAAGGGATCTAGGATTAATTTTTGTAGTAATTGATTCACCCCTCCCCTCTTAGTTACTCCTCTTATATTTCCAACAATTTTTATCAAATCTTTTGGTGCTTACAGAGAATGTTTCGAGAACCTAAGCTAAAGATTTGGATCTCTTACAAAAGAGAGATTCCCAAGTTGAACATGGACAATTTTGCAACATGGAAAGGACTTATGAGATTACATCTAGTTACCATTAGTGATTCAGGTTGTAAGTATCTTAATGCTAAATATAAGACTCCCACTAGAACATTATTAGTTGAAGACATTACTGAAAAGAAGAATCATAATATCATGATGATTGATATTGCATCTGCTCTCGGTTATGCTAAATTTGATGAAGTAAAAGATTGTAAAACTAGTTTTGAAATGTGGAAAAAACTAAAGGATATCTATGGAGGAGATGACAATATAAGAAGAGCCAAAGTTGAAAGACTTAGAGGACAATTTTATCTAATGAGAATGAGAGAAGATGCAAACATTGAAAAATATGTGGAAAGGATCAAGGCTAGTGTAAGTGCAATCAAAGCATCTGGAAGAGACATCAAGGAGGAAAATATTGTAAGTAAAGTACTCAAAACTCTTCTTCCTATTTATGCAATTAGAGTATCTACTATTCAAGAAATGAGATGTGATCCAACTAATAAGAATGGGTTGGATGCTTTAGTTGGAAGATTAACAACTTTCGGGTTAGACAATTATGATAACTATGTTCCTTCATCAAATAATAATGAGTCTATATTTAAAGCTAAAATAAAAGGGTAATAAGTCAAAATGTAGTTAATTAGGAAGTGGAGAAGATGGATCATCAGAAGAAAGATTAGATAGTGATCTTGAAGTTGTTGAAGCCCTACTTGCATGAAAGTATTCCAAAGGAAGAGGGAAGTACAAAGGTAAAGTTCCTTTGATCTATTTTTCTTGTGAAGAAATTGGTCACATTTTTGCTAGGTGTCCAAACAAGGAAATGAAGGATGAGAAGAAAAGAAATAAGCATAAAGACAAGAAGGACTTTAAGAACTATGAGATTCAAGGACAAAGGTAAGAAATCTTGTTTTATAGCTAAAGATTCTGATAACTATGAAGATGAAAGGGTATATATTGTTGTGAAAGATGAATTTGATGATGAAGGAGATAAGGTGACAGTTATCTCTCATGTTAGAAAAAATGATATATGGATTATTGATAGTGGCTACTCACATCATATGACTGGTGACAAAATAAAATTTGAGCATATGGAATATTATGATGGAGGTAGTGTAAGATTTGGGAACAATGAACCTTGTAACATAAAAGAAAAAGGATGTATCTTGTTGACTAAAGAACTTGTATGTGACAATGCTTATTGGGTTGAAGGATTAAACCATAATCTACTAAGTGCGGCACAACTGAATAACATTGGATTCAAGGTAGAATTCATGAATGGATAGGCAAATCTATTGGATGGAAAAGGAAATATAGTTGGATCTGGAAAGAAAACAAAAGGTAATATATTTTATCATGATATAAGTAATTGTTCATGTTTTATTGCTCAAGTAGAGGAAAACTAGTTATGGCACAAAAGGCTATGTCATGTAAACTTAGATAATCTGGTTATGATCTATGCAATAATTGCCAATTGGTAAGATGGGAAAAACAAGCTTTAAAATCAAAGACTATCAATTAGAAGAAGTCTTGGAAATTGTTCATACAGACTTATGTGAACCTATTGGAATAGAAAGTTATAGTGGAGAGAATTTTTTCATTCTCTTTGTGGATGAATACTCTAGAATGATGACAATAATGTATCTAAAAGAAAAATCAGAAGCCTTTCAAAAATTCAAGTGGTATCTAGTAAGAGTAGAAAAAGAACTTGGAAATATGTTGAAATGCCTAAGATTAGATAGAGATGGTGAATTCATCTCCCATAAATTCAACAATTTTTGCATTGAAAGAGGAATCAAAAGACAAGTATTAGCCCCTGGTACATCATAGAAAAATAGTATAGTAGAAAGAAGAAATAGATCTATCATGGACTATGCAAGAACCCTGATGATTGAAAATGATATTGCTCTCAAATACTGGAAGGAAGCTATCAACACTATAGTTCATACCTTGAACAGAGTTCAGTTGAAGAAAGATTCAAACAAGACACTTTATCAGCTACGGTATGGCTACAAACCTAATGTAAGTTACTTGAAAGTATTTGGTAGAAAATGTTACATATTGAAATAATCTAGAAAAGGAAAAAGATGTTTGAATTTATCTACTCAAAAAATTATAGAAAGTGCAATGTTAGAATTAATGAATTTGAAGAAAAGAGTGAAGAAGAAAGCAATAAAGAACCTAAAGACTACAGAAGATTTTTTTATTATGAACCTAATACTTTGCTAGATCTATTCGATAGAAAAGAAGCTTCAACTCCCGAGTCCCTAGAAACTCCAATAGTTTTTGAGCTGTAGATAGTGCAACTTTAGCTGTAAGGACTTAAGTCATAATTAGAGGCTATCGAACTAGTTCAAACCAAGCTTGATGGACCTGAGTCATAGATAGAAGGAAATGAGCTTGAAACTGAAGTTCATGAAGAAGATGGTGGAACTCATTCAAAGACCAAGGAGCTTGTGTTAGCAAGATATGTCAAAAGACATCATGCACCTAATCAAATCATTGGAAACAAATCAAATGGAACAATGACAAGAAAAAATTTAAAAGGTACATGTTTACTTGTTGAATTTTAACTTAGAAGTGTTAAAGATGCTCTAGAAAATGAAAGTTAGATTGAGGCAATGAATGAAGAGATAGAAAAGAACAAAACTTGGACTCTTGTTCCTAGACCCAAGGACAAAAATGTAATTGGTACAAAATGGGTATTTATAAATAAACTGAATGAAGATGGAAAGGTATCAAGAAATAAAACAAGATTGGTGTGTAATGGTTATTCTCAAGAAGAAGGTATTGACTATGGTGAGACTTTTGCTCTTGTATCAAGACTTAAAGGTGTTAGAACTTTACTAGCATATGCAACAAAGAGAGGATTTAAAGTATATCAAATGGATGTTAAATATGCATTCTTGAACGGAGTTCTTAATGAGGAAGTCTACATTGAGAAACCAAAAGGTTTTGTAGATCCTAGCAAAGGAGACATGGTTTGCAAACTACAAAAAGCATTATATGGTCTGAAACAAGCTCCTAGAACTTGGTATGAAAGACTCCATAATTATTTGGTACAAATTGGTTTTCAAAGGACTTATGATAAAAGTAGTCTATATATCAAGGAAGGTCTAGATAATAAGATTGTGTTAGTAGAAATATTTGTTGATGACACTCTATTTATAAGAAATAATGATTTATGCAAAGAATTCTTAGAAGAAATGAGCAAAGAAGTTGAGATGTCCATGTTTGGTGAAATAAAATATTTGTTAGATTGCAAATACAATAGAACAAGAATGGTATCTACATCACTCAATCTAAGTATGTTAGGGAGATATTGAAGAAATTTGAAATGGAAGATTCAAGACTAGTTGGAACACCTATGTCTATTAGACATAAGCTTTCCAAAAATGATGATTCCAAAGAAGTAGATAAGACCACTTATAGATCAATGATTGGAAAATTATAGTATGTAGTTCACACAAGGCCTAATATTGCTCTAGCAGTTGGAATAGTGGCAAGATTCTTAGCAAATTCCAAGAAAAATCACATGATTGCAATCAAAAGAATCAAGAGGTATCTAAAAGGTACTGAAGACTATGGTTTATGATACAAACTTGGAGGCAATTTAGACTTGAAAGTATTTACTGATGCTAATTGGGTAGGAAGTCTTGATGATAGAAAAAGAACTAGTGGTGTAGTATTCTTTCTTAGCAAAAGACTAGTATCTTCGAAAAGCAAGAAGCAAAATTATACATCTCAATCCACAATAGAGACAGAATATGTAGCAACAATAGTTAATTGTTCTAACATTGTTTGGTTAAAACAACTATTGGAAGGAATGAAGGTAGAGATCAAAGATCTAGTTGTCATATACTATGATAATACCAGTGCAATCAACATACGAAAGAATCCAATAGTGCATTCCAAAACAAATCATATTGCTATAAAATATCACTTCTTAAGAGAGTTAGTGCAAGATAAAGAAGTCAGATTGGAATATGTGAATACAAAGGAATAGATTGCAGACATATTAACCAAGCCATTACCTAAGGATGCATTTATGTATCTAAGAAGTAAGCTAGGGGTCATTCCCCTATCTGAAATTCACTAAATAAAATTTAGTGAATGCATCAACCAAAACCTATTGAAAGATCAATCAATTGATGCAAAATTGGCAAAGGCATATTGTAGATGAATCAGTACTTAAGGTACATTGGTATTTATAGAGTTATTATCTTTGACATGTGTTGTTAAAGAGGGAGAAGTTTATTGTCATATCTCTGAAAAATTTTTGGAACAAGAATAAAGTTAGAAACTAGAGAGGGAGAATTATTCTAAAGAAGAAGTATGCTGAAAGAACTTGGTAACAGCCATTGCAAATAGAATTTTGTGAAAGGAAGAGCTCATACTAACAGAGGGATTTGTCAAATCCAAAATTTCATTATGTTATGACATGTTGTGTTACCATCAATGCCAAAGAGGGAGATTATTGGATACAATTGATTAGTTGTGCGTTATCTTTGATATTACACAAATGTCATAATCTTTATTAGTTAGTATATTTTGAGCTCACTCGAGAAGTGAAGACAATTCTTAGTGTCTACTAAGAATTCCTATGTTTTCCTAGTATAGAAGGTAGTGTCTACCAAGTTCACTCGGGCATCAAAGGAAAAGTTGTAGAAAGTGAGTGTTAACTGAGCTCACTCAGGTAATAAAGGAAAGTTGGATGGAACTAGTGCTAACCGAGGTCACTTGGTTGCCAAAGAATTTTTGCAAGCTTGCAATGTTAACCAAGATTCTATTGGTTAAAAAAGGAAATCATTTCAGAGTTAGTTTCTACCGAGCAGGGTCAACTAATGAAGGATTTTTTTATTTTTTTGTATTAAGATTAATTGATTTATCTATTGATTATAGCTGAGTAAGGTGATGAATATTGACTATTGTAAGTTGTATTTGAGCCAATGTGAAAGATATAAGTATAAGGTCAAGTTGTGATTTCAAAGTGTGTAAGTAACAAGTGGAAAAAGAATGTGTGAATTAAGTTGATGTGATTGAAGATCTATTGATGATTAGAGGAAGCAAATCAGGAGGATAAGCAAAATATCCTTATGATGCAGCAAAGTCTTATTCGATTAGGAAGGATCAAGTACAAGCCAAAATAGAGATCTAAAATAAAAAAATTGGTTGTTGCTAAATTAGGTCATCTCATTTTTACTCTCTAACCATTGTAGCAATCTAAATATCTTAATAGAGTTGGTTTAATAGCTATTTGTAAATCCTCTAACAAGGTGGTAATTCCGTTGAATTTTTCTCAAGACCTCTAACTAGGCCTTTCCTAATAGGGTGATTAAATCTTTTAACAAGGTCACACCTAACAATGTGTTTTGTAACCTCTAATAGGATTGGCTCCTAACAAGGCTCACTTTAGAAGAGTAAAAATTAGGAACTAGTTGCTATTGGTGGTTTTTCCCAAATTGGGTTTCCACGTTAAATCTTGGTGTCAAATGTCTTCATGCTATTTTCTTTATGTGTTTACAACTAAGTTAAAGTAATGGTAATCACAAATAACATCTAAAGATTTATATGATAATCATTTACCAAGATAATCCAGTTATTATCGGGTTACAACATTCTATGCATTTACTAAGCTTCAATAGTATTCAGTTATCTATTTGCATTTTGTACTAACATCTAAGGGATCTTGAATTTATTTTTGTAGTAATTGATTCAACCCTCCCCTCTTAGTTACTTCTCTTATATTTCCAACAACACCATCCTTTATAGAGTGTGAATAGAAATTGAAAATGATGAGCCTAGGCATGGGTGAGTATGCTCTAGATTCTATTATTGCTTTACCGGTTTCACCAGAGTCTTATAGGAAAATTTCTACCAAAAAGAAGCCTTCATCTTTTGCAATGACTCTTTTTGGCACCTTTGTGCAATCCTCAATTCCCCTACAAGTGGAAAAATAAGAACAAGTAATGAAAGATTGGATATATAGGGAAGAGGAAGATGAGGAAGTCACAGTCACTACTCAAATCACTCCTAAACACTATGGAAAAGGATATAAAATTCTTGCAAACAATTTCAACTTATGTTGAACCCAAAAAAGTGTGCCTTTGGCATCACATCTAGAAAACTGCTAGGCTACATTATATTAGCAAAACACATTGTAGTGAATCCTAAAAAAGTCCAAGTTATCATGGAAATGCCTACTCTAAGAAACATTAGTCAACTTAGAAGTTTGCAATGACGTCTACAATCCATTAGAAGATTCATTTCTTAGTTGGCTAATAAAGCTCAATCTTTTAACAAGAACTTGCATAAAGGCTCTACTCATGTCTAGAACAAATATTGACAACAAAGTCTAGACCAAATCAAAGGGTACTTGGCTAAACCTCCAATTTTGATGCCACCCATTCCAGGAAAACCTTTGATTTTGTATATCTCAACTACAACTTCTTCTCTAGGAGCATTATTAGCACAAAGTGATGAAACTGGTAAGGAATGTGTGATATATTACATCAGTCAAACTTTGTTGGCTTATGAAATGAACTACACTAGTATTTAGAAAGCTTTTATTGCAATGATCTTTGCTTCTCAAAAAATTTGACATTACATGTTGGCACATACAGTTCACCTAATTGCTAAAATTGATGCTTTAAAATATTTTTAAAGAAAAGCTATGCTTATCTATCATCTAACTAAATGGATGATGGTTCTTTCAAAATTTGACATATAGTACATCAAATACAAGGCTATCAAAGGGAAATCCATAGCTGACCAATTGGCTAATTTTCCAATAGAGGATACAATACCTATGCAAATTGAGTTTCTAGATGCCTCAATTATGTACATTATTGAGAGAACTTGGAAAATTTCTTTGACAATTCTCTCACACAGAATGGGGTAGGAGCAGGCATCTTGTTTATTTTGCCTCATTTTTACACAATCCCTAAATCATAAAAAATCTTATTCCCTTTCACAAATAACATTACAGAATATGAAGCACTAACAAATGGGATCAAAGTGGCTCTTGAATGGAGAATTACTAAACTGCACATCTATGGGGATTCCCAACTTTTCATTAATCAAGTGAATAATGAATACCAAACTAAAGACAACAAGTTGATAACTTATAAGAAGTTGATCAACACTCTAAGGAACTATTTCACTTTTGTGACATTCCAGCAAATTCCTAGAGTAGAAAACAAGGATGCTGATGCTATGGCTACACTAGTATCTATTCTCCAATTACATGAACATGAATCATGATTTGAGTTTGTGGTGGAAAAACTACATCATCCTGCTTATGATTATTTGTATAACCATGTGATCTGCACTATTGTAGGTCACAATTCCTCCTACTATGTGACTATCTTCTCTTACTTCTGTGATCAGGTTATTCCTAAAACCCTTATGCACAACCAAAAGCACCAAATCCTTTGCAATGCTTCACATTACACTTTGGTCTTTGGTGACTTGTATAGGAAGGGTCTAGACAGAATGTTGGTTAGGTGTTTAGAGCTAGAAGAGTCTAAAAAGGCACTCTCTAAAGTCCATGATGACATTTGCAGGGCACATTCCAATGGTCTTGTACTTGCAAAAAAATTTCTTAGGGTAGGATATTACTAGCCAGCCATGCAAGCTAACATTGTCCATTATGCTAAGTCTTGCAAGAAATGTCAACTTCATGGCAACTTAATTCATGCTCCTAGACATGAACTTATTCCCTCTGTGACATATTGGCCATTTTAGAACCTTTGACTTGGTAGGAAAAATTCATCCAAGTTCATCTAGTAGACACAAGTTCATCATTACAACAACTAAGTATTTCACCAAATGGGTTGAGGCTATGCCATTATCTACTACTATAAGAAAACATGTTGCCTTGTTTATACTAAATCACATCATTTTTCACTACAACATTCCTTCCTTCATTGTTATTGATAATGGAGGGCAATTCAAGAACAAGGACCTCAAATAACTGTGCAAGAAATTTTGAATCAAACAACATTGATCTTCAATATACTATCCTCAAGGGAATGGCCAAGCTAAGGCCTCGAACAAAATATTGCTGAAAATTTTACATAGAATAGTCCAAAAGTTAGGGAAAGATTGGCATTTATAGGTTAATTTGACATTATGGGCCTACAAAACTACAATCCATACTCCTATGAGGGACATACCCTTCTCATTGGTCTATGGCTTTGAGGCCATCCTCCCAGTAGAGGTTGAGGTACCCTCCTTGTGAGTCTTCTTACATGGGTTGATAATTGATAAAGACCATAGAGCTATGTGAGTATAGGAACTAGAAACTCTTGATGAACACTGCAAAGATGTTTTTGATTACATGAGGGCTTATCAAAAGTGCATGTCTACTAATTATAACAAGGAAGTTCATTCCCATAAGTTCCAAGTAGGGGAACTTACGCTTAAAGAGAATCTAAAAAATCAACATCATAGAGAGTAGAAGGGAAAGTTTGAACCTAATTGGTTAGGCCCATACATTATCACAATAGTATTTGGGTCTAGTGCTTATCAACTATCTACTCCTAAAGGGGAAGAACTTGTAGAGCCTATCAATGTTGTACAATTGAAGAAGTTTTAACCCAATAAGTCCTCTTGGCTTACTTGATGTTAGAATTAAGAAACCTATTATTTGTTAACTCAATAATTGAAAATTATATCTTTTTAATAAGTTAATTTACTAACATCTTTCTATCTTAAAAAATTCTTCTATTCCTCTCCTTCCATAGTTTCCAAAGAACTAAGGGGAGGAGACCCAAAGGTTGTGAAAGATACAATCTGATCTTAAGAGAGGCCACTACATCAACATATTGAGTATGGAACTAGGGAAGGATATTAGCAAGCCTAGTTGAGATAAGAGTCATTCCTAACACATAACAGAATAGAGGCAATGCAAAAAGAGATGATCTATAGTTTCTTCCTTAGCTTCACAAAATGGACATCTAGTTGGACCCTGAAATCTAAAATTTCTTAGTCTTTCTACATTGAGGGTCCTCTAGTGAGGGGCTATCCAAGAAAATAATCCTACCTTAGGCAGGAAAAACTTATCCCAACATAATCTAAGATGAAGAATTCTTTTAGAAAAACCTTGAAGTGATTCTAAATACCTATAACCTAGTTTAGAAGTGTACTCTCCATTATTAATGTTAGCCTAGATGAGGGAATCATGTTGGTAATTTTCTTAGGTTAGACATTTTGATGTTGTCATTAATAGAAACATATCAGCTATATGAAGTGAGAAAAATAAGAAGATAAAGTAATGGCATGTATACTTAAAAAATTATCTAAGTGTTACATAGTTTATCTGTCAGAACATATGAAATTTTGATAAGCATAGTTTATAGAGGATAAATTAGCATGTGTGCACTGGAGGAAATATAGCACAGAGTATAAGGATTTTACAATCAAGTCCTTTGGTCAATACAAACATATTTATGATGTATTTACCAGTTACAAAAGTGTACATGCATAGAAAAGAATAAGGAGGAAATGGGTATTTTGGGTTAAGGAATTATTTTGTTAACAAAATAATTACTTAATTGATTAGCGATGACATCCTAGATTTTAACCCTAAGAGGGAAAAAGTTGATTTTGTATTTTGATAAAGTATATAATGTTGATCTTAGATTGGTTTTGACAAGTGAGTGTCAACACACTTAAGTTATTTACTTAGTTCATGTTGAACAAGTAGTATATGCTAAGCACAACATGTATATTATAGAGCATGTTGAGTCCACAATGAGTGCCAAGCCACTCATGTGTTGAGTCACTCAAGTGCCGAGCACACAGTGCATGTTGAGTGATTCAAGAGTTGAGAAAATAGTGGATGCCAAGTGATACAGATGTTGAGTCATAGCAGAAAGATTACTATATGTTGAGCATCAAAGATTTCAGGTGCTGAGTAAGACAATTTTGACATATTTGTTTGTAATGGCACAAAAAATTATGTAAACCATATTTGAGCCCACTTAAAGATGAATTATGATATTTTGGAGATAAGGATGGATCTTAAGTTGGATTCCAAATGTAATTACATGCAACCAATCAAAAAATGGGAAGGATTAAGTGAAAAAATGGATGAATCTTAGCCATAGATTCATACCTAACCCTAAGTCACCAAAATCTTCTTAACAAGGACAACCCCTAAACTCTCTAGTGAGTGTGTAAGGTGTTGATGTAGAGTATAGAGAAGTTTTCATGTGAAAACAAAGAATTCATGGTGGCTAAGGAGTTATGAAGTGAGACAACATTGCAGAATCAGTTAGAGTAGAATAGAGGAAAGAATATAACATAAAAACAAGAGACATCTGATCAAGAAGGATCAAGAAGATATCAGTTTAGAGGTGATCTATCATCAAGAAATCAAGTTATAATTGTAGGATCAATGTTGAGACATTTTAATAGGTGATTTTAGTCAAAATATCTTAACAGAGTAGTCCTAACAAGCTGTATTGAAATCCTCTATAAAGATGCTTACTTAATTATGAGTTGAAGTCCTTTAGCAAGGCACACTTCTAACAGAGTGAGACCTAACAATCTTTGTAAGCTTTAACCGAGTATAGCTTTCACAAGGTAGATCATGTTTCATGGTCAAAACATTGTAACCTTCATTGGATACACTTTATTACTACAATAGTGATGATTTGTGGGTGTCATCCCCACCCTAGTTTTACCTTCTCACTTGGAGGGTTTATGGGTAATCATATCTAGTGTTATATGTGTGTGAATATTTACTTGCTTATATGTTTTAGATGTACATGCTTTACATATTATTTTGGTTTACACATTGAATGTATGAGATGGATGTGTGGTGAAAGTTTAATGGGTCCCAGTTTAAACTGCTAATTCACCCCACCCAGAAGTTTACCTTTCCTATTGTAATTCCAACAATTAGTATCAGAGCCTTGTTCTCTAAAAGAGAAGCTTTGCAACTTTGAGGAAAAATCATGAAATGGAAGTCCACAAGTTGGGAAAGACTATTGAGAATCACGAGATTGAAATACATCTCATTCTACATCAACTAAATGAAGCAAGAGAAGAACTAAAAAAATCCTTGAAGAGAAGGAAGGAAATTGCTATTGTGAATAATGACACACAATACAAAGAGATAGACATTACTAAGCTATTTGCAAATGGAGACTCCAATGAATTTGATGCAACAGTTTTAGATTTAATAGAAAAGAACAGAGCCCAAGCTAAGGAAATTAGAAATCTTAAGTTAGAGCAAGGATCACAAGCCATATTACTATGTGAGTTGACTAAATAGAAGAAGAAAGATATGGAAGACAAAGCCATGATTGAATAAGACACAATAATTTTGGCCAACAGACTGGAAGAGAAGTCAAAAAAAACTAACCAAGATCTCCAATATGCAATTGGATACTTTGAGTCAAATGATGAATGAAAACTATGAATTGAATGTCAAGGACATTGAAATAACAACATTGAAGTTGTAGAATGAACAAATGCAAAATGACCTAAAGAGGGAAAATAAATTTGCTAAAATTTTCAACAAACCAAATGAAGTCATCAAATACTTTGAGCAACTATTTAGATCCCCTAGATCAAATAATGATATATTTGGACTAGGATAAACAAGCACTAAAGAAGGAGAGTCATCCAAAAGTGCTGAAAAAAGGGACACCAAAGGTAAGAACTCCAAACCTACTTGTCATAATTGTGGTAAGAAAGGAAATACTACTAATGTGTTCAGGAGCAAGACTACAAAT
This sequence comes from Cupressus sempervirens, assembly GCA_028749045.1. NCBI lineage: Eukaryota > Viridiplantae > Streptophyta > Pinopsida > Cupressales > Cupressaceae > Cupressus > Cupressus sempervirens. The sequence continues at coordinate 424,536,680 of CM053793.1, read as the reverse complement.
CAAAATGTCAAACACAAGAGCATGGTTCATTTCCATAAGTGTAACAAACAAGGACATCAGGCACATGAATGGAGAACCAAGACCATGCACACACAAAGATTTGAAGGATATTGTTATAACTATTAGAAGTTTGGACATAGAGCTTTTGAGTGTAGATCTAAGCCCATGTGGTCATCAAACAAGCAAAAAAAGGCAAGGAACAATAGAAACTCTTATAACTAGGATTATAATACAAGATATAGCTATCATTATTATCAAGAATATGGACATGTTCCTAAGAATTGTATTAGGACACACTTTAGAGGTGACTACAAGAGGTGGTTGAGTCAAACCATATGTTTTAGCTATTTGAAGATTGGTCACATCAATAGGTATTGCCCAGCAAGGTCAAAGGCACCAAGTTGTGAATTTGATAAAGGAAAAGGTAAGGTAGATGTTGAAAATATTATAAATGAAATGAATAAGACATGGATGAAGAAATATGATTGTAGCACATCAAATGAAGAAGGGATCAATTCACCCAATAGGTGATCACACCTCATCAAACTAGGCAATCAAGAGGCATGTGGGACTGATAATTAAAGGTTATATCATTCATCAGTTCCAAAGGATTTAGTATTGAAAAGATTATATTAGCATGAATAAAGATGTAAGATTTTATTAGGAATTCAAGAAAAATATTAAAATTTTTCATGTTATTGCCAAGCATGAAAAGTTTCTTGTATGTGCTGAGTAAAATGCTAAAAGATGTCGAGCTATCAGACTAGCTAGTTGATGTTGAGCTCATAATGGATGCCAAGTGAGGATGATGAGTGATCCTGAAATTGGTTGATGCTAAGCTTATAGCTGTGTAAGCACTCAACATTAATTACAAAGTTTCAAAGGGTATTTTATCAATTTTAGCTCATTTTACATCATTTCAAATTTGAGAAGGAGCAAGGAGAGTAGAAGGCAATCTAGAAATCCATTCAAAGTAGTTGTAGAAGATTTTAGTAGTGATACTACACCAGTTCATTAGATCTTATAAGTTATATATCAAGAGCCGAGCTATGTAGTTTATATTTTTTTAAACCCTAGTTTTGCATGATAGCTTCTAATTTAAATAATATAGAGGGAAAAGAGGTTTTGAATGTCCAACTAATTAGTAACGAAGTTAAGGAATAAATTTTTAAAGCTATCCTTGATATTGCTTACAAGAAAGACCCCTTCAGTGCAGTATCCATGATACCATCAAATGTTTTAATGGTCCAAGATGTTAGGAAATGTTATAACTATAAAATTGGTAGCATTGGTGACATGGAGATTAGGGAAGCATACAAAAAATTATGTGAGAATGGTGTGTTGAAAGAAGAATTCAAAATTGTTGAGAGGAAAGGTTTAAATCATGCCATAGATTTCTCAAATGTGTTCTAGACCAAGTGGATTAGGATAGTGCTTAGCAGAATTCATGATAGTTCATCATGGCTAGATAATGGACCTATCAAAATTAGTAAAAGGATAATCCATAGGTTTACTAGTTATCCAACACTAGATCAACCTAAGACACTGAGAAGTGACTCAAAAGAAATGATTGAGAAGAACACTAGAGCTATATGGAATAAGAGAGGCCTGGCAATTGACACAATCACTGATCCTTTGATAGAGTTTGTTGTGAGGGTTATATCACACAAGTTGTACTAATCTAGTAGATTAAACAATGTGCCCTATATAGTTGTAGATGTGGGATATAAACTTGTTAAGAAAGATCACACATATGATCTTGCAGAACTGAAACTACAACAACTAGTCAACAACCTTGGAGAAATAAGAAGAACTAAGAGTGCACAATGTAAATTTGGTTCTATATTGATATACACATTATTTAATATTCAAAACACATTTCCTACATTTGGAATAGTTCCATGGAAAACCAAAAAATCAGTAGCAATGCAAATTGGTGAATATATTGAGCAATTAGGTGAGAATTTTGAATATGTGATGACAAGCTACTTTGAGGACTTCAAGAAATCAATGAAGAAGAGGATGAGAATACCAATGTCACTAGTAGAGAAACAATATGATGATGTATGTTTTCTAGTGGATGCTAATTATACTTTTGTACAAGTTGCCATACTAAGGGTGAGATGGTTGAGGCCACTTGGATATGAAATAAATGTAGATGAAGCCTCTATAGCTATAACTACATTACTTGCATAAGAGGTAGATAAAAATGCTAAGGCATTTGGAAACTATGAAATGGAAAAGTCCAAAATCACCATGAAATTGAAGACTACCTCAGTTATCAAGAAGAAAGATAGGATGGTGAAGAAATTAAAGGCCAAATTTGGTGAAGGTGTTAAGCATGAGGAAGAAGAGGAAGAAGACTCTCAGGCACAAGCACCACTTGCACTTTCTCAAGGAATGGGAGAAGACCAAGAAGAGGATGAGACTAAAGTTATTGAAGATGCCAGGGGATAAGAAGTTGAGGAAGTACCTACTCCCATAGAACAAAAGAAGAGGAAGGCTAAATCCCAATTAGTGACAAATTCTAAGAAGGTAGCCAAGCTGAGTTAGCCCAAACCAACAACACCTAGTACAAGGGCTAGTGCACATGAAACTACACAAAAGGCTAAAGAAAAGAAAAAACCTCTAGAACAGGGAGGTCAAGTGTAGAAAAAGCCAAGAAGGAAATATGTGGCACATGAAGAATTTGATGAGGAGAAAATAAACTCAAATGAAAACAACCAATTTAAGGTGGTGAGTCATAATCCCCTATTAGATCTTGTGAACATTTGTGAAAATGTTAAGAATAATGCAGATCTATTAGGATTTTCTCATGTAGATTTTGACAATCTTGGTAAAGTTGAGAAGAATCAAGTGGAGGAATCCATTTATGCCATGATGGAAAAATTAAAGACTACCCCACTAGAGATTTCCAACTTAATGCCCAAAAGCCTATATGATAGAGTTGAGAAAAAATGACACTATTATCTAAACTTGGAGAGACAAATAAGAGAAACCTCACTTGCACAAGTGATGCCTAAACTAAGGGTTAAATTGCTAAGGCTATGAAGAACTATGCAATTAGGTTTACACATAAATACAAAGCCTTCAAAATTTTTCAAAACAAGATTGAGGATGTAGTTAAGAGGTCCACACAGATGTGGAAGCTCACTTATGGGTTGACTATAGTCAAGGAAGGTCAATTAGAACCCATTGAAGTGAAGGATGATGAAGAAGATGATAAAAATGATGACACTATTGAGGGAGGAATAGAAATGCATATGGATGACAAGGCAATAGCTAAGGTAGAGTAGTATAAAGAATAGAGTGTGTTGTACACTAGAAATGTGTCACACTCTAAACCCTTCTATCCAAACGATTCCATGAGTTTGGAATGCTTGGATGTTGGCTTAGAGCTCCCTATCCATAGAGTGCAAGAGAGTATATTTCAAGAATAAGAAGGCTCTCAGATGAGCCTTAGAGATACTCTTCTTGCTAGTAAACCATGCAATGGGAGGTTCCAAAGACAAGATGCAAGAATGCAAATGTCCCAAGGAGTTCCTCAAGGATGCAATGCAACTAAAGATTAATCTAGCATGAATATGAAAAGTGCAACTATTCTAAGCATGGATGAGAGTGTTACAATCCAACTATTAGACTATATGATTTAAGCTATATGTAAAAATGAAAGCTAAGCTAAGCTAGAATGCCATGGATGAGAGGATGTAGAAAAGAAAGAAAAGTTCTCCACAAAGCTCCAAAGAAACCTATTAGAAAACCTATAGCATAACAATATTTAAATGATGGATAGATCCTTTGAGGGGGAAAGCTCTCTCCTTTTTAAAGTCATACAAATGGTAGAGATCAAGATGAAGATGGTGGATGATCAATAGTGGAATTTGAAAATAGGAGTGATCCATGTGCACACACAAGTCAACCAATAGAATATAAGTTGACTTGTCATATAAGACAAAAGTCACAAAGCCTTTTCTTTTAATTGCAAAATAGAAAAAGGACTTTATTGTGCACTTTAAGTGGGTTAGAAGAATGGGGTATTTTATTTAATTAAAATGGGACATGTTCTTTTAATCAAATAATGAACTTAGGATAGCATAGTCAAACTATAGTTTATAATCAAATAAATTGATTATTAGCAATTTGGTCTAGGTAAATGATTAAATTAAATTAGCCAAAATGCTGAGAAGAGGGCTAATAGTCTAGATGACCATTTTTAGGTGATTACATTTTCCCCTCTTTGACTACTATGTGATCGATCTGGGAACACATTATGTCAAAGAAAATAGAAGCCAAGTAGGCATCAATAGAAATAGATGTCTGATTTCAAAGAATGAAATGCAGAAATAGATAGCAAGTCCTGAATGCACATCCTAATAGTGGTAGTACTGAACACTAGGAAGATGATGTTAGGATTGAAAAAGAATTCTAACACCTAGCAAAGAAAATAGATCAAGAGCAAGTGATAAGGTCAAAAAAATGCTCCTAAGAAATAGATAGTTGTAACAATCAGCAATAGAGTATTTCTGCCCCCTCAAGATCGAAATCAAAATGAGGTAAGGGGACATAAAAACAAACTAGATATGAGAAAATTGAGAATATAGCAATGTCCAAGATGACAGATAGATGATTAGAGCCCAAGAATGACTTATAAGAAAGTGATTAAATGCCTCAGTTTGACTTAGACTTGATCGTGAAGGACACAGTGTAAAATTAGGTCAAATCTAGTAGAAAGATGATTTAGATGTGAAAAGGTGACTAGAAGTAGATATGAATCATAGAAATGATGAAGACATGAAGAAATGAAGATGCCCCAGCGATGATTCAAAGATTAGACCTCAAACGGTCAGCTAACTGCTCAGAAGAAGGAAAAATTTTAAAATGCAATTTTGACCATCAAGATGAACTCAAATTTCAATTTTGATCCCAAAAATAGATCCAAGATGTCGAAATTAGCTAGGGGTGCAATTTTTGTGCAATTCTAAGGAGTTTGAAAATTAGGTCAAAATGAGGTTGGAGGCTATAAAAGGGGTCCAAGTGTCATTTTCAATATTCATTTGTCTTTTTGTGATTTGAGAGATTTTTTGAGTGGTCCACATAGCATCATGGCTCAAGTGAACATTCCTCTTCATCGACACCGATTTGAGCACAACCAGTTGCACAGCCGGCCAGAGCGATATGGGGCATTGATAAGTAATTACTTTTTTTGTCGCTTTTTGAGCTTTTTGTGAGCTTTTTCACCTGTTTTAAGGTTTTTTGAAAAAAAGTCATGCGATACTTTTAAAGTATCGCACGGGCATTAAAACAATGTTGTGCAACACTTTTTTTCAAAAAAAGTATCACATCGCTGAGGGAAAATTATCGCTGTAGCCATACCCAAATGTCGCTTGGAATGGTGCAAAATGTTGCATGACAAAAATAAGTCACACAGCCTAAGAAAAAGTGTCGCGTGACACTATTGCAAAAAAATTTGTCACACAAGGCATGTAAAAAGTGTCGCACGGATGTTTTTTAATGCTTTTCTTAATGCTTTTTTTTGGCATGAGACTGTTATTGATAGTTGCATGTTTTACCTAGATAGGAGGTATTTCTAGCATTACAGATCAGAGCTCCCAGGGTGGTGGGTTTGTGCATTTTGCAACATTTAAATGATGAGGAGTAGACTGCACTAGTGGCTATGGGTTTGCGGTGGGTTGTACAGATGCCCCATATTTGGGCAAACCATGGTTTGCTATTTGTGCTGGTAGAGAGGTGGCATATCGAGCATAACACCTTTCATTTACCGACTGATGAGGCATCTATTACCTTGGAGGATGTATATCGCATTCTGTGAGTGCCATGCCATGGTGAGCCAGTAAGTTTCTTGATTAGTAGTTTATTGATTTAGCAATTTTGATGTTGGATGCCAAGTGTACTGATGTTAAGTTTGATGATGGCATAGGTGTACTATGATACGACCTCGACAGAGGGGCAAGCACGAGTGCAAAAGCTTTTCTAGGATGTGACCATTCTAGGCTGTTACCTGAGTTGGGAGGGATTGATGACTGAGTATGGATATGATTATCCTTTGCCTAGCTTTCTATGTTCTTTTGTAGCCCAGGCCCTGGTGACAGACCAAGGTCAGAAGGGCTTTCCACTAGGATGGGGTCGACTGGTGTATGATTTGATCTCTTGACCACGTAGGATGGCATGGGGGCTTGTAATATTTGTAGAGATGTACCAAAAGCTCCATGAGATAGTATACCATGAGGGTGGGTCATGGGCATGCCGAGTAGTGTTAGCATAGATCTGGGCTTGGGAGAACATTGCTGTGATCTGACTGCGAGTGCAGCCACGAGAGCGTAGCTAGCCTTATATTTTTTGTTATAGAGGTTTTATCCCATAGAGACATAGAGGGCATGTGACCTATTATTGGTGGGTACTTGATGAGCTGATGATGTTCACATGGTAGCTGCACTGGGAGTGTCAACAATGGTCAGATGCATGAGAGCTAGACTACATGTGGTACAGTAGACCACTAGTGGGTTGGAGCACAGACATTGTGGAGCAATTTGTGATCAGTCGTGTATGGCAATAGTTTGCAGAGTCGTAGGTGATATTAGTGGAGATCACCACCTATGCCCGGATGTGCATAGATGAGGGATTGGGATGGCTACCGATGCTGGATTATTAGATAGCAATTTGGGATACAACAACACTAGTGGCAACTCCCTGGGATTATCACCTAGATGTGGCAGATGCAAGGGCAGATCTAGGATATCTTTATGAGATGCAGAGAAACCCATTCCCTCAATTCACATATCTAGATGTGGCAGATGCAGGGGCAGATCCAGGATATCTTTATGAGATGCAGAGAAACTCATTCCCTCAATTCACATATCTAGATGTGGCACCTACAAGAGTCGGAGGTGGAGGCGGTGGGGGAGGAGGAGGCAGTGAGGGAGGAGGAGTTGGAGGGAGAGGGAGGGGGAGAGGCGGCAGAGAAATAGAGGGGGAGAGCTCTCAAGCAAGGCAAAGGAGGATGCGAGCACAAATGATGCAGGAGGTGGAGGAGTCATTAGAGTCTGATGATGATGATGGTGGGGAGGAGGAGGTGCCCCTAAGGAGACAGTGAGCAGTGAGGGTAGAGGCACCTGCAGAGCAGCTAGTAGGAGGAGATGATCAGGGTGTGAGGATATGTGCCTTGGAGGCAGAGCTGCAGGTAGCTCAGGTGACTATCATTGTTCGGCATCAGTAGCTGATGGATGAGCAGGTACGAGTAGATAAGCTGTGTTGAGAGTAGGATACTGCGAGGCGAGAGGCAACACATCATGGTGCACGAGCTTCATATTATTATGCTGCCTATAGGAGTGTGGTACCACTAGGACAGGGTCTTCTTAACTATTCAGAGCGAGCGAGTAGATCAGAGGGTGCAATGCAGCCACCGGATAGGAGATAGGCTCCTCCACTAGGGCTAACACTAGCCACAAAGGGTGGTAGTCAGACATGATGTTGAGCGATAGCTGTGTTTTGATTGTACCTTATGTATTTTTGAGAATATATCTAGATTTTGGATCCCATATTTATATATGTACCATGACACGTTTGATATATATATATATATGAGATATTGGATTTATCGATATTCTTGTGTACTTGTCTCAAAATGTATGCTTCAGTTTTCATGTGGTGTTTCAATTTTATTTTTTTAGCTCATGTATGTGTATATGCTCATGTGTACTGATTTTGATCTCATATGGATGGTAAATTCTTAAATGTTTTTGTGAAAATGTGACACTTGGATAGATCATATGTGATGTTTTTGGATTAACCCCTTGTGATGACAGGATAGCAAAGGAATGTAGCGAAAGATTAAGGAGGTGAAAAGACATGGAGAAGTGAAAGATGAAAGCAGCTATTTGATATGTCTACGAAAAGATGAAGAGAGAGATTTTCCCCATATGCAAGAATGCAAGACTAAGATAAAAAAATGAACCTAATATGCAAGATAATATGCAAAAGTGGTTTACTAGCAAGAATTGCACAACATTCAGACTCTTAATTTCATCATTGAGCATTTATTAGGGACATCATGAGATCATACAACCATCACTAGTATAACTATGAGGATATGAATATGATTGATATCAGATAGGTATGTGGAAATCCAATCTAAGCATCAGAGACATGTAAGTCAAGATAACTATGTGATTAGATTCCCTAAGTTTAATTTAGCAAGATTACACCTGTATCAAGGCATAAGCGCTAGGATAAACCCTGAGTGCGGTCTTGCAGAATAGTCAAGGATGATACATTTGTAAGTCAAAATGTTGAATAGGACAAGCACCAATGCTTACAACACTATAGACAAACAAAGTATACCCACAAGCAGAAATCAAGAAAATATGTCCCATGCCTCCAGTCTTCTAGTCAATGACATCCTCGAAAGACTATTAGGGAGGGAACACATGGCAAAGAAATCATCATAGATAGCACACAAAGTAGATAAAGGTTAGCGTAACTCAGTAATTTAAGTGTTAAAGTGCATGTGTGTAAGTCACTTGGCCATTTCTTCAAGACTTGATTTTGATAGTGAGAAATATCGTGACATTGGAGACTGTAGGTAAACTATCTAAAAAGTGTTGAGAAACACTTGATGTCAAAGTGGGTGGGGGTAGTGTTGAGAAACACTATTTTTTGAGTTGTTAAAGAAACCCTAATGCACAAGAATACCTCAAAAGGCTAAGTAGTTATGCCCTCGAGATGAGGACAAGAAACAATTCCAAGCTAGGAAATGTGTAGCGAAGTGGATGATTGAGATAAATAGACATAGGTGCAAGGGTCTCAAGTAGCGCCTGTTTCCAAGTTTTTGCCACTTGACAAATTTTTTTAGGACCTTTTTTTTTTTTTTTTTTGGTGCTACATCAAAGCACCTATTGCTAGGTTTTCACTAAGATGATCATTTTTTCAGAGCATTTTTTGATTTTTAAGATTTTTTTAGGATCATGGATATATACAAGATAGCTAAGCAACAAGCCTCTAAGCATAGAACTTCTTCAAGTGTAGGATGTTGATAGGCTCTGCAAGTTCTTCCCTTTCTGAAGCAGACAACTAATAAGCACTAGACCCAAATACTGCTATGATAATGTAAGGACCCAATCAGTTAGGCTCAAATTTCCCTTTTTGCTCTCGATGTTGCTGATTGTTTGGATTCTCTCTAAGCACGAGTTCACCTACTTGAAACTCATAGGGGTGAACCTTCTTGTTATATTGTGTAGACATGCACTTCTGATAAGCTCTCATGTGATCAAAAGCAACCTTGCGATGTTCATCCAGAGTTTCCAGTTCTTGTACTCACATAGCTCTATTTTCTTCACCAATTATTAACCCATGTAAGGAGATGCGTAAGGAAGGTATCTCAACTTCTAATAGGAGAATGGCCTCAGAGCCATAGACTAGAGAATAGGGTGTAGCCCCTATAGGAGTATGAATGGTGGTTTTATAGGCCCAAAGTGCCAAATTTATTTGCAAGTGCCAATCTTTCCCAGACTTGTGAACTATGTGGTGTAGGATTTTCAGTAGTGTTTTATTAGAGGCCTCAGCTTGGCCATTCCCTTGGGGATAGTAAATAAAGAACCAGTGTTGCTTGATTCGAAACTTTTTGCACAGCTGCTTTAAGTCCTTATTCTTGAACTGCCCTCCATTATCCATAACAATAGAGGATGGGATACCATAACAAAAAATGATGTGATTTAATATAAACAGGGCAACATGTTTGCTTGTAGCAGAAGATAATGGTATAGCTTCCACCCATTTAGTGAAATACTCCATTGCTGTGATGATGAATTTATGACCGCTGGATGAGCTTGGATGAATCTTTCCTACCAAGTCAAAGGACCATTGCTGAAATGGCCAATATGTCACAGAAGGGATTAACTCTCACCTGGGAGCATGTATCAAGTTGCCATGGAGCTGACATTTCTGACAATACTTTGCATAGCGCATAGCATCAGCTTGCATGGTGGGCCAGTAATAACCCATCCTAAGCAGTTTTCGAGCAAGTGCAAGGCCATCAAAATGTGCCCCAAAAATGCCATTGTGGACTTCAGCAAGTGCCTTCTCAGACTCTTTTAGCTCTAAACACCTAAGCAACGTTCTGTCTAGACCCTTCCTATACAAGTCACCAGGTTCCAAAGTGTAGTGTGAGGTGTTACGAAGGAGTTGGCATTTTTGGTTGCATGTGAGGGTTTTAGGAATAACTTGATCATGCAGGTAGGAGAAATAGCCACATAGCAAGAGGAATCATGACCCACAACAGTGCAGATCACCTGGTTATCCGAGAAATCATGGGCTAGATGACGTAGTTCTTCCATCAGGAACTCAAATCATGATTCATGTTCTTGTAGTTGGAGGATGGTTGCTAAGGTGGCTACAGCATTAGTAGCCTTGTTTTCTGCTCTAGGAATCTGTTGGAATGTCACAAAGGTAAAATAATTTCTTAGAGAATCTATCAACTTTTTATAAGGGATCAACTTGTCATCCTTTGTTTGATATTCATTATTCACTTGGTTCACAACTAGTTGAGAATCCTCATAGATGTGTAGCTCAGTTATTCACCATTCAAGGGCCATTTTGATCCCATTTTTTAATGCTTCATACTCTACAATATTGTTTGTACATGGGAACAATAGTTTGTAGGACTTTGAGATCATATAACCATGAGGGGAAACAAACAAAACCCCTGCTCTAGCTCCATTCTATGTATGAGATCCATCAAAAAAAATCTTCCATGTTCTCTCAGTGATGTACATGATTGGGGCATCTAGAAACTCAATTTTCATAGGTGCTACATCTTCAAGTGGGAAGTTAGCCAACTGGTCAACTATGGCCTATCCTTTGATTGCCTTACATTCAACATACTAAATGACAAATTAAAAAAGAATCATCATCCATTTAGCAAGACGACCAGTAAGTGCAGCTTTACTTAATAAATATTTCAAAGGGTCTATCTTGGCAATCAAGTGAACTATATGGTCCAACATATAATGCTGAAGTTTTTGGGAGGAAAAAACTACAACAAGGCATGCCTTCTCTATACTTGTATAATTTAGTTCATAAGCCACCAAAGTTTGACTGATATAGTATATGGCTCTTTCTTTACCCATCTCATCACTTTGGGCTAAGAGTGCTCCTAGAGAAGAATCCATAGCTGAAATGTACAGGATCAAAGGTTTTCCTAGAATTGGTGGCATCAAAACTGGAGGTTTTTCCAAGTAGCCTTTGATTTGATCTAAACTTTGTTGATAGTCACTATTCCAAATATGGGTAGATCCTTTATGCAGATTTTTATTGAAAGGTTGAGCCTTATCACCTAATTGAGAGATAAATCTTCTTATGGATTGTAGCCATCCTTGTAGACCTCTAAGTTGACTGATAGTCTTTGGTGGAGGCATATCCATGATAGCTTGGACCTTTTCAAGGTCAACCTCAATGCCTTTTGCTGAAATGATATAACCTAGCAATTTTCTAGAAGTGACACCAAAGGCACATTTTTTTGGATTCAGCCTAAGTTGGAATTCTTCCATACGGTCCAATATCAAACTAAGGTCTTTGAGATGTGTGTCTCATTTCCTTGATTTTTCCAATGTGTCATCAACGTAGTCTTTCATATTTTTATGCATCATATCATGAAAGATGGTTGTCATTGCCCTTTGATATGTAGCATCAGCATTTTTAAGCCCAAAAGGCATGACATTCCAGAAAAAGGTACCCCATGCACATGTAAAAGCTGTCTTTTCTTGGTTTGCTAGAGCTATCTTGATTTGGTTATACCCAAAAAATCCATCCATGAATGAGTACATCTCACAACCTGCATTCATGTCCACTATCATATCGATGTTTGGTAGTGGAAAGTCATCCTTGGGGCACACTTTATTGAGATCTCTAAAATTAGTACAAACTCATAAGGATTTGTCATGCTTGGAGATAGGTACAATGTTGGAAATCCACTCTACATAATCAATGGCCCTAATGAAGTTTGCATTCAATAGTTTTTCTAACTCTGTCTTGACTAGTAGGGCCACATGTGGATGCATTTTTCTCAACTTTTTTTTGATAGGCTTGACATTTGGTGAGATTGATAAGTGATGCATGATGAGATCTGTATGAAGCCCTGGCCTATCAGAGTATGTCCATGCGAAGTTGACCTTCTTGACTTGAAAGAATTGAGCAAACTGTGTCTTTTCTTTGTCTGACAAAGATTGAGCTACATGGATAATTTGAGGACATACTTCTATACCCAAGTTGATAGGCTGTATAGATTCAATGAGAACCGAAGATCTATCCTAGAAATAGCTTGGTAGACTACCAAGTACCTCATCTGCAGGTGCCTCAGAGAGGTTTTCACCATTAGATACGCCTTTATTTTTACTTTTTTGAGGATCAGATACCGCCACAATGTGGTTTTCACCATCTGATCGCTTATTTTTCCTTTTAAGTTTTTGACTAAGGTACTTGATATCTGATTTCATTATCTTAACCATGGGTTTGCTGGTGGAAGAAGTGATAGGTTCAATTGCATTCAGATAACAAGCGATCTCAGTCATTTTGGAAAGATCGTATTTCAGGTCTTTGATTTTGGATAGACCAATCTATGAGATCTAGGTGAATTAGCGAGAGTGAGGGGGAAGTTTCAATGTGATTGACATGGAAGGAGTCATCTCTAGTGACCTATGAAGTTGAGCCTATAGAAAATGTCACAAAGGAGTCTAGCTCAGGAATAGTCCTATAGGGACTAGCATGATCCATTGAGACATGTTGTGATTCAAACTCATCCAACCCTATACTAGACCATTCGACTACATTGGGTTGGGTTTTATAGGCATGAATGACATCCACCCCTAGCTCGTAAGATACATCAGAGAGACTTTCCCACTCATACTCATGAGAATCTATACTCTAATCCCTAGCTCTGAGATGAGTAATATTCTGCCTAATTCGTCCTCTATTTATGTCCTCGGGAGTAGACCCTTCTTGTTCTTGTTGTTGGGAGGTAGAAGCTTCTTCATTATTAGCAGTCACTATTTCTTCTCCCCAAAGGAGGGAAGTGAGAGGAACAAAGTCTTCGTCTTGTGAAATGGTAGCAATTACGAGAGAGTCATCATCCTCCGATTCAGTAGACATGAGAAATCTTCGATCACAGGTTGATATATCAGTGTTTAGCCCAAAGCCTAGACAAGTGGTGTCTCGAGTATCATGACCTTGAGTGTGACTTAAAGGTTCAACTAGAGCATTCTTACAACCAGTTAAGGACCCATGGCCCTAGTAGCCCATTTTTGTCAGAAATTTATAGCCTTTTCCATATCTTTTGGGAGAAATAGGAGTAGTCACTATAACCTCCTCATCTTCCTCTTCTCTGTAGATCCAGTCCCTAATGGCCTGTTCTTCCTTTTCTGCTTCTAGAGGTATTGAAGATTGCACAAAAGTGCCAAAAAGTGTCATAGCAGAAGCAGAAGACTTCTTTGCAATAGTTGGTTTCCCATAAGATTGAGGGGAAATTGGTAAGGCAGCAATAGAGTCCAAAGTGTACTCGCCCATACCAAGGCTCATCATTTTAAGCTTTTGTTCACATTCTGTGAAAGATGGTGCTAGCTCATGAGAAGAGAGATTGTGTGGGACTAGCATTTTAGCAACAGATAATGTGTTGGTAGACATGGAGTTGTCATCGGGGACAACTACTTCAGTACCATTAAAAGGGAACTTAATGCACTGATGGTACGTAGAGGGTACTGCTTGCATATCATGAATCCATGGCCATCCCCACAACAAGTTGTATGCAAGTGGTATGTCTAAGACTTGGAAAATGACATTCTTCTCAACTAGATCAACTCAGATTGGAAGTACAATTAGACCTTTAGAAGGCCTTTTGACCTCATCATAGGCCTTTATAGTGATCTTGTGCTTAGGATCAATGGAAAATTCAGACATGCCCAACTATTGGATTACATTGAACGAAATGATATTTAACCCTGCACCATTTTTTATCAGGACTCAACGAACATAGGTACGAAAGATTTGAACTTTGACATGAAGAGCAAGCTTATGGGGATGGCTAAGAGCTCAGTCATCTTCTTTAAAAAAGGTGAGAGAGTGAGGTGAGGAGATGTTGTTCACCATAGCTTGGAATTGTTCTGCATCAGTATTTGTAGGAATGTTGGCAGAACATAAAGATTTCTCAAGGATATCCCTGTGCAAAGGAGATAACTCTAACAATTCAAAAATGGAGATTTGTGCTTGTGTGCATTGCAGTTGGCTAACAAGATCATAGTTGGAGATCTTGGAAGTAATTGGTTGCTTAGATGATGAAGCATTTTTAGGATCATTAGCAACTTTTAGAACAACCTTAGATTGCCCCCTAGTGACAACGTTAAGTGGTTCACCCTGAGAAGATGAAGACTTAGCCACTCAGAGTACCACCTTGGGTCTAGTATTAGTATGATCTTGAGGAGTGGATCATGTCCTTAAGACCACTCTTGGTTCTTCATCTTCAACATCATAATTTGGCCAGTTGTCATTGTTGGAGCTTGGCATACATATGTATTCAACAGGCTCAAGCATGCCTATAACATTATCAGTGTCAGCGTAAGCATAACTAATTTTGGCATCATGATTCTTTTTGGTAGCTACCCTTGAGGTCTCACCCTTTTTGTATTTGGGTAATGGTTTTTGGAAAGCCTTATGATCAACATTTTTAACAAGGCCATCTGTGACAACTTTGCCAGCTTCGATGAGGTCTTGAATTACATCTTTGAGTTTGAAGCAATTTTCTGTATTATGTCCTTTACTTTAGTGATAGCTGCAAGTATGATCTTCTCTCCACCATGGAGGTCTAACGGGTGGATCATAAGGATGTGAGTTGTCTAGTAAGGTAACCAATTTGTTTGCAATTAAGGTTTTTAAAACCACTTCATAAGGTTCGACCATAGGTGTGTAAACATGTAGCTTCCTTGCAAATTTAGAGCCTTTGTCAAAGGGTTGTGGCTTTGAGCCTTCTTGTTGTTTTGTTACATAGATGGCATTGGAAAGGTTAAACATAGGCTCCTTAGTCTTAGGAGTGTCCACTACTCCATCATTGACAACATACTTGTTTTTGTTCCAAGGTTTGCCTTTGTCTTTACCATTTCCATTGTTAACTTTATCCTTGTTTATGGCAATGTCACCTCTTTTGATAGCAACATCCTCAATATGATATGCACTTTCCACCATGGCATTGAAGGATGTGAATAACTATTTTCTTAGATCAAAGTATAATTTAGGTACAAGCGTATTGACAAAAATGTCAATTTTTTCAACCTCAGGCAATTGCCAAGGATACTGAGAGTATAAAGATCTCCATCATTGAAGGTATATTGCAAAATATTCTCCTAGTTTTTGTTTGATGGTGCATAAGTCTAGCACAGTCATAGGATGTTGAATGTTGTATGAATATTGCTAGATAAAGCATTGTGTGAGTTCATCAAATGTCTTGAGTGGGGGACTCAACTTGGTAAACCATTCCATGGCTTGTCCTCTCAAACTTCTGGGGAACAGATGCATAAGAAAGGTGTCTTCATGCATAAAGTCCATGCTAATAGCATAGAAATGTCTCACATGGTCATGAGGGTCACCATTTCCATCATATTTTTCATACTTAGGAACCTCTATATCCTTAGGAAATGGCAGCATCTATAGACTCCTATCAAATGGAAGAGCACAAATTGATTCATCAAATGATGTTTTAGGTGGCTCTTTTGAAGTTTGCAGTTGTGCAAATTGTTTCCTTAGTTCTTGTATTTCTTCCCTTAAGATTTTAGCCTCAGTGGGCTCTCGTTTTGGAATAATATGCTCAACATTAAAACCTTGAGGGAGTTTCCATCCCCTAGCTGCCATGTATTGGAAGTATTGGTCTCCATTTTCCTCTAAAGCTCTAAGAATTAGTTTTTGGGCGAAGCCATCTTGTTAAAATTTGATCACGTCTTCGCTAGTTACTTCTTCATCACTATCATGATGAGATGGTTTAGGTGGTGAAGGACATGTGCTAGCGGTAGCTCTAGGATTCCTTGGAGGTGTGTGATTACCATCATTGTTCTCAAAAGGATTTCAAGGAAAAGTCCCTTTATATCCTTCATAGTGTGCCTGATTTTCAGTGCTGACTTGTTGGTTTTCTCTTTCCATAGCATATATCGCCTCCAAAGCCTTTTGGGTTTCATATGCTTGTTCTTCTAGGCGATGCTTAATTTCATCAGGGTGCACCATAGTGACTATACCACTTGTATCCTTGGGTGTCTTAGAGGGTGTACCAAATGGATTTTCAAAACTATCGAGTGGATTATGCCTAACGTTAGCTATTTCTGTTTGAGTAGACTCAGGATCTTCCACACAAAGTTTTTTGTGAGGACACTTAGTTGGTGTCTCCAATTGCTTGAAAATGAAAGGTGTGTGGCTACCATTACCAACTTGATATCTAGTTGTGAATGGCATGTAAAGAGTTGTCTTTGTTTAGTAGGATAAGAAAAGTGAGCCAAATTTGAAGCTTTTATGATCAGGACTAGTCACTTGTCAAAATGTGATAGATGGCTTGTCAAACAGTGCTCAAGATCTTATAGCATAGGTGACTCGAGTTGAGCGGACAAGCGAGAAGCTCAATAGCTAATAGCTAGAATAAAATAATAGCTGAATTTTGACAAGTGATTCATCAAGATGTTTCAAGACTTACATTCGATGGACTAAACCCATCTTTTCAACCTAGGACAAATTCTTCACACACTGATATGTAGCCAAGATCAAGGGTGACCTAAGTGATGCTCCTTAGACCAAAAAAATCCAACTGTAAACTCTATTTTTGACCCAAAGTGACTCTAGGAAATAATTTCTCAAAAGGAGGGCGACATAAGTTCAGAAAATAGTGTCACACAATAGAATTTTCACACGGGCACAACACTTTTTGTTTAAGTTACAGATATTATCACTGAGTGCGACAGAATTTTATAGGCAGTGTAACTGAATTTATTATAGACATGCGATAGATTTTTGGGTGAAAATATGTCGCACGATATTTCTCATGAGAGCGTGCAATAGAGTGCCAATTTTGTGCAAAAAAAGGTCAATTTTTGGTTTGAAGTTCGTTTCAATTTGTCAATCAGACAGTTGTTTCAATCAGATAGTGTTTCATTTCAGTTTGTATCAGTAAACAACAAGGTTTGCAAATAGTAAGTGTTTTAACATGTCTCAAAATAATTGATCAAGGGTAAAAACAACCTTGTCAATACACATTTGGGATATCAGAATGGCCTTCCTAACAACTTTTATCAGAATGTTTATGTTGCAAGAACGTTAACACTGGTCAAAACATCGAAAACAATAGCCAAGTAATCTACCTTAGAGTCACAATTCATTACTCAATAACTTAGCCCATGCTTGATGCTCCTTTGCCTCACACCAAGTGGTTTCCAACAAGAGATATTGGCTTTTTCATAGAAGTGCCATAAGCACAACCAAGGGAACACATATTGTGAGTGTAAAATCTTGGGGTGATCCAGGTAGTCCACTAGGATCGATCCTTGCACCAAGAAGTTGAGCGGCTGAAAAGGGTAGTTACTAACTTAGGGTGTTTAGATAGGGCTTCCATTCATAGTGTTCCTCTTGCTCCCAATGATGGGACACCTCACCTTGTGATGAGTAACTGATCTCGTGACCACAAGAGTACCTTAAGCATTCTTGCCTAGTGATCTCCCTATGGTCGAAATCCCATAAGCAATCACAATAGGCAAAGACAAACACTACGTCTACCAAAGTTTTGTGTCCTTGGTAGCCTTGAGTTTATAGTGGGTTGGAAGAGCCAGGTAATCGACTTGTCCCCACTTGGGTTGTTCCTCTTAGGTTGTCCAAGAGCAAGCCCTCTAAAGGATTCTAACTACACAGAGTGGATCAACTTTCGAAAGTCAAGATTTCTGGTTCACCACAAGGGTGAAGAGCATACTCTCCTATTCCAATCATTTTATCCCAAACATGCCCAAAAGATTTAGTTACCCCTTGCTTTTGAAACCAAATGGCAAGTCAAGATTTTTGATTCACCACAAGGGTGAAGAGCATACTCTCCTATTACAAAAAAGACTCCAATCACAAGTTTTATGTGCCTATGAAAAATGAACAATTAGTTAATGCCGCACATGGAAACAAAAAAAAATCAAGCAAGTTTGGGTTTTTATGCTTTGGGAAGCCCTTCAAACAATGTTAGTAGCCCTTGCACATTTGAAGCTTTAACATGCGTTCTTTTGTATGCAAAGTTTCAATTTTTCTTCAAAAAGAGGGCAACCTGCAATCACAACTACTTAGCCCACAAGTTAGCATGAAATAATCAATAAAATTGTGAATTAAACCTTTATAAACCAGCCTAAAAATTTGTTTAAAAACAATAGTCAGCTAGCTAAGAAGAAATTTGATCAAATCCCTCAAGGAACGAGCAAAAAATTGTCAGGCGATACTTTTTGTTGAACAAATGTTGTGCGATACTTTATAATATAGCAAGGTGGTAGTTTATGTTCAGGCGATACTTTTTCTTTAGCCATGTGACAGATTTTTGCACAAAGGGCTATAGAATGCAGGCTTCAAGTGTGACACTATTTCTAAAAAAAAGTGTCGCACAATAGTACTGTGAACTATCGCGTGAAACTGGAAAAATGTCACCCAACACTGCGACTGTAAAAAAAAGAAGAATGTAGAACAGTAAAGGAAATGCAAGAAAAACTAAGAAAATGCAGGGCAAAATGTACAGTCTGGCCCCATGGTGGGTGCCAAAAATGTACACTAGAAATGTGTCACACTCTAAACCCTTCTGTCCAAATGATTCCATGAGTTTGGAATGCTTGGATGCCGGCTTAGAGCTCCCTATCCATGGAGTGCAAGAGAGTATATTTCAAGAATAAGAAGGCTCTCAGATGAGCCTTAGAGATACTCTTCTTGCTAGTAAACCATGCAATGGGAGGTTCAAAAGACAAGATGTAAGAATGAAAATGTCCCAAGGAGTTCCTCAAGGATGCAATGCAACTAAAGATTAAGCTAGCATGAATATGAAAAGTGCAGCTATTCTAAGCATGGATGAGAGTGTTACAATCCAACTATTAGACTATATGATTTAAGCTATATGTAAAAATAAAAGCTAAGCTAAGCTAGAATGCCATGGATGAGAGAATGTAGACAAGAAAAAGAAGTTCTCCACAAAGCTCCAAAGAAACCTGTTAGAAAACCTACAACATAACAATATTCAAATGATGGATGGATCCTTTGAGGGGGGAAGCTCTCTCTTTTTTAAATTCGTATGGACGGTAGAGATCAAGATGAAGATGGTGGATGATCAACGGTGGAATTTGAAAATAGGAGTGATCCATGTGCACACACAAGTCAACCAATAGAATATAAGTTGACTTGTCATATAAGACAAAAGTCACATAGCCTTTTCTTTTAATTGCAAAATAGAAAAAGGACTTTATGTGTGCACTTTAAGTGGGTTAGAAGAATGGGGTCTTTTATTTAATTAAAAGGGGACATGTTCTTTTAATCAAATAATGAACTTAGGATAGCATAGTCAAACTATAGTTTATAATCAAATAAATTGATTATTAGCAATTTGGTCTAGGTAAATGATTAAATTAAATTAGCCAAAATGCTGAGAAGGGGGCTAATAGTCTAGATGACCATTTTTAGGTGATTACATGTGCAAGACACACAATTGCCTAGTGTTAGTCCTAACATGCCACAAGTGAAAACACTAAAAAAATCATAGCTAAGGATGTTTCTAATGTCACAACTCAAAACATCAATCCTCTTACAAAGGAAGATCTCAAAAAGATACTAGATCAGTCCACACTACAGGCAAAACTTTGTGATAATCCTATACTGGTCAATGTGGATGAATTATAGAAATCAGTGACTAAAACAACAAGGGTAGAGTTGAATCCATAAGAATAACCTTCTATTATCCCTCAAGTCACTCATGCACAACCTTTGGAAAAAACACTAGAAGATACATTTGAAAAGGTTGATACAATTTCAAAGGATATAGTGGAAACACAAGTAACTATTGAAGAATAGCAAGAAACATGTTAGATAGACTTATTTGCACCTACAACACAAGATTAAGGTGCGTCATAGGTCATTGTGAAAGTGAAGGGAAATCCTGAAGAGATAGAGTTGACACCTAAGATGAAGGAGCAAGCATCTATACAAGCCCTAGTAATCTTACTAGCATCTGGCACTACTTCCATTCAAACTCTTCAAAAGCTGAGTATAGATGCAATACCATTGTAGATCTCAGTGCCAAGCCCAAATTCATCAAAGGTAGAATAAGTCATACAATATGGATATTTGAGCCTTGATGAAGAAATATTTCTACCAAAGTATGATTATGATACAATGACTATAGAATAGATGGGCATACTCCAACAAGCCCTAGCAAGGAAGAAGAATCACAAAATGCTTAGAATGAAGCACAACTAGAAGTAGGCATTACAAGATATTAAAGACATCTTTTTAGATGCATTTAGTTTGCCAACTCTAGATGAGACCAAGCCACTCATTGAACAATTGACAAACATAGTGGAGAAGGTCAGTGATGTAGACCTAGACACAAATGCAAAATTACTTGAATGGTCTAAAAATAAGTTCCAAAACAAAGTAAATGAAAATATATCAGGTTACATAACACTTACACAAGTTGGATTGGAAACTAAGGTTGAGGATGTGAAGAGGGTACTTGAGAACATATTCTCATTGTATACTAAAATGTGTAATCCAAAACTCTTCACCTAATAAACAAAAAGTCACATTTTGATCTTGGAGAGCCAAATCAATTCATTAGGTGCAAAAATACCTATGAATCTAGCTCAAAGTGAAAAGAACTTAAAAACATTGCTACAAACCTAGACTCAACTAGTTGCATTGTCAATAGATGAGGCCAACATAAGGGCCAAACTAATTAGCATCCAAATCACTCTAACCCCTCATATAGAAATCTTACAGAAGGAACTAGGCTATGCTAGAACCCTAATGAAGAAAGATCCAAATCTTTATACACTAGATGGCCTAGTTCACCTTGTTACCAAGCTAGCTATCCAAATCAAGTCTTTGGATGTAGCATGTGAAAACTATGATGCAAATCTCAAGATAATCTTAGATGTCCATAAATCTTTCTTGGACAAAAATACTGTAAGTGTATAGCCGATGCACGAGTGTCAAAAAGGGGGAGAATAAGATAATGGGGGAGAGTAAGTAAAAGTGAGATATAAGGAGAGTATGAGAAAGGGGGAGTAATAAAGAGAGATAAATGGACAAAGTAATGATAGATTAAGCTAAGGGGGAGCAAGCACAAAACAACATGAAGTCAAAGAGTATCAATTGAGGTATATTTACTTAGTAGGAGTACACAATTTTGGATATAGAATAGATATATCAACTCAAGGCAAGTTATCAAATTTTGAAACTTTTGGAGTTTTGTACATAAGCCAAGTTATAGATATGTTATGCTCATAAGGATAAGGATATTAAAGCATACTCAAGTGTTTTTGACACTCATGTCAAAGGGGGAGATTGTTGATCTTGGATTAGTTTTGACAAGTGAGTGTCAACACACTTAAGTTATTTACTTAGTTCATGCCAAAAAAGTAGTACATGTTGAGCACAACATGTATATTATAGAGCATGTTGAGTCCACAGTGAGTTTTGATCCACTCATGTGGTGAGTCACTAAAGTGCCGAGCAGACAGTGCATGCTGAGTGATTTAGGAGCCAAGTAAAAAATAGATGTTGAGTGATATAGATGCCAAGCCATAAAAAAAATATTATTTTAGACCAAGCATTAGAGACTTTAGGTGCCGAGTAAGATAATTTTGACATATTTTTTTGTAATAGAACAAAAAACTATGTTAACCATTTTTGAGCTGAGTTAAAGATGAATTATGATATTTTGGAGATAAGGACAAATATTAAGTTGGATTTCCAATGAAATTACATGTAGCCAATCAAAAAATGGAAATGATTGAGTAGGAAAATAGATGAATCTCAACCATATATTCATACCTAACCCTAAGTCACCAAAGTCTTCTTAATGAGGACAAACCTAAACTCTCTAACAAGTGTGTAAGGTGTTGAAGCAGAGTATATAGAAGTTTTCATGAACAAAAAGAACATTCATGGTGGCTAAGGAGTTATGAAACAAGAAAACATTGCAGAATCAATTAACAAAGAATAGAGGAAAGAAGATAGCATACAACAAAGAGACATGTGATCAAGAAGGATCAAGAAGAAATCAATTTAGAGGTGATCTGTCATCAAGAAATCAAGTGGTAACCATAGGATCAATGCTAAGACATTTTAATAGGTAATTTCAGTCAAAATCTCTTATAGAGTAGTCTCAATAGGCTATATTGAAATCCTCTAACAAGGTGCTTACTTAATTGTGAGTTAAAGTCCTTTAGCAAGGCACACTTCTAATAGGGTGTTGAAATCCTTTAATAGGGTGATACGTAATAGTCTTTGCAAGCCTTTAATGGGGCAGACCTTTCACAAGTTAGATCATGTTTCATGGTCAAAACATTGTAACCTTCATTGGATAAAACTTTATTACTATAGTAGTGATGATTTGTGGGTGTTATCCCCACTCAAGTTTTACCTTCTCACTTGGAGGGTTTCTTGGTAATCATATCATGTGTTATATGTGTGTGAAAGTTTACTTGCTTACATATTTTAGATTTACATGTTTTACATGTTATTTTAGTTTACACATTGAATGTATGCGATGGATGTGTGGTGACACTTTTCTGGGTCCAAGTTTAAACTATTGATTCCCCCCCCCAAAAAAAAGTTTACCTTTCCTATTGTAACTCCAACATACAAAGGTATGAAGGTTGATTGGGTAGGTATTTGATAATTAACAAGATATAAAGGAAGATTGCTAAATGCAAAAGTTATAGGTGAGTGAATGTGATATTGAAGTAATGTTTTGTGATACAAATTCCAATGTATGATTAGGAGAATGCAAATTGTGATAATGTTTTAAAGAGTTGTAAAGGTAGTATCGGATATTGAAGATATTAGCAACAATGCAAAGAGGTTGAGGCTTTTATCAAGGCCTAGGTCCTCTATACTACCATCCCCACCAAGGTTTTCCCTAGTTAACAAAATATGGTGTTATTAGTTACTTTATTTCATGGTTGTGTTTCTTGTTCAACATAATTAGTTTACTTTCTTATGCAAGTTATAAAGTTGTTAAAGATATCCAATTTTGGGCTAAACTTTTTGAAATATTGATCCCCCCCTCTCAATATTTCCTATTTCTAACAATTGGTATCAGAGCAATGTTAGTTAGAGAAGGATTAATAGCTTGAGTACAATTCCTATGGATATGGAAAAATTATAGAAGAACCTAGAAGAAGCTCTTGAGAAGATTGATATTCTTACTGAAGCAAGAGATGCTTTGAAAGAAAGATGTGAAGATGTTAAAGAATACATTGGAAAGTTGAAAGACAAGATAGATAATCTCAAGTCCAAAAAAGAGCTTAAATATTAGATCAAGGAAAGTGATGAAATTTCAAGAATGAAAAAATTGAATGAGATATTGAAGCATGAACTTAAAATTACAGATATAAAGTTGAGCTTGAAGAATGATGCCAGTAAAGTTGAATCAGATTTGAAGTCTTAAAATGTAGATATGATATCTAACCTTATTATAGTGATATCTAAACTTGAGTATACCAAGTTGTAGTATGTAGAACTTAAGAAGTATAATAATATTGTGAAAGAAGAGTTAACTTAGTCTAAGAAACAACTTGGAAAATTGTATTCTAGCAGTGAGAATCTTGATGAAAAAATGTTTTTTTTAGAGACCTTCTTATGATTAGACCAGTCTTGGACATTTCATTGAAGGAATGTCTACTAAGAAGTCTGAAGTAAGAAATGAATCCAATCCTAAAAATCATCAACCTATAGAAGAAAAGGTAGATCTAAATAAGATTGAGTCAAATCAATATGATGATACACCTAAGGAGTTGAGAAAGCTAAGCAAATTGAGAAAGTTGATGAACCTAAGAAACCTGAGAAAATAGAATCACCTAAAGAAGTGAGATATGAATTCAAAGGTAGATATTATGCATGTAATGAGATTGGCCAAATGAAAAAGGACTTCATAGTTAAGCTATTTAAAAATATTGCTGATTTTTTTAAATAATTGTCTTGGTTTTGCTCATATAATAACTAACTATAAAAAGCCTAAATTTTATAATAATAATAACAATTTTAGAATGTTTAGATGTACTAACCCTGCAAGAAGAAGATCTAGTGAAGGAAACAATGGAATGAGAAACAAGATTGTGTATTACAAGTTCAACAACTTTGGACATATTGTCATAGATTATAGAGCACTTGTTAACCAACCTAGACCTAGATTTGGAAACAATGCACTAGTATACTAGCTATGTAACAACTTTGGTCGTATAACAAGATTCTATAGAATGGACATGAAGAACAGCTCAAGGAATCAAAATTTTATAAAGAACATGAACATGAATCTTAAAAGAAATGATAGCTCCAGTAACAACTAAAAATACAATATGAGAGAACATGTAGAAGAAGTTAAAGAAGTATTTGTCAAAGCCAAAGATCCATCAGGTTCACATGTGGTGTTGGAAGAATAGTTAAATGAAGCACCCGGAGGTATATTGAAATAAGTTATAGTGATTGATTCATCCTACTTGAATTAATAACTTTTATTAAGGAATTAATATCATAAAGGTAGAAAAAGTGTTAGAGGAAGAGTTAAGGCATGCATAGTTAGTCTGAGGTAGAGCATGATGTGTAGAAGCCATGGTTAAGTGTGTAAATGATTTGGATTTTGTATGTGAGTACACAAAGGAAAATAAGTCTCCTAGTAATTAGAAACAAATTTTTTTTATTGTGTGGTTGTGCAATTAATTTAGAATTGAATTGGATGTGATTTCAAGGTCAAATTTGAGTTATTGAGCACCATTCAATCAAAGAAGAGATAAAGGAGAGAATTAGAGAAAATTTGAGGATTTTTAAAGAGAAAATTGAAGCAAGCCCTAGTTTTGTGAAATCAAGGTATTTATCACGTGTGTAGTCATAATTTGAAGTTTTAGTTTAAAAAATGAAAAATCCTATAGTGTGTGATTTAAGTGAGAGGTCTAGATACAAGTTCAATAAATGCTCATTTATTTCCATGGAAGATGATCCTATAGGAGCCTTTTCACTAGTTCCCTGTAATGTTTTACATGTCAAGGATGTTAGAGCATACATATTCACCATAAATTTGAGAGCATTGGTAATAGTGACATCCATAAAGACTTAGACCTAGTCAGTAATAGTTACTTATCATTAAAAAAAAGGTTTAGGCATTTGAATGAGTTAAACATCATCAACCACATGTTTTACATAGAGTTTGATAATTATGAGTCGATAAGAATCATACTGAGCATAATTCATGAAGACATGTTTTGGGTAGGTAATATACTTGTTATGATTGATAATGAATTAATTCATAAGATTACTAGTTTGAGAAATGAGGGAAATAATCTTGTAAATAAGAAAAACATGAAGAAACTGGTAGAGACAAATCTGAAGACTAAATATGATGGAAGGAATGTGCGACTAGACATTATAAATGAGATAGAAGTAAGACTAATAAGTAAAATCATTGGTTACAAAATAAATTATAGTTAAGACTAAATTTAGTTCCTACTGGATTTATCCATGAAAACTATTTGATGACACTAGATAGGGAAAAGGTGAATATGTGTGAAATTATGAGACAACAGTTGTTGGACAATATAGAAAAATTATAGAAGATATGAGCATCACCAAGGTTCAAAAAATTACTTTGCCTAGCACTAGGAAGTCTATGAGGTTAACTAAGGTAAAACAAGAGAAAATGGAATCGCCTTCACATAAAAGAACAAAACAAATGGCAAGTGGATCAAGAAAGAAAATGAAAATATTACATGAGACATAGATAAGGAAGAATTAGGTAATTAAGTTTGAATTAGATGAATCTGAAGAAGAGCAAATAGAGGTAAGACATGTACAGAAAGTAAAGGAAGAGGTGAAGTTTCCTACTAGAAGGAAGCCTGGAAGCCTAACTAGGTAGAAACACTTAACATTACAATCATAAATAATGGTAACTTTATACAGTTGAATAAGTTTTATGATTTGTATGATAGTATGGATAGACTATAGTTAGAAAATATTGTAGTGAGACACATGATTTTTTCAAATAAGAGGTTTGAAGATATACAAAAGTAGATACCTAAAAATTTTTAAGATAGATTAGTAAATAAAAAGAGATGAGTAGTTGACTAAGATAAGAAAATTAGGGATAATATGATACAAAAAATATGTGAAGTGAAGAGGGATGAACACCTTGAGAGCATAATGAAGGGTATTGAGACCCTACTGAGAAATAAAAGAAGAGAAATATTGTTTATGGGAGGAAACTATGAGGAGGTGAATGAGGAAAAAAAACAAGAAATTATAAAATTCATGACCTCAACACTTAGCCAAGAATAGGGAAGAAAAGAATTAGGGGGAGAAATCCCTACATAACCAACAGAGAAAAAAGATAAAGAGACACCGTTAGTTAAACTAGCAATAACAATAATAATTATTTTAGAGGCACCATTTATAGCACCTATTTGAAAAAAAAATTCAAATTGTATATTGCTAATGATGTGACACAAATATCAGTATTAACCAAGTAATGAAGATTTAAATTGTTAACCAAGTATTTTTAGTATTGACTGAGTGGTCAAGTAATGAAGAATAATTAGTTAATGAAGGATATCTTGCTTGCAGTGTTACTTGAGTGGTCAACATCAAAGGACTTCTAGTATTAATCAAGTTTTCAATCTCAGTATTGATCGAGTGTCAGTAGAATATAATTGTCTAATAATTAACTAATTGAGGCTGACTATTTGGATGTTTATTTGTTATTTGAAAGGATATTCATGTTGACTTGTCAAAGCTTATGAGATATATGAAAAGGTCAAGTTTCAAGGATAAAATATAAAATGGAGATGTGATCAAAGGAAAGGAAAAGAAGGAAAGTGTGGAAGATAAGCTGAAAAGAATATTCTGATCAGTAAGGATCCAAAGGTCAAACTAGAACAAAGATCTGAAATGGCAAAGGAAGTTGTTTCATAAATCAGGTCAAATTACTATTACCTTCTAAAATTTGTAGCAATGAAGAAATCTCTTAATAGAGTTGACGTAATAGGCATATTGTAAATCCTCTAGCAAGGTGACATTTCAAAATTGAAGTATTTGAAGACCTCTAAGCAAGACACTCCTAATAGGTTAATCTAAATCCTTTAACAAGGTCATACTTAATAGTATGTTTTTTAACCTTTAATAGGGTTAGATCATAATAGGGCTCACTTCAAAAGAGTAAAAAATATTGTGACTAGTTGCATGGTGGTTTTCCTAAATTAGGTTTCCATGTTAAATCTTGGTTTCATCTGTGTTCATGTTATTTTCTTTATGATTTATGTTTTGGAAACTAAGTTACTAATGATTACAACAAATTAATATTCATAAGATCACTTTTTTAATTGAGTGACAATAATATCTTAGTTATAATTAAGTTGGACTTGATTTGATATCTAGGTATAGGGAATTATTTTTATGGTAACTGATTCACCCCTCCCCTCCCAGTCATTCTCTTTCATTTCCAATTATTGGTATCAGAGCATTTGATTCTTGTAGGAAATGTTTCAAGGACCTAAGTTATAGATTAAGATGTCATAAAAAAAGGGAGATTCCCAAGCTTAATAGAGAAAAACCTTTAGCATGGAAAGAGTTGATGAAGCTACATCTATTAAGTATTGGAGATGTTGGTCTATTCTACTAGGGAAAAAAATGTATACCACCACCTAAACCAATGACTGTGGAACATATGAAAGAAGAAAAGGATCACACTATAATGATGATTGATATCACTTCTTATCTCAACTATTCTAAATTAGATGAGGTTAAATACTATCCTACTGCATTTAAATTATGGGAAAAAATGTAAAAACCCTATGGAGGTGATAAGAATGTGCAAAGAGACAAGGCATAAAGTTTAACAAGCAAGTTTGATTTAATGAAAATGAGATAAGGTGAGAACATTGTCTAATATAGTCAAAGAATCAAGGACAATGTGAGTGCAATTAGAGCTACATGAGGAACAATAACTAATGAATAGTGGTAAACAAGGTACTAATAACTCTTCTTCCTATTTATGCAATTAGAGTTTTAGCAATTCAAGAGATGAGAAGCAATCCTAAAAATAACATAACCTTGGATGCACTTGTGGGAAGAATACTTGCTTTTGAATTGGACAACATTAACAACTATGCTCCTATTCCTAACAACTTTGAATATGCATTCAAAGAAAAACTAACTCTTAGAAGAAAAGGAGGAAACTCAAAAGGAAAATAGGTTGATAATGAATAAGAAGATGAATTAGATGAAGGCCTTGAAGTCGTTGAAGCCCTACTTGCAAAAAGAGTATCAAAAGGGAAAGGGAAATTTAGAGAAAAAATCTATTATTTTTTCATATTGCTGCATGATGTCCAAAAAGAAGATAAAGATGAGAAAATAAATAAAAAGTTCAAAGGAAAGAAAGACTTCAAGAGCTACAAGGACTTCAAAGACAAAGGTAATAAATATTTTTACATTGCTAAAGATTCTAATAGTAATGATAATGCAAAAGAAGTAGTTTACATTATAGTTAAGGATGAATATGATAATGAGGAAAATGAAAAGATGGCACTTATTTCTCATGTTAGAAAAAATGATACATAGATCATAGATAGTGGTTGTTATCATCACATGACTAGTGATAAAACTAAGTTTGAACATTTAGAGCAATATGATGGTGGAAGTGTTATATTTAGAAATAATGAACCTTTTTATGTAAAAGGAAAAGAAATCATAGAATTAACCAAATGTGAAAATGCCTATTAGGTTGAAGGATTAAGACATAATCTACTCAATGTGGCACTTATACTAAATAATATAGGATATAAAGTAGAATTCATGAATGGAAAAGCTTAAGTATTGGATGGAAAAGGAAACCTAGTTGGAACAGGCAATTAGACAAAAGGGAACTTGTTTTACCTAGATCTCACTAAAAGTACATGTTTTTTTGGCTCAAATAGAGGAAAGATAACTATGTTATAAAAGGATGTGTCATGTTAACTTTGATAACCTGGTTACCATAGGAAAAAAAAATAGATTAATAGACATACCTAATCTTAAAAAACTTGAGATGGACATGTGGAAATAATGTCAAATTGGAAAGATGAGTAAAAGAATTTTCAGAAGCAAGTCCTACAATTCTAAAGAAGTTTTGAAACTAGTTCATATGGATCTTTGTGGGCCAATAGGTATAGAAAGATGATGAGGAGACATATTTCATTTTATTTGTTGATGACTATTCTAGGATGATGATTGTAATGTTCTTAAAAGATAAATCGGATGCTTTTCAAAAATTCGCATGGTATTTGGCTAGAGTTGAGAAAGAAATAAGGAAGAATCTAAAATACCCGAGATTAGATAGAAGAGGTGAGTTCATCTCAAATGAATTCAATGAGTTCTACAATGAAAGAGGAATCAAAGACACGTATCAACACCTATAACACCAAAGAAAAATGGTATAGCTGAAAGAAGGAATAGATCCATCATGGAGTTTTCAAGAACACTGATGATTGAGAAGAATGTTGCACCAAAATACTGGAGAGAAGTAATAAAAAAAACAATTCATACATTTAACCAAGTTCAATTGAAGAAAGGTACAAACAAAAACCCTTATGAATTATGGTATGGGTACAAACCTAATGTTTGTTATCTCAAATTATTTGGAAGCAAATGCTACATCTTTAAAGATGTAAGGACATGAAAAATTGATGCAAAAAGTGATGAAGGTATATTCCCATGTTACTCCAATAAAAGTAAGGAATATAAATGTTTGAATATTTCTACTTACAATGTCATAGAAACTGCACATGTGAAGATTGATGAATTTGTAGAAAGAAGTGAAGAATAGAACAGCAAGGAACCTAAGGACTACATAAAGTTTTTTTACAATGAGAAGGAACCTAAGACTTTACCACAATTAATTGCAACCAAGTCACATACAAAGGCATCCAAGTCACAGGCAATGCAACTTGAGTTGCAATCACAGATAGTGTAACTGGAGTTACAGTCAAAGAACTTGAGTTGCAGCCAGATCAACCTGAATAGCCTTAGAAAAAGGAAGAAGATCATGGAGAACCAAATGAACCAAGTTTGGAGTCAAGAAATAAAAATCCAAGACTTGAAAAATATATTAGGAGACATCATGCACATGAACAAATAATTGGAGTAGACATAAAAGACATACTAACAAGGAAAAAATTAAAAGGTACATGTTTTATTAGTGAATTTGAACATAGATTTGTAAAAATTCCTTTAGAAAATAAAGGTTGGATAGAGGCAATGAATGAAGAAATTGAGAAAATAGAAAAGAATAAAACCTATTCTCTTGTAGCTAGACCTAAGGATAAGAATATGATTTGTACAAAATTGATATTCAGAAATAATTTGAATGAGAAAGGAGAAGTAACAAGGAACAAGACAAGGCTAGTATGCAAAGGTTATGCTCAAGAAGAAGGTATTGACTATGAAGAAACATTTTCTCCAATTGCAAGAATTGAAGTAGTCAGAATACATCTAGACTATGTTGCACAAAAGGAATTCAAAGTATATCAAATGGATGTAAAATTAGGTTTCTTAAATGGATTCTTGGAAGAGGTATACATTGAACCACCTAAAGGTTTCATTGATCCAAGAAAAAGAGACATGGTATGTAAACTTGAAAAAGCTCTATATGGACTAAAGAAAACTCATAGAGCATGGTATAAAAGGTTACATGGATATCTAGTTAGAATTGGTTTTGAACAGACAAATGATAGTAGTAATTTGTATATAAAGTTAGGACCACATGACAAGATATTTCATGCAGAAATATCTGTGGATGATATAATATTTGGAGGACATGAGATATTATGCATGTCATTTACTAAAGAAATGATGAAAGAATTTGAAATGTCTATGCATTGAGAGACAAAATTATTTATTGGCCTACAAGTTCATCAAATGAAGGATGACATATACATAACTCAGTCAAAGTACATGAGGGAAATATTGAAATAATTTGGAATGGAAGATTTGAAACTAGTTAGAACATATATGTCTACTAGACATAAAATTTCAAATAATGATGATTCAAAAGAGGTAAGTCAAACTACCTATGGATCAATGATTGGGAAACTTCAGTATGTGGTACACACCAGACCTGATATTGTATTGGTAGTTGGTATAGTTGCAATGTTTTTTGCAAATCCTAAAGAAAATCATATGATGACATTAAAACAAATTCTAAGGTACCTAAAAGGAACTAAAGAATATGGTTTATGGTATAAGAAAGTAGGAAATCTTGAGTTAAGAACCTTTACTTATGAAAATTGGCCAAGAAGCATTGATGATAGAAAAAACACTAGTGGAGGAGCATTCTTTGTTGGAAAAAGATTAATATCTTGGAAAAGTAAGAAGTGGAATTACATTTCTCAATCTACAACAGAGGCATAATATGTTGTTGGAGCATTAAATTGTTCTAACATAATATGGATCAAGCAATTATTGTCAGGAATGAAGGAGAAAATCAATGAACCAATGGTTATCTATTGTGATAACACAACT
Organism: Cupressus sempervirens; assembly: GCA_028749045.1. NCBI lineage: Eukaryota > Viridiplantae > Streptophyta > Pinopsida > Cupressales > Cupressaceae > Cupressus > Cupressus sempervirens. The sequence goes on along the minus strand of CM053793.1, from coordinate 424,504,883 downwards.
GTAATCAATATATCCAAAAATCCAATGATACACACAAAGAAAAAATAAATTACAATCAAGTATCATTATTTAATGGAATTGGTTCAAGACAAAGAGGTGATATTGGAATATGTGAATGCCAAGGAGTAGATAGAAGACATATTTACCAAGGCTTTACCTAAGGATGTATTTATGTATCTAAGAGGTAAACTAGGGGTTAATCCCCTATTTGGGGCTCACTAAAGCACATGATAGTGATGCATCAACCAAGTTTCATTTAAGATCTATCAAGTTGATGGACATTGTCACACTTTAGGTGTGAAATGTAGATCATATTGTATATGAATCAATACAAAAGGTACATAGTAACTTCAAAGTTTGTATCCTTTGGCATTTGATGTCAAAGAGAAAGAGGGAGAGTTTTGTATATTAGTAGGAAAATATTTAGATGATGGAAAGTATTCAATAAAGAGGGAGAAAATGACAAAATTCCACAACAAAGTGATGGCATATGCAAGAGAAAGAATTCATTTGGGAACAACTAAGACAAATCTAGGAAAAATCTTAGAGGGAGTTGGTATGGATGAAAATAAGAATGAAACTTAGGATATTATCTAATTGCTCATACTCTTATCATTGTATATTGACATGTATTTCCATCAATGCCAAAGAGGGACTTTGTTGGAAATAATTAATCAAATTGTATGTTGCCATTGATTTTACATAAATGTCAGTATTAATTGAGCAATGGAGATTTACAATGTTAACCAAGCATTTTTAGTATTGACCAAGAAGTTGGGTAATGAAGAACATGCAATATTAATTGAGCAATTGATTAATGAAGGATATCTTGCTTCTAGTGTTAACCAAGTGGTCGAGCATCAAAGGACTTCTAGTGTTAACTGAGAGTTCAATCTCAATATTAACTGAGTGTTAGTAGAATATAATTATCTAATAATTAACTCATTGAGGTTGACTATTTGGATGTTTATTTATTATTTGAAAGGGTATTAAAGATGAATTGTCAAAAATTATGATATAAATGAAAGATCAAGTTGTAAGGATAAAAGATAAAATGAAATAAGATGGATATGTGAGCAAAGGAAAAGGCAGAGTAGGAAAGTGTGGAAGATAAGCTGCAAAGAATATTCTAATCAGTAAGGATCTAGAGGTCAAGCTAGAATAGAGATCTAAATTTTCAAAGGAAGTTTCTTAATAAATTAGGTCAAATTATTATTACCTTATGACAATTGTAGCAATGAAGAAATCTCTTAATAGAGTTGACTTAATAATCATATTGTAAATCCTCTAGCAAGGTGACATTTCAAGATGGGAGTGTTTGAAGACCTCTAACTAGGCCACTCCTAATAAATTTTCAAAGGAAGTTGCTTACTAAATTATGTAAAATTATTGTTACCTTCTAACAATTGTAGCAATGAAGAAATCTCTTAATAGAGTTGACTTAATAATCATATTGTAAATCCTCTAGCAAGGTGACATTTCAAGATTGGAGTGTTTGAAGACCTCTAACTAGGCCACTCCTAATTGGGTAATCTAAATCCTCTAAAAAGGTCATACTTAACATTATGTTTTGTAACCTTTAACAAGGTTGGCTCCTAATAGGGGTCACTTTAGAAGAGTGAAAAATATTGTGACTAGTTGCATGGTGGTTTTCCCAAATTGGGTTTCCACATTAAATCTTGGTGTCATATGTGTTCATGTTACTTACTTTATTATTTATGTTTATACAATGAAATTACAAAAGGTCAAAAAAATTTAATATTCATAAGATTACTTTTTTAATAAAGTGAAAAAAATATCTTAGTTATAATCGAGCTAGACAGTATTGGACTATTAGTGAAAATTTTTATTTGATATCTAGGGATAGGGAATTGTTTTTGTGGTAACTAATTCACCCCTCCCCTTTCATTTACTCTCTTCATTTCCAAAAACACCAATATTAGTGGAAGTATTAGTGGTAGAGGTTGGTAAAGACACAATGATGATAAAGTCTACAGTGTAGGTAACTATTGGTATTGATACCATGCAAGTGTACAGTACAAGAATTACCTTAGATATAGAAGAATAATATCCTTTTAAGGATTTTTCACCATCCATTATTGAAAATTTGATCAACTATACTAGCCAAGATAATGAAGAAGATGGAAATGAAGAAGAGGAGAAAAGAAAAAGAGAAGAGGAAGAAAGGAAGAAAGAAGCTGGGAAAGAAAAGGAATTAGAAGAGAGAAATAAAAGAGAGGATGAAGGAAAAAAGAAGGAAGAAGAGATGAAGAAAAGAGGAAAGTAGAAGAAGAGAAGAGAAAAGAAGAGGAGGAGAAGAAGAAAGAAGTAGAGTAGAAAAATAAGGAAGAGGAAAAAAAGAACAAGAAAGAAGATGAGGTAAGCAAGTAAGCATAGTTTAGTGAACCTAGCTCATCAAGGTCACCACTTGAATCTACCTTGCAAATATTGATAGGAAAAAAATATAGTGATGATGATAAGTTAGGTATGATATCATCTCTAAGTAAAATATTTGAAAAGAACAAGAAGGTGAAAATTCTAGAAAAGACCTTGGAAGAAGTTTTTGAGAAACTACAAAATGCAATAGCAGTAAAGGTAATAGAGATAGATCCCCAAGTAAGAGAAAAGGAATTGATAACAATTTTTGATAATGATTTTACTCATTTATTAGAAGTGGCAGTAGTACAAGCACAGATCAAGCATGAGGCACAACTATTTTCTACAACATGCACAAATGTTAGAAATGATTTGTTAATACTTGATATTTGCATCAAGGAGCGAAGATTCTTGATAGAAGGAAGGACATTGTATGGGCAGTACACCCTATGATACAATTATGTCAAGGACATAAATGATGAGCTAAATGGAAAACTGAATGAGTTGTAGAATTTGGTGAGAAAACTCCAATAGCTTGACACCAAGATTGAAGATCTTGAATTAACTATAGCACACATACATGATGATATAAAGATCATTAAGCTAAGGAAGGAAATAATAATAAAGAGGTTCTTAGTATTAAGAGAATATTTGACTTTGAAGATCAGCAATGTACATAAGGACTTGGATGAGTGTCTTGCAACAAAGACATCTTATGAGAAAATTGTGTATTATGATCTTAAAGTAGTTGAAGTAGCATCATATGGTTTATGTGATCGTATCAGTATATTATGGGGCACAAAGGACATATGGAAGAAATAATTTGAGCATCTTAAGTAAAACTTTGTAGAATATATTTCTAGGATGTCAAACTCAGCATGAAGAGAATGGTATTACAATTTTGAATTGTACATAAGTTTTGACACCTTTGTCATTGATATCAAAGGGGGAGAGATATACAAAATTGTATGTGTATATATGTAAGGGGAGTGTTTTATAAAACTATATATGTATTGAGGAAAGATGTAGCATTAATTAGCAGATATAAAGAAAGATGGTAAATATATATGATCCACAATTTTTTAAATTTTTAAATTATTTAATGGCCAAATTTTGAAGTTTCACTTAGCCAATTTACCCATATGTTTCCATCAATGCCAAAGGAGGATATTGTTGGAAATTTTTCTAGGTTGGAAATTTTGATTTTTTATTGACTTATGGCAACATATTATCTATATGAAGTGAGAAAAAAAAGAAGATAAAGTTGTGGCATGTATACTTAAAAAATGCCTAAGTATTACATAATTTATTTGTCAAAACAAATGAAGTTTTGATTAAAACTATTTATATAGGCTATATTATCACATGAACACTTGAGGATAGATACTATAGAGTATGAGGATTCTATAGTCAAGTCCGTAGGATAGTATAGTCAGTACAGACAAAATTATGATGTATTTACTAGTTATAAGAGTATACATGTAGAACATAGCATGAGGAGGAAATGAGTATTTTGGGTTAAGGAATTTTTTTTTAATGAAATGATTACACAAATAATTATGGATGACATTCTATATGTTAACCCTAAGAGGTAAAATTTAATTTTTTATTTTGATAAAGTATATAAAGGTATGAAGGCCAACTAGGCATATATTTGATAATTAACAAGGCATAAAGGAAGATTCCTAAATATGAAGTTATAGGTGAGTGAATGCAATATTGATGTAATATTTTTTGATGTGAATTATGTGTATGATTAGAGAAATGCAAATTGTGATAATATTTTGAAGAGAAGTAAAGGAAGTATTAGATATTGAAGATATCAACAATAGTGCAAAGAGGCTTTTGTATCTATCTCTTTGTATTGAAGAACTTTATTGTACATTGCATGTTTGTGAAATGGGAGCATCTTGCATACATTTTGTAATTCTTATAACAACTCCTAAAATTTTTGAGGCTTCTAACAAGGAACTAGACACTATACGGATGTAATAGACTCCTAATAGGGTCAATATATTTCAATAGATACTTCTGATTAGTGGATCATTTTATGGGTACCATCTCCATTAGGGTTTTATCATGGCCATGGTTTCCCTAGTTTAAAAAAAATGGTGTTATGAGTTACTTTATTTCATGGTTGTGTTTACTATTCAACATAGTTAGTTTACTTTCTTATTGAAGTTATAAAGTTGTTAAAGATATCAAGTTTTGGGCTAAAGTTTGTGAAATACTGATTCCTCTTGCCTATTAGTATTTCCTATTCTAAAAAATTCTTCCCTCATCTAAAATAATTTTTCCTTGAATGAAGAATTGATTGTAGGAGACTTTTATCTTCTAGTGGAATATCCTCAGAATATAAATCTTTCTCTTTCTATTTTAGCCCATTATCCTTGAAAGTCACATTATCCATTACAACTCACTTGTAGATTATAGATCTCTATTTTAGTCCTGCATTCTACATGACATTCACACACTTCAGCTTTGATAGCTTGTTTAGCCTTCAATAATTCATACTCTTAAGTCTTCTTGCTTTGCATGCCAACTGCAGTCCCTTTTGTCTGGCCATTGAATGAAGCAATACCCTAGAATCCTAGGCTTCCTTAGGTTCTCACACATGACAACTTTTTCTTCTGACCATCTATCTCTATAAATAAATAATTAAGATCTTTTTCCACTTAACCATAATCATCCATTTTAGCGTAAGGTAGTATACAATAAATCTACCTACTTTTCCATTTGGTTCCTCTAGTGTCATGCCCAAAATTTTAGGACAAAACACAACTAATTTTTAATTTTTTTTTAATCTATTCTCATTCTTATTATTATTCTTATTCTTATTCTTATTCTTATCATTATTATTATTACTACTACTAAGATAACAAAAAAAGTTTGTAATTGTCAGATCTTGAGGTTTCACAATTTGGTCACAAGTGTTTAGGTTTTAATATTTAGTTCTACCCTATCGATCAAGGTGATATTAATTAGGTCGAGTTAAGGTACAAATGAAAGGTTTATTCTTACTTCAAGGCTAGACGTACAAATGTATTCAATAACATCACATCACCTAACCATCATCGGATATATGCATTATCCAAACTTGTCTTAATTATGATTAATAAAATTTAAATATATTTACTTATGTTTCTTGATCTAGAGCATATTTAGGATGCATTAAGAGTGGTCTGTCACCCCATCTTTACTATAATCTTCACTAAAGGATACTTCCTACTTGATCTATAATATATTGAATTAAGTTACAATTACAAGTCAATTATGTCTTATTGACTAAGGCTATCTAACATTTAAAATCCCTAAATCCTAACTAACCATCTTAACCATGTCAACTTTCTAATAATTTCCAATGTACATTGAAACAAAGCTAATTAATGATGTAAATCAATCATACATAATAAACAACCTATGGTAAATATTCATCATTTAACACCTATAATAAATTTCAACATATTATATATACCTTAAGAGCATTAACTATGAAGCAAGTAATGAAATTGTGTGTGTGTGTGTGTGTGTGTGTGTGTGTCTAAACATAATGTCTACTAATCCTAATCATAAAATAACTTCACTACAATAACTAATAAACCTAGGCCAACCTCAAATGCAATTTCCAACCTTATTCAACAACCACAAGTGATTTTCAATTGCATAATCTACTTACATCCTAACTCAAAAACTTCCTAACTAACTTACATTGCAAATGATTATTAACTATCCTATCCACAAATTTCACCAATATTCTTTCCCCCCCTAATTATTCCCTTCTAACCCTTAAACCACCTATATGGGCCCACCCTCATCCCAAGTGGGATTCTCAACTTCTAGGCACTATCCAAGAGTTGCATGTGAACCCAAGAAGACTTGATGGATTTTGAGATGAGAAGATGGTAACATAGTATGCATGGGAGACTGGTTGAGATTAGGTGTGGTGAACACTCATTCCAAGGAAATTTAACATAAGCACATCCCTCTTGCATGTGCTTCTAGGCTAGCCAAGAAGTTTAGAAAAAAAGTGGTGACCTGTCCCATGTATAGATAGTGACCCATGAGAGCTTAGATGAATTCATGGTGCTAGATTTGGGTGGTGATATGATAAGTACTAGGTAAGGTATTTATTTTATTTGGATTGGTATCATATTTCCTATCTACATCACTTTCCTCCTAATGTGGCATGTCCTTCCATGGGAAAAATTTGAAATTTTTATATTATTATAATCCTTTTTCATAGGCACCTTTTTTCCATGTTTAATTATGTTATTTTCATTTGAAATTTGTCTCTTATTTATCTAGGTAGGTCAATTTCCTTGGAGAATCGTGTAGTAGGGATAAGTAGTTTCTTTCATGGATGATTAATTTATCATAAAGAAAGGTCACGTGAAGGCCCTTGGACACTCTCCTTGTTATTTTATCTTATTCTTATTTTGAAGTGACACATTTACCAAGTTTATGGCACAGGTCTCTTATGAGTTGGTCTCCATTCTTTATTGATAGGTTATTGTTCAATTTAGTCTATGACTTAACAAATTTAGTTTATTTTATTTATCTATACTTTTTCCAAGGATTTTTTTTTTTTTTTTGAATATTTTTTTTATCTATATTAGATAGTGGGATATCTTCCTAATTCTCATACAAATTCTAGAGAGATAATGTACACCTACAGCAAGACTTTTTTATAGGTTTGGAATATGCATTTTCTCTTCTCAAGAAAATTTTATTTCATCCTACCATGGACTTTTAGTGTTTGTGTTGATGTTGTGAGGATGTTGTCTAGTCTAAGGTTTAATCAGACTTGGATTCTAAATGAACTAATATTCTAGCATGTACCATGAACTAATAATTTTCTTTTTCCTTTCATTGTATTAAAAACGCAACCTATTTACATTACAATCATCCATGTTTTGAATTGATTATCTATATCTATAACATTCTTCCACACAACATATATGCAATATTTCTACCAAATAATTTACAATAACATAAGAAAGAGGATATTATTACATAATTTCATCATAATACATCAAATCTCATAACGAATATTTTCTCACAAGTAAACTATATACCATTTCTCAATCTTTCCTCTCACAATTTTCAAGCAATATACAATAATAATAATTCCTCTTTACACCACAATGGAATCACAATGAGAACTTGATATCACAATACATTTGAGATGACACATTTTTCTCTCTTGACACACTTGATCTTTCAAAATTTTCAAGGGTGAAACCCTAATACCTTCAAGGAATCCATCTTCACAAAACCTACACATACACACAATCTAGGAACCATGGAGGCTCACCTCCCATCCTAAGCTTCTATGAAGCCACCCACCGAGTGGGGGAAACAAGATCCAAACTAGGTATCATTCCAATCTTACAAATGCATGAACATCACATTAAAACACTTAAAGATCCCATCCCAAGGTATTTCACAAAGGTTCACCAATGGAACCTTGAACATAGGGTGAAGGTGTGCTTTTCAAAGGAGGTTTTCCATATCATCTCATATCTATAATAACAAATTTCATGCCCTTTTGAGGCTTTCCACAAATCAAAAAAATACCACAAAATACCATGCCCTTTTGAGGCTTTCACAAACATCCTCCAAAACACACAACTATAGCTTCCTTGAAACCCATACTTCATTAACTTCCTTTCTACACCATTTTCTCTTATCACCCCCAAAGAAAGATATAAATGAATATGGCATACAATTGAGCCCATACTCCAAAGTCCTCAACTATATTTCAAGCCCAACTAAGCCCTTCACCCTGGACTTCTCTTCCCTTCCCAAAAGGGTGAGTGAAGCCCTCACACCCATATCAACACTTGATATTCAATCAAAACAATAAGATCAAGAAAGAAAATCAAGAAACTACATGAACACAATACTCGTTCATAAAACAACACAACACCATACCCAGATCCACAATACAAGGTTCACAAATATCACAACACAATGTTCAAATCCATAATACAAGATTCACAAACACCACTTCACAATGCTTGAATCCACAATACAAGATTTACAATACATTGCATGAACTCATAACAAATTCCTCCATACTTGTAGATTCACTATGCAATACAAAAGAAGTAAATGGTCATGTTTTGAAAACACTAACCTTGGTCCAAGCTAAGGCCAAGAAAGTTGTTGTAGAGCTCCCTTAATCTCCCTCCAAAATCTAACTATCTCTAAACTTAGAGAGTGGGTGAACAACCCACTAGTTTGTCTAAGACTCTCTAATAAGACCTTCTTACTAACTATTTTAGCAAAGACACTAAGCCACTCTCTCTTACAACCTTGTCTCCTCTAATTTTTTTATATTTGACTTAGTGAGAACATGGAAAATAATACATGTGACAAGTCTATTTTCCAATTGGTTGAAGAATGCATGGATAAAGGGGCCCTCTAGGCTATCTAGTCACTATCATGGTCAAAATTAAGTCCCTAACATATTTTACTATCACATGGGAAGCTCATTTTCACATAAAAGACACTTTGGAACCACCTACTAAACCCTCAAAACCCTATCCAAGTCCAAATTCGAATTTCCTTTGATTGTGACCCATCTTACCCTTTCCAAGTGGGTTTAGTTACTCATCAACAAGGTAATTAGTTTAGGGTAAAATGCCACCTTGACCAAAACCCTACATGACATGTCATTGTACACAAATTTCACAAGTGTTAGGTGACACATAAAAATACATTCCACATCAACATGATATGTCCCTAATGCATCTTTATGATTAACATTTACACATGTAAGAAAAATCACATTTGTGAAGAAAAACACTTTCACAATGAGGCTTTTGAATCTTCCAAAGATTTTCCTTGGTTGAACTGTGTTCACAAAGGTTTGAACTAGTTTCTCCCAGGAATTTCCATGGTTCCACTTTCTGCACATTAAACTCGAGCATAAATAGTCCAAGGAGGTCATGTAAAATATATATCATAAATGCACAAAATTTCAAATTTTACAAAATCCATATCAACATTTTTAAATTAAATTTCCTTTCCTAATAATTTTAAATAAAATGTTAAAATATTGAAATCTACACATCGCATATAATCATAAATCATATAATCAATTTTAACATACTTAATGGTCATAATAAACTTTTTATTTCTCAATCATTTTCATATAAAGATTTTTTTGAAATGTTAAAATGTCAAAATCTGCATATCAACATTAATTTTCTAATCAAATGATCCAACTAACATTTTGAACCACATTCTAATCCATTTCCTATCAAATGACAAAGTGTTGGATCTATATTGCTAAATCAGCCAATCATGAAAATTAGTTTTGATTACACACCTTAGGTTAATACCACAAAATGAAATCATCATAGCTAGTATTCTTTGATTCAATTACATATAGTTTGATTACTAACACTATCTCATTATCATTATGTGATATACATTATAAGAGTGGGTGTTAATTCATCTTTTCACAAAGGTCTCCTAAAACAACTATCCTAATAGATCATAACATACTATAAACCCATCGACATAGTTTTCTAAGTCACAACATCTCGAGTCTTTATTCCATAGGGTCCTAGCTTATCAACCTGATTAAGTTTCAAATATGATATTTATGACAAATGAGTACAATGTGTATTAGTCTTAATAAGATCTTAGGTTCAATATTAATAAGGAAGATGCCAATCATGCTATACCTAAATCCCAGAACCTACTTATCATCCTTCTATCATATGGTGTATGGTGATAGTCTATAATTCACATACCATGCATGAGAGACAAGGGTAAGACACCTCACCTCCTCACACTTCCTAGTTCTTACCATATCTATGCTATTTAGGGATGACAATATGGTATTGGGGTAGGGACCTTACATCTTGAAACTTCTTTTATAATCTTCCTTGAATTCACCTCAAAATAGTTTATTTGAATTCTATGCCACTAGCTCATCATAGTTATCTTCCACACACTTCACACAATTCAAGAAAACAAAATAGTCGGCTCAAATTTTCAAATTTTGATTTAACACTATTTTCTATCACTCAGAAAACACCAGTTAACTTGGTAAACACTAAAGTTTAGTGATGCTCGACACCATCTAGACTTTACTTAGCATATACTAACAATTGCTCATCTTGCACTATTTTTTATCTTTTCTTGACACCTCTTGTTTTCACTCAACCTCCATTGATTTCTACTTTGCTTGTACTGACTTCTCGCCAAGACTTGGTAGACACTTTTCTTACTTGATCTTCTTCTAGTCTTGACTTGAGTAATCTTTCGTTTTAGAATTTAAGTACATAAACAATACACTATAATATCAATGCCTTACTTGGTCTTAGTTATTCTTTTACATACCAAACAACCAACCTTTCTCTAGGTGCTATTATTATCTCCTCTAATCAAATCCTTTTCATCAATCAATAAATGATAGCTTTCAAACCAAAAAGAAATTGTGTCACCAATAGGTAGCAGGTTTGACATTGTTGAAAAAATAATTATTATTCTATTACATGTTCTTCACTTCAAAATAATCTTATACCAACAATCTCCCTCTTTGGCATTAATGGCAAACCAATACCAACAACACTACCAAAAAGAAAAATAATTTTTTGAAATTTCTCCCTCTATTAGTGTAGTATATGTCCTTCCTGTGTGTAGGGTAATGTGAGCTTTGTCAAGTTCCTTTACAGTATCTTCTCCCTCTGACTTATATCTCCCTCTTTAGAGCATCTCTCCCTCTTTTTGATATTCAATTATCTATCTATCTCTTCTCTATTCTTATATCTCCCTCAGTACTTGCTCCCTTTTACTAGGTATATGCATATGTATTTCTCCCTTTTATCTTATATCTCCCTCTTTGACAATAATACCAAATAATTGTCATCTCTATATGCATATATAATCAATTCTAGATTCTCCTCCTGTCAACTTCCATGTGACTATAAGTCTTCAAATTTAGTTCCTTCATTACTTTAGGTAGCTCCTAAATTAATATCCACTATATCAAGTTGTAAGATACAACATTTAGCTTAGTGGATGTAGGGCACTGCTTATATTTCTTGAGTACCTTTGGATAGGGGTATCACCCCTAGTTTACCTCTTAGATACTCATGAGCATCCTTAGGTAAAGATTTTGTGAAGATATCAACTACATGTTCTTTTGTATTCACATATTCCATCCTCACTTCTTTGTTTTGAACTAACCCTCTCAAGTAATTGTACTTGATTTCAATGTGCATAGTCTTTGTGTGCATCACATGGTTCTTTGATATTTATAACTCTTGTATTATCACAATAAAGTACCATAGGTTCAATGATTTCCTCCTTCATTCCTTTGAGTACCTATTTGATCCATACCACCTTTATACAATTTACTATAACAGCCACATATTTAGCTTCAACAGTAGATTGAGATATGCAATTTTGTTTCTTGCTGGTCTAGGGGACCAATCTCTTTCCTATGAAAAATGCTCCATCACTTCTACTCTTTCGGTCATCAATGTTTCTAGCCCAATCAACATAAGTGTATGCTCTCAATTCAAATTCTTTTTTCATTTCATTTGCAAATTCTTTACATAATGTATCTTTGACCTTGAAATATGATATCATCAAAAAAAAATCAGCTAGTAAAATATCTTTACCTCCTTCTATTGTCAAGTATAGATTGTTGTTATGATCATTCTTCTCAAAACCAATCTTCACAAGATAACTGTGAAGCCTTTGATACCATGCTCTTGGAGCTTGTTTTAAATCATATAAAGCTTTGTGTAGTCCATATACCATGTTCTTGTTGTTAGCATCAATAAATCCTTTTGGCTATTCTATATAAATCTCTTCTAATATGTCATTCAGAAATAAAGACTTCAGATCCATTTGACAAACATTGAAACCTTTGTATGTAGAGTAAACAAGCAAAGTTCTTACTCCTTCCAATCTTGCAATAGGGGAAAATGTTATTCCATGGTCTATTCCTTCTTATTGTGCATACCCCTTGCAAACTAATCTTTCCTTATTCCTTGTGACTTCACCATTTTCATCTAACTTGTATTTGTACACCCAATTGGTTCCAATCAAATTCTTGTTGTCTGGTCTAGGAACTAGAGTCCATGTCTTGTTTTTACAATTTTCTCAATCTATTCTCTCGTAGCTTTACTCCCATCCTCATTTTCTAAGGCATTTTCACTATCTTAGGCTCATGCATTCTCAACAAACATGTATCACTTCTCAATCTATTTCTTGTCATTGGTCTAACATCTTTATCTCCAATAATTTGTTCAGCAAGGTGATGTCTCTTGACATACTTTGACAACCTTGGTTATGCTCATCTTTCCTCATTAGGTCTATAAACTTTAGAATCACTATGTACTTCTCTATTTGGTAATTAAACATCTCTTTCATGTACACTTATCTCAGAATTAGAATTTTCCTTAGCTTCTATTTGCAACTCGGCTTCTAAATATAACTCGGTTCCTAAATGAAACTCCATATTCATTGTAAGTAAATCAATAGCCACTAAAACTTGTTCTTGATTAACAAATTAGTTTACAATATCTTCATCAACAGGCATACCTTCATAAAAGTATAAAAAATATTTGTACTCTTTAGGTTCCTTCATAGGTTTAGCTTCATGTACCTTTGTATATTCATCAGACTTCACATTTGTACGTTCCATAACTTTTTTATTGTTAGCATTTAAACACCTATAATATTTAGTTCTTGTAGAGTAAACCAAGGAATATGCCTTCTTCACTTTTAGCATTTAATTTACCATTCCTAAAATCCTTAAGAATGTAGCACTTTCTTACAAATACCTTAAAATATTTTACATTGGGTGAGTATTCATGCGATAATTCAAAAGGCATTGAATGAGTACCTTTCTTGACTTGTACACAGTTCAAGGTATAGACAACTATACTTACAACCTCTCTCCAACATTTCAAAGAAACATCCTTTTCCATCATGAGTGTCCTAGCATTGTCCATTATAGATCTATTCCTCCTTTCAACAATACCATTTTGTGGAGGGGTCCTAGGTGTAGAAGTTTTTCCTTTGAGTCCTCTACCATTATAGAACATCTCAAACTCATTTGATCTAAATTCTCCACCTTTGTCAAATCTTAGAAATTTCAAGCTTTTGTTTGTCTCCTTTTTAATTCTAGCTAAGTACCACTTAGATATTTGGAAAGCATTAGATTTCTATTTCAGAAACATAACTGTCATCAATTAATTCCATCAGTGTCATAGATATTTTCTATCTTGTTCTCAAACTAAACTTTGCAACCTAAAATATTCATATTTACTTACAGATGTAATGTATTGATTGTCTTATTTCAATATTGCAAACCTTTGAACTTGAGTAATAGCCTTGGAGATAAATCCCCAATCTTGAATAATAATGAAGGACTGATGAACTTTATCTTTGTTTTCTGTAGAGAGATAATGATCACTGGGACTTTATATGACTTGTGATTGATATTAGTCCACACCAATTGCCATGTATTATATATAATTATGGAGAGTCATGTCCCCATAGAGACATGACTCTACATGGAAAAAGGTCATGTAGGGTAATACCTCTACGTGGGCATAACTACCCATTAGTTACAATAAAAAATGTAACCATAATGAAGGTAAGATGTTTCATTAGTTATCATAACAAATGTAATCTATTTCCATGTGATTAATGACAACATAGATAAATGCAAGGCCCTGATAACAATAGTCTTTTCAAGGCATGAGATTGATATTGATAAAGTCATTTTTTGAACAATCAAATATATGTAATCACATGTGTGTGTGTGTATATATATATATATATATATATATATATATATATATATGTACATATTTTCACTAGTAAAACATAGATCATATAAATCATGATTTCAAGGACTTAATATTACTTCAACTGATGCTATACATCAACACTCCCTCTTAGCAAGGGGGGAGTAATAAACTCTTTAATAGGTACTAGAATATAAAATATCTATACATAACACATTATCTTACTTTTAACACTTTGAAATAGTGACTTGTTAAATAATTTTAATCACCATGTTATGAACACTATCATAACATATATTATTATCTCTAATTATCTGAAACAATATCTAGATAATCATAATACATTTGTTATCAATGACTTCTAGAATATCTAGAACAAAACTATCATAATAACATGCCTATCATTTGCAAGATCATCACTTACAAAGATTACCTTATGAATATATATGTCTCTAAAAGATCGTCATCTTTCATTACATAACTGATGCAACTATTCAACTTAGAAGCACAAACACACATAAATTAAAACTTAAGTTTCAAAAAGTTACAATTTGATCATATCAAGTTTACCTTTGAAATATTCCAATTTAACATTGACAAGAGGTTTTGTAAGAATATATGTTGTTTTCTCATCAATCTTGATATACCATATCTCTTATTCAAAAACTGAATTTATAGATAACTGATTTATCTAAGTACAACATTGCATATGTCACTTATGTATTCAAACTTTGGAAATGTATCACTCTCCCTCTAATTCTTCACTATGGGATTCTCGTCCCATTTTATCTCTTTGTTCAACAACTTAAAATGCAAGATTTTTATCCTTTTCATACTTAACTTCTACTAAGGATGCTTGAATTTTCTCCTTCTAGACAAAAGTTATGAGTGTGATAGAATTTTTCACATTTGAAGAATTGTACTTTAGACCAATCTCTTTCTCTATATGATTTGTTCAATTCCTTGTTATCTTGATGAATTCCCTTTCTTTTTACCTTATTATTGGTACTGGCTTGAAGAGCTTGAAATTCTCCCTCTTTATTTGAAATGACTGCTCTCATACTTAATCTTGAATCTTCTTAAGTTATTTTTTTTTTTTTCGAGTAGTTTAAATTTAGGAAGACCTAGTTGAGAACTTAGTCCACGAATAAATTTCTCCCAAGATAGTGGTAGTCCTTTTAGGGCTATAATGCTAGGTTCTTTGTTATCTACTTCATTTCCAATGGTCACAAGTTGATCTTTTAATTTTGAGATTCTTAGGAAATAAGATGTAATAGTTTTTGCATTATTCATCTTGATGTATAGTAGATCTTGCTTCAATGTTAGCAATATGCTTGTGTTATTGATTTCAAAAGTATTCTTTATAATGAAGAACATCTCAAAAGCAGTTTTAAGACTTGATATAGAAGGAAGTATATGATCCTTCACTGAATCTATAATGATTTTCATGGTCTTATTGCTATGTCTTCTCCATATTGTTTTATCTGGTTTATTTTTAGGAATAGATTTGTTTGATTCTATGTACTCTTATAATTCCATTTCTCTTAGTACTGTCATGACTCAAATTTTCCATGATAAAAAGTTTGATGCTCTCATAAATCTATCCTCTAATCTTACGTGATTAACCATTTTGAATTTGAGGATAAAATTTTGTATTTTGGTAAATCTGAGATTTTAGTTTTAATTCTGAATAATAGAGTTTCCTATCAGAATGGCTCTGATACCATATTTGTCATGCCCTAAATTTTACTAGTGAAAAACAAAACCCATTTAAAAAAAATTATTATTATTATTATTAAAAATGATACATTACATTGATACAATGAGTTGGATAGACATTTCATTGATTACAAAGTGGTGGCATTAGTCGTTGAATATACTTAATCAAGCTAGATGTCATGTGTATGCTCCCTAAGTCATTAAGCCCCAAGTGTTATTGATAAATACTCTAGATGTGTTCAACATTACATGATTTATATCAAATATTAAAAATTTAATAACTAATCATTATTTGTGTCAGCAAGGCTCCTAATACACTCTACAAGGCAAGTGCTTTGCTAAATTTGTAGGAGGAATCATAATATAAGGTTTCTTTATGTTTATACATATAAGAGAGTACAATCAATACATACATTTTGTTCTATATATGTAACCACTATAATATTTTTCCAGTTTACTTGGCATCATCCATGTATAAGATTGAGTTCAATACAAGTTCCATATGGAATATGCAATTAAAATTTACTCTTATATATTAATTATCAAACACCTTTATTATTTAATTTATAATATTGCATGAAACCCTAGTCTATATATATATATATATATATATATATATATATATATATATATATATATATATATATATATATATATATATATATATATATATATATATATGTAATTCATTCAAAATGTTACTTATGAGTCCATTTTGTTAAGATGATAAAATCATGTTACCTTCTCAAGATCTCTAAAATCTCACGTATACAACTCTAGAAATTACATGAATATAGGGATACCATCTAATTTACTTTTTATATTTGTTTCATACTGAGTGTTACATAATGATTTATGCTTTTTTATGGTTCCCAAGGATGCTAAGATGTTATTTTCTCAATCATTGAGATGGGAGGGGTAATACTGAGTAACACTAAGGAATACTTCAACCACAATAGTGTCTTCTGACTAGGTGTTCTTAACTAGGTATCTAACTTCCACTATAGAATTAGACATTACCTGATTACTACTAACCTTTTTTAACAAATTCCTAGCATTTTAATATATTCTCCTTAAATATCCACACCCCTTCAACATCCTAATTTTATTGCAAAAATCTACTACTTCACTACTAACTTTTTTCTAATTCTCACTCGAACAGATTAGCTAACTTACAAATTTATACCAATTTGAGTAATCCTTCTACTTAATTGCTAATGAAAGATTAACTAAAATTTTATATTAGGACATGGCTTAAATACTTTCACTAAAAGGAATTATAATTCACTATTGAACATATTTGCAAATAGAAAAGAATATATAACATTTTATATAATTAAATATAAATATATTTATACTAACATAAAGTAGTATTATCACTAATTATATATACACTAAATATACTTACCTAATATAGAAAATTCCTATTTATTCACAATATGCAAATCAAATTTCTATTAGATTTATTACATTAATTAGGTTAGTTTCTATGTTTAGATTAGATAAATAAAATTAGTTCAATATATAGTTGTGGGAAGTTATTCCCGTAAGTAGTTGTTGTAAGGGAAATTAATTGTTGTAAGGGAAAATAAGACTATATAAAGATGCTCATACATCAATGTAAATTCATATCATTCTAGTATAATATTTAGTATCATTTCAATATCATTGTTAGTTTCAATTCTGTATGTTTTTTAATCTATCTAGAAAAAATCTGAATCAATAGTTTCACATTTTACATTTTTGCTCTTTCATTTTATATTTTTAGTTTCACATTCTTTGGGCCTGTTATAGTGGTATTAGAGCCAGTTTAATCAATGGGGAGAAGAGTGCTTTTAATATATTTTGGATGATTAGACCCTATTTGTTGTGAATAAAATAGGAGGCTGGAGGCAATGGAGGTTGGAGGATTCTTATCATCTCTAGCTAGCTTCTCACTTAGAGATGATTATTGCATGGGAAGCACCTATTTGTGTCCCTATAAAGTTGGGGCTTGGAAAATTCATCCTTGAAGATAAGAGAGGACTTGATGGATTTGTGTCCCTGAAGAAAAGAGGGGGCTTGGCTACATGATTGTCCTTCTATTGAGTGAGGGGGGCAGGATTTCAAAAATGGTGTTAGAGACACTCAGAGGAGATGTATACTTTCAGAGGAAAGACATCCATATATTAGTGGTGATTGTTTCTATAAAACTTGAGGAGGTGTTAGACACACTTGGAGGAGATGTGGACTTTCAGAGGAAAGGTGTCTCATGTACAACACAAAGGAGGCATCAGGCACACTCCATGGAGATGTCAAATTGTGGAGGAACTATGTCTCATTTTGTAAGGAAGGTGGAAAAATTTTTTATTGTGAGGTCAAATTCAATATTTATAGTCTGAAGTTGGGATATTGGGATAGGAGGGCAACTTCAAGATTAGGATTTGCAATCTAAAGTTGCAAAGAGGGAGACTACTTTCAAAGATTGGTGAAGGAGTCCAACTTCAGGATTAGGATTTGCAATCTAAAGTTGCAGACTACTTTCAAAGATTGGTGAAGGAGCTTCATCAAAGTTTCCAGAGGAATAATATTGGTGAAGGCTTTTCACTTTTATTGGATTAATTCAATAAGGGGGAATATTGGACTTATTACATTAATTAGGTTAGGTTAGTTTATAATAAGTGAGAATGTTAGATTGTTGAATTAATATAATAAGGGGGGAATGTTAGCTTTATTACATTAATTAGGTTAGTTTCTATTTTTAGATTAGATAAATAAAATTAGTTCAATATATAGTTGTGGGAAGTTATTCCCGTAAGTAGTTACTGTAAGGGAAAATAAGACTATATAAAGATGCTCAGACATCAATGTAAATTCATATCATTCCAGTATAATCTTTGGTATCATTTCAATATCATTGTTAGTTTCAATTTTGTATGTTTTAGAATGTATCTAGAAAATCTGAATCAATAGTTTCAGCATTTTATAATTTTTCTCTTTCATTTTATATTTTTAGTTTCACATTCTTTGGGCCTATTACAATTTCCTATTTACACTTACTACACATAAATCTTGCTCACTTATCCTAGGACACTACTAACCATCACTTTACTTAAAGTTGATTCCTTTACTAACTTATGATATTAACTTATTATCATCTCTAAACCCTATCTCCTCACTAACTCATTCCTAAACACTTCAATAATAATCAACCCTTTGATTTACTAATGATCCTAATACATATTATTTGTCAATGTAAATCAATTATTACTCCCTTTATTATCATTTCAAACTAGCTACTAAATTTGACTAACCTACATACTAACTACTATGAATGTTATTACCAATAAACATTTCCTAATAAAATTTAAACACAAAAATCCAATCTAATTATCCAACTAATGTAATGCTTACTTTTTAACAACCTATAACATCTACAATCCAACTAGACTATCTTTGTTTTTTTTTTCACTAATACCCACCCCATTCCTAATTTGCCACTTGCCTAGGTGCTCAAATTCCATATCTTGACTTTGGAACCACTCTTCACATCCCTGGCATATGTCTCAAAGTTATTGTAGCCCTCTTTCCATCCCTTACCATAGTCGACCAAGACCTTCCATAGGTGGCAGCTTTGAAGCTTGATAGGAGGGAGGTACTCCTGACTTATGTCAGGTTGAGGCAGCATTAAAGCACTCATGCACTTGGGACATGTGAGAGGGGAGAGGGAAACATGGGACCCCTTCCCACTCTCTTCCCTATTCAACGTTTTGTCTTTTTTTTTTTTTTTTCAAATAATAATTTGAGCCCTCTAACATAGGCACCTAGGTTTCTTGGTAGGTGCACTTCCCTTGGCCAAGGAAAAAGGCACTTGGGATTGGGGAGGGCTTTTGAAAAAAAAAAAAAACCAATCTTATTATATTTTGGTTAAAGAAGCAATCAACTTAAGGTATTTGATAGTCTTACCTAGGTGGGCAGCCTTGACATTATGTCAGTGGTTTGACTTTATTTATTTTTCTTTTAAAAACAATTTACAACTGTCCAACAAAGTGAAGGTGCTCGACTAAGGAAGTTAGTTGTTTTATATTATTTTTGAGTTTAATATTTTATTTTATTTTAGTGTTTATTTGGATTTGGTGTGATATTGGCCTGTGGGTCACATGTCACTAATGAGTCCCTCCTAATAAAATAGGTTTTGATTATGTCAGGGTATTCGCTATAGAAGGAATGTTATTTTATCTATATTTAATGTACTTGATTCTAGGTATATTCTACTCAATATTTTATTAGCCTATATTATGGGGAAAGAATTTATTTTCTTTCCCATACATTTTCTTGAGAGGAAATGTATACCTGCAGCAAGGTTTTCTTTTGTATTTTCTTTCAAAAACATCTTTGTTCAATCCATCATGGGACTTTAGTGGTTGAATTGATGGAGTAAAAGTATTATCTATTAGGATTGTTATTGAACTTGAATCCAAAGAAAGTAACAAATATTCATACATATAGGATGAACTATTAACATAACAATTTTTCCCATTAATGTTTGTGAACTAAATCCACCATTCATATAGCAATAACCTGAGTAGAAGGAACTCATGCAAATCTTTCTCCCTACACATCAAATATCACAAGGCAAAGAAAATTTCTTACAAGTAAAGTATGTGTATACAACTTATCATTATGATTTTCTTCTTCCACAATTTCAAATGATACATAATGATACCAATCTATT
The DNA here is from genome assembly GCA_028749045.1 of Cupressus sempervirens. NCBI lineage: Eukaryota > Viridiplantae > Streptophyta > Pinopsida > Cupressales > Cupressaceae > Cupressus > Cupressus sempervirens. Next base: position 424,484,288 of record CM053793.1, on the reverse strand, counting down.
TTACAACTTATTCCAATCCTTTCATAACACATAGAACTTCAAATGCTCATTACTTTACAAGGAAAACATATATATACAACATTCTCAAATTATTCCCTCTACATATTTACATGATAACAATGGAACAATCTCTTTACATCACAATGAGACAACACAAAAGACTTTCAAAGTCATGAACATTGAACCTTTTTTGCACATTTGAATCTTCTCCACTTTGACAAGAGTGAAACCCTAATACTTCATGGCATTCATCTTCACATAACACACACAAATAGGAATCATGGAGGCTCACCTCCCAACCTAGGCTTCTATGAAGCCACCCATCAAGTAGGGGAAACAAAACCCAAACAGATTTACACAAACACATCTCTTACTATTACAAAAACACAACACAAGACACAAAACAACTCCCATCCAAGGTATTTCACAAAGGTTCACCAATGGAACCTTGAACATAGGGTGAAGGTGTTCTTTCAAGGAGGTTTTCCATATCATATCATATCTACCATAAACAACTTTCATGCCCTTTCAGGGCTTCCCAATTCAACAAATATCATGCCCTTTTGGGGCTTCATAAACATCCTCCACCACACAAAACTAATAGCTTTATCTTCCTTGAAACCCATACTTCATTTACTTCCCTTCTTCACCATTTTTCCCTTATCACCCCCAAAATAGAATTTGAATGAAAATAGCATACAATGGAGCCCATACTCCAAGGTTCTCAACCATGCAAGCTCAACTATGCCCTTCACCCTGGACTTCTCTTCTCTTCCGACAAGGGTGAGTGAAGCCCTCACACCCATGATCACATTCACATTCCAATCCATACAAGAAAACAAAACCAAGAAATCTTCAAGAACACAACACATTCTCACAATGCCACAACACAATATCGAAATCCATAATGCAATAGAAACACAACACATTCCCATAATGTCACAACTCAATATCAAAATCCATAATGGAAGACTCCCACTACAATGCATACTCCATTGACACATTCCTCATACTTGTAGATCTACTCTACAATACTCAAGGATGAGAATGAAACATAGTTTGAAACACTAACCTTGGTCCAAGCTAGGGTAATGATAGTTGTAGTAGAGCTCCCTTTTTCCTTCCAAAATCTAACTATCTCTAAACTTAGAGAGTGGGTGAATAACTCACTAATTTTTCACCCTTCCTCTAAAAAGACTCTCTACCAACCCTTTTTTAGTAGGAAGATCAAGCCTCATTTTTCTTACATTGTTGCTCCTTCAAAATAAGAAAGTTGACCAAGTGGGATGGTGAGGGTACTCTCATGAGGAGACTCAAAATTTCGAATTGATTCAAGAGGGCTTGGTTTAAGGGGTCCCCTAAGTTAGGTAATCACTAAAATAGTTGAATTTAGGGCCCTAACATGTTATACTACCATTAGGGTGGCTTAATTTCAATAAAAAGATACTCTAGGATCCCATTTAGGCTTCCTAAAATCCCTCACAAGTTTGAATTCTAAAATCAACATGATGTTGACCCATCCTAAAACTTTCTCCCAAGTGGGTGTACTTAAACATTAATTGAAGAAAATGAAAGAACTAAGATTAAGTGACCTTGTGACCCACACTCTAGGTGACATGTCATCAACACATAGAAAAATACAAGTGTCAAGAGACACATTAAAATACATTACACTTCACCATGAGATTTCCTTAATGCATCCAAATTATGATTAAACATTTCCTGATGGAAACAAATTTACATTACGAAACAAAATGCTTTCACAATGAGGCTTTTGAATCTTCCAAAGATTCACCTTGAGTTAAACTATGTTCACATAGGTTTGGAACTTGTTTCCCCCAAAATTTCCATGGTTCCACTTCCTACACATTCAACTCGAGCATCACTAGTCCAAGGAGGTTATATAAATAAATATCATAAATGCATATAATTTCAAATGTTACAAAATCTTATTAACATAACTCAAATAAATTTCCTTTCCTAATCATTTCAAATAAATCATTCAACATGTTAAAATATTAGGGTCTACATATCAAAAACCATCAAAATCAAATCAACATTTGTCTACATATCATAAATCATCATAATTGAATTAACACTTATCTGAATACCACATTAATTCCTAAATCATCATTATAAAATTAACATTTATCCGCATTTAAATCATATGCCATCATAATCAATTTAACATTTATTTGTGTATCTCATTAAATCATAGGTCATCGTAATCATCATATTATGATCTAATTTTATCATGTCATAAAGTTACATCCATATGTGTTTGATCATTCCATTCACAATATCAAGTTCATAGTACATATCATAGATGCAGAACACTACTGTAAGTGTCTAAATAATAGATAAAGTAAACCCATTGTCATATTAAATCTTGAATAATGTCAAATATCCAAATACCAAATATCAAAAGCAGTGACATACCTCCCACACAAACATTGAATCACAAGCATTTCTACAATTCAGCCTCTATCAAAACAATTGAAAAGATCTAGTACATGAACAAAATCATTAATTATATCATTTAGGTCTTAATGTACAAACATAAGTGTGGATCATCAAAATGTAGATATTAAATTATCATAACCCTATAGTCTTGAAAGTATATCAAAATACCAAATTAAGAGTACCAAAATGCAATTATGTCATCTACATTATGACAGATCGGGCGAGGCTTCACAATGTTAATTACAGAATCTCTAATAGAAATATAAACCATAATTACATATTGTATAATTCAATTTTACTTATAGATATAATAGATAGACTATCCTATTTCAATATTGTAGACCTTTGAACTTGAGTAATAGACTGGGAGATACAATCCTCAATCTTGAATAATAGTGAAGCACTAATGAACTTTGTCTTTATTTTCTACAAAGAGATCATGATTGTTGGGACTGTATATGACTTATGATTGATATCAGTCCAGATCTATTGCCATGTATTATATATAATTTTAGAGAGTCATGTCCCCATATAGACATGACTCTACGTGACCAAAGGTCAAATAGGGTCATACCTCTACATGGGCATAACTACCCATTAGTTACCATAACAAATGTAACCATAATAAAGGTAATCTATTTCATTAGTTATCTAAAAAATGTAATCTATTTCTATGTAATTAATGGCAAAACAAATAAATACAAGGCCTAGATAACAATAATCTTTTCAAGACATGAGCTTGATATTAATAAAGTCATTTTATGAATAATCAAATATATGTGTATATATAGGTATATATATTGTATCATCTCAAAATGGAAGCACTTCTAGGTTAGGAGTGTTTAGCCCTTCAAGTAAGTGGTTTGTGGTCATGTCAAGCACCTTGAATGGGTTTTATCCTGGATCTAGCCATTTTCTCCCTATTATGCTACTCTCTCTCTCTCTCTATTTCTAGCCTCTTTATGAAAACTTTCTCTATGAAACTGAGGAATTTAGTTAACCTTGACCTTGACCTAGGTCAAGAATAACCTCGACCCTGACCTAGGGTAGGGTCGACCTCATCCTTGACCCCAAGTCCATTTTTCAATTTTTAAGAGTTTCATGACATTGGGCTTCAAAAAGTTTCTTTTTCCTACTTTCAAGTCGACTATTTTGGATTTTAGAATAGTAGACTCTTAAATTACATTTAGTCTAGGTCCATTTCTAGGGGTTAAGGTTAATTGGGATTTAATGCTCCCATGTTGGCCTTATCTAAGAGTTTGTGCCCTAGATATCTATATAAGGAAGCCTTCTTCCCTCATTTTGATATCTACTTTCTATGAACTAGAAGCTACTCTTTATGAAGTGCATTCATTATTCTATGAAGTGAAGATCTAAAAGCATTCAAGAATTCAAGTGTTTAAGCATCCAATTCATCAAGGAGGTCCAATATTAGCCATTGAAGAATTTAATCTTTGTAGAGCCCTCTTGTTGAAGATTTCCCCATCCACATTCATTCAAGCCTTCATCTATGCAAATATACATTCAAAATTGGTGTTGAATATCTAATTCCATTGATTTGAGACATCTTACATACAATTATACATTCGTTTGGAGCATCTATAATTGTGGATTCAAGGATTCAAATCCTCTACAAGGATTTCAATATAAGCAAGGTGAATAGTTCCATTTACTTTGTTTATAATTATTGCAATTTCAATTTAATTTCAAGGTTAATTCCAAACTAGGGTTCGACCAAGGCAAACCCGCCATTAAATCAAACAAACCCCTTTTCTTGCAAATACATGTGTGGAAAAATGAATTGAAGAATAGATTTGGATACTCTTTTTATCGAACTTGTAGGATTGCAAATAGAAATTTTGTTAGAGAAGTGTAGGTCAAGGTTGACTTTTTGGGGTACAATTGTACCTTGGGGTAAGATTGTGCCCTGCTATCAAGGTCAAGGTCGACCTCCCTTCAAAAGGACAAAAGTTTTCTAGTTTTTCTCTATCTCAACATTTCCAATCTGGAACAAATTGTAGAGATCTCCAAAATTGTACATAGACACCATAAATCAACATTTTCCAAAATGATTCTACTTCAAGGTTAGTATTTGTCTTTTATGTATTTCAAGATTTAAACACATACTTCTCAAATAAGAAGACCATAGTACCTCCTTTCTCCCTATTCTTCATTACATGATCCATTTGTGCATTAATCACTTTCTTGTGCTTAATCAATTTGGATCATTCCTATTGGAAATTAGGGTTAAGGATAGATCCTATTTTCTTTCTATTCATATATATATATATATATATATATATATATATTCACTAGTAAAACAAAGATCATATAAATCATGATTTCAAGCACTTAATATTACTTCAACTGATGCTCGACATCAACAAACTTTACTTGACATATACTAACAATCACTCAAATTGCACTATTTTTCATCTTTTCTTGACACCTCTTATTTTTCACTTGGCTTCCACTAATTTTTGCCTGGCTTGCATTGACTTCTTTGCAAGGCTTGATAGACACTTTTCTTACTTGATCTTCTTCTAGTCTTAACTTGAGCAATTTGTCATTTCAGACTTTAAGAAGATAAACAATACACTATAGTATCAATGTCTTACTTAGTCTTAGTGCTTCTTTTACATACCAAATAACTCAACCTTTTTGTAGGTGCTATTATTATCTCCTCTTTTCAAATCCCCTTCATCAATCAACTAAATGATAGCTTTTAGACCAAAAAGAAATTATCTCACCAGTAGATAACATGTTTGACATTATTGACAAACTAATGATTGTTCCATTACAAGTTCCTCACTTTAAAATAATCTCACATCAACACTTTGAACATAATTAATCTCATGTTTTGATAGATGGATCACTTCTCAATCTAATTTCTTTTCTTCCTTGATGTGATTCAAAGTTGCTAGAGGTCCTTGATTTGGGGAGTCCTTCCTTCTATTTGATCTAGGAGATGAGATCATATGATAATCATATTTTGTTGAATTTATCTTCTGAAGGGGGCCAAAGGCATAAGATTGAATTGGATGCCTTCTTCCATTATTTTTAGGGAACCTAGCCATAGGTCTAAGATTTTTCCCTGTGAAGTGATATGATCTATCCTTCTTGGTTCTACAAGATCAAACCTCTATCCATCCTTCCTTAGATTCTTTGTTCTCAAGAAGTAGTTTTAGCGATTGATAGGAGGGTATAACATACTTCATTCACTAGAAATGAGTGCATTGTCTCAAGTACCATGGAAAATTAGAGAAAGAATTTTCCATTTTTCAATTCTAATTAATTTTTAGTTTTAATAAAAGCTCATATTTACTCCAATAAAAGTCTAACAAATAGATGCAAGTGCAATGACAACTCAAAATATTTTTACTTTTTTGACATGCCAAAATTTTTAGATTTTGTTCTATTCACTTAAATAAGCGAGATAATGCTCATACAATTCTAAAGAACATACATGAAATAGACTCAAGGGCTTTGGTGACTCAAGTTTAATGGACTTTTCTCGACTTGCCAATTTTTTTAGATTCCTCCCCCTACACTTAAATAAACAAAATAATGTTTAGATAATTCTAAATAAACCGGTCAAAGAGAAAACAAAGAGAGTTATTTCCTATTACAACAAAGCACTACTTAAACACCAATGCATTTAAGAATCCCAAAAATTAACTCTTTTTTTACAACCACTACAAAAAAAGACAATCATAACACAAAACAAATCAAAAAATTAATCATTTCATCAAAATTCCATAACAAAAACTCTACAAAGACTCAAACTTACTTGTATTCCACCATTCGTTAGATGAAATCTCTCATTCTCTTCAAAATGTCTCTTGCATTGGCTCAAAAACTGCACAAACAAAAGCTAAAACCCTACCCTTTTTCCACTGTTATTTTTCACTTTTAGTCTACTACAAATGTTGGAGATTATACACCATACACTACCAGTTTTGAGGAAGATTACTTGTAAAAATGTGGGGGACTAATTTGTTGATTATTCTCAATAATTTGTTGATTCTTCTCGATAATTGGCACTTTTATATTTTATTGTATTTTTCGTAGGCAATATACTATTGTATTGAGTTGTGCACAATTAATTAGTTATTTTGAACCAATGAGAACTAAGTATTTTTAGATAATTTCACTCTTTCTAAAGATTAGATGTTTTTCTATTAAAATAATATATTTTTAAAAAAAATTATTTAACATGTGATTGGCTGAACTCTTTAGGTGTTATAGGACCCCTTTTTTAGGAGCTAACACCAGAATTCCATTAGAAAGTACTACTATTACTCTAGAAAATATATATGATGATTTATGAATAAAATTATTGTGCATATATTATATATTTTCTTTATGGTTTCTAATTTTGAAGAGGTTGAGTTGATTTCGGCCATAGCCAATCCAAATTCTTCATTCTTTTATTTATTTAATTTAATTATAAGTGGTGTTTACTTCAAATATATATTATGGTTAATACTATTTAATTTAAATTTTATGATTTTATTTATTTATTAGTCTACCAACCATATTCTATATGATATTCTTTTATCAAGTTTAATCAATGTACACATTTTTAAATTAAGAATTTAGAATAAATTAATTTCATTTAACAAAATTATTTAAGATTTAAAAATTTAAAAATATTTATTATTTTAGTTATTATTTAACTTAAGAAAGTAATCTATACTTTTATTTAAATTTAAAATAGAATTAAGAAATTAAAAATCATGTAAATTATAAAATTTGAACTTTTATTTGGTTATATAAATATACAAATACTTACATTGTTTAGTATCTTACATAACAATTTAAAATATTTAAAATTTCTTTTAAGCTTAATAAAAATCTACTTTAAAATATAAGGTTTTAATAAATAAAAAATATATTAAAAATAAAAATATAAATATAAATAACTATTTTAGTTAATATTATTAATTTATAAATATATTTTAATAATTTTATTAAATTATTTATTGTCTAATTAAATTATATTAAATATGGGAATTATAATTAATTATTAGGCAAATACTAACCACTACGTGGCACTTAGTTTACTATTACCATCTATACTCTTGAGAATTAATTCATTACCTTATTAATGAAAGTTGCTGCCAAAATAATGAAAGTGGCCTCCTAAGATAAGATAATTTCCTGTCCAAAAATGATGAAATTCGATTCTCAATATGGGGAAATTTGCTATTGCTTAATAAGATGACCTTCAATGTTATTTAAGGGATAGTTCAAAATTGTCAACTCAGAAGATGCACGCCCTGAAACCCTAAGCTTCATTGTTGGAAAATCATAAGTTTAAGGTTGTTTGGTTCATAGCTTTATTCAACTGTCAAACACAAATTGTTAATCATCAAAATTGCAGCTTTTTATCTACAAATTGATGCCAAATATAAATAAGATTTTACAGCTCTTTAGTGCTTGGTGGGTATTTCCTTTATATCCTTTTGACGATACTTTTTCTACTTATTATCTTCCTTGTGCAATGTGCAAGATGGTGTCTATCATACTTTGCTATGATCACTTCCATTTCAAACATGTTTTGCCCTTGATCACTATTTCCTTCATTGTATTCTTTGTAATGGGCTTCGAGCTCCTTTTCTTCTCCCATAATCCATTTTATGTTTTTATCAGTATTTGGCAATTTGTATTATTTCTTTGTCTTTATTATAATCTGCTAGCCATATACTTTATATGTCCTCCAATCCAAATATACTTGGTAGGTGTAATGTTCATCTCCCCTCTCACTATATTTTCTTTTCCCCCACCAAAATGTCTTTTACCTTTGGTAAATTTCTCTAATTAAGTTGTAACTTTCAACGTCACCTCTATCTCTGATTTTCTTAGAAAAATTTCTTTAAATGTTAAAGAATTTGCTGCATAAGATAAGTAGCAGTGTTGGTAGAGATGACTGACTGCCTTCAGAAGATAGTCTAAACCTTGGTTGGAAGATAGTGAATCTCAAATTCTCTAGTTGATAAATCTAGAATGTATTGCTGCCAAGAAGACTAGTTCACAATTTATAGTAGTTCACAACCACTTTTTTCAATATGATACAATGACACACTTTTAGCCCCAAAGTAAGGGATTTATTTACCATACATACCAAATTATGAATAAAGAAGAGGATATGATCAATGCAACATGCCTCTTATATAAAAGATAATACCTGGAATTTAAATATAACATTGTATGTATGATTATATATAACATAATAAAAAATTCCACTTAACCAAGGGAAGGTGGATTCTTACAAAGGATGAGGGAGATTGAAAAAATAACCTTTCTCCCCAAGTGTAGAGAAATTAATACAAATAATGGGCATTATTATGTTTCTAGCAAAGTATGATTCACAACTAGAATTGTACCACCATGATTGACAATGAGCCTTCAATGGAGAGGCTAACAATGTCATATAGTATGGATAAACATAAAGAAGCTTAAATGTTATTAAAAGTAATCACAATTAATAAAAACAAGGCACTACATCAAGTTAGATGAATGCTACTATAATCAATAATTTTTTGAAATTTCTAATAAAAATATTTATATTTAGTAGTAGAATGGTCATGATATTGAGAACATTCCAACAAATGAAGATACAAGGTTCCTTGATCTAACACTATAAAAATGTGTTATGATATGAGTGCTAGGATTAACCTCAAACAGAAATAACAGTTACATGCAAATATAACCAATATAAGAAAATAATAGATCACACAAAATAGAACACAAGACACCAAGATTTAACGTGGTTCACCCAATCCCTGGGCTATGTCCACCAACAAGAAGTCCAATATTATTATTGTCTAGTGATTACAATTTGCAATCCCTTACAACTCAATACCCCTGCAAGAAGCTACAATATCACCATTACATTATAAAATCCCTAACCCTAATATTTTTTATACAAGCTTTTTCTTCTTACAAAATTAGGTCTGGAATAAGTCATCCAATGGGAAAAATAGCAGTCGATTCCTTTTACAATATAAAGGAATTTTTTGGCTTTGTGGGCACTGCCCTCAAAAACCCCATGGGGGTGTTGCCCCTTGACCTTACCTTGTACTATGATAGGGAGCATACTTGGGGCACTTCCCCAAGACCCTGTAGGGGTGTTTCCCCTTGACCCCATCTTGGGGGTTCTTTCACCAAATCCTTATAGAAACAACATAGGGAGAAAAACCATGCTAAAACCTCTGAGTCTGATTAGGCTCCAAATCACAAAAATCTCCCATTTGAAGACTGATCAAACTCCACAACAATAACCTCCCACTTGGAGACTAATCATAGCACTGCTAAATCTATAGCTCCCACTAGAATATATAAAACCACCCTGGACTCTATTGTTCTTTTATTTTGTTCAATCGAGAAGACCAACCGAAGTTGAAAAGGAGTTCAGCTTCTCCTTTGTCACTACCTTTGTAAACATATCTGATGGATTGTCATTTGTATGTATCTTCTCCAACTTTAACTATCCATCATCCAAAATTGGTTAAATGAAATGATACCACAATTGTATGTGTTTTGTCTTTGAATGTAGAGCTGAATTCTTTGTAAGATGAATGACACCCTGGCTATCTATGAATACATAATTATCCCTATGTGAATGTCTTAATTCTTTCATGAAGAACTAAAGCCATATCATCTCCTTGGCTTCCTCTATAGTAGAAACATACTTTGCCTCTGTAGTGGATAAAACATTAACCTTCTATAATTGAGAAACCCAATTCATTGTTGTCCCACCAACAATAAATACATAACTTGTAGTACTCTTCCTGGTATTAATATCCCCTACCAAATCTATGTCCAAATAGCCTTGTAAATTAGTAGTAGAGCCCCCAAAATGTAAACACTTACTGGATGTACCTTTAAATATCTAAGAATCCATTTAACTACATTCTAATGCTCAATTCTTAGATGACTCATATACTTGCTAACAATTCCTACTGCTTGTGCAATATCTGGCCTTGTACATACCATAACATACATCAAGCTTCCTATAACTAAAGCATAAGGTACCTTGGAAATCTTATCCTCATCTTCTTATGTCTTTGGACACATCTCCTTAGCCAACTTCAAATGACCAGGTAAAGGTATGCTAACAACTTTAGCATTCTCCATAGAGAAATGTTCCAACACCTTCGCAATATAATTAGCCTGAGATAATGTCAATTTCCTATTCTTCCTATCTCTACAAATCTTCATACCAAGGATTTGTTTTGTTGCTCCCAAATCCTTCATAGCAAATGCATGTGCTAATTGTTCCTTTAACCACTCAATGTGATCCATGTTAGACCCAGCTACAAGCATATAATCAACATATAAACATAAAATAATGTAGATGCTATCATCCAACTTTTTAAAGTAAACACAATGATATGAGTGACACCTACTATATCCATGCTCATGCATAAACCTGTTAAATTTTAGATATCATTGTCGAGGTGCTTGCTTCAAGCCATATAATTTTTTTTTTAATTTGCACACTAAGTTCTCCTTACCTTTGACCTCAAATCCTTGTGGTTGTGCCATATATATCTCTTCATCCAAATCACCATGAAGAAAGGTTTTTCTAACATCAAGTTGCTCCAAATGCAAATCTTTAGTAGCCACAAACTTAAAACAATTTGAATAGAAGTCATTTTAACAAGAGGAGAAAATATCTCATCAAAATCAATGCCCTTGTTCTATGCAAATCCTTTTATAATTAACCTAGTTTTAAATATTTGATTACCTCCATCCTCTTCTTTTAACTTGTAAACCCACTTACTCTGTAAAACCCTTTTACCTACATGCAACTTACATAAATCTCAAACTTTATTTTTTAGCAAATATTCCATTTCATCTTTTAATGTAGTCTCCCACTAAATCTTAGTATCCACTTATATAGCTTCATCATAACATGCACGTTCACCATCATTAGTAAGTAAAATATAATACAAAGAAGGAGAAAATATTTTTGGAGGTCTACTTAGCCTTGTTGACCATCTAACATTCATTAGAGTGTGTGGTATTTGTTGTTGTGGTTGTGGAAAATCATGAGGAACTATTGGAACATCGTCTTTTAGAGTATCATCCAACACTGCATAATGATTTTTTTTCTTCTCATGTTGCTACAAAAAATCTTTATGCAACACTTTCTCATTGAATATGACATCTCTGCTTCTTATGATTTTATGGTTTTCAAAATCCCAAAGCCTATAACCAAATTCATTAATACCATATCCAAAAAATACACACTTCTTGGACTTAGCTTCCAACTTGGTTCTATTTTTAGAATCTATATGAGAAAATGCTTCACAATTGAAGGTTTTGAGAAAAGAATAACTCACCTTCTTACCAGTCCATGCTTCCTCTAGAACACCACAACCCAAAGGAGTAGAGGGACCTTTATTAATCAAATATATAGTAGTATTGAAAGCCTCTTCCCACATGTTTAAGGGAAACCCTACATGCAACCACATGCCTCTTGCATGCTCCATTATAGTCTTGTTCATGTGTTTAACCACTCCATTTTCTTGTGGAGTCCTTGGAACAATTTTCTATCTATGAATACCATTAGTGGAACAATAATATTCAAATTCATGACTACAATACTCACTACCATTATCAGATCTAAGACATTTTAATTTCTTACTAGTCTCATTTTCAACCAAGCATTTCCACTTCTTAAAAGTTTGAAATACATCAATTTTTTGTCTAAGTAAATAAACTCATACTTTTCTAGTTGCATCATCAATAAATGTAACATAATAATGAGAGCCACTAAGGAAAGATACCTAAGCTAGTCCCCATACATCTATATGCACAAGCTCTAATCTCTCACTTTTCTATCCCTTCCTAGCCTTCAAAAAACTCACTCTCTTTTGTTTTCCATACACAACTTTCATAAAAATCCATACTAACACATTTCAAACTTGGTAAAACTTTCTTTGAATGAAGTAGTTTCATACTTTTCTCACTCATATGTCCAAGTCTATGGTGCCATAACACTATATTAGAATCTACAATACTTGTTTGTTCTCCTTGCTCAACTGTAACAACTATTCTTGAACATTTTTTTTTCTCTAAAAAAATCAAAGTAGAAGGAATAATATGACCTGCACAAAGATATAAGGTTCCTACTTTCACACCTTTTTCTACTACAAGGGAACCTTTTGAAACCTTCCAATTTTTATCATTAAAAGTAACTACAAAATCCTCATCACTGAGTTGCGCTATTGAAATTAAATTCTTACTTAGCCTTGGCACATGTCTTACCTCATGTAGTAGCCAATGATTCTCATTCTACAACTTAATCTTAAATTTTCCCTTTCCAACAATTTGGAAGGGTTAATTATCCCCCAAATAAACAATCCCAAAATCCCCTTGGACATAATTAATAAAAGAACCTCTATGAGGTGTAGTATGAAATGAAGCACCAGAATCTAAAACCCATGAATCATCAATAGTTTCTAAAGAAAGAAGCAAAGCATCTCTTCAAATTTGTTACTTACCACATTTGCCTCCTTGTTCCCTTCTGGTTTATCTCCTTCATTGTTCTTTCGAGTTCAAAAATATTTGTTCTTATGCCCTAGTTTCCCACTATACCAACAATCTCTCGGTCCTCTGGATGGAGACCTCTTCCCCTTTTACTTTCCTCTTGATTTCTCACAATTTTTGGAATTATTTCTTCTCTTAGTCATTCTGCCTTTACTTTGTGTGTTCAAAACACTTCTTAATGTAGATCCACTTGAGGTTTTCCTACAATTTTCCTCACTCAAAATAGCACCAATCACATCATCAAATTTTAGGGTATTAGATCTAGAAATAGAATTACTTACAACTCTTACTAAGCCATTCCAACTTTCAGGAAAACAACACAAAATCAAGAGAGCCCTAATTTCTAAATCAAAATTAATACCCATAGAAGATAAATAACTAGTAATAGTATTAAAATTATTTAAATGATCTGTAATAGATCCACCTTCTCTCATCTTCATATTAAAAAAATGCTTCATGAGAAATAACTTGTTTGAAGTGGAGGGCTTTTCCTATAATTTTCCTAGGGTTTTCATCAACTCTTTCATTGTCTTTGTTTTTATATTGTTAAATTCACCGATGATGCCAAGAATAATCAAATGCTTCCAAGTGACTTTCTATCTAAAATATCCCAGTCCTCATTTGTCATAGTTTCTTAATTCTTGGTTTTTCCTTCCAATGGCTTCCATAAATCCTTCTGGTAAAGATAGTCTTCCATTTGCATCTTCCATAACTAAAAGATCTTCCCATTAAAATTGTCAACCCTCAACTTACCCTCATTTTCCATCACTCCCACTCAACCATGAGACTTCCACTTAATTGTGGGACCTTCTTGCAGAGGATTGCTAAAAAAATGACAATAGTTTGGCTAAAAAAAAGTGATGACAGTTTGGCTAAAAAAAATGATGATCATCTAACTCTGATACCACTTATTAAGATTAAATTTAGATAGAAATAATAGTTATATGAATCTAACCAATATCAAAAAATAATAGATCCCATAAAAGAGAACACAAGACTCCAAGATTTGACATGATTCACCCAATCCCTGAGCTAAATCCACCAACAACAAATCCAATATTATTATTATCTAGTGATTACAATCCACAATCCCTTACAACTCAATACTGCTGCAAGAAGCTATAATATCACCATTACATTGTGAAATCCCTAATCCTAAGCCTTTTCATGCAAGCTTTTGATACTTACAAAATTAGGGCTAGAATAAGTTGTCCAATGGGATAAATAGAAGACGATGCCTTTTACAATACAAGGGCATTTTTTGGCTTCAAGGGTGCTACCCACAAAACCCCCCATGGGGGGTGTTGCCCCTTGACCCCACTTGTACTGCGATAAGGAGTGAACCTAGGGTGCTACCCCAGAACCCCATAGGGGCACTACCCCTTGACCCTATCTTGGGGGTGTTGTCCCCAAACCCCCATAGAAATAATATGGGGAGAAAAACCACACTAAAACCTCCAAGTCTGACTAGGCTCCACATCACAACAATGGGCATATAGAAGATAGAAAAATTAACATGGATCCCATAAGATAGAAAGTTGCATTATGGTAGGAAATTAATGTGAAGACAAGATGAAAGGTTTTTGGGTGAGAAAGTTGTATTATGGTAGTCAAATCATCCTAAATGATGATTTAGTACAAAGAGAGTTAAATGATCTATAAATTTGTATTATTCTAGCTAGCTTATCTTAGAGATATTTGCAAGGGAGAGATCTAATGGTCCATAAAGTTGTGTTATGCTAGTCAATCAATCCAAATGTTAACTAATAGAAGTATTTTATGAGAGGAAATTTTCTGAAATGGTGCAAAAGGATAATAATCAAAAAAGTATTGTTTCTAAGGAAATTTTCTAAAATAGTGCAAAATGATAACCAAGGAAAACATCATCTCTAAAAATGTATTCTATACACAAGGATCCTATATATATCCCTTCCTTAAGATGAAAACATATAGCTATGGTGGAACCTTAAGGAAAGTAAGATCAAGGATACACACCTTCAACACCAAGGACATATTATAAAGAAATAATGGACATGGAATCCTAGCCAAAAGACATTACTCTAAGAAATCAATGGAAAAAATAGCTATTAAAAATATGTCTTCTAAAAAGTGTAAAGGGATCCTTTTGAGGGATACAAAAGAGAGAAGGAATTATATTTCCAAAAATACATATATTACCAAGAGGATATTTTCAACAAAATAACTTCATTGACCAAAAGAGAGAAACAAAGTTAGAGATTCCACTCTCCATATTTCTAGGTAAAAGGACTATTGATGAAGGATAACACACTCTAAGAACCCACATGATTTTTTTTATTGTAGGAATACATTTTAAAGTGAGGAACATATTTTAAACAAGGATGTAAATCTACTAGGAATGGGAAAATCCTCATCTAGTAATCCTCCTAAAAGGAATAGTTTGTGCCATAAAATATTGGACTATGTTTTTTGAATGATTCCATCCTTATCACCTCAGGTTGTTAGGATTCAAGAGAGTAACCTCACTCTAATACTAACTATTTGAATAATAGAAGAACCACACAATTGGGGGAGGGGGATCAATTGTGTCTTAAACTCCTAATATTTAGTTGATTACCAGATTTTCACCTTTGAACCTTATATTGTAATGTTAAGCATAAAAACACAAATCTAGACTTCCTAGAGCTCACATTCAGTTAGAAACAAAGAAAACTACCTGACATGAATGGAAAATAATTTATAATTTATAAATTAATTGTTAACATCTTCCTTATGCCTATTTTTTTATGTTAAAGCTCATGAAATTACACTCATAACTCTTCTCAATATCATTGATGCATGACTGACATCCACACCTACACCATAGTCTTTGTATTCACAAAAGATTGCATTCCTTTACACACTTCACCAATGCAGTACCTCCTATGTTTGTATTTTGTACCTTGGCTTATTTTGATTTGAGAGATACTTTGATGTATTCTTATATATTTGTATTTGAGATGCTATAGATGATAGAAGTTAGACATTTTATTGATCCAGTTTGATCATATCTTCATGCTGATGCTAGTGATGTGACATGATCCCTTATGATAATGTTTGGTTAATTTTTATTCGGACATGGACTATATTTATGATTATATGATGGATATTGTTTTCTTGTACTATGGCTATTTATCTCATTATTGTAGTGAACTCATACTATGATGCACATGAATGATTTAAATTAATTATATTAATGAATTTAATTAAATGCTTTATTATGTAGTTCCGTACACTTGTTGCTTTGGCTATACATGTATTGTAAATCTACACTTGATGTTGTTTGTTGACTATACAAGACCTATATCCCCATTAGTGACAGATGGAGTTAGTGATTGGCCATTCATACTAAGCCTATATTGTCTATGTAAACTAATAATCCCTCTAGTTAATTGGAAAATCTTGGATTCATTATGTTGTTTAGACTTGTGAATGTTTATGTACATTTAGGACTCTGCAATTTATTTCAAACAATATTAAGTTGATGTGATTTAATAGTTTTAAAGTGGAATTTTATATTGATTTAAGTTTATTTTAATTTAACAACTAACTTTTTGTCGTTGAATTCTAAGCAATATTGCCTAATTTAATTGGGATAAAGGGGCCAACTAATTATTAAGTTATTTTAATAATCTAATTATTAAGTCACTTTGGATAATTTATTATATTGGAAAAATGAACTCTTTTTAAGGCATTATACACTCTACAATTTCATGTTTTGGAGAGAAATTGCTCAAACCCTCTAGAGGAAAATTCTTGATTTTTTTTGTTGTAGGAGATTGGCTTGATGGATCATTGCAAGGTTGAGCTCATTGGATTTTTAGTGGGAAAATATCCATTTTCCAAGTGTTTCATCAAAACTGGTGGCCAATTTATTTTGTTCTTGCATTTCCCATTTAGTCATTTTGGTCATGAGGTAGGAACTTCTCATTTTAGTTTTTGTCTTGCTTTAGCTTCTAGTTGTGATTGTTAAATAGTTAGAAGATCAAAACTAGTGTTCCCCTTCATTTCTATGTCTTAATTTGACCTAGTTGGATAAGGGAAAATATTTCTTTAATTTAGGGGTTTTAATTTGTAAGTTTTGATAATGTTATGTTGTTGAAATTTGCATGTGAGATTGAAGAGCATATTTTATTTGAAATTTGGGTGTTTGATACCATTTGGGAAGTGGATTTTCAATTTTTTAATCCCATAGAGTCCTGACCAATTATCCCATAGAGTATCTCACTAATGACCTATTGTATTGCATTGCCTCATGATCAAGGATTTGGTTCATGTTCTACTTTGCGTGAGTCTTAGCCTTTGATGTGTTGCCCCACTTTTCATCCTCTACCCAAGTAGTAAAAGTGATTACTTATGTCTTGGTGATTTCCTTTTTGAATTTGAGTCTAGATCTAAGCCCCTTAAGTGGAAAGAGTCTTCATCAAATTTTTCATTTTCCCCTTCTCCACATTTCATAGTTGGGTGGTTCTCCTTTTGTGAAGGGATTGTACAAGTAGCTTAGTGCCTAATCCGATGTAGATTCATGTTGCTCATGCAAAGATAATTTACATTGTTATATTTTCTTGTGGTTTATCATTTTCTCAATAAGAATGAAAGCTTGCAAAAATCTAGACTTTGTCTTCTCCAAGGTGGGTTTTCAACCCATGAAGATGATTTCCTATGAAGAGTACCAAATGATGCATTTGGATCAAAGTAAGGAAATAGTAAGGTGCCCTATGGAAAATTCATGTTCCCTTTATGATTATCTATCTCAAGAAATGTTCAAGATCTATCACAACTCTCAAAATCATTCCAGGTGGAAAACTCCAAACCAACTTCTCCTTGGTGGGCTTTTAACCATGAAGTTAGTTTTCCGCAAAACGTATTTCTAAAGGAAAGGAAACAAAAGGTGGGTCCCTAATGAATTTTCACATTCCCTTTAGAAATTTTCAAACCCAAAGAAGAAAATAGTCTAAAGCTAAAGTAAAAGGGAAGCTTGGGTGGAGAAATGAAAATTGTCTTCTCCTGGGTGGGTTTTCAACCCATGAAGGCAATTTCCTAGATTTTAAAGAAAATCAAGTTTGTAAGTGGATTGGACCAACAATTTGTGTGCAAAACATCTCAAGATGATAATAAAATTAATCTAACTATTACATGAAAGAGTATATGTGGTAGAATTTAACTTATCGAATATTTTCTCATAGAGTACTCTATTGGTAATTTCCTAAAACTTAAAGGAAAATGGGAAAGTAAGTATGTGAAGATAGAAAGTTACCATTGGGCCAATGAAATAGTGAAAAGAAACCAAGATATCTATTAAAACCATGCATTTACTATTTCAATAGATCTCTTCTTCAATTCATTTGTGTGGCACAAATTTTGGAGATCAACAGATGAATTGAATCTCCTATATAGATGGAAACATGAACAGTTACACAAACTACAACTCTTTCTTGAACTGTTATTCTATTAATTTTCATAATTTTTCCAAAAAGTCAATATCTATGCATTTTCTATTTTATTCTTTTTTTGGATTCAAAATTTATTTTTGAATAGAATGACAACTAGATTTGTAGGTTTCAACAGGTTGAATGGAATTAAGTCTTTACTACAGAATTTCATGGATACCTCTCTTCATTTCTATGACATGCAAGATTTTTAGAAGAGAGTGAGGTTAGAGCCAATCCAACCCATTACTAAGAAGCTTTGAGGATGCGGGTTGGTCAAAGTAGCTAGTTTTCTGGTTGTAGTCTAGCTCCAAAGTTAATCTATGAATGTATAAATTGTTATAACCTAGAAACAAGGAAAATTGTGTTACTAGATGATATAGTGTTGATCTCCATTAACAAGAAAACTATGGTGAATTTCCTTCGAGTTCCAAAATGAGAGGAATTTTAGATTTGACATTCAGAGGAGCCATTTTTGAGTTCTCCATGAAGAAGATGATTTGGAGAAAGGAAATCATGCAATTATGGTTCCAAAAACCAAGGAGCACCAAGAGTAAGGTTCTTAAAACTCTTTTTGGGACTAATCTCAAACCTGATATTGTCAACATCTTGGTCCTCTTACATAGATTGAAAGGTGAGGTAGAAGCTTTAGACTTTGTTTAGCAATATTTCCTTTTGGTGCAATTCATTTGCTTTGACACCCAATATATTGATTAGGCTCATGAGGTAAGTAAGATTTTGTTTAATGCTCTTTGTCCTACAAAATTCTACAACACATTCTATATGTCCTCCTTCCTCATTTATAGGTTAGCTTCTTTACAATTATGGCTAGGCCTCCCAAGGGTGGAAAATTTTCTTGATGATGTGAAGTCTTATGAGTTCTACCCATGTTTACAATTGGAAAATAGTTATGCAGAGTATAGTATATGATGCATTCACCATGAGAATTTTTAGGGAGCTATAGGGATGTCCAGAGAGGAGATTAAGCCTTGAAGCCATGGTAGCCATTATCTAATTTGGGAGTTTCTTCATTCAATTCTCATCCTTTTTGTATTTTCGTCTTGTAGCTTTTGATGGTTTCCCTTTGAAGTTGTTGAGGTAAGCTAGCAATATGATTGTGCTGATTGAGATTGTCCAGTAAGGAATCCAAGTGAACATGTTGAGTGGAAGTTTGAAGAAGAAAGGTTACGAGTTTTCTATAAAGTGGGAGCTTTCAATTGTGAGACCCATTTTGATGCAAATAACATGCTAAAGGTGTTTGAAATGAACTATAAATTGGAGATGTATGAAGTCTTAAGGCCCATGTTTGATCTAAATGGATATGCAAAGGAGGTGTTGCAGATTAGGAATGTCATCAAACACATCACCACCACTAAAGACTATTGGGCTAATTGTAAAGAAAATTTTGAGAGACATGATTGTGTTTTTGCTAGGCTAAAAGTGGATCAAGTGAAGATTTATAAAATTAATATTGATTTGAAGGAGTAGAACATGATGGTAAGAACATGTATAGTAACACCTATCTGACCAAGCTAAGAGGCACTCCGATCAGCTCCAAACCTTATGAAGATGTAGGAGAAGAGCTAGATATCATAATGGCCCAAATTATCAAGAGGACTAGGAAATGGATCAAATGGACTGCATCCAAAAGGAGTCAAAGTAAAAGCACATCTACTCAAGCTTCTCCAACAATTATAATGGCATCTTCCTCTCAAGGTGGCACATCAGGTGTAACCTTGGCTATCACTCAAGGACCAGCTCAACCAGCAGGCAGAGTGATCAACCTCTCAACAAAAAATGTTCCTTTGGATAAGAATTTTCAAGATGGCTCCATCCAAGTGATTAGAACTCCATCAGAAGCTAAGAAGAAGAAGGAAAAGAATCCAAAAGATAGTGCAGTCACTCTGGCCTCCTTGCCTCATAGTAGTCTATTTCCATCCATAAGTGTTGCACTTCTCTTGTCAAGTAGCCCTCAAGTATAGGTAGTGGATTTAAGAGATGGAGCAAGTAGTGATAGTCAATATACTAAATTAGACAAGGCAATGAAGAAGACCTCAGAGGTGGAGAAAAGACAAGATCCTTCAAAGTTCATTTCACAGGCCCCAAAGAATCCATTCTCTTCAACTATGAAAGCAATCACTCTGGTCAAGAGGAAGATGTTTAGAATAGACTCCCTTAGAATAGCCTCTAAGATGATAGGCATAGATTCATGGCTAGAGGGCACTCTAGATAGAAAGAGAAAGATGAAAGATGAAGGAGCTCCCAACAAAGATACCTTATCTCTTGCTATCCAATCTAGATCAACACCAAGCAAGGTCAAGAAGTAGAAGACTTTATCCATGCTCAAACAAGATCTTGAAATGACGCTTCTAATAATGGAGATAGAAAAGCCTTCCAAAGAGGGAAGAATCAAAGATATGTCTACTGATGAGTTTACCTTTCATTTAGTGGATGTCAGGGAAGCTAGACATGATACCAAGGTTGGCTTATGGAAGTCAACAAATGAGGTGATTGAGTACAACTAGAAAGCCTTAAATTGTCAAAGGTTAGGATGAAGGTGGAAATACAAGAATTGAATGGCTTCATTAGACAATTGGTTGTCCCATTGGCAAGCATCTTCATAATGCCTATTACTAGTGATCCTATTGTTGTAGATGTTCAAGTGCTCATCTCTCAACTCCAAGAAGACAAACACTTTAGATAGATCAATAGAGAGTGGAGCAAGAAAATCAATATGGAGGGACTCTCCATTATAGAAAAAATTGGAAATGTTATATTGAGGCTAGAAATAGAGAAAGATAACATTTCAAAAAATAGAGCCACCTTGGCTGTGGAGAGAACTAAGAGTGAAGATTGTGTCTCTCTACTAAACATGAGTATCCACATGAAGGAAAAGGAGGTTTTCAAGGTAAAGATCTTACCTAAAGGGAATGAGCCTTTATTTGAGTGGCTTCAGAGCATGTAGTTCAAGTCTGAAATGATCATGGTAGCTAAGGAAGGGCTTAAGGAAACTGAAGCTAAAGTGAAGAAGGATCAAGATAGAGATTATGAACTCCTGAGAGGTTTGTATATAGAATCAAAAACTAGTGGGAAAGGAAAGGAAATCATCAAAGTAACTATCATGCAAAAAAACTTCTCCAATTACATAGATAGTTTGACGAAGATATCTTTCAATCAACAGAATAGAGTTTTTGAACTCCAGAAACTTGGTGTGTGTGTACACATGGCCATGGAGGAAATACAAGATCATTTGAGTGTTTTCAAAGATTTAGCCAAAGAACATTCTAAATGGCTCTTGATATATACTAATGTACATGTTCATAGGCATGAAGAATTAATTCTAATCATTGTAGTTGCTAAGGCCTATAGGAAAAAAGTAGAAAAGGGAAAGAAGGTGAAGTGATTCATATTCTACCTCTTTCATATTTTGATGTAATCATTGTAATAAACAAATTGGCTCCTTATTGTTTGTCATTTTTGAAGAGATGAACCAATTAAACTTCCTTTGTAATGGTCATCTCAGAATCCTATATGTATTGGAATGAGTGGCTTTAGAGCATGCAGTTCAAGTCTGAAATGATCATGGTACCTGAGGAAGGGCTTAAGGAAACTAAAGCTAAAGTGAAGAAGGATAAATATTGAGATTATGAACTCCTAAGAGGTTTGCATATAGGCTCACAAACTAGTGGGAAAGGAAAGGGAATCATTAGAGTAACTGTCATGCAAACAAACTTCTCCAATTACATAGAGAATTTGACAAAGATATCTTCCGATCAGCAGAACAGAGTTTTTGAACTCTAGAAACTTGACGGGTGTCTACACGTGGCCATGGAGGAAATGCAAGACCATTTGAGTGCTATCAAAGATTTAGCCAAAGAACATTCTAAATGGATCTTGAGATATACTAATGTACATGTTCATAGACATGAAGAATTAATTCCAATCATTGTAGTTGCTAAGGCCTATAGGACAAAAGTAGAAAAGGGAAAGAAGGAAAAGTGATTCATATTTCACCTCTTTCATATTTTGATGTAATCATTGTAATAAACAAACTGGCTCCTTATTGTTTTTCATTTTTGAAGAGATGAACCAATTAAACTTCTTTTGTAATGGTCATCTTAGAATCCTATATGTATTGGAATGAAAGATTAATAAAAGGTTGGCTAATTTTTGGTGTGAAATATTGGATGTTGTGGAGCCAATTGAATGGTATTTTGTGTCAATTATTTTTTGTTCCACTCTATTAAATATTAATTGTAAGTTTTTTCTTTTATTAGAATTAAAACAAGGAACAAACAAAGTTTCATTCCCCTATTTTGAGGTAGCAAATTGAGTATGATAAGTATTGTCATCGTAGGTTCGAGAGAGATCCCTTAGGTGTTTTCCTTCAAGTTAATCTTTCTTTCTTTGTAATTAGTTTCTTACTAGATCAGTTTAGTATTAGTTAGTATGCACTATTGAATTGTTAAGTCTTATGAGTTCATAAGATGTGTGAGTTCATAAACTTAATTAATTTTCTAAAATCCTTTCTTGCCTGAGTTAAATCCTGTATAGGTTTGGCTCAGTTTACCTCTCCTATTATTAGGTTAAGAACATACCTCATTTTAGATTTAGGAATAAACATAATTCATTGCAAATATGCAATAGGGATCTATACCTAATAATTTTGAGGAGAGTTAGTCTTTTTAGAAGCAATTTTCCAAGTGTTGTAACTAGATATTGTTAAAAAATTTGGGTATCTAAGAGTTAAATAAAAAAGAACAATCTATTTACCAACATGATGACTATACTTTGAGTTTGTAGTTGGATCACTATCTTTATCAACAAAGAAGGAGTGCACCTATAGGTACCATATGGTTGGGAGGTGTAGCTATCTATACTACTACTAGGGATCAGTGTAGAAAGATGGTCTAATTCTAGTTCAAGTTCAAAGCTTAGTGCTTCACTTAGAATCACTGATTATCTTATGTATGTTTCCTTGTGATTTATGTTATTATTTATGCTTTGATTCCATGTTTAGATAATGTATCTTATGGTTTTACATTTCCTTCATTGTAATATTTCTTATGTACTTCCATTTTATGATGATATTGTATGCTTTGAGATAGATCTTAGATGTGATCTATATTTCAACATGATTTATTGAATGATCACTCCTCAATTTACATGGATTTTGTACTCCCTAATGTGGAGGTTTCTTCATTTTCATGCTTCTTTTATGCTTTTTAGAAGTATTGTCATCTAGATGTCATATGGAGATGCATTCTCTTGTACAAAATACCATTTTTTCATATGAGACATGCATTATCTCATATGGCATGACATAGTCTTGTATGGGAGTTTTTTTTTCTCATAGAAAATTGGAAAGAGAATCACCTGATTTGTAGAGAATGCTTGTATGGGAGCTAATCCTAACTCACACAAGCCTCCAAGTTTTTTTTTTGTACAAAAAATAGTGGATGTCTATGTTCACTTCCTAGTAATTCAAATTTCATTTTTGGATACCCTTTTGGATCCCACATCTTCTTTGATCAAAATAGACTAGGTTGTGTAGGCAATATATTCAAAAGGAAAGAATCCAAAAGAGTTTGTAAAGAAATTATTACCATAAATCTATAGAATGAGAGTGATTGGGAAGATCAACACAAGGAGACAAAAAAAATTGAAGAGGAAAAAATAAGGAAAAAACCCCATGTGAATTATATAAATGAGGCAAATGCAGATAGAGAGATAATCTCATTACAAGTACTATATAGTGAGTGTATTTTGTAAAGAGTTCTAGAATTCCCACCCACCTTGCTTGGGGGAGAGTGGTGGATATAGGATACCCCATCACTATAGCTAAGCATCTTTTATATAGAGATGAAAAGAGGAGTTATTTAGTAATGCCCAAGTGAATGAATTGTCACATTTATAAGTGCGTGAGTACTAAGTGTTATAAACCTCTTAAGGGGGAATAAACTATTTTTTTCTAATAAAGGAATTTTAAAAATGACATGTACTTGCACATGGACAAGAGGGAAAACAAGTGGAATTTCCTCAAACTTATACTAGAGGTAAAAAATTACATAAGGGATACCTTGGTTTATCCCAATTAAATAAATAAATACAACTAAGGAAAGATTGAAAATTCTAATAGTTTGGGCTTGTAATTTTGGGTTTTACCTTTGGGGCTTCCAACATGGTAATTAGAACTACTTGTATCATTAATCATTTAGGAACTTGTATTTTGGACTTATAATGTATGTCATATTAAATATTAACTTGTAATTGTTGATAATAGATTGAAGAAGCTAATCAAAGAGGGAGATCATAAAGGGAGATTGTTGAGAACATACAAGTATAACCAATATTCTTCAATCATTGTTTTGTCACTAATGTCAAACCTATTACTTATGGGTAAGATAACTGCTTATATGATTTAAGTACTATCACTTAGTTAATTGATGAAGAGGATTTGATCAAAAGATGTAACAATAGCACCTAGAGGAAAGGTTGAGTTATGATTATGTAAAGTAGTATAAAAATTAGTTAAGGCAATGATAACATGATGTATTGATAATCTACTTAAGGGTACAAAGGTTGGTTACAATAAGAAAGTTTAGAAGAATAAGTTACACAAAGTTTTTCTACTAAGCTTGAGTGAGTGGATAGTAGGAGCCAAGAAAAGTCAATGCAAGCTGAATAGAAAATTAGTTGGAGCCAAGTAAAAGTTTATTCTAGTGTATGTCGAGTAGTGCAGTGGATGTCGAGTAAATTTGAGTTGATGCTAAGCACTAGTTGAATTTAGTTTGTGCCAAGTGATTTTTTGGAGGATGCCAAGCAATGTAGTTTGTGTTGAGCATCAAAAGCAAGATAATGTTGAGCTACTACATTTTTTAAAAGATCATGAATTTGATGGATCTGATCCAACAAGTTTGTTTTCTTAGATTATGTGAACTAGGTGGAAGATAAGATTGATGAATTCAAGGTAAACCATTTTGAGGTGTATTCAAAGAGGATTCAAGGAGAAGTCTCTAGAAGAGATATGGAATGTGGGGTAGATTAATTGTATCCTACCTAATCCATTTAAACCCTAAATTGGATGATGGAGAATGAGCATAAAATGATCTTAATTTCCTATTTATAGGAATGGCTAGTCATAAAGAAAAGTTGTCATGTGCGAGAACCTAAAGAAGTCAAGGAGAAAATGGTTTTGCTTCATCAAGTGACCTAACAGAAGAGTCTATAATGGAATTTAAGCTAGAAGGCTTAAGAGTATGAATGCTTGAAGGGTGAATAAGCTATCAAAGCTGAAATGTATGAAGGCCAAGAAAAATGGAGGACTGAAAAAATGATCTATAATTTGCAAATGAAGTTGTAATTTTTTATCAAATCAAAGCCTTACTGTTACTCTCTAACAATTGTATTAGTCTAGGGTAAATCCTTTGGATTAAGGTTGATCTAATAGTCATTTGTAAATACTTTAACCAAGTGACATTCCAAGTGAATGGTCTAAATCCCTCTAACAAATATAAATCCTAATAGGTTAATTGAAATCCTTTAATAGGGTCACATTTAATAGTGTGTATTGTAACCTTTAACAGGGTTGGCCTTTCATAGGGCATCACTTCAGAAGAGTGAAAAAAGTAGCATGTTACTAGTGGTTTTTTCCAAATTGGATTTCTATGTAAATCATTGTGTCAAGTATGTTGATGAAGGTATTATGTTTCATGTTTTTATTCTTGCAAGTTGATTTAATAGAAACCTACAAGTTTTAATTGATTACATAGTCTTATGGATGCATGCATGATAAATAATGTTTTATGGGTTCACTGAGCTGTGAAATTTTTTATTTATACATCTAGACCTTGGATAACTAATTCACATCCCCCCCTCCCCCCCACCGAATTTATTCTAAAGTATTCCAATAATTGGTATAAGAGCCATCTTTGTAAGAGGACTAGTTTTGAAGGTATTAGAAGTACAAAGATCAAGATGTCAAAAAGAGAAGTAACCAAGCTTAATAGAGATAACTTTTCTGCATGGAAAGGTTTGATGAAGCTACACCTTGGAGGACCTAGAGATCATGCACAATCTACCATTTTTGTTGAGCATGTTGATCCTGCTAGAGCCCCAACTACTAAGGATATGAAAAAGAAGAAAGAACATAACCGGGCAATGTTGGAGATTTCCTTTGCCCTAAGTTATGCTAAATTTGATGATATCAAAATTCTTGACAGTGCAAAGAAAATGTGGGATGCCCTAACCACTATTTATGGAGGAGATGCAAATGTTCTAAGAGCTAAAGTTGAAAGTCTTAGAGGTAAGTTTGATGATATGAGAATGGAAGAAGGTGAAAATATTGCTCAATATGTTGAAAGGATAAAATACGTTGTCAATGTAATAAGAGGATCTATTGGTAATATAGATGATGATACTATACTAAGCAAAGTTTTAAGGACACTATTACCTATATATGCTATTAGAGTTTCTACAATTCAAGAATTGAGATGCATACCAAAGAATAAAATATCACTTGAAGGTCTTATAGGTAGACTCATTGCTTTTGAGCTATCTAACTTTGATAATTACAAACTTGAAAGTATTGAATCTGCTTTCAAAGCTAAGATATCATTAAAGGAACTTCATGAAAAGAAAAAGAAGAAAAAGAAGAAGTATGTGTCTAGTGATAGTGGTACATATGAGGAGGATGTAGAACAACTTGAAACACTACTGGCAAGAAGATTCTATGCAAAGGCAAGTTCAAAGGTAAATCACCTATCATTTGTTTCAATTGTAATGAGGTTGGTCATATTGCTACTAGATGTCTAGGGGTAAAAGCATAGATCTGTGTCACCATTTACAATATCAAAAACCTATTTTGGTCAAATCTCATTTCACTATCAAAACTCAATTTTTAAAAAAACTAAAAATACCCTTTTGTAGATCTCATGTTCAATATCGTCATTATATAAATTTTTGAGTGTTTTGATTAGTTATAATATGTTATAATTTTAAAATATTATAAGTCAATATTTCAAAATTTAAGAAGATTCTCCCTCAAAAAAAAGGAAAAATAGTAAATCCAATCAAAAAAATTAAAAAATTATATTTATCTCTAGAGGAGAGAGTCCTCTTCATGAATATGTAATTATTTTTCAAGAAGGTGTAAATTTGATAAGGAAGTTTTGATGGGAGGAAAAAACTATTGGATTCTGATAAGGTCAAGCTTGATTACTAATAACAAAGAAAATATACATAAAAAATAATTATTTCTTTTTTTTTGCACTAGATATACAAGTCATCTATAAGATATTTTCAAATCAGAACAAAAAAAAGATGATTTTCATATACTTTTTTTACGAGAACTACACCCTTTTTTTTTTATAGTTAAAAAAGGGACTTCAAAATAAAATAAAATGAATAAATTATTACTCAAAAAAATAATAAAAATTATAGCCATAAAATTTATCCAATTCTACACATTTCATCAGTTTATATCATCTTCAAATTTTAAATAGAAATACCATTTTTTTTTGTCATTAATGTTGAACTGTCGCATTCTGATATCACGTTTCTTTATAAAAGGTGACATAGGTTTGTACTTTTACCCCTCTAAAAGAAGAATTATAGAGGTGGAGACAAATACAAGAGCATAAGAGATGAAGATAGTAAGGACTATAGAGACAAAGGAAAAAAGTCATGCTACATTGCTAAAAAAATAGATGGATCTAATGCACATGATGATGAAGTGATGTATGTTGCAATGAAGGACAAATTTGATGAAGATGAGGCAACTACAATTGTGACTTGTGTAAACAAGAATAATAGATGGATCATTGATAGTGGGTGTTCACATCATATGATTGGAGACAAAAGTAAGTTCATTACCTTGAATTTTTATGATGGAAGTAGTGTAAGATTTGGTAATGATGCACCATGTTTGATGAAAGGAAAAGGTTTTATCAAGCTCACAAATAAGATTTTATATAGAAATGCTTACTATGTTGAAGGAATTAACTATAATCTTTTGAGTGTGTCACAACTGAATAATTCAAGATGTAAAGTTGAGCTTGAAAAGAATATTGCTAAGATATATGACATTGATGGGAAACTGATTGGAAAGGGTAACTAAACTAGAAGTAATCTATTCTATCTTGACATAGAGGAAGCTACTTGTCTTGTAAAATTTGATGATGTGTGGTTGTGGCACAAAAGGTTATGTCATGTCAATTTTGATAACTTGGTTAGTATCAATAAGATGAAAAAAGTTAGAGGTTTGCCTAAGTTGAAGAAGCTTGATAACATAATGTGCAAACAATGTGAGTTAGGAAAAATAACAAAGTCAAGTTTTAAGAGTAAAGCTTATACCTCTAAAGCAATACTAGAGATTGTTCATATTGACTTATTTGGTCCAATTGATGTGTAAAGCTACAAATGATAAAAATACATTATGCTACTTGTTGATGATTATTCTAGAATGATGACAACTATTTTTTTGAAATAGAAATTTAATGCTTTTTTAAATGTTTAAGTGGTACTTGGAAAGAGTTGAGAAGGAAATAGGTAAAATTCTGAAGTGTTTGAGATCTGATAGAGGAGGAGAATTCACATCAAATGAGTTTGAGATGTTCTATAATGACATAAGAATCAAAAGACAAACATTTTCACCCAAAACCCCTCCACAAAATGGAATAGCTGAAAGGAGGAATATATCTATAATGGACTATGCTAGAACACTCATGATGGAGAAGAATGTTGCTTTGAAATACTAGAGAGAAGTTGTAAGTATATTTGTCTATATCTTGAACCATGTACAAATCAAGAAAGATACTCATTCAACACCTTTTGAACTATGGTTTGGATACTCACCCAATGTGAATTATTTTAAGGTATTTGGAAGTAGGGTTACATTCTTAAAGACTTCAAGAATGGTAAACTA
This sequence comes from Cupressus sempervirens, assembly GCA_028749045.1. Taxonomy (NCBI): domain Eukaryota; kingdom Viridiplantae; phylum Streptophyta; class Pinopsida; order Cupressales; family Cupressaceae; genus Cupressus; species Cupressus sempervirens. The sequence continues at coordinate 424,454,891 of CM053793.1, read as the reverse complement.
GATGCAAAGAGTGATGAAGGTATATTCCTAAGACACTCCACAAGAAGTAAAGCTTATAAGTGTTTAAATACTAACACTAACAAAGTTGTGGAAAGTGCAAATATGAATTTTGATGAATATATAAAATTATATGAGGCTAAACCTATGAAAGAACTAGAAGAATATAAATCATTTGTATAATTTTATGAAGGTATGTCTACTAAAGAAGATGCTACAAATCAAGCTACAAAGCAACAAGTTTCAGTGACTGACAAGTCACATCCCATGAATTCTGAGTTGCATTCAGGAACTGAGCTACATTTAGATGCCAAGTTGCAAAATGAAGTTAAAGTAAATTCTAATTCTAGGATTAGTGTACATGAAAGAGATGTTGAACTACTTGAGAGTGATGTACATAGTTACTCTGAAGCTAAGAGACAAATTGAAGAAACTAGAGTTAAACCAAGATTGTCCAAATATGTGAAGAGACATCATCTTGCTACAGAAATCATTGGAGACAACGATGCTAGACCAATAACAAGAAATAAATTGAGAGATGATACATGTTTTTTGAGCATGAAGGAACCTAATCAGTGAGAGATACATTAGAAGATGTAGAATGGAGTACAGCCATGGAAGAAGAGATTGAACAAATTTAAAAAAAAAACAAAACATGGACTCTAGTTCCTAGACCAAAAGACGAAAATGTGATTGTCACTAATTGGGTATTTAGAAACAAGCTAGATGAAAATCGTGAAGTCACAAGGAAAAAATCAAGATTAGTCTATAGGGATATGCACAAGAAGAAGGAATTGACTATGGAGAGACATTTGCTCTTGTTCCTAGGTTGGAAGGAATAAGAACTCTACTTTCTTACTCTGCATACAAAATTTTTAAAGTTTATCAAATGGATGTTAAATCTACATTTCTGAATGGAATATTACAGAAATAATTTTACACAGAACAAATAGAAGGATTTTTTGATGTTAACAATAAAAAATGATATGTAGACTATACAAAGCTCTATATGGTTTGAAACAAGCACCAAGAACATGGTATCAGAGACTTCATAATTATCTTGTGAAGATTGGATTTGAAGGAACTAATGATAACAAAAATCTATACATAAAGATAAAGAAAAGAAAAGGTCTTTTTTTATCTAAATTTTTTGTTGATGATATCATATTTGGAGGTCAAGATGCTTTATGTAAGGATTTTGCAAATCAAATGAAGCAAGAATTTGAGATGTCTATGTTTGGAGAGATCAAATTTTTTGTGGGTTTGCAAGCATATCAAATGAAATATGGTATATACATCACTCAGTCAAAGTATATCAAGGATATATTGAAGACTTTTGGATTGGACAATTCCAAACTAGTAAGTACACCTATGGTGATAGGACACAAGTTGTCAAAGAATGATGATTTAGTTGAGGTGAATCAAACATTTTATAGGTCTATGATTCATAAATTGCAATATGTAATACATAGTAGACTTGATATTGCATTATCTATAGGGATAGTTGCAAGATTCTCTACTAATCCTAGGGAGAATCGCTTGATGGATGTAAAGAGAATTATGAGATATCTGAAAGGAACAAAAGAGTTTAGTCTATACTATAAGAAGAATGAGAAATTTGAATTAAGAGCCTATACTAATGTTGATTGGGTCAGAAACATTGATGACAGAAAGAGCACTAGTAGAGGAGCATTTTTCTTAGGCAAGAGGCTAGTTACATGGACTAGCAAGAAACAAAACTACACTTCACAATCTACACAATCTACTACTAAAGCTGAATATGTTGTTGTTGTTATGAATTGTACAAACATTGTATATATCAAACATTTACTCAAAGGTATGAAGGAAGAGATCACATAACTAGTGATACTTTATTATGATAATACAAGTGCTATCAAATATCATATAATCTAGTGATGCACATAAAGACTAAGCACATTACAATCAAGTATCATTACTTGAGGGTATTAGTTCAAGATAAAGAGGTGAAGATGGAATATGTGAACATAAAAGAAATTTTTTTTGACATCTTCACAAAAGCATTACCTAAGGATTCTCATGAGTATCTAAGAGGTAAACTAGGGGTGATACCCCTATGAAAGGCTATCTAAGTAATAAGAGGAGTGCCCTATATCAAACAAGCTAATGTTCATATGTTACAAATTCATGTAGAGGATATTACTTTAGGAGTTACCTACGATAATCAAAGTGCTAAAATTTCAAATCAGTCACAAGCAAGGTGATAGAGGGAGAAACTAAAGAAGTTTATATCTACATGATAAGATGACAAGTTTTTGGCATAAGTCTTTGGCATTGTTTCCAAAGAGGGAGAGATTGACTAATTAAGATGGAGAAAGTTAACTGATCAAGAGGGAGAAATATATTGATCTTAAAGAGGGAGAGATTCACTGGTCATAAGGAGAAAAGAAAGATAATTGGAAAAAAATCCTAAAGAGGGAAAAATCCTAACATCTGCCTAGTAAGAGGGAGATATAAGAAGAAACTTTGAGGGAATTATAAGAAAGATATTTGTAACCTATTCAAAAGATGGAAGTTGCTAATAGAGGGAGAGATTTCAATATAAGGATTTTTTTTTAGTATTTTTTTGGTCTTACTGTTTTAACCTAGCCGGTTTGGTTGAACAAGATGTTTGCCCATTGGTTGATTAGTTTGGTTTGCCATCAATACCAAAGAAGGAGATTGTTGATAAAATATTTAAGAAGTTAATCAAAGAGGGAGATTTTAAAGGGATATTGTTGAGAACATACAAGCATGACCAATATGCTCCAATCATTGTTTTGTCACTGATGTCAAACTTGCTACTTATGGGTAAGACAACTGCTTAATTATTTAAGTGCTATCAAAATATGTAAAAATAGTAGCTAGAGGAAAGGTTGAGTTATGATTATGTAAAGAAATACAAAAATTAGTTAAGATAGTGATAACATGATGTATTGATAATCTACTTAAGGTTACAAAGGTTGGTTACACTAAGAAAGTTTAGAAGAACAAGTTACAAAAAATTTGTCTATCGAGCTTGATCGAGTGGATAGTAGGTGCGAAGCAAAGTTAGTGCAAGCTGAGTAGAAAATTAGTTGGAGTCAAGTAAAAGTTCATTCTAGTGTATGCCGAGTAGAATAGTGGATGCCAAGTAAAGTTTAGCTAATGTTGAGCACTAGTAAACTTTAGTTCATGTCAAGTGATTTTTTAGAGGATATCAAGTGACATATTATGTGTCAAGCATTAGAAGCAAGATAATGCCGAGCTACTATATTATTTATAAGATCATGAATTTGATGGATCTAAGTCAACAAGTTTGTTTTCTTGGATTATTTGAACCAGGTGGAAGATAAGATTGATGAGTTGGAGGCATAGAATTTGAGATAAACCATTTTGAGGTGAATTTAAAGAGGATACAAGGAGAAGTCTCTAAAAGAGATATAGAATGTGGGTAGATTCATTGTATCCTACCTAATCCATCCAAACGCTAAATTGGATGATGGAGAATGAGAAACAAAAGATCTTAATTTCCTATTTATAGGAATGGTTGGTCATGAAGCAAGGTTTCTATGTGCGAGAACCTAAAGAAGTCAAGGAGACAAGGGTTTTGCTTCATCAAGTGTGTTGGCTCTTGATTTAACAGATTTAAAAATAACCAAGAAACTAGACCAATACACCTAAGGCTAGCAAATTCCTATGGTGGGTGCACTTGACTGTAATCTTGGGCCAACTATAAGGTTAATTCCTTCTTCTTCTTTAGGCTTTGTTGGACCTAGGTGGGTGGACCTAAGATTATTTATATGGTACTAGTGTAAAGGCATATAATTGAATCATAATAACAGATAAAATCCTTAATCTTCTATGTTTATGCAAACATTCATGGATGAAATAGCTAATAACAAAGCACATGAACCTAATAAACCAAGTGAGGGAAAACTCTTTTAATTCTTAAACATAAAGGGAAAGATATTTGATTGATAATTTAGATCTTAGCATATCCTAAGTATGCAACAATAGAGAACATGTAACCTCCAAGCTAACTAGTCCCTTATCCATTGGGCATCAACTAAACCTTAACATACAAATGGACATCCTAATATACTCATATATCCAGATATTTGATCCATCTATCTGAATTGCAAATAGATATCAATCTTCATGAAAAATCTCATACTTATTGTAATATCCTCCTGGTGAAACCTACAACCCTATCAATGTAAACAAGCATTTACTTGACTTATTTATTCCAATAGCAAGTTTATCTAGACACACAACCTTAATGGATTGTAATTGAGTTTAAGCTCTTAGTTTTTAAACACAAGATATTGCAGATAATAGAGGAACGAGATGAGAATCAAAATGAAACTAAAGAAAATGAAGCTCTTTTATTAATTTCATTGAAACCAATACATCATCTGTACATCAAAATTCAAAAAATACACAAAGGATGGTTGTTAATATGAATGCTTCAAAAGAAAACTATGTTGATGTTGTTCATAACAAAAGAACACTGGGAAAAATGCTATCACAACTCTAAAACTGGAGCCAACCTTGTGGTCTCACTAGTCATAAAAATTGGAACCCTTACAATGAGTAGAAAAGGAAGATATGTAAAAGAGAAGATATTTCAAGAATTGCCATCTAAAATTGACATGTGTCCCACTAAAAATGTCTTCAAGCTAATGTTATTGAAACTGATTTTCCTCATCTGCCTACAACCAAAAAATCTAAATGATGCAACAAAATATATGATATATCCCCCTTTAAAGCAATCAACAAAATATCCTGTGAAAGAAATATTAGAAATACATCATAAAATGTGTTGAAGCTTGAAATTTGATCTTGGCTTGTCACTTCTGCTTTTGTTGGCAAAAACTTCATTTGTAACCAACTTCATTAAAAGCAATCAAATCATCATTAAAGTTTCCAATGAAATCAAATTTGATGAAATTTGGGCTATATTTGATCTTAGTTTCATCTGAAAACATAAATTTGCATTATCCATTGAGAAGCCCCCAGAAATACAAATCTTCCTATAGCAACTTCTGGTTAACACCTGTGCAAAAATTGATTGCAGAAATGGAAAATTCATTTCTTCCCAGTTCTGTTGGTATGCTATACTATATATTTTGCATAAAAATTGTGCCCCTATGGTTGATTTGAAAATCTAGCTCCCGAGCCATAAATATAGCTTTAAAAATGAAAAATTTAAGTGATCTATATAGTAAAACTATATAAAACCATTAAATTTATCAAATCTTCAAAAATATGTGTGTTTGAAATAATCTTTTGAATTTAATTTTTTATCTTCTTCTTAATTCACCTTGCCATTTGTCAAATTCTTATTTGTCATTTTACCTGGGCAGGCCACACAACTCCAATGCTTTTGAAATACTTGAAATTTCCCTTTAATACTTAATTTTCATTCACTTCGTAACATCTTAATATTAATTTTTATCTTATACGACCATATGATCCCACTTAATCTCGTAGCATCTCCACATTAATTATTGACTTCCCTAACCATACACTGAGTTCACAGTCATAACATCACACATCTCCTTTGGTCTTCTAACCTTATGATGACTATTCTTATCGTAGCATCGTGAAATTTTAAAATGAACTCCTTGATCTTATGAAAATATTGTAATATTGTGACCTTCATATCCTGAGCCACCGGATCTCCCAACTTGGCATAAGATCATATGCCTCAAAATTTTTCCTCACAACCATGTGATTGACAATAACAATGCACCATGTGGCACCTTAAAAATTCATTTGACTTTGGCCACAGTGGGCCCCTCCATGCATAAGCTGTGGCTATCCTTCTGAAAAGACATGTCTTTTGAAGACAATGATAGCACTGAGTATTAGTGCTTTCAAAGAACAATAAAAACTATCCTCTCATGTATATGGGACAAAACATCCAACCATTTCCTAGATGTGCTCTTCTTTTAACATGGGGCTCCATGGTTCTGCAGCTTCCTTTGTATGTAGTGACTTTTATCTATAACAAATGCTCTTGTTTCCCTCCTGAATGTGGATGACCACATTTCATACTACCGCTATGGAAAATTTTTCTCTTGTTTTATACATACACTGCCTTTTCATCATTCTACCTTTCCTATGCTGTTTGCTTCCCTTGCTAGTGTTGGCTCTGTGTTCTTCTCCACACAGATGCATCCTTTTGACATCGAGTGCCCTATTTGTTGTAGGTGTTAAACTGAAAAGAAAGTCCCCTTCTAATGTGTGGACTTCCCTTGCTACTTGGAGCTCCTCCCTCCTTGCAAAAAATGTGGATCTCCCTCTTTAAGAAGCCATGGATGACCCCTAAATTCTCTTTGGATGTGGATTGTCCTGTTTTGCATGGATACCCCTTAAAGCTGGGTGGCTTTTGTCTATATGCAATGGCTAAGGATGCTCCTCTTCCTTAGCACTTTTGCATGGCTGAATCCTTATTTTGTAGCTTCATCATTTGAGATGGACGTTCCCCTTTATGCCCTTCATTGTCATCTCTCTTCTTTCAAATAGAAAGGGAGCTTTGTTTTTTGTGTGGGCCTTTGACCACTATGATGTCTCCCCCTCACGTGGTTTGTTGTTATGGATGTCAGCTCTCCAAATCATGTGATGCCTCATAACCAAAGCCTCCATAGCTTATCATAGTAATGTACACACAGGTCTTGTTATTAGCCCATTCCAAGTAGTTAGTAATTCCTATTAATGGTTTGCTAATGAACTCTTTCATTTTTGCATCAATGACATATTCAGTGTATATTTCATCCCCTTTGATGTCCTCTGCATATACAATCAACTTATGATTGGGGCTCATTTTGAATGCTTCAATAATATAAAATTCATGTTTTTTAGAATCCATGATTTCATCAAATAGAACCTCCTTCATTGTATTTGAGAAATTTGATCATGCATTCAAATAATTTGAATCATAATAATGTTTATTTAATATTCACAATCACCCATGCCTGAAGAAATTGGTTGAACCCCAAAGCGGGTCTGGCTAATTTTTTTTTTCCTTTCAAACAACTGAAATCCTCATATTTGTCCCTTGACCCCATTGCAATGACTAGAATTGAAAACGATCACTGGATCATCAATTTAAAACTTCATTTTCACCATTCATGCACCATTGTGAACTTTGTGTTAGGAGGCTTATTGCCTAGCTTTAAAAACTGATTTAATCACCTGACCAAGTTTTGAAACTTTTGATATCTTTTCTCTCTAACATATTCAACAGGCCTACCAAATCTTGTCACATGACAACATCAGGGTCAAAAGATATCAACCATCAAAGTTTTTGATAAGATAAACAGGTTTTAAGGGATCTTGAAACCCATAAGTTTTACAAAAACAAGGCTGATAATAAGCAAAAGAAGCCCAGCCAAAATAGAGGTCCAATAGCTGAAAAAAAAGCCCGAAGGCCCAGCCCAAAACAAAGGCCCACAGAAAGGCCAGAAAACAAACAAACTAAAACAAACTACAGAAAGCTTGTCCAAAAGCCAAAAGCCAGGAAGACGAAAAGACAAAAGACAAGAAAACTAGTCTTCAATTATCTTCTCCATTTCCTGCATAGTCTGAGCTGCCTCGACTATCTTTTGTTGCTCCTTTGCCATTTGATCCTGGACCTTCTCCATGCCCTGATCCATACTGGTGAACATACTGATTATGGCCTTGTCATCATCCGACCTAGCCTTATCCCTGTTTTGTCCTCCCTCCTCCACCAACAAGCCCCTGTCCTTAAGTTTACCAGCAAGGGAATGGATGTTTTCATTCATCAAAATTAGGAGAGAAATCATCCGACTTGCCAGGTTGTGGTTGTAGCTTTCAAGATTTCTAAATCTCCTTTCATTTAAGCTTTCTCTGTTATCCTGGTCCTCCTGGCTGCCATTACCTATCTTATTCTTAGTACTTTCCATCTGGGATACCCTTTCTCTAACTTCCTCTAGCTCATGAAAGAGCCATTTGGTTGATTTGAAGTTGTCAATCATACTACTGTAGGCATTATTCAAAAGGTTCATTCCAGTCTCCCTTGCATTGTCTAAAATGGCTAGGATAGCTGGGTCTATGAGCTCATTGAGCCTAGGCTGCTCCAGGTTGTCCACCAGGATCTGAGGGTTCATAACTTCCCTAAAAATCCCCATAGTAGTAGTCCTCACATTGAAATTTTTCTAGGCCTTTCTTCTATTTTTGACCTGCACTTCCCCCTCGTTCTCACCAGTGATGACATTCACTTTTTCCTTTGAAGGAGGCTGAGACTGGACAGGGGAGAGGGGAAGAGGAATAACATCCATCCTCTAGAGTCTCCTCAACTCTCACTACCTCCCTCTTCCATTTTTTCCTAGGTTTCTCCTCTTCCAACTCCTCCTCTGACACTTTGTCAAAATATTTCTTATCCATTTCCTCCTCCTCCTTAGCATAACCCTCTTTTGCTTGAGCTTGGCCATGATCCCTAGGGCTTTTCCTACTAGGAGTTGTAGCTATGGACTATTTCCTATCTTGACCTTTTTTCTTCTTTCCTGAGGAAACATTCTCCTCCTACGAGCTAATGCTCTCAATGTCATCAGAGCCTGAAGAAAAGCTGGAGCTACGTTTGTCAACATCCTCAACTTCAGGAGGGTTATTGCATATAGACTGAGCTTTGAAATGCTCATGGATGAGGAGCAATAATCCCTCATGCAAAGCAGGGTTAATAGTGGCTTTCTTCTTGAAACTAGAGATTGCCTTGTTCATAGAACTGAGAAGGTAAAAGGGAATGGAAATTCTACTCTTATGATGAAAATGATTTAAAATCATAAAATGGTGAGTTCTGACCCAATCAAACCTAGGGTCTAGGGTAACATAATCAATGAGGGCATATAAAACATACCTCCAGAACTTCTTTATAGTCTTCATCACATAGAAAGACTCTTTCTTTACCAGCTTGTTCATCTCTGCAGAATTTTTCACGAACTCCTTGATTGCATTGGACCAAAGTTTCTTGTCCCTGTAGAATTTGAAACCCTCCATAGGGATACCAATGACCTCCGCAACCACCTCCTCTATGATTTGGAAAGAAACCCCGTTCACCTTGACCTTGCCATTGTTCCAGGAGTTCACCATGCTTTTGGTGACCTTAGGGTCAAAACCATGGAGTTTCTTGAAAAAATTCATAACCCTGCCCTTTTCCAGTTTTTTCCAGACTTTGCCCATATTCTTCCACTTCTCCACTTCACCCGCCGGCTCCTTTCGGCTCTTTTCTCTAGTCATGACATCCATTTTTTCTTCAACTATTCTCATGAGCCCCAATCTCTAAGAATTTTTTCCAGCCAAGATTTTGGCTCTGTTTCTATTATTGGGTTCGTGATCATTCGCCTCTTTGATACAATAGCAAGTGAAAATGATAACAATCCTCCAAACGTGTTGAAATGACGAAAAAAATCCCATGAGATTATGAAAAACAAGAAACTTATTATGGCTCATGCCAACATCCAATCTTTCTTTATTAAACATGATAACAGTTAGATTGACCCATACTTTCATGGATTTTCTCCAGCTCGATTAGTGACTTAGCCTCCATCGAAAAATATTTTTCGAAATGCCAGATCATCTCTTTGTCTACTCCCACCCCTTTGTTAGCAAACCAATCAGCAACTGGGTTTGCCTCTCTAAAAACCTCCAAAGTTACTTACTTACAATCACCTAAAAATAAACATGTCAGAAACTAGAAAGTGGATTCAAATTTGACTTTGAAAATTGGGCAAACGAGCACTTGAGGTTCTAGAAAATGGGTCATTGGTAGATACTAACATAGAGAGAATAAACCTCCAATTGGGCTCATGAAAAATGATTGGGAAAATTTGGTGAAGATCTAAATTTGGCTACCTAGATTTGTAGGATTGGAAACATCAGTAAAAAAGTGTTTTTTTACAAATGGAATGGCCTTGGGAAAGTGTGCAGATGGATTCATCAAAGTTTACAAACTAGCACACTTGAAGTATTTTCAAAGTATAATGCAAGGGTACAAGCCATTTGGTTTAGGTATTCACATATTTAAAGTTATAATATCACAAACAGGGCTCTTGAACAATTTGCATTCCTGATTACCAGTGAAACTTCATAAATTACAAATGGTATCACATTTGAAAACTGATCAAATGCATTCATAATAAGCTCAAATCTAGGGAACATAAAGTTTTTGACCCTAGAATATGATGCAAAAGGAAATTTCTTATTTGGGTTAATTGGTCAAAAGTTATAACTTGTCAAACAAGGCTACTTGGAAATATGAACAATATGCAGATTTACAATAGAGGTAACTAACCAAATTTGAGATATTCAAAACCTAGTCAAAACATGTCAAAATGAATTCAAACTTGGAACATAGTCTCTTTGGTATGCATAATAAAAAATAACAAAGAATCAAGTCATGAAACATTATTGGGTGAAAGATATTCAAAGCCAAGTTGGGCTTTTTGTCACTATTTGACACTGGCAGAATTGCAGAATTGAACACTGCTCAAAACGAGACTTTGCATAATGGTTTAGAATGTCAATTTATTACTAAAAAATACATGCACAAGCTGAATGAAGGTCATTAGAAACATAAAACACTATTTAGGCTTTAAGATAATAGATGGGTACACAAGCAAGAAAATGTGTTTATAGGGCTCAAAGTGACTCAAAATTTGGAATGAACACTCAAAATGGGAATGCAATTTTTAGTGCCATCAAAGTGAACTAAGAGAAGAGTCTAAAATGGAAAGTTAAGCAAGAAGGCTTAAGAGTATGAATTCTTGAAGGGTGAATAAGCTATCAGAGCTGTAATGCATGAAGGCAAAGTAGAATGGAGGACTGAAACAATGATTTGAAATCTGCAAATGAAGTTGTAATTTTTTATCAAATCAAATCCTTATTATTACTCTCTAACAATTGTATTAGTCTAGGGTAAATCCTTTGGATTAAGGTTGAACTAACAGTCATTTGTAAATCTTTTAACTAGGTGACATTCCAAGTGAATGGTCTAAAGTCCTCTAACAAGGCTCACTCCTAATAGGGTGATTGGAATCTTTTAACAAGGTAACATTTAATAGTGTGTATTGTAAACTTTAACAGGTTTGGCCTTTCATAGGGCATCACTTCAAAAGAGTGAAAAGAGTAGCATATTACTAGTGGTTTTCCCCAAATTAGGTTTCTATGTAAATCATTGTATCAAGTGTGTTGATGAATCTATTATGTTTCATGTTTACATTTCTACAAGTTGATTTAATAGTAACCTACAAGTTTTAAGTGATTGCATAGTCTTATGGATGCATGCATGATGAATAATGTTTTATGGGTTCACTGAGCTGTGAAAAGTTTTATTTATACATTTGGAACTTGGATTACTAATTCACACCCCCTCCCCCTCTTAGTTATTCTAAAGTATTCCAATAGTAATTTGGAATGAAGAGTGTATTCTTAATTCATGAAGTCAACAATTGAATGCATTAGTAAGTAGTGAGACATGGTTATCTTTGGCAGTTGGTTTTGTATGAGCCTTTTGTTGTAATCTTTGTGTGGATGTTTCTTGTTGTATCTTAATTCCTTGGAATATATATATATATATATATATATATATATATATATATATATATATATATATATATATATATATATATATATATATATATATATATATATATATATATGACTTTTTATCCCTTTTCCAAGGCTCTACTAGTAGGGGAATACATATGATATCATAGCCCATGTTTCAACATTGGTATCTTTATGGTATGAACCTACTATGATATTGGATATTAAACTTTATATGTATTGATATTTGTACTTAATACTTTGTGACTATGGTATATCTTGTATAGTTTCAAGAGGTTTTAACTCACATGTTTTTGTCCCTTGAAGGATGCCTCCTATATGTGGGTGTGGTCAATAGAATTCCTAATAGAATGATCAAGGGGAATAAAACCATGAGGAAGCACACTAGGAAGAAAGGGAGAGATAGGGAGAGAACCATAGAGGAGTTGAGGTATTGGTAGATATTTTCTAAAAAAAATGATAACTCAATTGTGACCTCAAGTAGAAGGTTCTTAATATGGTGGTTCACAAGTAGAGGGATCACCTGGTGGAAACTCCCACATATCAGAGTGTGAAGAGGAGAGAGTGGGGAATATTCATGAACACAAACATTCTCCTAGACCACCTGGTGGAAAAGGGTACCATGGGAGAGGTAGAGACCATGGTGATGAGGAAACCATTTAGGTGGATATGATGAGAGACCTTCAGTGGTCTCAAGCACCTTACTTTTATGGAAAGGGAGGAAAGAGTGAGGTAGAGACTTTATTGTTGAATATAGGGCATTTCTTTTCTGTGAATCCTCATGCAAGAAACCTGAGAGCCTATTATGCAATGATACACTTGCAAGATAATGCATTCACTTGGTGGAGCATAGAGGAGAAGAAGCTCCAAATTAGTTGGGCATATCTCAAGTGGGAGATATTTGAGGAGAGGTCCAAAGTGACGTTCCTATCTTCTCAATATAAAGAGGCTTAGACACATGAATTCAATGAGATCAAGAAGAAGAACATGTCAATAGAGTAGTATGAGGTGAGGTTCTTTGAGCTAAGTTATAATCATGAAAAGGCACTCCTCAATCATCACATCATTTAGGGTCTTGAGGAATCAATCATTGGATAGGTCCATATGTGCACTAACATTAGCCACTGAGAAGGCAAGGATTTTCAAGAGAAATGTAGCCATAGATTATAGTAGTAGAGTACATACTCATAGTCATATTGCATGATATATAGGGTCAGTTGCACCTCCTTCACATACACAACCCTTAGGATAGACTTGTACCCCATCAACACCTCTAAGAGGTTCATGTCAACAACCTAACATGCAACACTACTCCCAGAGTCTAAAGAGTGGCAAGGGTTCAAGTACTACAGGTGGGATAGGGTGAATATTTATTTGAGGTAAATAGGCATAGCAGAGCTATCTAGCTTAGAGTGGCCAATAAGATTCTAGTAGTGGAAGCATCCAATAGTCTAGTGCTCCATAGGGAGGATGAAATTATGGTTATAGTTATGGTGGTGGGGCATAATTCTCTTGTACCCAACTTGAAAGATAGTAGGATGTTCTGAGAAGATGTACTTGTTGGAAGCATGAAAGATGATGTAATTCCTATAGGAGAGTATTTTAGAAACATGATTAGATCATTATCTTGAAGATATGTTACATTCATGATTATGTTTGTCATTGATGTCAACATAGCAATTTTCTATGGTATCTGATAGAAGAACAGAGGTAAAGATCAATTTGGTATAGATATATCATTGACTACTTTTAGTAACAAGGTTAAAGGGATATTATACTATGTGTCTAGTATACATAGCTAACCTCATAAGCATAATATATTATGTATGGAAGAAGTTATGCAAGTTTTGGTGAAGACTGTTTTGAGATAGAGTTTATAGAGGCATGTTCTAGTAAACTTGTTATATCTCTTAGTAGAGTTATTATTATGAGAATTTGAAGTTAAAGATGTGATAAATACATGTTGGTGATGATGTGGCTAAGCTTGCTCATCATAATGTTATGTGTATGAAAATTTATTCAAGTTGCAAGATAAAAGATTAATGTTATCACTAAGTGTAATGTATTCTTAATGTAGTCCTATAATAATTAATTGAGAAGGTGTAATAGCTGACTTAGAGAATTGTTTTATGGATTCAATATAAAGGAAGGACATTTTCCATTATCATGTATGATGGATGTATGGAGGAATGCAAATGATTGTAAGAAACACAAAGAGTAGAATATGAAGATAAGAAGAGTAGAGTGAAGGTGAAGGAAACTTCATTGTCAAGATTTTATTATGTGATCCAAAGTTGGATACTTGGATCCAAGGTTCGTGACTTGGTCTATAAGGTCTAAAAGTGATTGGTCTAGTTGATAGGATAGAGGAAAGAAGTTAAAGTATAGTACATATAATTATTCTACAAGTAGATGAGAGATTAGTTGGATAGTGAGTTTAGTAGTCTTGCCCCAAAATCTGTTTGGACAATGGGTTCTTCTATCTTCTACAACTCCTAACAGGGTTGGAACAACTCCTAATAGGGTTGGAACCTTCTAAGAAGGATTCAAAGTCTCCTAACAGGGACTCATATATACTAAATATTGTAATAGAATCCTAATAGGGTCCATCCCCTAACAAGGAATATTTATATTAGTACATCATTTTGTAGGCATAATTCCCACTAGGGCTTTCCCTTTGATCAAGGGTTTCCCTAGTTAACATATCTAGTGTAATTGTCTATGTGCATCTTGTTATGGTTGATGTTTTTTCTTTGGTTACATGGATAAAATTGTTTAAGGTTGATAAATGTTTTAATTATTGGATAGTTAATTCACCCCCCTACCTCTCAATTATCTTGGTGGACTATTATTTCTAACAATTGGTATTAGAGCATTAGGTCCTTGAAGATAAAGCTTAACAACTTTGGGAGATCCTTGGTGAGCATAATCAAAAAAGATAGTCCTACATTTCATAGAAGAAATTTTGAAACTTGAATGGTGAAAATTCTTGGTGAGTTATTATATTTGTGTAAAGAACAGAGTATTGAGTTTTTTGATCTAGAATCCTTCTATTGTATACAAAATAAAAGAAGGACAAGCAAAGATATGTCTAGATCTGAAGAAGACATAAAGAGAAAGGAAGGTATTGATCTACTTATGAAAAGAGAGCTAGAAGGTATGAAATATTTTGTTTGTTGGACATGTAAAGAATTTAGTCATTTTTTGACTAGATATCCTAAAGAGAATAAGAAAAACTAGAAAAATTTTATTTTTTGATAAAGTTGAAAAATTTAAAGCAAGTATGGAAAGATTCTTGAAAGACTATGATAATAAGTCTAGATTAGTTAATGAGGAGCAAGTAATAGAAGAAATAGTTTTGGAGACTATTATGGAAAGTGAAAATGTAAGAGCTGATTAGAAATTTAGGATACAAGAAAGAGTAGTTGATTATAATTTAGATGATGATGTTGCTACTGAACCAAGGAAAGATGAAGTATTCTTTGAGATTAACAATAATTTGTAGAATGAAGGAGAGCTAAGAAAGGAATAGAGCTCAGAACCTTCAACAGAGCCAAGAGTTGAGATAACAACTCCTACTTCAGGTAAGAATATGACAAAGAATCATCCACTTGAGTAGATCATCAAAAGTAGAGATAAAGGTATGATGACAAGAGGTAGAATCAATAAAGAACTATGTTTGATATCTCAATTTGAACTAAAGAATCTAGATGAACCATGTAAAGATGACTATTGGAAGCAAGCTATAAAAGAGGAATTGGATCAGATAGTAAAGAATGAGCAATGATAATTAGTTCCTAGAACATTAGACAAGAATGTGATAGGAACTAAATGGGTATTTAGAAACAAGATGAATGAACAAGGTGAAGTAGTAAAAAACAAGGCAAGATTGGTATGTAAAGATTACTCATAGAAAGAAGGAATAGACTATGATGAAACCTATGCTCTTGTGGCAAGAATAGAAGCAATAAGGTTATTCTTAGCATATGCATCATATAAAAAATTTAAAGTATATTAGATGGATGTCAAGTCAAGATTTTTGAATGGAGAACTTGAAGAAGAGGTATATGTGGAGTAGCCTAAAGGTTGTCCTTTAAACGATGACAAGGACATACTATGCAGATTGAAGAAAGCATTGTATGGCTTGAAGCAAGCATCTAGAACTTGGTATGCAAGGTTAGACAAGAATTTGACAAAGCTTGGATATAGCAAAAGGTATGGAAGATAATAATTTCTATTAGAATGAAATTGATGATGGATTAATAATTTTGGTAATATTTATTGATAATATGATATTTGGAGGAAATGATAATGAAAGTGATAAGTTTGGAGAAGAAATGAAGAAGGAATTTGAAATGAGTATGATAGGAGAAATGAAATATTTTCTAGGATAATAGATCATATAGGACAAAGAAGGAATCTTTATTTCTCAGACTAAGAATTTGAAAAATTTATTGAAAGCATTTGGTTTGGAAACATGTAAACCCATTGGAACACCTATGGTAGTTGGACAAAAGTTATCTACAAAGGATGAGACACCTACTATTGAGTAGAAGAAGTATAGATCTATGATTAGAGCATTGAAATATTTGACTCACACAAGGTCGGATATAGAAAATGCAGTTAGAATTTTTGCAAGATTCCAAGTTGAACCTAGAGAAGAACATTATGTAGTAGTCAAAAGGATATTTAGATACCTAAAAGGAACACTAGAGTTTAGATTGTGGTATGATAGATCTAATGATTTCACTCTATATGCTTATATTGATGTTGATTGGGCATGCAATATGGATGATAGAAAGAGCACCAGTGGTGAAGCCTTCTTTCTTGGAAGAAGATTAGTTTCTTAGATGATCAAGAAGCAAGATTGTACCTCACAAAGTATAGAAAAAGAAGAATATGTTGTAACAAAAAATCATTGTAATCAAGTTGTTTGGATGAAGCAGATGCTGAAGGATATAAGGATAGAATTGAGTGAACCTATTGTTAAACATTGTGACAACACACACATATTAAATATGTTTAAGAATTTAGTGTTGCATTCTAAGACCAAGCACATTTTTATCAAGTATCACATGTTGAGAGAGAAAGTTGTAGAAAAGGAAATTATATTAGAGTATGTAAACACCAAAGAGAAGATTGTAGATATTTTCACTAAGCCTCTTCCAAAAGAGACTTTTGAGTATTTGCAAGGTATGCTAGGGGTTATGCCCCTTCCTACATCAGAGTAGATGATGTAAGAGTGCATCAGTCTAGTGTAACAAAGTACTATTGTTTGTCTAGACTAAATGTTGATGCTTCTTATATGGGGGAGTATCTGTGATGGATAGAGTCATCTAGGACTCTTGTTGGATGTTATTTTTGAATAGTGTCTTTGGAAACTTGAGCTAGTTAGAAATAGTTTTTGTAGAGTTTGATGGTTGTTGAAACCTTTGTCATTGATTTCAGTGGGGGAGAAGTACATCATAGAAAATCAATTCAAAAAGCATGGAAAACAAGTACAACATGTTCAAAAAATTAGTTGGGAAGAAGTACAATAGGAAAAGTACAACATAGAAAAATAGTTTGATGTAAAGCACATTGAGGTATACCAATGGGGAGAATAATTGATGAAGAGGATTTGAAAAGAAAGGTTAATAGTCTTTTACAGTTGGTATTCTTCAAACTAGATGTTTTTCATCTATGTTCCATCAATGCTAAAGGGGGAGATTGTTAGAAGCATGAATGCTGATGATATTTCTCTGAGTGAGTACTGTAGAAACATAATTAGATCATTATCATGATGATATGTTACATTCATGACTATGTTTGTCATTGGTGTCAACATAGTAGTTTTTTGTGGTATCTAATAGAAGAATAGAGGTAAAGATCAAGTTGGTATAGATAGATTATTGAGTACTATTAGTAGTGAAGTAAAAAGGGAGATTATACTATGTGTCTAGTATACACAACTATCCTTGAAAGCATAAGCTATTATGTCTAGAAGAAGTTATGCAAGTTTTGGTGAAGACTATTCTAACATAGAGTTTATAGAGACATGTTCTAGTAAACTTGTTATATCTCTTAGCAAAGTTATTATTTTGAGAAGTCAAAGTTAAAGATGTGAAGAAGAGATGTTTCTGATGACATGTCTAAGCTCTCTCCTCATAATATTACATGTACAAATAGTTATTCAAGTTGCAAGGTGAGAGATTAATGTTATTGCTAAGTATAATGTATTCTTAATGTGGTCCTATAATAATTAATTAAGAAGGTGTAAAAACCAACTCAAGGAATTATTTTATGGATTCAGTATATAGGAAGGACATTTTCCTTTATCATGTATGATGGATGTATGCAAGAATGTGAATGATTACAAGTAGCACAAAAAGCAGAATGTGAAGATAAGTAGAGTAGAGTGAAGGTGAAGGAAACTTCATTGCCAAGGTTTGATTGTGTGATCTAAAGTTGCATACTTGGATCTGATGTTTGTGACCTAGTCTACAAGGTCTGACAATGATTGGCCTACTTGACAGGATAGAGGAAAGAAGTTAGAGTAAAGTGCATACAATTATTTTGCAAGGAATAGTCAAAAGATCAATTGGATAGTGAGTTTAGTGGTCTTTTCCTAGAAGTTATTTGGATAGTGGGTCTTTCTATCTTCTACAACTCCTAATAGGGTTGGCACAACTCCTAATAGGGTTGGAACCTTCTAATAAGGATTCAAAGTCTCCTAACAGGGACTCATATGTACTAAATATTGTAATAGACTCCTAACAGGGTTCATCCTCTAACAAGAAATATTTATATTAGTAAATCATCTCGTGGGCATCATTCCCACCAGGCTTTTCACTATGATCAAGGGTTTTCCTAGTTAACATATCTAGTATAATTATTTATGTGCATCTTGTTATGGTTGTTGTTTAGTTTGGTTGAATGGATAAGATTGTTTAAGGTTGATAAATGTTTTAATTATTAGATAACTGCTTCACCCCTCCCCAAGTTATCTTGGTGTGGCCATGTTAGAGCCTACTATAGGGGATGTAGGTAGATCCCATAGAGTTTTTGTAGCAGTTGAAAATCATCAAGTTGAACATTAGGGTATCATAGTCGATAATATGGGTATGTTAGATGGTTTCTTTACCACTATGTTATTTGATTCTAGTGCTTCATATTCTTTTATTTCAACATACTTTGTTAAGTAACATGGGCTAGTGGTAACACAATAGGTAGATAGGTAGCAAGTTGAGTTAGCCATGAGATCCATGGTGACTATGGATTCCTTAGTCAGTGGTAGTGTGTTAGACTTTGGCACCTTCACCATTGCATTTGATCTCTATATCCTACCCTTAGGATCTTACAATAGTGTATTGGGTATAGATTAGTTATCTTCTCATCAGGAAACTATGGGTCAATGATGTAAGTTGGTACACTATGTCAATGACATATGTTGGCATGTTGAGCTTGTATGGGTTCAAAGACAAGTCTCACTTTAGATGATCTCAACTAAGTAGATAAACCAGACTATGCAACATGGATATTAGATGTTTGTAGTATTTTTTAGTGAAAAAAGGAGGTGGAGAGTAGAGAGTTATCACTTGATAGTCATCCACTCCTCAGTGTCTATGTATATGTATTTCTTGATGAGATACTAGGTATGTCATCAAAGCACAACATTAATTTTTGCATGAATCTCATTCTAGGGACAAAGCCTATTTCTTAGGAACCTTAATTACTACTTGACTACTAAGGAGTGGAGTGAGCTAATATTGCAAGTTGAGGAATTTTTGGCCAAGGGTCATATTCATCCTAGAGTATCCTTGTGGGGTGTAATTGTCATCTTCATAAATAAGAAAGATGGATCTTTGCACTTATGCATTCACTACTAAAAATTATATAAGGTGATGATAAGGAACCAATATCCTTTACCAAGGATAGATAAATTGTTCAATCAAATAAAGGAAGTGAGAGTATTCTCAAAGACTAATATTAAGTTAGGATACCATTAACTTAAGATTCATGAGGTTGATACTTATCAAAAATATTTTCATACATGATATGGGTATTATTAGTTCACAATTGTAACCTTTGGGTTGACTAATGCACCATTAGTGTTCATGAGTTTGATGAAAGAGGTGTTCCACATATACCTCAATTCATTTTTGCTTGTAATTTTGGATGAAATATAGATCTATTCTGAGATTGTAGAGGAGCATGAGGTCCATTTTCACTATGTATTGTAGTGCTTATGCAATCATCAATTGTATGAAAACTTGGGCAAGTGTGAGTTCTTCTAGTCTAAGGTGAAGTATTTGGGGCACATCATTATTGGTGATGGCATCACAATAGATCCTACTAATATTTGAGCTATCATGGATTGGCCAACACCCATTGGTGTTCCTAAGGTTTGTAGATTCATGGCATTGGTGGGTCCTTACCATCGGTTCATTAAGGACTTCTCAAATGTGGATTAATCTATCACTTCTTTTTAGTGGAAGGGGAAGAAGTATCTATGTACTAGTGTGAGTTAATTTTTGAGGCTTATAAGGAGTGATTGATTAGTGTACCTATCCTTGCAATGCCTAATCATGTTGGTAATTTCATAGTATGAGACATTCATCATTAAAAGACATGGGGGTATTGTTGGTGCAGGATGGTCAAGTGATTTCTTATGAGTCTAGAAAGCTCAAGGACCCACTCATGATTTAGAGTTAGTAGTGGTTGGGCATGCACTTGTGTGCTAGAGACATTTCTTTTTGGGACACATGTTTGAGTCATACAATGCTCATCATAGCTTTCAGTATATTTTGACTCAGCCAAACTTGAATGCATGACACTATCATTGGATGGAGTTTTGTGTGAGTATGATTTTGATGTTCATTACATCAAGAATAAAGAGAATGGTGTAGAAGATGCATTGAGTAGGATAAGACACAAGATATCATTTTTGTAATTGGGAGTGGATTTGAGTAGCCATATCTTGGAGCTCTTTCCTAGTGACACATGTTATTAGTAGTTTAGAGTAGAAATTAAGTTCGTACATACCCTTGAGGGAAAATTTTCAACTTACACTTTGGAATTCAATTAATTATTCTGGCATATAGAATGTATTTATGTACCAATATTATGAGATCTATGTTCTTTAATTTTGTTAGAGGAACATTTTGAACCATATTTTACATATCCTAGTGTCAAGAAGATGCATGCCTATCTTAGATAGTTTTAGAGGTTAAAAGGACACCATGAGTTTGCTCATGAGAAACATTCTTGTAGTAAAGTATTTGTATTTTTTTCTATAGGTTTCAAAGAATACAAAGCCATGGGATTTCCAATTCAAGCTTATAATTTAGAGGATGACCTGAGGCCTGTTCTGCAACCAAATTTGACTATAATCTAGGAAGATTAGTTAGATATTCTTAATAGAATGTACACTACTTCTTGGTAGCTGTGAACCTGTTTTGCAAGCTTTTCCATCAACAACCATGAATTGGGGCTCAAGGAGGACAAGGCCAAAGCTTGTCCCATTCTTGCAAAGTTTCAAGATCTTCATGGGAACCAAAATTTTGATGAGATTCTCAACATGATATAAGATTTATAGTTTTCTTGAACTTTTTAAGTTTTGTTATTGTAAATTTTGGTGGATGGTCACAATTAGTTATTAAGTTAGCTTCTTTGTAAAGGTCTAAAGATTTTTGCACATTTTCATTTGCTATAAGAAAGGGTACCAAGACTTCAGAATAGATATAGGATATATAGAAAATTATAGAAAGATATAAATAATACTGATATATATTTATGTATGCAACATAGGATAGATATTGCAATCTATCACAACCCAATTGTACCCTTTTCTGAATTAATAAAAATAGCTTGTTTCTTTTCCAAATTCTAGGAATCCATCATCAATATTGTTATCTATGAATTGTCCTCTTGGATTTATATTACTATTGATAGATTGAACATGGGGAAAACCCTTGAATAAGAAAAACTCATATTCTTCTGTGTGTTTTGAGTAATTGGTCTTCATATGTTGAAGTTAAATATAATTAACTAGCATTTTATGACTTCAAGTTCTCCATCCAACAATTGATGATGGCACACCCATCTCCAAGCACTTTGATATTTATAGTAAATATTGAAATTGAATCTAATGGAAAAGGACTGGTCTTTTGTTTCTTCTAAAGATAAGTATAGTTTTTTGGAAGGTGATATTCTTTATCATATCCATATGCATATATCATAAAAATACTTTACTACACTAAATTACTTTATAACCTTCATAAACATTCAAAGCATTCACATATTCAATTTCTCCTTGAGAAAAAATTTGACAACTCAAGAGTATAATTTATAAAGTCTGCAAAAGCCAACCTTAACCTATCTTAGAGGATTGAGATAAAGGTATACCCACCAGGTCCATAGAGCCTGAAGTGTGGAGATTGAATTATTAAGTTTTGGTCTGCTATGATTTTGTTGAGATTCTTAGCATCAAGAAGAAAAGGGTCATAGGAATTCAACCAAATTTTTTGAGAATCAATAGATTGGTGACTCTATTGAGGAGAATTGCTCACAATTCAGATTGTGAAATTACTTAGAAATTTTAATTTCACAAACTAGAGAAGGTAGTTTTTGTGCTCTACTGGAGAGAAGAATTGAGAAGATCTAGTGAACATTCCTTTGAGAAGAGGTGGTGACTCTATTTGTAATTTATGAATATCTGTATTCATGAAGGATGAACTATTTGTAGTTGAAAAGAAGAGAAGTAGTAGACATTTATCCCTAAATCTAATGTGAGGAATATCTTGAATACACTCCCAAGAAGAGGAACACAATAGGAAAATTAATCACTAATATTTCTTACAGTTGGTATAAGAAGTTTGCTAATAGAGAAAGAGAATTCTATGTCGATAAATAGGCTAATAATAGTGAACAAGGGAGGAAAATCCATTTCACAATATAGGTTCATTTCTTAATCATAAACAACCTAAAAATCATTAAGTAGATGATGAGATTGATGAGGAAGGAGATGATATTAATGAAAACTCATAGAATCTCTTCATTTTTATGCCCAAGCAAATCACCAATTTCCTTGAGGAAGATTCCCAATGAGTTGTTGGAAAGAGAAGGCCTCAAAAGAGATAAAATCATTGATCTAAAATGAACTAGAGAAAAGGAAAGTTTGGAAAAAGGTGATGTATCTAAATATACTCCTCATAAAAATTAAGATTCTTCATAATACTATACATAAAAATCCTTTGTATAACAAGAATGGAGAGACATGTCATGAAATAAATAATGTACCTAATCAAAATAGAAATCAAAGGGATAAGAGTGATGGTGATTAGAGAAGTAATCGTACTAATAATTAAAATAATATGGTGAACAATCAAATCAGACAAAAATTTCACAATGAAAATCAAGGAACATGGGCTCCATTGGTAATCGAAAGATATAAACAACTAGATTTCAATGGGATAGTGGGTTATCCAAACCTTGTATCAAATTATTGGAGAATTGCTATACCAAATTCTATAGAGAAGAGAATCAATTCACTGAAACACATGATTAATCTAAAAAATATTGTTGAATAGTTCTAAGAATATAATGAGAACATGCTTATGGAACTAATTTTCTAGCCATTGACCAATGATGCCATAGAATGGTACATAAGAATTCCTAATAAATCTATATCAAGTTGGCATGAAGTTGTTGACTTATTTGTTGAGAAATTTGGAAATCATACTGAGACTTCCTTTTCCTCACATGAATTAGCTAATATCAATAAAAATGACAATGAATCAATTTTTGAGTTTAATAAAAGGTTTAATAAAGTCCTAAACATAATACCACAAGACATCAAACCTGTTGATTCATTCCTAATAAAATTCTAGCTAAGTACTTTTGAAAGTAAGACACACTATGAGATAAGCTCACATAGCACAAGCATTAAAAGAATCCTTTAAGGTTGAAATGACAATTGCAAATGATAGAAATGATGCTAGTAAATTTGGTAAGAGAGATGGCCCAGGATTATTTGATCCAAAAGCCCCTAACTAGAATAAAGATGAAGATTGACAAACTTCTGAGTATGATCAAGGATCTTCGTATCAAATATAATGAGAATGAAAGAATAAGGTCTAATAGGAATGATAAATCTTACTATAAAGTGGATAGACATAGACTACAAGTTGTTCCTTATAATACATATTGGAAAGATGAAAAACCAATAAGAAACAATGAAACTCCTGATCCTCTAAAAAGTATTAATAATTATGTTGAAAATGGTCCTTGGTGTAAAGCTTACAAGCTACCTCATTTCCAGAACAATCTTTAGTGGAAAGAATCATATTAGATGAGGAAACCCACCCAGGAGATGATCACAAAACAATAAATACATTATAATTTGAACCCTTTTAAGGGAGAACATGACTCTTCTAAAGAAGAATACATTCTTGATGTCTACATAAAGAGAATAAGACAACAATATACCTAAAATTCTTTTTTGATATTGATGAAAAATCTATTATGAAGTTATCAAATGAAGAAGAAAGAAGGGCTTGTATGATTGCAACAATTGAACAAGAAAGGAGTAATTACAAATTAAGAAACATAACTATAAATTTGGATATGAGAAAGAAGGTTGAAATTCCCACTTTACATAAGAAAAATAAAGAGAAGGTGATGCCCAAGGATCAACAAAAAACTGACCCACACGCAACTCATCCTTTAACATATAAGAAATTGGTAAGTAGTAGCTCATTCTTTCTAATACTTTATCATAGTTGAAAGTTTCATTTCCATTTTTAGAAATTGTTAGAATTATTGAATATGGAAAATAGTTTTTGGATATTTTGTCTAAAAATAGCAAAGAAGGGTATGTCAAGGATTAGAATGTTGAGGAAACATCAATTATTTATAATGGGACAAATATTAATGAGAGTGCCCTACAGGTAGACCCTTTTTATCTAACTTTGTTGATTAATAACAAATTGGGGAGGAATTGCATAGTGGTTTTAGGAGAAGCTATAAATATAATGCTAGCAGAGGTTATGAAATAATTAGGATTGAAAGTAGATATTCCTTAGGAGAAGTGTTATGCCATGTACAAAAGGGTAGTTCCTATAGTTAGCATAATTAAAAAATGTTGATTTTAGATTCCTCGCGTGTCTTGATGTCTCCTAAAAGACATATATAACTATGGTGGAGGTTCATGCTCATTATGGCATGTTACTTTCAAGACAATGGTCAAATTTAGTTGGAGGACATATACAATTGGATTTGTCTTATGCAATTATTCCAATAAATGGACAAAACATTAAAATTGATAAGGATCCAAGATTTGAACACCTTGTTGAAAGCTTTAATCCTAATATAAGAATCAACTTCTGCTAGACAGATATATAAGAAAGTAAACAAGTAATGTTGAAAAATTAGAGTAACCATGCACAAAGAGCACTCATAACACCATATTTTGTTAACTAGGGAAACCCTGACAAAGGGAAAACCTTGGTGGGAATGATGCCCACAAAGATATACAGATATTTATATTCCTTGTTAGAGGATGGACCCTGTTAGGAGTATATAAACACATTCAATACATAAGAGTCCCTATTAGAAGAATTTGACTCCCTCTTAGGAGATTCCAACCTTGTTAGGAGTTCTAGTACAATTTATGCAAGAAGAGCTCACTACACAAATAAGTAATTTATCCTCTAAGTTCCTCAAGTATAGAAATATAGATGTTGTACCTTCTTTCCAACTAATCTATGATCTTAACTTGATCTCGGATCACAAAATCAAGTTATAAAAAACTCATTTTGCATATGATACTAAACTTCACATTCATAACTTTCACATCTAACTTCACAAATAGCTTCTCCAAATAATTTCACAAGATTTCTTTGCATAAATACCATGCCTTTTCAAAAATTTCTACTAGGTCATCTAGGACCAAAATAAACTTTCCAATTTAAAGTAAACATCTAGGATGTTGTCCCTAATTGGTCAAGTAATTATTTTGTAAACAAAATAATTCCTTTACCTTTCATTTCTTTGTACTATAAATCTTAAATATCTCTTTTTAGTACTATCTGTATTGATGTCTATGGTTATATACATCATCATCAACATGTATGCTATTTCCATATATCTTCTATCTCAAAAAAAACATCCTATATACAAGTTATGCTTCAAATATTGTTCTCTGTTCCTATTTGATAAACACATAACTGCATTCAATAGAACTTCAATAACAAGTGTTAGAGTTAGTATTTCTACAAGCAATATTAACCACATGTTCAAATCACTTCATTCTTCCTCCATGTAACCTTTCTAGTCATAATATGACATTGACAAGTTGCATAAAAAACAATACACTACTGTAAACCATTTTCATACTTAAAAATTTTCTAAGCACCAAAAAGCTAAGTATCCTTATTTTGAAGGTTTTCTACAAGAACATACATCATGTTTTGTAATTAATGACAACATTTACATATCTACATATAACAAATTGCCAAAAATCTCCCCCTTTGGCATTTATTGAAATAAAGTAGGAAAATTGGCTGAGTATCAAAAAAATTTCAAAAACTTACAACATTACTATACTTACCATCTATTACAAATGTTAGATTGTGGTGACTGATCAGGAAAATACTGTACATACTTCATAATTAGTGGAGTTGTGGCGGTATTGAGTTGTAAGGGATTACAGACTATAATCAGGTTGTAATCATTGGATTGTAATAAGATTGGACTTGCTATTTGGTGGATGTAGCTTAGGGATTGGGTGAACCACGTTAAATCTTGGTGCCTTGTGTTCATTTCTGTGTGATATTTATTTTTTTGTTATTGGTTATATTTGCATGTAGTTTTTATTTCTGTTTATGGTTTATCCTAACAAGTGGTATCAGAGCAAGGTTGTCTTTCAGTTATCCTCTGCAGGAAAGTCTCATGGTTAAGTGGGCATCTCACAATTGAGTAGGAGCGATGGCAGATGAGGGTAAGCTGAGGGTTGACAAGTTTAATGGGAAAAACTTCTAGTTATGGAAGATGCAAATGGAAGACTATCTATATTAGAAGAATTTATGGAAGCCATTGGAAGGAAAAGCCAAGAATCAGGGAACTATGTCAGAGGCTAAATGGGATTTTTTGGATAGAAAGACACTCGGAAGCATTCAGTTATGCTTGGCACCATCGGTGGCATTTAATATTACAAAAGCAAAGATGATAGAAGATTTGATGAAAACCCTAGCATTATTGTATGAAAAGCCCTCCGCTTCAAACAAGGTATTTCTCATGAAGTGTTTATTTAATATGAAAATGGCAGAAGTTGGATCTATTGCAGATCATTTAAATGAGTTTGATACTATTACTAGTTAGTTATCTTCTGTGGGTATCAATTTTGATGAAGAAATTAGGGCTCTCTTGATTTTGTGTTCTTTTCCTAAAAGCTAGAATGGCTTGGTAATGGTGGTGAGTAATTATGTTCCTAGATCTAGTACCCTAAAATATGATGATGTGATCGGTGTTGTTTTGAGTGAGGAAACTCATAGGAAATCCTCAAGTGGATCTACATCAGGAAGTGCTTTGAATGCATAAAGTAGGGGTAGAATGACTAAGAGAGGAAGTAACTCTAGAAATCATGGGAAATCAAGAGGAAAGTCAAAGGGGAGGAGGTCTCAATTGAGAGGACCAAATGATTGCTGGTACTGTGAGAAACCAGGGCACAAAAAGAAAGATTGTTGGAATCAAAAGAAAAATGAAGGAGATAAATCATATGGAGACAAGGAGGAAAATGTGGTAAGTAACAAATCCAAAGAGGATGCTTTGCTTTTGTCTTTAGAAAGTGTTGATGATTCATGGGTTTTAGATTTTGGTGCTTCATTTAATGCTACACCTCATAGAGGTTATTTCATTGATTATGTCCAAGGAGATTTTGGGCTTGTTTATTTGGGGGATAATGAACCCTATCAAATTGTTGGAAAGGGAAAAATTAAGATTAAGTTGTAGAATGGGAATCATTGGCTACTACATGAGGTAAGATATGTTCCAAGGCTAAGTGAGAATTTAATTTCAGCAGGGCAACTCGGTGATGAGGGTTGTGTAGTTACTTTTAATGATAAAAATTGAAAGATTTCAAAAGGTTCCCTTGTAGTAGCAAAAGGTGTGAAAGTAGGAACCTTATATCTTTGTACAAGTCATATTGTTTCTTCTACTTTGATTGTTTCAAAAAAAATGAATGTTTAGGAACAATTGTTGTAGTTGAGCAGGGAGAACAAATAGCTGCTGTAGATTTTGATACAGCACTGATGGAGACACAACCCAAGCATAGAATGGACCCAAAAAGAAAGGGTAAATTTTATTAACTATAAAAATATACTAGTACACTTAGTGCAAAGAAACAGACTCCAAAACATGCCCTATGGGCATACAATAGCATAAATCTAGAGATAAATTGTTCTCCCAGTACCTTCTCTCAAACTTCACTCCTAATTGCCTTTTACAATGCTAGAAATGTTCTTAAATAGACCCCGGATGGTTAAGGATTAGGAATACATTCTAGAAAGTGCTAGTAGGCATCCATGGACCAAATAGAAGGTTCTAGAAGTTGCATTAGAAGTCGGAAAAAAATTAGAAGAATCCAAAAATTGTAACCGAACTTCCAGGAGGCATAACTTTTGAACCGTAGCTCCGATTGACAAACTGTTTACATTTTCAAAAAGCTCTCAAAGTGCTCTACAGCCCTATGGACCAGATTTTCTCATCCCCCATTTTTTGGCCTTGTTCAAGGTCATTTAATGCCCCTAACCTGACTTTGAAGCATTCTTAGGATGTCTCCAAAAATTGAAAAGCTGCGATAACTTTCAAACCGTGGGGCCTTTTGACCTGATTATTTTTTTGGAATGCTCTAAATTACACTGAAAATCTTTTGACCAATTTACACCTTCTATTTCACCAAAATGATGGCTCAATTAGATACTCCTATTTTTTTGAAATTTACACGTATCCCAAGGTGATTAAAAACTCTAACCCAGAACACTAATATTGGAACTATGAGAGTTGAAACCTTTAATTGACCCAAATGGGTATCCAAAAATGAAATCACATCAAACAAAAACTAAGTCTAAGTACATTTTTTGGATGACATTGGATTGCCCTTATACCTCTGGATGCTCCTGCATTAGACACCTAGGGTAGATTGAAAAGTGACCCTGTCACTTTATGAATGGTAGAGGAAATCCCAAATGGGAAACATCAGCTGTTGATATCCAAGTTGATTCCTCTATCGATTGTCCTTTTCACTTGACTAGATACTCTTCATACTACCTAATTCTAGTACTCCTACCCACACGACTATCCAGAATCTCTTCTATCTCCTCCTTCTTAGAAGTAGGAATTGGACATGGCTCTAACATCGGCTCCTCATCTGCACCATCATCATGATACTCTGTTAAGTCTACAATGTTGAAAATAGGAGAAATGTGAATTTGGCAATTCCACGTCATATGCATTTCCTGAGTCATGTTTCTTTAGAATTTTGCAAGGGCCAAATTTTTTCATTTTCAGCTTGTTGTAAGTACCAGCTGGAAATATTTCTTTTCATAAGTGTACCATGACTAGATCCCCTACTTGGAATTCCTTATGTCTTCTCCTTTGATCAGCCCTAGCTTTATCCTCTTGATTCATCTTGGTAATGTGTGCTTGAACCTCCTTATGTAGATGCTTGATATGTTTAGAAAATTCTTCAGCTTCAGCACTTGTTTTCTCCCCTTGCTCTATCTTCCTCAATTCTGGTGCAGTCCTTGGGCTACTTCCATATACAATTTGGAATGGTGATCTACCTGTACTCCTATTTACAGAGTTATTGTAAGCAAAATTTGCTTATGGTAGAATCAAATCCCATCCCTTGGGCTTATCCCCAACTAAACATCTCAGCAAATTGACCAAACTTCTATTTACCACTTCTGTTTGGCTATCAGTCTGTGGGTGATGTGTGGAACTGAATTTCAAGTCTGTCCTCAACTTTTTCCACAATATTCTCCAAAAATACCCCACAAATTTAGTGTCTCTATCAGAAACTATACTCCTTGGGAGACCATGTAGTCTTACCACCTCTTTGAAAAACAAGTCTACAATATGGACAACATCATGAGTTTTGTGGCATGGAATGAAATGTGCCATTTTGGAGAGCCTATCAACCACCACAAATACTAAGTCATTACCCCTTTGTGTCCTCGGCAATCCAAGAACAAAATCCATACTTACGTCCTCCCATGGCTTTGATGGAATAGGAAATGGCTGATATAGTCCAGTATTGTGACTAAATCCCTTGGCAACTTGACAAATTTGACAACTCTGTACAAACTTCTTCACATCCTGTGAGATTTGAGGCCAAAAATAATGTTCTTTGAGAATGGCAATGGTCTTATCTCGACAAAAATTTCCTTCCATCCCTCCATTGTGTTTCTCCTTAATCAGATTTTCCCTCATGGAACTCCTTGGAATGCATAATTGACTACCCTTGAATAACATACCATCCTGAATCAGATAGTCTAACCACTTAGTTCTGTCTACAAAAATAGGTTCTTTACAAGCTTTCCATGCTTTAGAAAAATCAGGATTCTTAGGGTACAGATTCTTGAGTTCATCAAAATCAACTACTTCAACTTGCATTACTGTAAGCAACAACTGTCTCCTACTTAGTGCATCTGCAACCCTATTAGATTTTCCACTTCTGTGCTTCAACACAAATGTATAGTTCTGCAAGAACTCTACCCACTTCATATGCCTCTGATTCAATTTACCTTGGCTATTTAGGTACTATAAGGCTTGATGATTAGTATACAAAACAAATTCCTTTGGAAATAAATAATGCTTCCATTTCTTTAAGGCTTGAACTATTGCATAGAACTCTTGATCATAAACAGAATACTTCTTTTTCGCATCATTCAATTTTTCACTAAAATATGCAACAGGCTTACCTTCTTGGCTCAATATAGCTCCAATAGCACTACCACTAGCATCACAATCCACCTAGAACACCTTTCTAAAATTTGGAAGTGCCAACATAGGTTGTTCTGTCACCTATTTCTTCAGCAATTCAAAACTTCTCGCAGCTGCCGCAGTCCATTTGAACTCTTTTCTATCCCCTCTTATTGTGTCAGTGAGGGGTGCACAGATGCCACTAAAGTTCTTAATGAACTTTTTGTAAAAACTAACTAGACCATGGAATGATCTTACCTCAATAGCAAACCTTGGAGTAGGCCATTCCAAGATGGCTTTTACCTTCTCTGGATTCATTTTGAGACCTTCAGGTGATATAACAAACCCCAAGTAGACTAACTCCCTTTTTGCAAAGATACACTTCTTCAGATTAATTAACAGTTTCTCTTCCCTTAACCTTTCAAGGACACTATGAATATGCAATAAATGTTCTTCCAAAGTCTTCCTAAAAATTAAAATATCATCCAAATAGACAATAACAAATTTTCCCAAGAACTTCTTAAGTACCTCATTCATAAGCTGCATGAAGGTGCTTGGGGCGTTTGTCAATCCAAAGGGCATGACTAACCACTCATAAAGACCCTCCTTGGTCTTGAAGGTTGTTTTCCACTCATCTCCTTCTCGTATCCATATCTGATGATAGCCACTCTTAAGATCTATCTTTGTGAAGTACTAAGCTCCACTCAAGCAGTCCATAAGATCATCCATTCTTGGCAAAGGAAACTGATACTTGATGGTTATCCTATTTATATCTCGAGAGTTTGTACACATCCTCCACTCTCCATTCTTCTTTGGTGCCACTACTGCAGGTATTGCACATGGACTCAAGCTCTCTTGAATCAAGCCCTTCCTCAATAGCTCTTGAACTTGTATATTTAGCTTCTTAGTTTCAGTAGGAGTCATCCTGTGAGCAGCCTTATGAGGCAAACTAGCTCCTAGAATTAAATCTATCTGATGATTGATTTTTCTTACTAGTGGCAATCCTTCTGGAACATTATCAGAGATGATATCTCCAAACTCACCTAGTAAATCTAAAATTTCAAGTGGTATTTCACTACTACCTTCTTTATCTTTCCTAGGGATCAAAGCATAGCAAATATGCTAATGTTTCATGCCATCTACAAACTTCCTTCTATCAACAAGACAAATCCTAGCACTGCTACATACCTTTTTGCCTTCCCTTTTCATGGGATTTAGTTTGTGGAAAACTCCATCCTTTGTTAGAGAGTATGTGTTTTCATGACCATCATGTACTGCATGCCTATCAAACTGCCATGGTCTACCCCACAATAGATGGCAAACATCCATTGGAATAACATCATAGAGAACTTCATCATGGTAACTTTGAATTTTAAATTTCACTAAACATTGTTCACTTACCAGGACCTTATGATCATCTTTCACCCAAGAAATCTGATAGGGCTGGGGGTGTTTCTCCCTCTTGAGCTTCAGCTTAGAGACCATCTCCTCTGATACCAAGTTATCAGTGCTACCACCATCAATGATCACATCACAACATTTATCCTCACACTTGCACCTAGTAGGAAATAAACTCCTCCTTTGTCCTAGTTCAATCTAACCACTTAGTAGGACCCTTTCATTTACTAAATTCTCTCCTCTTTCTACATCCTCTGAATGTGATGATTGTGCATCCTCATCCACACGAGCAACCCTAGCTTGACCCTCAGCTCTCCTATCTATCCTACCTTGTCATTGAGGGCATTCAAAGGCATGATAACCTTCTTCATTGCAATGGAAATAGGTACCACAGAAGCCTCCTCTTCCTTGTCCACATCCTCTACCTCTTCCTCTCTGATTTCCAAAGTCTTGATCATGGGAGCAGTTGAAACCCTCGTTCCTTTGGTTCTTGCTAGTACCCACATCTTCATTTTTCTTTTTGGGTTTCATTTCAACCTCCAAATGACCTACCACTACCCCTTCCTCCTTGACCACACCCTCTTTGTCTCCCTTCAAACCTCTTATTTAGCTTCTCTTCAACTCGTAGGGCAAACTGGTATGCCTCTTCAATATTGGTCATTTTTACCAGACTTAATTCCTCCTGGATGCTAGGTCACAACCCACTGATATAATGAGAAACCTTATCCTTATTTGCTTCTACATGCCCTGCTCTAATCAAAAGTTGATAAAACTCCTCTATATATTCTTGGACTAATTTTCCTGCTTGCTTTAACCCATGCATCTTCTTAAACAAATCAAGCTCATAATCAACAAGAATGAATTGCTTCTTCAATTTGTCCACCATACGATCCCACCTTGTGATCTTCTCCTTTCCTCTTCTATTTCTTTCCAATTGAACCTCTTGCCACCAAATTTTGGCATGGTCTTTCAGTTTGACCTTTGCAAACTTAACCCTATCTGGATCCTTGATATCCTCATACTCAAAGTACTCTTCCAGTTCATTGATCCAGTTGATCAACTCATCTAG
This sequence comes from Cupressus sempervirens, assembly GCA_028749045.1. Lineage (NCBI taxonomy): Eukaryota > Viridiplantae > Streptophyta > Pinopsida > Cupressales > Cupressaceae > Cupressus > Cupressus sempervirens. The sequence goes on along the minus strand of CM053793.1, from coordinate 424,421,875 downwards.
TTTCAAATTTCTTGAAAATACACCCATATCAATTGTAAATCTTTTCCCAAACTTAGTAATGGCCCTAAAAAGCCTTTCCTCTACCTGATTCAAAACTTCCCCGTCAACTTCCCCTTCTGGTCCAATTTCTTCTTCTTCATTGTCATCCTCACTTTCGTCACTTGCGGCAACTTTTGTTCCTCTATGGAGCTCCTCCTACAATTCTTGTACTTGCCTTTGGAGGGCTCTAACTTCCTTAGGATTAATAGCTCCAGCCCTTCCAACATGCTCTCTTCATGGAGGTATCTTCTTAACTCAAACCCACAACCACATAGTCCTGGTGCAAACTACCTCGCAGTCGGCGCTCTGTCTACACACTCAAGAAAAACTAGCTCTGATACCACTTGATGGAGACACAACCCAAGCACAAAATGGAAACAAAAGGAAAGGGAAAATTTTATTAACTATAAAAATATGCTAGTACACTTAGTGAGAAGAAATAGACTCCAAAACATGCCTTATGGGCTTACAATAGCATAAATCTGGAGATAAATTCTTCTCCCAGTACCTTCTCTCAAACTCCACTCCTAACTATCTTTTACAATGCTAGAAATGTTCTTAAATAGACCCCAGAGGGTTAAGGATTAGGAATACATTCTAGAAAGTTCTAGTAGGCATCCACTAACCAAATAGAAGGCTCTAGAAGTTGCATTAGAAGTCGGCGCAAAATTACAAGAATCCAGAAACGGTAATCAAACTTTCGGGAGGCATAACTTTTGAACCGTAGCTCTAATTGACGAACCGTTTACATTTTCAGAAAGCTCTCAAAGCACTCTATAGCCCTATGGATAAGTTTTAATTTTTCCCCATTTTTTAGCCCTTTTCAAAGTCATTTAATTCCCCTAACCTAACTTTGAAGCATTCTTAGGATGTCTCCAGAAATTGAAAAACTGCGATAACTTTTAAACCGTGGGGCCTTTTGACTTGATTCTTTTTCTGGAATGCTCTAAATTACAATGAAAATATTTTGACCTATTTACATCTTCTAGTTCACCAAAATTATGGCTCAATTACATACTCCTATTTTTTCAACATCTACATGTATCCCAAGGTGATTAAAAACTCTAACCCAAAACACTAATAATGGAACTGTGAGAGTTGGAACCTTTATTTGACCCAAATGGGTATCCAAAAATGAAAACACATAAAACATAAACTAAGTCTAAGTACATTTTTTGGATGACACAGGATTGCCCTTATACCTCTGGATGCTCCTGGATCAAGCACTATGGCACAACAGACTTGGGCACATGAGTGAGAAAGGTATGAAAGTACTTCATTCAAATAAAGTTGTACCAAGTTTGAAATGTGTTAATATGGATTTCTATGAAATTTGTGTGTATGGAAAACAAAAGAGAGTGAGTTTTGTAAATACTTGGAAGGAAAACAAAAAGGAGAAATTAGAGTCTGTGCATAAAAATGTATGGGGACTAGCTTAGGTATCTTCCCTTGGTGGCTCTCATTATTATGTTACATTTATTGATGAAACAACTAGAAGAGTATGAGTTTATTTCCTTAGACAAAAATTTGATGTATTTCAAACTTTTAAGAAATGGAAATACTTAGTTTAAAATGAGACTGGTAAGAAATTAAAATATCTCAGATCTGATAATGGTGGTGAGTATTGCAGTCATGAATTTGAAGATTATTGCTCCACTAATAGTATTCGTAGATAGAAAACTATTCCAAGGACTCCACAAGAAAATGGAGTGGCTGAATGCATGAACAGAACTATAATAGAGTGCGCAAGGAGCATGAGGTTGCATGCTAGGTTTCCCTTACACATGTGGGGCAGAGGCTATCAATACTATAGTATATTTGATTAATAGAGGTCCCTCTACTCCTTTGGGCTGTGGTATTCCAGAGGAGGCATGGACTAGTAAGAAGGTGAGTTATTCTTTTCCCAAGACCTTCGGTTGTGAAGCTTTTTCTCATATAGACTCGAAAAATAGAACCAAGCTAGAAGAAAAATCAAAGAAATGTGTCTTTGTTGGATGTGGAATTAATGAATTTGGTTATAGCTTTGGGATTTTGAAAATCATAAAATTGTTAGAAGTCATGATGTCATATTCAATGAGAAAGTGTTGTACAAAGATCTATTGTAGCAACATCAGAAGAAAGAAGATGATTATGTAGTGCTAGATGATACTCCAAAATCTAATGTTCCAGCCATTCCTCATGATTTGCAACAACTGCAACAATAAATACCACACACACCAGTGAATGTTAGATGATCAGCGAGGCAAATTAGACCTACACAAAGATTTTCTCTTTCTATTTTACTTACTGATGCTAGTGAACCTGAAAGTTATGATGAAGTTGTGTAGGTGGATACTAAGCTTCAGTGGGAGTCTGCAATGAAAGATAAAATGGACTCTTTGCTGAAGAATAAGACATGGGATCTATGCAAGTTGCCTGTAGGTAAAAAGGCTTTATAGAATAAGTGGGTTTATAGGTTGAAAGAAGAGGAAGGAGGTAAGAAAAGATTTAAGGCTAGGTTGGTTGTCAAAGGATTTGGATAGAAAAAGGGAATTGATTTTGATGAGATATTTTCTCCTATTGTTAAAATGACTTCTATTTGTACTATTTTAAGTCTTGTGGCTACTGAAGATTTGCATTTAGAGCAGCTAGATGTTAAAATAGCCTTCCTTCATGGTGATTTGGATGAAGAAATATATTTGGCTTAGCCACAAGGATTTGAGGTCAAAGGTAAGGAGAACTTAGTGTGCAAATTGAAGAAAAGTTTATATGGCCTGAAACAAGTACCTCGGTAATGGTATCTAAAATTTGACCGGTTTATGCATGAGCATGGCTATAATAGGTGTCATTTAGATTATTGTGTTTATTTTAAGAGGTTGGATGATGATAGCTACATTATTTTATGTTTATATGTTGATTATATGCTTGTAGCTGGGTCTAACATGGATCATATTAAGGGTTGAAATGCTAGTTAGGACATGCATTTTCTATGAAGGATTTGGGGGCAGCAAAAAAAATCCTTGGTATGAAGATTTGCAAAGATAGGAAGAACAGAACATTGACACTATCTCAAGCTGATTATGTTGAGAAGGTGTTGCAACGTTTCTCTATGGAGAATGCTAAAGTTGTTAGCACACCTTTACTTGGTCATTTGAAATTGACTAAGGAGATGTGTCCTAAGACACAAGAAGAGGAGGATAAGATGTCCAAGGTACCCTATGCTTCAGCTATAGGAAGCTTGATGTGTGCTATGATATGCACTAGGCCAGATATTGCCCATGCAGTGGGAGTCGTTAGCAGGTATATGAGTCATCCATTATTTGAGCATTGGAATGCTGTCAAGTGGATTCTCAGATATTTGAGAGGAACATCCAATAAGTGTTTACACTTTGGGGGCTCTACTATTGATTTATAGGGCTATGTTGACTCAAATTTGGCAGGTGATATTGATATCATGCGGAGTACTACAGGTTATGTCTTTACTGTTGGTGGGGTAGCCATGAGCTAGGTTTCTAGGTTACAAAAGATTAATGCTCTATCCACTACAGAGGCAGAGTATGTTGCTACTACATAGGCAACCAAGGAGATGATATGGTTTTAGTTATTCTTGGAAGAATTGGGACATCCTCAGAAGGATAATTATTTGTTCACGGATAGTTAGAGTGCCATTCATCTTGCAAAGAATTCAACTATGCATTCTAAGACCAAACACATACAGTTGCGGCACCATTTTATTCGGTCAGTTTTGGAGGATGGACAATTAAAGCTAGAGAAGATACATACAAATGATAATCTAGCAAATATGTTGACAAAGGTTGTACCAAGGGAGAAGTTGAACTCCTCTTCAGCTTTAGTTGGTCCTTTAGACTGAACATGAATAAAAGAACAACAAAGTCCATGGTGGTTTGATCCAGTGGGAGCCCCATGTGGTAGTGGTATTGCTACAGGATTAGTCTCCAAGTGGGATATTGTTGTTTAGTGTGGAGCCTGATTAGTCCCCAAGTGGGAGATTGTTAGATTGTGGTGATTGATCAGGAAAGTACTGTACATACTTCATAATTAGTGGGGTTCAAGGCATCGCCCTAAAAATTTTTTTTTGGTAGTATTTGCCATTCATAGATTTGCCACTAAAGTTATGGTTAATTATGGCTGAAATGTTATAACCCTAAAGTGGTTTAATACTTGTATAAAAGGGTTTAGGGTTGGGTATTTTCATTATGTTGTGATGCGAAATTGCTTCTTGCGGCGGTATTGAGCTGTAAGGGATTACGGACTGTAATCAGGTTGTAATCTTTGGATTGTAATAAGATCGAACTTGCTATTTGGTGGACATAGCCTAGGGATTGGGTGAACCACATTAAATCTTGGTGCCTTGTGTTCATTTCTATGTGATCTATTATTTTTTGTTATTGGTTATATTTGCATGTAGTTTTTATTTCTGTCTGTGGTTTATCCTAACAACAAATGATCCATCTTTATTTATTATAAATGCTCCCCCTTTTGATATGACTACAAAATTTATAACTTAATTAAATTTTTCTCATAAAACTTCTCCCCCTTTGACATCAGTGAAAAGGGTTAGCATGTCCAAAAACTGTGAAAAAGTTTTGTCTAACTGCAGTAAAAAACTATCAAAACTTGTCAAAATTTGTCTTGCTGCCTCAAGCTGATATCATCTTCATAAAATCATCAAAATTTGTGTTTAGACTATCCATATATTCCTCCCATGTTTCCTTGACTACTTTGGTAGTAGTGAGAATTGTACATAAGGCATATGATGCAATCTCAATTGCATTAAGGTTAGCATATGTGAAATTGGAATAAGTGTCCTTTGTTTTAACACATTCCTCCAATTTTCTCTCAATGAATAAAAGTATTAGAGCTGTAGATTCTCTAAAATATGATAATCTTCTCAAAATTTTCTCTTTTTCAAATTGCAGTTTCTTGCTGTTAGTGTGAACACTAGCAACTTGTCCTTCAAAATCATCAACTTTGCTAGAGGGTTGCTATAACTAACTTGTGAGAGCTTCTAGCTCACTCAGCTTCCCTTCCATTTTAATATCCAAATCTTTAGTCAACTTGTGATATAAACTAAATTTTATGTATAGTACCTTTCCATCTTGTTGACATCTTTAGAGTTCCTTGATATAAGTATCAAGACTCAACAAATCATTCTTTATGTTCTGACAAATAGTGCTAAAAAGATTAGCATCATGAGAAATTTGAGCCTTAGACTCTATAACACTTAATAAATCTATAAATTCATCATAAAAATATTTTACTACTACTTTGGTTCTCTATTTAGGGTCTACTTCTATATGTTGGGCTTCCAAAGTGCTATGCAATCTATTAGTCACCTCCATTAATGTCCTTTGTAGACTCTTGAATTTCTTGTTCTTCTCAATCAACTTAGTCAAAGATGAGATCAAGTCAAATTGATCATCATCATCACCTATAAGGTTGGTAAGAGATAGCAGAGTGGATTAGCTAGATGCTTTAGTCTCATCTTCCTTTTATTTCTTCTTGACTATCTCCCTTGTTTTTCTCTCTTTTTCTTCCTTATCCTCTTTTTCCTTCCTTTCCTTTTCTTTCTTTTCCTCTTCTAGATTCTTCTCTTCCTCAAGAAAATTTAGTTTAGCTTCTTCAACCTTTTTCTCTTCCTCTTATAACTTCCTTTCCTCCTCTTCAATTAGTTTTAACTAATTTAGAATGTTTTTGGAATAATACTTAGGTTGATCACAACTTACAAAAGGATCATCTTCAATATTAATAGTAATATTTGTTTGGTCAATTTTCATTATATCACCACTTACTAATACTTCCAAATTTTTCTTTTTAGTGGTAGGTGCTTCTTTAACTCAAACATCAACTTGTCAATGGCTATAATTGTTTCACTTCTTATGATATTCTTCTTATCTCCCATAAATAGAAATGGTCTCATCTTACTTTGTAAGTAAGGTGCTAGATTGTTCATCAATTTATTGATTTCTTATTCATCATTAGTTTTGCACATAGTTCTAATCATGGATTTCTAAAATTCCATGTCTTCCTCACAAACAAGTGCCTTCTTTGCTATAAATTTGTCATAGACTTCCTAATTCACAATGCCTTCAATGTCTTCAAGTTTCAAATTATTAAGAATAATATATCTCATAGTAGAGATATCAATATGCTCTTTCTAAATATCATTGTATAAATCATAAAACTTATTCATTTGCATGAAGTTTCCCTCATCGAAAATAGATGTGTTAATCTTTTCTATCTTTGGTTTCCAGGGTTGCCTTGTTTTACCAATTGGCTTCTTAGAAGCAATAACCTTTTTAGGTTGTTTCACTTCTTGTTTCTCTTCTTCTTCCTCACTAGAATCTAAAATTTTCAACAATGTTTTCTTCCTTTTATCAGGTCTAGTAGCTTGTTGCTTAACTCTTTTTGACTTGTAAATCTCAACTTCTACTAGCCTTTAAGACTTCCTTTTAGGTTCATTTGGTTTCTCAGCTAATACAACAACATATGGGATGCTTTACTCTATAGGAGTCACTGCAATGGATACACCTAATGCTTGACTAATTGATAGAGGTGGCACATACATCACACCTTGTTCACTAGTTTGTTTTAGTCTAGAGATTGTTTGTTTGACTTCTTGTGATTCTCTTTTTGTCATACTAGCCTCAATCAATTCTTTCTTCATCATAGTCTTAACCTTCTTATGAGATTCTTTTTCTCAGGATGCCTAGTAAGTTGACTAAGTTATTTCTTGATATGTTCCAAATTTTTGTGAGGATCTATCCTTCCTAGAGTTCAACAATAGATCAATGTAACCAATAGCTACATCATCACTTAATTCATATCCTAAGGCTTCAAGAAATGTTTCCCTTGGTTCTACTACAACATAAGTTAGGTCTATATCTATCATAAAGCATATGTCATCCTTAAATCTATCAACAATTGGTGGTGCAATTCTGATTTTTTTTTTTTCATTTCATTCTAGAATGTTCTCATAATCAAAGTACAACAATCCAAGATTTTATCTACAGGATGCCTTCTGCATACATCTATTATCTTATCCATAGTACATCTTTCATTGCTCATATTTTTGTAACTCATAGAAATGAAAATATTTTAAGAACACGAAAGAAAATATGATTAATTAGTGACTAAAATCTGAATGCACCATTCTTTTTTCTCTTAATCTTCTCTAGATTCTCAAGGAGTTGTAATCTTAAAATTTCACTCTAATTTACTTGTTCTTTCTCAATACAAATATTGTAGGCTACATAGATAAAGCCCATTGATAATCACCTCTCTTAGAACTTGCACAAATAAAATATGCAAAGATTCTACTCAAGAATCTCACATAATGTTGTCTAATGATGCTAATCACCATCTTCTTGCCATTATAAACTACTTTAGTATTGAATTCAACCTTCTCCTTGACTAATTTCTCACCAATGGGTACAATGCCTTGTTTTCTAAGACTAATAACTTCATGAATAAGGTTGATAGATATGTTAACTACATTACCTCCCATCCAAAACTTCCCATTATGATTTTTTCTTAATATTATTTGAGTCCATTGTTCTGAGTTCATGGTAGAAGTAATATCTGAATAAATCTAAATATTTTAGATGTTCAAATCAAGGCTTTACAATCATATCATGGTTGAAAAAAATTTCCATATCCTTGTTTATAATTTCACCTCCAACAGTTTCAAACTTGCTAGATAAGTAGCTTCCTATGTCTTCCAAGTAAAGTACATTGTTCGGAGTTGTTGATAGAGCCAAATTAAGGTTTCCTTCTAAGTGTTTCATAGAAACAACCTTTAATTTGCATCTCTCAATATTCTCAACATTGTGAACTACTGTCATATCCATGATTTCACCAAATAGAAATTTATCGAAGAAATTTTGCATGAAAAATGATAAAATACCTTTTTCAAAGTAGGGTTTTTTCTCAAAATGGCTTCTAAGTGCTCTAAGGTTATGAGATAATCACAACATGGAAATAATCAAGTTCATACTCTATTTTTTTTACCAAACTTGAACTTGCATTAATTGGGTACTTTGCTAAATAAAAAAAGTTGTTAATTTCATTCTAAAATGAAATATCTTCTCAAAATCATCTATCCAATTTTCAAATGCTACCCAAGGTTAACCATAGTTTCCTTTCATCATGAAACTGCTCCACAAAACTTCACTCCCTAAAATTTGTTGTGAAAACATAGATTTCATCTTTTGTCATAGAATAACTTTTTTTTGTTGTAATAGTAATTCTTATCCTTCATAATTTGTTTTGATAAGCTCTAAATTGTAAGTGAGCTTAGCTATAGTCTAAACTCATCTAGATACACCTTTTCTCAACCTCACTACTCATAGTTTGATCTCTAAATGAAGTTTCCAATTTTGGTGCTATGAACAAGCTTAATTCAACTTGGTTTAATCAAACTCAATTATTGACTTCAATATTCCTTTCTCTGCATCATCTAACTTTTCTTTAGATCCAATAGTTAATCCCTTTACAAATGTCTTATCAAGTTCTTCTCAAAGTTCACTAACTACATTCCTTTGATCTTCATTATCTTTGTTAGTTTAGAAGTGCCTTTCATTATTCCTTCTATCATTCTAAAGTTTCTTCATTGTTCCTTTTAATTATAAAGTTTCTTCCATTGTTCCTTCTATCCATTATACAATACTTTGCTATATGTCTAAAGTCTTTGCATAACTAACATACTTGGGTTCTGCTTCTAGGATTCTATTGATCAGAAGGTGCTTGACAATTCTGGGCTATGTGTCCAAAGTTATTACAATTATAACACATGGTCTACTTTCTTTCTTCATAAGGTCTTATTTCTCTTAATGTCATCTTATTAAATCTTCTTCTATTTGTAGGGTTAGTATTTCTAGACATCCTAATATTCCTTTTATCATTATCATATTTAGGTTTCTTACAATCAATTTCTTTATGACCAATACCATGACAATTATGACAATAAAAATTCATAACATGATTAAATGACTTATTTGTACAATCTCTTTTCATATTACCTATTTCATAACATGAAAAACTTTACCTCAAAATTCATAATTGGTTTCTTTATGAGATTCAACTTGCTTAGGTTCATCCAATTTCTCAGTTTTCTTGTCTTGTCCAAATTCTTTAGATTTATCAAAAGATTGACTGGATTATCATCAAATTTATCTTTTTCTTTCAGATCTAATCCACTTTCAAGTTTCTTTGCAAACATGTTAAATAGGTAACAAAAACCATTCTTATCATAGGTAGGTCTTTGTACTGAAATTTGTTCAGCAAGCTTTTCTCTACTAGAATAAAGCTTTTCAAGTTGTTCCTTGCTTTGAGTTAGTTCACCTTTCAAAATAGTGCTTTACTTTTGAAGTTCTTCATGATCTAATTTTAATGCTTCAAGTTCAGATGTCCTCTTTTCTAGATTGGCTCTAAGATTTAAATTTTTAGTCTTCAAATTAGATTCAAATTTGCTAGGATCATTCTTCAAAATAAAATTTAGATTCGTAATCTTCAATTCATCCTTCAAGATCTTGTACTCTATTTTTAGCTTTGAATATTCATCATCACCAATTTTAGGTTTAGTCGATTTAGGCTTGGATTTGAGATGCTCAGTCTTGTCCTTTAGTTGTCCAATGTACACTCTGGAGTCTTCATATCTATCTTTCAACTTATCTCTTTCTTTAGTAAGGAGATCAGTTTGTTCAAGTGCCTCTTCAAGGTTCTTCATCAACAGTTCCATATCCATAGGGATCTTACTCAAGCTATTAAGCCTCTTATGAGTAACTAAACTCTGATACTAATTGTTAGAAATAGGGAATACTAAAAGTGTGGTGGGGGAGGGGTGAATTAGTATTCTACAAAATTTTGTTACCAACTAGATATTATTTATTACTCTGAACCATGCATTAGAAAGTTAAAAAGTAATGCTAAATAGTAAGAGTAACCATGCACAAAGAGAACTCATAACACCATATTTTGTTAACTAGGGAAACCCTAGCTAAGGGAAAACCCCAATTGGAATGATGCCCATATATATATATATATATATATATATATATATATATATATATATATATATATATATATATATATATATATATATATATATATATATATATATATATATATATATATATATATATATATATATATATATATATATATTCCTTACTAGAGGATGGACCCTATTAGGAGTCTATAAAAAAATTCAATACATAAGAGTCCCTGTTGGGAGACTTTGAATCCATGTTAAGAGATTCCAACCCTGTTAGGAGTTGTGGTACAATGTATGCAAGAAGAGATCACTGCCTAAACATGCAATTTCAATTACAAGAAGAGCTCACTGCCCAAACAAGTAATTTATCCTCTAAGTTCCTCAAGTACAAAATTATAGATCCTATACCTTCTTTCCAGCTAATCTCTAATCTCATCTTGATCTTGGATCACAAAATCAAGTTATCAAAAAACACTCTTTTCATATGATACAAAATTTCACATTCATAACTTTCACATATAAATTTACAAATAGCTTCTCCAAATAAATTTTCAAGATGTCTTTGCATAAATACCATGCCTTTTCAAAAATTTCTACTAGGTTGGCTAGGACCAAAATAAACTTTTCAATTTATAGTAAACATCTAAGATGTCATCCCTAACTGGTCAAGTAATTATTTTGTAAACAAAATAATTCCTTTACCCTTCATTTTGCTATTCTATAAATCTTAAATATCTCTTTTCTATATTGTACATAATGATGTTTATGGTTATATACATCATCATCAACATGTATACTATTTCTATATATCTTCTCTCTCAAAAAGAACATCATACAAAAAGTTATACTTCAAATGTTGTTCTCTATTCTTGTCTAATAAACATATAACTACAATCACTAGAACTTGAATAACAAGTGTTAGAGTTAGTATTCCTGCAAGAAATGATAACCATATGTTCAAATTACTTCATTCTACCTCTGTGTAACCTTTCTTGTAATAATATGCAATTGGCAACAAGTTTCATACAAAAAAATACACTATTGTAAACCATTTTCACACTTAGACAATTTTCTGACTACCAAAAAGTGAAGTATCTTTATTTCTAAGGTTTTCTACATGCACATACATCATGTGTTGCCATTAATGAAAAAATTTACATATCTACATATATTCAATTGTCAACACAAATAATATTGTTGAATATGAGGCTTTAATCCTAGGACTAAGTATATCAAAATTTCATAAATTAAAGTTGTTTTTAGTATTTGGAGACTCTAAATTAATAATATATCAAATTAGATATAAATTTATGACAAAAAAATCAAGGCTAAAAAAGTACAAAAATTATGTATGGGATTTACTAGAGTTTTTTTATGTAATTTTAATTAACTGGATTGAAAGAATTGATAATATTTTACCTGATATGATGGATAATTTAGCAATAAAAAAAATTGACATCCCACTGCAAGAAATTTTGTAGGTTGAAATAAGAAATAGACCATTTGTTCCTAATAATGTACATAGATGGAAAGTTTTCAAAGATGACAAATATTTGCTACAATTCTTGACATGTGAAGAAGATTATCAAGATGATGGTATTCATTGGAGTGGTATTACTAAAAATCAAGATGGCAAGAATATTGTTTTTGGAGAGGGGATTGTACAAATTAAGTGTAACAAGATGCCAAAGGATTAGTGGCTTTGGAACACATCTTTGATGAGCATGAATAACTTAAGACTCACATCCTTGTTACTATATAATAACCAATTGAGAAATTTGATCTTGGGAATGATCATTCTTCGAGGGAAGTTTTTATTTAAAAATGTCTATCAAATAAAATAAGGTCATAATTAACTACTTTATTAAGAAAATATAGGCATATTTTTTCTTGGTCATATGATGACTTAAAATCACATAGAGAAGACTTGTTCTAGCATGAAATATTTTTGAAACTAGATCCAAGCCTTTTAGGGAAAAGAAAAGACCAATAAACCCCATGCTAGTGTAATACCCTTAAATTGGCACATTGGTATTTTGAACCAATTTTTGGTCTCTCAATCTTACAACATCTATTTTTTGATTAAATTTAAGTCCTATTGTACTAGGAATTTCTAATTTTGATCATCTCTATTTGACCTAAGTATTGAATACATAAAATCACTAATCTGCATTAATCACATACTTTATTTAATTCCTAAATATTGATTGAAATTAGATAAATTAATCTCCTAATTTAATTAATTAAATTATAATTCCTAAATACATTAATTAAATTAGATTCACCCTCTTTAGCTAATACACATAGAGAAGAAATTAAAATACATTGGTTTAATTGAATATATATCATAAGTGTTGAAACTAATTACTTAAATAATTAGAATATTCTATTATGATGTCATGTTTGAATGGATCAATATTCTTTCCTAATTCATCTCATATGAAAAAAGGAATTTAATATATTGATTAAATCAAATATGCTCATCATAATTGTTCAAACTAATTATTTAATTAATTAGAAAAATAATTATAAGCACATATTTGAATGGATCAATGTTATCTTCTATTTCATCTCATTAAACTCCATAAAAAATGGAGGACTCAATCTTACATTCAATCTATTTTGCTCACTTGGTTTAATATTGATCGTTGATTAGATTCAAGATTCTATAAAAAGAGGCCCCAAACCTCTCATTTAGGAGGATGCACATGAAGAGTATTGAATCACTATTGGATTGATAACTCAAATGCTTTGCATTCAAATCTATTTTTTTATATGCTCATCATTTAGACGAAAGTGCATTCATTTAGCTTAGCTTACTTTCCATTGTTCTTAGATTAATTTGAAAATCATCTAGAATAATTCATAATCTTTGCATTTGAAAAACATCAAAAACATAGATTAGATTGCATTTGCATTCATACATCCTTCATACTAGTTTGGTCTAGTTACTGAGCTCTCAATTTTGAGAGTGAATAGTAAAACCCCATCTAGTTAGAAGGCAACCGATTGCCTTATGCAAACATACTGAATGGACAACCTCATGTTCATTTTGGGATGTTATTGAAAAATAATGATCATGTTGAAGTGTGTGTGGATTTAGAGGCTCATATTTAACACTCACATTTCGGGCACCCACCATGGGGCAAAAAAATCAATTTTCTTCCCTCATTTTTATTCATTCTCAACATTCTAATTCTTTGTCCATACAATATAGATAATCCTCGCATGATGAACTTTTCCTACACAAAGAATCTAAAAATTTGTGAAGCTCTCTGAACTTTCTTGTACAAAGAAGTAATTTCTTGTGCAACACAACGTGAATCCTCATGCAAAAACTTGTAGAATCTCGTGTGAGACTTGACATCAAAATCATGAAACATTGCATTTTTTAGTCTATTTTTCATGATTCTTTGGTCTAACTCTTATTTTTGAAGCATTTTTTTATGTTTTCTAAGTTTTGAAGGAGCTTGACAGTGGTTTGCAAGACAATTGTCAAAGATACCTTGAAATAAACATACAAACAATACTAATGGTTTGATTGCAAGATGTTTTTGTCATGAATCTACTGGTCAAATAACTAATTCAAACCTACTCAAATAATGTGTCTATTTTCATGTTTTTCATACACATAGTTTAATAGGGCTTGTGAACTTTATAGGGCTCTAGACAAAGGAATAGGGGACTATCTACTAATTAGAAGTGATTTACAAGAGTAAATTAGAAACCTAGATGTCTTTGGAAGATGGTACTTGAGGGAGCCAAGAAATGTAGTGGTTCTCCAAAGCAAAGCTTTTTATGAAGAGATGATGCTATTTTCCTTTTAGGAAAATTAAAATCTTGGAAAAGGATAGGTTGGGAGTGATAAAATAGCTTAGTGATGAATATGTTTTGTGTTTGGGTAAGGTGATTTGGTAGAGGAATATGCATTTTTATCTTTGGAAAAATTAGAAACTTGGACCCTTGAATCCAAGCTATAGTTCAAGACAACCTTTAGAGGGTCTATAGGAGTGATCCAACCACTACAAATGACCCAAGTGAGCACACACCTAATGTTAGTGATTCAGACTCATTATAATAAAGAAGCTTTGTAGAGAAGAATACTCCAAAGCCTTGTTAATTTCTTCTTCTTGATTTTGATATTGCATATCAAGAAGATGCCCTATCTATTGCACTAGATAGTGTCGCTCCTAGTCTTACTAGTCAAGTGTATGCACTTTCAAGTGTTGCTATGGGTTGCTAGCCCTAACCTTGTCTGTGAGGCCACCAGGGATTAATATGAATGAAAGTCTATCAAAAACTTTGTAGTTAGTTGCTACCCGATTCACCTTTGAAAGGGGGCATAATCTTTGTGCAAGGAGGGGGAAGAATCTATCCTATAGATCCTCACCATTGGCATGTACCTATATGGTAGAAGATGGTATACACCCTTGACCCCTACCACAAGGGTGCTCATTGAGCATATATTTTATTGCATCCTTGGAATACACCAACAACATGGGCACCCTCTAGTGGGGTGATATAACTGTGTGAGGTGAATGCATGCACATAAGTTCTGAGAAAAATATTTTTTTGCCTCTACAATTTTTGGTTATAGGTAAAAAAATTTCTTTTTTGAGTCCACAAATTGTCTAAAATATTCAAACAAAAAGGTCAAGACTCCCCTCCAAGTTTCTTTATCCTTAATTGAATTGTTTATGACTATTGTTTGCATCCTTTGTCTAAAAATCAAATGTCTACTTGTAATCCAAAATGATGTCTAAATCTAAAATCAATGTCCATGTCTAACTAAAAACTAAAAAAGACTATCAATACTCTATCTAGAATCTATCAAAAGTTATCAGAATCTCTTCAAATTCAGTCAAAAACTCATTAGTTTGTCCTTTACTCACTTGCACTTTTGCAAAATTTCATGCAAGTAAAAACCTATAGGTCTATCAATCTATGTTTTCTCATGTGGTACACTATAATTCCTTTCATGTTAAGCTAAGTGTTCTCACATGAGAATCTACCACAACATTGTCAATTGATCTCAAAACTATCAAAACATTGTTCAAACTATCAATCTATCACTTCCTTGTGTGGTTCAACACAAAAATTCATGCGATAAAATACTAAAAAAATTATTGTTCTATTTCCTCACATGGGTCTCTATACTTCCCCGCATGGTTCTTCTAGAATCCTCACATGAGATTTGGTCAATAAACTATCAAATTTTTTCAAAATTAGTTTGTTAGAGGTGTTTCCTCATTTGGTTTACAATATTTGATTGCATAAGAGTCATTTGCTTGTGCAAGTCTATGAAGAATCTTCAAAAAATAGTGAGCTATTTTGAGCTCCCTCATCAAAACTCAATCCAAATCTAGTCTTTTGCCAAAAACATTAAGTTATTCCTCTATCTATAGTAGTCTAAAACTAAGACATCTTTCTTAGTTTATCACTTACAATTTGGACACTAGTCTCATTACTTTGTTGTCCTGTTTACTCTCTTGTATTTGTCATATCTTGTGCCATAATAGTCAATAATCTTGATTATTTTAGCCATTTCTTTGACTAATCATACCTAGGTATACAACACACTTACTAAATCTTTCTTACTTTGAGACAACATTCTAGTGTGATCCTTGTTCAAACCTTGGCATAAGTCCTTGTCTATAACAGTTGCAACTAGGAGTGGAAACATGTTTCCTCCCCATAGGTTGAGATGAGGTAGAGATAGAGGTGAAAATCATGGTAAAGTTCATTCCCAAGTTTATATATAGCCTGAGTATAGTGAAGGGTCATCATGATATCTTTCACCTATTGGTACACCTAGTTCTCAAAAAGTCTTTTCCATAAACTTGAAACAAGTTAGGAATCTTATACAAACTAAAATATCAAACATATCTTATGTATTTGTTCCCACAGAGTCTAGGTGGTCAAGCCATGGAATGGTTTTCAAGATTACCTACTAGAATTAAAACATTTGATGAGATTTCTAATATGTTTATTCAATAGTAATCACACAATATACAACATCCAATCAACATACAAGATTTGTGTAACCTTAAAGAAAGAGTTGGAGAATATTTCCTAATGTTTCTCCAAAGATGGCAATAATTTTATACGAAATACTCATAAAATCCCCAATCAAATAAACTTAATATCTTCATGGATAATCTTCCACCTTATTTTGGGTACATAATACAACTTCAAGGTCCACATACCTTTGAGGACATGATTATGCAAGGTATCAAAATAGAAGAGTTCATGGTAAAGAAAGGAGAATTAACCCTTCAAAAAGACATCAAACAAGGGTCTACATATAGAAAAGATAAATCCAAGTATGTTAATAAAAATTGAGAGGTAGTACATGATGGAATGGTTGATGATATCACTCCCAATCCTTCTAAGGAGGCTTTTAATCTCACAAATAACATTAATGCATCTAAAACCACTAAAAAATCTACATTGGATAACAAGAAATTGTGGGTTACTCGACCCAAACATGAACACACACCCCTAGGTGAACTTCTAGATGTGGTCTATAAAACTTTGCTTCAAAATAAGATTATTACTCTACTAAAAAAATCTCATCCTTATGATCCAAAATCAAGACCCACATGGTGGAATGAGAATGCATATTGTGAATACCATTAGAACAAGGGTCATAATTTTTTTTGTATTAACCTATGTCATAAGGTTCGGGACTTCATTGATGATGGTGAAATAGTTTTGGGTGGACATAATAAGAATTTAGATTACAAATCTTTAAAAGAATAATTTCCACATTATGACAAGGGAGAAAAATCTAAACATAAAAACAATAACAAATTCAATTATAAATATACCAATGACGATAACATAATCAACATGGTTGAACCTTTGGATTTTGAGCATTGTGATGAACATTTAGGCTTTGAACATTGTGATGTTATCACAACTAAAGGAAGACATGACAATACAAGACATAAGACATACATTTTTCTTAAGATGTGCTACATCTCTTACATCTAATCATGAATAGTCACAATCTTATGAAAATGTTGTTACATGTTCTCATGCCAAGATAATACTCAAAGGCCCTGCACCTTCTACTCCTGAGGTAGATCAACATAAATAAAAACCTATTGCTGGTCCATTTGGTAAAAATATGAAAATCACAACATTTTCCATAGTTGCAAACTATAGTATCCTTGAACAATTGCAATCAATGAGTGCTCAAATAAAAATCTTTGAACTAATTAAAATCCCACCTACTTGTAGGAAAATTCTTGACAAATCCCTCAATGAAGCACACGTACCTAAAGATATTGATCTTGATATATTTCAATCTATGGTAGGTCAATTGACCTCACCTCATTATTTTTCCATTTTTAAAGAGGACAGTAATTCATTGAGTCATCTTCATAATTAATCATTGCATATTGAAGTCATGATACATAAAAATGTGTTCATCATGTGCTTATAGATAATGGAGCTGGTCTAAATATTTGTTTTGCTACTTTTCTCAAATAATTCAGTTATGATGAAGAGTCTATTGATCCTCATCACAAAAGAACCATCGAAGCATATGATAAAGTAGAATGCAAATCTGTAGGTCTTGTTGTATTGCCTCTCTATGTTGGTCCTATAGAAAGAGATGTTACTTGTGAGGTTCTTGATATTACTTTAGCATACAAAATACTATTAGGGGAGACCATGAATTCATGAAATGCAAGTAGCACCTTCAACATACCATCAATGTGTCAAGTTTCCATTCCAAGGATTAGAGGTTACTATACCTACTAATACCAATTACACATATAACATTCTCAAGTCTACTAAAAAGTTTGTTCCTAATAATAGTGAGTCTATAGACAATCATGTCAAGAAGCTTAAAGAAATGGAGAAGGCTCTCAAGTGAATAGAAAAATGAATATGCAAATATCACATTAAACCAGTTTTGTCTTTGACATCTCTCTTGAATCTCCTCATCATCATGGGAGACCATCTAAAGAAAGAGACCTTTTGTGGTATCACCTAAGGCTAAATTCAATGGTTCCTTTGTAAAAGCATCTATACCTCTAGAAGACAAAGACAAAAATATAGCTATTACTATATGGTTACACAAATCAAAAGTCCTAGTTGATCTCATAGCCTAGTCTTGTGAGATAACTCCTAAAACATATGGAATAGGTCTTAAATTGATAAAGTACCTTGGCTACAAAGGAAATGGTCCTATCAGATGTAATAGCAATTGGTTGATTGATCTAATCAAGGAAATATCTAGAAGCCCTCATGACACAAAAGGTTTAGGTTTCAAGAAAATTCTCTTTCATCTAAGAATTAATAAATTTATGCTAGAATCTAATAGTTCATTCGAACATGAGTCACAAAATAAGTGTGATGATCAAGCAAAAAAATCTAATGATGAGGATAGCTTTCCTTATCCTATTCTGCTTGATCTTGCTACGTTCTTTGTAGAACTAGATGACTTTGTACCACATGTTAGTACTATTGATGTTAATAGTGATTCCTCTAAAAAACTATTAATACTCCCCAAATTCAATAGAAATAGGATGAGTCCATTCATGCTATAATTTTTGAATGACTCTATAAAAATCAAGATGATAATGAAAATGGAGAATGGGTCCCCATAACTATTGGGGAATTCTACAATTTTCCTTCATGTAGCAATGACTCTTATGAATATGAATTTGATTCTCTATCAAAGAAAACTTTTGATAAGTATGTATATCAAGTTCACACATATGAAAATGATCTTAAAATAGGAGAACACTCTAGGGTTTGGTTAGATGAGTCTCATTCTCCTAATATCGATGGGTGTTTGATTAGTGTTATTAGAACTCAAAGGAATTAAAACATACCTTTGGACAAAAGTTTTTTAGGTCTTAGATTAATTGTCCATGCATTTGATGAATATAATGTGAACACCATCAAACTTGTCACTTCACTTTTGCTCACTTTTCTTGAGTTAATAGACTAGAACTTCAATACTACATCTAGTGAAGTCCTTATATTCCAGAATGACTATGATCTCACTTGTTATTTATATGCTATTGAACCAATAATGACTTCCACCAATGAAAAAGGTGAATATGACTAAAGTAGACATCAAATATCTCAGTCATACAATTAAGAAAAAAAAAAGATGTTTTGATGGTGAAAACCACATTATGGTAGTATCAAAACCAAAACTAGTAAAAATAACATATGTATCAAAATGTGAAAACCCCTCTGAGGCACCTATAGATTAGATATTTGATAGGATTTTGAGTCATTTTTAGGAGAGATCATAAGTATTGATAGAACTAACACAACCAATCAATTTGGGAATTGAGGAACACCCTCATATAATATACCTTGCATAGTCTTTATTTGAAGAAGAAAAAGAGGAATTTGATGCTTTCTTCTGAGAGAAGAAAATCAATTTTGTATGGACTTACTTAGATATGTCAGGCTCTGATCCTAATCTCATAGTGCATCATTTTTCTATTGCACCAGGGGAGAAACCTATCAAACAAAAACTAAGGAAAATGCATCCTCATGTGGCACTACTTGTTAAAGCTAAACTAGAAAAGCTCTTGAAAGCTAGATTCATCTATACTATTGATTATGTTGAATGGATTTCAAACATAATCTTAGTTTCAAAACATAACATGTCCATCAGAGTTTGTACTGATTTTTGAGATGTAAATAAAACATGTCCTAAGGATGAATTTCCACTGCCCAACATTGATATGATAGTGGACATGATAGCGAGATATGAAATGTACTCACTCATGGATGGATTTTCTGGTTATAATCAAATTAAAATTGCACCAGAAGACCAAGAGAAAACTACTTTGATTTGTACATGGGGTATTTTTTGCTAGAATGTAATGCCATTTGGTTTGAAAAATGTTGGTGCCACATATCAATGAGCAGTTACAACAATCTTCCATGACATGATGCATAAAATGATGGAATAATATGTTGATGATACCTTGGTCAAAAGTAATTAGTGAAACACTAAACTTTTGGAACCTATCCTAGAACATATGGAGAAATTTAGTCTTAGGTTAATCCTAAGAAATGTACTTTTGGTGTTACATCAAGAAAGCTATTTGGTTACATTGTGTCTACAAAAGGAATTAGGGTAGACCCAAAAAAGGTTCAAGCTATAATGGAAATGCCTCCACCTTGTAGTATTATTAAAATGAGGGGCCTACAAGGAATAATTGAACGTATTTTCAAATTCATATCTCAATTAGTGGATAAGTCATAGGCTTTTACTAAGACTTTGCATAAAAGGTGTAAAATATGACTAGAATAAGGATTGTGATCAAAGCTTAGTGCAAATTAAATAATATCTTGTTAATCCATTGATATTGATGCCTCTTATTTATTGGAAGCCTCTCATTTTATACATCTCTATAACAAACTCATCTTTAGGTATCTTACTAGCTCAAGAAGACAATCACAATAATGAATGAGTTGTTTATTATCTCAGTAGTACATTGATCTCCTATGAGATGAAATACACAATTATTGAGAAAGCTTGCTTGGAAGTTTCTTTCACTTCCCAAAATTTAAGACACTACATGATTGCTCATACTATATGACTAATTGCAAAGATTGATCCATTGAAGTATTTTCTTAGCAAAGCTACTCTAATTAGAAGGCTAGCTAAATGGGTCATGATCCTAAGTGAGTTTGATATTGAATATGTCAAAATAAAAGCTATAAAATGATAGGCAATTGCAAATCAGCTAGTAGACACACCAATGCAAAGTCTTCTACCAATGAACATTGAATTTCTTGATGAATCTATTTTATTACTAACATATCAAACATGGGTGATGTTATTTGATGGTTCCTTCACACAACATGGATCTAGTGTTGGAATTTTGTTTATAACACCACATAAATATTCCTTACCTAATGTGTACAATATTTCTTTTCCTTGTAAAAATAATATTATAGAATATAAAGCCTTAATCAATGGCATGAAGATTGTATTTGAATGGAGGGTAGATGAACTAAATATATTTGGTGACTCATAGTTAGTAATCAATCAAGCCAATGATGTTTATTAGACAAAGGATGAGAAGTTGACATGTTACAAAAGAATGGTTCATGATTTGAAAAACTACTTTGCACATGTCACTTTTCAATATATTCCTCAAGAAAATAACTAAGTGGTTGATGCAATGGCCACTCTTGCTTCTATGCTACAAATGCTTGAAAATGATTTTTGACATGAGTTCCTGGTGGAGTTGTTATCTTACCCTGCTTATGATTGACTTAAATCCAAAATGATTTTCTCTATCATGGAATACAAATCATCTCACTACCATCATATTTATTCTTACCTATGCGACTAGATAGTTTTAGACAATCTAACCCAAAATGAAAAATGCCACTTAATCGATAGTGTTTCACAGTATGTCATCATTGCAAATGAATTGTTTAGGAGAGGTCTCGATGGTACACTCCTTAGGTTTCTATAACTTTATGAGTCAAAACATGCATTAATAGATGTAGATGAAGGCATTTGTGGATCTCACTCAAATAGCTTGACACTAGCTCACAAAATTATTCGAGTTGGTTACTATTGGCTAGATATGGAGAAAGAGGAAACTCCATACATAAAGTCCTATAAATAGTGCCATCTCTATGGAAATCTAATTCATGCTCTAGCAAGGGAGCTTATTCCTTTCATCATGCTTTGGCCATTTCAACAACGACCTTTGATCTAGTGGGTTAGATTCTTCATCCATCTTCTTCTAATGGTAAATTATTCATTATTATAGCTACAGACTACTCAAAATGGGTAGAAGTGGTTTATCTTTTTGAGGCTAATGGAAAAATTGTAGCTCTATTCATTCTCAACTACATCATATGCAAGTATGGTGTATCATCCTCCATCATTAAAAACAAATATCTCAAGGAGTTGTGTTCAATATTTAGAATCACACAACATTGGTCTTCCATCTATTGTCCCAAGGGTAATGGACAAGAGGATATGCACAATAAGGCTATTATTAAGATCTTACATCATACAGTCAAAAAATCTGGAAGAGATTGGCACCTTCAGATCAATCCTACTTTATGGGCTTACAGAACAATTATAAAAAATCCTATAGGAGCAACACCCTTTGCTTTGGTATATGGAGCAAATGTTATACTTCCTATTGAGGTTAAGATTCCTACTTTGTGAATCTCTCTAAAAGGTCTCATTATTTATGATGATTATAGAATATCTTGGTTGCAAGATCTATAACTACTAGATGAATGTCGACAAGTGGTGTTTGATCATCTACGATCTTACCAAAAGTGAATGTCTAAAAGAATAAGAAAGTCAAACCATGTGACTTTCAAGTGGGTGAACTCATTCTAAGGGAAAACCCTAAGAATCAACAACAAATATAAAAAGGGAAGTTTGAACCTAACTAGCTTGGTCCATACATAAAAACTATAGTGTTTGGATCTTGTGCTTATCAACTTTCAACAATTGAAGGAGAATCACTCAAAGAGGTGATCAACACTCTTCATCTGAAACTATTCTACAAATCACATGCTCTGAAGCTCTTTATACATACTTAAATGGCCTAAAAAAATCTATTATCCTAATGAAAACCTAGCAATATGAACCTTGGTAACACAGAAAAAAAAGTACAAAAAAACAACAAGAAAAAGTTCCATTGATGAAAACCTGGCAAACAGTCATCGTGGTAGCAAAAGTAGAATCTTTTTCAAGAAGGTGAAAACTTGGTAAATAAGTGCCTCTTCTTTCAAATGCTACATCCTAAAACATATCTTCTAGCTTATGTATAGTTGCTTTCCTACTTTAGTTTACTACTTTTTCTTATGCATACACTCTCAGTTACATTCAAGACCTTGTTAAAAAATCACATGGATTGAATCTGGTTATAGGCTAGGCAAAAACATCCTATGGTCTCTTAGAACATCTATAAAGCATTAGTTATTGGGTTTTCTAGTTGTGTTTGTCTATTGTCACTTACTTTACTATTAAGATTCCTCTCGAAGAAGATCTCTTTCACGTCAGCCACTAGTTATTCTAGCCATGTTTGTCTACTATCACTTTGTTTACTATTGAGATTTTTCTTGAAGAAGATCTCTTTCACATCAGTCACCAATTGTTCTAGCTATGTCTATCTACTATCACTTACTCTTCTATTAGGGATTCTTCTCAATGAAGACTTCTCTTTGACATCAATCACCAGTTTCCCTAACCAATTTTGTCTAATGCCATCTTCCTATTGAAGAGATTTCTTACACATATGTTATAAACATAGACACTTGACACCAATGCAATGAAACTAAAACTGAAATAGTTTGAGCTATGCTGCGCTTTTCTTTGTGTGTTTTTTTTTTTCTTTGTCACTTGCCTTTGAGAAAATCTAGGATGTCTAATTTGACTAGAGAAGCAAGGACTGGGGGCATGATATTTTCTTTACTTTCTTCTTGATGGTTTAGTTTTAATGATCTAAAGAATATATATAAAAGGGTTGTCCACTACAAGAGCCTCTCTTATGTTGGATGGCCATGTATACCTCGAGTCATTTTATATGCTCTCTTTAATGAGGTTGGTTCTTATTCTTGATTATTTGAGTGAATTATCTATGCTATAGTAAAATATTGATACTTGTCCTGATGAGTGAATGTTCCAATCACTATGAGTATACTTTGTAAGGAAACTTAGGTGTCGAAACAACTTCCTACACTAATCCCTTAAGGAAAGTATTGTGCAAACTCCTATTAAGTCCTTACAATTTTAGATTCGATATTACATAAACAATAACATTGTAGTCAACCATGAATACAAAAAATAGATAGAGAAAGAAAAAACATAAACACAAAGATATGCCAGTGGGTAAAAAACTTTCAGTAAAACAACCCCACCCCTCCAAAACGTGCACAATGTATTATCTTCAACATAGAAGATTACAACATGCTTGCAATGCAAGTTCTTTTAGGACACATAAGACCATTCTAGTAGCAATATACCATACCAAAAGAACACTTTCTCTCTCTTATCTACAACCCTATAAATTCTTATATCATGTGCTTTCCCTTTTAGGGAAGCTTCCAAAGAACAACTACTATATTAGGGTTTTACCATTCTCTAAAAAAATAGGAACCCAAATTTTCTTTGGGGTGATTCCCTAAACCTTGCGTGTAAGTTGGAGACTTGAGTGTACAATACTTAATGATCAATTGCCACATGTCTTCACATATTCAGCCATCATGAAATCCTCTAGAGATAGATCTTATGAATTATAAGAATCTATCATAACCATTTCAATTATGATCTCCTTACACACAATTCAAGATGCAGACACACACAAGTGGAGTAACACATCAACATACCAACTAGACATGTACAATCACACTTAATTACATTATTTTCAAAAAATACATTTAAAAAATAATAATAAGAATAGGAATTATCCAAGGTTGAGACATTTTGTTCCTAACATTCTCCCACTTGCCAAACACCTTGTAAGAGCAATAGGAACATAACAAAAACTAATTGCTATAGGCTAAAAGGCCCATAGAATCCAAACACTATCTGATCTTCTCTATTCCCACTGGTTTCATCAATGCATTTTCAAAATTCTTTATAGTATCTACCTTCTCCAAATTTACCTTTCCATCTTCCACCATATCTCTCACAAAGTGAAACTGCACATCAATGTGCTTCATTTTGGCATGGAAAATTGGGTTCTTTGCAAGGAAAATAGTACCCTAACTATCACACCAAATAGTAATCTATCTTGCATCAACACCAATATCAAGACACAATCTCCTAATCTAAATGGCTTCCTTACAAGCATGAGTAGAAGCTATGTACTCAACTTCTGTAGTGGACAAAGCAACTATAAGTCATTGCTTACTCATCCAGCTGATGGTACCACCAAACATAGTAAACACATAAGCACTGGTGGATCTCCTATTATTAATATCACATGCCCAATCTAAATCCACAAACCCATGAATAAAAACTAAATATAAAGCTACAGAAGAGTTACCATGATCACAAATGGAGTAATATGATGTATCCCTCAAATATCTGAGTACTCACTTAACTGCATCCCAATGTACCCATCTAAGATTAGCCATAAACTAGCTTAGAACTCCCACTGCTTGGGTAACATGTGGTCTAGCGTAGACCATAGCATACATAAGACTATCAATTACACTAGCATAAGGTACTCTACTTATGTCCTCCACCTCACTAGGAAATTTTGGACAATTATATATAGATAACTTTGTTCCCATAGAAATAGGAACACACAATGGTCTAGAATTTATCATGTTGAACCTATCCAACACAAACTTGACATACTTACTTTGATTCAACTAGTTTTTTCTATTAGATCTATCTCTATTGATTTCCATACTCAATATGTACCTTTCTACCCCAAGATCTTTCATCTCAAACTATACTGACAAGTGAGATTTAAAATTTGAAATCATACTCTTACCCTTCCCAAATTGCAACATATCATCAATATATAATGCAACAATAAGATGTCAAACATTTTAAACTCTGGAATAAACACAATGATTTGATTTTGATCTTAAAAATCCAATTGACAAACAAAGGTATCAAACTTAAGGTACACCATCTTGGAAGGTTATTTCAAACCATACAAAGACTTCTTTAATCTACAAACTAAAGATTCTTTACCTTTAATAATGTAGTGCTTAGGCTATGACATATAAATCTCTTCCTCCAAATCACCATGAAGGAAATTTGTTTTCACATCCATCTGTTCTATCTCTAAATCATATGACGTAGCAAGAGATAACATAAATCTAATGGATCTCAACTTTTCAATAGGAGAGAATATTTCAGCATAATCTATTCCCTCTATCTATGAGTACCCCTTCACAACCAATCTTGCTTTGTACCTTTCAACACTGCCACATGCACAAAATTTCTTCTTGAACACCCATTTGCTACCAATATGTTTCTATCCTTAAGGAAAATGTACAAGGTCCCAAGTTTTTTATTTATCCAATGAAGCCACCTCATCATCCATGGCCTTAGTCTAGGAACTTGCATCTTCCATATCCAAAGCCTCTTTCACAGATCTAGGCTCATCAGTGTTAGTAATCAAATTGAAAGTGAAACTAGAATCTAACATAGAATAACCAAACCTTTTCTGGTTACTTCCTTACTCTTGTGGATCTCCTTAAGGAATAGGGTTGAGTTTGTTCTTCCTCTTCTTTTGAACTATCAGAGCTACTAGAGCTCTCCTCATCATTAGACCCAACATGGTCTTTCTATTTAGTTTTCTTAAGGGTAGGAGGCAACTAAATAATATCTCCTTTCTTTTCTTTTTCATTTAGCTATAGTACAATAGGAGAAGATGTTAGCTCTCTAAAAATCACATTTCTACTATGCAACCCCTTACTAGTCATAGGGTCCCAAAGCTTGTATCCTTTTAAACCAATACTATATTTGATGAAAATACATTTGACAACTTTTTTTTCCAACTCAGATATTTTCTCCTTTGGAATATATGCATAAGCTTCCCAACCAAAAACATAAAGATGTCTAATTGAAGAATTCTTACCAGACCACACCTCCATGGGTGTCCTACTCACAAGAGCTGATGTAGGAGATTTGTTAACTAGATAGCAAGTAGTGACCATAGCTTTAGCCCAAAACCTTTGTTCAAGACCAGCTCCATTAAGCATACTCCTAGCCTTCTCCATCAATGTCCTGTTCATTCTTTCTACAACTCCATTTTATTGTGGGGTATAAGGAGTTGTCTTATGCCTCTTGATACCTCATTCTTTATAGAACTATTTGAACTCTACTAAAAAAAACTCACCACCATTGTTAGTTTTCACACACTTAATCTTCTTACTTGTTTGATTCTCTACAATGGCCTTAAATTCCTTGAACTGACTAAAGACTTGTGTCTAATGAAAATAAATCCATGTCCTTCTACTATAATCATCTATGAAAGATACAAAAATTAAAGACTTGGAAATTGAAGGGACTTTTATAGGACCAAATATATCAGAATGAATAAGATCCCAAACATCGAAAGATTTGTGAGAACTAGAGTAAAACTAAACATGATTTTGTTCACCATAGACACAATGTTCACAAAAGTCAAACTTAAGATTACAACCATTTAACCCCTCAAAAAGGTTTCTTTTTTTTAGGGTTCTAAGACCCCTCTCACCAATGTGGCCAAATCTCATATGCCACAACATTGTCTTTTATGCAGGAAGCTTGCGTTCCAAATTTTTTGCACCCTTAGGTACACATGTTGCACTACCATCGAAACCAATAACCATAGTCTTCTTTACTACTCATTTAGATGGTGGGGATGAAGTAATAGCTTCTCTCTTATTTAAAATAGAAGAACTATTGAACTAAGAAATGCATGCATCAAGTTGAAACAGAGTACCTCTCCTAGTACCCTTAGCAAGCACCATAGCTCCTCTCATCATCTTGCATCCATCTTTATAAAACAACTTGCACACCTACATAATTCAACATACCTCATACGCCACAACATTGTCTTTTCTTTAGGAAGCTTTCCTTCCAAAGTTTTTGCACCCTTAGGTACACATGTTGCACTACGATCAAAACCAATAACCACGGTATTCTTTACTACTTGTTTAGATGGTGGGGATGAAATAATAGTTTCTCTCTTCTTTAAAATAGAAGAACTATTGAACTAAGAAATGTATGCATCAAGTTGAAATAGAGTACCTCTCCTAGTACCCTTAGCAAGCACCATAGATCCTCTCATCATCTTTCATCCATCTTTAATAAAACAACTTGCACTCCTACATCATTCAACATACTTATAGATAATAGGTTTTGTGCCAAACTAGGGATGTGCATTACCCCATTAATCCCCTTTCCTCATCCATCAGGAAATCTAATGGTGTCCTATACTCATCCAACTATCTTTAGGTGAGAATCATCACCCAAGTACACCTTTCCACCATCAAAAAAATCATACTTTGAGAACTAGCTTCGATGAGAAGTCATGTGGACAGAAGCACCCAAGTCTATCAGCCACACATCATCACATGCATGTATTGCCAAGGTTGCAATGAAAGCATTGCCATCTTCTTGAGATTTATTTGATCCTAAATCTAAGACCTTCTTCTTCTTCTATGGCTCTTTACTATCTTTATGGAAGAGCTTAGACTTATCATAGTCCCAACATTTTGCCTTGGACTTTTCAAGAGTCTTTTATTTTCCATGAGATTTTGATCTACCCATTCCAAACTTCTTGTCATTTTTCTTCCCTCTATCATTAGATCTCCCACGAACAATAAGAGCTTCCTTAGCTAAATCTAGAAACTTTCTCTACATCTCCTTAGATAACAACAAGGACACCACATCATCCATTCCAAAAGTGACTAAAGTACTTCCAAGAGCCATCACAAGATGGTCCCATGAATCTGACAAGGAACATAATAGAGTCATACATTGATCCTCCTCCTCTATCTTGACACCAGATTATGTCAACTATGCAATTAGTAAATGAAAACAATTTAGATCATCTTTAACAAATCCTCCTTCCTCCGTTCTTAGAGAATAAAAATTCTTCCTCAAGAGAAACTTGTTCACCAGAGATTTGGCTTGATACATAGACCCAAGTTGTGTCCATAAACTATTTGCAGTCTTCTCATCAAGAATGTTTACGAGAATTGAATTAGCTAGACAGAGTCTAATGAGACCCTTAGCTTTTTGATCCTTGAGATCCCAATCTACTTGAGATATTTTTGTAGGTCTCACATCAAGTTGTATGCCTCTCATAGATCATGATCTTCAAGAAAGTCTTCCATCTTGAGTTTCCATAACTCAAAATTACTACCATTAAATTTCTTCACCTCCATTTTTTTGTATGATAAACTAGCCATCTCAATCTACAAATAAGATTCAAAATCCTCTGCACAAAACTCCCACTCAACTTGAGATTAGCTCAAAAAATCCTACCCAACAACTAGGATCAAAATTTGATCAAGCTTTGATAGCACTTGTAAGGAAACACGGGTGTGGAAATAGCTTCCTACACTAATCCCTTAAGGAAAGTATTGTACAAATTCCTATTAAATCCTTACAATTTTAGATTTAATATTATGTAAACAATAACATTATAGTCAACTATGAATATATAAAATAGATAGAGAAATAAAACACATAAAAATATAGATATGCTAGTGGGGAAAAACCTTTTGGTAAAACAACCCCACCCCTCCAAAAATTGTACAATGTATTATCTTCAATACAAAAGGTTAGAACACACTTTTAATGCAAGTTCTTTTAGGACACAAAAGACCAATCTAGTAGCAACATACCATACAAACAATGCACACACACACACACACACACACACACACACACACACTCTCTCTCTCTCTCTCTCACACACACACACACACACACACACACACACACACACACACACACACACACACACACACACACACACACACACACACGCACACACATCTGCAACCCTAAAAATGCTTATATCATGCACTTTCCCTTTTAGGGAAATTTCCAAGAACATCTGTATTAGGGTTTTAAAATTCTCCAAAAAAATAGGAACCCAAATTTTTTTTAGGGCGATGCCTCAAACCTTGCATGTAGGTCGGAGACTCGAGTGTATGGTACTCAATCATCAATTACCACACGTCTTCACATCTTCACCTATCATCAAATCTTTTAGAGATAGCTCTTACCCATCATAGGAATATATCATAACCATTTCAACCATGATCTCCTTTCACATAATTCAAAATTCTGACATATAAAAGTTGAGTGACACATCAACATGCCAACTAGACATGTACACTTACACTTAATTACATTATTTGCAAAAAATACATCTATAAAAAAAATAATAAGAATAGGAATTACCCCAGGTTGATACACCTTATTCCTAACATATTTAGCTCATTTCTATCTATAGTTATGAATGCAAAGGTCATTGCAAAAAACATACTTACTAATTACTTAGCATGAGAAGGAATCTCTCACATGTTTGGTGTTTTTGCACACAAGAACATTTTGGTCATCCTAGCATTTATGCTTTGATGCTTATGTTCACTTGTTACATTAAAAGGGATAGATGTTCTAGTCATTTTGGTTGCTTGTGCCTTAATGCTTACATCTAATCCCAAAAAAAAACATAAATGTCATTTTCATATTCTCATGATTGCAATGTCAGTACAAATTGTATGACATTCATGAGTCTAACTAAAAGGTTGGTTATGATAACTATTTTACAAGTTTAGTAACTAGTCCTAGGGAGTGCATCTAGCATAAGATTGCATTTCATACTCAAATGAAATAACTTTGGTTACTTTTTCTTTTTTACTTCTATCTTTCAATTTGAGAGGTCATCAATTTCTTCAATGTATCACATTTCATCTTGATTGCACAAGCATTTGATTCTTTGGTCAATCTTTTAGAATTTGATGAAGCACCTATCATGAGAAACAAATGAGTATCCTACATGAGATGCTAGTATATATACATTTTGCATTACCATATCATTCATCTACATATTATTATTTCATGTCATAAGCATACACCATGTCTCATCAATCACATCTGCATAATCAACATCAATCTCATCTACACTACATATTCATATATCATATCCATTTGCATTAATCAAAATCATATAGCTACACATCTCGTGTATATTGAATAATAATAGGTGAAACAATGTAACACATGCAATGGTACTAAACAAGAGATCATATAAATAAATAAATAAATAAATATCTCAAATAGAGTTAGAATATACATCAATACAAAAATGAGTGCTACTCGATCACTATCGATCTAAAAAATGATACAAAATGATGCTGATACATCATACAAGATTTGAAGTAAGATAAAAGAGAGAAACATAACTACATCCTTCTCCTTCTCTCTAGGTGGATGATGAGGAGGAGGTGCAACTTCTCTAGTTAGAGAGCATGCACCCTCTGATGCTCTAGCATACTTAAAAAAATAAGGACCCTACTCTTCCATCTCTAGGACTACTCCAATATAAGCTACATAATAATATGCTTCTCTCACTATCTATATACTTGCCTCATCTTGCTACTACTTTAGCTTCTCTCAAAGCTTGTAGATCTCTCAAACTCACTCTATTAGGCATGTGTCCCTAACAGCTAGCTAGATGCACAACTTGCCTAGCTATTGTTGTTCTATCCTTAGTCGATCCCTAGATCTCCTAAGGGTATCCTGGGTCTATGTTAGGATATCTCTACCCTGTGGCTCAGGAGTAGGCTGATCCTACATCTCCTCATAACCCACACCCTGCTCTTCTTACTATGGATGTTGGCCCTCTACTCTCTATCTTTGACCATCACCTCTGATGGAACCCAAGTTTCCCATATCCCCTTGAGCTCTCCTATGACTAGACCCACTATCACTAGTACCCAAATCCACTCTCATTTTTCAAGGTAGGATCAAAACCTATGTAGTCTTCTATGTTAGACCTTGCTACGGTGGTGCCTGAACTAGTTGCACTAGTACTACCCTCCCTACTAGATCCATGAATCAAGAGAAGGTATGACTCACAAAATACTCTCTATACTTGAGCATCATCCCTCCATCTTATATGACTACTACCATGTAATCCTAGTGATTCAATGTGATACCCCACACATTGATCATATTCCTCCCTAGGTCTAGCCTCATTGACCGCCCCTTCTTTACCTCCTTGATGAAGCAAGCATATGCATAGTACTCCTATGAAATTTCTTATGGTTGGTTGTATTGCATCCCCATGCAAGTCAATGGAAATTTCTCAATGACATGTATAGAATGACCAATCAATGGTTGAGAAGCAAACATATAACCAAGCTATGTCTAGGCATCATCCCATGCCTTTGTCTCTTGCTATAGTTGTCATACCATTGCAATCAAATTATTTAATTGTGCTTGCCACTGCTTGGTCATACTTAGAGCAATATGGGTCATTTTTCCTCTATATTTGTAAACTTAGGGCTCCTTAGGCTGTTACTCATCCTCACATATAGGCCTCATGATGGGTAGGTACTCCCATGCCCATACCTAAAACACATGTACTCTCACTTCCATACTCTTTTTCTCTCTATAGATGATCACATACATCTTAACTTACATTGCTTAGTGACTCACAATCTATTATCACTGCACACCCAACCTAATGGATAAGTCTCTTATGTGGCTTAGTTTCCAATCCAAACAACTTAACAACTTCTTTTGAAATCAAATTAACTTGGGACCCACTATCTATTAATGTATCAATTTTAGAATTCTTAGAAATCACCCTTATAAGAAAAAGTTCACACCTTTCAATATCTTCAAGAACATCATGACTTTTGGAAGTGAAAGCATATGAAACATCAATGGTAGAATCAACAAAAGCTTTACCTTTCAAACTCACAGCCGATATTGTTGTCTCATCACCAGAATCTAATCCAAGATCCTGAACAACTATTGTAGACTTTTGCTTTCCATTTTGATCCTTCTTAAACCACTTTGGTTTCAACTCTAGATGCAATTTCCAACACTTTTCTTCTACATGCCCTTTCTTTTGACAATGTGAATAAGTAGGCTTGTCACCTTCCTCTTTATTCACTGTGGCTACTCTCTTGCACTTCTTGTGTCCTTTGGGAGGAACAAATGCCTTCTTTGAATTGAAACTTGTGTTTCCTCCACCTGCTTCAATATGAGTTCCTTGAACACATACTTCATCAAATTTAGAAGGACTAAACATCAATATTCTATGCTTTAAATATGAATGCATTCCACCTATATACTTTAATAAAGTATCTTGTGTCTAAAGAGGAATTCTAAGAGTTAATGCCTTCTTCCTAAACACTTGTGAATACTCTTGTATAGAGTGCCCTTTACCTTGT
The DNA here is from genome assembly GCA_028749045.1 of Cupressus sempervirens. NCBI lineage: Eukaryota > Viridiplantae > Streptophyta > Pinopsida > Cupressales > Cupressaceae > Cupressus > Cupressus sempervirens. Next base: position 424,388,937 of record CM053793.1, on the reverse strand, counting down.
TTTAGATTTGGCCAATCCACAATGGCTTGTTGCATATAACCCAAAGGATAAAATTATTTCTTCAAAGAAAAAGTAAATTCATACTAAGATGAAATGATTTTACCATTTGTAGCAAGATCATCCTGGATCTTACTCTCCCACCAGACTAATGTAGTACCTCCCATTCTAAGAGATGCTAGCTTAATTTTGGAAGAATCATCCAAAATGTTTCACACCTTGCAATACACTTCAATCTACTTAAGCTAATTATCCAATTTTTTAGCATCTAATTCACCATTATATACAGGCAAATCAAACTTTACATCAAGCTTTAACAAGGTTGTCTTCACAGGATGTTTCTTTTTAGAAGAAGTAGACAAAGAAGATGAAGAAGAGGAAAAAGATGGAGATGGAGGTTCAGGAGGGTCACTACCACCTCCTACTCCTTTGTCTTTATCATCTTTTGATGAAGATTTAGCTTCTTCTTTCTTCCTAGCCTTGTTCACCTTTCTTAGCTGTCATTCATGCCTCTCTTGAAGAAGAATGTCCACCAAAGCTTTCAACTCCACAAAAGCTCTCTAGAAGGCTTTCGCATCAAATTTGGAAATATTTTGTTCAGATTCCATGACTCACAAAAAAGTTCTTCTTTTTCCAATTTTTGGATTGAATTCTTCAAGTTCACCTTCTCCTTGTTTCAACTTCAACCTAGTTAACATTCACCACCTACAATTTCTCTGCAAAAATAGGCTCTAATACCAAACTCGATCTAATTTAGGATCTACAAGCTTTATGACTTAATCCCAACAATCACATATACTTTCTCGATCCAAGCAGTAAATACGTGGCTATGTATTTAAAACCATTGAAATTACAAGAAGATTAAAGCATAAACACTTAATTTAACAATGTGTTTAATTACATAGAATAAATAAATTGAAAGAATTGAGAGAATAAAAAATAGAATAAAGAGACACAAACAATTTGATATGGAGTTCGTCTAGGTAGGACTACATCTTTGGGTCTACTTCTCAATCGAGGGACTGCTCTATTAAATCTGGCAAGAAAAATTTCTTTCTTACAAATTTCAAGCTCCAAGCCTTCACAATCTCTTTCTTCTTTTACAATTTTTGGTGTAGAATAACACTTTGTAAAATCTCTCCTAAGAATTCAATAATTCCCTCCTATTAATCTCTCACATCAATTTTTTTCTCCCAAAGACTAATTTCGCACAAGAAGTTCTTCTCCCAAGTCTAATTGTCTTATAAAGGAGAGTAACTCCCCATTTATACATAAAAATTAGTCATATTTGGTCTAAAACCAAATAACCACATAATAACCATTTTCCCATTTTAACATAACAAATTAACAAATATAAAACCATATGAAAACCTCCTTTTGGCTTCTTGTAAATTATAAGCCATATAAAATAAACAAATCCCTTTTGGATGGATAAGTTTAAGATATTGTTTTAATTATTTGTTTATATTTTGTTTGTTTATGTTTTGAGGAGATTTTCTTTTAAATCTCATCATTTTTTTTGGAAATAAAGTACACGTCCACCATTTTATTAAATAAAAAATGGTGTAGTGGTAAGTAAACTTGGGGGGATTTTTTTTTTTTTTTTTTTTCCAAATCAGCATGGTGACTAGATTTATGATGTCATCGAAAATACCTTTTGTCTTGAAAACTTCAAGTTGTCATAAATTTTTCATATGACCTTCATTTTTGATGAAATGAACACCACAGGAAAGCTTTTAACGAGCTCTTTCATTTGAAATCCATTGTTGACCACTTTTGAGATGATTTTTTCACCTTTTTACGGCCTTTGGTCCCTATTTGACCAAACTTTGACTGGTCGTAACTTTGTCATCTAAACTCCAATTTTGCCCATTCAAGTTGTGTTGGAGTTAGAACTGTGAGGACTTCAACATGGTACCATTTATTAGAGTTTTGGAGATACTTCAAATTTTAGTGAAAATATCCTCTGGATCAAAAAATGATGACAAACATTATTCTTTTTGACACAAATGATCCAAAACAACTCAGAATCTTGTGTGAGACTTTACATCCTCACACAAGACCTTACATTCTTGCACTTATGACCCACATCCTCATGCAAGGAAACTCCTCATCCTAGGTGAGAAAAAACTCTCACACAAAACATTAACCCTAAAATATGCAAAATAAACTACATTTAGGGTTTCTTGCATGAGAGATGGGTATCCCCCACCCAAAGAAACCCCACTTCACACATTAGAAAGTGCCCTAGTGACACTTCTTTGTATAAGCTTTCCTAGCACCTTGTGTAAGGATCTTGATTACAAATATTTTGAATTCATTAAAAATGGCAAGAATTCAATCAAAAAAAATGAAATTTGAAATGTACGACAAGTTTATGAGCTACTCACTAGAGGTCCATAGTCCACTGACCGACTGTGTCGCCTGGATCACTTGAATTGATGTGAGTGCATGGGGACCACCATTTTTACCTTAGAGCTCCTTCTCCACAAAAGAAAAATGCACAAATGATTTGAAAATGAAGTTTTTAACCCTTATATAGGGTTTGACCTAATTTTCATAGTGCTCCTATGGATGTGAAAATCACCCGCTTGGCTAATTAGACTACTCTAAACTCATTTTTGAGATCACAATCAAAATTTGACACACTTAAAAAGCTCATAATCACATATGATTTTTTTGGGACCGACGTGATTGAACACTTGTGCAGTATATCTTTTTGATACTCTAGGAATCTTGGAACTTTTTCATATCAACATTTTTCTCAATTTTTCTGACAAAGTCAACTCTAGTCAAACTTGGTCAAATAGATCTTGAAATCACTTTAAATCAACTCCAAATTTTCTTCATGCTCTTCTAATTTGATCTAAATTCTTCTAAATATTTGATCCCATCATTATCTTTGAATCTACTACTCTTCATTACTATTTTGGTGTATCATCTTTCAATTTATCTCTCGAGGGAGTAGGATGATTACATGATTGAATCTTTCAAAATTGGATTCAACACTAATCTAAACATAATGTCCTAATTGCTAGGGGGATTTTATCACTTGGGACATCTTTGTTCCCTCTATTTGGCCTCATATGCTATCCAGGCATTCTAACCCTAATTCCTAAGGGTTACGCCTCATTATGGGGATAATCCTACAACTCATGATCAGGTCTTGTTATATTTATGAACCAGTATTCAAGTGTTCTATCTAGACTCTGGAGGACTAAACTTCATTCTAAATATAATTCTAATCTTTCTTTCAATCACTATTTAATTGATAGGTATCAGGGCATGCTAACCTTAACTCCTGAGGATTAAGCCTTATTCTAAGGATTATTCTTTAAATCATGATTAATCTTGTCATCTGTTAATGGATAGGTGTTAGGGCATTCTAATCTTAACTCTTTGAGATTGAGTCTCATTATTGGAATAATCTTATGAATTTTGAAAATCTTTATTCTATAAGTCTAGTATTTGGGTGTTATATCTAGACTCTAGAGGTTTAAGCTCCATTCTTGAGATAACCCTAAAAATCTCATCAATTGGTTTTTGTGTCATCAATCTCAAAATCAATCTCAGTTCTTGATCTATACTTCAAAATTTTTATTTCTTTGAATCAATGTGTTGCTCACACATGTATTCAAAGAGGGGAAAATGTAATACCCCTAAATTGGCACATTACCATTCTGAACCAATTTCAGTGTCTCGATCTTACAACATCTATTTCTTGATTAAATTTAAGTCCTATTGTACTAGGCATTTCCAATTCTGATAATCTCTACTTGACCTAAGTGTCAAATACAAAAAATCACTAATCAGTATTAATCACATAGTTTATTTAGTTCCTAAGTATTGATTAAAACTAGCTAAATTAATCTCCTAATGGAATTAATATAACTATAAGTCCTAATTACTTTAATTAAATTAAATCCACCCTCTTTAGCTAATACACATAAAGGAGGAATTAAAATACATTGGTTTAATTATATATATATATATATATATCACATAAGTGTTGAAATTAATTATTTAATTAATTAGAATATTATATTATGATGTCATGTTTGAATGGATCAATATTCTTTCCTTATTCATCTCATATGAAAAAGGAATTAAATATGTTAATTAAACCAAATATGGTCATCATAATTGTTGAAATTAATTATTTCATTAATTAGAAAAATAATTATGAGCACATATTTGAATGGATCAATGTTATCTCCTATTTCATCTTATTCAGCTCCATAAATAATGGAGGACTCAATCTCACATTCAATCTAGACCATACACTAGGTTTAATCTTAACCATTGATTGGACCCAAGATTCTATAAAAAGAGACCCCTAGCCTCTCATTTAGGAGGATTCACATGAAGAGAATCAAATCACCATTAGGTTGATCACTCAAGTGCTTTGCATTCGAATTTTTTTTTTTTTATATGTTCATCATTTAGACTAAAATGCATTCATTTAGCTTAACTTTCTTTCCATTGTTCTTAGATTAATTTGAAAATCATCTAGATTAATTCATAGTCTTTTCATTTGAAAAACATAAAAAACATAGATTAGATTGCATTTTCAATTATAAATCCTTCATACTAGTTTGGTCTGGTTACTGAGCTCTCAATTCTAAGAGTGAATAGTAAAACCTTGTCTACTTAGAAGGCAACAAATTGCCTTGTACAAACATACCAAATCAACAACCTCATATTCATTTTGGGATGTTGCTGATAAATAATCATGTTGAAGTGTGTGTGGATTTAGTGGTCCATATTTATCACTCATAGCTAGTCCCTAAAATGAAAGAAGAATTAATTAAAATAAGGGATACTGGTATAATAGAACCCATTAGATATTGCATATGAGTTTCTAATTTGGTTTCTATTAGAAAGAAGAATGGAGATATAAGTCTATGTGTTGATTTCAAAAATTTGAATATATCACGATTAAAGGATAATTACATTTTCCAAACATGGAGGTTTTATTGTAAAAGGTTACAAGAAATGAACTCTTGTCTATGATGGATGGTTTTTCTAGTTACAACCAAGTGAATGTCAAAGAAACAAAACAATATAAAATGACATTTACTACCCCATGGGGAACATATGTTTATGCTAGAATGCCATTTGGATTGACAAATATTGTAGAATATTTTCAAAGAGTAATAAATGTCATATTTGAAGGAATTCTTGATCACATCTTCATGGTCTATCAAGATGATCTTACTTCCTATTCAAAGAAAGCAAAAGATCACTATAATCATTTGGAAAAATTCTTTAGGAAAGCCCTTGAATATGGGATATCACTTAGTTCAAAAAAGTGTCAGTTTGGTGTCATAGAAGGAAAATTATTGGGACATATTGTATCCAAAGAAGGTGTAAGAATAGATGCTGATAGAGTTGATTCTATTGATAAAATAAAAGTGCCTGAAAGTGTTAAATCTATTCAATCTTTTTTTGGCAAGATTAATTTTGTAAGGAGATTTGTATCAAATTTTGTAGAGATTATTAAACCCATGTCCAAGATGTTAAAGAAATGAGCAAATTTGGTTTGGGATTATGAAGATTTATATGCTTTTGTAAATATAAAGAAAGTAATAAAATAATCCCCAATTATTAGGGCACCAGATTTCAAGAAGCCTTTTCAAATATTATCCTTTGCATCATACCATACAATTGTTGAATTTACACTATAGAAAAATGAAGAAGGACATGAACAACCAATTTCCCTTTTTAGAGTTTTGAAATCTAAGAATTGAACTATGAAATCAATGAGAAATAAGCACATTCTTTGGTAATGGTAGTTAAAACTTTCAAACCATATTTGGTAGGTTTTGATGTTGTAGCATATGTACCTAACGCTATAGTTAAAGACATCTTTAGAAAAATAGAGACTATAGGAAGAAGTTGCCAATGGATTAACCAAATTTAGGAAGTTCAATATTAATATTCAAATAACCAATTTAGTAAAAGGTCAAGGATTAGTTAAGCTCATGGTTGATTCCAAGTTGGAAGCAATATGAATAAATCAAGTGAAAAAAGACTACTCTCAAGTAAGTATTGAAAGGTTCCATTGGTATCCTAATATTGTATATTACCTAAGGTGTATGAGTTATCATGAAGGTTTGAATAAGAATTAGAAAACAACTATAAAGTTGCATACAACAAAATACATCCTTATCCAAGGAGATCTTTATTGGAAAAACATAGACGGTGTATTACTTTTTTTCCTAGATATTGATCAAGCATCTATAATTCTGAAAGAGATGTATGAAGGGGTCTATGGAGGACATTTTTCTGCCAAGACAACTGCTCACAAGACTCTATAAGTAGGATGTTACTGGCCACATATTTTTAGTGACTACTATGCTTATATTAGAAAGTGTGTAGCATGCCATAATTTTGTTAGGAAAATTGAGATACAATGGAGCTTTTCCTCTTAGAACATTTCTAGCAGAAAAACCATTCCAAATGTGGGGAATTGACTTTATAGGTGAGATCAATAAAAAATTAGGCAATGGGCATAGCTAGATTCAAGTTCCCACATATTATTTTGCTAAATGGGTAGAAGCTATACCAACTAGATGCTCCACTAGCATGGTTTTTATAGACCTTATAATGGAAAATATAATGAAAACATTTTTCGTCCCTCAAAAGATTATTGTTGATAATGGTATGTTCTTTAGATAAGAGGAGTTTTCAAAAAAAATCTATAAATATGGTATATCTGGCTCCTACTCTTCTCCTTATCATCCTCAAGGAAATGACTAGGCTGAATCTAGTAATAAGAGTATACTTAAGCTCATCAAGAGGATGTTGGGTGATAACAAAGGGCATGGGATTCAAAGTTGCATCTTGCAGTATGGGCAGACAAGATTACAAGAAAAAAAGGCCACTAGATTCTCACCATTTGAACTTGTATATGGAAAAGAAGCTAGGATTCCTGGAAGTAACTTATTACTAGTTTATAGTTTCATTAAGAAGGAGTAAATATAGGAGATTAAATTCATTAAAGAAAGGATTAATGCATTGGCAGAGTTAGATGAGAACCAGAAAAAAACATTAGAGCATAACATTGAGAAATAGAAAAGGGCCAAACATCCTTATGACAAAATATCAATGGACATAACATTTAATGTTGGTGATTAGGTGCTGAAATGGAATGTAAAGGATCAAGATAAAGGAGAGCATGAAAAATTTGATGCTCTGTGGCTAGGTCCTTTTACAATATTTGAAAAGGCAAGGGATCACTCATTCTTTTTATAGGACATTGATGGGAACATACATAAGTTTCCTATTCATGGCCAATATCTCAAACTCCTTTTCTTATAATATGACATGTTCATTACGTGTACATTATTACAATAGGAATTATTTTACTCTTTTTTTTTCTAGAGATAACTAGATTCTTGTTATATTCTAAGGTAATATGCATCCCTAGAAAGAGCCATTGATCATACTTTAGAATTATTTTTCTTTATGATAAGTCATTTCTCATTTTCAGAGTCTTAGATTGAGCACACTTGCAAAATAATTTTTTTTTGCTATTTTAGAAGTATAACATTGGAAGGGCATCAAAAATTCAAAATTTAGAATATTAGGTAGGTGATATAAAGTGGGCCCTAATTTCATGATTTTGGAGTTGACAAAACCTTCTATGTTTGATTTTTTGATTTCATTGAACATTAAATTTTGACCATTCAATTTCCCAATTTTGCAAAAGGCACAATCTTACTTATCTAATTTCACAATTTCACAGCTTATGATTTATGGCAAATTAATTTTGCAATTTCTTGAGTCATGAAATGGTGTTGTATCGATTTCATGACTTTGCAGGATGGAGATTTCTTCAAGGCCACAATTGCTAAAATCAATGTAAAAGGAAAATATGCAAAAATTTTCTTCAACCTTACAATAGGAAAAGCATGCAAAATAACTATGTATATTTTTTGATCTTAAATTTGTATTGAATTAGATGTGATAATAACTTTATGTTGGTATGTGTGGAATGATGGTTGAAGTTAATGCATTTTTTACCATTATTAAAAGGACACCATGAGGTCACTCATGAGCAACATTCTTGCGATGAAGTCTTTGTATTTTGTTTATAGGTTTCAAAGAATACAAAGGCATGGGATTGTCAATTCAAGCTTATAATCCAGAGGATGACTTGAGGCTTGTTATGCAACTAGATTTGACTCCAGCCCAAGAAGATTAGTTGGATGTTGTCAACAACATGTGCATTGTTGCTTCAGAATTGTGAACTGATTATGCAAGCTTTTCCAATGATAACCATGAATTGGAACTCAAGGAGGAAAAGGATAAAGTTCATGCAATTCTTGTAGAGTTTTAAGATCTCTAGGGGAATTGAAATTTTGATGAGATTCTCAACATGATATAAGAGTTTTTCTTGAACTTTCTAAGTTTTGTTATTTTAAATTTTGGCAGATGGTTACAATTAGTTATTAAGTTAGTTTCTTTTTGTAAATGTCTGAATTTTTTTGCACCCTTTCATTTTCTATAAGAAAGGGTACTAGGACCTTACAATAGATACATGATATATATTAAAAGATAGAAAGATATAAAAAATATCAATAAATATATATGTATGCAACATAGGATAGATATTTCAACCAATCACAACCTAATTGTACCCTTTTTCTGAATTAATAAAAATACTCCATTTCTGTTCCAAAGTCTAGGATTTGATCATCAATATTATTATCTATGAATTTTCCTCTTGTATTTATATCATTGTTGATAGGTTGAATTAACTAGGGTTTAATGACTTCAAGTTCTTCGTCCAACAATTGATGGTAGCACACCCATCTCCAAGTAGTTTGATATTTATAGCAAAAATTGAAATTAACTCTATTCTCCCAATAGAAAAGGATTGGTCTTTTATTTATTTTGAAGATAAGTATGGTTTTGTGGAAGATGATATTCTTTATCATATCCATCTATATACATCATACAAATACTTTATTATACTCCATTACTTGATAACCTTCATACACATTAAAAGAATTCACATATTCAATTTCTCCTTGAGAAAAAACTTTCCAACTCAAGAGTACTAGTTATAAAGTTTGCAAAAACCAACCTCAACCTACCCTAGAGGATTGAATTAAATGCATACCCATCTAGGTCCACAGAACTTGAAGTGTGAATTTTAAATTATTAAGTTTTGGTCTCCAAATTTGGCCAAGATTGTGTTGAGATTCCCAACATCAAGAAGGAAAGGCTTGTAGGAATTCAACCATCAATTTTGAGAACCAACAATTCCTATATGGGCAGTGTATCCATTTTAATAAATCAAAAATTCTCCAATTAAGTGGTAAAATCTAGATTCAATATGTATTGTTTTTAGACTTGCAAGCATGTGTATGCATTTAGGACTCTATAGTTGAATATTAATTTAATGCAATTTAATAGTTTTAAAGGGGAATTTTATAGTGATTTAAGTTTATTTTAATTTATTGGCTAATTTTCCATAGTTGAATTCTAAGCAATTTGAATTGTCTAATTTAACTAGGATAAGGGGCCAATTGATTATTATGTTATTTTAATAATCTAATTATTAAGTCACTTTGGAAAAGTGCTTATATTGGCAAAATGAACTCTTTTAATGTATTATGTACCTTGCTAATTCATGTTTTTGAGAGAAATTGCTCAAAACCTCTTGAGGAAAATTCTTCATTTGTTTATTTTGGGAGATTGGCTTGATGGGTCATTGCAAGGTTGAGCTCATTGGATTCATAGTGTGGAAATGTCCATTTTCCCACTATTTCATTGAATTTGGTAACCAATTTATTTTCTTCTTGCATTTCCCATTTTTCCCTTTTGGCTACAAGATAGGGTCTTCTTATTTGATTGTTTTCACACATTTTATCTTCCATTTGTGATTTATAAATAGTTAGAGGATGAGAATTAGTGGTCCCCTTCATTTTAATGGCTTAATTCGACACAATTAGATGGGGGAAAATATTTCTTTGATTTCAGGGTTTTAATTTGTAATTTTTGATATTGTATGTTGTTAAAATCTATGTGATCTTATAACTTATATTTTATTTTATACTTGGTAGATTGATCCCATTTGGGAAGTGGGTTTTTGATTTTGTCAATTTTTGACAACCTTTTATATTCAACAATTTTTATATCACCTCATTTTGTGTGCCACCCAAATATTTTGGTCAAGGATTTGGAATGTATGCTAGGTTTCTAATCTAACTATGGGTTTACTTTGTATGCATTTGGATTCGTACCAAATCCATACTCCTAATAATATGCTTGGTTGAGTGCATTTTTATGTGGTGCTTGTTGGCATTTCTCATCCAACCCTTGCATTAGTTTTATGATTATAGTCATGAAGTTAGTTGTATCCACACATGAGCACATGCACATGTGTATGACTAGATCTTGTGAGACCCAAACCTATACCACTGTTGGGGACCATGTATAGAGATGGTCTAGTTACAATTTAGGACTACAACTTGATGCTTCACTTGGATTTTTTGGTTATTCAATGTATATTTCCTTGTGATTTATGTTATTGTTCATGATTTTAAATTATTTTTGATGCTGTTATATCATTTTTAGATAATGTATCTTATGGTTTTATATTTCCTTCATTTTGATGTTTCTTATGTACTTTCTTTTCTTGATGATGTTGTATGCTTTAGGATAGATCTTAGATGTGATCTATACTTTAGCATGATTAGACCTTTAGATTCATTTCTATGCTCTCGAATGATCACTCCTCTATTTGCATGGATCTAGTACTCCTTGATGCAGAGGTTTCTTTATTTTTATGCTTTTTATAAGTGTTGTCATCTTGACGTCACATGGATATGCATTCTCTCACATGACTTAGCATTTTTTTGTATGAGACATGCATTCTCTCATATGGAATGGCATAGTCTAGTACTAGAGTTTGTTGTCTTGTACGAGCCTAGAAAGAGAATCACATGACTAATGGAGAATTTTTGTATGAGAGCCAATCCCAATTCATACAAGCCTCTAGGCAATATTTTCATATGACTAAAAATGAAATTCTATGTTCACTTTCCAATAATTCAAAAATTCTAGTTTTGGATACTCCTTTGGGATTTCAATCTTCCTTATAAAATTATTTTGGTTTTGGCATGTACTTTGGTGTTTTACTTTGGGACTTCCATCATGGTAATTGTAACTGCTTGTATGATTAATCATCTAGGAACTTGTATTTTGGGCTTAAAATGTACATCGTATCAAATGTTAACGTGCAACTTGGAATGAACAATGCATGCTTAATTCATGAAGTTGGTAATTGAATGCATTAGTAAGTAGTGATTCTTGGGAATCTTTGGTGGTTGGTCTTTCTTTAGTCTTCTATTGCAACCTTTGTGTGGATGTTGCTTGTTGTATCTTAATCCTTATATGTGTGCGTGTGCACATATGTATACACATACATAAATATATATGTATACACATATACATATATATGTATGTATAAATACATACACATATATACACACACATACACACACACATACACATACACATATATAGATACACACACACATATATATGTATATGTATGTTTATATATACATATATATGTGTGTGTATATTGTTGGCATTATGTTGTATTTGTCATTAGTGACAACACTTATTCAATTTTGAAAGTTACTGAGCTCATCACTCAGCCCATAGTTTATACCGAGCATTCAGTAGTTACCTTGTAAGTTCAATAGTTAAGCAATTCACACTGAGCATTCCTAAAGCTACCGAGTGAATGTGCAGTTTAGCAGTGTTTACCAAACAGGTAGTGATCATCGAGCTTCACAGTGTCTACTAAATTATCAGTTTGCATAATGTGAAATTAGTTTTTACTGAGTGATGGATGTGTAGTGTTTACCATGTGACAACAAGGTAAATGAAGGTTTCAATATCTATCAAGTGACACTATATCTACCGAGTCTCCAATGGTTACTGAGTTCCTGTCATGCCACAATTTCTATGATACAAAACACAACTAATTTTTTTGTTTTGTTTTCGGGCACAAGCAAGTTTGGAACATGAAGAATGTAGGTGGTACTAAGAATTTTTCTCGAGATTTGGACCTTTCCTGGTTCCTCTTGTGATGATCATCTGATAACTAAAGAAATTAGGAGCCAACTACGAGGGGTGTAATGAGAGTGAGTACTTAATTTTCTACATCTAGTACAAAATGTTTGATGACCAATAATACACTTAATTATAACATCAGAGAAAGAGGATCCTGGAGCTGATTTGAGAAGATGTTAAATCATTAAAACATTGCTTCCATAAATGTTAGGTAGATCCTAGGTTGATATTATTATTATTATATTGTAATTATTTAAATTATTATCATGATTTTTTTTCTATTATTATAATTATTATTATACTTAAGCACTATGTTGAATACACATAATTTGATTCATTTGCTAATGCATTTATTCTTAATACTTAAGTTCAATTTTCCTACCTACGTTTAATTATGTATGTTCATAACATTCTTTACTCTCTTATTTTTATAAGATGAACTCTAGAGCACACAATGTTTATATCATAGCTCCATTACTTCTACCATGTATTAGTTTTGTGAACGTAGTATTAGCATTACATAGACTATCTCTCGAGTATTTTCTCCAACATAATTGTTCATAACCTTTAATTTATTTTATCTTATTATTTAATTATTATCAATATCACCCTCTTTTCAATTTGCTAATTACAAAGAATTAGTTGTCAATAAAAATCCTTACTAAAACTAAGATAAAAAAATGAATGCATATTAACATATTAATTATTCATCTATCTAAATACCCTATTAGCCATAGACCACTAACTTGACCCCACTCACATTTGAATCACAATAATCTGCAAACTGACCACACACTAACCTTTTTCTAAGAAGATGAAATTACTTTTTCTCTAAAAAAATTCCAAATTACCCTACTACCCACGTGCCACTACCCCATAATCCTTTACACTTAGCCATAGACCATGCAAATTTTCCTTGGGTTGCTCTCCATGGTGAACTCACTAACCAATGTTTTGTCCAAGACAAGCACAGGCGCCTTTTTCCATGAGTCAAATCCCATTAATTATGAGCTAGTGAATATGTATTTGGAATTCCCATGATAGATAGATAGATAAAATTTTAACGTCCACAAGGCTAAAAATAGACTATGGGACATCAAGACAACTCAAGTACACTTAAGTAGCAAAGTTTGCTGCTTGTGCAGGATGATGGTGAGTCCACCCAATTGCTCAATGTACTCTTCATTGAATAGGTTATGCCAAGAACTGCCACATATAGTGTCCGCAAATTTATCTCTACTACTCTTGTAGGCTTCACATTCTAAATTGACTTGCTCCTAGGTCCCATCTTGTTGGCAGTGTGGAGTTTCTCCTAGTCTTAATTAGGTGGGTGAAGCAAAAAGAAACATGTAAAATGACATAACTTCTTCCAAGGAAATCAAGGTGCCAAGGACAAAATGGAAGTCATTTCCTCTTGTTAGAATAATGTCATAAACTTGCAAGACCTTCCAATATAAATTCTAAGGCTCCAAGCGCCTAGGGAATATGTTGCTGAAATAAGTCTTGGTCATGTCAGAGAAATTAATTACTTTGGTCTCCTCTTCCATGAGACAAGCAATTCGCCTAGTGGGGTCCTCCATCCACTTTTCTTCCTCTTTGCATGATAAACTTTAATGTGCTGAGTCAAAATGGGTGGTCGCCTATTGGGTTTAGGTAATTATTAGTTTAGTCATGCTAACCCTTATTTATGACTTGATGCTAGTTGTAGGATGGTCTAGCTTAGACAAGTGTGTGTGTGTGTGTGTGTATATATATATATATATATATATATATATATAACAAAAGCTTCTTGAGTTGATGGGAGATTGACTTGGGTTACGTGTTTCACATGAGGCCCCCCCCTAATGCTTAAATATGATAATAAATTTATTCATGTTGAAATAAGTCTCATAGGTTATAGGGTTCTAGGATCCTAAGGAATACTTTTGATTATTTTAATGTCTACATCAAGGAAAGAGATTTATTTGACCCTTCCATACATTTTCTAGACAATAAAATGTGCACCTATAGGGTTTGATCTTATGTTTGGGATCCTTAAGTCCTTTTTTTTTTTTTTTTTTTTCAATTTCATTTTCTATCTATATGCTTATTTGAAGACTAACATGATAGAACATTACTTCATAAATCTCATGGATTATTCCATATTGGAATTTATCATTGGAAACAACAACTATCCTAATTACCCTAAAACTTATAATACTATGCTTTTATTTGTAAGGCAATACAACTTTTGCATGCAAATCTAGAAACCTCAAATACTCTGATTTATTGTTGATATTTCAATCATGATCACTGAACCATTATCTTTTCAACATAGCCTACACTTGATATAATTTCAAGATTAACTCAAATGTTTTTGAATCATTCATCAGAACTTGTGAAAACAAATGTAACAAAGGATAACCTCCTATTCTTCATGCAATGTATATTCTAACACAACTTTGCTAGTCCTTCAATAAATTTAACCACGTGGTTTGGCAAAATTTAAGAAATAATCTTTTTTTGTTATGTTCCTCTCAATCACACACTCAACACAAACACTAACATCAGCTAGGGTAGTGATATCATCTTAACAAGATACATAATGTAAGACCTTTATAGACTTGATGTTTAATAGACTTTCTCATATTGGAATATGCATGAGAATGATAATATCAATTCCACTACTCAATGGAATTCACATAACAAGATAAAGTTAACCAACATTTCAATACAATACAATAATATTCTCTCTACTATGCAAAGGCATGTCTCCACAACTTCTGACTGTCCAAGACTCCAAACAAGTACCTGCAATAAGAGACAACATGAAGAACCATGGAGTTTCACCACCCAACCTAGGCCTCTAGGAGACCACCCCCATGCTAGGGGAAACAAGGCTCAGTCAGGATGCATTCAAACAACATCACAGCAACAAGAATTACAAGATCACAACCTTACATAACACATTTACAACCCCAACCAAGGTTTACACAATGATCCACAAATGGAATCATAAACATTGGGTGAAGGTGGACTCTCAATTATGAGACTTTCCATATCTTACAAAAATATGTAACAACAATTTTTCATGCCCTTTCGGGGCTTTCATAAATCAATAATTTCCATAGCCTTTTGGGCTTTCACAAAACAACAAATTTCATGCCCTTTTGGGGCTTTCACAACATCCTCCAATCATACTAACATCATCCAAAGCATCCTTGGATTTTCATACTTCATCAACCTTCTTACCACACCACCATTCTCAAGTAATAAAAGAATATGGCATACAATGGAGCCCATACTCCAAGGTTCTCAACTATATTTCAAGCCCAACTAACCCCTTCACCCCAAGGCTTGCTCTTCCCTCCCAAGGGTGAGTGAAGCCTTCACACCCATGAACAAAATTCACATCCAACAAAACAAGAAAATCTAACAAAAACCCCCAAGAAGTTTCACGAACCATACATACACTCACAATACACCACAACACAAGAAACCTAAGAACAATACATGATGCCATCTCACTCACATAACCTTGCAAAAGACACTCTTACAATTTCCAATAAAGAAGCATGGCATGAAGCACTAACCTACTTACAAGCTATGGTAATAGAATGAAGACCTCTTCCTGCTTGGCTTTCAAGCTTCTCCTTCCCAATCCTTGGTTGTCTCTAAAATTAGAGAGTGGGTGAATGATTACCAAGGTTGGCACAAGCTCCTTATAAAGGCCTCCACTTTCATCCTCACCTACCCCTCTTACTTTCTTGTATCTTTCCACCAATGAGAACTTAACCAAGTGGTGTAATGAGGTAAAAAGTCATGTTACAATATGATTTTCGAATTGTCTTGGAAATGGCTATTTTTAAGGGTCCCCTAGGTCCCCTAAACTCACTTATGATTATATTTCAACCCCCAACCTATACTATTACCATGTGGGTAACTTATTTTCACACAATTAACACTTAGGAATCACTTTTGGCTCTCTAAAGTTCCTGTCAACTTATAACTTGAATCCTGTCAAGAAGGTGACTCTTCCTAACACTCTCCAAGGTAGTTTAATTGATTTCAAAATGAGTATTAGGCTTAGGTTAAGTGACTTCATGCCAAAGAATTCTATTTGAAATGTCATTTACACATAGACAATACAAATGCCAAATGACACGTGCACACACACACACCTTAAAACACTTTACACATCACGATGACATGTCTCTAAGTACTCAATTTCTACCTATAACACTCATGCACAATCACATTATGAAATAAACACAATACAACAAGGTTTTGAATCTTCCAAAGATTCACCTTGGCTTTACTGTGTTCACATAAGATTGAACCTTGTTTCCCCCATTTATCTCCATGGTTCAACTTTCCTGCACACTCAACTTAAACATCGGTAGCTTAGTGAAATAATTATAAAATATGTACAGATAAATGCAGAATGATCCTCTATCACATAATTTGCATTAAAATAATTATCTTTCATCTAATTATTTCCTTGAAAAATTCAAAACATTGTAACATCAAAGTATGCATAACACTAATCTTTCTAATGATAACAAATTACCGTCCTAAATTTTATCACAATTCTTGTCCATCTTAACAATGAAACATCAAGTCATATCCATTAAAGCATTATAACATGTAACATGAAGTCTTACTATATATGTCTTAAGTGAATATCATTATTTGCAAATTTTTTACTAGCATCTTTACAAATCAACTGACTAAAGTAGTAATTCTAACAAGGTTCTTTTATCCCATTATGAGCTGCATGCCCCTCGGGTTAATTTCTCAGACTATTAGCATGTTTCCCTAATTATGTCGTAATAGTTTAGAAATAAGTTTCCAATCATATCCATAAGCCTTTATGTCATCTTAATCTATGCTCATAGTTGTTCCTAGTAGAATGAATGTTGTTTTATCTTTCCTATTCACTTGGTGGGTCACACCTTGTATCTTGTGACTAGGTTCTTAGCTTGAATGTTTTAAGTCTCATTTTTTTTTCATGTGGTATGATCCTATTATCCTAATGTTATAGAATAGGGTATCAATATTATGTTAATCAAAATCTACATTAGCCTCTAATAGGGTCCCATACCTCATTATCAGTAACAAAAATTTCCATCATGACCTAAATAACTCCTAATCATATTTCTTTCATCAGGATCTAGAATAGGGTACTAGTGTGGGTCTTACAGTTCCAAGCTACATTGTGTGATTAGTATAGACCATACTTCTACTTCTACTAAGTGCATGACAATGCAAAGTAATGTAGTGGATGTCGAGTATCAGAAGGTCACCAAGTTAGCTTGAAGAATCTAAGTTTTCTACTGTTTGGCTAACTCAGTAATATTTTGTTTACTTGTGTTTTAGCCGACCTTGCAATTGTAAATATTGAAATGATATATATGTAATGTATTGCACCATTTTCAATGTATTATTATGGAATGTTAATGGAATAGATATGTAATTTTTAGAAAAGAGTGAATGCAAATCAATAGTAGAGCACAGTATTCAACAAGGTCATCAAGGAGTAGCAAAGACATATTAGTCACAAGAGGTGATTTGTACTTCAAGATCTATTCAAAAATCAAGTTGTAAGTCAGATCTACTATTTCATCCTAACAAGTGAATAAATTTTCTAAATGCTTTAATAGGGTAGACTTAACAGTCTTTGTATAAATCTCTTAACAAAGTGCATACTTCATTGTATGTTTGTAAAACCTCTAACAAGGTGGACCTAGCAGTTCAAATTGCTCTTAACATGGTAGATCATCAGAAGTGGTCAATGTAAGCCCTAACAGGCCAACTTTATACTATAATAGTGAAGTTTTGTGGGTATCATCCCCACCACAGTTTTACTTTCTATTTGGAAGGTTTCTGGATCACTAAAATACTATGTTCATGTGTTATGAATGTTTATCTTTTCTCATGCATACAATAGATTAGATGAATGAATGGTGAATGATTTATATTGTTAAAGTGATGAATTGATTTATAATTTTTGAGGTTACTGATTCACCCCTCCCCTCTTAGTAACCTAGCTAGTCTTGATTATTTCCAACAATGTGTGTGTGTGTGTGTGTGTGTGTGTATAAAACCTCTAACAAGGTGGACCTAGCAGTCCAAATTGCTCTTAACATGGTAGATCATCAGAAGTGGTCAATGTAAGCCCTAACAGGCCAACTTTATACTGTAATAGTGAAGTTTTGTGAGTATCATCCCCACCACAGTTTTACTTTCTATTTGGAAGGTTTCTGGATCACCAAAATACTGTGTTCATGTGTTATGAATGTTTATCTTTTCTCATGCATACAATAGATTAGATGAATGAATGGTGAATGATTTATATTGTTAAAGTGCTGAATTGATTTATAATTTTTGAGGTTACTAATTCACCCCTCCCCTCTTAGTAACCTAGGTAGTCTTGATTATTTCCAACAATATGTGTGTGTGTGTGTGTGTGTGTGTGTGTGTGTGTGTGTGTGTGTGTGTGTGTGTGTAGACACACACACACATATAAATGTATGTATGTATATACATAAATACATACATATATGTATACACACACAAACACACAAACACACACACACATACATATCAGATTTGTTTATCATTGTTCCAAGGATTTTCTGGTGGGGTATTACATCTGGTATCAAAGCCCATCTTTCAACATTGGGATCTCTATGTTGTGCTCCCAATATGATATTGGATATCAAACCTTATATGTATTGATATTTGTACTCAATTGTTTGTTACTATGGTATATCTTGTACACTTTTGGGAGGTTTTAACTTTTGTCTTGTTGTCCCTTAAAGGATGTCTCCTACACATGGGCGTGATAGATTTGTGGCTGGAAAAATACTCAATGAAATGACTAAGAGGAAGAAAAATATGAGAAATTCCATGAGGAAGCATGTCAAGAAGGGGAGAGATAGGGAGAGAACTATGACAAAGTTGAGCTATTGGTGCCTTTGCTACAAAATCCTATAGCTCAATTGGGACCTCAATAGAAGGTTATCAACATGGTGGTTCATAGGTGGAGGGATTATATGGTGGAGAGTCCCACATGTTAGAGTGTGAGGAGGAGAGAGAGGGGCATGTTCATGAATAAAAAATTTCTCATACACCTCATAGTATTAGAGTAAACCACAAGAGAGGTAAATAATGTGATGATGAGGAAACTGTTTAGGTGGATATGATGAGAGACCTTTAGCGGTCTCAACTACCTTAATTTTATGGAAAGGGAGGCGACACTAAAACCAAGACTTGGTTATTGGATATAGGGCATTGATTCGCTATGCATCCTTATACAATTAAACTAAGAACCTATTGTGTAGTGACACACTTGTGAGATCATGCATCCACTTGGTTGAACATAGAGGAGTAGGAGCTCCAAATTAGTGCGGTAGATATGACATGAGAGATATTTGAGGAGAGGTTTAGAGAGAGGTTACTAATTTCTTAGTCAAGAGGCTTAAGAAGATGAGTTTTGGTAGAACCTAAAACTTTCCATGTCAAATTGCATCATAAACTTTCAATTTCTCCTTAACAAATACGTTAATAAGCATATTTTTGTTATTTTAGAAGAAGAGATTGGGAACAAACACGAAATGGAATTTTTTTATTGTTTTAGATGGTACAAGGAAGGCACCCTAAAAAGTATCAATTTCTTTCTATTTTGGATGATAATGATGACATGCTTGCAAAATAGTGATTTGTTATAAGATTGCACATACTGACACAAAGTGACCATTAACTAGCAATTTTTTGCTATTTTGAAAGTCATGTAGGAAGTGTGAAGTGACATTTTTTTCTATTTTAGAAGGAATAAGTGAACCACAAAGAGAAAACACAAGAAATTATTGATGAACATTTTTAAAGGCAAAGTATGAGGTATTAATTGTAGAATGTTTAAGGTGATGGGTAAGCAATGTGGAGAAGTTGTCACTTGTACAAAGTGTCTAAGGTCATAAATGATAATTAAAAGAATAATAAAGATAATAAGTTATTAAAGGTAAGAAATCATTCTCTATGAAATATAATTTTAAGCTATAGAAGGATTTGGAGAACAAGCAAGTGAGCCACATGGTTACATCTAAACAAGCTCCAAAAATATGTAAGCTAAATTTTCTTCTTGAATTTGAGCTTCCTTTCAAATGACACCCAACAAAGATTTAGTGCTAAGAAAGAGGTAGTTGTTAAAAAAGATAAAGAAGAAAACATAAGAAAAAATGTTCAAAGAACACTCTTAGAGTTATGTCCTGTCTCCTCTCCTATTGGAACCAAGTCTATATTTTATGATAAGTATGATGGATGTAAATATGCAAAGCTTCCAATCTATGGTAAGTCATTATTTTGGTATTTTTATGCAAACAAGGATGAAAAGGAGCCTAGGAACAATGCTTAGAAGCTTGACCTAGGATAAATTATAGTTTTGAATATGTATGTAGACATTGAACTCATCAAAATTTTAGCAGAATATTATGAACCAACCACAAGAATAGTTAGGAAACTAGATGCTATGCCTCTACTAGTCATAACTAGGTCTTGCATTGAACAATGTTATGGTTTATATATTGAAGACCTAACCAAAATAGACATATATCAATTTAGAGTTGACTATGAGAGAACAATAAAATTAAGGCTCACCAAAATCATGAATAGAGCTCAAAATAATAGGTTAATGCTAGTAGAGCACATGGTCCTTATTCTATAAATAGGTTTATGGGTTTATTCAAGAACACCTATTATGGCTAGTCTCAATTGTTTGGAGATGATTCAAAGGAGTCTATTCCCTTTGATTACATGTACATGTCCATGAGGATTCAAAACCATCACTCTTACCTAGAGTTTATTTTTTCTAGTGAAATTTAGTGAACACTTCATGTATAGTTTTGTAGGTAAAGGACCACCAAGACTTTAAAAAACTATTCCTTTCTGTCATGTTCTACTATTTCAAAACACTAACTAGTTTAGGAATTCTTTGAAATTAACTACCACTAATGACCAAGATATCCCATTATCCATTCAAATGTGGGGTAGTGTCTAGGATAAGCATGTTAGAAATGAGGATATCAAGATGTTTAGAGATGTGTTTGTAGTGTGGACCACTTGGTTTCTTAGAGGGTTAGTGACTAGGATACCCAAACATATCAAGATCATGTTGATGCCTGAAGAATACTTGCATAATTTGAAATATTAGTTCAACATTGGGGATTGGATATGTGTACCATCTTAAATTAGATGCACTCCAATTTAATGAAGCTTTAGCACCTATTTAATGTGATATCATCCATCTCCTTGCACCTATCTATCTTTCTTCCATTTTCTACCCTCTCTCATAGGTGGAATTTGGGTAAAACCTAATAGATCCTCTTTAAAACTCCTATTTTCATGGAATTAAGATCAAGGTATGATATATCCTCCTAGGTCCTTCCTTCCCTTCATCTATCCACTTGGAATCTACTCCTTGTACAAAAAATTCTATATCTCAAACTTTGTGCCTGATTTCAAGGATCTAGGACCTATTTTGGGATCCCAAATGGATCTTGGAGGTTTTGGGCAATGGTAATCAGGGGTGTAGTGCACCCTTGATAGACTAATAATGACTATAGTGCACCCATGATTGGGCTCTATTTCGGGTCCTCTACTTGGATCCCATGTCCGATTAGTTTCAGGGTGCAAACTTATATGATGGCTGACCTAAGGAAGTTAGCTATTCTGAGTCCTTTATAAACCCTTCTATTTTATTCATTTTGCATCCATCAAGTTCAAGTTCAAGTTCTCTCTCAATCTTTCAAGTACTTAAGCATTCTTTAAGAATTCAAGGCATTCAAGAAATCTCTCCATTGAAGATCAAGGAGTCATGCATTCAAGATATTGAAGGAGTTTACACAAGATCTAACATGTTAAAAAATCTAAGATCTCCCTTCAAACATTCGAGATCATTTATTTTATATTCTACATTCATCCTCTCAAGATCTACATTCATCTACTTGCATTTATATGATGGATTTTAAGTACATTCATACATGAAGGTTTTGATGTCACTTTTATTTCCTTTCTAAGGTTTTTTAAGTTGAGTTGAAGGCTACTACATCTACATACTTGAGTAGATTCCAAATTCAAGAGCATATTCTTATATTTACATTGCTTTTATGTTATATCCATCACTACTACTTGGAAGCATTCTATTTTAATTCAAGGTTAATTCCTAAACTAGTGTTTGACTAAAGTAAACCCCTCCGCTACCCCCCTCCCACAAAAAAAAAAAAAAAAAAAAAACCAACAAAAAATTCTTTATTTTGTAGGTTTTGGATACCAAGCTGATGAAAAGGTTGTAGATTTGGATACCCTTTTTAGTTTTGTAAGAACTACAAAATTAGAATCAATGTTGCACACCTTTCATTAGGGGCACACTAAATCCTTGATGCTCTAGTTGGCCCTTGATGCACCAATTCTCCCCTAATAGATCACTAAATGATTTCTAGTTTCTATTTGTAACATAGTTTCCAATCTAGAACATGAGAATCAACCATTTTAGAGGTTATTTGACAACCCATATTCAAGTTTCTATCCCACAATGTATTTCATCTTCCTCTCTTTCATTTCTATATACTTCATCATTTTGTCACACATTTATATCTCAACTCCAAATTTCACATCTTCTTGCTTAAACCCTCTTAAGGTGGAGGGAAGAGGGAAATAAATATAGTTTGTTCATTCTTTTGTCCATTAGGTTTGCATTGATACTTCCTCTTATATCAATCAAATCTAATTCAAGGGGTAGATCTCAACCTTCCTCCTAAATATGTTAGGATAATTGATTCCATTTTACCCTTGCACATTTTGGTGAACTCAAAATACTTTCATCTCTTATTTGAGTTTGGAGTTAGATTTTTTACAGGCAGTTTTTATCTCCTTTTCGGTGAACCCAATTTCCTATGCACTTTTCTTATCGGAGTTAGATTCTTAGACTTTTCTTATTAAAGTTGGATTTTTTTCATTATGTGTTTACCTTATTTTTGGTGAACATGATTGTTGGGATTTTTTGTTATATTTTGTAGTTAGATTTCTTGGTCCATCTAGATCTACTTTGTATTTTAGATCTCCTTTTGCATTATTTTCATATAGATTGCATTTCATATATTTGCATTTTGAAAATACAAAAAAATTACATCTTGTTCATTTTTAGATTTCATCTCATTTAAATGGGTTTTTTATCTTTTAGTTTAGGTTTCATTCATGATATTCAACATGTTCCATTTCATGAATATGATGAAAACTTAGTTTTCCCTTGAATTGATTCTAATTCTCCTTTAAAGGGTAATCTTTTTAAAGATGATGTTGATCAACCTTTAGTGAATCATGATGTTCCTACCCTTGATAGTGATACTATTTCTGACAAGCCCTTGGATAGGAATATTGATTGCTCTCTCCTTCTTTTAACTTCTTTTAGTCATGATTATTTTGTTAGAAATAGATAATACTTTGGGGGGGGGGGTGAGTGAATCAATATTCTACAAACTTTTTCCCACAGATGAATATTATTAATTACTTTATAACTAGCATATGAAAGCAAACCAACAGTGTTGAACAATAAATATAACCATACACATAGATAACTCATAACACTATTATTTGTTAACTAGGGGAATCTTGTCCAAGGGAAAACCTCGATGGGGATAATACCCACTAGATGATTCACTAAAGAATAGGATCCTATTAAAGATATTGACCCTATTAGGAGTCTATTGAGTACATATAGTGTTTCAAGTCCTTGTTAGAGGACTAGACCTTGTTAAGAGTTTCTTTAACCCTGTTAGGAGTTGGTGGATCAAATACAATGTATGCAAGAAGAGCCCATTGCCTTAACATGAAATTATCCAATTCATTCTTCGCAAGAATAGATATACACAATACTTTTTGTCTATTATATTTCACACTTGCTCTGATCAAACTTCAAGTGTAGTTCACATATCATTATATTGACTTCACATCAATGACAAATATCACATAGATCATACATATGTCACATGGATCATCATATTGTTGGAATTATGATACATTTTTGTCATTAGTTACAACACTTATTGGATTCTGAATGCTTACCGAGCTCTCACCGAACATTCCTTTGTAAGCCAAGATTTACCTAGTTCTCAGTGTTTACCAAGTGATCGAGGTGAACAAAGAAGTCAGTGTTTACCGAGTGATCGAGGTGAACAAAGCAGCCAGTGTTTACCGAGTGTTCAAGGTAAAGAAAGGAATTAGTTTTGACCGAGTGAAGATGTACTTAGTATTGACTGAGAACTTCATGATAACCGAGCTCCTGAGGTTATCAAGGAAATTAATTTTACCGAGCTCAGACGATTATCAAGGAAACTAACTATCACCGAGTCACAAGGTTCTATCGAGTGTTTCCTTTGATCACCGAGCTACAGTTCAGATAGAAGTGTTCACCGAGTGACATCTCTTCTACCGAGTCTCCAGTGGTTACCAAGTTCAGAACTACTCAAAGTGTTTAGTATGGATCGTGCCTTCACTTCTACCGAGTGCATGATGATGCCGAGTAACGCAGTGGACGCCGAGTATCAGAAGGACACCGAGTTAGTTCAATGAACCTGAGTTTTTACCTTGGGCCGACTTTGTATAGAGATTTGCACTTGTTGTTTTGGCCAACCTTGCATGTATTGTTTATTTGGATGGTATATATATGCAATGTATTGTATCATTCAAATGTAATGGTAATGAATGAAAATGTGAAAGTGTGAAAGAAATACATGCGTGCGAAAGTATGTGTGCTGAGTTGTGAAGGTATTCAGCAAGGTCAAGTTTTGGAGCAAAAAAGTTTTATCTATCACATCAAGGTGAATCAGAGCATAGCGGATCTTATCAGCAATCAGTTGTAATCAGATCCACTATTTCATTCTAACAGGTGAATCAGTTTTTGTAAATCCTTTAACAAGGTAGACTTAACAGTCTTTTGTAAATATCCTAACAGAGTGCACACTTTATTGTATGTTTGTAAATCCTCTAACAAGGTGGATCTAACAATCCTTTGTGCTCCTAACAGGGTAGATCACCAGAAGTGGTCATTGTAAGCCTTAACCGGCCAACTTCATACTGCAGTAACGAAGCTTTGTGGGTTTCATCCCCACCCCAGTTTTACTTTCTATTTGGAAGGTTTCTGGGTCACCAAATCTGTGTGTTCAAGTGTTGCAAATGATTTTGTTTCATGCTTACAGTAGGTTACTTGGATGAATGGTGAATATATCAGTATGCAGTTTTATTGTTTGAAATTTTAAAAGTTACTGATTCATCCCTCCCCTCTCAGTAACTTGTCATATCTTGAATATTTCCAACAATTGGTATCAGAGCAATAAGGTTCTCAAGATAAAAGTTTCACAGCTTGAGCAAAGATCAAGGACAATGGAGATATTCAGACTTGACAAAACTATTGAGAATGAAAAGCTAGATCTGAAAATGGCCATGGCTCAACTCAATGAAGCAAAAGAGCATCTTTCACAATCCTTGAAAAGAAGAAAAGAACTTGCAAGGAAAATGAATGACCATCAGTATGTTAAAGAAAAGATTGAAGATCTCTCACCATCAAGTAGTTCAGATGAAGCTGACAAAGCAATCAAAGAACTTTTAGAAAAGAATGGATCTCTACAGGAAGAAATAAGAAAGCTCAAAAGGGAACAAGAA
Source organism: Cupressus sempervirens (assembly GCA_028749045.1). Lineage (NCBI taxonomy): Eukaryota > Viridiplantae > Streptophyta > Pinopsida > Cupressales > Cupressaceae > Cupressus > Cupressus sempervirens. The sequence goes on along the minus strand of CM053793.1, from coordinate 424,363,146 downwards.
ATCTAGTCCATCAGGCTATGTGAAATCTTGGAGCAAAGGAACAAGGCAGCTAAAGACTTAGAGGTAAGGAATAATCAATCCTCTCAGCTTGAAAATCTTGTAACTCAATTATCTAATGCAAATGAAGAAATTATGAATCTAAGATCTGAGAATGAGAATTTGAGAAATGACTTAATTATTGAAAGGAAAATCAATTCAAGCTTACAAAGTGATCTAATCTCTGAAAAACAAGTCAATGAGAGAATGGTAAAATCTCAAAAGGACATAGATCAATTGAATCTGCAAAATGAAAAAAACTTTCATAAACAAAATGGTAAAGAAGGCCTTGGATACAAGGAAGAAGGTGAATCCTCCAAACAGGGTACTCAAAAGAATCAAAGACCTACTTGCAACCACTGTGGTAAGTTAGGTCATACATCTAACAGATGTTGGAGCAATGGAAAAGGCAAATTTAATGGAAAGTGCTACAATTGCAATCAGCATGGACACAAAGCCAATGAATGCAAAGAGAAACCAAAATTTGAAGGTAAATGTCACAAATGCCAAAAGCAAGGTCATAAGGCATCACAATGCAAATCCAAATCATTTAATCCAGCTGAACAACTTGTCAAAGCAATATTTGGTTGGGACTACAACACTTGGTGCAGATGTCATTATTGTGGAGAATATGGTCATACTGGCATAAACTGTGCAAGGCATCACCTAAGAAAAAGGGATACCACTATAAGATGTTATACATGTACAGAACTTGGTCATATATCTAAAAACTGAATGAACATAAAGAAAGTCGAGGATGAGAAGAAAATCAAAGTAGACAATATTCGAAAGCAAATGAAGCAGCAATGGATTCCTAAGTCTACCGAGCCAGATAATTCAAGTGATGGAATGGTCACTCAAGAAGTGAGTGACTCTACCATTTCCAATTAAGACTCATCAGGATAAGACCAGGACTGTATCTACAAAGCAATATCCTAAGCAGTCCTAGAATGAAAATATGATCAAATCAGTATTTTAGATACATCAGGATCATGGTCAGTACATGACCTTAGCGAGCTCAGTTGGGTGCAATAAGGCTTCTTTCACCAAGTTTCACTTACCGAGCATGGTTGGTTCTTCTCTTACCGAGTTAAGGTCGGTTTAACCTATTTTCTTTTGGTCACCAAGTTGCGAAGTTTAAGCCGAGCTAGTGGATGATAGTCTGTCGATCGCAGCTACCTCCGTACTGAACATTAATGGTAATTTTTTCATCAAAAGGGCAGATTTTGACCTCATTTTTCATCGCGAATTCGAGATTTACACAAAAAAAAAAGGGCTTTCAAGCGAGTTCAAGCAATTTGAAGAGATTTTCCAGCGAAGTATTCTTACGAAACCTTTTCACTCACCGAGCAGCAATGGCATTCGCAAGCACCAGTAGCAGCAAGGCGAAGAAGGGTTCCAAAATGCTTGTGAAGGGAACAGAATGGAAGGCACCTATGTTCAAGCTCGTTCCTGCCATCGCTGAATCGCTCGATCCCAATGGAGCTCAATCACAGATTCCTCCTAGGCTTGTTGAAGAATATAAAGATGACGTATGTTTTATGGTTGACTGTGACAAGGTGTACATACAGGCAGTTAGACCCCGAGTTGCATGGGTGAAACCTCTTCCATATGAGGTAAATATTGATGAAACAAGGGATATCATTGAAGCACTAATAAATGAGCCAGTAGACCCAAGGCAACATATTTTTGGTACTTATGATGAAGCAAAGGCCAGAATTGAACTGGAAATCAAAATTCCACAGGCCATCAGCAAAGGTAAGAGGAAAGTGGCCAAACTGAAAACTGCAATGGGTCCTCTTATGCTCACCAAGGGAAAAGGTGAAGATAAAGAAAGTGAAGAAGAAGAAGAAGGAGAAGAAGAATTAGAAGAAGAGCAACCGGCAAAGAAGAAAGGCAAGGTAATCATTACCAAGCCCAAGAAGTAGCCTACTGTAGTATTTACTCGGAGGACAAGAAAAGGTATTCAGGAACCTGTATTGGTCAAGCCTGCACCTACATTCGAGCAAAGGCTCAAATCATTGGAAGAAGGAGCTGGCATCACAAATTTCAAGGCATTGAAATTTGAGACAAGGACTGATGCAGAGAAAATGCAGATTGAGGAACTGGTACTTAACAAAATGGGAAAATGGAAATACTCCCCGGACCAGATTGCTCCTCATATCTCTAAAGAACTACTGGAGAGAGTACAGTCAAGATGGGAGTTAGCCACCAAGACGGTAAAAGATATATATGAGCAATCCCTGAAGAATCTTCAGCCTAGTCTCACTGGAGCAGAGGTAAAATCTGAATTGAAAACCTATGAAGGTAAAATGATGACCGGATTCCACACTTGTTTGATTTTGATCAAAGATATAGAGCATGTTGTAAATGATGCTACAAACATGTGGAAAAACATCTATCATCTACATAAGCCCAGTGTAGACCCAGTAGAAATAAAGGATGATGACAGCAGCAGTAGCAGTGATGAATCAGATAGCGCTCCATCCATCACAGTTACACCAGGAGAGTTGCATGCAATGATGAAAGAGAAAGAGGAAGAAGACAAAGAGGAAGAAGCTGAAGAGGAAGATAAGGAGGATGATCCGGTAAAAATTGCAGCAGCTGTTATTGCATCCCTTCCTCACTCCCCAGCTAAACCTGTGACATCATCAAGGTTGGAGTCAGCTTCAGCAGGTTCATCTACACCAGATTTACCATCTACACCTGCCATATCTCAGCTCCAGGTATCATCAGTGGAAGTGAATCCCTCTTCGTCTACCGAGCTGCACCCCTCTTCATCTACCGAGTTGGCCTCCTCGACTCCATCATCATCAGTTGGTATTGCTGTGAGTTCTCCAATTTTGACTACTCCAATTTGTTCTACAATTTTGTCACCATCTACTTCAGGCACAGTGAGCTTAGATACTATATTACCGAGTGTATCACCATTTTTGGCCAGTACTCAAATTTTTGACCCTGTACATACTCCTATTGGCACTCAACCCTCAAGCATCCCAGTTTTTACTGCTAGTCCTTCTGTCTCTACTGTTGTGTCTATTCCAAAGGTCAAACCAGTCATCTCATAAGTCAAACAAAAGCAACCATTAAGACTTATGATCACTGGAAAGGAAATTCCTGAAGACATTGACTTGGACATAGAGATAGTAATTCCAAAGATTGACTTTGATAATGCTACCATTGAAGAAATGAGGTATGCTAGTCAACTTATTGAGAAAAAGGCTACTCAGATGCAGTTAAGATCGAAAAGGGATAAGGAATACAGGATAATTGAGGATGCCCGAAACATAATTATTGAGGCTATAGGTGTTGATGTTGATACTTCTCAACACATTTTGATTCAATTAAAAGAGGCAATTAATAAATTCAATGAAGATGCCTCCGAACAAGAAAAGCTGATTGAGCGTATAGCAAAGAAATTTGATAATAAGGTGTTGGGGCACATTGCCCAGAACATTGCAATAAATCAGGTTGCATTAACCTTAGTTTTGGAGGATATGGAAAATTCTTTTAATAATGTAACATCTCTTTTTGCTAAGCTTTGTGATGTTACCGAGTACACTAAGGGAATAAGAGAGAAACTAAATAAAATTGATGAGGATCTGAAGGTGAGCGCACAAAACTTGAAGCTTGACCCCAGTTCAAGCTCATCTCATCACCTCAGGATCAAATTTTTGTTAGAGAAGCAGGCAGAACTGTTGAGAGAAGAGGCAAGGATCTGATCTACATTGATAGATATCCAAAACATGATCCTTCCCATCATGGATTCAATGCAGAAGCACATTGCACATTCAAAGACATTAATCCATGATAATAACTTCTCCATTGCAGACCATGTGATTGAACTTTCGGCTGAAGTTCAAGTAGCTCTTTCCACCTGCAAAATTTTGGAAGAGAATTGGGATAAGACTCTCCAGCTTATTCTTCAGGTACATTCAGAGTTCGTCTCTCATTTTGGTGTTTCTATATAAGTATATATATTCTTTTATTCTTTGGCATTATTGTCAAAAAGGGGGAGATATAGTATATAAGTATACTATGGGTGAATTGTACAAAGGAAGAGATATACAGCTCATGTAAATACTGTATGTACATTCTATGGGGGAGTTGTATATAACGAAGCTATGTATATTCAGAATCAGTCATCAGCATGTCAGATAAATTTTGTCTCATAAGTGTTTTTGTCACTAATGCCAAAGGGTGAGATTGTTGGCATTATGATACATTTTTGTCATTAGTTACAACACTTATTGGATTCTGAATGCTTACCGAGCTCTCACCGGACATTCCTTTGTAAGCCAAGCTTTACCTAGTTCTCAGTGTTTACCGAGTGATCGAGGTGAACAAAGAAGTCAGTGTTTACCGAGTGATTGAGGTGAACAAAGCAGCCAGTGTTTACCGAGTGTTCGAGGTAAAGAAAGGAATCAGTTTTGATCGAGTGAAGATGTACTTAGTATTGACCGAGAACTTTGTGATAACTGAGCTCCTGAGGTTATCAAGGAAATTAATTTTACCGAGCTGAGATGGTTATCAAGGAAACTAACTATCATCGAGTCACAAGGTTCTATCGAGTGTTTCCTTTGATCACCGAGCTACAGTTCAGATAGAAGTGTTCACCGAGTGACATCTCTTCTATCGAGTCTCCAGTGGTTACCGAGTTCAGAACTACTCAAAGTGTTTAGTATGGACCGTGCCTTCACTTCTACCGAGTGCATGACGATGCCAAGTAACGCAGTGGATGCCGAGTATCAGAAGGACACCGAGTCAGTTCAGTGAACTCGAGTTTTTACCTTGGGCCGACTTTGTATAGAGATTTGCGCTTGTTGTTTTGGCCGACCTTGCATGTATTGTTTATTTGGATGGTATATATATGCAATGTATTGTATCATTCAAATGTAATGGTAATGAATGAAAATGTGAAAGTGTGAAAGAAATACATGCATGCGAAAGTATGTGTGATGAGTTGTGAAGGTATTCAGCAAGGTCAAGTTTTGGAGCAAAAAAGTTTTATCTATCACATCAAGGTGAATCAGAGCATAGTGGATCTTATCAGCAATCAGTTGTAATCAGATCCACTGTTTCATTCTAATAGGTGAATCAGTTTTTGTAAATCCTTTAACAAGGTAGACTTAACAGTCTTTTGTAAATCTCCTAACAGAGTGCATACTTTATTGTATGTTTGTAAATCCTCTAACAAGGTGGATCTAGCAATCCTTTGTGCTCCTAACAGGGCAGATCACTAGAAGTGGTCATTGTAAGCCTTAACCGGCCAACTTCATACTGCAATAACGAAGCTTTGTGGGTTTCATCCCCACCCCAGTTTTACTTTCTATTTGGAAGGTTTCTGGGTCACCAAATCTGTGTGTTCAAGTGTTGCAAATGATTTTGTTTCATGCTTACAGTAGGTTACTTGGATGAATGGTGAATATATCAGTATGCAGTTTTATTGTTTGAAATTTTAAAAGTTACTGATTCACCCCTCCCCTCTCAGTAACTTGTCATATCTTGAATATTTCCAACACATATATCACATGCTTATCTTCTCCAGATAAGATATTCATAATTCACTACTTAGTCTTCCTTCATGATTTCACACACTTGACATAGTATAAAATGACTTATGGAATAATACTCACACATTCATCTCATCATGACTTAGTAATTATTTTTTTACCAAAATAATTCTTGAAGTCATACAATCCAATTCTTTGCTATGCTCTGCTCTCCTTTGTTAAATACCCATACTGGTATTTCAATTATATCTCACATCGTACCATCCATACACACCTAATCATTTATAGCTTACTCCATGTGTGGTATTCTTTTCTAGCATCTTACATTATTTATAATTTTTTATTCCATGATGTTTCTTTTATTTGATCTATGGTGTATAATTATATCCTTCTTGTTGGATATCAAGTGTTTGCATTTTGTTCATGGCTATCAATTTTTACTTATGATTCATCCTTATATCTTGCAATATTTTGTTATATAATCAACCATTGATCTCCTTTTCTTCTCACACTTGGGGAGAAATTATATTTTTATATTCTCTATTTTTTTCTCTAAGGATCTATTTTCCCTAAGCTTATGTGGAACTTTTTTATTATGTGACATTGTTCTTTCTTTATGAAGAATTGTGTTTTGGCTATGGATTCTCTCTTTTACAAGAGATGAATGTCCTAAACACATCTTCTTTATCAAGTAAATCTATGCCCATTATATACACTTTCCCTTTCTTGGATATTATTATCCTTCATCTAAGGATCCCTCTTTCACACACACACACACACAGATATAAGGGTCTAAATAGGTGAATTCTTGTTCTTCTTCCATTTTTCTTAGAGATGTTGTCTTCATTAGACACTCCTCTTAGGTAGGCATCTTATTATTAATATTTATGCCTTTTGAGGATCCTCTTTCAATAAGAAATATAGCCTTTTCATGATTGTCTATGGTCTTATATTGTAAGAGTTAAGGCTCTTCATTGAAAATATAATCCACATTATTTCTTTAAGGATATCTCCTTGTTGTGTAAGTAGGTATCCTCTTTCTCTACCTTCTCATGTCTATTGTACATTAACATGATAAGGAGGGGCGAATACATACACCCTCCTTGTACATAGTCTTGCTCTCATGGGGTAGAAAATATTAATTTTGAGCATGGTTTCGAGTACTTTATCCCTAGATGCTAGGTTTGATTTTAAAGTCATTCTAAAATATATTAATTGTTATTTCATCTCCCTTTTTCAAAGAACAAAAATGTATGCTCAATATTATAATGAGTAATGTAGATAAACTTCCTAAATCTCATTCATGGGTAATACATCCAGGCACACATATGCTAAATCTTATATTTAGGTTACACATAATAACTTGCTAAGTTGCAATATAGCTAACACATTCAAACAAAACATACTAAGTCCCAACATAGGAAACACATCATTTTATAGAGGACTATGCCATGGTGATACAATGGATGTTGATCTATAGATGGAACTTTTGTGGGTTGACTAGTTGTTACCACCCCGTTGTCCCTATATCAATACTATCTTTTGTAGTAGCTCTCTTGGTGATTCACAATGGTGTGGTTGATCTAATGGGTGAGGTAATCACTCTTTTTCTTTCATGCTAGTAGAGCTAGATGTGGAAGCTATGTTATCAATGATGTTGCTCTTGCATTTCTTATGTAATCACTTATTCTCTTGTAATGGCTTTCAAAATATGATATTAGTGGGTGAGATAGTTTCTTCAGCTAAGGTCTCTCTGAATGGTTGGTTTGTATTTTTTTAAGTAGAAACCCCTTGTTATATCATTTAGCTTTCTTTTTACCCTCATGCATGTATAAGGAATTAGGACCCTTGGTTTTGGGGGCTTGATTTCTTTGACTAAGTGATGTCCTATCTTGTTGAGATTTAGCATACTCTTTTTCTTTTCTTATTTCACTCTTTACTCTACCACAATTGTGGGTCAATCCTCACTTTAGAAAAAGTGAGGGCTAAATTTACCATCTTGAATTGGATACACTCTAATTCAATGAATTTTTAGCACCTATTTAATGTGAGATCATCAATCTCCTTGCACCTATTCTTCTTTATTCCCTTTTCTATCATTTATCCTAGCTAGAATTGGGGTGAAACCTAATAGATTCTCTTTAAAGCTCATATTTTCATGGCATTAAGCTCAAGGTAGGATCTATCCTCCTAGGTTCTTCCTTCCCTTCATTTATCCATTTGGAATCTAATCTCTCCATCAAAATGACTATATCTCAAACTCTATCCTTACTTTCAGGGATCCTGGAGGCTCTAGGCCATGGTAATCAAGGGTGTAGTGTGCCTTTGATTGTGTTGAAATTCAAGATTAGATATATATTGAATACTAATGTATGCAAATACTCTTATACTATATATTCTTTGTATATTATAAAGTAAATTTGAATAAACTAACAATAGTTAGAACTGTCATCACCTGTCACTTGGAAAGCTATATAAAGTTTATTTTTCCTTACCAAGGTAACCCAAAATATCTCATATTTATAAATAAAATAGCTTGGGGGGGATACCTAGGGAACATGATGCCTATGTGCTTCTCCAAATGACACATTAATTTATGACAATGTTTGGAAAATGGTAATCTAAACACAAACATATTTGCCCCCCAGCCCTACTGCGCCCACCTCCCCCCTGGAGGTCCCCATTTCGCCCCCAAAAGAGATGATAGAAATTATGGTTGAAAAGGGAGGGGAGGCCATCAAGAAAAATAAGAGAAGATCCTGGTGAAATTTCAATATGGATAGTGTCAGTATGGGCATTGTTAAAGAACCTGCTAAAATCCAGGTGTTGGGGGATCTCGACAGTAGCACCCACTATGACGAGCTCCTTGACCTGACTCTTCTGGTTCTCTTTGATAATGTCCATGAAATAGGTTTCAACTTCCTCAACAATGCAACGAATAGCCTATTGACAATTTCCGCTCCATTAAGTGGCTTTTTCAGGAGATTGAGACTCTGAAGGACAGGTCCAACCAGACCAACAACAAGGGGGAAGTCAAGGATCATGAGGCCAGAGGTAGTAAAGACCAAGTGGGCAGCTAGGAAAAAGACAGAAGCCAGGACCCCAATGACAATTAGGAGGACAGAATCACCCGGCTCGAGCAAAAGGTCCAAAGGCTGGACTCCATCCACCAGGTTGTGACTAAACAGATTGTGGATATCCTCTATACTTTGAATGAAAAAATTGTTAATCTAGGGGACTATCTGACCAATGCTGGTCTTGTGGGGAACGTGGAGCAGAGTACAGAGCACGGAACCAGTCGAGAGGATCCTCAGAAAGAGACTAGAATCTAGGAAAGTTAGGGGGACCAGATGCATTTCCCCCCCACAATCTAGGAAGAAGAGGCCATCTAGAAGGGAAGTGACGCTGCAAAAATCCTGCAGGCAATGGAGAAGAAGGGACACTAGTTTGCCTGCCAGGCTCTATTCCTGGCCTTTGTTTCCCTGGCTTTGGGCCTTTTTGTTTCTAGCCTTTTGAGGCAGTTTTTGTTTTTTTTGTCTATTATGCTTTTAGTTGTTTAATGCTATAAAACTTTGGATCTCAGGATCCTTGTAAAACCTATTTTCCAAATCAAAAACACTAACAATATTGTGGAATGTCATACATACAATATATACTTGATACCATCACATACAAGTAGTGACAAGGCTATGCTCGATGCTTTCATACTCCTTTAACAAACATGATTCACAATACTTCAACATGTCAATAGTGAGGTAGATACCAAGACATGATGAAACATTATAATCAAGAGGTAATACATGCCTGACCAAGATTATAAAAGATTTGACAAATGATAATATTAAAAGAACTTTGAGTTATAATGGATTACATACACACACACACACACACACACATCTATGTGTGTATGAACATTATACATATTAAATCTTATGAGTTGATATATATACACACATGCACACAATTAATTTTATATATATATATATATATATATATATATAATAAAAAATTGGACTTTTATGTTTAGCTTTATGATTTATCTGATTGAAGCTATAAAACATTAACACTCCCTCTTAGCTAGGGAGGATAAGCTAATGCAAGGAGGGATCAAGCAAGTAGGGTCAAGGGCACATATAACTATCCAAACACCTTGCTAAGTAAACACAATGGAAGAAAACACATAAAGACATCACCAAGGAGAGGGAACAAAATACTTTTATTGATTCATCAAATGATTAGCATACATGCCTAGCTATAAGGCCTTCTAGGTTATGACCATATACAAAATATAACTTCAAGATCTATGATCCAACTTCAAATTTGCAATTCCAAAAAAATCCTCTTTGAACTCTCTAAGTCCTTCTCTAAACTAAACCAAATATATCTACTCATACTTGCCAAAATGACTTAAAGAAGATTCTAGAATATTACATAATAGAAAGGTTGGCCTCAAAATAGTCTACACTCATCCCAAGACAACATCTTATCATTAAATTCATTATATGAATTAAATATATAAGCTGGCTAAAACTAAGAAACAAATAGAGATAACTCGATCAATGAAGGACTTGACCAATAGAGTAATCACTAGACAACTCGACACATGAAAGAGCGCGGTCACCAAAGAACTTGGTAAAAAATGAATTTGGTCATAACTACAACTCAGTCAAAAAGGATATTGACCAACTTAACATTTAAAAATATTTGACCAATGATGAAAACTCAGTTAAAATTGAGCTTGGCAATACTGGTACTCAACATCAAGTCCAACTCGAAGATGATGAAACTTAGTCAACACTGTAAGCTCAGTAGAAATAAAGAAAAAAAGCAAGATAACATAGGCAACCTAGGATGCTCCTATAGTAGACAATCAAGGTTGAAAGAAATGATTCCCCTAAATTATGCAAGTGTTATAACCCAGAGCTGAATCCAACTCAAATTGAGAAATCTATGTAGCATCTTCAAGTGGTCTATTCTCCCAGTTCACCAAATACTCATATTAATATTTTCATCTTGTTCTCTTACCAAATCTCTGATCCAATACTTGTACAACCTTTTCAATTTTCTTCTTAGTATAATCATCTAATACAAAAAATTCATCACCTAACTCATGATACTTATGCAAATATACAACATCGAATATAATAGATATATTGATGTTATCAAGTAGCTCAACTTCATAAGCATTACCACTGTCAAACTTCCTCAAGATCTTACAAGGTCAAAACTTCTTCATCTTCATCTTACTGTATGTTCCAATAGGAAATACACCTTTCTTCAAATGAACCATTACCTCATCACCAACTTCAAAAACATGATGTCTTCTAGACTTATCAACATTCTCCTTATACTTCTAATTACTTTGTTCCAACTTCAACTTTACTTCCTCATGCAAATACTCCATAAAACAAAAAAAATTATTCCCCTTTAGCACTTTTCTTCTCTTCACCAACTAAATTCTTAAAATTTGATATTCCTCTAGGCTACATTCTAGTAACAATCTCAAAAGGTTTTTTTCATGTACTCGTATTCACATAATTATTAAATGCAAAATTAGCTTGTGCCAATACCATCTCCCAATTACTTGGCTTATCTCCAACTAAACATCTTAGGAACTTACCCAAGCTTCTATTCACAACCTCTATCTATCCATCTATCTATGGATGGAATGTAGAACTAAATCTCAATTTAGTATCCATCTTCTTCCACAAAGTCCTCCAAAAATAACCAACAAACTTACTATCTCTATTAGAAATAATAGTTCTTGGCAATCCATGCAATCTAACAATCTTGTTGAAGAAAATCTCAACAACATGCACATAATTTGATATCTTCTTACATGGTATGAAATGTTCCCTCTTAGAAAATCTATCCACAAAAACAAATATGGTGTCATACCCTCTTGCTATCTTAGGTAATCCAAGAACAAAATCCATACTGATGTCCCTCTAAGGTTTCTCAGGAACATAAATAGGTGTATACAATCTAGTATTATGACTTACTCCTTTTTTAACTTGACAAATTTCACAACTCCTTACAAACTTCTAAACATCCTTATATATTTGTCCTTCAACAAACTCAATGTCTTATCAATTCCAAAATGTCCAACCAATCCACCACAATTCTTTTCTTTAATAAAATTAACTCTCATAGAACTTCTTGATATACATAATTGAAATCCTTTGAGCAATATACCTTATTGAATGAAATACTCATCATACTTACTCATGTGATCTCATAGATTTGGTTCTCTACACTCTCTCTACACCTCAGAAAAATTAGGGTTAGTATCATACAACTCTTTAATTATATCAAAATGAAGAACTTCAACCCTCAGCTTGGTCAACAAAGAACATCTTTTGTTCAAGGCATCAACAACTCAGTTAGTAACTCCACTTTATGATTGATCATAAATGTGAAAGTATGAAAATACTAAACCCACTTCATATGTCTATGATTTAACTTATGCTAACTTCCCAAATACTATAAAGCTTTATGATCAGTATACAACACAAACTCCTTAGGAATGAAATAATGTATCTACTTCTTCAAGGCTTATAAAATAACATAAAACTCTTGATATTACATAGAATACTTCCTTTTAGCATCATTTAAATTTTCACTAAAGAAAGCAACAGGTTTACTTTCTTGACTCACATGAGCCTATTGCACTAGCACTTGCATCACATTCAACTTGAAATACCTTATTAGAATTTGGAAAATTTGATACAAGTAAATGAAAAACCTTCTATTTCAAAGTCCCATAACATTTATCACCTCCATGTGTCCACTTAAAATCCTTTTTTGTCCCCTCTCATTGTCTCAGTCATAGGATTACAAACAAAACTAGAATTCTTTATAAACTTCCTATAGAAACTAGCCAAACCATGAAATGATCTTACCTCACCCACATTCTTAGGTGTAGGCCATTGCAAAATTACTTTAACCTTCTTAGGATCCATTCTCAAAGCATCAACTGAAATCAAAAATCCAAAATACACAATCTCATATTGCATAAAAAAACACTTTTTCAAGTTAATCATCAATTTATCCTCTTTCAATATTTGAAATACTTGTCTAAAATTCTTAATATGATATTCCTTCGTCTTAATAAATATCAAAATATTGTCCAAAATAAAAATCACAAACTTACCATAAAATATCTTGAGAACTTCATTCATCAACCTCATGAAAGCACTAGGTGCATTAGTCCAACCTAAAGGCATTACCAACCATTCATGCAAACCATCTTTTGTCTTGAAAGAAATCTTCCATTCATCACCTTCTTTTATTTTGATTTGATGATAACCACTCTTCAAAACAATCTTGGTAAAATACTTTGCTCTACTCAAACAATCCATTATGTCATCCATCCTTGGCATAGGAAGCCTATATTTTACTATGATCTTGTTAATAGCTCTAGAATCAGTACAAATTCTCCATTCTCCATTTTCTTAGGTGATAATACAATAGGTACAACACATAGACTCAAACTTTATTTGATCAAAACTTTCTACAATAACTCATGCACTTGTCTACTAAGTTCTTCATTCTCTATAGTTGTCAACCTATATGGTATTTTATTTGGCAAATGAGTTCTAGGAATTAGGTCCATACAATGAATTACACTTCTTACTAGTGGTAAACCATTAGGTATATCCTCTATAAGAATTTATTTATACTCATTCAACAAACTTGTAGTTTCTACTGGTATGGTTGATACTACTAGCTTTTGCTATCACTCGGTCACCACTAAGGTTTGTCACTTGGTTACTGTTGTTTATCACTAGGTTACTACTAGCACAACTCAATCTTCTAGGAATTATGGAAAAATAGATTTGGCTCTTCTTCATTTCCTTTTCAAATTGCTTTCCATTAACCATGTAAATTCTCACAATAGTAATTAACCTCATCTAGACTTTCAATTAGAGGCACCAATACATGCTTTATCCCATTCACCCAAAGAGTATATTGATTCAATCTTCCATCATCTATATCATGTATATCATATTTTGAAGGTCTACTTGACATAATATGACAACAATCCATAGGCATAATATCACATAGAACTTGATCAAACTAATCTCTAATCCTAAAGTTCATAACACATTGTTCACTTACCAATATCTTATGCTCATCCTTGATCAATAAAACATGATAGGATTTAGGATTCTTCATCCTTTGCAACTGAAACTTTGTAACCAACTCCTCTGATGCCAAATTTTTTGAACTTCCACTCTCAATGATCACCTTCTAGCATTTTCCAGCCATCTTACATCTAGTCTTGAAAAGACTTCTCCTTAGGTCAAGTTCCTTATCAATTCCCTTATTACAAAAAGTTCTTCTCACCATCATATTTTTCTCTAGCCTTAGGTCCACTTGGTGAACCCTCAAGGTCTCCTTGAATCATAGCATTTATGTTACCTTGTTCATTATGACCAAGCGATTTACACTCAAAGTATCTATACCCTTCTTTACCACATCTAAAGCAATTACCACAAAAACCACCTCTAGAATAAGAATTACCTCTTCCTCTGTAAGAACTAGTACCTCCTTAGTAAGAATTACAACCTTTCTATTCAGACATACCTTTATCATCATTTTTCCATTTAGATTTTCACTTATCTTGCACAGGATTGTTAGATCTCCCACCTTCTCCATAATATCTACCTTTACCACTCTGGAACCTACCACCTCTACCTCTTTATCTTTGTTCGTGCTTCTTTGTCAAGATCTCCTTAGCTTTCAAGGCATATAGGTATGCTTCTTCCATGCTTTCTAATTTTAAAAAACTTATTTCATCTTGGATTCTAGACCTCAATCCATTTGGATACCTTGCAACCTTGTAACTCTCATCATCCCCATGTCCAAATTTGATGTCTAATCTATAGGATTCCTTAGTATACTCCTTCACAGTCATGTCCCTTTATCTCAAATTATGCATCTTCCTCAACAAGCTAACTTGGTAATCAATAGGAAGGAACTTCTTGCTCATCTTGTTCACCATTTTCAGCCAAGTACTAATCTCATCATTTCCTTTCCTTTCCTTTATCTATCAATTTACAAATAGTCCCACCACAGTGTTGCATGACCTTTTAACCTAGTAACTACAATTGTCACCTTTCTATTATTAGGAGTGTTTTCAAACTCAAATAACTTCTCCACATCAAAGATCTAATTCAACACAACATTGGTGTCCAATTTTCCATCATAAGGAACAACTTCTACAATGGCTTTGAATGTATCCTAGACAACACTCTCAAAAATATTTCCTCATCATGATCTTCTTTAGATACTAGATTAGGGTTTGGTGCCATTTCTTCATCATCATTCACATCATCAAGATGTGCTGCTCTCCTCTAGACTATCTCAACAACATCTAATCTAGCTACAATTTGTCTCAACATGTCCATAATAGAAGTGTCAGCATTTCCTCTACCTCAATCCATCTTTATAAATAGGTTCCTACAAGACCGTAACCCTCTGCAAGTTATAAGTAAAATCAATAGTTTTTCCACCCTACAAAAAAATATAACATAGATTTCTACATGATCCAATCTCCTCATGGATGAAGCTCAAGCTTTGATACCACCTAACATAAGGAGGGATCAATTATGTAGGGCCAAGGGCACACCTAAGTGTCCAAACACCTTATTGAGTAAACACAACAAAAATAACCAAAAAGAGAACATCACCAAGGAGAGAGAGAATAAAACACTTTTATTAATTCATCAAATGATCATCATACATACCCTACTATAAGGCATTTTGGGTTATCGCCATATATAGAATATAACTTCAAGATCTATGATCCAACTTCAAATTCACAATTCCAAAAATATCTACTCTAAAATCTCTAAGTCCTTCTCTAAACTAATACTTGCCAAAATGTCTTACAAAAGATTATAGAACATCAAATAATAGAAAGGATGGCCTCAAAATGGTCTACACTCATCCCAAGACAAGATCCTATCATTAAATTCATGATCTAAATTAAATACATAAGTTGGTTCAAAATAAGAACAAAACATAAACAACTTGGTCAATGAAGGAACAGACCAACTGAGTAATCACCAAACAACTTGACACATGAAAGAACTCAGTCACGAAAGAACTCAATAAACACCAATCTTGGTTAGAACTACAACTCAGTCAAATAGGTTATTGACCAACTTGACATTTGAAGACACATTACCATTGAAGGAAACTTGGTTAAAACTGAGCTTGACAATACTAGTAGTCAACAACAACTACAACATAGTAATTTTGGAACTCGGTCAATACTGTAAGCTCTATAGAAAGAAAGAAAACAAGCAGGATAGCATAGGAAATCTAGGATGTTACTACATCATAAACACAAGAATAAATATTACTTCAATAAAATATTAATTTTTTTAAAGGACATCTCATTTGATATCTCAGAATATTTCCACTATGTAATATTGCATTAGATATCATGAGTATTGGCCATCTAGAATATCAACACATGATATTCACCAAATCCCAAATTGAAATTTTATACCATATTTGATATCATTGGTATTGGTCTCCTATAATATTGATAATTTATATTCACCAAGTACTTAAAATGTTTTGATATTGCGTATGATGTCAAGAGTATTGGCTTCCTAGAATATTAATGATATTCAACAAGTACTCAAAAGGTTTTGATATCACATTTGATATCAAGATTATTGGCCTCCCTAAATACCAATGATTTTCACCAATTACTCTTTGAGAAATGGGCTCCTAGAATGTTGAGATGTAAGACATTCACCATATACTCAATTTGATTTATCTTGTAATACAAGTTATCTTAAGATCATCACCTTACAATAATTTCTACAAATAGAAGTGACATCATTTGGAAGTCATCACTTCCTCATGCTATCCATAGCAGGTAGGCCCATTATAGTCACACACAAGGACTTTTTTTTGACTCTCTTTGAATATCAATGATCAAAGATCCTTATTTAACTCCCTCTTCCTACAATAACATTTTCAAAAGAAGGTTAAGACACATAGCTCTTATGATTTGGAAATGCACACAAATAATAAACTATAGTAAAATTTTAACAAGATAAAATTATTTTTGAAAGTATTCATATTTATTTTACACTTAAATGAATATAATAAAGAACTCCCTCTTAATCCAATATTTCACTCATGTTATGGATATTTTTAAGTTCTTTTACAATGGACGTTTCTCTAGATCTATATCAAAGTCATGGACTTTGGTGAATGTTACTTGATGTTCCAACCTATTAGGGCATTGGAATGTTAAATGACCATAGTTATCACATATAAAATATTGCATCATAGATTAATCTACATGTCTTCTTTTCCTTTTGAATTTAGGTTTCTTCCTTTTATCAACTTGGGTTATGAGAGTCTGAATATCATTGCCAATACAAGTATTTCCTTGGGATATTAACATGCACTCCTCTTGTATCCAGTCATCCTTGAGTTAGGAAAGTTTAGGAAGCTTGGATCAAGCACATACCCCTTTTCTAAAAGTTTTTCATGATGGTCGTAGTCCTTTTAGAGCTATCATGGCTAGTTCTTTCTCATCAAAGATCTGACCAATCTCATAGAGTTGGTTCCTTAGTTCTATAATCCTTAGGAAGTACAAAGAAATGGATTCTCCTTTTTTTATTTTAATATTGGAGAGACTGTCTTTCAAATTTGGAATTCTAGTGGTATTGTTTATCTCAAACATTTATTCAAGTGTGTTAAGAATTTCACATGTTGTATCTAATTCTGAGATGATAAGAAGTAATTGATCCTTAACATTGTCCACAATTAATTTCATGGCTCTAGTGTTATCTTTTCCCATTTTTTCAATTCTTCACTCACCTTTGGTGGTTGGTCATATTTTTCAAAGAAATATTTTAGATCAAAGTTGACTTCATTCATACTTTTCACCCGATATAATTTTGAGTCACCATCAAATCTATCCTCTACCTTTATACCACTTACCAATTCGATAGATAAGGATGGTGAGAAAATTTTTGATCTACTGAATAAAATAAATCTAATCATAATCATCTCTTAGATCTATTTGATACAATATTTAAATTTAAGATTAAATTTATATTGCACACTAATGTCTACAAATATTCTTATATTATATAATATCTATATAGTATAAAGTAATTTTGAATAAATTAATAATAGTACTTAATGGTACTACTAAGACCTATCACTTGGAAGACTATATAAAGTTTTCTTTTTGATGATCAAGGTAACTCAAAAGATCTCATATTAATAAAGATAAGAATGAGGGGCCTCATACTCTAGATGACAATTTTTTTGGGGATTACATTTTCTCCTCTTTGAATAATGTGTGATCGACCTAGGAATATATTATGTCAAGAATGAAGATAGAAAAAAGAAACAATTAGATAGGTCTGTCTCTGAAAAATGATGCACAAAGAGATATAAAATCCTAAATGCATAGTTGATTAGTAGAAAAAATGAGTGCAAGGAAAGAGAAATAGAAAATACCAATACTTGAGATGGGCACTAATATTCCAAGAAAAGAAAGCAAATAGATTAAGAGAAAATTGATAGCCATAGGAGGAGAAGAAATTTTCAACAAGGATAGAATATTCTTGCCCCCTTGGGATTGAAGTCAAAATGAGATAGGGGAGATGCATAAATGAACTAGATTTGATCAAATTGAGATAAAGAAAGGGCCATGATGATGGATAAACAAGTAAGACCAATAATGAACATGAAGTAATGAAGATATGCCCCAGCATGACTAAGTTTGACCAAGAAAGATAAAAGCATAAGGATGAGGTCAAAACATAAGGAAGGATAAAATGAGGTGAACTAAAATGAATAAGAAGAGATGAAGAGAGTAGAAATGATGAAGAAATGAAGAAATGAAGATTTACCCAACAAGATTAAGAAATTATGCCTCAAAAGGTCAACTAATTATACAGAAGAAGGAAGAAATTTTAAAACATGATTTTAAATAGCAAGATGAACCCAAATTTTGATTTCGATCCCACAAATGGATCTAGGACTTCAAATTAGGTAAGGGTGCAATTTTTGCACAAATTCAAGAAGCTTAAAAATTAGGTCAAAATAGGGTAAGAAGATTATGTAAGGGGCCCAAGGGGTCATTTTCAAATCATTTTTCTTATTTTATTTTGAGAGTTTAGAGCACAAACAGAGAATGATTGCATAGAGGAGGATCCTAATTAAGTGACACCAATTTGAGCATAGTTGATTGTAGAACTCACCTCCACAATATGGTCCACTAGTAAGTATTTGATATTTGAGCATTTTTTTGAGTGATTTGGGCATCTTATCATGTTTATCTAGGGTTGTAATAGGTTTACAAAAAATATTGTATGGTACTCTAGAAAGTATCATAACATAGTTAGGAAAACCATCGTATGATATTTCTAGAACCCAAATTTGTATTGTGTCATAGCTATGAGTATTATTATATTGGAACTATACACTAAGAAATTGAACTCTTCTAAATTATTCTATCCAAGGTTTTCCATGAGTTAGAAAGCTTGAATTGTGGCTTAGAGGTCCCTAGTCATTGAGGGCAAAGGTGTTTGCATAAGCATAAAAATAGCTCTTATTTGAGCCTTAGGAATGCAATCATTGCTATTAAACCATGAAATGGGAGATTCTTTAGACAAAAAAAAGAGTGCTAGTGTCAAGGAACTCTTACGTATACAATGCAAAGATGAAACTATGCTAGAATGAGATGCACAATGCAACTATGCTAATAACCTAAAAGTATTTACCAAGCCATCCTAACTAAACTAGGTAAACTATAATATTGCAAAGAAACTAGATTAATACAAATGAGGCTAAAATAGAGTGAGGGTGAAAGAATGAGACAAGAAGATAAAATTTCTCCACAAAATGCTCCAAAAAAAACTTGTAAGAAGACCTACAGAATAATAATAGCTCAAAATTAGGATCCTTAGAGAAGGAGAGAGCTCTCCCTTTTAAAGGTATATGAATAGTTGAGATCAATATCAATAAATGAGTGATCAAGGGTGGTGGTTTACTTTTGACATGATCCATGTGCAATATCATTTCCACCAATGAGAAAGACTTAACATTTCATGTGAGACAACGTCTTTTCTTTTAATTGGTAAATAGGAAAATACTTTATGTGTGCACATTAGAGTAGGTTAGAAGAATGAGGCCTTTTATTTAATTAGAAGACAACATTTTATTTTAATAGAATATGAACTTAGGATATTATAGTCAAACTATAGGTTAAAATCAAATAAATTGATTTTTAGAGATTTGGTCTAGGCAATTTTTTTAATAATTTAGCCAAAATACTGAGAAGGGGGCTAATAGCCTAAGTGACCATTTTTGGGTGATTAAATTTGCACTTCTTTGACTAATTTGTGATTGATCTGGGAATACATTATGTCAAAGAATGAAGAAGCCAAGTAGGTAACAACAAATAGAGAGATCTGACTTTGAAGAATGAAAATACAGAGTGAAATAACAAGTCCCAAATGTATAAACTAATAAAAATAGTATTAAACACTTGGAGAGAGATGATATCAGGACTCAAGAAGAGTACTTACATCAAGCAAAGTAGATAGATCAGGTGCAGATGAAAAGATAAAGCATATGCCCCTGGGAGAGAGATAGGTATAGCACACAAGCAATGATAGAATATTCTTTCTCTCTTAGGATCAAAATTGAAATGAGATAGGGGATGTAGAAATGAGAAAGATATAATCAAATCAAGATAAAGCTAGGTCAATGATGACATATATGTGATTAGAATCCAAGAGTGACTAGGAGGATGAGATAAAATACCCTTGTTTGACTAGAGTTGACCAAGAAGGATAAAGTATAAAAATTAGTTCAAATAAAGTAGAAAGATGATATAGAAATGAAATTAAATGAATTAAAGTGGGTAAGAAGTATAGAAATGATAAAAACACAAAGAAATGATGATGCCCCAGTGAAGATTAGATCTTAGAATGTCAGTTAACTGCATGGAAGAAGACAAAATTTTAAAATACAATTTTGACCATCAAAATGAACTTAGATTTTGATTTCAATCCCAAAAATGGATCCAGAATGTCAAAATTAGCTAGGCATGCAATTTTCATAGAATTTTGAGGAGTAAAAATGGGTCAAAGGACTATATAAGGGGTCCAAGGGTCATTTTTAACTCATTTTTTCTTTTATGAATTTGAGAGATTTTGAGTGATCCGAACAAGACAATGATGTCTTTGGTAGATATTTTGACTCACCAACATAGATTTGAGCACAACCAACCTCTAAAGTATGAGACCCCGGTAATTTTAAAAAAATTTCAAGCTTTTTGGTCATTTATTGCACTTTTTGCCATATTTTTATGACTTTTGAGTGAAATATCATGCAATACTTTAATAAGTATCACACATCTATTATGAAAATTATTGCATGATACTTTTGACAATGATTTTGCATTGCACTTGTATAATAAAATGTATCATATTAGGGTTACCCAACAATCGCATGAAGTATCACATAACACAAAAGTATCACACACATCTTATGAGAAGTATTGCATGACACATTAGCAACAAAAATTATCACACCACTATTATGAAAAGTATCACATAGTTCATTCTTGAGCATTTTATCGTGTTTAAAATAAAATTTTCAGCATGTTACTTTGGATTTCTTACATGCTTAGATGTTTAGAGCTTTTCTTGATCCATCATGGTTTATACTGACACTCTTCTATTTCTTGTTTTTGGTCATGTAGATTTTTTTTCCAGCATTGCTATTCAGAGCCCCCAAGGTGGTGGAGTTATGAGTTGTAGGGAATTTAGAGGATGATGAGATCATAGTATTAGAGACTATGGGCTTTGGTTGGTTACTATGTATGTCCCCATTTATAGGTGAATGATGACCTATTCAAGACTTTGGCAAAGAGGTGGCATAGTGAGCATAACACCTTTCATTTGACCACTAGTGAGGCCACCATCACACTCGAGGATGTGTATTGCATATGATGTAACACTAGTCTTGCTCATACCCTAACTTTCTTTAGGGTCTTCTTAGGTCTTTCTCATAGCCTAATAGGGTTTCTTACTACCCCCACTCTCCTTATGATCCTATCTATGAGGTCCTACTCCATTCAACTAGTGAGCACCAATTAGATGGAACAACCACTCCTTACACTACTTCCTAGGTTTTTATTAGCCCTCATTCTCCCCCCTTCACCAAATCCACAATCTGCCCCAACATATTCAACTATCACTCCAAATGGAGATATATCCATGTAGGAAGACATTAGGCTTCTCTCTAAGATCTACAACCATATTTTGCATTGTAACCCTAATCAAGTTCCAAGAACTACACCAAAATGCTTCTAAATAGGGCTACAAACCATTGGCCCTACTTTTGATGAAAATATTGAATTACTTAAGAAATCCATTAACAAGGGGTTAAACTAATATTTGATCCATATACCATTTTCATTGAACTAAAGGATTCTTGAGGTCTTAGGCTTCCAAATAATTTGTACAATATGACCTACAATTGTGCCTAAAAATTAGGGTTAACAAGGCATTAAAGCCTCTTTGACAAGATGTAAGTTTTCCTCTTCAATGAACCTTCACCATTGCCTCCTATTGTAGTTGGATCTTCAAAACTTATGCTTTTACCACTTCCCAATCTTTGATTGAATGTATTAATTCTTTCAATCCCTCCTAACACCTCTACAACATACTATGATCCCTAGCCATGCAACTCTAGCTTGCCTAGGGAATCACCTTAAAAATACCATCCTTGCTTCCTAGGGACCCTCCTTCACTATAGTATGTACATGGATTCATCTTCCTAATCCCAAAATTCTATGCAAATTCCATGAAGGGGCTCTATGACCCCATTTTTACTAGTTGTCTAGTTTAGGACAACTAGTAGAACATAAAAGAATTTTAAAAACTAACTAGAAACCTAAAAAATCATAAACTAATACCATAGAAGGCATTAAAATAAATTAATCTAACACTTCTATTATTAATTACACTTCATCTAATCCATTAAAGCACTCAAAACTCATAAAATAAAAAACTAGAATTGTTATTCTTGTTGTACAATCCGTACACACAAATCTAAATTTCTTCCAACCCCTTGATCAAGTCGAGTATGAGCTTAAATACTTATCCAAAGGCCAAAATCAACTATTTCAGATAGTTATCAAGCCCCATACATGAAGTTACTCTTATGCAACAAAAAGTTGTCAATGTTGTCAATGACAATATTGACAACTTTTGAACAACTTTTACATCTTTTTGAATTTTTCACTTAAATATCCCATTTGACCTAAAATGGGTACACTTGAAACTAAGAGAAACTAAGGCATAATAAGTCTTCCTATACTTAACATACCTCAACTTAGGACCAAGCTAGTCCCTTTATTACTCTAGTGGTGTAGCTAGTACCACTACAAGAGAAAACAATTTAGAAACCCTAGCTCTTCCATGAGCCTTACCTAGGTTCCCCTACAACATAGTCCTCCATTAAGAAAAACTATGTCACTTCTGTGGACAAGATGTCTTTAGAAATTCTCACTTTATTCAAGTCTACCTCAATAATTCAAGTTGCTTCTAAATCTGGTTTGCGCCTCCACTTGATGAGATGTTCGATATAAACCTTATTCCTAGTAGCTTTCTTAACTCTAGAGTCCAACACCTTTTCAACTTCCAACTTGATTGGTAAAGGCACCACTATGGGGTCTAGATCATTATTGATTCTATGACTATTGTGAACAATTTTAGGCAATGAACCTTAGAATTGAACTAAGTCTTGCACATTAAAGATATGAGAAATGCTCAAGTCTGATGGAAAATCAACCTTATGTGCATTAGATCCATATTTTTCTATGACTTTACAAGGTCCCACTCTCTTCATCTACAGTATATTGGGCACACCCTTTTGCAATCTTGATTTTTTTAAGTGCACTATGACAAAATCTCCTATAGAATACTAAATGTCTATTTTGTTCTCATCTACCTTGGTTTTTCAACTTTTGTGTTCTATCTAGGATAGTCTTCTTCACTTGCTGTTGGATTTCCTTTATAGCTTGAGCGAAGTCCTCAACATGTCCACTAGAAAAACAACTTCTTACACCACTTCCTAGGCTTGTATTAGCCCTAATTTTTCCCTCTTCACCAACTTTACAATCTGCACTAATATATTCAACTATCACTCCAAATGGAGATATTGCCATGTAGGAAGGCATTAGGATTCTCTCCAAGACCTACAACCACATTTTGTAATGTAACCCTAATCGAGTTCCAAGAACCACACAAAAATGCTTCTAAATAGGGTTGCAACAATTAGGCCTACTCTTGATGAAAATCTTGAATAACTTAAAAAAGTCATTAACAAGGGGTTAAACTAAACTTTGATCTAGATACTCTTTTCATTGATCGAAAGGATTCTTGGGGTCTTAGGCTTCCAAATAATTTGTACAGTATGACCTACGATTGGGTCTAACAATAACGGTTTACAAGGCATTAAAGCTCATCTAACAAGATGTAAGTTTTCCCCTCCAATTAACTTTGACCATTGCCTCCCATTATAGTTGGATCTTTACAACTCATGCTTCTACCACTTCCCAATCATTGATTGAAGCTATAAATGCTTTCAATCCCTCCTAACACCTCTGCAACATATTGTGATCCCTAGCCATGCAACTCTATCTTGACTAAGGAATCATCTTAAAAATAACATCCTTGCTTCTTAGGGCCCCTACTTCACTATACAGTATGTACATGGATTCATCTTCCTAATCCCAAAATCCTATGTAGATTCTATTGTGGGAAGAGGCTCTATGACCCCATCTTTAATAGTTGCCTAGTTCAGGACAACAGACTAGAAAAACATAAAAGAATTTTAAAAAATAACTAGAAACTTAAAATATCACAAAGTAATACCACACATAACCTTAAAATGAATTAATCTACTGCTTCTATTGTTTTTCACACTTCACCTAGTCCATTAAAACACTCAAAACTCAGAAAATCAAGAATTGTAACTGTTATTCTTATTGTACAATTCGTACACACAAATCCAAATTTATTCCAACCCCTTGATAAGGTTGAATGTGGCCTTAAATACTTGACCAAAGGCCAACACCAACTATTTTAGACACTTATCAATCCCCATACACAAATTTTCTCTTATGCAAAAAAAAGTTGTCAATGTTGTCAATGACAACATTGACAAATTTTAAGAAACCTTTACATCTTTTTGAATTTTTACACTCAAATACCCCATTTGACCTAAAATGGGTACACTTGAAACTAAGAAAAACTAAGGAATAATAAGTCTTCCTATACTTAAAACACTCAATTTAGGACCAAGCTAGTCCCTTTACTACTCTAGTTGTATGGCTAGTGCTACTACAAGCCAAAATAACTTAGGTACCCTAGGTTTTCCAAAAGCCTTACCAAGGTGCCCCTGCACTATACTTCTCCATAAAGAAAAACAATGTCACTCGTGGAAATGATGTGTTTATGGTGCGGGAGCACCTAGGCAGGCTAAGTGTGAAACCTAGGTATTTCCTTATTTTTTTCTTGTAGTGATTCTAGCCACATCACTAGTCTAATAATAGGTCCTATGTGGTCCTTAGGTGTGTTTAGGAGACTTGGCAAGACCCAAAGTGACCAAGTTGCTAGAAATTGCCAACTATTGTCAACTAGGTGACTTAGGTCTGGTAAAGGCTAAATTGGTCTATAAAGGTTCCAATGGCTTTTAATAGTTTATTTGAATTTATTTTATTCATATTATATGTCTACTTTGTCTTTTTTCCAAATTTGGAGGTCTAAATCCATTTAGAACAAAAGTTTCTAAAATGTTGTCATGCTGTCATGACAACATTTTCTTGCAAAAATCAACTTTTTTCTTTTTTTGAGTTTACAACATCCTAACTATTTATAAAAGTTATGGAACTGATGGAGGAGCCTTTAAAAAGGTGAGGACAACCATTTTCATGGGTTGGACAAGTTGGTTTTGCATTTGTACAAATTGTGCAAGTATTTTGTTGACGATTTTATGCATTTGAAGGCATTTTTAATAGAGGAGGATTGAATGGCCTAATTTTTGTGTTGGAAAATTTCTGAAATATTTTTTTTCATATTGTTGTAGTGTTGGTTTGATCATTTCAATTTTTTTGTATTAGTTTAGAAAATCTTTTTGTTCTTGCCAAGTTGCTAATCTGAATAAGGTTGCACTTAGAAAATGGGATCTTAGGGCCTCTTCCCACCATTGGAAACCTCTAGTATTTTGAGATTTGGAACTAAGGTCCATGTACATTATGTACCAAGAAGGAGGGCCCTTGGAAGCATCAGCAAGCATTTTTAAAGTGATGCCCTAGGCAAGCTAAATGCAACTTGGCTAGGAATCATAGTTGGAAAAATGAGCTATGGAGGGGATTGAGCATGGAAACACTTCAATCCGGCCACACAAGGAGTAAGGAGAAGGTCTAACCTTGCTTCAGTCCAAGGGAGAGGTCTTGGAACATTTTCCAAGGTGGTTTTCCATCACAATAGTGAGAAAGCACTTGAAATCCTCATTTTTGGCCTAAAATTGTACTTTGATTGTACGGATAGTATGGGGGTTGAAAATCATAGAATCTTGAAGTACTCTAAAAAAGGTATCCATAAATGTAATTTTTTTGTAGGGTTGTTAAGAATTTTTTCAAGAAATCTTGTTTCTAGCTATTTAGGAGGGCTAATTCCTAGTAGCCTTTTTGGAGCAATTTGGTGTATTTTCACTAGTAGATTGAATGCACCTATGAAATCAGAATTTTTTATGGTCATGGATGTTAGAAGGAGTCTAAAAAAACCCTAGATGAAGAACTAGTACCCTTGGAGCTATAGATGGACTTGAGGGTTAGTAGTGGATTGGAGTTGGCTAGTAAGAAATTTGATGTTACTTTGTTGGTGTGCCCCCAACTGAAGGATTAGGATCTCTTGAGCAAGGTCCTAGTAAGCATAGGGTGTGAAGAAGCCCTAGTGGGTCTAGTGAATGACCTAAAGTAGCCCTAAGAGAGCTTGGGGTTTGGAAGCAAGGTTGGGGTGTTACATTAGAGTGGTATCAGAGTGAGTTAAAGATTTGGGAAAAAGTAATGGATGTCTAAAGCTATAGAATCAGTAGGTGAAATCATGATGGTGACTAATGTTCAATTAGCCAAAGAGGTTAATGAACAAAAGGAAAGAAACTAGCTTCTTGAAGAAGCACTAGAAGAGGTCAAGCAAATACTAGATGCAATTGTAGAGGAAGCTAGGAAAAGAGAAGAAGAAGAAGATGGGAAGGGTAAGAAGGTAACAAAGGAAGACAACATACCTGAACTTGATCCTATCTTGCAAGAAGAACCTTTCTTGAAAGCAATCAAAGCCTTTTGAGGTAAATAAAGCCTTGGAAGGAGTTCCACTTTTTAGTGGTAAGATGGATATTGATGCAGTTATGGATTGGTTAGAGGGTATGGAGAACCACTTTGAGTGTGAGGGTATCTCAGAGGCACAGAAGGTTAAGGTGGCTAAGTCAAGGCTTAGAGGCTCAGCCTTAACATGGTGGAAGTATTTACAAGATGAAAGAGTCAGCATGGGCAAGAATCCAATTGCAAATTGGAGTGCTATGGCAAGCAAAATCAAGGAGAACTTCCTACCTGAAGACTTTGAGATCCAACTCCATAAAAAAAGGCAAGGACTGAAGCAAAAAGAACTTGATGTGACCTCCTATACTGAAGAATTTTAGAGGTTGTGTTTGAGATCCAAGAAGCAAGAAGAGGAGTCACTCAAGGTGCCAAGGTATCTTGGTGGCTTGAAGTGGAACATTCAAGAGGGGCTTAGCTTATGGGCCCCTACCATTGTCCAAAGATGTCATCAGCTATCTTTGAAGGTAGAAGAAAAGAACAAGAGGAAAGGAGATTCTAACTTCAAAGATAGAGGCAAAGGCAAAAATCAAAAAAATCAAAGAGGAGGCTACCAAGGCAAAGGTAGTGATCAAAAGAACCAAGGAGAAAGAAAACCCATGGAGCAGACTAGTGACCACTCTTCAAGAGGTGGTTATAATAGAGGGAGAGTAAATCAAGGAGGATCAAGTAGGGGTAGAAGAGGTAGGAACAGCTCTTACTTTGCAACAATGAAGTGTTACAATTATGGTCAACTAGGTCATCCTGCCTATAGGTGCCCGAACAAACCCTCTTCCTCAAGCCAAGATAAAATGCTAGCATATGCACAAGAAGATGATACAAGTTACAAGGATGCTGATATAGACCATATTGAGTCTAAAAAATGTGAGAACCTCATGTTGAGGAGGGTGCTGATCAAGCAACCAGCTTCTGATGAGCCTAGACATAGGAGGGCATTGCTTAGGATCAAGTGCAAGATCCTAGGAAAAGTATGCAAGGTGGTGGTTGATTCTAGATCAACTAATAATGTAATATTAGAGGAGGCTATTACAAAACTCAAAATGAAGAAGATACATCATGACAACCCTTACAAGGTCACAAGGCTTAACAATGGGCAAAGCATCCTAGTGAATGAGCAAGCATGGGTAGACTTCTCAATTGCAGGATATAAAGATTGATTGTTGTGTGATATTTTGCCAATGGATGCTTTTCATATTTTTCTAGGGAGGCCATGGTGATTTGATAGGGATGTGGTGTATAATGGTAGGGCTAATGCCATAACATTCAAAAAAGGAGCGAAGACTTTCAAAATTCAATCTTTGTTGGAAGGGGAAGAACCATAGTCCCAATTACCTAGTGTGCTACTATGTGGAGAGAAAGAGTTTGTAAAAGACCTTAAGCATAAAGAGATCCAAGGATTTGTAGTGATACTGAAGCCCACTAATGAAGAAAAATTAGTCAAGGAACCCTAACTGGTTGAAGTCTAAACTTTTCTTGAAAAGTATAAGGATATAGTGAGTGATGGTACCCCAGCTACCCTACCTCCTAGGATGGTTATAAGTCATCAAATTGAATTTGTACTAGGTGCCTCTTTGCCTAATAAGGCAGCCTATAAGCTCACTCTAGATAAGAACCTTGAAGTGACAAGACAAGTGCAAGAGTTGATGGACCGAGGTCTGATCCAAAAGAGCATAAGTCTTTGTGTAGTCCCGGTGGTTTTGGCATCCAAGAAGGGAGGAAAATGGAGGTTGTGTACTGACTCAAGGGCCATTAACCACATTACAATTAGGTATAGGTTTCCTATTCCAAGAATTGAAGATCTTATGGATTGTCTAGGAGGTGCTATTTATTTCACTAAGTTGGACTTGAAAAGTGGATATCACCAAATCAGAATAAAGGAGGGAGATGGATGGAAGACAACATTTAAGACTACTAATGGTCTTTATGAATGGCTTGTGATGCCATTTGGTCTTTCCAATGCCCCTAGCACATTCATGAGGCTCATGAATGAAGTGCTCAAAGACTTCATAGAGTAGATTTGTGGTGGTGTACTTGGATGATATCTTCATCTACATCAAGACTAAAGAGGAACATGTCAAGCATGTAGAAGTGGTTTTGAAGAGGCTTCATGAGAAGAAGCTAGCTATCAACCTTGAGAAGTGTGACTTTTTCAAGTAAGAGTTGGTGTATCTAGGCTTTGTGGTGTCTAAGGGAACCTTGAAGATGGACAAGGAGAAAGTTTTTGGTATCCTAATTTGTCCTACACCTACCACTACTATTGAGGTAAGAAGCTTCCATGGATTGTCCCAATTTTATAGGAAATTCATTAGAAATTTTTGTGATATTTGTGCACCCTTACTTGATACCATAAAGGGGGGAGTTAAGTCTAAGTTTAGGTGGACCTTAGAAGCTAAAAAGTCCTTTGACATGTTGAAGAAGCAAGTAGCCACTCAACCCATCCTACAATTGCCTAGTTTTGACAAGCTATTCACCCTAGAATGTGATGCAAGTGGCTTAGCAGTGGGTGGGGTTTTGAATCAAGAAGGTAGACCAATAGCCTTCTATAGTGAGAAGCTAAATGAGGCCAAGAAAAGGTACTCATCCTATGACCTAGAGCTTTATGCCTTAGTCCAATGTCTTAGGAAATGGAGACACTATTTGTTGCCAAAAGAATTTGTTGTGTTTATAGATAATCAAGCTCTTAGCTACATCAATACACATGAGAAGTTGAGCAACATGCACTTAAAGTGGATGAAATATTTGTAGGCCTTCACCTTTACAATCAAGCATAAGAAAGGACAAATGAACAAGGTTGCCGATGCATTAAGTAGAAGGGTTTTAATAGTCCAAGAGATTCAGCTCCATAGCATTGGAGTGGAGAGTTTTCAAAATCTTCACAAGAATGATGAGGACTTTGCTAAAGCCTATAAGGTATGCATGGCCTTTGAAAACCACTTTCATAGCAGATTTTCAAAATACACTTTGCAAAATGGGTTGCTATTTAAGGGTAACTAGTTGTGTGTACTAAGAGGTTCTATGAGAGAGAACCTAATACAAGAGAATCATAATGGCAGCTTGAGTGGGCATTTTGGTACCAGCAAGACAATAGAACTAGTGCAAAGGTTCTATTATTGGCCTAAATTGGTCAAAGATGTAACCGAGTATGTGGAGCAATGAATGGTGTGTATGAAGGAAAAAAGAGGAATGAGCAATGCAGGTCTTTATCAGCCTCTACCAATTCCCAACTAGCCATGAGATTGTGTAAGTATGGATTTTGTTGTAGGTATGCCTAAAACTAAGCAAGGATATGATAGCATCTATATTGTTGTTGATAGATTTAGTAAAATGGGGCATTTCATTCCATGTAAGACAACTAATAATGCAAGTCATATAGCTCATTTTTATTTCAAAGAGGTTGTAAGGATTCATGGACTTCCATTAAGCATTGTGTCAGATCGAGATGTGAAATTCATGAGTCACTTTTGGAAGACTTTGTGGAAGAAGCTTGGCACTAACATGTCTTTTGGTTCAGCTTACCATCCTCAAAGTGATGGTCAAATTGAAGTGGTTAATAGGGCTTTAGGTAACCTTCTTAGGTGCCTAACTAAGGATTATGGTCAGACTTGGGATGCTATCATCTCACAAGCGGAATATGCCTACAATGATAGCAAGAATAGGACTACTGAAAAGAGTCCTTTTGAAATTGTTTATGGCATGCATCCAAGAGGTGTGTGTGAACTAAGCTGTCTTGGAAACATGGATCAGATTAATGATCAAGCTGAAGACTTTGTACAAACCATGAAGGAGATTCAAGAGCAAGTCAAGAAGACTATTCAAGATAACACTCTAAAACTCAAAGCCAAGGTGGATGAAAAGAAGAAGGATGTTTAGTTTTTTGTTGGAGACTATGTGATGGTCCATTTGAACAAAGAAAGTCTTGAAAAAGGTATTCCTACTAAGCTACAGATGAAAAGGGTAGGGCCTTGCAAGTTATTGGCTAAATATGGAGCAAATGCCTATTAGGTAGATTTACCTTTCGATTTGGGCATATCCCCTATTTTTAATGTTCAAGACTTGGTGCCATACAAAGGTGACTCATCTTAGATTAGTCTAGATTTTCATGAAGATCTTGAACCTACTGCAACACCTACAAACAACAAGTTGGAGGTAGAAAAGGTATTAGACTCAAGGGTGAAGAAGTCTACAAGGCACAAGGTGTATATGGAGCAACTCATCAAGTGGAAGGGAAAACCAACTTCAGAGGCTACTTGGGTTGCTGAGGCATATTTCAAGAAGATTGGCATACCCTTGGACCTGATACCATCAAGTTCTTCTTAGCTCCTTGGAGGGGGGAGTATGGTGTAGGAGCACCTAGGTAGGCTAAGTGTGAAACCTAGGTATTTCCTTATTTTTGGCTTGTAGTTATGCTAGCTACATCACTAGTATAATAATAGGTCATATGTGGTCCTTAGGTTTTTTTAGGAGACTTGGCAAGACCCAAAGTGACCAAGTTGCTAGAAGTTGCCGACTATTGTCAACTAGGTGACTTAGGTCTGGTAAAGGCTAAAATGGTCTAGAAAGGTTCCAATGGCTTTGAATAGTTTATTTGAAGTAATTTTATTCATATTATATGTCTACTTGGTCTTTGTTCCAAATTTGGAGGTCTAACTCCATTTAGAACAAAAGTTGCTAAAATGTTGTCATGCTATCATGACAACATTTTCTTGCAAAAATCAACTTTTTGCATTTTTTTGAGTTCACAATGTCCTAACTGTTTAGAATAGTTATGGAACTGATTGAGGAGGCTTTAAAAAGGTGAGGACAACCATTTTCATGGGTTGGACAAGTTGGTTTTGCATTTGTACGAATTGTGCAAGTATTTTGTTGCCGATTTTATGCATTTGAAGGCATTTTTAATAGAGGAGGATTGAATGGCCTGATTTTTGTGTTCAAAAAGTTCTGAAATATTTTTTTTCATCTTGTTGTAGTGTTGGTTTGATCATTTCAATTCATTTGTATTAGTTTAGAAAAAAAAATTGTTCTTGCCAAGTTGCTGATTTGAATAAGGTTGCACTTAGAAAATGGGATCTTAGGGCCTCTTCCCACCATTGGAAACCTTTGGTATTTTAAGATTTAGAACTAGGTTCATATACATTATGTACCAAGAAAGAGGGCCCTTGAAAGCATCAGCAAGCATTTTTAAAGTGATGCCCTAGGCAAGCCAAATGCAACTTGGCTAGGAATCACAGTTGGAAAAATGAGCTATGGAGGGAATTGAGCATGCAAACACCTCAATCTGACCACAAAATGAATAAGGAGAAGGTCTAACCTTTCTTCAGTCCAAGGGAGAGGTCTTGGAACATTTTCTAAGGTGGTTTTCCATCACAACAGTGATAAAGCACTTAAAATCCTCATTTTTGGCATAAAAATGTACTTTGGTTGTACGAATAGTTTGGGAGTTGAAAAATCATAGAATCTTGAAGTAATCT
The DNA here is from genome assembly GCA_028749045.1 of Cupressus sempervirens. Taxonomy (NCBI): domain Eukaryota; kingdom Viridiplantae; phylum Streptophyta; class Pinopsida; order Cupressales; family Cupressaceae; genus Cupressus; species Cupressus sempervirens. The sequence continues at coordinate 424,330,684 of CM053793.1, read as the reverse complement.
AAAAAGGGTATCCATAAATGTAATTTTTTTGTAGGGTTGTTAAGAATTTTTTCAAGAAATCTTGTTTCCAGTTATTTAGGAGGGCTAATTCCTAGTAGCCTTTTTGGAGTAATTTGGTGTATTTTCCCTAGTAGATTGAATGCACCTATGAAATTAGAATTGTTTAGGATCATGGATGTTAGAAGGAGTCTAAAAAAACCCTGGATGAAGAACTAGTACCCTTGGAGCTATAGATGGACTTGAGGGTTAGTAGCAGACTGGCGGCAACTAGTAAGAAATTTGATGTTACTTTGTTGGTGTGCCCCCAATTGAAGGATTAGGATCTCTTGAGAAAGGTCCTAGTAACCATAGGGTGTGAAGAAGCCCTAGTGGGTCTAGTGAATGACCTAAGGTAGCCCTGAGAGAGCTTGGGGTTTGGAAGCGAGGTTGGGGTGTTATATCAGTTTGGAGATGCCCACTTTGTTGAAGTCTACTTCAATTATCCAAGTTGCTTCTAAATCTTGTTTCTGCTTCCATTTGATGAGATGTTCCATATACACCTAATTCATAGTAGCTTTCTTGACACTAGAGTCTAACACCTTTTTAGCTTCCAACTTGATTAGTAAAGGCACCACCATAGGGTCTGGATTAGTACTAATTTTGTGACTGTTGTGAACAATTTTAGGCAATGGACCTTTGAATTAAACTAAGTCTTGCACAATGAAAATAGGAGAAATGCCCAAATTTGATGGCAAATCAACCTTATATGCATTGGCTCCACATTTTTCTATGACTTTATAAGGTCTCACTCTCTTTATCTATAGTTTAGTGGGCACACCCTTTTGCAATCTAGAATTTTTTAAGTGATGGGTCAATTAGCTAAATACCTAGTAACAAAGGATTGGACATCCTTCCACATTGACTCCATGATTAGATAGTATCATGTATTTTCCTAAGAATAACATACTGACTTTATTTATTTTTCAACCCTAGAGTGTAAGCTTGATAGGATGGTTGTGAAATATATGCTTTGATTCCTCTTTAAGTCATTACAACTAAAATAAGAAAGAAATGTTGAAGGAAACTAAGCTAGGAACTAAAATGACATTTTTTCTTAAAGCTTAAGGTAATGCTGCAAATAGTAAATATACTTATGCACCTATGCTACAGGAATAGTTCAATGATTATTTTATCAATGGCTACAAGAACAAAAAAATTCTACTTTGCAAAGAGACAAACAAAGAAATAAAATTTATTCTAACAAAGTAGTTCACTCACCAAATGAGCCTCCTTGGATCAGTGAATAGAAAAATGATCAAGTCTAAAGGTTGAAACTTGAACTCTATATTCTATTTATTCATAAGAAGAGATTACACTTGAAAAAAATATTACACACTACTAAATGAAACAATCTATTATATCTTCCTTCTGGTCAAAACCAAGAAAAATCTCCTTTCAAGGTTATAATAGAAATTATTTAAAGGAATTCTACAACAACTTCCTACTTCTATGATCACCCCATCAACAAGGATCAATTATAGATCATAAAGTTTACAACAAAAATATCATTAATCCAAGAATATAGTAGGTTGAGGAAGCTATATTTGTGCACTACCATAACAAAAATCAAACGATAATCTACTTGAATAGTGATTCATCAATCATCTAGTTGACTTTAACTTATCTTTGAAATGTTGACTTGAATATGCATGGAAAACACCTACAAAATATTAAACACAACAACCTATACATAGATATATATTCATTTCATCATCAATGTTAGAAAAAGTATAATGTTCAAATTATCACTCTTGCAAATCCTATGGTTGCAGGAAGAACCTACCCAACATAGCATGGATGAGGAAATATTTATCAGCATGTAATATTCCTTCATTAAATTATAGAAATCCATAGATTCAAGAAAACACAACATATTTGAACAATCTATACTTCAATCTTCATGTCTTAACATATAGATAGTATATTCATAAAAACATAAGTTCTTTTGCTTAAACCACAGAGTCATAAATTTTTTATTACAAGATAATTTCCTAGAAACAAGATAAAAGGTTCTCAAAATAATGGCCTTTTAGAGGTCATCATTTCCCCTGATTGATCTATTGCCAGTCTCTAGCAATCATGAAGTTCATGATCTAAGCTCGCACTCTCCAGTTAGCAGGTGTCCTTTCACCTAGGTCATCCTTCACATAATTGAAATAACCATAATTTTTCTTTAGCCTCTTTTAGCACCGAACTTCAGTAGTCATGTCATGATCTTTTGTATTGTCATTTACTGATAGTTATGGCCGCACAAGAACTAGGGGTTGATACTTTAATGGAAACCAATGTTTGCACTGATTTCTCCCCAAGTCTATATACCAAGGGTTCCTAATTGTAGCAAGAGTCAGTTTTTGTAGAGAGTGGGGTTATCTTATTTTTAGATCACATGGCATTCTAACCCATCGTTACCTTGAGGTAACGATTTCTATTTCAACGTTATGAGATAAGTGTTGTTCCTAGTATCTAAAAGTTTATTCTCTGATTGTACTCACCTTACCATGTCCTATAGGATTGCCCAAAATAGAAATCTAATATAGATGTGTTCATCTAGAATGTTGGACTTCTGGCCTCATGAACAATGGTGTTGTCATCTCATTCTCCCTATAGGGTGTAGCTTGATGTTCTTTGTTTATTTCATTTTGTATCCATGACATTGCTTCCCATAACTACACATCCCCTACATATAGGACTGGGTTCCATTCAGTGTCATTAGGCACTACTAGATTGTGAAGATACAATTCACATAGTAAATTTTTCAATGCCATAGTAATAGATCAAAATGCATAATAAAACTCATGTGGGTTAGAGATAGAGGGGTTAAGACCTTCCACAATTCTAGTCAATTTATAATTTGCAAATTGTTATTTAAGAAACTAAGTATATATGGGTGATGGCAACCTACATTCCATTAATTTAGGAATCAATCCTTTTAACTGCTCAAATTTTCTCCTTAGAACTTCATTCTAATAAAAAAATTGTTTCAACTAGCAACTTGTATCATCAATTACATGCTTTAATTTTTCTTTCTCCAATTTCTACTGAGCTCTTTCCCATAACAGCTGTTGAAACAAATTAATTTTAATAGACAAGGGTGTAGACAGGTTTAGTGGTGGCAATGACTCATGATTAAAGAGGTCTATCCATTTAGGCACCAAATTATGAGTTTTGTTGACACTATGCAATGTGGAGCACCCTCTTTTTCTTATGACAACATTTTTTTCTCCTTTTCTTCCATACTAGATTTTATGACTATTGCAACTAATGTATCTAACCCTTCTTGATCCATTTTTTTTCTAGTACTTCTTTAACAATTTCAAGTCTAAATTCAAGATAATCCTTTGAAGAGAGTTCTGCAGAATTTTCACTAATGGTTTGCATAGTAGGGTTTTCTTCAAATTCCTTAGACATTTAAAGCTCACTAGATTCCTTATCAATAAGCACATAATCAACACTACATTCAGCTTTTGGTTGTAAATTCTAGATTTTTCTCTGAGTTTCATTGACTTCGATTTGCTGCAATTTTTCCTCTAAAGAGGACTCCTTCTCACTTTTATAAACTTCAAGGGTAACTATGGGAACAAAGGCTTATGGAATCCTACTCTTGAAGAGTCTCTCACTTTTCCTCATGGGTGGTGTTGACAAGCATGGGGGATTCTTTCATTTCCTCCTCCATATAGGTGTTTCTACCATGTGCAGTTCATGAGGTTTTTCTAGATCTTCCTCCTCTTGAGAATGTAGGGGTTCATTAAAATTACTGTCCTCTTTTGATTTTTTTAACCTTTCTTCTTTAGGTTCTAAAATTTTACTTTTGTCCTTCTCAGTGGAAGATTTATTCTTGATAGATGATGGGGTTTTAGGAGCACTAGCAACTCCTACCTCTTTCCTTTTCTTTTCATTAACAATGGAGGGTTCAACCTTTTAAGTCCTCTTATTAGTTAGTTTAAGACTAGAGGGAGAGGCTTCAATATCATTTTTAGCTCTAGGAACAACTTTACAGAAACCTATTGATGTTCTTTCCCTTAGTCCCACACCGTAGCCTCTAGGGCCTACCAACCTAGGCTCTACCTCCTTTAACTATAAGAACTCCTCCCATGACCTAATTGCTTGCTTATTTAATTCTCTTTCTATAGTTAATTTTATTAAATCATGGTGAGAGACAGACTGATCTCTTCTTGACTGCACTAGAGAAGCTTGCTTCTTAATAATATTACACAAGAAATTTGGAAGGTTTACCTATCTATAATCATGTTGTAGGTGAGTCAACATTTTAAAATGTAGGACATGTAGGTCTTTGTAACATCCCTCACACATTAAATACCAAATGAAATGTAGTAGGTTGAATAAACTCCATTGACAAGGATAGGTTTGATGTACCTTATTTCTTATCAATGTCCAATGGTGGGTCTTGGTGTATATTGAATTGTGCCCTAGCTATCTTCAGGTCAAACTCCTTCTCCCAATTTTTTTCTTCCTAGGGCAACCCACTAACCTCATCTATCACCTCCTATGAGAAATCAATTCTCATACCTTTAACCACTAAAACACCATCCCTTAAGGTGGTCATAAATTGAAGAGCTACCTCTTCATTAAATCCATTCAAGCTAAGGCAATAATTCAACCACCCCCTTCTCCTAAACATTTTACAACTAACTACATCTCCCAAAAGAACTTGATGATCAATAGGCTCATTCCTCTATATAACTCCACCTATGGTTAATTATAGCTAAATTATGGAAAAACCCTAATTTTTCAAAGCTTAACAGATCAAGCTTTACAACACTAGCCCTAGTTTTTCAAAAAAATGGTGTGTACTTGGGGAGTTAAATGCACCATATCTCATAATATCCTTCTTGCATCAAATTTCATAATTTTTTCTTGTCTATAGGTTTGTCACCTAAACACATTGCAAACCATCATTAAAAGTTAACTACTTTTTAATGTCCTTAATTTCATAATGATGCAATTGCAAAAGGACATGTCACCAACATGTGATATTAAGTATGTAGTTATTTCTAGTCATCTCAATGCACTTTGAAGGTACATGCAATTAAAAATTTTAAAAAGCAAACATCTATATATTTCTTACCCCCAACTAAATGAAGGCATGGGTCCCACTAGTCCAAGATAGGAAAGACTACACAATTATAAACAATACCAAATCAAAACAAAGTATGAATAAAATAAAATAAAATGCATGTGAAGTTATGTAGGAGGTACTTGGCAACTAGTGCAGGAAAGATGTTCTGAAAAGATCATCAGAATTGATAAAGTGATGAGATGGAATGGTAAGATGAAAGAGATAAAAGTTGAAGTGGAATGAATGCAAAGAAATTACTTCCAAAAAGGAAGTGTTTATTATGAATGTCTTGATTAGAGTTAAGAACTAGCAAGAGTCTAGGTAGAAGACCCAGACTCAGTGGCTATAGAAATGAAAATGTCCTCATTGTGTTGGAATTGCTATAGGAACTTGTCATGACTAATTGGTTTATGGTAAAGCTTGAGATGATGCCCATTGAAAAGTAGTTTGAAGCAAATAGGATCAATGGTATATAACTAAACTACACCATTTGGAAATATGGAAACAATCTTATATGGTCCTAACTAGCATGTTTGGAACTTTCCTAGATTATAGTGGTACTTTGAGTCATAAAGGAGAACCCAATCACCTAAAACAAACATTTTCTATTTGATAAACTTTTCATGCCACTATTTCCTTTGGTGTTGAATGAGCACAATATTGTTCAATATAGATTTCCTCCATTCATCAAGATTGTTTAAACTCAAGATTTGGTCTTGTTGGGCAATATTGAGTTCTATCTTGAGCTCTACGACAATCTTCAAGGTTTTATATTCAAATTTGATAGGAATTACTAGCAACTTAGCATAAACAAGCTCAAAGGAAGTAAAACTAGTCATATGGCCCAATCTTTCTAATGAAGTGCTATAATCTTGGTAAGAATAGATTCTATCTCCCTATTAGTAACTTCTACTTGACCATTAGCTTGAGTATGATAAAGTGATGATTTACCATGCATGATAGTATACTCGTTGATAAGAGCAATTATCAAATTTGATGTAAACTGAGTCCCTTGATCAGATGTCAATTGCCCAGGAATGCCAAACTATGTAAAGATGGATTTATATAAAAAATCTGCCACATTGATATCCTTGGGTGTTTCATGGGTTCAGCTTCTGCTCATTTGGTGACATAACTAGCACACACTAGAATGTAGGATTTTCCTTGTGAATTAGGTTCAATGGGTCCTACAAAGTCAATCCCCATTTGTAAAAGGGTTTCACAACTACTTGAGGCCATAGGGGCATTTCATTAGACTTAGTGGGTCTTCCCATTCATTGATAGTTGTCACATTTCTTTGTATATTTGGCTGGATCCTTGATTCCTTGTGAAAGCTTGACAAATAATACCTAGTTGTTAAGATTTTTAAGGTTGTTCTTTTGGCTGCAAAGTGACCTTTATAGGGCTCATCATGACAAGTCGTCAAGACATCATATGTTTCATCCTCTCTTAGACACCTATTCATGACTTGATTAGGGCCAATATATAACATTAATCCAGTAATCCATGAATAATTAAATCTCTTCTCTACTAGTAGCTTTCTAGATTCAATAGAGAAGTATACTAGCATTTTTTCTATGGTGAGGTAGTTAGCAATATCTGCATACCAGGGCTATTATGTAGCCAATAGAAAAAGGTGCTCATCTAGAAAATTATCATTAATGGATATAGGATTATTAGGGACATGCAACCAAGAAAGAAAGTTGGCTACCACATTGGCCTTACCAAGTTTATCAACTATGGTGATGTCAAATTCTTACATGAGCAATAACCATTGAGCCAATCTTCTTGAAATTGTAGGTTTGTTCATCAAATATTTTATAGTAGAATGGTTAGTGTGAACAAATATCTCATATCTAGTAATGTAATCCCTAAACTTATTGAGGGCATAGATGACTACAAGTAATTCCTTTTTAGTGACTATGTAATTAAATTCTACACCTTACAAATTTTTACTGATGAAATAAATGGCATATTTAATAGAGTCTAGCTTTTGTCCCAGCACAACACCAATAGCATAGTTTGAAGCATCTGCATGAATGTGAAAAGGCAAGCCCCAATTAGGTCCTCTAAAAATAGGCACTATGGTAAGAATTTCTTTAAGCTATAGGAAGGATGTTGCACAGTCAGAGTCCCAAAAAAATTTAGAATCCTTTTTGAGCAAGTTGTAGAGAGGTGTTGCAAGTTGATTGAAGTTTTTAATAAATCTTTTGTAATATCCAACATGTCCCAAAAAAATGCATACATCCTTCTACCTCTCTGGCTTAGGTAAGGTGCTAATAACTTCAATCTTCACTTGATCTACTTAGATACCCTTAGATGAAATGAAATGGCCTAGGACTACCCCTTCCTCCATTATCATAAAATATTTCTCACTATTTAAGGAAATTTTATAGTCCTAACATTATTTAAGTACTGTTTCTAAATTTTCTTTTGCTTCTTCAAAAGTAACACCATAAACAGTGAAATTATCCATATAGATCTCCATATAGTTAATAGAAATATCTAAAAAGATACTAATGACAGCTCATTGAAATGTGGTTGGGGCATTACACAAGCCAAAAGGAAAGACTAAATATGCAAACATCCCCATGGGTAGGTAAAAGTTGTTTTTGCTTGATCTTTTGGGGCTATTTGAATTTGATTGTATCCACTGAAACCATCCAAAAAAGAAAAATACTTTTTACTAGCTATAAATGATAATTAAAAATGGTCCTTCTTAGTGGCTAAATTGATCTCCTTATAATCTACACAAAATTTCCATTTTCCTCCCATCTTGGGTACTATGACTAGGGGTGAGACCCATTGACTATCAAAGATAGGGTATATAAAACCAACACTTACTAGTTTATGTAATTCATTCTTAACAATATCTTTTAAGATAGGTTTAGCTCTCCTCTAAGGCTATCAAATAGGTTTCAAGTTAGGGATGATGTAAATCTTGTAAGTGTAGAGCATATGATCTAATCCTTTCATGTCCATGTAATCCTAGGAAAATGCACTTTGATTCTCTTGTAGTAACTATAGCTTTTTGTTGGGAGGGTGATAAGGAATTTTTTACATTCAATTCCTTTCCTAGACTAATTTCCATCTTAATAACATTGTCTACCATGAATAATTGAGCAATAGAAGAAGAATCCATCTCATGAGGTAATAATGAATGGAGAAACTATGAAGCTTCTAAATGATGTAGTTAATTCAAAGATGGTACAATAGTTTCTAAGATGCCTTCAACTTGAGGACACATTGGAGATTCTACTCCATATTCATTAAGAATAGTGGATGAAATAATTTCATCTTCTTCTTAAGAAGCTATAAATTATTCTCTACCTATCATCATCAACTAATGCATGGAATTGGCTTCTAGATCATCATCACCCAAGTCTGGCCAAATTACTTGGTCATCTAGTAGCAATAGCTAAGCAAGGGAGTATAAAGTTAGGTTCTTGGTATGAACACCATTGGATATTTTCATCTTGCCAGATTGGCAAGATATATAAGCATATGCAATGGCTAACTATAGTCTCCCTAAGATTAAATGATATCCTCCCATAGTAGCCTTTGGAGAGAGAACAAAAAAATCAGTTGGATATTCCTAGTAGCATGACTATAACATCTTCTATCATCCCATCTAGTTTAATAGTAGAGCTATCAGCAAGTTGAAGGATAGTGAGGGTCTCTCTAAGTTGAATGATATGGAATTGAGACAGTACCTCCTTCATCATGACATTAATAGATGCTCCTAGGACAACCAAATCATTTTGAACTTGGATACCATAAATAGTGACTATAACTATAGGACTCCTAGGGTCAGAGTATTTGGGTACAATTAATTTTTCTAGCATTAAGTCAAACAATTATCTTAGGACATGAATGCTTTTTGGATCTTTCTTCTTCCTTCTTGGCTACTTAATATATGCTTCCTTAATAGCTTTAGTATAGGACGGGACTTCCTTAATAGCATCCACCAATGGTATTTTTACTATCATTTGTTTCAACTGATTAAGCAAATAGTGACTACATGGTTCTTTGTGGGCTGCCCTTATTCTATCAACCTATGGGTAAATGGAGGTTCATTGGCTTTAGGAGAGGTATGCTAATTAGAATCCTCTGTATGCTCAATTAGAGGATCCTTAACTTCAGTTATTATATTTTTTTGGGGCGCAGGATGAGTGGTGCCTAACCTTAAGTGAATATCATTCAATGAGATGGTATAACTTTATTGTTGAGTCTATTGTTTAGTGTTTTTTGGATTAGGGTTAGGTTGAATTAGTAGTTGGGTTTTCTTGGAAGGAGTATTAGTGGCTACAAGAGGAGGCATTAGAGCTTTCTTTTGAGTTGGTGACAATAGGGTTGGTTGACTAGAATGGGTACTCCAATTCTAAGGTTGTTTCCAACCTTGTTGAGGTTGCTACCAATCCTACTGAGGTTGCTACCAACTCAGTTGGGGTTGTTGCCAACTTGTTGGGGTTGTTGCTAACTATGATTTCCACTAAAACTAGTATTTTGAATTTTTTTCCATTGATTATTATTATTATAACTTTGAAGAGGATCTTGTGGCATACCTTGTCTTTGATCCCATGGCCTCCTTTGAGAGACATAGACTACCTCTCCATTTTCATCAATGACTTTGAACTTAGTTGGCATTGGTTGTGTCTCCATATTTGCAAAATAGTTACATCTATAGTGCTTTTTATTTTCTCTACAATGGGGATAGTATTCAATCAACATGGCATCAGCTTCATCTTTCTTTCTTTAGGCTTGCATGGTGTCTAGCTAAATGGCTACATCATTAATGATGTCTTAATTGAAGTCTGATGGTAAATTAGATAACTCCATCTTGGATACTCTTGTACTTCTATTGGACTTATGTGGTAGGTCTCTGAGTTCCCTACCTTTCTTCATAGTAGTTATAGAATAATTTAGACATGTACTCTAGAAATTAGTCCCAAGTCTTTTGAGTGATATCACCTCTGATTATAAGGTCTAGAGCTTCAATGCTTCCTTTATTTACACCTCTTAGAAAAAGATGTTTCTTTGACTCCTCATTCAATTGATGTTGTGTGTTACATTGCAAATTGAATATGAACTAGGGAACATAATATTCCAAGGTTTTAGCATCCTTTTGGGACATTTTGAAAATATCATCCCCTTTTAAATTTTGACCCCTATAGTATTCCTTATACTTTGTAAGAAACAAATTGTTCATTATGGGCCAATTTGCTAAAACATTAGCACCCAACCCCATGAACCATCTCAAAGCATCTTTTTTGAGGTTAGAAGGAAATAAATTTAATTTGTGGGCATCAGTTGTATAATCATAACTTCTACATAGTATGTCAAACTCAAAGACAAAGGTTTTAGGGTGTTCAATGATCAAGCCATAAAACTTTGAAAGTGCAATAGTAGGAATGTTTTTCAAATTTTGGTTACCTTACTAAGGAGGGATAGGAAAAGGAAACATTGGTTGAGGCTAAGGTTGAGCCATTCCTAAAGGAGGTACTATTGATGGTGCTTGATAGATGAAAAAGACAATTGGATTATCTTGGTAATTTGGTTCGGCAAAGAGATCATTCAAATGAAAGAATTCATCATAGGATGAGGGTATTCATTTTTTAACAAAAAAAATGGATTTCAAAAGGTTCTTCTTCATTCTCATTGTGTGGTTGTTTAGGTTCTTCAAGAGTGGATTCATGTTGAATCATTACTCATGAAACATGGGTCAATGAGTTTGACTCAAAATCACATAGTTAAATCCTAATAGCATTATCACACTTTGACTTGCTATGCAAATGATCTCCTAATTATCAATTGATGAGCTTAAGGGGCTTTCTAATGAATGTTTCACAAGGAACAACACTTGGTGAAGTTTTTGCAAATGGGGTTGCAAGCTTTGGGTTTAACCATGGATGAAACTTTGTAGTTAAGTGCACTCAAGCTGGAGTAGTACTAGGATGGGTGACCTCCCAAGAAGTCTTGGTGCTTCACCCCTATGAGCATCACATAGATCCAATGAGTGCTAAGTGTTCCATTTATTCTCATGAGATATGGAGTCATGTTGAATCACTACTCATGAAACATGGGTCAATGAGCTTGACTCAAAATCACATAGTTAAATCCTTATAGCAATATCACAATTTGACTTATCGTGGAAATTATCTCCTAATTATCAATTAATAAGCTTAAGGGTCTTTCTAATGAGTGGTTCATAGGGTACAAAAATTGGTGAAGGTTTTGCAAATGGGGTCGCAAGCTTTGGGTTTAACCATGGAGGAAACTTCGTAGTTAAGTGCACTCATGATGGAGTAGTACTAGGAAGGGTGACCTTTCAAGAAGTCCTAGTGCTTCACCCCTATTAGCATCACCTAGATCCAATGAGTGCTAAGTGTCCTTTAATTCTCATGAGAGATGGATTCATGTTGAATCACTACTCATGAAACATGGGTCAATAAGTTTGACTCAAAATCACACAATTAAATCCTAATAGCAATATCACAATTTCACTCGCTATGGAAATTATCTCCTACTTATCAATTAAAAATGTCTTCCTAAATATTATGGTGTAAAAAATCTCCCAAAGGGGTATCTTCTTCTATGCATGCAAAATAATTCAAAATCTAATCTAACATTATTACTTCAGGTTTGAATTAGATTAACACCTTCCCCGGCAATGACGCCAAAATGCTCGGTCAGCTAAATACCTATTAACAAAGGATTGGACATCCTTCTACATTGAATCCATGGTTAAATAGAATCATTTATTCTTCTAAGAATAATATACTAACTTCATTTTATTTGTCAACCTAGGTTCGTAAGCTTGAGAGGGTGGCTATAAAGAATATGCTTTGATTCCTCTTTAAGTCATTACAACTAAAATATGAAAGAAATTTTGAAGGAAACTAAGCTAGGAACTAAAATAATATTATGTCTTAAAGCTTAACATGATGGAGGAAATAGTAAATCTACTTATGCACCTATGCCGTAGGAACAATTCAATGATTCTATTATCAATGGCTATAGGAATGACAAAATTCTACTTTGCAAAAAAAAAAAAAAAAAGTCTATTCTAACAAAGCAGTTCACTCACCAAGTGGGCCCCCCTTGGATGAGTGAAGAGAAAAATGATCAATTCTGAAGGTGGAAACTTGAAATCTATATTCTATTCATTCATAATAAAATATTACATCTAAAAACAAGATTACACACTGGTGAATAGAACAATATATTCTATCTTCCTTTCGATCAAAACCAAGAAAAATCTCCTTTCAAGGTTACAATAGAAATTATTTAAAGGAAAGATACAAATTCCTACTTCTATGATCACTCCATCAATGAGGATCAATTACAAATCATAAAGCTCACAATAGAAATGTCATTAACTACATTTTAACTCCTCCAAGAATATAGCAAGTTGAGGAAGCTATATTCGTGAGTTACCATAATAGAAATCGCATGATAATCTACTTGCGCAATGATTCATCAATCATCTAGTTGGATTTGACTTATCATTGAAATGTTGACTTGAATATGCATAGCAACCACCTAAAAAACATTAAATTCAAAAACTTCTACATACATATATATTTGTTTCATCATCAATATTAGAATAGGTATAATGTTAAATTATCACTCTTGCAAATCCTACAACTGCAATAACTTACCCAACATAGCATGGATGAGGAAATATTAATTGGCATGTAATATTACTTCATTAAACTATAGAAATCCATAGATTCAAGAAAACACAAAATATTTGAATAATCTATACTTCAATCTTCATGTCTTAACATATAGATAGCATATTCATAAAAACATAAGTTCTTTTGCTTAAACCATAGAGTCATAAAATGTTTCTTGCAAGATAATTGTCTAAAAATAGGATACAAGGTTATCAAAATAATGGTCTTTTAGAGGCTCATAATGTAGCATGACATAATCTCCTATAGAAAATTGAATGTCTCTTCTCTTCTCATCTACCTTGATTTTCAACTTTCATGTGCTATCTTGGATAGTCTTCTTCACCTACTCTGTGATTTCCTTCATAGTTTGAGCAAAGTCCTCAGCATGTCCACTCCTATATTCCATGCATCTAGGATCTCTTAAGTCACATACACCCCTTGGATACATTCCATACACAATTTCAAATGGACTTCTACATGTGGTTCTATTCTTACTGTCATTGTAAGCATATATTGCTTGAGGAATGATAACATCCCATATTTACCCATATTCTTTAGGTAGGCATATGAAGAGATTACCTAACACTTTTTTAACCACTGTTGTCTAAACATTTGTTTGAGGATGGTAGACTAAACCAAATGAAATATTTGTACCAAGTCTACTCCACAAGGTCTTCCAAAAATGGCTCATGAACTTCACATTTCTATTTGACACAATACTTAATGGGAGACCATGAATCCTCACAACCTTCTTAAAGAATATGTCTTCAATGTGGCTAGCATCATTCATAGTTTTTCATGATAGTAAATTCCCATTTTGCTGAATCTATCAACTACTACATAAATACTATCATATCCCTACTTTGTATTTGGTATACCTATTGTAAATTCCAATCTCACACACTCCCATGGCCTATTTGGGACTGGCAAGGGCTTATATAAACTTGCATTTTTTATTACACCCTTGGCATTTATACACACCATGCACTATTTAACATATCTAGTCACATCCCTGACTAGTTTTAGCCAATAATAGAATCATTGGACTAACTCTAGAGTTTTGTTCACACCAAAGTTAACACTTAAACTCCCATTGTAATTTTATTGAATGAGGGTTTTACTCATTCATCCTCTTGGAACACATGGTTGGTTACCCTTAAATAGTAGCCCATTCTGCAAGGTAAATTTAGAGAATTTTCTATGGAAATGGCTCTCAAAATTAGAACATACCTAGTACACTTCTCCAAAGTCTTTATCCTCCTTGTAGAGATTCTTGAAACCCTCTACCCCAATGCTTTGTAGCTGAAAGCTAATAATATCCTACTCAATGCATCTGCTACCTTGTTCATTTGTCCTTTCTTATGCTTGATTGTGAAAGTGAATCCTTTCAAGTACTCCATCCATTTCAAATGCCTATTAATTAACTTTTCTTGAGTGTTAATATAACTTATGGCTTAGTTATGAGTGAATACAAATAATTCTTAGGGCAATGAATAATTTCTCCATTTCCTAAGAAACTAAACTAAGTCATATAGTTCTAGGTCATAAGAAGAATACTTCTTCTTGGCTTCATTTAATCTTTCACTAAAGAAGGCTATTGGCCTACCTTCTTGACTCAAAACTCCTACTACCAAACCACTTGCATCACATTTTATGGTGAAGAGCATCTCAAAACTAGGAAACTATAAGATAGGTTGGGTGGCTACGTGTTTCTTTGACAATCAAAGAATTTTTCTACTTCTAAGGTCCATTTGAACTTAGTCTTATCACCAACCTTAATGGTATCTAACAAAGGTGCACATATACCACTAAAATTCCTAATGAATTTTCTATAAGACTAGGCTAAACCATGAAAAATTCTTACCTCAGTACATGTGGTAGGTGGTGGCTAGTTGAGAATAGATGCAACCTTCTCTTGGTCCATCTTTAAGGGCCTCTTTGACACTAAAAAGCCCAAATACACAAGTTCTTGTTTGAAAAAGTCACACTTCTAAAGGTTAATAGCAAGCTTCTCCTCATGTAACCTCTACAATACAACCTCAACATGTTTAATGTGTGCTTGGCCAAATAATGGTATCAAAAACTGAAAGTAATGGACTACTTAATTTAGGACTGGACACCCCAAATGATTCCTAATGCACTATTTAGACCCATTTAATTATTGACTAGGAACATAAACTTGGAATGGCATCTGCAAAGTATATGCTTCAAAGCTCCTCTTCTAAGCCTATTTAAGTAATTCAAATGCTTATGATTTAGGAAAACTAAACTAAAACTAATAAGAAAATATATTTTAATCAAAGCAGGAAATTATAGTTGGGAACTACTCTAACTAACTGTGTTGCAGGAATAGGCTACTAATTTTGGTATAAGTAGCTATAGGAACAATAGAGTTCTAAAACATATATGAATAGGAAAAAAACTCTACACTAACAAAGCAATTCACTCATCAAGTAGGTCCCTCTTGAATAAGTGAATAGAAAGTACAATCAAGATGAAAGTTACAAACTCAAAGTGAACATTCTATTCATCCAAAAAAATGATTACACTTGATTGAAATAGTATGCAATAGTTCTCTATTAAAAACCGTCATGTTAGACTAACTCCAAAAGAGTCACAATAGTCAATTATTTAAAAGGAAACTACTACTAACTTCCTAAACCTATGATCACTTCATAATGAGGATTGGTTACAACTCAAAGTTTCATAATAGAAACATTATTGACAATGAACAATTCCAGACTATAGCGCATGCTAAATCTGTGTTGCATGCAACAAGAAGCATTGACTTGCTTTGCAAAGATTCTACAACCATGGTTGGATTTGATGTATTTTTCACTAGTATGTTGGTCCTTTGAATATCCATGTTCAACTCTTCCAAGATAATTAATGCACACACATCCAACCATATACATATATATCCACATCTTTAATATTAGGAAAAGATGCTAGTCTTAATTATCACTCTTACAAATCTATGACTATAGTAACTACCCAAAACATAGCTTAGGAGAGAAAGCATCCATTAACATGTATAGCTATTATATTCACCATTCTTTTCCATGAAATTAAGTGGATATTATGTCTTTAGAGATATCCACATTCCATCTTATGTTCACACACATATTATAATCATATACATAGAAACCATAAGTTCATATTCTTAAAACCATAAATGTATGTCTATGTGCAATCAAATGTCTTAGAAAGAGGATAAAAAGTGGTGAGAAAGATGGGTAATTTAGGAGCCCATCATTCTCCCCAACTAAACTATTTTTGGTCCCCAACAATCATTAAATTTCAAACCTTGGCACAGACCCTCAAATCATTAGATGTTCTCTACCTTGGCTCATCATGAATATAATCAGAGTATCCATGAGTCTCTTTGAGTCTTTCCCAATGTTGGACTTTAGAGGCCATGTCATAATTTTTTTTACTATCATTCATTGCTAGCAGTGGCTGAAGGAAGAGTGGAGGTTAAAACCTTAATGGAACCCAACAGTTAAGGAGTGTCCTACCCAACATAGTATACAAAGTAACTCTCCTTGTGGAAAGGGTTAGATTCTGAGGTGAGTGAGGTTCCATTCTCTTTAGATCCTATGACATCCTTATCCACCTCTGCCTACAGGCAATAATTGTTGCAATAATATCCTAAGAGGAATGTTGGTCCTAGTCTACAAAGGCTTGTTCTCTCACTAGATAGATCTGATTGGCTCCACTAGCATTTGTTGTGATGGAGATCCATTCAAAATTTGTTCTTCTAGAGTATTGTACCTCAGGCCTCATCATTAAAGGAACTGATATTTCTTTCTCCCTATATGGCACAACCTATTTTTATGACTTATCTCATTCTATGTCCATTACATTACTTCTCAGAGTTGTACATCTCCTACATAGAGGATTGAATTCCACTCTATGTCATCAGGAACTAATAAGTTATGCAAGTACAATTCACACAACAAATTCTTCAAAGTCATTGGGGTAGATTGAAAGGCATAGTAAAATTCATGGGGAATTGATATAGATGGATTGAGGCCTTCTACAATCCTTGCTAATTTGAAATTAACAAGTTGCTCTTGAAGGAATATTGGATACACTGGTGAAGGTGATCTACATTCCATTAGTTGTGGAATTAACTTAGTTATCTGATCAATTCCTTATTTCAATACCTCAATCTCATCTAATTTTTGCTCCAATTGAGAATTTTTCTCATTAATGACTTGTTTCAATTTTTATTTTTCTAAATTCCATTGTGTGTTTTTCCATAACAACCATTAGTACAAACTTATTCCTACTACAAGAGGTGTAGACAAATCTGGTGGGGGTAAAGATTCCTGGTTGAGTATGTCAACCCATCTAGAGGAAATGTGAGGAATTTTAACTATTTCTTTAGGTGCAGGGGACTTAACCTTCCACACAATATTTGTCCTAATCAAATTGGTTTCTTCACTAACATTAGCTGCCACCTTAGCCAAGGTTTCCAACTTTTCTTAACTACCCTACTAGGGTACTTCTTCAATGATTTCAATCCCAAAGTCAGGAATTTCCTCTAAGTTCATACTAACATTTGGCTAGGTGAAATTATCTACATACTCCTTGGTGTCTTTAGAGTCTTCAAAGTCTTGATCATTATCTGTTAGTATCTAGTTAATGCCAGGGCTAACCTCTATTTTTGGACATTGCTCTCACATTATTGTGTCACTAGTTGCAAGTTGATTATTCAATTCCTTAGAAGAGGAATTGTTCAAAGTTTTGTTTCCTACAAATTCAAAAGAATCAATGTTAACAATAGGAATAGATGCCTCAACATCTTTCTCAAAAAGTCTTTTACTTCGCCTCATAGGAAGTGTTGATAAGCTTGAAGGACTCTTATGTTTCTTTTTCTTCTTAATGACCCCCTCCTCTTCCACTGCTTCAAGAGGTTTTTCAACATTCTCTTCCCTCGGGTTCTCAAAATTCTATTTAGAAGGATTCTCAAAATGTTCTTCAAGAGGGTTTTCATAATGTTTTTCTCTAGGAGAATGTAGGGTTTCTTCCATATTTTCGGCATTTTCACTAGGCTGAGGTTCTATTGTTTCCTCTTCTAGTTCTATTATTTTACCCTTATCCCTGCTAGATGTAGACCTTTTCCTTTTTGACAGTGAAGATTATAGAATATTAGGAGCTTCTACAATTTTTTTTTCTTCCTTTGAAAAGTAGACGCTCTAGAATTGGATTTTTTTTTTCTACATGACCTAGAAATGGAAGGAGAGGATTCTTGATCATTCTCAACTCTTTGAATAGAAGATTTTTGTTCTCTCCTACCAATACCATGACCTTTAGGGCTGATTATTCTAGGTTTAACCTCATTCATTTGCAAAAATTATTCCCATGTCCCAACCTTTTGTCTATTCAATTCCCTTTCCACCAGTAATTTTATTAGGAAATGGTGTGAAATGGACTGGTTGCTTCTTGAAAAGACTAACAAGGACTAATTTTTCACAATATTAAATAAGAAGCTAGGAAGATTTACCGATTGATCATATGGCAGAGATGACTAAGAATTTTTAAGTGCAAAGCATGCAATTATTTATAGGATCCCTCACAGGTGAAGTATTGAATAATAAATGTAGCCAACTGAATGAACACCATGGGAAAAGATAACCACCTAGTTCTTTGCTTCTTGTCAATATCCAATTGAGGATTACCATGCAAATTGAACTATGCTCTTACTGATTGCAAGTCAAAATCTTTCACCCATGTTTCACCTTCGTAAGGCAACCCTGTCACCTCAACAACTACATCTTCTGTGAACTCAACTTTCAAACCTTTAACTTTTGCAACCCCATCTTTCAAGGTGGACATAAATTGTAGAGAAAATTTCTTGTTAAACCCCTTATGGCTTAAAAAATAATCCAACCATCCTCTCCTTCTGAAAATTTCATAGGTGGGTGCATCATTTAACAAAACTATGTGGTCCACTAGTTCATGCCTTCAGAGGTCACCTTCCATTGCTTTTCTCAAACAAATTTCTAACTTGCAGAACATAATTCTTGCAAAATTTAGTGATGGCAAGTCACAAAACTCAATGCATTATAGAAAAAAATGTTGTAGAAGAAGATGGAATACAAACTACAATTTGATTCATAAAATTTTTTTTTTTGCATGAAATCTAATGATATGATTTTTACATAACATCTCTTAAAAGATCACGCATGACAAGGTTGCCACCCTAAACACATCACAACACATCATTAAAAATTGAGAACATCTTTTAATATCTTTAATTCATTTTGATTGTGATGATGCAATCATAAAAGGACAAGTCATCATGTCATGTCACAGAAAAATTTTGAAAATAGAATAGTCCCACCCCCAACTAAGTAATGATATGGGTCCCACCAAGCCAGGTTAAGCAAGAGTGAAAAATTAAAACAACATAAAATCCTAAAAATTAATAAATAGAAATAATATATGTATGAGTATATGTGGCACTAACTAGAAGGTGTTATAGGAAAGTTGTCCAAAAATTGTACCTACATATGTGAAGTGATGGGATGGGGTGGATGGGTGGAAAAGAGAGAAGGTGAGATGAAAAATTATTCTAGAGAAAGTATTGCACAAAATGTGAAATATTTATTATGGTGGTCCTAAATAGAATCAAGAATTAGTAGAATCATGGGTGGAAGACCTAGATTCTTTGGCTACAGGAACTAGTGCTTCAACTATGCTCTGGAACTGCTTGAGGAACTTGTCACAACTTATAGTTTTGTGGTAAAGTTTTAGATGATTCCTATTGATGAGTAATTTAAATTGAATAGGATCTATTGTTGAAATCTGTATAGTGCCATTGTCAAATACTGTTATAATCTCATAAGTCTCAAGCCATCTAACATGAAATTTCCTTGTTGTATGTTGGTATCATGAAACATATAATAGTGTCCAATCTCTAATAGAAAATTTCTTATCACGAATGAACTTATCATGCCACTTTTTCCTTTGCTATTGTATCAACTTTGTATTATGTAGAGCAGACTTCATGTATTCATCTAACCCATTTAATTGCAATAACTGATCTTGTTGTGCTTTGGTGATATCTATATATAGATCTAAAGGAGTGTGAAGTGTTTTATGTTGGAACTCAATTGGCATAGAGGTAGATTTTCCATATACCAACTCAAAAGGAGTAAACCCTATTGTAGTTTTCCATGTGCTATGGTAAGCACATATGGATTCAAGAAAGTGAGTAGCCCAATCCTTCTTATGCACAACTACTATTTAGTGAGAATAGATTCTATCTCCTAGTTTGTAATTTTAGCCTAACCATTAGCCTGAGGGTGATAGGGTGAAGACTTTCCATGATGCACCATGTATTCCTGCATCAACTCAGTGATGAGGTTAGATGTGAATTGTGCCCCTTCATCTGTGACAATCTCCCTTGGTACTCCAAATTTGGTGAATATGCATTCATAAAGAAACTCAAAAACCTTGTGATCTCTGGCATGTCTCATAGCTTTGGCATCAACCCATTTAGTTGAATAATCTATACATACTAAGATGTAATACTTTCCATGAGAAGAGGGCTTAATAGGTCCAATGAATTCAATACCCCACTTGTCAAAAGGTGTGACAACTACCTATAGTTGTAGAAGAATTTCATTAGTCTTTATGGGATGTCCCATACATTGACACTTATCACAGTTGATAAGTAGGAGATGATTTCCACAGCTAGTCAAATTGTGATGTGAATATCAGGATTTAACTGTGTGATTTTGAGTCAAACTTGATGACCCATGTTTCATGAGTAGTGATTCATGGGTCATCGAGTTTGACTCAAAATCACACAGTTAAATCTTGATATTCACATCACACTTATCACAGTGCTGAGTATGCTTTGTTGCATCCTTATGCAAAGTAGGCTAGTAGTACCCAATTCTCAAGATTTTATAGGTTGTCTTCTTTGTGGCAAACTCTCCTCCACATGGGATGTCATAATTTTCATCTTCTTTAATACATCTCCTTGTGACTTGCTTTGGTCCTATATAAAACATAAAGCTTAAGATACAAGAGAAGTTAAAATTCTTCTCAACTAATAGACAATGTTGTTTAGGAGAAAAGTGAGGTGGTTTTCTCCCTATAGAAACATAGTTTACCAAGTCTACATACCATGGGTTAAAAGAATCAATAGAAAACAAATGCTCATTAGGAAAAATATCATCAATTGCTATATGATCATCTAGCACTTGCAGTTGTGATAAGAAATCAATCACTACATTAGCCTTGTCTAGTTTGTTTATGATCTTTACATCAAATTCTTGCATGAGGAGTAGCCAACATGCTAGTCTACCACTAATGGTAGGTTTATTCATTAAGTATTTGATGGTTGAATGATCAGTATATACAAATACTTCATAGCTTGTAATGTAGTGCCTAAATTTGTTTAGTGCACAGACAACTGCTAACAACTCTTTTTTAGTAACAATATAATTCAATCTTGCTCCTTGCAAATTTTTACTAATATAGTAAATTACATGTTAAGTAATACCTTCCTTTTGTCCTAGAACTACTCCAATAGCATAATTAGATGCTTCTCTATGGATATGGAATGGAAGCTTCCAATCAGGTCCTCTAAGAATAGGTGTTGTTGTTAGAGCATCCTTTAACTTCTAGAATGATGCTTCACATTCTTTTGTCCATGCAAATTTAGCTTCTTTCTGCAAAAAATTGTACAATGGTGTTGCAAGTTAGCTAAAATCTTTTATGAACCTTCTATAGTAAGCAACATGGCCAAGGAAACTTCTGACATCATTCTGCTTAGCCGGTGTGGGATGTGTGTTTATGATTGCAATTTTTGTAGGATCGACTTGAATTTCAAAAGATGAAAGATAATGTCCTAGGACTACTCCTTCCTCCATCATCATGTAGTGCTTTCAACTATTAAGAGAGAGATTATAATCTTGACATCTGTTAAGAATCTTTCCCAAGTTAGCTTATGCTTCTTCAAATGTTGCTCCATGAGTTGTAAAGTCATCCATATAGATTTCAACACAATCAGTAGCAATGTTAGAGAAAATACCCAACACTACTCTTTAGAAAGTAGTAGGGGCATTATACCTACTAAAGCCATCTAGGAATGAGAAGTACCTTTTACTTGCCAAATTATCATGCACTTGGTCAATGAAAGGCAGTGGAAAGTGATCCTTCTTAGTGGATTTGTTAAGTTTTCTATAATCAACATAGACTCTCCACTTTCCTTCTTTCTTTGGAACAATGACAAGAGGAGAAACCCACTAAATGTTAGAGATAGGATAGATAAAACCTACAACTTGGTCTTGACTATATCTCTTAAAGTACGGCTTATTCTTCTTTGATCTTGCCTTATTGGCTTGTATTCTAGGCTTATATATATTCTATGAGTATAGAGTTTAGGATCTAGGCCTATCATGTCAGTGTAATCCCATGCAAAGGCTTTCTTGCTATCTTGTAAAAGCTTGAGAAGGCTAGACATCTAAGGTTTAGTGAGGTTTTTATTAATATTCAGCTCCTTCCTTGGAGCAATTTCAACTCTCTCAACTTTTTCTAATATCAAAACTTCTACTATGGATGGAGAGTTTATCTCATGGGGTAGGAAAGTGTGAAGGTAATCAGGTGCTATAGAAGATTGAGATTTGATTTTCTTTGGTAGTATTTTTTGAAGGGAATAATTTGGATCATCACAAGATAACTCCTCAAAACCATACATGTTGGTAAGAATTGCTGCAAGAATTTCATCTTCAACTTGGGATACCATGAACAAATTTCTCTCAATGACTATAAGTTTTTGCATAGAGCTTACTTCAAGAGTAGCATTTCCTAAGTTAGGCTAGACAACTTCATCAAGTTCACTTTGAGGTTTTTCTAGAGAATACAAAGTTCACTTCTTGGTATTTATTCCATCTAAATGGTCATTTTTCCTAAACAACATGCAATGCAAGCATCAGTCATGGCTAACTAAGGCCTTCCTAAAATTAAGTGGCAACCTCCAAGAGTGGCTTTGGGTGACAAGACTATAAAATCTAAAGGGTACTCTAAAGAATCTAGAGTAACAAAAATATTCTCAACCATATCATCAGGCTTGATTATGGAATTATCAGCTAACTATAATATTGTCAGTGTGTCCTACAAATTAATGATACTAAGATTTAATAGAAATTCTCTAGTCATAACATTAATTGATGCTCCCAAGTCAACTAAAACATTCTAAATTTGGGTGCCATTAATGAAGATGGTTACAACTGGACTTCCTAGTTCTAAACACTTAGGCATGATAACTTTACTTAGCATGAGACTAGAGAGTTGGCCTAAGACATGGATAGTATTAGGGTCTTTCTTTTTCCTTCTAGGCTACTTGATACATGCTTCTTTAATTTCTTTGATATAGACTAGAATTTCTTTAAGTGCATCCAATAAGGGAATCTGCACTGTCATTTGTTTGAGTTGATTAATCAAATTAGTGGTGACAAGATTTTCTTTTGGAGGAACAACCTGAGGCAATCTTTGCGAATAAGGAGGATTATTAGGCACTAGTGTAGTTTGAGAAATAGGTAGAAAATTAATAGGTTGGCTCATAGGTATATCCTCAGTATTAGCAACTTTAGTTATTATTAGCTCTTTGGGTACACACAGTGTAGTTCCTAATCTAAGATGGATATCATTTATATGCAAGGAATGGGCTCATTGCTTATTATTAGGATTTGGAGTTGGCTAAGCTAGAAGCTAAGTTGGCTTTTGAGGAGTGCTATTTGCTATAGGAGGTGGTAGTATAATAGCTTGTTGCTAAGGTGGAGGCATTAGGTTGATTAGGTCCCCACTAAGGTTGTGGTTACCAATTACCTTGAGGTGGCCATTGATTATTCTACTATGACTACTAATAGTATTTTTATTGCTATTGGTATGGGTTAAATGGTGGTTGCTACTGATAGGCTTGGTTATAGTATGGTTGTTGATTGGACCATTTGTGATTCCAATTCTAACCTTGAGGAGCAAAATTTTTGGAATTTTGGTTTTGCCAATAGCTACTATTATTATTACCAAAATTATCCAGTGGGTCAGAAGGCATATCTTGTCTCTAAGCTCATGGATGCCTTTAAGAAAAATAGAAAATGTCTCCATTCTCCTTGTTTATAGCTTTGAACTCAGTGGGCATTGAGTTAACATCTACAAATGCAACCATCTTACATTTACAATTTCTTTTCCTCTCTACAATGGGAATAGAACTCAGCGGGCACAACATCTGACTCTTCCTTCTTCCTCCTTTCTTGCATACTATCTAGCTAAGTGGTGACATCATTAATGATGTCATACTTGAAATTAGATAGTAGATTAGATAGCTCCATTTTAGATACTCCAAAACATCCATTGGACTTATGTGGTAGGTTTCTAAGTCCCCTACCCTTCTTAAAGTGGCCCTTGAGTAATTTTTACATATATTCTCTATGTCAACTCATGCTTTTTGTGTGATATCACCTCCTACCATCAGGTCTAGAGCCTCAATACTTCCATCATTCACACCTTTTAAGATAAGGTGCTTTTGAGACATCTCATTTAGTTGATGTTGAGGATAATTTTTTAGTTTAAAAATGAATTAGGATACATAATCCTTTAGTGTTTCATGCTCCTTCTGAGACATTTTAAAAATGTCATCACCTTTCAAATCTTGACCTCTACAGTACTCTTTGTACTTTGTAAGAAACATTGTATGCATTGTATCTCAATCTACTACAAAATTAGCACCCAACCCCATGAACCATCTCAAAGTAGCTTCTTTTAGAGTTGATGGGAACAACTTCAGCTTGTAGGCATTAGTGGTATAGTCATAACTCTAGGAAAGGATATCAAATTCAAATTGAAAAGTCTCAAGGTCTTCTGTTAGGAGGCCATAAAATTTGGGAAGTGTGGCAATAGGTATTTTTTTAAGATTCTAGTTTCCTTGCTATTGAGGTATAGGAAAAGGAAAGGGAGCTTAAGTAGCCATCTTGGGAGGAGGACCTTGTGGTGGTAGCTGATATACAACAAGAACATGTGAATTATCTTGATATTTAGGTTCAGTAAATAGGTCATTCAAATGCAGTGATTCTTTAGATGATAAAGAGGATATGTGTTCTTGAGCATCAGCAAATGGATTTTCAAGGGGTTCTTCTTCTTCATTATTACTTTGTGGTTCTTCAAATTGAGGATTAAAAAAATCAAATGGTTCTCCTTGATAGTTATAGGGAAGAAAAATCCCAAGGTGATCTCTTCTTCTATGCATAAAAGTGCTTACTAAAGTACTAAATTAAAACTAAGGCCACAACTACAAGGATTAGTTTGAATTTACACCATCCCTAGCAATGGCACAAAAAATGCTTGGCCAAATAATGGTATCAAAAACTCAAAGCAATGGACTACTTAATTTAGGAATGGACACCCCAAATGATTCCTAATGCACTATTTAGTCTCATTTAATTATCGACTAGGAATGTAAACTTGGAATGGCATTTGCAAAGTATATGCTTCAAACCTCCTCTTCTAAACCTATTTAAGTAATTTAAATGCTTATTCTTTAGGAAAACTAAACTAAAACTAATAAGAAAATTTATTCTAATCAAAGTAGGAAATTATAGTTAGGAACTACTCCAACTAACTATGCTACAAGAACAGGCTACTAATTTTGGTATCAGTGGCTACAGGAACAACAAAGTTCTAAAACATATAAATGAATAGGAAATGAACTCTACACTAACTAAGAAATTCACTCATCAAGTGGGCCTCCCTTGAATGAGTGAATGGAAAGTACAATCAAGATGAAAGTTGCAAGCTTGAACAAAACATTTTATTCATCCATAAAAACAGTTACACTTGATTGAAACAATATGTAAGAGTTCTCTATTAAAAATGAGCTTGTTTGACTAACTCCAAAAGAGTCACAATAGTTAATTATTTAAAAGGAAACTACTACTAACTTCCTAGACCTATGATTACTTCATAATGAGGATTAGTTCCAACTCATAAACTTTCATGACCATGAACAATCCTAGAATATAATGCATGCTAAATATGCTCATTGCATGCAACAGGAGGCATTGAATTGCTTGGCAAAGATTCTACAAACATGGTTGGCTTTGATGAGTCTCGCACTAGTATAATGGTCCTTTGAATATCCATGTTTAACTCTTGCAAGATAATTAATGCACACACATCCAACCATATATATATATATATCATCAATATTAGGAAAAGATGTTAGTCTTAATTATCACTCTTTCAAACCTATAGCTACAAGAGGTAACTACCCAAAACATAGCTTAGGAGAGAAAGCATCCACTAACATGTATAACTATTATATTCATTATTCTTGTCCATGAAATTAGATAGATATTATGGTAGCATAGTGAGAAGAGTCATGACTAACAACAATAGAAATCACTCATATTTCAAGGGAATTATAGTTAGGATAACACAACTCTTTCACTAAGAATTGAAACTAAGATTTATATTCTTGTAATTGTAAGATGGATGCCAAAGTATCCATACCATCTATATCCTTTTAGTGAACAAATTGTCTTTTCTCACTATACAAAAATTACTATATATCCAAGGCTAGAAAACACAATAATGCTCACAACAATTGAGAAAACTTCATGTTATTTGTTTTCTCTTTCCATTTATAGGTTTTCATAGGATTTTTTCCCTAAAATTTGAGTATCCCATATTTCTCAACTTCAGTAATCTGAAACACAATAGCCTGACATCAGTTTCGGTCAGACTCCCATCCTAGTGTAAGAGTTTGAATTTCACCCAAGAGTATCTCCCCTTCATCATATGTTGTAGTGAAATCTAGAATAAATTTGTTTCCCTCTTTAAGGATGGAAGTTATCTAGTCTTTCATTGCATCTAAAAGTAGTTTTCCCTTTTGCATTTGTTTAACCAATTGTTGGCTATCTTTAGAATTAGGATCACAAGATTGAGGGGTTTGAACCACTAGAAGGGCCCCAAGATTCATTAATGAATCTATGTAGGCAGCTATGGTCACTACCAATGCCTTGAGTTCTTTCTTTTCTTTATTGTCCTTTTTTTTTTGGGTTAGCATGTGATCCACATAGAAATTGAAAAATTGGTTACATGTGCTCCTGTTAATAATTCCTAATTTGAAAGAAGTAACAATAAGACCTTTAGTGTCAATATCGCTAGATTTAGTTTTCTACTTATAGGTAGCTACTTCTGCTATTATTTTCCCATTCACAACATCTTTAATCAAATGAGCATCAATTTTTAGCTTTTTAACTTTGGAGCTATGAGCCCCATACTTGGTTACAATGTCCTTCACTAGTGTAGACACCGGCTATAGATTCCTTTTCTTGCTAACTAAGTTGGATAGCTAGGATGGAATAATAGGATTACAAGAGATTCCTTGAGTATCTTTGGTAGGAGTCATGAACCTAGGTTGGTCTATCTTGGGGGTTTTAATAAATTGTACATCACCATTAGGATTATATGAGAAACTGAGACAATCATCTAGAAATTGTCCTTGGGTCATCATCTTCTCCTTCAAAAATTTTTGCTACATGAGGGCCTTAGACTTGGTTTTAGATCTATTTCTAGGACCCATATTTTGTATATGGGATGATGTTATTTTTTGCCTACTAAGTGTTGATATACTACCTACAATAGGAGATGAAACTGAATGTCAGAAGTTAGTGGTTCAAAAAAAGAAACTATTTGTGGAGATTTTCCAAATGGTGGTTCATTAACTATTTTCATGCTTTGTCTCCTTAGCCAGTTGTTTGTATGGGTGAGGATGAATCTACTTCTTATATTTATGTCATCCTTCTCTTCCTTATTCCTATCCACTTCTAGCTGTTTTGACTCATTGGCATTTTCCCATCCTAGTTCAACAATGTCTGAACCATCTTCAACTACCCTTCTAATGAAATTTTAGTTTGAGGGAATTAATTTGTTGAAGTCTTAGCCTTGAATGGTCTCTCTTTAACACTTCTTCTTCATTTTTGCAATCCTTCCACAAGTCCTCTAAATGTGGGATTGTATATGACTGACCATTTAAGCCAAGAACTTGAGCCACAAATCTTTTACTATCAAAATCTCTTCTTCCTTAATAAGACCCAAAACCAAAACCAAGCAAGTTACTCCCTATAATTGAGGCATTAATCATGCTACTATAGGTTAAAGAACTAAGTTTGATAGGAAACACTGACTCCCAATTTTGTTGAGGTAGATTATCTTTAATTATAGAAAACAATTGTCTGCAAACTTCAACCAAAACAAAATAGTCAAGTGCATAACATGTCAGCTTCATTAGTTTATCCTCAAACCCACCTACTCTCAAATAAGTGAATTTAGGAAACTGGATGAAATAGCTTCCATAGTTCTTAATTAATTTTTGGGATTCTAAGGACAATCTAGGCATTGGCACCTTTTTCAGAGCCAAATGCACACTTTATATCAATACATCATGTACTTTTCTAAAAATTTCTAACACCTTATCTTTTTGAAGTAGAGGGCAGTATTGATAGACTGTTGTTTCTTCACTCCAAGTTTCATGTGGGAGGGAGGTGATGTTACTGACACAAGCAATGCATTATGTGAGGTAAGAGGTCAGATAAAAAATTTCCTTAGACTCCTTAGCATGTTTGAGTTGGCTTCTTAATGAACTAGCAATTACTTTAGCCCAATCCATCCACTGCTCCCCTTTTAAAATGATCTCCACATATGAAAATCCATTCTTCAAAAAGGAAAATAGTAGTTGAACCCTTAACCTGATGCAACAACACTATAAGATCATGAATATGGGGTTTCATATGATCTTTAGTGACTATCTTGGGTAGTCTTGAACCTCTGCCATAATTGGTTTCTGTCCACTTCCTGGCTAGGATATTACGATATTTACTTGGGCTTTCCTGATACTTGACTAGGGACTAGATAGGAGAAAATGCAGCAAATGTACATTTAGGAAGGAATAAAACCAAGGCAATTATTTCCTTATAAATTGACAACACAGATTCTCCATCCTTGTTTAAGATACTTTTACTTCTCACATTATAGTGATCAATAAAAAGTTGAAGCAATTCAAAGCTTAACAGGGTAGGAGGAAAAGTTGTTGCTTCAATCAGGCCACTAGTCAAGATTTCCATACAACCATTCATTTCATTGGCTCACTCAAGGAAATTACATTGCAATTTTTCTACTCTAACACCTTCTAAATTGGTATCACTAATGATGGGTCTCTTGTATTCTAGACATGAAACATTCCCAAAGAAGTGTAGTATAGATTTCATCTCAAACAAAGAAAGTAAAGCCCAAAATTGATTTTATCTTGAAAAGAACATAGATGGTAGAAAAAAGAGAAGGTTTTTCTATGTTCTCACCTATAACTCACTGAGAAAAATGACCTCTTTTCCTTGTCTCTCAGTCGCTCCTCCTTCAAATCTTTCTTTTGCACAATAAACAAAGAGGAAACTTATGTTCTTTTTAAAGGAAAAAGGAAATATACAGGGGAAAGTATGGCCTCATAATGAGGAATTCATGGAAAATTAGTTGTGGCTAGGTTCATACATTTGAAATCCTTTGATATGACCCTTTATTAAATAACTTCTCTTTGCAGCTATTCTGACAATAATTACTTTTGTCTGACACCCAATCTTCTTCTCAAGTGAAGGATTTCCCATCTTAAGTCATGATGACAACTTTCCTCATGCTTGAAATTAAGGCGCACCTTTAAATTATTACCTCCTGACATGTTATTTAATGCCATGAGAACCAGGAGTTTTTTAACAACCATAATCACTTTATGCCAAAAAGCCTTAGTTAGAGAACCACTTTGAATTGCTTCGAACCAAGATTCAAAGGGGTTTGAAGTAGTTCAAAGGAACACTTTGTAGTCCTTGGCACATATTACCTATAGGAAAATGGTCAGTATAAATCCCTTAGGTTGAACTTCTTTGAACTACTTTGAACCGAGGTTCAAAGGGCTTCAAAGAGGTTTAGAATATACAAGATGTGACTAATAACATGGGTAATTTGTACAATTTTTCGTTGACTGGGGAATCATGAAATAGAGGTAGGAAAATTCAATAATTGAATTGAGCATGTTAAGGGAAAGCTTAGAAAAATCAAGAATAATGGCAACTCAAAATAGGGTTAACTGTGCCATCTAGGTAATTTAGATGGAAAGTATTTGGACCAATAGCTTTTGAAATGATGAACGAGCCTTTCTAGAGAGAATCAAATTTTCCATGTACTCCCTTAGGTTCTCTTCTTTTATCCCAAAAAGTAACTTCATCTCCCTTTAGGAAATTACAAGGTTGGGCTCTCATATCACAATTTTTTTTTACTTTCATCTAATGTTCAGTGATATAATCAACGATATCAACAGGCTTATCTCTTTCTTCTTGCAGCTTGTTCAAATACATTATGCTCTTTTCTAGGGAGTCCTACTCCATACACTAGCTCAAATGGAGCCATGCGAATGGCTCTTTTAGGGGTGATTCGATCAGCCCACAGTGCATCATACAACTTTTTGTGCCAATTTTGGGGATTATCAACTACCAACTTCTTCATTATAGCAACTAGGATCTTGTTACTAGATTATGCCTACCTATTCCCTTGAGGAAAATAGTCTGAGGAAGGAGCTAATGATATGCCATGTTCACAGTAGAAAAGGGACATCTCTTTAGATGAAAAATAGGCTGCATTATCTATAACTATCTTTTGAGGAACCCCAAACCTAAAAAATATATATTCAAACAAGAACTCACACACCACCTAAGAGTTAGCCTTCTTGGTTGTTATAGCTTCCACTCGCTTGGTGAAACAATTAGTAGCTGTTAGTATGTACACATCTCCAACACTTGATGGAGGATTTAATGGCCCAATAAAATCAATATCCCATTGTTGAAAAGTTTCATCAATCACTACTCGTCTAAGGGGTAAAGCTGCTAATTAAGGATAACCAATAAAAAGTTGGCATTTTTCACAATTTTTTACAAAAGAATAAGCATCTTTAAACATGCTTGGCCAGTAGAAATAGTTTATGAGGATTTTAAAATTAGTAGTTGTAGATAAAAAATGTCCCCCACAAACATTTGAATGATATAATTTCAATAACTTTTTCCATTGTTCCTTGTCTACACACCTCAGAAAGGCTCCATCCACTCATCTTTTGTACAATATGTCATTAGAGATTATATATTTTACCACCTTTAGTCTAAGATTGAATTTTTCTTTATAGCTCATATTTGGGGGGCATTCACCATACATCAAAAGGTATGCCACATTAGAGAAGCAGGGATCCGTTGAACTTATTAGCAAAACAGAGGGTGTTCCTTCATTATTATCAGGGGATGACTCCTTATTCTTAGCTATCAACTTGCATAAACCTTGTCCTCTTACTAAAGAAGTAGGCTTGACGGTTAAATCATATTCTTGAACCATAGTCACCCACATAGCTCTTCTATTCACCCCAATTTCCTATTGAATCAGTATACTTTTTATTGCTATCTCTGGTACATAAATGATTGAATGGGAATGCAAAATGTAGTATCTGAATGGTTTTAATGTCTTCACCACAGTGAACACATGTTTCCCCATTCAAATATAATTCAATTCATGCTTCTTTAGGGGAATTCTCATGAAAGCAATTGGGGCTTCATTTTCTCTATCATCCCTTTGGGTCAAAATACTCGATAGAGTGTGTTTTGAAGCATAATAGTAAATGATAAAATCCTTTTCAAAATTCGAACTTACTAGCATGGGAGAATTTAAAATGGTTGTTTTAATGTCCTAAAAGGCTTTCTTACCTTCCTCCTACCATATAAAAGGGTGATTTTCACTCATCATATTCAACAGATGCCTCGCTTTTTCAAAAAAATCATGAACAAAGCTTCTCAAAAAATTAATTTGACCAAAGAAGGATTTTAAATCACTCCTATTGGTAGGTAGAGCCAACTTTTGCATCATTTTTACCCTTTCAAAGTCAATTTTAATACCTCTTTTTGACACAATATGCATGAGCAATTTACCTTCTTCAATGAAGAATTTAGAATTTTTAGGATTGAGGGATATACCATGTTGTCTACACCAACCCAACATTGCCTCCAAATCTCTCAAGTGATGCTTTCTCCCTTTAGAGTATATGGTCAAGTAATCAAGGTATATTACAATTATTTTATCTCTCAAATCTTTAAAAGAAGAATTCATTACTCTCTAGAAAGTTGCTCTTACATTGATTAGGCCAAATGGCATTTGAATGTAAGCAAAAGTGCCCCAAGGAGTAATGAAGGTTGTCTTGTGCTAATCTTCAGGTGCAACACTGATCTGATTGTATCATGAATATCCATTGAGCATTGACATAACTTCTAATCCAACAACTATTTGCAGAACATGATCCATAGTGTCTTGCATAATTTTCCTTAAGACTGCCTAGGTTCAAATTTCTAAATTCTACACAAATTCTTATTTTGCCATTTTTTTTCTCACAGGGACAATATTTTCTATCCAAGTTGAGAGATGAATTAGATAAATTATGTGAGCTTTCAACATCTTCTCTACTTCTTTCAAAATATCCTTGGATACTTTAGGATTATAATTTTTGAGCTTTTGCTAAAAAGTGGTAGCTCCTAGCTTTAGAGGTATATGATGCATTAATTCCCCATTCCTGAAGTTCCTTAAGTCTTTGTATCCCCAAGCAAAAACATCTTGATATTTGGTGAGAAGTCTTGACAATCTATCTTTTCTTTTTTAGAGCAAGTTTAGCCAATAGAAATCAATTTAGGGTTTTCTTCATCCCTAGTATTGATTTTTTCATGTTCCCCTAGATCTTTGTTAGGACATTTCCCTTTTCATGGTGCTATCATCCTTTCTACCAAAAAGATGTTCTAAAGAAACCAACCTTTTTGGAATTCTGTTACCTTTTAATTGAACAATTTCTCCTGATTTAGTTAATTCTTCCCCAACTAATTTTCCATCATTTTCTAACCCTTTAAAGAAAATATCAGCAAAATTTCTAGCACATTCAATAAAATCCCTTAACTATGTATCATTATCAAAGACCTGCCAATAATTTATGTTATCTGGGACCCTAGGTCTATAAATCATTTCAATTCTACAAGTGTCACTTTTGAATTCTGGATATAATAGCAATAAAGAGGCTAAAACAACTAAGGAATCAACTTTAGTATTTTGAGAATGAGGCACAAATTCAATAGAGAAAGCATCAAAGGATTCAATTTCATCGCAAACTAGATTCCTATAATGTCTCATCATTTTTCACAAAAAATTGCTTTCTTACCTATTTTATGATGATTTTAGCATCACCTCTCACCTTCAATTGCCTTATATTCTTTTCTTTGGCTTCTTGTAGGCCTAGGAGCAATGCTTCATACTCTATAGTGTTGTTTGTGTTCTGAAAATCCAATTTAAAAGAGAAAGGGAATATATTTCTCCTGAAGGTGAAATGAGAACAACTCTTGCACTTGAACTTGAATTGGAGCAGCTACCATAAAATTTTAAAATCCACAAGGTGTCCCTATAGTCTCCCATATTATCACCCTTGGGTTTATCATTAGGTAAGATGACATAATTTCCAAATTGGCACTCTTGATACAATATTTGGGCTTTTGGATTGTTTGAGGGTACCACTATGTATTTATTCTTAGGTTTTGGTTCTAGTTTTTTTTTTTTTTCTTCCCTACTAGAATATAAGATTTAGACCAATCCATCTTAATTTCTCCACCCACATCTTTATAGAAGGTTCTACTAAGCAACATTCCATAACTAGCTAGTATGTCAACTACTAGGATGGTGAGTTTCAGCCTTTTATCTGGGCAAGAATAAAGAATAGGTTGTACATCTTTTACCTAACCAATTAGGGGTCCTTGCTTCTTGTCCATAGAATAATAATGCCCAAAATTTTTAGTAAGATCTAAGACAAAGGCCCTAGCAATAAGGGCAGGCATAATATTATTAGATGATGCAGACTCAATTATACAATTACTAAGTTTTTGTCCATTTAACAATAAGGACACATAGAAAGGATTAGGTTTCCTCTCTTCCATCTCACCTTCTATAGCATTGACCACTAGTTCAGTATGGGAGACATATTCTGTATGTCTTTTAGATACAAAATTTGGTTTTCCTAGGGATTCTTGATTTTCAGTTGTATGTTCAACAAACTGGACATTAGTGACAGGTGTCCCTTTTACATAATGAACTAATTTATCCAACTCTTTGGGGTTTATTCTTAAATATTCTACTAGAGAAATGGATATAGAAGAAGATTTATAGAAGTCTACAATTTCAAAAGAAGACATATCAGAAGTTGAAGCTTGAAATCCGTTTTCTTTGCCGGATCACTGTGTACATGTTCTTTCCCTTTAGAACCTGAGGTAGCTATGTTAGTTCCAAGATTAGGTTTATGATTTCTTTGGTTCCTAGTTATAATAGTGTAGGCCAGATCTTGGAGTGTCACAAAATCATCTCCCCCTCTTTTTAAGTGAAATTCATATTCAAGAAAATAAGTATTTTCATCTTCACATTCAATTCTTTCACTTACCACCAACGATTCAGCACTGAGGGCATCTTTAGCTAGCTAAATACATCTCTACCAATCTGTACAAGTTTTCCCATCATGGTCTATAATCAAATGGAAAGAACACAGTCTCTTTAGGTGCCCCCTCAATTTGTAGCCCTAGCTAGAAAGCTATTAAAAGTGGGGTTTTCCCATGACCCTGATGTTGCTAGCGTCTATTAATATCTTGATAGGGGGATTGGTAAGGACCATGAGATCTATTTTGTTTCCTTTTTAGAATGGCAATATTATTCATCAATATTTGAGTGAAAGGGTCTGTGGGTACAAAACTAGAAGTAGGCCTCAAGGTTTGGACATCTCTCTTCTACTTGCCAGCAGTAATGAATGCATCCACTAATTGAATAGCCAATCTTTGAGTGGCTGCTAAATTAGAAACTACATCTTTAATGAGGTGAAAAATCACATCAAAGGGAACTATGTTTTAGATTATGGTAAAAGAAGGTTTTGAAGGGACCCGGAAACCCTTTAACAAAAAATAGAAAGATAAAGAAAGACAACCCAACTAGGAAAAAACCTGCAACAAACTGAAGAACAATATCAAAATCAGGTTTTACGGGGACCTGAAACCACTAGAAAAGTCCAAAAACAAACTAACCCAGGTTTTATAGGGACTTGGAGCCACAAATAGTCTAAACTATAAAAAACCAGAAACCAAGACCAGAGTCCCCAACCAGCGACCAAAACTAGACAGGCACCAAACCATGTTAACAAATAATATCACATCAAAGGGAACTATGTTAACAAATAATATTTTTTGATTTTCCTCATTTAGTCTAGAGGCAACTAGAATTCTCTCAATTAACCTATTGAACTTTGCTATGAACCCTCTCGTTGGCTCGTGCATTTCCTTCTTTAATTTACTTAATTGAACTAACAGTGAGCATTTTGTGTTAGGGGTCTTGAATCTAGTTTTGAAAGTTGTTTCCATGTCGTCCTAGCTACTTAGAGAATGATGGTGTAGATGGTTAAACCAATTTGTGATAGCATCAGTTAGCATTCAAACAAATAACCTAACAATGGTTTATTGGGTTGAGACACTTATAACTCCATAGGTTGTGTAAAAGGTGCTCAAGTGATTATTTGTAGAAATTTTATCATCCCCATTGAATTTAGGTAAGATTTTAGTTGCACCCTTGGGTAATGCAGTAGGATTGACTACTAGATTAAATGGGCCTATATTTTGACCCCACGGTTGGTTAATAACCATGGTTGGTAGCACAAATTGCAATGGCCAGATGTTCAAATGAGAAGGGACCAGAGTTTTCAATGGAAGTAAATATTGTACCAAAGGTGAGAGAGGGGAAGGCTTTGGGGGAGAACTAGGCCTATTGTAGGATTTAGTTTTCTTCTTCTTCAGGTCATTAAAATCAAGAAAAAAACTCAAGTTTTTTAGAGGCTCAAAATTTTCATAAAGAATGTTGCTTTCTCTTTCTCCTCTCATATACCTCCTTTCAGCCAGGTCTTTCTTTTTTAAGGTCTCATAGGGGGTTGAGAAAGTCTATTCACCATTGCTTCTTCTTGAATTTCTAGCATGCCTCTCAAAATTTTAGTTCATTCTTCTTCTCCTTCACGCATGATCAATGCTTGTTGAAATTTTTGGTTATTCTGGCATATCACCCAAGCAGTAGATGTTAAATCAAAGATTATGTCCTCTTGTGTGTGTCTTCAAATCTAAGATTAGGCTATAAAATAGGAAATACATTATTACTCGAAAGGACCATTTTAGTTCATTATTATTTTTCAGGGCCTAATCCTTTTTCAACAAGGACTCTCCCCAGTAGAGTTGCCAAAAATATGTTAGTGAATGGTTTGTCTTTTCTCACTATACAAAACTTACTCTATACCCAAGGTTAGAAACCACAATAATGCTCACAATAGTTGAGAAAACATCATGTTATTTATTTTCTCTCTACATTTATAGGTACAACTCCCTTCACAAAATCTATCAATAGATTCAAGGAAACTAATAAAAATCAGCTACACTTTTACCAAAAAGTGCATAACTCTCACACATTCTTAGGTGGTGAGGTAAGAATCAAATTATTTATTTTACAAAAATGAATGAAAATCCCATGGTCTTTTCATTGAAGGCAATTTAATTGAAAAGGGAGGGAATACTAAAGTAACTTTAAAATAACTATGCAAAGAAATGGATGAACATAAATTGTAGAGAAACAACAACAGATATTACATACAATAAATCATTAGTGTCCACAAAGTAATGATGACTAAATTTCTTTAAACACCAAGTCTTAAAGCATGGTAAAAAATTATATATATATATATATATATATTTTTACCATGCTTTAAGACTTGGTATTTAAAGAAATTTAGTCATCATTACTTTGTATATATATATATATATATATATATATATATATATATATATATATATATATATATATATATATATATATATATATATATATATATATATATATATATATATATATATATATATATATATATATATATATATTCTATTTATCTATTTCTATTTCAATTACATCAAAAGAACTAACTTTATCAGAGTATATTCTAACTTACTAAATTCTAACCCTTAACTAGTTCAATGCCCCAACATTTATAGTTTTTAAAGCATATCCAAAAAGGCCTCCATTAAAGCCCAGCCTTTCGGTTAAAATAGTTACAGTAAATAAAAATAGTTTTGAAATAGTTTTAAAAAGAAACAATAGAAAGTAACTATTCTAATCAGACTTCATCATCGTTCTTCTCCTCCTCGCCCATGGTTTGCCTCACTAGCTTCTAGGTCCTAAAGGTGTTCATGAACTCTTGCATCACTTGAGAGTATGTGTTCTTTAAACTAAGTAGCTTAGATCTACATGCATCTTTTTCCCACTTGAACTCTTTGATCTTTAGACTTTTCCATGACATGAGGTTCCTGTTCAAATACAATATGGATTCAATGTTTTCCAACCTAGTGAAATCACTAGCAGTGGGTGTGTCAGTGTTTTTTAATGTTCATAATTGCATCATTGAAGCTTTTTGTTAGTGTCTTAGAATCCATATTGCCATCATCAAATTATTGAATTCATGTAGGATTTACCATGTTCATATCCTTTAAAAGCTCTTCATGCATCCTGGCAATCTTATTTTTAATGGATTGCGTTTCTTTAACAGCCTCCCTATAGATTGATTCTTTATAGCCCATTTTTTAAAAGGATAAATAGCATGCAAGAATCCATAGTTTTCATAGGATTTTCACCCAAAAATTTGAGTATCCTATATTTTTCAACTTTAGTAATCTAAAACACAATGGCTTGACATCGATTTCATTTAGACTCCCATCTCGGTGTAAGAGTTTGAATTTCATCGAAGAGTGTCTCTCCTTTAGCATATGTAGTAGTGAAATATAGAATAAATTTGTTGCCCTCTTTAAGGATAGAAGTTATCCAGTCATGTATTGCATCCAAAAGTAGTTTCCCCTTTTGCATTTGTTTAATTAATTGTTGGCTTTTTGCAAAATTAAGATCAAAGGACTTAGGGGTTTGAACAACTGGAAGGGCCCCAAGATTCATTAATGAATCTATGTAGGTAGCTATGGTTACTACCAATGCCTTGAATTCCTTCTTTTCTTTACTATCCTTTTTTGATTGAGTTAGCATCTGATCCACAAAGAACTTGAAAATTTGCTTACCTATGCTCAAGTTAATAGTTCCTAATTCAAAAGAAGTAACCTTAAGAGCTTTAGTGTCAATATCACTAGATTTAGTTTTATTCTTATATGTAGCTACTTCTACTATTATTTTTCTAGTCACATGATCTTTAATCAAATGAGCATCAATTTTTAGCTTCTTAACTTTGGAGCCATGAGCCGCATACTTGGTTACAATGTCCTTCATTGGTGTAGACACTGGTTGTAGATTCCTTTTCTTGCTAATTGAGCTGGATAGCCAAGATGGAATGAAAGGATTAGTAGAGATTCCTTGAGAATCTCTGGTAGGAGTCATGAACCTATGTTGGTCTATCTTGGGGGCTTCAATCAACTACACATCACCATCAGGATTATCTAAGAAATTGAGACCATCACCTAGATCATGTCCTTTCTAAATTTCTTGTTGCATGAGGGCCTTAGACTTGGTTTTAGATCTAGTTCTAGGAGTTGTCTTTTGTACAAGGGATTAAATTATTTTCTACCTACTAGGAGTCAATATACTACCTAAAATAGGAGACACAAATTGAATGTCAGAGGTTAGTGGTTTAGAAAAAAAAAAAACTATTTTTTGGAGATTTTCCAAATGGTGGTTCATTGACTATTTTCATGCTTTGTCTCCTTAGCTAGTTGTCCATATGGGTGAAGATGGATCTACTTCTTAGATTTATGTCATCCTCCTCTTCCTAATTCCAATCCACTTCCAACTATTTTGACTCAGTAGCCTCCTCCCATCCTGGTTCAACAATGTCCAAACCATCTTCAACTACCCCTTATAATTGAAATTTTAGTTTGAAGGAATTAATTTGTTGAAGTGTTAGCCTTGAATGGTCTCTCTTCAACACTTCTTCTTAATTTTTGTAATCCTATCAAAAGTCTTCTAAATGTGGGATCGTAGACAATTGACCTTCTAAGACAAGAACTTGAGTCATAAATCTTTTATTGTCAAAATCTCTTCTTCCTTGATAAGACCCAAAACCAAAACCAAGCAAGTTACTCCCTATGATTGAGGCATTAATCATTCTAATACAAGTTAAAGAACTAAGTTTGATAGGAAACACTAACTCCCAATTTTCTTGAGGTAGATTATCTTTAATTACAAAAAACAATTGTCTACAAACTTTAACCAAAACAAAATAGTCAAGTGCATGGTGTGGTATCTTCATTGGTTCATCCTCAAACCCACCTACTCTCAAATAAGTGAATTTAGGAAACTGGATGAAATAGCTTCCATAGTTCTTAATAAATTTTTGGGCTTCTAAGGACAATCTAGGCATGGGCTCCTTTTTTAGAGCTAAATTCAAACTTTTTATCAACACATCATATACTTATCTAAAATTTTCTAACACCCTATCTTTTTGAAGTAGAGGGTAGTATTGATAGGCTATTATATCTTTACTCCAAGTTTCATATGGGAGGGAGGTGATGTTACTAACACAATTAATGCAATATGTGAGGTAAGAGGCCATGTAAAAATTTTCCTTAGACTCCTTAGCATGTTTGAGCTTGCTTCTTAATGAACTAGCAATTACTTTAGCCCAATCCATTCACTGCTCCCCTTTTAAAATGATCTCCACATAATGAAAAATCCATTCTTCAAAAAGGAAAACATTAGCTGAACCCTTAACCCAATGCACAACACTACAAGATCATGAATATGGGGTTTCATATGATCTATATTGACTATCTTGGGTAGTCTTAAACCTCCACCATAATTGGTTTCTATCCACTTCCTAGCTAGGATGTTACAATATTTACTTGGGCTTTCCTAATACTCGGCTAGGGATAAGATAGGAGAAAATGTAGCAAATGTGCATTTAGGAAGATGTAAAACTGAGCAAATGGTTTCCCTAGAAATTAACAACAAAAATTCTCCATCCTTATTTAAGATAATTTTACTTCTCACGTCATAGTGATCAATACAAATTTGAAGCAATTTAGGGCTTAATAGGGCAGGAGGAAAAGCTACAACTTCAATCAGGCCACTAGTCAGGATTTCCATACAACCATTCATCTCATCAGCTAACTCAAGGAAATTGGATTGCAATTTTTCTACTCTAACACCTTCTAAATTAGTATCACTAATAATGGGTCTCTTGCATTCCATACTTGAAACATTCCTAAAGAAGTGCAGTACATATTTCATCTCAAACAAAGAAAGTAAATTCCAAAATTAATTTTATCTTGAAAAGAACAAAAATGGTAGAATAGAGAGAAGGTGTTTCTATGTTCTCACCTATAACTTGCTGAGAAAAATGACCTCTTTTCCTTGTCTCTTAGTCACTACTCCTTCAAATCTTTCTTTCACATAATAAACAACAAGGAAACTTATGTTCTTTTTAAAGGAAAAAGGGAACATATAGGAAAAAGTACAACCTCATAATGAGGCATTCATGGAAAATTAGTTGTGGCTGGGTTCACACATTTAAAATCCTTTGAGAAGACCTTTTATTAAATAACTTCCCTTTGTGACTATTCTTACAATGATTACTTTTGTTTGACACCTAATCTTCTTCTTGGGCAAAAGTTTTCCCATCTTAAGTCATGACGATGACTTTCCTCATTCTTGAAATTAAGGCACACCTTTAAATTATTACCTCCTAATGTGTCAATTAATGCCCCAAGAATCAAGATTTTTTAGTGAACCATAATCACTTTCTGCCAAAAAGCCTTAGTTTTAGAACCACTTCGAGCTAATTCAAACTGAGATTCAAAGGGGTTCAAAGTAGTTCAAAGGAACACTTTGTAGTCCTTGGAATGCATTATCTATAGGAAAATGGTTAGAATAAATCCCTTCAGTTGAACTTATTTGAGCTACATTGAACTGAGGTTCAAAGGGGTTCAAAGACATTAAGAATATACAAGATGTGATGGGTAGCACAGGTAATTTGTACGATATTTTCAATGACTAGGAAATCATGAAATAAAGGTAGGAAATTTAAATTATGAGGCCTTAGCCCAACCCATCATAGCATGGATATTTTATTTCCATTTTTTTATTTAGGACTAGATATCTCGACATATATTTTGATACATGATGGATAGTAATTTTTGCTACTTATCTAATGATATTTACCTTGTGATTTCCCATTATGATTTGTATTAGGACTTAATTTGGCATAATCAATGAACTAATGGATGTTTACTCAGTACTTCACTACTATGATATAAAATGGAATTATGTTGTGATTCAAAATGCTTAGATTGATCTTGTTAGGAAAGTCAGTAATATTTAGATTTGTAAGGTTTAATGATTAAACATATGTTAGCAAATGATGGAGAATAGGAAATTAATTATGAAATGTGTTATATATAAATTGTAGAATAATGAAATTTTCATGTATTCATGTGTATTTTATATGAGACTCTTCATTGGATTATTGATGCTCAAGTTTAGTGTGCAGGAAAGGAACCATGGAAACATAATGGGGAAACAAGGTATAAACACATGTTAATATGACACTACTAAGTTGAATTTGTGATGAAAATACACCCTACCCATGATAATACTTTAAGTTAGGGGGATAATAGTGACCACTAGGGTGCCCAGAAGACCTAGGAGACTCCAAAAATAATGTATTTTATATTGAATCCAAAAATGTGAGTCATATATAGGGGCATGGCCAAACTAGAAACCCACTTGCCCACTCTCTAACTTTAGAGACATTTAGGGTTTGGAGGAAGAGGATAAGGAGCTCTACTACAACTTTCATTTTCCATTGCTTTGACTGAGGTTAGTATCCGTGATCCATGGTGTCTCCTCATTTCATTATAGATTTGATATGGTGTTTTCTTCATTGTACTGTAGGACTGATATGGTGTTTCTTCATTGCATTGAAGATTTATTATGGTGTAGATGTAGTTTATGAAGAATCTTATTATATGTGTGTTGAATGTGAGAAGTTTTATGAGATTTCTTTCTTGAATCTTGTTTTGTTAATATTGATTATTGTGTAAAATGGGTGTGAAGCATCACTCACCCTTGGAAGGAAAGAGATGCTTGGGTGAAGGGGTTAGTTGGGCTCACCCATGTAGTTGAAAAACTCTCCCATGTGGGGAGATGATTCTGATGTGTTTCAATGGAGTATGGACTTCATGTTTATGTGCATTCTTGATGGGTATAATGAGGTGTATGAAGGGGAAAGATATTGATAAGCCTTGAAGGGCATGTTACTTATGGGAATATATGATTTTATGCAATTCATGGATTTGAAATTCTCCTGATGGAGAGAGCCCACCTTAACCCTATATGTTGATTCTATTGTATAATCTAAGTGCAAGCCTTGGGATGGGTGGTATTTTTTTGTGTTGAATCATGTTGTTATAGTTTGCATGACATGTGAATGTGAGGGTGTGTAACCGTTTGTGCCTTGTTTTTCCAAGCTTAGTGGGTGGCCTCCTTGAGGCCTAGGTTGGGAGGTGAGCCTCCATGGTTCTACATTTTGTCTCTTATTTGCAAGTTTTTTCTTGAGGCCTTGGAAATTTGGAAATTGTGAAGTTTCACCTTTGCATAGAAGGAGAGAATGCTATTGTATTTGTATTAAAATAGAGGACAAGTCCAACTTATTACGTAAATTGATTTGTATTGTAGGAGTGTTGTTATTGATCTCATACACATGCTAATAGAGAGATTGTGAACCATCTATGCTTGTAAAAGAGTCTTCCATTGTGTATATCTAAATATGATGTTTTCACCACCCTAGTTACTTTCTTCATACTTGTGTTGAATGCAAGTCTTGAGAGGAGCTTGAAGAAGAATTTCTTTGTGTTGAAGTTGTTGTTTCACTACCTTGAATAGGAGATTATCTCTTGTTATTTCATCTCTCACGAGTCTCAATTAAACAAATGAATGCATTTTATGTTCAATATAGGAACATATAAGTGAAAGTAAAATGTACAAATTAGTGGCTAATGAATCTACCTTAGTTGTAGTCATGAAATGGATTTCAATAATGCAAATTGAATATTGGATGTTCATGATGTTATGAGAAAAAGTTTTCATTTACGTTCCATATTAGTGTATCTTGCAAGTAGATTTTTTTAGTATTATGATAATTGTTATACATTAGATTTTATTTATAAAATAGATATTATAATGCATGATACAATGTTTAATTTCATCAACTCAATTATAAACAATTATAAGGAAGGCATGAAGAAATTAGGCAAAAAAATTAACTTCAAAAGAAGCTTGTAGTTGCATGTTTACTTGCTAAAAAATGTATGGCAATTCAAGAAAAACTCTCCTCAAAATATAGTTAATAAAATAATATAAACAGAATAAAATAAACACTTTCCTACCTATACCTTTAAAAAAATAAAAATAAAACATTAAGTCACAATCATAGTGATATAGCCTTACAAGAAGTTAATCTAAGGAAGGGTTTAGTACTTGGTTAGGAAATCATTAATAAAGTGAGCATTCAAAAGAAAAGAAAATATATGTATTCATACATGAGGAGACAAGGTCTTTAATTCTAGCAAGTACCCCTTAAAAGAACAAAAAAACAAAAAAAACACTCTCCCTATACAAGGCAGTTGGAGTAGGTTTAAGTTAAACTTTCTATTAAATTTTTTTTATTAAATATAAGTTGGGGAGGGAGAAAGGACAAGACTTTTGCCCCTTCCCATACCTAGCGGTCTCTCTTTAAATAGGATGTGCATTTAATAAAATGAGGGGGGGGGGGGGGGGGGTGGGGGGGGGGGGCCTTATTAGGCATGTCACTCTTCCCTCTTCCTTCCCATGTGGGAAGAGAGAGAGGAAAAGGGGATGTTGGGAGTTGTAAAGGGGGTAGGTTTTAGGGGTAGAGGTAGGTTAGGTTATAATTTTTTTAAGTTATAATTTTTTTTTTATTATTTTATTTTATTTTTGAATAAGGGAATATGTAGGTATAAGGTATGGAAAAAGGTGTGAGGTAGCTTGTTTTAATGTTTATTTATTTATTTTTGTAAAGGGGTATTAAGGGTTAGTTATTAAAAGACACATTAATTTAAGTGTTTTTTTAGGGAGCATTATGTTAAAAAGGAAATTAATGTTTAAGGTAGTGTAGTATTATATAATTTAACTATGGTTAGTAATGTTGTAATGAATGGTAGTTAGTAGATTTTATAGGATACGAATTTTATGTGTAGTTAGTATATATTATGCAATAATCATTTGACTGATCAATGTACACTTACTGAGTATTTTATAGGTTCAAACCTCAATAGTGAGACTATTGAAGTTATCAGACATATATATATAATGATAATCTTAATGCAATGTAGAAGAAATTTAACATAAGATATGAATTAGGATAAGAGCATCATAACCCTACCTCATATCCATGATGTAACTTGCAAGGAACTACTGAAACCCATGAAGTTGAGAAGTTCTTCACTCTATAATTGAAAATTTAGAATAGTCAAGCAATGTCTGAATCTTTGTTGTAACTTGTAATCTTAGAATGAAACTTATACACATTTAGTTATAACAGAGTACCATTCAAGTATAACCACAACATGATATGAGTGTAAAAACTTTCAATTTTAATATCAAGTCATTCAACTAAATTATA
Source organism: Cupressus sempervirens (assembly GCA_028749045.1). Classification (NCBI taxonomy): domain Eukaryota; kingdom Viridiplantae; phylum Streptophyta; class Pinopsida; order Cupressales; family Cupressaceae; genus Cupressus; species Cupressus sempervirens. The sequence goes on along the minus strand of CM053793.1, from coordinate 424,286,061 downwards.
AACATTAATGTATTTAAAAAAATAAAAATTTAGTTGTGTGGTTGCCCTGTTGATTTTTGGGCATGAAATTTTGGTATCAAAGCTTTTGGTTGCAACACTTGGAGCCTAACCCATTACATTTAACCTATGAACTACAATTTTGTGTAGGATGCCTGTAGTCACCTATAATAGTTGTCAGAGGGCTAGAGGTCCTAAAGAAAACCAAGCAAGCTAAGAGGAGTTAGAATAGGATGTGGGGGAAGGGGAAACCTCAAAATATTGATTAGGTTTTGAATGATATCAATAATCTTACTAGGTAGTACAACAGAGGTTACCACCTATCATTCCACAGTCAAGAAAACAAAGTGTAGAAGGACATGGGGTAAATATTAGGGAAATGAGTAGGAGTCCCTCACCTAGACATGTAGAGGATTAGGGGGAAGCATTAGTACACTAGATAGAGCCACCCCCTGCATTAGAGTGAGCACCAATGAGAGCACCTCAAGATATTGGGGATGATATTAGTAAGTTACTATGACTCAAACCACCATAGTCACTAGTACCATAGATGGCACACATGTAGAGGCATGTCTACAAAGTTTATAGAGGTGCTTTGGATTGAGTACCCATGGGAGCAATCTAAAGGCACAACTGTCCATACACCTATTACAAGAGGATGCCTCCAACTGGTGGCAGTAGGAGAAGATTGTAGGGAGAGTAGACATAGTGACACTCATATGGGAGTCCTTTGTGGACTATTTTAGAGATAGATATTTGTCATAGCACTTTAGACAAAGGCAGGTTGAGGAGTTCCATGACCTTCAGTAGAGGGGCCTCATCATGGCCTAGTATGAGAGAAGGTTCTTGGAGATACTTTCTTATGTGGAGTACATAAGAGATGAGAAGCTACACATCCATTAGTTCATCAAGGGCCTTAACTTATCTCTCTAGGAATTAGTGTGGCTGGTATTTTGTACCACTTTCAGAGAGGCAGTTGAGATGATATTGGTTGTTGAAGATATTTGTACTAGATAGGAATCTCAAGATAGGTCCTATAATCAGAACCCCTCCTAGCAACTAGCACAATAGAAAACCTCTTGGAAAGGTAATCAGAGTCATTCAACGGGGTCATCAAAGGCCCCACAAACATAACAAAAAAGGACAAAAAGACACTAGACAAAGGTCATTCTAGGGTTAGCAGGGCTCTAAGTCCAAACAATGGTAGTCATAGGGCCCCAAACATGATCAAAGATCATAGACCCAATATACATAGCTAGCTAGGACTTAGCATCCCTCTAGGGGAGGTTTTAGTGGATCCAACAGGATCAAGGGTTAGCAACAGTCCATACTATAGGGAGTACAGATTTAGACCAATGGGCCATGTTATACATATAGTGGTATGGGTCATATTGCAAGAGAGTGTCCATAGGGACCCATAGCAGGTAGTCAGTGAGGAGCCACCTCAGAGCCTATAGTAGGTGATATGCGTAGATCCCATAGGGTGTTTGCAATAGTTGATAACTGCCAAGCCAAGCATCATGCCATAGTGATTGAGGCTAAAAGTATGATTTGAGGGCATGAGGTTAGTATACTATTTGACTCTGAAGCTATAGATTATTTTATATCCCCTTTTGTAGTGGAGTGATGCAAGCTAGTGGCAGCTAGACAAGATGTTGACTGGGAGGTTGAGTTAGCTTCCATGACTGTTCAATCTAGATTGGAGACATGTTCACCACTTTAGACTTGTATATTACTCCCTTGGGTTCCTATGGTGTAGTCCTTGGCATGGATTGGCTTTGTAGCCATAATGCCAAGATTGATTGTAGATAGAAGAGGGTTGAGTGTGTAGATGATCATGGTACACCTAGGGTGATTTTAGGGGTTCAAAGGCTAGTATCCCTTCATATGTTTTCTTCCATGCAGCTTAAGCAATGCATGTGGAAGGGATCTTAATTGTTTTCTATCACCGTTAGTGAAAGAGAGGAGGATGTAGGGGAGGAACCTTCTCTTGATGACTACCTAATATTACAAGAGTTTGTAGATGTGTTTCCATCAGAGCTTCCTTGAATGCCACCACCAAGTGTAGTTGATTTCCATATTGATCTCATACCAAGAGCTAAACCCATATCTAGAGCACCCTATACGATGACCACACATGAGCTCAATGAGCTTAAGATTTAGCCAGAGGAACTTGTGGAGAAGGGACATATTTGACCTAGTGTGTCACCTTGGGGAGCACCAGTGATCTTTGTTAAAAAGAAGGATGGATCACTTAGATTGTGCATTGATTACCAATAGTTGAATAAGGTAACTATCAAGAATTGATACATGCTACCTAGGATTGATGACCTATTTGATCAATTATAGGGTGCCCAAGTTTTCTCCAAAATATATTTGAAGTCAGGGTACCATTAGTTGCACTTCATGGAAAGTGACATTCACAAGACTGAATTTTGTAAAAGATATGGCCACTACGAACTTTCATAGTGGTACCTTTTGGTCTTATGAATGCTACAGCTATATTCATGAGCCTCAAGAATGGGGTATTTCGTACATTCCTAGAAAATTTTGTAGTAGTGTTCCTAGATGATATATTGGTCTACTCTCATGATGAGAAGGAACACGAAGAGCACTTATGGAAGGTATTATAGTAGTTAAGGGAGAATCAACTTTATGGTAGCTTGTCGAAGTGTGCCTTTTTCAAATGGGAAGTGCATTATTTGGGTCATGTGATAATAGGGGATGGGATCGTAGTGGACCCATCTAAGATCTGACCCATTTTAGCCCTCATTGGACTTTGTAGTATGCATAGATGCTTCCTTGGATGGAATTGGAGCCATTCTTATGCAAGAGGGTTGAGCCATAACTTATGAGTCTTGGAAACTCAAGGCTCATGAGCTCAATTACCCCACTCATGATCTTGAGCTCGTGATAGTGGTCCATGTATTGACACAATGGTGTCATTTCCTTCTAGGGAAACATTTTGAACTTTATTGAGATCACCAGAGCTTGTAGTATATTTTCACACAACCAAATCTTAATGCCAGGCAAAGGAGATGGATGGAGTTCTTATGTGAGTACAATTTTGATGTACATTACATTAAGGATAAGGAGAATGTAGTGGTGGATGCCTTGAGTAGATGACATCATGAGCTCGCTTCCATGGTTATAGGCACAGATTTGAGGGAGCATATTTTACACCATCTACCAGAAGATGAATTCTATATAGAATTTTGCTAGATATTCCACTCTCAAAGACCCCTTGAGGGTAAACTTGTTGATTATTCATTGGAGTCTAAGGGATTATTATAGCATAAAGGGTACATCTATGTACCTTCCATAGGAGAATTGCATGAGTTCATCCTAGAGTTAAGAAACTCCATTCTGACTTGAGACAACTATATCATTGGCTAGGTATGAGGATGTAGATTGCTAATATTGTAGCCAAATGTCTTAAGTGTCAGAAAGTTAAGGTGGAACATGGACATCTAGGTGGACTCTTACAGCCCCATGAGATACCAAAGTGGAAGTGGGGCACTATCTCTATAGATTTCATTATTGGTCTTCAGTTGTCTTCTCATCACCATGATGCCATCATGCTGACAGTTGACACCTTGACCAAAGTTGCCCATTTTTCACCGGTTTGGTCTAGCTTCACTACCCCTATAGTTGCATAGGTGTTCTTATGAGACATTGTCAAACTTCATGGCATTTCTCGTAAGATCATCTTAGATAGAGATTCCTTGTTTACATTATCCTTTTGGAGGGAATTATAGGTAGCATTGGGTACCAAGCTCAACTTCAGCACTGCTTATTATCCTCAAACAAATGGATATATAGAGAGGGTTAATAAGATTTTAGAGGATATGTTGCAGATGTGTGTGATGGATAACCAAGTTAAGTGGGAGGAATACTTGCATCTTGTTGAGTTTGCCTACAATAATGGGCATCATTCTTCCATTGGAATGCCACCCTACTAGGCCTTGTATGGAAGACCTTGTAGGACACCCTTGATTTGGGATAGGATCAAGGAAAAAGTATCCATTGGACCATAGTTGGTCAAGGACATGGAATAATAGGTGACACAGATTAGGCAACAATTCAGAGAAGCCCAGGATAGATAGAAGAAGTATGCAGATGCCAAGAAGAAAGATAGAGAGTATATGGTGGGTGATAAAGTATTCTTGAGGGTGTGACCTCATAAGAGTTCAATCCATTATGGAAAGGTCTCTAAGTTAGCACCTCATTTTGTTGGACCATTCAAGATTTTGGAGTGGATAGGACCAGTTGCCTATTGTCTAGCCCTGCCACCTAGTTTGTAGTGTATCCACGATGTATTTCATATTTTTGTATTGTGAAAGTATATTTATGATGAGTCTCACCTCATAGATTGGGATGCCTTATAGATGGAGTTAGATCATATTGGCTCGGTAGACCCTCTCACTTCAAGGGAGAGAGGTGGACCAAGTTAGAGAGTCTAGTGAGACTGTTTTGATGAGGTCATAGCATCATGGGAGGATGCAACATAGATGAGAGCACAATACCCCTATCTTTTTTATGAACTCTAGGAGGAAGTTCATACCTGGGGGGAGGATGTGAGGCCTCACCCCAACCCATCATAGAATAGATATTGTATTTATATTTTGTTATTTAGGACTAGATATCTTGACATATATTTTGATACTTGACGGACAATGAATTTTGCTACTTATTCGATGATATTTACCTTGTGATTTCCAATTATGATTTGTATTAGGAATTAATTTGGCATAATCAATGAATTAATGGATATTTATTTAGTAGTTCACTAGTATGATAAAAAATTGAATTATGTTGTGATTCAAAATGCTTAAATTGATCTTGTTAGGAAAGTCAGTAATATTCAAATTTTTGAAGTTTAATGATTAATATATGTAAGCAAATGATGGAGAATAGGAAGTTAATTATGAAATGTGTTATATGTGAATTGTAGAATAATTAAATTTTCATGCATCTTTACTTTCATATGTATTTTATATGTGACTCTTCATTGGATTACTAATGCTCAAGTTTAGTGTGTAGGAAAGGAACCATGGAAACATAATGGGGAAACAAGGTATCAGCACATGTTAATATGACATTGCAAAGGTGAATCTTTAGAACATTTGTAAAACTCATTGTGATGTGTTTATTTTGTAAATGTGAGATGTATGTGTGTAGTATGTATTTCATGAGTAGATTCTAAACATGTCACGAGTGATGTATAGTGAAATTTTGTGTGTGTCACTTGACACTCATACTCATTATGTAGAAATGACATGTTCTCTGAGGATGGATCATGTAGACACCTTATCTCAAATTAAATTCTTTAATTAAGAATTAGACTTAATTGACTTGATTTAGTGAGGGAAACAAGGTTTACCCCATAAGAAATTTGAAATTGGACTTTACCTAGCATTGTGAGGGCCAAAAAGTAGCTCTAAGATGAATTTGTGATGAAAATAAACCCTATCCATGATAATACTTTAAGTTAGGGGGCAAATAGTGATCACTAGGGTGCCTAGAAGACCTAGGAGACCCAAAAAATAATGCATTTTATATTGAATCCGAAAATGTGAGTCATATATATGGGCATGGCCAAACTAGAAACCCGCTTGCCCACTCTCTAACTTTAGAGACATTTAGGGTTTGGAGGAAGAGGATAAGGGGCTCTACTACAACTTTCATTTTCTATTGCTTAGAGTGAGGATGGTATCCATGATCCATGGTGTCTCTTCATTTCATTATATATTTGATATGGTGTTTTCTTCATTGCATTGTAGGATTGATATGGTATTTCTTCATTGCATTGTAGGATTGATATGGTATTTCTTCATTGCATTGTAGGATTGATATGGTATTTCTTCATTGTATTGAAGATTTGTTATGGTGTAGATGTAGTTTGTGAAGAATCTTGTTGTACGTGTGTTGAATGTGAGAAGTTTTATGAGATTTCTTTCTTGAATCTTGTTTTGTTCATGTTGATTGTTTTGTAAAATGGATGTGAAGCATTACTCACCCTTGGGAGGGAAGAGATGATTAGGTGAAGGGGTAAGTTGGGTTCACACATGTAGTTGAGAAACTCTCCCATGTGGGGAGATGATTTTGATGTGTTTCAATGGAGTATGGACTTCATGTTTACTTGCATTCTTGGAAGGTATAAGAAGGTGTATGAAGGGGAAGATATTGATAAGCTTTGAAGGGTATGTTACTTATGGGAATATATGATTTTATAAGATTCATGGATTTTAAGCTCTCTTCATGGAGAGAGCTCACCTTCTATTGTAGAATCTAAGTGTAAGACTTGGGATGGGTGGTATTGTGTTGTGTTGAATCATGTTGCTATAGTTTGCATGATATGTGAATGTGAAGGTGTGTAAGTATGTGTGCCTTTTTTCCCCGAGCTTGGTGGGTGGCCTCCTTGATCCCTAGGTTGGGAGGTGAGCCTCCACGGTTATGTATTTTGTCTCTTATTTGCAAGTTTTTACTTGAGGCCTTGGACATTTGGAAAATTTGAAGTTTTACCTTTGTATAGAAGGAGGGAATACTATTGTATTTGTATTAAAATGGAGGACAGGTCCATCTTATTATGTGAATTCAATTGTATTGTAGTTGTGTTGTTATTGATCTCATACATATGCTAATAGAGAGATTGTAAACCATAAATGCTTGCAAAAGAGTCTTCCATTGTTTTTATCTAAATATGATTTTTTAACTACCCTAATTTCTTTCTTGATACTTGTGTTGAATGCAAGTCTTGAGAGAAGCATGAAGAAGAATTTCATTGTGTTGAAGTTGTTTTTTCACTACCTTAAATAGGAGATTATCTCTTTGTTATTTCATCTCTCATGAGTCTCAATTAAACAAATGAATGCATTTTATGTTCAATCTAGGAACATATAGGTGAAAGTAAAAATGTGCAAATTAGTGGCTAATGAATCTACCTTAGTTATAGTCATGAAATGGATGTCAATAATGTAAATTGAATATTAGATGTTCATGATGTTATAAGCAAAAGTTTTTATTTACATCCCAGATTAGTGTATCTTGCAAGTAGATTTTGTTAATAGTATGATAATTGTTATACATTAGATTTTCTTTATAGAATAGATATTATAATGCATGATACAATGTTTAATTTCATCAGCTCAATTATAAACAATTATAGGGAATGCATGAAGTAAATAGACAAAAAGTTTAACTTCAAAAGAAGCCTATAGGTGCATATTTACTTGCTAGAAAATGTATGGCAATTCAAACAAAACTCTCCTCAAAATACTGTCAATAAAATAATATAAATAGAATAAAATAAACACTTTCCTACCTATACCATTATAATGAAAAAACCATAAGTCACAATCATAGTGATAAAGCCTTACAAGAAGTTAACCTAAGGAAGGGCTTAGTACTTGGTCAGCAAATCATTAATAAAGTGAGCATTCAAAAGAAAATAATATATATATACATACATGAGGAGATAGGATCTTTAATTCTAGCAAGTACCCCTTAAAAGAAGAGAAAAATAAAAAAAGCACTCTCTCTATACAAGGTAGCTGAAGCTAGTTTAATTCAAACTTGCTATTAAAAAATAATTATTAAATATAAGTTGGGGGGAGAAAGGACAAGCCTTTCCCCCTTCCCATACTTGGTGGCCTCTCTTTAATAGGGTGTGCATTTAATAAAATGGGGGAAGCCTTATTAGGCACATCACCCTTCCCTCCTCCTTCCCACATGGGAAGAGAGAGAGGGAAAGGGGGACGTTGGGAGTAGTAACGGGGGTAGGTTTTAGGGGTAGAGATAGGTTAGGTTATAATTTTTTAAAGTTTGAATTTTTTTTTTATTATTTTATTTAATTTTTGAATATGGGGAATATGTAGGTATAGGGTATGGAAAAAGGTGTGAGGTAGTTTGTTTTAATGTTTATTTTATTATTATTTATTTTTGTAAAGGGGTATTGAGGGTTAGTTATTAAAAGAAACTTAGTTTGTTGTTTCATTTATTTTATATTATTTTTTAGAAAGATATATATATATATATATATATATATATATATATATATATGTATGTATGTATGTATGTATGTATGTATGTATGTATGTATGTATGTATGTATGTATGTATGTATGTATGTATGTATGTATGTATGTATGTATGTATGTATGTAAATTATATTAAATTAGAAAAAGATAATTAGTTTTTTTTTTAAACAGAAAAAAATTATATATAATAATAATAATAATAATAATAATAATAAAAACAAGGAAACATTAATTTAAGTGTTTTTTTAGGGAGTATTATCTTAAAAAGGAAATTAATGTTTAAGGTGGTGTAGTATGTAATGTTGTAATAAATGATAGTTAGTAGATTTTATATGATACAAATTTTATGTGTAGTTAGTATATATTATGTTATAATTGTTGACTGATCAATGCACACTTACTAAGTATTTTATAGGTTCAAACCTCAATAGTGAGACTATCAAAGTTATCAAACACATATATAACTATAATCTTAGTGCAATTTGGAAACAATTTAACACAATATATGCGTTAGGATAAGAGCATCATAATCCTACCCCATATCCGTGATGTAACTTGCAAGGAACTACCTATATCATTGAAGTTGAGAAATTCTTTACTCTAGAATTGAAAATTTAGAATAGTCACACAATGTCCGAATCTTCATCATAACCCATAATCTTAGAATGCAACTTATACACATTTAGTTATAATAGAGTACCATTCAAGTATAACCACAACCTGATATGAGTGTAAATCCTTTCAATTTAAACATCAATTCATTTGACTAAATTATAAATATTAACATATTTTTCAAAAAAAAAAATTGTGTGTTTTCCTTATTGATTTTTGGGCATGACATCTATAACTAAACTGAGCATGTTTAGGGAAACCTTAGAAAAATCAAGAATAATGGTGACTCAAAATAAGGCTAACATATCCTTATTTTAAGCCTTAGGAATTTGTTGAAAAGTGACAAAGGTGAAGTAGTTCCATAGGGCATCAACCAATTTCTTATAAAAAATCAACTTGTCATTCCTGGTTTGATAGTAATTGTTGATTTGATTTATGACAAGTTGAGAGTCTCCATAAATGTGTATCTCAATAATTATCCTTTCAATAACTAGTTGGATATCATTGGTGAGAGCCTCATATTTTGCTATGTTATTTTTGCATGGAAACAATACTTCTAAAATTTAGGAATTAAATATCCATGATGTGTAATGAATAAAACACCAACACCAACACCATTTTGAGTATAAGATCCATCAAAGAACATTTTCCAAGTCCTTTTTGTAACATACATAATAGATGAATCTAAGATGTCTATCTACATAGGAGCATTATATTGGAGTGAAAAATCAACAAGTTGGTTTGCAATAACTTGTCCCTTAGTGGCTTTATGTTTGATATATTAACTGTCAAATTTAGATAGAATCATCATCCATTTAGCAAGTCTACCTATAAGTGAAACTTTACTTAGAAGATACTTAAGAGGATCAAATTTTGTAACCAAATTTGTAGTATGAGCTAGCATGTAATTTCACAACTTTTGGGATGCAAATATGATAGAAAGAATTTCCTTCTCAATGTTATTATGATTGATCTCATAAGTGAATAAGGTCCTACTAATATAATAATAGTGCACTCCTTTCCAATCTCATTATGTTGTGCTAGTAATTACCCTAGGGAAGTAGTTTTAGCTAATATGTATAAGATCAAATGTTTCCATGGAATAAAAGCAATAAGAATTGGAGGTTGGCCAAATATTCCTTAAGAAAAATGAGACTCTTTTCACATTCTATATTCCACACACATGTAGAGCCCTTGTGAAAGTTCTTATTGAATAGTTGTGATCTATCAACCAACTAAGAAATAAACCTCCTTATAGATTGTAATATTCCCTAAAGATTTCTCAATTGACTTATGTTTCTAGGAGATGGAATTTCCATTATGGCTTGTACTTTTTTAGGATCAACTTCAATTCTATTAATAGATATGATGTAGCCTAGAAATTTACTAGATGTGACACCCAAAGCACATTTCTTAGGATTGAACCTAAGGTGAAATTGTTCTATATGGTCTAATATCAAACTCAAGTCATCCAATTGTGTATTTCTTTTCTAGACTTAGCTAAGGTGTAATCTACATAATCCTCCATGTTATTATGCATCATATCATGGAAAATGGTTGTCATAGCTCTTTGATAGGTAACACTTGATCCCAAGTGACATGACATTCAAGAAAAAGGTACCCAATGCACAAGTGAAAGAAGCCTTTTCTTGATCTTCAAGAGTTATTTTTATTTGATTATATCCCAAGAATCCATCCATCAAAGAGTGCATTTCATATCCTACAATCATGTCCATGATCATATCAATGTTCAGAAGGGTAAAGTCATCCTTTACGAAGTCCTTATTGAGATCTCATAAATCTGTGCAAACTCAAATGGATTTGTCATACTTTGAAATGGGCACAATGTTGGATACCCATTCAGCGTAATATATAGCTCTTATAAATTTTTCTCTTAGAATCTTTTCAAAATTTTCTTTCACCAATAGGTCAACATGCAAATGCATTTTCCTTAATTTTTTTCTAATAGGTTTGATGCAAGAGCTATAGAAAGATGATGCATGATCAAATTACTATCAAGACTAGACATGTCTGCATATGTTCAAGAGAATTTGATTTCCTTTTCATGGAAAAACTAAGTGAATTTGTCCTTTTCTTTAACAAACAATGATTGAGCTAGATGTATGATTTGTAAAGACTCTTCTATACCAAGGTTGATAGGTTGTGTTGGTTCAATCATAACGAATGATTTGTTTTGAAAATAACTAGATAGACTACCAAGTACCTCATCTTTGAGCACCTCAAGGAGGTTTTCACCCTCAAATACATTTTTATTTTTACTAATTTTTGGTTTTGACACTACTAAAAAGTGGTTTTCACCATTAGAGATCCTTTTAGAAAAAAAATATTTTAAATTTTTGAATAAGTTACTTGATATTTGACTTAGTCATGTTGATAGCTGGCTTGCTAGTGGAAGAGATTACAAGCTCAAAAACATTAAAGTAGAAAGTGATTTCATATTCATTTTGAAAATATAGTAGCTCAAGTGATTGATTTTGTATGGAGCATTCAATGAGATTAGGGTGCACAAGGGATAATGACATGGAAGGTTCTAGGTTATTGATATAAAAAGAATCATCTCTAGGGGTAAGAGAGTTAGGACCTATAGGTAAATATGTTAGAAAGTAAAGTCCACCAAGATAACTGAGGTGGGGGTGTGAATCAGTTATTTGATTAAAATCACTGTTATTCACCTTATTAAATTTGAAACATGTAATCAATAAGTACAACTACCATAAAAAGATAATCATACACAATAACACCATGTTTGTTAACTAGGAGAACCCTTGATCAGAGGAAAAACCCTAGTGGGGATGGTACCCAAAAATGATGTACTAATATATAATTTCCTTGGAAGAGGATGGACCCTATTAGGAGTTAGTAAATTGCATTCAATACATATTAGTCCTTGGTAGGAGACTTTGAATCCCTATTAGAAGGTTTTAACCTTGTTAGGAGTTGTGCCAACCTTCTTAGGATTTGAGGATGGAAAAAGGACCCACTATCCAAAAAACTTCAAGGATAAGACCCCCAAACTCACTATTCAATTGGCCTTAGTGTTATTATTCTCAGAATAATACCAATAAGTAACTGGCCACAAAAAATTCTTTGCAAAATATAATCTCTCTATCAGCTCACCATGTCTTAACCGCACCAAAAACTTCTCTAATCAAAATATATTCAATATTAGGTTCATTGGATCTTACATACAAGTTTGTATACTCACATACACAAATATCAGCATTGGATGATTACAACTAAGGAAACCATCCTTCCTTTATACCAAGTTAGAAAACAAACTATTGAGTTAGCCTTGAGGCTTTCCCAATTTACAATTACAATACAGGAAAACCTTAAGATATTACAATACACATTATATTACAATGTTACAATTTTTCACAATTACAACCAAACTATCAACTCATAGTCTTCATAACTCTCCACTCAATGCTCATTAAGATGTCCATGTTTGATAACTATATCTTCATCATGTATTATACCTCTATAAAATATCTCTTAACTAGATTCTATCTCTATTAGGAGATATAATCAAAACATTAGAAACTACTTCTTAGGAATTATGCCTGAATACTATCTTCAATAAATTTCAAATAATTATCAATTGTCTTCAAATTTCTACATGTACTCTTATCCCAATCATCAAGATACTCTATATAACACATCCCTAAATTCACATAGCCTCATCCTTAATCCTCAAACCATGTGACCTCAATCTTTATCTTTTGCTCTATCATTCTCTATAGAATAACATGTATGATAAAATTAATGACAAACATTGCCATGAATGTAACATATGATCATTGTATCATCTCTCCAATAATGCTAATACTCCCCAATAGGAATAGTAACAACATTAATCCATCTAAGTTCAATAATACAAAATACTCTAATACAATTACTCCCCCATTCATGTTGCCCATGAATGTCCACTGTACTATAATCACCGTTTCAAATCCTCTTCATCAATCAAATCACTTGTTGAATAACATCTATTCTCTATTGATATTTATCTCTTCTTGAATTGCTACATACATATCAAAGGAATTTTTTATCATGTGCACTCCTCCCCCAAATATACATATGCAAAAGATGTTTTTTAGGTGCTACTCTCCCTCATTGACATCAATAACAAATGCATCATTATGTTAATTTTTCTACATAATATCTTCAATAAGATCAAGTGTCCAAAGACACTATTAAATACTAGTTACCAAGAGTCCTTCATGACTCATCTCAAATAAGATACTCCCCTGTAGAGGAAGCATCAAGCATCTAGTCCAAATAAAGAAATAATACTCTATTACCACTGAACTGATGCAATATCTACATCAACTACTCAAAATTAGGCAAGGGAATAAACCCAAGAATACCTCTCAATTAATCAAATGTATCCTTCAAAAACTTTTTAAATGTGTCATCTAATGCTCCTTTGTACTGATATATTCTAGTCTAATATCCTTCACTACAACTTTCTCTCTCAAAATGTGATACTTAATAGATATGTGCTTTGTTTTTTAATGTAAAATATGATCCTTATACATACTCACTATACTTGTGTTATCACAATATATGATAACATGCTCTATAAACTCAAATCCAATGTCTTTCAATATATTCTTCATCCAAATGATTTGATTATAATTATTTGTTGCTGCTACATACTCTTCTTTTGTCGTGCTCTATGAAATACAATCATGTTTCTTGCTTAGTCAAGAAACCAATCTTCCTCCTATGAAAAATGCTCCACCACTTGTACTATTTATATCATCCACATTTCCTTCCCAATCTACATTAGTGTATGCACATAAGGTAAAGTTATTTGATTTTTTATTCCATAATGCAAAATTAGGCATACCCTTCAAATTTCTAAAAAATCCTTTTAACTACTACATCATGTTACTCTTTAGGATCATCTTAAAATCTCACCACAATGCAAACTACATTATCTATCAAGTCTTGTGTGTGTTAAATATTTCATACCTCCAATCATAGACCTATAATTCTTTTGTTCAACAACAGGTGTCTCATCTTTGCTAGATAACTTGTAACTAGTTACTGTAGGCATACCAATAGGTTTACAACTTTCAGAGCCAAATCTTTCAACAAGTTTTTCTAAATACTTAGTCAATAATAAGAAAATACCATCATTATTTTGTATAGGATGAAATCCTAAGAAATACTTCATCTCACCAATCATACTCATCTTAGATTCCTTCATTTCACTAGCAAATGCCTCACTTACTTCATCATCACCTCCAAATATTATATCACCCAAAAACACCTCAAAAATTAGTAAACCATTTTTAATCTCTTTCAAATACAAATTACTATTTTTTTTACCTTTAGCAAATCCCAATTTCACCAAATATTTTTCCAATCTCACATACCATGTTCTAGGTGCTTGTTTGAATCCATACGATACTTTCTTCAACTTACAAACCACATCTCCTTCTTCTATCAAAGGAAAACATTCAGGCTTCTCAATGTAAAATTGTTCAAATTATCCATTCAAAAATGTTGATTTGACATCTATCTAATACACTTTGAATTTCTTATTAGCCGCATATGCCAAAAACATTATAACTGTCTCTATTCTAGAAACAAGTTTGAATAACCTTTACGTACTAGTGTTGTTTTGTTTCTCACATCCTCTCCTTGTTGATTCATATTATTATTGAAAACCTACTTATTTTTTATAAAGCTTTTATCCTTAGGTCTAAGAACCAATTCCCATGTATCATTCTTTTCAGTCTGATCTAATTCTTCTCTCATAGCTTTATTCAAAAAGTCATCATTAATAGCTTAATTAACACTTTTAGGTTCTATTTGTGAAATAAAACATAATTCTTCTCTTTGTACCTTATCTCTTTTCATCAATCCCTTTTCTTTGCTTCCAATAATATGATTAGTAGGGTGTCCTTTATTAGATTTCTATTAGGTGTCACTATCTCAACTCTGACTTCAGCTCTAAGTTCAATCCTTGGTTCTTTTCTCTATTCTATAATTTGTGTATCATTCTACAAATCAATGTCAGTTTTAAAAAATAATTCAACATTCTCCTAGTTACTCCTTGGATTAATACCTTCATCTGAGTTATAATCAAACATTCTTTCCTAAAATCTAAACTTTTAGTCCACTTTAACATTTTTTCTTTCAATAATATTCTTAGTTCTTTGATTAAAACATCTTTATCATTTATTTTTCAATAAATAACCAAGAAACATATCTTCATCACTCCTTGAATCAAAATTACAAATATCAACTTCTCTCTTAATATAACACTTACTTCCAAAGATTCTAAAATACTTAACTAAGGGTGCAAGTCCAAATCAAAGCTCATAGGGAGTCTTATTAGTACCTTGTTGGATCTGTAATTTGTTCATAGTGTATACTATTGTATTTAGTACTTCTCTCCAAAATAAATTTTCCACATTGTTCTCAAACATCATAGCTCTTATTGCCTTTGTTATTGATCTATTTCTGCTATCTACTATAACATTGTGCTTAGGTATCTGAGGGGTTGAAAGCTATTTTTTAATGCCATTCACTTCACAAAAAATGTTGTTAATTCTTTGTAGCTTTAGTTGGATAAAATTTGAGACTAAAATTTAAGTTACATATATGTTATATAGAAACACACACACACACACACACACACACACACACACACACACACACACACACACACACACACACACACATGCATGCATGCACACACGCACATGTGTGTGTGTGTGTGTGTGTGTAGCTTAATTAAATAATAAATTATATTATGATATATTATATATGTATATATAAAATTATGTTGTTAGCATTTTAATGAATAGACATGTCCCATGAAGGGACATGTCTCCTCTTGATTTATTATCAATGTAAATAAGAGATTGTTGCAAAGTGGAAAACACATACCAAACATTATGGTAGTGCTATTACATTTGTAGAAATCTTTAGAATTTAACATGGTATCAGAGAAAAGCCTGGGAAGTAGATTTTAATAAAGTAATTGAAGATTGGAAGTGTATCAATCCATATTTAAATTGAGTGCTATTCACATATTTAGAGGCATGGTTTGATTAATTTTTAGGGTTGTGTGTTTTAAAGCTTGGATGGTATGCCTCCAATCAGATCTATTAAGGGGGTTGTGAGAAATCTTATAATATACAAGAAAATACTAAGTATAGTAAAGGAGAATATACAAAACCAATGAATTGAGAGATTAGTTTAGAATAGAATTAAGAAATATTATGTGGCAAGTTCCATTGGTGTGTTAGGCTAGCTTAATTAATAACAATACTAGATTGTGGATTTACTATTTAGTGATATCCCTATATACTCCAACAACGAGGATATTGTTAACCAAATAAGGAGCATCTCAATGTAAAGTATTTCCAATGCATATTTGTTATCGATCATAGCATTTCAAAGGATGTTTCAGAGGTGAAATTAAAATATCAACTAAATAAGCAACAATTTGTAGTGATACAAGTTATAAAGGAGGTAATGTGTCATCAAATACATAGTGAATAAGACAACATGAGTTTAGAGTAAATTGGCAAATAAGTAGTGATTGCTTAAATATGATAGGTGGTCATGATTATAGTTTAAGTAGTGATTTATAATTATAATATGAGCAATATAGATGATACATGGTGAACGAATGTTGTCCAAAGTTTTAAGCTATCATATACTTGCTAACAATGCTAAAATATTTAGTCAAAAAGTTATGGCCATGGTTCTCAATTATCACACAACTAATGTAGTGAAGAAAACCTTAAAATTATTAAGACATGAAAAATAGAAATACCATACAAGTTAAGGAAAAATCCATGGAATGAGATCCAACATGGAAGAGAAATTGTAAATAGGGAAAATTAGCAAGTATTGGCGCCTGTCTTTACATAGACTTTAGTGGCATAAGACTTAATCAAAACACAATAATGGTTCACAACCTAAATAGAAATAAGATAGAGACATTAACCTTGGAAAGAGAGTAACTACTTCACATTGCCCATGTGGAAAATCTAAAATGTTAAAGATTCTTATCGAATGATAAAGAGGTGTTCCAAGGCATTAAGGTAAGTACATAACTTTTGTTAAGTTCCTTATTATTATAAGGCATTATGAATGGTATATTAATATGTGTCATTGTTACTAATTTCATAGTTATATTATATGAGATAGTATAATCAATATATATGGTGATTATATATGTATATAAAATATAATACAATTTATGTATGTGATTAATAAATAAATATTATGTTGAAAATATAGATTAATGATATATACATACAAGATGGAATGTATATGTGTACATATATTCAATTTATATATTTAAATTAGATATCTTGGAATAATGGGGATCATTATCAAAGTAACATTAGAGGGAATGGGTGGATTATAATTATCTACATTTTATTGAAAAGATCTTATTTAAGTATTATTGTTCTCTCTCTCTCTCTCTCTCTCTCTCTCTCTCTCTCTCTCTCTCTCTCTCTCTCTCTCTCTCTCTCTCTCTCTCTCTCTCTCTCTCTCATTTTTAGCTTTTATATAAGATTTGAGTGCCTTGATCTTTTCCTCTGAGAATGTTATTATAGGAAAAAAAGGGAGATTGAGAGGGAGACTGGCATTTCATTAGAGGAAACCTTGAAAGAGAGGGAGTGAGATAGAGGATATGATTTAGTCAACCTCTATTGCTCTTGATCATATTGATTTAGAGGGAGTAAACCACATTGTGATGGCTTCTCCAGTGATCAATAAGTTATACTAGTCAAGAGGATAGTGATTTATGAATATACCTTATGACTATGTAATTTTGATGGGCCTACCCCTATGTACATCATGAGGAAGTGACTACTTCCAAATGATCATCACTTGTATTTGGAGAAGCTGTTGTAAGGTGATGATCTTGCAATAACTTGTATGATGAGATCTAATAGATTCAGTAAATGGTGAATGTCTTGCATCTCAACATTCTAGAAGACCATTACTCTAAGTATTTGGTGAATATCTTTGATAATCTGGGAGGCCAATACTCTTGATATCATATGTGATATCAAACCTTAGTTTGAGTAATTGGTGAATATCATATGATATTCTGGGAGACCAATAATTGTGATGTCAAATGTGATATCACACCTTATTTGAGTACTTGGTGAATATTAGATGTCAATATTTTGGGAGGCCAATACTCTTGATATCAGATGTGATATCAAAATCTTTTGAGTACTTGGTGAATATTGTTGATATTCTAGGAGGCCAATACACTCAATCTCTATCTTTTTCTCTATCATGCTCTATGTTGTGACCTCATAATGCACACCCCATTTAGACCAAAATTGGGGACCCCCTAATCTATTTTTTGACTTTTCAAATCACCAGTCCAAGGTCCAAGTATTTTCAAGGTTTTTTGGTCTAAGCATGAGTCCCAACTAGAAAACTTAGTCAACAAAAAATAGAGCTTTTGATGAAGGTCTTTTTTGCAAAAAATGAAGGGTGCACTAGTGCACTTCATTAGGTGTGTTAGTATGCCAAAACTCAAAAGAGAAAGAGATTTGTGATGTGTAGATGTGCAATAGTGCAGCTACATGCCTATGCAACACAAAAGAATGTGGGGTCTACGTAACCCCCCCCCCTTCTCCTTCACACTTCTAGTCTTCATTTCCATTCTCCAGGGTTCCAAAGCCACACCACCACATCTCCACAGGTGTGCCTTCCCAAAAGACCTAAACACAACTTCAAAACACATTAATCTAACAAGTGCACATTATTACACCTATGTGGTTGTACTGATGCACACATTTTGTTTCAAAAATGAAAAAACTTAAAACTCTTAATACATAAAGTGTAAGGGGTACATAGTAGTGCACCTAATTAGGTGCACTACTATGAACCCTTGAGAAACCAAAAAAGAACTTTGTGCTAAGTAAATGAGTGTGCATTAGTGCACCCCATTAGGTGCACTAATGCACAACCATACATGAAAAGGGTTGCTTATAAAAGTTGCACTAGATGCACCTGACAAGTGCAATTGGTGCACCCCCTTTTCTTTGCAACTTAGGGTAAAAAAAATTCTAGTGTTTTTCGACAATTAGGTTTTTTAGGTTTTTGTATGAGTCACCCCTAAGGTGCCATCAATCTATTTTTCTTCAACTTTAGACAAGTGAATGCCCTTTTGTGTAGATTTAATGACATCCTCATCATTCTCCCTTCCTAAGAAAATGGTGCCAAGACCAATAGTGTTCAAGTTTCAGGGTGTTCCTACTAAATTATAGTTTCAAGATGAGTATTTAGAGATTTGAGACATAGATTTGGGTGAGTTATTAAAATTGTGCAACAAATTGATGAAAAGATCTCTGACAATTTTCACTTTGATTCACTCTAGACTAGTGAATGTAGCATCACACTTAATATTAGTGTAGTCCTCAGAACTAATTATGACACTCGCAGAACACTATGTTTATGAAGAAAGGGTCATCAAAAGCATAACTGGAGAGATCATCCTTGATCTATGACCCAAGAACATTGAAAAGTTGTTCCATCTCCTAAGGGTTGATCAATTCATCCAATTGACCTATCACCAAGCTAAAAGATGGTATAGAGAACATGTGGAGGAAGCTTCCAAGATTATCTAGGCTTAATACCCTATAGAGAAAATTCCTCTAGGAAAGAAAATGGGCAAAGTAGAAATGACAAGAGGATACATGAAGGAAGACATTGGACATTCAATTATACTCTTGAGTAGAGTTATGTGTTTTCCGACAACTAGACACTTGAATATTTTTATGGTGCACTTTATTGAAACAGTAAAGAAAGTAGAGATGCCATTGGATTGGGCTTCTACTCTCAGTGAGAATTTGGGTGATCAGCTAATAGAGGTGAAGAATAATAGGAAATTTTATATGACTTCATATTTGGTATACTTGCTACCTACTAGAGCAATAGATTATCTAGGGTTATGTAAAGGAGTAGTATGCAAGATGCCAATGCATGGCCATACATAGTATATCCTCAGCTAGTAAAGAAAAATCTTTCAAAGCAAAGAAAGGAGTAAAAAATAGTGTATGATGATTTCATATTCACAATTATCTAGTTCATAGTAAGGGATTATGTGAAGAGAATATTAGAGGAGGTAGTTTCATAGCTATCACTAGTCAGAGCTGATTATATCTAGTTCTAGACATTTACATATTTGAGGGTAGTGGGTATAACTATCAACCTTAAGAAGCTTCCTAGATATCCAAGTGATAGACTTATTTTCCTAGATATCTCTTGATAACTCTTGTCTACATATGACAGAGTTAGAAAGAAACACAAAACATGTTGGATGTGGCCCATGACTATAGGACCTTTTTAGGTGGATTAGAGATAAGAAATTTCATATTTTTAATTTGAATGGGATTAGTATCCCTTGGATGAGTATAATTCTCCCTGTCCATATTTTGACAATATCAAGATTGTGCAATACATAGTGGGTAAAACATTCTAGCATGAGGATGCAGTTGAAGATCACTAGATGAATGCAACAAATGACTACAATGTCCATATAAGGGATTACTATAGGATGACTTTGTATTTAGTAGAGAGAGATTTAAAGATAAAGATCTCATTAAATATTGTGTAACAAGACT
This sequence comes from Cupressus sempervirens, assembly GCA_028749045.1. Lineage (NCBI taxonomy): Eukaryota > Viridiplantae > Streptophyta > Pinopsida > Cupressales > Cupressaceae > Cupressus > Cupressus sempervirens. The sequence goes on along the minus strand of CM053793.1, from coordinate 424,265,762 downwards.
TAAAGGAGCTACTCAATCCATTATTTAATAGGGACAAGATTGGTGATAGGCCTATCATGAATGTTGAGATAGACAAAGAAGAAAACTTGAACATCAACCATAAGGTGAGGTACATCATCAAATTGACATAGGATTGGATCAAGAAACCATTCAAACTTGATCCAATTCCTCAAAAAGTAGTCTTTCATGCTCAAGCCTATGTAGCTAAAGGATGAGGAGAAAATATCATGGTGTCCACATTTACAACCCAATCATGAGTAAGACTAGAAACAGTGCACCAACTCAATAGGCTAGTTGGTTATTATCAAACTCAAAAAGGTAGAGGTAAAGGAAAAAGGAAGATGAATTTTTCTCAACAAGTTGAGCCAAAAGAGGGAGAAATTTAGGCACCTCCACAATAAGGAGAGGAGAATATACAAGAGCCAAAAAAATTAGAAGTTGAGCAAGCCTCAAAGGATCCCCAAGTCCCGCCAGTTGCACAAAGAAAAGGAGAAGCAAGAACTGAGGTACAAGAGGTTTCTCCACCTTGACAAGTAGAGCAAGCCTCCCCCTCTATGCCTAAAATAAGGAAGTTCAAGAATCCAATGAAAAGGAGGCAAAAAGTTATTAGGAAAGTGATTCCTTTCCCCTTATTTCCCAAACCCATTCTAGAGGAAGTAGAAGAAAAGGGTGATGAGGAGGAAGAGGAAAATCTACCTTTGTACTAGAGGACTCAACATGCCAGAGCCATAGAGGAGGAATGGAGAAGAAGTTCCACCATCACACCCTCATCTATTCCTAAGAAACCCATTCAAACTACAACATAAGAAGATGAGATGCACCAATGGATACATGAGTAGGATGTGATAGGCACTAATGTCCTTTAGATTTTAGATTTTGACTTTATGCGAATAGGTACTAAGTTGGTTAAGGATAAGATAAGAGACACTCCAACCAATCAATCTCAACAGGAAGATTGGAGTCAGATGCCCCCTGAATCACAAGGACCTAAGGTAGTCCCATCATCCCAAGTACAAGTCACATTCTGTGTACAAAAAGGATTAGCTACCCTCTTCCTCTAGGTACAAAATTTGAATAGGTGCAAACAAAACATGAAGAAGAGCCACAAAAAGTATCCATTGATGAAGTTTTGGAAGAGGGGCAGATAACTAAACAACCTTAGCAAACTTCCCAAGACACAGAGGTGAGAACCATGGGCTCCATAGATATAGAGACTCTCAGTGTAGATCTCTTACAAAGGGAGAAGACTCTAGAAAGGGGTGATAAGGGGAAGAGTATAGTCAAGTTAACTCCTTCATCCTCAAAAGGTAAATACCTAGTACAATATATTGTATGATACTTTGCAAGAAGCAATATGATAATTTAGGCCAATATGGTAATATCTATGAGATAGTACAATAGAGTCTAATATAGAAGTACAATAGTTTTCAGAATGCAAAATGATAGTTTTTAGAATCCAAAAGTATTCTATGATACTTCTTAGAAATATAGTACCATAAAAGATCAACAGAGACAAATTTTTGTGACTTCATGCCTACAAGACCTATGTTTGACTTCAATTTTTTTCTTGTTTGAATAATAAAATAGTTGTAGCAAAGTGTATTTCAGTTTGTAACAAATATGTAGTGTTTTTGAAAGAAATTGTGGCACAAATACACATCTTCAAGAAATTGGACAAGGGACAAAGAAACCTTTCCAATACAAATACTTGGGAGGTTTTTTATGAAAAAAAATATCATGTGTATTTTAATTGATAATCATAGGTCTAGCACATTTAGAAATATGCCAAGCAATACCTACCTAAATGTCATGGTTCAGTACTCAATACCTGGCCTGCAACTTCAAATTGGCTTTTTTGTGGAAGTGGTATTAACAAAACCAAAGGGACACATATGGTGAGTCCAATCTTGGGGGTAATTTGGGTAGTCTACTAGGATAAATTCTTGCACCAAGATATTGAGAAACTAAAAAGGGTGGCATCTAATCCTAAGGTGTCTAGTAAGGGTTTCATTCACAACACCCCTCTCATTCTTGATGTAGGACTTAATAACAAACCTCATGACTACAAGGGTACCTTAAGAATACCAACCTAGTGGTTTCCTCATTGTCTCAATATTATAATTAATCTCACTTAGTGATTTCCTCATGGTTACATCCCCAAGGATTTTTCCTTTGTCAAGAGATTTATGATTATAGTGGGTTAGATTAGCAAAGTTTCACTTATTCCCACTTTGGGTCATTACTATTGGTATCTTTCCACCAATAGTAGGCCCTCTAAAGGTATGAATCTCACTAGGAGATTAATGAAATAGATCCACACCAAGGAGGTCAAGATTTATGATTCACCTACAAGGTGAAGAGCATACTCTCCTACTCCCTAATGTTTCCCCAAACCTGCTAAGCAAGTTAAATAAAACCACTAAAGAGTGGAGTATCGCACTAGATTTTTTAATTCAATTAAGGTTCAAGATTTATGAATCACCTAAAAGATGAAGAGCATACTATCCTACCAATAATGAACCTTTACTTGTGAGTTTTATGTGCCTAAAAAAGGGAAACAACTAGTATATATGACACATGGAAATGAAAAGAAGACACACAAAACTCTTTTTCTTTTTCTTTTCTTTTTGCTTGGACAACCCTACAACAATGTTAGTAGCACTACAACAATGTTAGAAACTCTTTTTCATTTAGCAATGTCCTTAGCAATAAAGAAAGAAATAAGCCCCTACAAAATAATAAATGGTTAGGACATCAAATGGTTAGTAAAATCTAAAAATAACTCTACAAAACCACTTGTTAGGAGTTGTTAGAAAACTAGAAAACCAAAATGTAAGTGCTTGGAAATGAAAAATGCACACTACAAACCAAATTAGCTAATTGAAAAAAGTTGGATGATATTTTTTGTTGAAATAATATCGTATGACACTTTTCATTATGCCTAGATGATAATTTTATTTGGTTCAATACTCTGTATCAAACAATACAAAACTTTGTAGAACTATAGTATGACATAGTACAAAATACCAACACGATATTTTAACTGGCTCAATATTATATCACCTTTCACAAAGTTTCATATAATCATTGTAAAGTATCATATGATAATTCTATCTATAAAGGTAAAATCCAAACCAGAAAGCTAAAAAATATGATGAAAATGCAAGAAATGGAGCTAGACAAGGCTGTCTGGACCTACGGTAGGAACAAAAAATATGTACCAAAAAGTAGGCACACTTCTATGAACCCTTATTCCCAAAGAATCCCATGAAGAGAGAGACTTATAAGGTAGCTTATAGTGTGTTGTCTAGATTTCTTAGGTATTTATTGGCACCAATTTTGGTCATAGATTTGGAATGTTTGTTAGGTTTCTGATCTAACCATAGTCTTACTTTATCATCTTTGAGATTTGTGTAGAATCCATACTCCTAGATTTAGATCGGTTGAGTGAGCTCAGGATGTTTGGTATTTTCTATCTATCTATGATGTGAAAAGGTATAAAATTGTAGTTTGGTGGCTCTCAAATGAACCAAGCTATGCAACCTTTACAAGGTGCAACATTGAATGGAGATTCAAAGATGAGAGAAAGAGTGCTAGCATCCAAAAATCAATATTCAAATACAATGCAAAATTAGTGAGATATGTAAATGCAAGATAAAATAGCTAAATGAGATTATTACAAAGCCTTCCTATTTAGACTATATGAGCTATTCTAAAGCATAAAATAAAGATAAACTAAGCATGCCATGAAGCTACTTTGAGAATTCAAGTGTGGAAGTGCAAGTGCACAAATGCTCCAAATCTCCAAAGGCACCTAGACATCCCACAACATAACTTTAGTACAAAGTATAAGGTTAGAAAATGAGGAGAGAGCCCTCCTTTTTAAAGGAAAATGGATGATTGAGCTGAAAAGGAAAAAGAGGCATAATAAAGGGTGGAGGATGCATCTTGAGTGATCCATGTGCACAAGAGTCTCACTTAAGAAAGATCAACAATTGACTCTAAGAGGAAAAATATGTATGGAAGAGAATTAAAGTTATTTTGAAAATAAAGATTCCTCTCACATATAAAAATGTGCCTCTCATTTGTGACAAAAATGTCTTTTGTTTTATTTTAAAAATAGGAATAATGCCTTTTTATGTGCACACCTACGATACTAAAACTTGGGGATTTTATTTAACTAAAAGGGAGAAAGTTATTTCAATTAAATAAAAGAATTAGGATAAGGTGGTGAAACCATAGGTTATAATTGAATAAATAGAAAAGTGATGATTTGATCAAGAATAAGCAATGTGTAAATTAATAAAAAATGCTAGAAAGGGGGCTCTTAGTCTAGATGACCATTTTTGGGTGACTATAGTTCTTTCCCTTGATAGTGATACTATTTAGGATGAGCCCTTTGATAGAGATATTGATTACTCTCTTCTTCTTGAAACTTATTTTAATCATGATTGTTCCTCCTCTAATGTGTGTTTTCTTCCCTTCGTAGATGCTTCAACTATTTGGCATCAACCTTTAGACATAGATATAAATTAATCTCTTTATCATGAGGTACCTTTGGATAATTTCATAGTTCTTACTCCTATAGATGAGATTTGATGAGTTTTATTTTCCCTTCTCCTATGAGTTCATTAGTCATAAAAGACTGCACCCTTGATCCTCCTCTGTTTTCCTTTAAAGATAAATTTCAAATCAATTTAGGGCTTTTTGACATGATAATAATTGTGAAATTCCTTTCAATATTATATCTTAAGGATCATATTCATATTTTCTCTCTAAGTAGATTCTCAACTCTTAAATATTGGGACACTTGAGATTTCACACCAACATCATACATTTTGAAATTTGTGCATAATACACCTTTATTTTATATGCATATTGATTGCTTCTCTTTACATTTTCATCTAATTACATCTACGATCTCTTCTTCTTCTATGCTTTTCCAACTCATTTATTATATTATGTTTCATATGAGTTGTGATGATGCATGATATATTTTTCATGATAAATGTACTTGAAACTTCTATATCCCTATTATGTTGCTCCTTGGTGTTGATTTCATTTTGGTTTTAACAAGGCAGTGAAAAAAACACTAGTCATTATCTAGCAAAATTACAATGCATAGTGCATACAAAGTGATTAGAGCGAGCCAAGAAATTAGTGCAAACTAAGTGATCAAAGAATGTTGAAGATAAGTTTCTAGATAGTACATGTTGAGTACTATTACTAGTCAGTGTCAAGTAGAGAGTATGTTCCGAGTCACTCAAATGTCAAGCAATTTATACATGCCGAATGATTCAACTTCCAAGTAACAATGAGTGGAAAGTTCTATAGAAGTTGAGTTACAATATTTAGAGCACAATGAAGGCCGAGTATTAGAGTGTAATATCCCCAATTGGGACCTTAAATAATTAATTATATTTTTTCCCAATTACAGATGGGATATAAATATTTTCTTTTGTGTATTTCTCCATACCTCCACATTTCTCTATATTTCCAATTTCTCCATTTCTTAATGATAATATTCTATATATAGTTTCTCATACTAAGAGTCATGTCCTTTTATAAATAATTATTATATTATATTAATAAGTAATATAAGTTATATCTCTTATTATTATTTTAATACTATTGCATAATATATTTATTTGATATATATTCTTAATAATAATAATATTTAATTCTCAGATTTTAATGGCAATATAGTATTATAGTACGATTATAATCAAACATAGCTATACCATTATTTGAATTATTATTTTATGGGTTTATTATTTCTCTATATTTTAATTATACTTATTTTGACAGGGATATCATAGTCCTCCCCTCTCAAATTTTCTTGTCCTCAAGCAATTGATTTGATCCTCATTAATTTATAGTCTAGATTCATTCTCTTTCTTGCATATGTGTTAGGCACTTGCAAAGTAAACATGCTAGTATATAATAGCATGTACAAGAACATATGAATGAAGACACAAGGTAGACACATTAATTCATGAAGATGCAATACAAACAAAAGGTAGACACATAAATGCATGAAGACACTATGTAAGGAAATGTTTAACCACTTTGATCAAGAATGTTGTGCTCCTTTCTCCATCTAGAGATAAAAAATTCTTGAAGATGCATATTTAAAAAAAACAATCTTTAGCTAGTAATATAATAGGGTGCATAATTCCATAGTGGATGGTAGATTTACTGTTGCTCAAGTTTGGACATGCTCAACTCCCTTAGATTTTAATTCATATTGGGATTCTCTTGCCCCAACATGACCGATTTACTCCTCCCACTGTGTACACTCCCTACCCACTAGGAACATGTTTAATTTTGATGTGGATGGTAGATTTACTACTTCTCAAGTTTGGACACACTTAGCTTGGGGCTCCCTTAGATCTTTATCCATATTGGGAATTTCTTGCCCCAATGTGTTTGATTTACTCCTCACCCTGTGCATACTCCCTATGTATCATGAATTTAAGCACCAAAATAATGTCCACTTTTGATAAAAAAAATTTAGCTATTGAGATTACAACTTATAAGCTTCCTTTCCAAATTTGTATTGGATAATCTACTTGAAATATTCATTTAACTTGACCCTAGTATTTTGTTGATTATTTGTGAAAAATATTTTCCATCATAAGACTTCCTACATGCTGCTCATGTTTGCATGGAGTCCATTTAGACAAAAATGAAATAAGAACATTTAGTCATTTTCTTTGTCTTTCTAGTAAATTTCTATCAACTCTTCATGCTTGATAGAAATGTGGCTTTCCTTATCTCGATCAACCCTTCATGTCTACATTGCTAGGTTGAGTATATCTTCTCCTCTTTGACTGCACATTTGGAGATTCCAAATAGAATGATGGTGAATTCAAATGTCTTCATCAACATTGAATATCACATGAGCATATGTCAAAATTTTATGATCAGAATAGTGCATTCACTCATTTATTTACTAATTATTATCATTACAAAATCCATTAGACATCTTCTACCAATCCTTGTAGGTATGAGAGATGATCTATTTGATCATTTTGAATGCATTCATAATATCCCTTCTTACTTGGACTATTGTTAGCGGTTTATCACTACTAGTGTGGATCTTATTTGTTTGACCAAAATGTGTGGCTTAATGGAATGAACACTATACTATCTCCTTCCATGTTCCCTAACATCACTCATCTTAAATTTATATATTAGAACTTTTATAACCAATTTCATATATATAAATTCATGGTTGCCTAATTTGTGATTTTCATGATCAATGGCATGGTTTAAGAATTTGGAAAAAAAATTGCCTTTGAAATTGAAATAAATAATCTACCCTGAGAGTCTTGCAATCTTCAATCACTTAGACAACTAGAGTTAACCACATTTTGTGGCTTTTTCTTTCATTTTAAAGATTTCTTAAGCATGAAACATATTGATTCAAGCTAGGAGAAGCCAAAGTTTCTTCATCAAATCCCATATGGAGCATTGTTTGGAGAGCCATATTTTCACTATACAATTTGATTAAGGGACAAATGGTTCATAATCATGATGTTCGTCTTCAATAAATAGTTGTTACTCTTGAGAAACCCATTTATGGTTTTCAAAAGTGAAATGAGTTAATAATCATTTCCAATGAATGGATCTTGTTTCAATTACTGCATAGTTTGGTATTGTTATCAACCTATGGAATATCCATTTTCTCATTCTGAAATCCTCTATATATATAGTTAGAGATTCCCCAAATCTCATTATTATTGTATCACATTATTCATCATGAGTTCTTTTACATTTTAAATTTTTTTTTTGATATGAATAATTACATAAAATAGTCATATATGTATGATTTCAATAATGTATATAACTTTCATCATCAAAGCTTCCATTCTTTCTTTCCTATTGGTGCATTAATAGATTTGTATGAGCTCAAACTCAAAGGATGGCAAGATCACAGCTCTGATACCAATTGTAATGTCCCCAACTAGGACCTTCAATAATTACTTATATTTTTTTCCCAATTACAGATGAGATATAAATATTTTCTTTTGTGTATTTCTCCATACCTCCACATGTCTCTATATTTCTAATTTCTCTATTTCTTAATGATAATATTCTATATATAGTTTCTCATACTAAGAGTCATGTCCTTTTATAAATAATTATTAAATTATTTTAATAAGTAATATAAGTTATATTTCTTATTATTATTTTAATACTATTACATAATATATTTACTTGATATATATTCTTAATAATAATATTTAATTCTGATATCTTAATAGCAATATTATTAATAGTATAGTATGATTATAACAAATTATAGCTATATCATTATTTGAATTATTATTTTATGGGTTTATTATTTCTCTATATTTTAATTATATTTATTTTGACAAGGATATTGCATAGAGCCTTTGGATGATAAGTGAACAATTTTTGGCATAGTTGTTTGTTATGGCACAAGATCCTCTGTAAACCATTTTTGGCTAACATAATCATGCATTTATGATTATAAGAGATAAGCATGGAGTCATATTATGAATCCCTATGAAATACATGCAACCAATTAGATTAAGGGAAGGTTAAGGTGGTAATAAGTATCAAACACAACCATTGATTTTAACGTAATCCATCTCCACCTATGTTTATTTAAGAAAGTTAAACCCTAAGAAGTTTATCATTGCATGAGGAGATGAATGGTAAGATTTTAGAGAGAATTCATGGTGGCTATGATGGCTATGACAAAGTTATGCAAAGCAGAATCAATGTAGAGGATCAGAGATAAGCAATAAGAGGATTCTAATGGATAGATCTGATTAGAAGGATCAAGATACAATCAGTAAAGAGGAGATCTAATATTAAGTAGAAAGGTGCTAACTGAAGATCAAGTGTTGAATCATTCTAGTAGGTGATATAGAGTCAATCTCTTAACTGAGTAGTCCTAATAGTCTATTATAAATCTCTTAACCAAGTAGCCCTAATAGACTATTGTAAATCTCTTAACTAAGTACTTACTTAATTGTAAGTTGAAATCCTTTATCAAGGTGAGAGCTAATAGTCTTTGTAAGCATTTAATAGAGAAGACCCCTAAATGGGTAGATTATAGCTTATGATCAATATTTTGTAGCCATAATTAGCCACACTTTACAACTATAGTAGTGAAGATTTGTGGGTTTCATCCCCACCCTACTTTTACCTTCTCATTCGAGGGTTTCTAAGTAACTAATTTATTGTGTTGTGTGTTATTTACTTTATAATATGGATGTGATGCATGCTAAGTTAAGAGATGGATGTTGGTTATATGTTTAAGAAGATAATATTTTAAGTACTAATTCACCCCCCCACCCACCCCAGAACTTACTTTCTTGTCATTATTTTCAACAATTGTTATCAAAGCTTTATTTTCTAGAAAGGAAAATTTGATAGATTTGGAGCTAAGATCTTGAAGGTGGAAGTTTACAAGCTAGGAAAGACTATTGAGAACTAGAAGATTGAAATATAAATTTCCCTACATCAACTCAAGGATGAAAGAGATGAACTGCAAACCTTCATTGAAGAGAAGGAAAGAGATAGTTGTTCAACAAGATGACACTCAATATCAAGAAATAGATACTACTAGATTATTTAATGATAGAAACTTAGAAGAGTTTGATGCAACGATTGCAAATTTGATGGAAAATAATGGTGCCCTAAGTGAAGAAGTTAGGAACCTAAAAATAGAACAAGAATTTCAATTAGTGTTGTTGTGTGAGACAACTAAACTAAAGAAGATAGAGCCATTATTGAAGAAGACAACAAAGGATATTGGCTAACAAACTTGAAGAGAAGACATTAGATGTACAAAATCTTGCAAACATGCAATTGGATACAATGAATCAGTTGATGATTACAAATCAAGAACTAAATAAGAAAGTCATTGAGATTATAACTTTGGAAACATAGAATACTCTACTATAGAATGAATTGAAGGCTGAAAAAGAAAATCTCAATAAGCCTAGTGAAGCAATCAAGTAATTTGAAAACTAATGGAAGCACCAAGGTCAAACAATGACACTGCTAGTTTGGGATATTCTACTACTATGCAAGGAAAATCATCTAAAATTGTTGAACAAGGGAACAATAAGGGAAAGAACATCAAGCCCACTTGTCATCACTATGGAAAATTGGATCATATAACAAAGGTTTGCAGGAGAAAAATTGGAAATCAGAACGCTAAGAAAAAAGTCAAGCAACATTGTCACTACTAGAAGAAGCAAGGACATATTTCACACGAATACAAGATCAAGACTGCCAACACTTAGAGATTTGAAGGTTATTGTTATAACTGTCAGAAGTGTGGAATCAAGTCATATGAATGCAAATCCAAATCCAAGTGGACATCAAAAAAATAGACAAAGGTACACCACAATGGAAACTCTTATGATTGGGATTACAAAGCAAGGTATATTTGTCACTATTGCCAAGAATATGATCACGTTCCTAAAAAATTGCATAAGAACACATTTCAAAGGTAACTACAATAGATGGTTGAATGAGATTATATGTTTTAGTTGTCTTAAAACTAGTCATGTTAGAATACACTGTCCAACTTGGTCACCTGCATCGACCAATGAAGGAAACAAAGGCAAAGGAAAGATTGATGCTGAAAATATGAAGATGAAGATGAAAAAGGCATGGAGAAAGAAGGAAGATTACATCACATCAAATGTAGATGAGGTCAGTTCATTTAATGGATTAAATGATCACATCACCCCCAACTAGGAAATCAAAGGTAAGTGTGGAACTAACATTTGAAAAGTTAAATTATGCATTAGTTCCAAATATCTAAGATCTAAAAATATCATATTAGAATGAATTAAGATGCAATGAAGTGATTAGAACCAAGAGAAATCTATCATATTTTTTTTTTCTATATTGTTGTCGAGCATGGAAAGATTTATAGTTACTATTGAGCATGAAAGAAATTGTAGTTGTTGTTGAGTAATATAGGTATGGTAGTATGAGTCAGGCTCACTATGCTAGATGAGAATGTTAAAAATCCTATAATAGCCAAGTTTACAGTTCTGTAAGTGTTGTGGTTCCACAATGCACACCCAATTTTAGTCAGAAATGGGGATCCCTACTTTTTTTTTTTGGCTTTCTTCAAGGCCCTAGTCTAGTGTCTCAGTCATTAGGAAAATTTAGTTATCAAAGATCAGTTTGGAGTAGAGATAAGTTTTTTTAAAAAATTAAAATTTTAAAAATGAAAGGAATTTTGATGTGCACATGTGCAGCTACACAACACCCCAAAGAATCGTGGCCTATAAGATTCCCCACTCCCCTTCATTCCTCACTTCACATTCTCTTGTCATCCCCACACTTTTTTTCATTTACACTCTACATCCTCAACTCTCACACCTCCCTATTTTCGTGGCTTTGCACTGACTAAGGTGTGACATCCTCCCCACACACCTAATACTAGAATACCACGTAGCATGGTGCACACTAGCACACCTAACTTGATGTAGTAGTGTGCACCAAATCCATCAAGCACAAATGTTAAAACTTAAAAACAAATAAAACCCTTAGGGGTGCGCAGTAGTGCACTTGACTTGGTGTGCTACAACACACACCCAACACACAAATTAAGCAAAAAGAACATGAAACTAAGTGTGCACTAGCATACCTAACTTGGTGCACTAGTTTACACCTAAGTGTAATAAAACAATTCAAAAGATAAAAAAAGAAGAGGATACGCACTGGTGCACCTAATTTGGTGTGCTAGTGAGCACCCCAAAATCAAAAAACTCAAAATAATATGTGTGCATGGGTGCACCTAACTAGGTGTGCAAGTGTGCACCTATTTTTTTTAAAAAGATTTTAGAAATCTCAATAAGCACACTAGGCCCATCTTCCTAGGGTGCTTAGTGCACTTAATTTTGTATTTAAGAGTTTAAAAAATGAGTGTTTTTGTGTTTTTGAAAAAAAAATTCTTTGTAAAATTTTGGTTTGATAGGGACTAATAGATTTTTTCCCCTCTTTTGTGTAGATATAATGGCATCATCATCAGGAAATAAAATGGCACCAAAACCTATTATGTTCAAATTCCATGGCATGCCATCGAAATCAAGGTTCCACGATGACTACTCAGAGATTAATTACATAGACTTGGGACACACTAATTTGGGGGATTTCCTAAAGATATGCAACATGCCCACTAAGAGGTCTGAAATGATTTTTACATTAGTTTGACCAAGGCTAATAGATGTAGCTTCACAGGATGTTAGTGCAATCCTCAGAGCTCATAATGACACTTGCACAATCCTTTGTTCTGGTGGAAAGGGTGGTTAAGAGTGTGACTAAAGAGATCATTCTTGATCTATGACCCAAAAACATTTCCAAGGTATTCCACCTCTTGAGGGCTGATCAATTCATCAAGCTAACCTATGAGGTAGCAGAGAGATGTTATAGAGAACACCTAAAAGAGGCTACTAAGATCATCCAATCTGCTTACCTCATAGAGAGGATGCCTCTTAGAAAGGTAGCCAACAAAGTGGACATGACAAGAGGATATATGAAGGGAGATATTGGGTACTCAATCATACCTTTGAGTAGGGTGATGGGTCTACCCATAGATAGACACCTAAATGTCTCCATGATACATTTCATCGAGACTATTAAAATGGCAAAGCTGCCATTGGATTGGGCCACTAGTTTGAGTGAAAATCTATGTGAGTAATTGGGAGTAGTAAAGGATAAAAGGAAGTTCTATATGACTTCATATTTGGTGTATCTGTTAGCTACAAGGGCCATGAACTATCGTGGATTGTACAAAATGGGTAGTATGAAAGAACTAATCCTTGGCCATATATCATCTACCCTCAGCTAGTAAGGAAGAAACTCTTAGAGCAGAGTAAAGAATATAGAATCGTGAATGATGCATTCATATTTTCTATCATCTGATTCATAGAGGGAGATTGTGCAAAAAGATTATCTAATGATGTAATGGCACAAATAACAAAACTTGGGGCTTATTACATTCAATTTAAAACATTTACATATCTAAGGGTAGTTGGTGCCACTATCAACCCAAAGAAGCTCCCAACATATCCTAGTGACAGACTTGTCCTTTTGGAGATTGCTTGACAAGTTGAATCTGCATATGATAGAGTTAGGAAATAGCATAGACCATGTTGGACATGGCCCCTAGTCATAGGATCATTTCAATTAAAGAGAAAGTAGGATATTCCTTCTTTTGAGTATGAATGGGATCAATATCCCCTAGAAGAGTACAATTCCTCTGTAAGGTCCCATCCAAGTAAGGACTAGAACGATTGTTAATTTGTCTACAATATAATTTGATTAGTAGCAAATATTAATTTTCTCATTAGAAGAACATTATAAGACTTATGCAATAACATGATTAGGGAGAATCCTTATGTGACTTGCTATGATTAGTATTGTTTAAAAAAGATTGACTTATCATTCGTAACCATCTAAATATTAGGTGCAAATGTGGATGTGATACTTTGTATAGAAGAATTCTACTTATTTAATTAATGTACAAAGTTAGACTCAACTTATGATCAACTGTGGATTTTGTTCATACAATTGACAATAATTATAAATAGAAATGGTCGGACCTCTTTACATATGATACGATAGTTTAGATAGTTTATGAGACTGGTAGCATTAGAACTAATTCACACTATGATAAATTGTGTAATTTATGTTAACATCTTGATTAGCTAATGTGAGTTACCTTATGGATAAATAATTTATATTATTCATCTTATCTCATCATGATAATTAGATAGTTTTAGTAATTGAAATTATGGCCAATTGAATTGAATAGATATTGTGTTATGGTAAATACATTCTACATAAGGTGACTATGAAAATGGAAATCAAGTTTGCGTTATGTGATTATTGTTTTGAAGTAAATTATGTATCATTTTAATTCAAAATAAAGAAGTACAAAAATGAATAGAATATAGATAACACAATGAATACTAGTGATACTTGTTATGTTATTCTAAGAGATATTATGATTTGAATCCTATAATTAGTGAGAGTAAGTACTTATGCTTGATAAATTTGATTAATGTATGTGTAAGGTGTAAGGTGTTTTGATACATATGCTATGAATTATTAATGTGGTTATTATTCTTGAAAAGTTTGTAATTAGAGAAATTAAAGTAAAAAGAATGATACTTATTTGTAAATGAATTTCATATGCAAATGATTCTAAAGAAATGATGTTGGAATATGATATTGATCTAATGGGTTGATCTATGGTTAATTCAAGGATATGTATTAATGTTTAAAGCCTTATATTTATATGTTTGAGTTACTGATGTTAAATTTGAATTTTTACAGCGAATGATTATGAAGGCCTAATCCAATGATTATGAAGACCTTTGAGAAAACTATGCCAACTCTTGTACAACAATCAAAGTCGACCTCAATGCAAACTTTTTGTAAAATAGGATATGAACTAAAGTTGGACTTTAGAGGGGTTAAAATGGATCCTAGAGTGCATTCTGGGTTAAAATAACCTAACCCACTTATACTACCTAAGGTTGGGGGTTAGTTGAGGATCAAATCATTGTTAAAATTTACATTATGACACCTCAAAAGGGCCCCACTTCAAATGTGACGAAAATGAATAGTGGGAAACAATGGGTTATGACACATTGATAAGAGAGCCATGTGCCTTCATTAAAGAGGGAGGAAGACTTTGGAGGAGGGACTTTTTCACCATTGTTGGAGATGAAAAGGGGAAGATATATGCAGAAGAGGAGGGGAGAATGACAAAAATATGGAGAGGAAGAACAAGATGGAGGAAGAGGATAAATGATTCTTGGTTGAAGATGAAGATCCATCTAAAGGGAGAGCTCTTGAAAAGATAAGTAACTTATATACATTTAGAGTAGTTCTTACTTATTGAGATGAAATATTGTTAGAAAATTTATGACATAGTGTTTAGAGAGAACTCTTAGGATTGCATCCATGATCTCTAGGTTGAAATGAGTTCTCTTTCCCAGGGGTATGGCTAGGGCACAAGAAGCCTCATGATGCCATTATGGTAGGGTGGAAAAGGGCACTTGTGTGAATGATTTTTATAATTATTGTTGTAATCTTGCAAATGAATATGAATGAAAATTTAGATCTTAAGTTTTTGATAATACATGTAAACTTGTGTATGAGAGAAGAAGTTGTGATGAAGATTATAGAAATGATGCTATTGTTATTTGAGATATTGTAGATCTATTCTAAAAGCTATTGTTATTTATGGTATTGTTAGTTAAGAGAAATTATTTTGGATGTTAAATTTGTGAGTTATTTCATTAGAAACAAATGGCTAATGCTCAAGATATGTTATCAAAATGTCTATTGTGGATCTAAATACTGAATCTGAATCTTGATAGTTATTTGATAAATTTAAATGAGTTTTTGGTGGAAAAAAAAATGGGCATGACATCCTCGAGGTCATGCTTTGATAATATCAGGAGAGTCCAAATTCTAGCAAGAAAGGAATTCCAACATGAAGAAGCCATCGAAGACCACTAGATGAATGCTACAAATGACTACAATTTCTGTATTAGGGATTATTGTAGGTTGACTTTGTATTTGGAAAAAAAGGCTCTAAAGGCCCAAATTCCATTGCAAACAATACAACAAGACTTAGGGGAGCTTCTTGACCCTCTGTTCAACATAGATAAAATTGGAAAAAGGCCCATAATAAATGTTGAGGTTGACAGGGAGGAGAATGATGATATTAATCATTAGGTGACATATGTTATCAAGATGACACTAGATTGGATTAGGAAACCATTTAAACTTGATCTAATACCTGAGACAATGGTTTTTCATGCACAAGCCCACTCAGCCAAAGGTAGAGGGAAGAAGGTCACCATCCCTACCTTTGTAGCTTAGTTTCCCATTAGGTTTGAAATGGTATACCAATTGGATAGACTAGTTGGATACTATCACCCTCTGGAGAAAAAAAGAAAGGGCAAAAGAAAGAGGAGTTCTCCTCAAAGAGCTAAACCAGAGGAGGGTGAAATTTTGACACCTCCCTAATAAAAAGAAGAAAATGTACAAGGGGCTGAGGATACTAGGGCACAATAGGTTTAGGATGACCCACTATTTCTGTCAGGCCCGTTACAAGTCACAATGGTGGATAAAGGCTCGGATACTCCTTTACCTCCAAGTACCAAAGAAGAATAGATTCAAAAGGAGTAGGAGGAAGAGCCACAACAAACAACAACTGATGAAGTGTCTAAAGAGAGACATATGGTTGAATATCCTCAACAAACCTCCCAAGACATTGAGGTACAAACTATGGGCTCCATTGAGTGTCATGCCCAAAAAATACGAGGGCAAAAACACACACTTTTTTTTTCTCGAATAATGATAATTAGGTTCACTAAGGTTTAAGAGTATGATTCGTAAGTGAAGAAAAAGGTTTTCTACATTACATCTTAAGTTTATAATCATGAGAAGGAAACATCGTTGAAGTTTAATACTCGTTATTAAATTGGTATCAACCCTTGATTTCATTATTACATTACTTTTACAATGTTATATTTAAATTTATTGAATAATGATTTAAATAATCACCAAACTAACACTTTTGAAATATTTGAACTCAAAAAGAACTTCTAATTAAAATAATATTACATCCTTTGATAAACTTTAATTAACATTTCAAAATGATATAAATCTATAACATTATAGAATTAAAAATATTCCAAATTATAAGGCCAAATTAATTAACTAAATATGATGATAGCATAAAATAAAACAAACTATCTTACCTATTAATTTAACATATATTCACTACCATTAAAAAAACTAAATTAATCTATAACATTAATAACATTTAATTCGTGACATCTTAGTTAAACTTAAACTAACTTAAAATTTAAGCAATCCTTAATTTAACTAAATTAATGCAAACCTGATCTTAAAATAAATATTAACTAAAACAAAACTTAACTAAATTAAATCTTGATAACACCACTAACTTACAATAAATAATATTAACTATACCATTATTTAAAATAAATACTAACATTTTAATTTTTGAAGATACTAATACTAATTAAAAACTTAAACTAATTTAAATCTAAAACTATCTTAAATTAATATTAACTTAAATTAAAAAAAAATTAAAAATAAAACAACTAAACTAATATCTAAACCATACTAACTTTAATACTTAAACTAACTCTTAATCCAAACTAACTTTATTTACTAAACTAACTAAAACTAAACTAAAAAGAAACTAACTAACAACACTACCTACCCTATCCCCTGCCCCTTAACCACCCCTAAGGCCTACCCCTTCCCTCATGACAAGTGGGCCTACCACATAATGGCACTCCCCAAGAACCCACCTGCATCTCCAAGCAACAGTACGCTACCCAAGGTCTGCAGAACTCTGCCCCCACCTCCCTTGTGTGCAAGATGAGCTTGAAGGATGGTGAGCACATAGGGTGAAGAAAAAGGGGGGAGGGGGGGGTTACAATGTGGCCCTTTTAAAAAAAAAAAAATTCTTTGTTTAAGATGTGACATGGATCCCCACACAAGCACTGTATGTACAGTGGCAGGTGGGTAGATAAATCCAGTGCCTAGTTTCTCATGTGGAAGGTCAAAACAAGGTGAGAAGTGGGGGGAAAGAATAACCTTAAGATGATATAGTTACATAAATTTTTATTTAATAAAATGACTAGACTTGATGCCTAAGATAAGTACCTTGCCCCCCCATGATGCATGGAATTAAATGCTGACTTAATCCACCAAGTCTGTGCTTATAATAGCAGGGAGGTGATTGAAAGCATGAATTAGTGATAGGCTAGGTAGCTATTGGAGTAATTGCCAAAAGTTTTGTTGTTGAGAGTAAGGCATTAAGGAGTGCCTTAGGTTATGTTATTTTTTTCTTGTATTAATGCATTTGTTGGCACCAAAAACTTTTTTTTTTCCTTTCCTTTATTTAAAGAATTTAGTAATCATCTTCTTAAAAGGAATCAATATAGAACATGCTTTGTTGCATAATGAATTAAATCTCTCCTCCATACAAATTCCAGAGAGCATTTTGCTCCTAGGAGAATATATTTTTTTTGCCAATAATTTTCTATGTGTTGGTCCTCTTTTTTTTTTTTTTTAAACTATATTTTTAACAATGGTATATATTTACTTTCCAAATTTGATTTTACCAATTACTTAGTTTAACAAGGGGGATTGAATAATTTAGTTTATCAACAATGTAATATTTTTTTGTTTCCAATAATCATGATATGAATCAAATTTTCAACATAACATACTTTCTTCCATAACATAACACACTATTGAGGTCCAACTAAGGCCCTTCCCCCATACTTGGCCACTTCTTCCCTATCCAAGGGTGAGTAATGTCAAAACAATCCCCATGAAATTTCCTCAAAATTTCAAAGCAAAGCATAAGAATGAGATCCAAGAACAAGTTAAGATTCCTCCCAAAACACCCTCAACACACATACAAGCAATACAAAGATCATCACAATGCCTTATGCATGAATCAAACATGAACAATAAGAAGAAACATGATCAAAAGAGTGAAGAACCCTACCTTCATAGAAAGTTATGGTAAAATGACAAGTTGAGAAGAGCTTATCCTTCCTATCTTTCAATCTTCAACTTCTCTCTAAAAACTAGAGATTGGGTAACAAAACCAAAACTTCCCCAAAATGCCTCTAAATATGATCCTAACTCAACTAGACTTTAGGTAACCCCAAGGTGGAGTTGAGTCACCAACTCATGAAGGAGACAAATCAATTTTTTCAATCAACCAAAAGTAGGGTTTTTGAGTGACCCTAAAAGTCAACCTAAGAGGCTAAGAGGGTGGAAAGTACTCCCAACCCATACCCTTACCCCTAGGATACTTAAATTTAATGTTTTTAGGCCTTAAAGACTTAATAGAACTCAAAAAAAAGCTAGGATAATTTTAAGACTATATAACAACCTTCAAAGAAAGACAATGCAAAAATAGCACAAATTAATAAGGGGTTCGCTCCATCTTTCCATTAGGTTTCCCGATTAAATATCTTGCACACTAATTGCACACATCAATAGTTCAAGAATCACTTACATATATGTAAATTACATATCAAGAAAATTATATTAATTTAAAACATCCATTTTTCTAATAATCAATTGTTTATCTCATTCTACTCATATTTTGACCATTAAAATTGCATAATCAAAGTGTTAGTTCTGCATTTATTTACTTCATCATTATACATGTTCATAAAGCATTAAATGACTAAATCAAATATTTGAAAGAAAAGCATCACTCATCATAAAATAGCATAATAATGTTCAGTGCATCAAATAATGTCCCGACATATCGAGTCATAAGTATGAAAATAATAAAGTATCAACTAAGCTACGATGGGTCGGGGCAAGGCCTCACATCCTCCCCCACTAGGCATGAACTTCCTCCTAGAGCTCATAAAAAAGATATGGGTACTGAGATCACATCTATTCTACATCCTCCCATGAAGCCATAACCTCATCATAGCAATCTCACTGGGCCCTAACCTAGTCCAACTCTCGACCTCGAAGTACTAGGGTCCATCAGGCAATAATATAGATAGGCTCCAGTGCTAACTGGCTGTTCGACTCTACCTACAAAGCATCTCAATCTATAATATGAGACTCATCATAAATGTATCCTCTAAGTACTAAAATATGAAACACATCATGGATGCATGACAGGCTATGTGGCAAGGCTATAAATAGTAGGCAATTGGTCCTATCCTCTCTAAGATCTCAAATGGTCCAATGAATTGGGGTGCCAACTTAGAGCCCTTTTCAAAATGGATCAAACTCTTTTGTTGCCACACCCTTAAGGAAACTCTATCACCAACTTGATACTCTCGATCTATCCTCTTCACATTAGCATACTTCTTCTGCCGATCCTGTGCCTCTCTCAAGCATTGCCTAATCAGGGTCACTTACTGCTCCATCTCCTTAACTAACTGAGGACCAATAGTTACTCGATCCTCAATCCTATCCCAACTCAAGGGCATCCTACAAGGTCTTCCATAAAAGGCCTCATAAGGTAGTATACCTATGGAGGAATGGTGTCCATTGTTATAGGCAAACTTGACAAGATGAAGGTATTCCTCCCACTTGACCTGATGGTCCATCATGTACATACATCACATATCCTCCAAAATCTGATTCACTTGGTCTGACCTTCAGTTTGAGGATGGTGTGTTGTACTAAAATTGAGCCTAGTGCCCAATGCTACCTGTAACTTTCTACAGAAGGATGAAGTGAACAATGAGTCCCTATCAGAGATTATCTTATGAGGAACACCATGAAGCTTGAAAATGTCTTGCAAAAACACCTAAGCTATGTTCTATGTTGTGAATGTAGTACATCTAGGTGAGAAATGCGCAACCTTGGTCAATGTGTCAACTGTCACAAGAATGGCATCGTGGCAGCAAGATGACATGGGAAGACCAACAATAAAATCCATAGATATAACATCCCACTTCCACTCTAAAATTTCATGAGGCTGAAGGAGCCCACTGGGATGACGATGCTCTACCTTCACCCTTTGACACTCGAGACATCTTACAACTATGTTAGCAATATACACTCTCATGCCTTGCCAATGATACAACTATCTCAAATCTGCATGTAACTTCTTAATACTAAGGTGTGCTGCATAAGGTGCTCTATGAGCCTCAAGTATAATGAGCTCATGCAAATGCCCAATGGAAAGTACATACATACATCCTCTATGACATAAGATTCCATCAAACTCCAAAGAATACTTTGAATACTTCCCTTCCAAGGGTCTCTGAGCATGCACCACCTGACTAACCTCAGCATAAAGCTCATCTACTGGCAAGTACTAAAGAATCTACTCTCTCAAATCAGTGCTAGCAGTCATAGATGAAAGCTCATGGCACCTTCTACTTAAGGTGTCTGCAACTACATTCTCCTTTCCCTTGATGTAATGAACATCAAAATCATACTCACAAAGGAACTCCAACCACCTTCTCTACCTAGCATTAAGGTTCAGCTACGTGAATATATACTGCAAACTCTAGTGATCAGAATGAAGCTCAAATCTATGACCTAGTAGGAAGAGTCACCACCTCACTAAATCATGGACCACTGCTACAAGCTCTAGGTCATGAGTAGGGTAATTGAGTTCATGAGTCTTCAACTTCCTAGACTCAAAGGAAATAGGTCATCCATCCTACATAAGGACTGCCCCTATACCATCCAAAGATGCATCAGTGC
The DNA here is from genome assembly GCA_028749045.1 of Cupressus sempervirens. NCBI lineage: Eukaryota > Viridiplantae > Streptophyta > Pinopsida > Cupressales > Cupressaceae > Cupressus > Cupressus sempervirens. The sequence goes on along the minus strand of CM053793.1, from coordinate 424,244,486 downwards.
ACACCATAAAATCTGTAGATGGATCTAGTACTACAAGAATCAGTGCACTCATAAGGGCTCTCTTGAGCTCTTGGAAAGCTCTATCATACTTCTCTAGCCACTCATACTTCTTTCCCTTCTTTTAAAGAGATGTGATGGGGTGTGCCAATCTAGAGAATCTTGTAATGAAGTGTTGATAATAACCTGCTAGTCCCATAAAGCTCCTCACCTCAGTGACACTGATGGGTGCTAGCCAATCCATGATGGCCCTAATCTTTGATGGGTCTACTAAGACACCATTGCCTAATATGACATGACCCAAATAATGTATCTCAAGCCTATATAATGCACACTTCGACAAGCTACCAAACAACTGATTCTCTCTCAACTTCTGTAATACCTATCTCAAGTGCTCTTCATGCTCTTTCTCATCATGAGAATATATCAGGATGTCATCCAAAAAAAAACCAAAAACTTATCCAAAAAGGTACAAAATACTCCATTCATGAGGCTCATGAATATAGCTGGAGCATTTGTGAGGCCAAATGGAACCACGATGAACTCGTAGTGACCATACCTAGTACAAAAAGTAGTCTTAGGGATATCACTATCCACAATCCTCAACTGATGATACCCTGACTTAAGATCAATTTTTGAAAATACTCAAGCACACTATAATTGATCGAAGAGGTCATCAATCCTTGAAAGAGGGTATTAGTTCTTAATGGTTAATTTGTTCAATTGCCGATAATCAATACACAACCTAAGTGATCCATCCTTCTTCTTTACAAAGATCACTGGTGCACCCTAAGGTGACACACTAGGTCGAATATTCCCCTTCTATAAGAGTTCCTCCAATTGAATCTTCAGTTCACTAAGCTCATGAGTAGTCATCCTGTATGGTGCTCTCGATACTAGCTCCGCTCCTAGCACAAGATCAATATGAAAATCCACTCCTCTAGGTGGAGGTCTACTAGGGAGCTCTGAAGGAAAAACATTTGCAAACTCCTGCAATATTAAAAAATCATCAAGGGATGGCTCCCCCTCTGAATCTTCCTCCCTGTCACTGATGGTGATAGCGAACAACTGACATCTCTTTCACATGCACTGCCTAAGCTACATAGCCGAAATCATATGAATGGATATGGGTCTCTTAACCCCAAGGATCACTCTAGAGATACCATCCCCATCCACACATTCCACCCTCTTCTATCGACAATCCATCTTGGCACTGTGGGCATAAAGCCAATCCATGCCAAGAACAACATCATAAGAACCTATAGGGGTAATGCATATATCAAACATTGTGGACATGTCTCCAATCTGAATTAGGCAATTATGCACCAAGGAACTAACTGACACTCTGGCTCCTGAGGCTAACTCTACCTCCTAACTGACATCCTGACTAACTACCACTAGCCTACAAAGCTCCACAACAAAAGGAGATATAAATGATTCGGTAGCTCCAGAATCAAATATAATAGTAACCATGCTATCTTGTATACTACCTATAGCCTCAATAACTATAGTTTGATGCTTAGCTTGGTGGTTATCAACTGCTACAAAAACTATGTGGGATCTACCTACATCACCAACTGTCAGCTTTGAAAATGCCCCTCTCTGACCATTAGAAGACTTTCTTTGAGGAAACTCTCTAGAAATATGACCCATGCCACCACAAGTGTAACATGGTCCTCATGAATAAGATTGTGCACCTTGAGATCCAGACTACTGTGGGCCTCCTGACCTGCTAGACCCACTAAAACCACTCCTAGAAGACTGCTGAGTCTTCACTAACTAAGACTATGGGGCCTACCATTTTTGATCTTGCCTCAGACCCTGTAACTACCACTGCTTGGGCTTCGAGCCCTGATAACCCTATGAGGGTTTTTGCTACTGCTGCTACTGAGGTTTCTACTACTGAGACTATTGGCCCTTAGAGGACCCTACTATGTAGTTTTGATTCCCCTTCCAAAGGGGTTTTTGCTGGGTGGAGTTTCAATTCTGAGATCGATCTAGTGACTCCTACCTACTCTAAGTATCCTCTGCGACTAGTGCTACGTCAACTACTTGCTTGAAGCTAGTAGGAAATGCCATAAGAATTGGACCCTAAAGTGAGAAATTCAAACCCATGATGAATCGATGCACTCACTATTTTTCATCCTTCATGTATTCAACATATAGAAGGAGCTTGAGAAACTTTCTCTCATACTGAGCTATGGTGAGACCCCTCTGATATAGAGAATGAAACTTCTCAATCTACTTCTACCTGAAGTGCTCAGATAGGTACCTCTCTCTGAATCTCTCTAAGAATGACTCCCATGTGAGGGTATCCATGCTCACTCCTCCTATAGTCTCCCCCTGATGCCACCAATTGGAGGCATCTCCTCTTAGCTAATGAGTTGCAAGACGTGCCTTCATACTACTTCAATAAGGATGTAATCCAAAGCACCATTGAAGAATTTGTAAATAGGCCTCTGCTATTGTCCTCTCTGTGGAACCAGTAAAGAGTGGTGGTATGAGTCATATCCACTCTCTGATATCATCTCCTATATGTCTAGGAGGTATGTCAAGTGGTGGTCCTCTCTGATGTATCGACTCACCCTAATCCTCACCCTGTCGCTTAATCTGACTTGGTAGGGGACTACTACTTCTCTCTCTGTCTCCAACCCTGCCTCCTCCAAGAACCTATGCTTCCCCTTTGGGAATCTACTGCCCTGTTTGTACTATAGGTGCTATCCTTTGCTAGACTATGCCAATCAGTGTCTGGAGGGTATCCAAAATATCCTAATTTAAGTTTGGTGGTAGAGGTGGTGGTCCATCCTCCTGTTCTGCTCTACCACCTCTCACCCTACAACCTCTACCTCGATAGTTGCTTTGTGTAACAAAAGACATCCTACACAATTAAAGTTTTAGTTAAATTTAGAAGCATAATGGTTTTAGGTACCTAGTGTTGAAACATGGGCTTTGATACAAAAATGTCATGCCCAAAAATACGAGGGCAAAAACACACAATTTTTTTTTCTTGAATAATAATAATTAGGTTCACTAAGGTTTAAGAGTCTGATTTGTAAGTGGAGAAAAAGGTTTGCTACATTACATCTTAAGTTTATAATCATTTGAAGGAAACATTGTTAAAGTTTAATACTCATTATTAAATTGGTATCAAACCTTGATTTCGTTATTACATTACTTTTACAATGTTATATTTAAATTTATAGAATAACGATTTAAATAATCACCAAACTAACTATTTTGAAATATTTGAACTCAAAAAGAAACTTCTAATTAAAATAATATTACATCCTCTGATAAACTTTAATTAAGATTTCAAAATTATATAAATCTATAACATAATAGAATTAAAAATATTCCAAATTATAATACCAAATTAATTAACTAAATATGATGATACAATAAAACAAAAAAAACTAAATATGATGATACCATAAAAAAAAAAACTATCTTACCTATTAATTTAACGTATATTCACTACCATTAAAAAAACTAAATTAATCTTTAACATTAATAACATTTAATTCATGACATCTTAATTAAACTTAAACTAACTTAAAATTTAAGCAATCCTTAATTTAACTAAATTAATGCAAACCTGATCTTAAAATAAATATTAACTAAAACAAAACTTAACTAAATTAAATCTTAATAACACCACTAACTTACAATAAATAATATTAACTATACCATTATTTAAAATAAATACTAACATTTTAATTTTTGAAGATACTAATACTAATTAAAAACTTAAACTAATTTAAATCTAAAACTATCTTAAATTAAAACTTTTAAAAATTAAAACAACTAAACTAATAGCTAAACCATACTAACTTTAATACTTAAACTAACTCTTAATCCAAACTAACTTTATTTACTAAACTAACTAAAACTAAATTAAAAAGAAACTAACAAACAACACTACCTACCCTATCCCCTGCCCCTTAACTACCCCTAAGACCTACCCCTTCCCTCATGACAAGTGGGATTGCCACATAATGGTGCTCCCCAAGAACCCATCCACTTCCCCAAGTAGTAGTACACTTCCCAAGGTCTGCGTAGTGCAAAACTTTGCGCTCACCTCCCTTGCGTGTAGGATGAGCTTGAAGGATGGTGAGCATATAGGGTGAAGAAATAAGGGGGGGGGGGGTGTTACAATGTGGCCCTTTATATATATATATATATATATATATATATATATATATATATAATATGTGACATGGATCCCCACGTAGGCACTATACGTACAGTGGCAGGTGGGTAGATAAATCCAGCACCTAGTTTCTCATTTGGAAGGTCAAAACAAGGTGAGAGGTGGGGGGAAAGAATAGCCTTAAGATGATATAGTTACATAAATTTTTATTTAATAAAATGACTGGACTTGACGCCTAAGACAAGTACCTTGCCCCCCCATGATGCATGGAATTAAATGCTGACTTAATCTACCAAGTCTGCGCTTCTAATAGTAGGGAGGTGATTGAAAGCATGAATTAGTGATAGGCTAGGTAGCTATTGGAATAATTGCCAAAAATTTTGTTGTTGAGAGTAAGGCATTAAGGAGTGCCTTAGGGTATGTTATTTTTTTCTTGTATTAATGCATTTGTTGGCACCAAAAACTTTTTTTTTCCTTTCCTTTATTTAAAGAATTTAGTAATCATCTTCTTAAAAGGAATCAATAGAGAATATGCTTTGTGGCATAATGAATTAAATCTCTCCTCCATACAAATTCTAGAGAGCATTTTTCTCTTGGGAGTATTTTTTTTTTTGCCAATAATTTTCTAATTGCTGGTCCTCTTCTTTTTTCTTTTTTTTTAAAACTATATTTTTAACAAGGGTGTATATTTACTTTCCAAATTTGATTTTACCAATTACTTAGTTTAATAAGGGGGATTGAATAATTTAGTTTATCAACAATGTTAGATTTGTTTGTTTCCAATAATCACGATATGAATCAAATTTTCAACATAACATATTTTCTTCTTTAACATAATTGAACTGGAAAATTTTCATAATTGATCATCCCCATTTATTCTTATTTTCCACACACATATACACGAATTGAAATAACATAAGGTATAATGCAAGAGGGTTTTTTAATATTTTCTCTCTCTATTAATCAATCTTGTTCAAGGCTCCATCGGGAAAGAACCAGTAAGAAAACTTGACATCTTTGCAAAATACACCAAAATTTAAATACATTTTTACATAATGTTACAATTCAATTGAACTCTCTTCTATGTCTTTCACAAGAGGTCTTTTCCAATATCTTCAATGTACCAAGGGAACCATGGGAGAGACAAGAACCAACTCAAAGGTAAAACAACATAATATGATGAACAATTCAAGCATGCATTCCCAACCCGATTTTGCACAATAGGTTCAACATTGAACCAAAATCGGGGGGAGGTGTATTTTCTCAATAGGAGACATAAATCAACATACCATAACATAGCCCTTTTGGGGCTAAAATTCAACAACTTTCATTCTTCTACAAATGCCCTTTTGAGGTCAATGCAACAAAGATTTTCATTCCTCCCTTCTACAAGAGTTTAATTTTTCATACAAGGTATTTGATGACAAGTAGGGGCCCATACACCCTAACCTATTTCCCTCTTCTCACCATGATTGGATACTATACACTATAGAGGTCTAACTAAGGCCCTTCCCCCTACTTGACCACTTCTTCCCTATCCAAGGGTGAGTAGTGCCAAAACAATTCCCATGAAATCCTCTCAAAATTTCAAAAAAAAGCATATGAATGACATCCAAGAACAAGTTAAGATTCCTCTCAAAACACCTTCAACACACATAAAAGTAATACAAAGATCATCACAATGCCTTATGCATGAATCAAGCATGAGCAATAAGAGGAAACATGATCAAAAGAGTGAAGAACCCTACCTTCACAAAAAGTTATGGTAAAATGACAAGTTGAGAAAATATTATCCTTCCTTTCCTTTGATCTTCAACTTCTCTCTAAAAACTAGAGATTGGGTAACAAAACCAAAACTTCCCCAAAATGCCTCTAAATATGATATTAACTCAACTAGACTTTAGGTAACCCCAAGGTGAAGTTGAGTCACCAACTCATGAAGGAGACAAACCAATTTTTGTAATCAACCAAAAGTAGGGTTTTTGAGTGGCCCTAAAAGTCAACCTAAGAGGCTAAGGGGGTGGAAAGTACTCCCAACCCATACCCTTACCCCTAGGATACTTAAACTTAATGTTTTTAGGCTTTAAAGACTTAAAAGAACCCAAACAAAAGCTCGGAGAAATTTAAGACCATATAACAACCTTCAAAGAAAGACAATGCAAAAATAGCACAAATTAACAAGGGGTTTCATTCCGTCTTTCCATTAGGTTTCTCGGTTAAATATCCTACACACTAATTGCACACATCAGTAGTTCAAGAATCACATACATATATGTAAATTACATATTATGAAATCATGTAAATTTAAAACATCCATCTTTCTAAATCAATTATTTATCTCATTCTACTCATATTTTGACCATTAAAATTGCATAATCCAAGTGTTAGTTTTGCATTCATTTACCTTGTCATTATACATGTTCATAAAGCATTAAATGACTAAATTAAATATCTGAAAGCAAAGCATCACTCATCATAAAATAGCATAATAATGTTCAGTGCATCAAATAATGTCTCGACATATCGAGTCATGAGCATCAAAATAACAAAGTATCAAGTAAGCTACGATGGATCGGGGTGATGCCTCACACTGAGACAAAAACCATAGAAGGAGAACCTTCATAGAGGGAAAGAACCCTAGAGAGGAGTGATAAGGGGAAAGTAGTGGTAGAACAAACTCCTTCATCTCAAGAGGCAGGCACTTTGTGGAATGATTCCCAAGGTGGTTGTGAAAGAAATTGATAAGAAGTAAAAAGCCACAGTTCACCTCCAATGAAGAGGACATGATTGAGTTGGTGGAAGTTCTGACTAAACCAAAGTCTCCTTGAAGAGATGCAAGAGTTTTGGCTTTTATCAATAGTGACAAGAATCAAGATTTATTTGCACAAGTGGTTATCCCCCCTCCTAATGCAAATACATAACATCTAGGCCCACAAGCTATCAGATCAAAGAGGTTATGCTTGGGAAGCCACATTGGATACTACTAGATTGATGGTCACAATGGGGATAAAAGAGGTCTTTAAAAATTTAGAGCAAGAAGGGGCAGAACTTAGAACACTTCATAGGAAAAATGAACTCCTAAAAAGATATTTAGCCAAAGTTGTTGGTCCCTTGGATCCAAAACACCCCAAGGAGACTCTTAACATTGCACTATATAGAAGAGATGGGGGAGGTGTACACTTGGATCCATTTTTGAAAGCCTATCAACACTGGTGGGGAATTTTTGAGGAAAAGGATGTCTTGATCATCCAAGGAAATCTTAAGCTACTACATGTTATGCAAGAAAATGTAGATAAGATGCTAGTAATTTTGAAGAAAGATTTTAGTATTATGGATGAAGTACGTGCTCAGAGTAAAGATTTATAGGTATTACAAGCCATAAAAGGGAAAATATACATGATTCTAGTAGATGTATAGTAGAGGAGTTAGATTTAATTAATGATTGGATTGAGAAAGTAGTAGATAGTAATAAAGTAATGGAAACATTACATGTGGACATCCATCGGCTCAAGGACCAAGCCCGAGAGTAAATTTTGGAGGCAAAAAAATATTATAGTGATGTGTGTTTGGATATTTTTGAGGATGATGAGTGGGAGAAATTAATGCCTATAGAGGTAGTGGAAAATAAGTTTTAGAATATTTTTGAAGAAGCTTCTAGTTATGATGACATTCGATAGGTCTTTTGAATAGAAGAAGCCTTGCTAGAGTTGGATACAAAACTCAAGGATTTTGTTGATACCAGTATTGAAGTAGACAACTATAGACAAAAGGTCAAAGATAAGTATGATGCTTTAGATCTACCAAATGTGGCTAAGATTTTTGATATTATTGAGAAATTCAAGGGCAAACATCTATACATAGCTCTGGTATGAAGGGCGATAAAACCTAGAAGGAAGAATTCAATTTTGACACAGTAAAATTTTGTGATTTTAAACCTTTTGAGGTGAGCAAGTGCATTGGTGTGCAAGTGCACTAGTGTATAGGTGAGCTAGTGCAATTTTCCAAAGGTGTGTTGACAGTTAATTGTTAGTTCCAAAAATAGAGCTTTTCATGCATCAAAAATGCATTCTGACAATAGTTTAACTCTGATAGATGCTTAGTGAAGGATCAAATTTTATTTTTGACACTTCTAGACACTTCTGCTTTGATTGAAGGTTTTTTTATTCTTTTTTCTCTCATTAATTTCTTTGTTTTATGACATGTAAAGGTTCATGCATCCAATTAATGAATATAAAAATGGATGGAGTCCTACTAAGCACTAGTTAGATTGTTAGTTTGTACATAATTAGTTTGTTTTATTAAATTAAAAGCATATTTTTTTGTGAATATATCTCTCACTCTCAATACAAATTGAGGAGATAATTTCTTATAAATACTCCATTGTAATATGTAATTGGGGGGCCACCATTATTTTGCAATAATATTATGCTTTTGGTGCTTGCATTTGGAGTGTAGTGATTCTTGCCTAAATGTGTCATTATTTTTTGAATTTTTGTTCATGGAATTGTGATTGAGCCAAATGTTTATTTTCTTTATTTCTAGTTGTACGATCTTTTAGTTCTGGTATTTGCTATGGTTTAATGAATTCTGCTAACATATCTAGCTTGAGAAGAAATCATCAAATTGTGCTTGTGTTAACTCCTTGTCTTGCATGAGTGCACTTTCTATGGCCTTGTGATTTGATGAAGAGTGAAACATCATATTGTTATTAAGTTTCCCATTGACGATTGCCTCAGTGGAATCTAGGAAGTGTTGCTCCTATTTTCATTGGTTACCCACTGATCTCTCTAAAAACTTAACTCATAGACATGTTTTTTCCATGGGTTATGTCCATTAGAATTTGTACTTTCACATTATTTGCTTCAAAACTTTTGTCATTTTCTTTACTAACCCCTTGTTATTTTAGGCATTCATATTAGTTGCATTGTTAGATTGTATTCATTAGAAAATATTATATATATATATATATATATATATATATATATATATATACAAGAACATTGTTCTTTTTTGCGTGTTTTATTTTGAAGCAACAAATAGATTCTACATCTCATTCGAAATCATTCAAACCAGCAAAGGCATCCTTGTGAACAAAAACATTTATCTTTAATTGAGTGTATTCTAGTAGGTCACAAGATCACTTGGAACCTTGGAGTTCATTCACAAGATCGACTTTTCAAGAGAGAAGTTTGGAAGAATTTCTACCATTTAGCATCGTGCATAACGATAGCTCTACAGAAGTGGTGCTATATGGAGGGCCATATTTTGATTTTTGGAATAGAAGAAAAATTTGCCAAAGTTTAAAAATTCTATGCTTTTTGCAAGTTCAAAATTTTTTTTTGAGTTTTCCAAAAATTTAGGTGTGCTATTGTGCTAGTGCGTAGGTGCATCGGTGAGCTGGTACATAGGTACATTACTATGCTAAATTTTGTGGTGCACCTTATTTTGTGAGAAAGTGTACTTTTGTAGAGGTGCACTTTTTCTAGAGTTGATGCAAACTACAGGGTTTTGATCCAAAATCCCCATTTTAGTGAGCATCAAGATCTTCATCAAGTGCACACGAGTTTCTTGAGCTTACCGACTTCCACAAACCATGTAGTGATAAAGGAATACCTCCAATGTAGCCACTTCCATTTGAAATCTCATCATCTTCCTCAAATCTACCTCCACTCCAACCACTTGGTGGACCACCAAATATTCCAATAGTTCCACCTTCGTAACCACCACCCTTAGGTCCACCAAACCCTCCAATGGCATTTTTTGTAAATGTTGTAGACTCACCAATCAATTTGAGAGGTGCATTCCATGACCTCCCTAAAAATCCTAAGAATTTTTTCCCCAAGGTTTATTTACAGGGAAACACAAACTATTGAAGATTATATTAAAGTATTCAAAGAAATTTGCAACTAAAAATAGATTGCCAACAAGGATTTGGTCCTTCGTTTATTCCCCTACTCTTTAGGGGAAGTTGCCTACAATTGGTATGTCAATTTTCCACCTATATGTATTAGAGATTGGGATACCTTTGAAAAAATTTCTTAGACTAATTTAAAACTTTTATCAACCTAGCGCTGATACATCAACAATTCATATCAATCAAAAGGGTCCAGCTGAGATAGTTTCATGCTTCAATCATCACTTTCATATGGTGTATCACAAATTGGAAACACCATATAGTTGAAGCAGCTATTTAGATTTACCTAAATGCTATGGACACTCTTACTGCTATCTTTTTGAGGAGACTCCCTATAGAAAATATTGATACATTGGAAAAGGTCTTTGCAAAAGCAATAACTTTTACTAAGCAAGCCAATCCTAATAGAGGAGGATTGATGCTTCCCGCCCAAGCCATCATGGCAATACCAACATACCTTGTTGGAGTACCTATTTTGTGAAGTCAATTGATACCTATGAATCTAATTTCATTACAACAAGTACCTACTCCATAGAACCCTACTCTAACATATTCAAGGTATGAACTTTCAAAAGCTGCCTTCTTTGAGCAAAAGGAAACAATACTCATTGAAGAAGACAATAGCTTTTTTCAAATTTGGTCAGATGAAAAAGACTATGTCACAAATGAATAATGAGCTAACTCGTCTAAGGTTGTCATAGGGATAGAATAATAGTTTTCAAAGGAACAACACTAGCCCCTAAAATAATATGGTCAAAATTATAATAGGAACTTTAGTGGGAACAATAACAACAGGAACAACAATACATCAAACAATAATGGAGGGAACAACTTCAATCCTCCTGGTTGCAATAATGGCTTTCAGAGGTAGAATCAACAGTGGAATACCCATCCAAATAACTGGTAGCATACCTATAGACAATAACAATAGTAACATTTAGTATACAAATATCAATCAATATGATGATGGTAAACACATCTAACAATGATGATTCATACTATGATGGAAATCAAGAAATGACTCAAAATTTGCAGGTAAACAACAATATTCCTCTTATGCAGTTTAATGCTATGTTATTAGAATCCTATGATTCTACACAAAGTAAATAGGTAGAGAATCTAGTCAACAAAGAATTATCATTTCTGTTTAGCCAAGAACCTAACCTTCAGCATGAAGAGATGTTTCTTTTCACAATGACAATCAGAATATGTATAACTTGAGAAGTAGGAAGGAACTTCTGATAGATGGAATTCCTCTAGCACTACAACCAACTCCTCCTGATCCAAGAACAAGTAACAAATTGGCACTACTTAAACCACAGTTTAGAGGACAACAAGATCAAAACCAAGGAAGTGTACCAACAATATTGAAATACCCTACTTGGTCTATTTAAAATTATAGTGCCATAGAAGACCTGAAAAAAACAAATACCAACATGTCCATGTTTGACATGTTGCAAAACTATCCACAAAAATGAGAAGTGCTCATGAAGACTTTGGATCATACAAAGACCTCCCATAATGTGAATACTACTCCTCAAAAGATGATATCACAAAAAGTTAATACTATAGAGGCATTGTCCACTATGTTTAAAGACAAGGTAGAGGTGTCCCCATTTTTTCTTGGCATCAAAATATATGGGAAGAATCTTCACAATTTCCTTATTGATTTAGGAGCTTCATGTAATGTCATGTCATTGTCCATAGCACAAAAGTTCGGAGTCAGCCCTCAACCTACCAACTGAATAGTTATTCAGTTGGACAAAATAGAGGTGAAAGTCATAGGTGTACTAAAGGATGTGCAGATATAGTTAACAATTGAACTATGAATTCAAGATGTCATTGTTATACATGTGGTTGATATCCCAAAGACATATGGATTACTCCTCAATAGAGAATGGACAAAGGGCCTAAGAGGATGGTTTTCCATGGATTTCAACCAGCTTTGGTTATTGTGGAAAGCTCTAAACAATCAAATCAAAATAGATGTAGAGCCAAAGTTTAAAAAGATGATTATAGAATACAATGCTCCTAATGAGGTAGTCTTCTTGCAAATAGATTTAGGATCCTACAAGGTAATGGTTTTGGATACAACTTTGACCAAAATATCAGATGATCAAGATATGGATTCAATAATTTCAACCCCGAAAGATGAGGTCATAACACAATTCATAGACCATATGATGGCTAATTTACAATGTCTAGGAGAAGAAGCTAACCCTAATATCCTCCTACTTCTAGGATTTTGTTGATTATATAAAGTTATCCATTTGGAGTTTGAATATTCATCATGTCAAGAAGTAGTTGCTAAGGTGTTAACACAAAGGGTAGGAGTAAAGAAAGTCAATGATCCATAAAATGAACCTACATAAAACCAAAGTCTTACAAACATGTTTGATGTTGTTGAAGAGATTGAAGAGGAAACTAAAGATCTAAATGCATCATATAGTGATACCTCTTCAGATGGTAGAGGTTTGTCTTCTCCTCCACCAAAAATGATCAAAGTACAAAGAAGAAGAAGATATGTAAAAGGCCAGGGATGGACTTCAGTAATCATCCATCCTAAACCCAAAGTAGATGAAATCAAAGAATTGATAGATGAAATTCAAGACAAACAAGAAAAACATATGCTCCCAATTTCAAAGAATGATGATGGAAAATTAGTAAGGCCATCCTACAAAATATTACAATGGGTAACCAAGAGAAAATCCTTCCAATCTTAGGTAAAAGAAAAACTATGGAAAAAAAAGAATAAGGTTAGAAAATCCAAGGAAAGCTCAATTTGGACACTTCGCTTTGATGGTTCCAAATGCAAATGAGGAGTTGGTAGAAGTATTGAGTTAATAGTCAAAAGGTAAGTCTTTCTACACAACATATTGATTACAATTTAGATGTACTAACAATGTTGCAAAATATGAAGCATTGATTTGAGGACTTATTTTTGCACTCGAGAAAGGAGTTACAACTTTCATAGTCAAAGGAGATTCTTAGTTGGTTATTTAAGAAGTGAAATCACTATATTCCTGTAATGATAAGAGGTTTATTGCTTATAGGAAAAGGGTATGGGATCTACTAGATGATTTTGAAGCTTGGAACATTAAGTCTATTCCAAGAAGGAAAAAACATGGTAGCAGATGTGCTTGCTGTTTTAGCCAGTACATTACAACCAGTCGAAGGAAAAAAGTTAAAATCATTCTTAATTGAATTGGTTTTTGCTTCATCTATTCCTAAAAATATCACAAACTTCCAAGTTTTTTAGGATGATCAACATATTCTTGAATTTATTATGTGTAGCAACCAATTTAAGGGACAAGAAATAGATGATACTCTAGATGATGCACTTGAGGATATTGCAATTCAAGATGAAGATGGAATCTTGAATTTGAAAAACTAATACTATTCCTAAGGGGATGATAAAGTTGGAGCACATTTTTGATCATGATGAATCAACATTTAATAAAAGAACCATTGAAGAGAAAGGAACTGAGGAATGTGATTCATACAATTTAGGAATGGAAGATGATCCCAAGATGGTAAGGATTGGGAAAGCATGCAATTTACAAGAAAGGGAAGACATGCTCAAATTACTTACAAAATATAAGGATGTTATCACTTGGAGTTATGAAGAACTAAAGACATATGATCCTTGGATTATTATGCATGATATCCCAGTCAAACCTAATGCCAAACCCTTCGAAAAAAGGCAAAGACCCATCAATCCCATCCTTGAGCCTCTAATAATGAAGTCCAGAAGTTATTGGATGCAAATATTATTTTTCCTGTGTGTCACTCTACATGGGTGGTTAATTTAGTTCATGTATGAAAGAAGACTGGAGGAATCTAACTTTGTGTAGATTTTCACAATTTGAACCTGGCATCTCAAAAGGACAATTACCCATTGCCCTCATTGGATGAGGTCTTACAATTTATGAATGGCTCAAAAATGATGTCTTTCTTGGATGGATATTCAGGCTATAATTAGGTAATGGTAGAAGAAGAAGATAGACTAAAGACTACCTTTACAACCAAATGGGGAACCTTCACCTATAGGAGAATACCATTTGGATTTATTAATGTAGGGGCTACATTTTAGTGAGCTATGGATGAAGATTTTAAGGGATTGATTAATAAATGTATAGTTATCTATATGGATGACTTAACTATTTTTCCAAAGAATCAAACTACTCACATTGCCAATCTAAGATAGGTGTTCAATAGGTATCCTAAATATGACATATCTCTCAATCCCAAGAAATGTTCATTTGGGGTTACTAAGGGAAAACTCCTAGGTCATTACATTTCCATAGTTGGCATCTCCATTGATCCTGATAGAGTTGAAGCCATTTTGAAGTTATCACCCTCCAATAGTCAAAAGGAACTCAAGTCTTTCTTTGGGAAGATAAATTTTGTGCAAAAATTCATAAGCTAATTTGCAAAGATAGTGTGTCCCCTTAATGATTTACTCAAAAAGTGGGCTAAAATAGAATGGGTTCTTGAGGTCAAGAAATCATTCGAGGATATCAAGGTAGCCATTTCCACAGCTCTAGTACTAGTAAGTCCTAATTACAACCTACCCTTTAAGATATATTCCTTCACCTTAGAAGATTTGTGTGTTGGAATCCTAACCCAGAAAAAGGAGAAGGAAGATGAAAGACTTATTGCTTTTATTAGCTTCCCTTTGAGAAATTTCAAGTTGAACTATTCCAACCTCAATAAACAATCTTTTGCCTTGATTAAAGCAGTAAAGAAGTTTTGCCATTACATACTAAGGAGTAAAGTGTATGCTATGGTACAAAATCCAATAGTAAAAATATTATTGATGCAAAATGAACTTGGTGAAAGATGAGGTAAATGGATGGCAATATTGCAAGAATTTAATCTAGAGATCCAACCCATGAGATTAGTTAGGGGTCAAGGATTATAAAAAATGATAGCTGATAACTAGGTTGAGGATGAAAAGGAATTTAGGTTTGATAGTGAAATGAATGAGAATGATCAAAAGAAAATGATCATATCTCAAGTTAATATTGGTCAAGGTGTAGTACTAGATGTTTGGTACTAGGATATTGTTTATTACCTTCTACAGAATTACTGCCCTAGTTGGATGAATAGTTCATAGTGGAGGGGACTTAAAATGAAATGTGAGTCCTATATGCTACATGATAACAACTTATACAAAAGGAACTATGAAGGGATCTACCTAAAATACTTAGGATGTGAAGAAGTGAAGGAAGTCTTAGAAAAATTTCATGTTAAGTATGGTACAGGACATGGCTTGACAAAAGTGACTACTCATATGATTTTAATATTAGGTTATTTTTGGCCCATGATATTCAAGGACACTTTTGAGCATGTGCATTCTTGTCATGTTTACCAGACTAGTGCTAACAAAGAAAGGAACCAAGAAATGTCGTTACAACTAGTATACAAGGTCTACCCCTTTATAAAGTGGGGGCTAGATTTCATTGGTCCACTTAATCCACCATCATCTATTGGACACACCAATATTCTCATAGTCACAGATTATTGTACGAGATGGAAAGAAGTTTAGTAGTGTGTTTGCTTTTAGTCACAAATTTTTTTTTCAAAGTTGTGTCAGTCTAGGGGTAGGTATACTTGAGATGTTGTCTTGAGATATTTTACTAACCACTCTTTTGATTCCAATTTCAAGAAGAGGTATTTCTTTATCAAAAATTTTTGACAGTTGTGTGTCTTATACCAATTGAGGAATGGATGTTGCTTGCAGTAATAGGGAGAATTTCAATTTTGAGTTTAGGATTCTAGACCAAAAAGTTCTCAACACTTTGCAAATTTAAATATCGATCATCTCAAGTGTTGCAAAATCAAGGTTGAATGTAGAAAGGGTTGATCCAAACTCCTATTGGTTCAATCAAAGGGTTCTTTCCAAAAGATTGCTAAAATCTTTGTTTGGCATGAGAGTTTCTAAAAAGTTCTAAAAGAGGAACACAAGGGATGTTCACCAAAGATCAAATCCAAGAAATGGTGCCATTGTCCTAGCTACATATTCTAAGCATAGTTAGGATACATAAGAAATTTTTTTTAAAAAGAGAATTGAAAAGAGAGAGAAAAGAACAATGTTAAGACTGAAAGATTCTAAAAGATCTAAAAGGGGTAATTTGATAAATAGATACAAATGAAAATGTTTCTTTATCCAAGAATAAAATGGTGACATTATGAACTACATGGAGAAATCACCCAAGGGATTACCAAGAAATTTAAAAGAAAAGTGGCATCCCACTAAGAGCCCTTGAACTAATTCTCTCATTTGGTCAAGCAAATGATCAACAAATGACTTTCGTGGAGATTCTTGATGAATGTGATAGGAGGGGTGGAAGATTGTTTCCAAGTTGTTAGTATATTTTGATTTATCACATCCTAAGATGTCAAAGGAAATGAATACACTAAACACACACTATGCTTGAAGGTTTTTTATCCTAAAATTTTGACTATGAAGTCATTCAAAATATGCTTAGAACATCCAGAATTCAATTGGTGTTTGAGATGTGTTGAAATATTTTTTGTTGATGAAGAAATGTCTTTGTCATTTCTTCCTTTTGTTGGGGCTATTTGTTGTGGTTCCACAATGCATGCACCACTTATATCAGAAATGGGGACCTCCTACTTTTTTTCATGGCTTTCTTTGAGGCCCTAGTCTAGTGTCTAAGTCATCGAGAAAATTTAGTTATCAAAGATCATTTTCGAGTAGAGATAAGTGAAAAAAAAAATTGAAAGGAATTTTGATGCACAAATGCACAGCAACCCACCTACACAGCACCCCAAAGTACCCCAATCTATAAGTTTCCCCCTCCCCTTCATTCCTCACTTAACATTCTCTTGTCATCCCCACACTTCATTTTGTCCACACTCTACATTTGCAGCTCCCACACCTCCTTATTTTTATGGCTTTGCATCAATCAAGGTATGGCATCCTCCCTGCTCACCTAATGCTAACACACCACATAACATGGTGCACACTAGTGCACCTAACTTGGTGTGCAAGTGTGCACCAAATCCATCAAGCACAAAAATTAAAACTTAAAAACAAACAAAACCTGTCGGGGTGCACAATAACACACCTGGCTTGGTGCACTACTCCACACCCCTAACACACAACTTAAGTAAAAAGAAAGTAAAACTAGGTGTGCACTAGTGCACCTAACTTGGTGTGCTTGTGCACACTCGAGTATAATAAAACAATTCAAAAAATAAACAAAGAAGAGGGTGCACACTAGTGCACCTGATTTGGTGTGTGAGTGCACACCCCAAAATCAAAAAGCTCCAAATAATAGGTGTGCACTAGTGCACCTAACTAGGTGTGCTAGTGTGCACCTATTATTTTTTTTAAAATGATGATATAAATCTTAACAAGTGCACTAGGCCCACCTTCCTGGTGTGCTTGGTGCACTTAAGTTTGTATTTAAGAGTTTAAAATATAGGTGTTTTTGAACAAATTTTGCTTTGATAGGGACTAATGGATTTTTTTCCCTCTTTTGTACATATATAATCACATCTTCATCAGGCAATAAAATGGCACCAAAACTTGTTGTGTTCAAATTTCAAGGCATGCCATCAAAATTAAGGTTCCAAGATGACTACTTAGAGACTAAGGACATAGATTTGGGACACATTGATTTGGGGGAGTTCCTAAAGATATGCAAGAAGCCCACTAAGAGGTCTACAATGATTTTTCACATTAATTTGACCAAGGCTGGTAAATGTAGCTTCACACTTGATGTCAGTGCAATCCTTGGAGCTCATAATGACACTTGCACAACACTTTATTCTAGAGGAAAGGGTGGTTAAGAGTGTGATTGGAGAGATCATTCTTGATCTACAACCCAATGACATTGAGAGGGTATTCCATCTCCTGAGGGCTGATCAATTCATCAAGCTAACCTATGACATAGTAGAGAGATGGTATAGAGAACACCTAAAAGAGGCTAACGAGATCATACAATCTACTTACCTCATAGAGACGACTCCTCTAAGAAAGATAGTCAACAAAGTAGACATGAAAAGAGGATATATTAAGGAAGATATTAGGTATTAAATCATACGTTTGAGTAGGGTGATGGGTCTACCTGTAGCTAGACACCTAAATTTCTTCATGATACATTTAATCAAGACTATTAAGACAACAAAGCTGCCACTAGATTGGGCCACTACTTTGAGTGAAAAATCTATGTGAGAAATTGAGAGCAGTAAAGGATAGAAGGAATTTCTATATGACTTCATATTTGGTGTATCTATTAGCTGTAAGGGTGAAAAACTATCTTGGATTGTACAAAAGGGGCAGCATATAAGAATCTAATGCTTGGCCATATATTGTCTACCCTTAGTTGGTAAGGAAGAAACTCTCAAAGAAGAGTAAAGAATATAGAATTGTGAATGATGCATTCACATTTGCTATCATCCGATTCATAGAGGGAGATTATGAAAAAAAATTATCTGATGATATAGTGACATAGATAACAACACTTGGGGCTTATTACATTCAATTTAAAATATTTACATATCTAAGTGTAGTTGGTGCCACTATCAACTCGAAGAAGCTCCCAAGATATCCTAGTGATAGACTTGTTCGTTTGGAGATTGCTCAACAAGTTGAGTCTGCATATGACAAAGTTAGGAAATAGTATAGACCATGTTGGACATGGTCCCTGGTCATAGTACCATTTCAAGTAATGAGAAAGCATGATATTCCCTCTTTTGAGCATGAATGGGATCAATATCCCCTAGAAGAGTGCAATTCCTCAAGGCTATGCTTTGATAATATCGAGAGAGTCCAATTTCTAGCAAGAAAGGTATTCTAACATGAAGAAGCCATCAAAGACCACTAGATGAATGCCAAAAATGACTATGATGTTTTTATTAGGGATTATTGTAGGATGAATTCATATTTAGTAGAAAAGGCTCTGAAGGTCCATATTCCATTGTAGATATTGCAACACGACTCGGGGGAGCTTCTCAACCCTTTGTTCATTACAAATAAAATTGGAGAAAGACCCATAATAAACACTAAGGCTGATAGGGAGGAGAATAATGATGTTAATCATGGGGTAAGGCACATTATCAAGATGATGTAGAATTGGATTAGGAAACCATTTAAACTTGATCCAAACTTGAGATAATGGTTTTCATGCATAAGCCCACCTAGCCAAAGGTATAGGGAAGAAGGTCTCCATCCCTACCTTTGTAGCTTAATTTCCCATTAGGCCCAAAATGGTATACCAACTAGATAGACTAGTTGGATATACTATCACCCTCTAGAGAAAAAAGGAAAGGGAAAAAGAAATAGGAGTTCTCCTCAAAGAGCTAAACTAGAGGATAGTGAAATTCCAACACCTCCCCAACAACAACAAGAAAATGTACAAGGGGCCAAGGATATTGGGGTACCATAGGTTTAGGATGACCCACTATTGCCACCAACTACTACATCTAGCCAAATGGAGATAGGAGTTGAAGCACAAGAGGTCTCTCCTCTTTTGTAGGTAGAACAAGCATCCCCTTCTACCCCTTAAAAATGAAGAAAGATTAAGACTCCTATCAAGAAAAGGAAAAGGGTGATCAGAAGGATGGTTCCTTTTTCATCTACCCTAGCCCCCATTCCTAAAGAGCAAGAAGAAGAAGAGAGAGATGAGGAGGAAGATGTACCATTGCAAAGAAAGACCCAGTTAGCTAGGGCCACAAAGCAAGAAAGGAGGAGAAGTTTCACTATGACACAACCATTAGTCCCAAAAGAAGCTTTCAAAATAACTACTTGAGAGGATGAAGTACAACAATGGGTTAATGAGAAAGATGTAGAGGGTGATGATGTATTCAAGATGTAAGATTTTGACTTCATGCTTGTAGGAATAGAGCTGACTAGGGATAAGGTCTGGGATAGCCTAACCAATGAGCCTCAACAAGAGAATTGGACACAAATGCCACCAAAATCATAGGGTCTTGATCTTACTCCTCCATCCCCATTACAAGTCACAATGGTGGATAAAGGCTCAGCTACTCCTTTACCTTTGAGTACCAAAAAATAGATTCAAAAGGACCAGGAGGAAGAGCCACAACAAATAAAAACTGATTAGCAAACCTCCCAAGACACTAAGGTACAAACTATGGGCTCCACTAAGATAGAAATCATAGAAGGAGAGCCTTCACAGAGGGAAAGAACCCCAAAGAGGAGTGATAAGGGGAAAGTAGTGGTAGAACAAACTCTTTCATCCTCAAGAGGCGAGCCCTCGATGGAATGAATCCCAAGATGGTTGTGAAAGGAAATGACAAGAAGTAAAATGCCACAGTTCACTGCCAATGAAGAAGACACGATTGAGTTGGTCGTAGTTCTGACCAAGCCTAAGTCCCCTTCAAGAGAAGCAAGAGCATTGGCTTTTATCAATAGTGACTAGAATCAAGATTTATTCATACCAGTGGCTATCCCTCCTCCTGATGTAGATGTAGAAGATCTAGGCCCACGAGACTAACTGATCAGAGAGGTTATGCTTGGGAAGCCCACATTGCATACTGCCAGGTTGATGGTCATAATGCTGATAAAAGAGGTCTTCAAAACCTTACAACAAGATGTGGTAGAAATCATAACACTTTGTAGGAAAAATGAAATCCTAAAAGGATATTTAGTCGAAGTTATTGGTCCCTTGGATCCAGAACAGCTTGAGGAGACTCTTAATGCTGCACTAGATAGAAGAGATGGGAGAGGTGTGCAGTTGGATCCATTTTTGAAAGCCTATCGATAGTGGTGGAAATTTTTGAGGAAAAGGGTGTCCTGATCATTTGAGGAAATCTTAAGCTACTACATCCTACACTAGAAAATGTATACAAGATGGTAGCAATTTTGAAGAAAAATTTTAGTATTATGAATGAAGTACATTCTTGAAGTAAAGATTTACAAGTATTACAGGCCATAAAAGGTTAGAGATATAGGATACTAGTAGATGTATATATAGTAGAGGAGTTAGATTTAATTGATTATTAGATTGAGAAAATAGTAGATAGTAATAAAGTAATGGAAACATCACATGCAGAGATCCATCAGCTCAAAGACCAAGCCCGAGAGAAAATTTTGGCGGTAGAGAAACATTATAGTGATGCATGTCTAGATATTTTTGAGGATGATGAGCAGGAGAAATTAATACCTATAGAGGTAGTGATAGAGAAGTTTCAAAAGATTTTTGAAGAAGCTTCTAGTGATGATGACATTCGGTCGGCCTTCAGAACAAAAGAAGCCTTGCTAGAGTTGGATGATACAAAACTCAAGAATTTTGCTAATACCCGTATTGAAGTAGACAACCACAAAAAAAAGGTCAAAGATAAGTATGATGCTTTAGATCTACTAGATACGGCTAAGATTATTGAGATTATTGAGAAATTCAAGGGCAAACATCCAGACATAGCTCTGGTATGAAGGGCGATAAAACCTAGAAGCTGAAATTTCAGTTTTGACACTCAATAGAATTTTGTGATTTTAGACCTTTTGAGGTGAGTAGTTACACTAGTGTGTAAGTGTGTAGGTGCACTAGCATGCAGGTGAGCTGGTGCACTTTTCTAGAGGTGTGCTAATAGTTAACTGCTAGTTCCAAAAATAGAGCTTTCCATGTATCAAAAACACATTCTAACAATAGTTTAACTCTGATAGATGCCCAGTGAAGGATCAACTTCTATTTTTGAAACTTCCAAACACTTCTACTTTGACTAAAGGCTTTCTTATTCTTTTCTCTCTCAAAAATTTCTTTGTTTTATGGCATGTAAAGGCTCATGTATCCAATTAATGAATATAAAAAATGGACGAAATCCTACTAAGCACTAGTTAGATTGTTGGTTTGTACATAATAAGTTTGTTTTGTTAAATTAAAAGCATATTATTGCATGAAGATATCTCTCACTCTCAACACAAATTGAGGAGACAATTTCTTACAAATAGTCCATTGTAATATGTAATTGGGGGGTCGTCATTATTTTACAATAATATTATGCTTTTGGTGCTCGAATTTGGAGTGTAGTGGTTCTTGCCTAAATGTGTCATTATTTTGTGAATTTTTGTTCATAGAATTGTAATTGAGCCAAAAGTTTACTTGCTCTATTCCTAGTTGTGCTATCTTTTAGTTCCAATTTTTGCTACGGTTTAACAAATTTTGCTAGCATATCTAGCTCAAGAAGAAATCATCAAATTATGCCTGCATAACTCCTTGTCTCGCATAAGTGCACTTTTTGTGGCCTTGTGATTTGATGAAGAGTGAAACATCATACAGTTATTAATTTTCCCATCAACAATTGCATCAGTGGAATCTAGGAAGTGCTACTCCTATTTTTATTGGTTACTCATTGATCTCTCTAAAAGCTTAACTTGCAAACATGTTGTTTTCATGGCTTATGTCCATTACAATTTTTACATTCACATTATTTGCTTCAAAAGTTTTTTCATTTGGTTTACTAACCCCTTGTTAGTTTAGGAGTTCATATTAGTTGCATTGTTAGATTTCATTCATTGGAAAATATTTATAAAAAGTAAAATATATAAATACATAGTTCCTTTTTGCATGTTTTATTTTGATTGAGTGAACAAATTCTACATCTCATCCAAAATTATTCAAACTAGGAAAGGCCTACTCATGAAAAAAAATTTTATCTTCAAATAAGTGGATTCTAGTAGGCCATAGGCTCACCCATAGCCTTGGATTTGATTCACAAGATTGACTTTTCAAGAGAGGAGTTCAAAAGAATTCTTGTCATTTAGCATTGTGCATAACGACAGCTCAATAGTAAGCACTAAACAATTAATGCCAAAATTTAAGGGTTATATAGTCCATTTTTTACTCATTTTCTCCTACAAGAGTTGAAGAGCATGAAGATCATGAAGGAAAATTTCAAAATGATATTCAAGTATTTGATTTGAGAGGTATTTAGCTTGTGTCAAGTTACATTATTTTTCTTTTCGCTAACCTAGGAAGTTAAAATTGATGCTAACTCTTCTGTAATAGTTAGGAAAGAGGGGAACAAAGTTTTCAATGTTTAGTTAATTAGTAATGATGTGAGATAGCCCCCATTTTGATCAATTCCTAAGATTGCGTACAAGGGAGATCCATCTAGTGCATTATCTATGATACCACCATAGGTCTTAATGGTTCAAGATGTGAGATGTTGCTACATTGAAAAGATTGGAGAAGTTGGAGACATGATGATTACAGAAACCTACTAGAAGTTATGTGACAAATGGATTTTTGAAGGAGGAAAATAAGATTGTCAAGAAAAAAGGGTTGACATGTGCCCTAGACTTTCCTCAAGGTTTCAAATCTGAATGGATCAAACTTGTGTTGAGCCATATACATGATAATCAAATTTGGTTAGAGAATGGATGAATTAGAATTAAAAAAAGGATTATGCATTGAGTATTAAACTACCCTACCCTTGATAAACAAAAGAGCATGTAGAGTGATGTGAAGGATGTTATTAACAAGAATATAGGTGCCATATGGAAGAAGCAAGGGATGTCAATTGATACAATTTTAGACCCCTTGGTAGCCTTTGTAGTTAGAGTTATAGCTCACACATTATTTCAATCAAAGTGACTAAATAGTGTTTCCTACATGGTAGTTGACCTTGGTTACAAGATTGTTAAACAAGATCATTCTTATAACCTAGCTAAGTTTCAACTTCAACAATTGTCAAAAAATCTAGAAGTCATCAGGAATGCCAAAAGTGCATATTGTAAGTTTAGTTCTTTGAGTGTTTTCATATTTTCCATGTGTAAAATTCATTCCCTACTTTTGGTAAAGCTACTTGAAAGACAAATAGGTTGGTAACACAACAAATAATAGAGTTCATTGATTAGCTTGGAGATAATTTTGAGTTAGTAATGACTAATTATTTTGAGGATTTCAAGAAATCCATGAAGCAAAGATTGAGGATTTCAAGAAATCCATGAAGCAAAGATTGAGGATTTCAAGAAATCCATGAAGAAATCCTATATCATTAGTGGAAAAGCATTACAATGATATGTGTTTCCTAGTTGATGTAGATTACACATATGTGCAAGTAGAAATACCCAAGGTTAGATAGTTAAAGCCCTTGCCATATAAAATTAATGTGGATGAAGCCTCTACAACCATCACAACTCTACTAGCTGATGAAATTGACAAGGATGATAGATCCTTTGGAAACTATGGTGGTGCTAAATCAAGAATAACAATAAATTTACAAACTACATCAATAATAAGAAAGAAGAACAAGATAGTGAAGAATCTTAAAGAGAAGTTTGGTGAAGGTGGTGAGGAAGTAGAAGAAGAAGAAGAAGAAGAAGAAGAAGAATCACAAGGTCAAGGATTTTTGGAACTTACACAAGGTTTGGTCAAATATGCTAATGCAGAAGGTGTTGAGGAAGAAGAAGTTAAGGAAGCACCTAAGGTTTCCAAGAAGAAGATGAAAGAAAAGAAATATGCAGTGGAGAAACCAAAGAAAACTATGAAGTAGTCTCCACAAAAGCTATCTATACCTTTAACTAGGTCAAGCACTAGGGCAGCCACTGCACATGCTAAAGAACAAACAAAGCCTAAAGGAAAAAGAACTAATGAGCTAGCCTACTCAAAATACTTTCAAGAGATTGAGAAAGAAGTAAAAGCCACAAGAGGATTTAGATGAGGAGAAGATAGAGTCTAATGACTTGAGTCAATTCAAAGTGATAAGCCATAATTTGTCTTTTAACATTGATAACTTGTGTGAAAATATTAAGACCAATGCAGATTTGTCAGATTTCACACACGTTGATTTTGATAAGTTAGGAAGTAGAGAAAAATAATATAAAGGAGGCCATATATGACATGATGGTAACTTTTCAGACCACTCCTCTAGAGATTACCAACTCATTATCGAAGAGTTTATATGAAAGAGTTGAAAAAAAGTGGCAATTTAGTTTACATAGTGAAAGACAAATTAGGGAAACTACTTTAGCCCAAGTGATGCCTGAATTGAGAGAAATTTTCTCCCAAAAATTGATAATTCCATATTTTTAAAGAAGCAAATAGAAGATGTGGTAACCAAGGGTACATCAATTTGGAAATCTATTTATGGGTTATCCACTAAAGCAATAACTAAGTAAGGTGAGTAGGAAGTAGTAGTTACTAAAAAAGAGAACCCATTCAAGCAAGGTATCATGGGCGAACTAAAGGAACAACAAAGGAAGCTAAAAATGAAGAAGAGCAACAAGATGTATAGGATGTACAAGTGTCGAGTGCCAGTCCCCCATATGATGACCAAGTGAGTCAATAAGACTCATTGAGCATCAAGGATGTTCCTTATACTATATCATAGAATGTTAATCCTTTGATTAAGGATTATTTGAAGAAAATACTATAAGAATCTACCAATGCAGCAATGTAGTGATCCAATTTTGGTGAGAGTGGATGAGATTCAAAAAGTAGAAGTTGCATCTACAAGGGAGGAGCAACCAGACACATCAAATGTGATCCCACAAACCATAGATGTAAAAGAAATGGAATCACAAGATCCACATATAGATCAAAGTGTAAACCTTGAATAGAAAGATGTTACAACGAAGACAGCATTTGTAATGCCAATAGTTATTATTCAGATGAAAGAGGAAGAAGCACAACCAACAACTACATCAGTGCTAAGCCTACATAGTCCAAGTTTACTAGCTATTGTAATTGTTGACAAGGATAGAACATAAGTGAACAATAGTAAGGAAGTAAGTCTTGTACCTATTCCACCATTGCAATGTGAAGTTCAACAAGAAGGAGAAAATACTAAAGAGGATAAGTTGACTATTGCATTTGAGGAGAATATTTCCATACAAACACTCATTACTTTTTGAGTCTCTACATCTCCTATCAGTAGTCAAGTTCTTCAGAGGCTCAGTTCTAGCACACCCAAGAGTGATGATGTTACATCATTTGAGCATGTAAGCTTAGATGATGTGATTGGGATACCAAAGTTTAATTTGAATACGATCACTAGTGAAGAAATGAGAATTCTTCAAGCCACTCTACAAAGGAAGAAGAGGCACAAAATCTTAAGGAGGGAACTTAAGAAAAATAATTTTTTGCATGAAATCAAAGACACATTCATTGATTCTTTCAACCTCCCAAAAATAAATGAAGATAATCCTATTATAGAGCAACTTTTCAGCATTGCAGACAAGATTAAGGATGAAGACCTAGAATTATTATAATGGTTTGATAAGAAGTTCCATACCAAGGTTTTGGAGAAGATATCTAGTGTTATTGCACTAGATAGGTTGATCTAGCAATCAAAATAGAAAATGTAAAGAAGGTGTTAGAGAATATTTTATCTCTAAACACAAAACTATGCAATGTTGAGATATTTACTAAGGAGACTCAACGAGCTATTGACCAGCTGCAGGGAGATTTGCAATTCACAATGAGAAATTGACTAACTATAGGGAGATTTTCAATTCACAAGTACCACACTAAAACAATCTCCAAGTAATAGTTAGTTACATTTTCAAAGGTTATTGTCATCTCAAAGTAGGCTTGTTGAGCTATAAGAATAAGATGCTAATATTAGATATACTTTGATCAATATCCAGTCCACGTTGACACCTCACATGGAAGTATTGCACAAGGATCTAGCCTATGTAGAGACACTATTGAAGAAAGATTCTCATCTTTATACACATGAAGGCTTAGTTGACCTTGCTACCTAGCTAGACGTTCAATATCTATCCCTAGATGCAATAGCAAGAAATTGGGATGCAACATTGAAGATAAAAATGGAGCTACACAATCCATTTTTGAATTAACACATTGTCAATGTACAACCCAGTTGACATAAGTGTCAAAAAGAGGGATTATGAAAATTTTGGATAAAAATGTTTGTTAAGGTAGATATCTACTCAATAGGAGTAACTGAAGCAAACATAGAAATGAAGTACTTACTCAGGGGGAGTAATAAGGTATGGAAGATAGTCAACATTTTTTTGATACAAATGCAAATTTGGCAAAATTTGAAAGTTTTGTATAGTAGACAAGCAACAAATATACATTGTCTGACTTATGTAGAAGATAAGGATGCTTATGCCATGAAAAAGTATTTTTTCCACTCATGTCAAAGGGGGAGATTGTTGATCTCATTTTGGTTTTAACAAGGTAGTTAAAAAACACTTAGTCATTATCTAGCAACATTATAGTGCATAGTGCATACCAAGTAATCGAAGCAAGCTAAGCAATTAGTGGGAGCCAAGTGATCAAAGTATATCAAGCATAAGTTTCTAGATAGTACATACTAAGTAATATGACTAGTAAGTGTCAAGAAATAGTATGTGCTAAGTAGAGAGTATGTGTTGAGTCACTCAAGTGTTGAGTAGTTCATACACACTAAGTGATTTAGATGTCGAGTAACAATTAGTCTTGAGTTCTATAGAAGTCAAGTTACAACATTCAAAGTACAATGAAGACCAAGCATCAGAGCCTTTGGATGTCAAGTGAACATTTTTTGGCATAGTTATTTGTTATGGCACAAACTCCTATGTAAATTTTTTTTGGCTAACATAATCATAAATTTACAATTATAAGAGGTAAGTATGGAGTCATATTATAAATCCCATGCAATACATGCAACCAATCAGATTAAGGGAAGGTCAAGGCATCAATAAGGATCAACTACAACTATTGATTCTAACCTAATTCCTCTCCACCTATTTTTATTAAAGAAAATTAATCCCTAATAAGTTTATCATTGCATGAGGAGATGAATGCTAAGAGTTTAGAGAAAATTCATGGTGGCTATGACAGAGTTATACAAAGCAGAATTAGTCTAGAGGATCAAAGACAAGTAGTAAGAGGATTATAAAGGATAGATTTCATTAAAAGGATCAAGACACAATTAGTAAAGAGGAGATCTAATATCAAGTAGAAAGGTGATAACTAAAGATTAGGTGTTGAATGCTTCTAACAAGTGATGTAGAGTAAATATCTTACCTGAGTAGTCCTAATAGGATGTTGTAAATATCTTAACCAAATGCTTACTTAATTGTGAGTTGAAATCCAACAAGGTGAGACCTAACAATATTTGTAAGCCTTTAGTAGGGAAGAACCTTTACAAGGTAGATCATAGCTTATGATCAACACTTTGTAGCCATAATTGGCCACACTTTACAATTGTAGTAGTGAAGATTTGTGGGTTTCATCCCCACCCTAGTTTTACCTTCTCATTAGAGGGTTTTTGGGTAACCAAATTTTTGTATTATGTGTTATTTACTTCATGTTATGGATGTGATGCATGCTAAGTTATTTTAGTTTATATGTTAATTTATGAGATGGATGTTAGTGATATGTTTTAGAAGCAAAAGTTTTAAGTGTTGATTCACCCCCCTCCCCTCCTCTCAGAACTTACTTTCCCATCATTATTTCCAACACTTGGTTTGCAACATTGTTATCACACTCTTTGGTGGATTATTGTTCTATGTTGGGAGTAACATAATAGTAATTTTATTTTTTCTCCATAATTGGGGGATAATGGCCCTATATAATTTTTCTAGCTATATCATAGGATCTATTATCTCCCTTTTTTTTTGACTTATTTCTCTTTATACAATGACATATTTTCTTGCCTTCTTATGATCACTTGAAATTACTTGTCTAGTATAAATTGGAACCACTTAGGGAGACATAATGAATCATTCTTCTCTTCTTCATTGCTCCAATACCATTTATGTATTTTCATTATTTTATTTGATGTCATCTCTTACATGCATAAAGAATCTATCATTTTGGGCTTATATTGGATTTTTCTCTCTTTTCTCTCTAGGATCCATTATCTCTTTGTTGTTCCTTTTATTGTAATTAAGTAGGAATAACATGGTATCCTTTCATCTCTTTATTTTATTTTTCTATATATTTGTATTTTTTTATGGAACATTCTTATCTATGGTTTGTATTGCTTTATTACATGCATGGTTGTTTGACTTTGCCTAGCAAGTGTCTTTTCATACCTTTGATTTTAATGCTTCCCATTTAATGACCATTTATAGCTTAATTTATGTGTGGTATTATTTTTTAGCATCTTACATTGTTTAGATTTGATATCACTATTATATCTGGACTCGATTTGTGACAACAAGATGTCATAATGGTGATGGGCACCCATCACCCAAGTGACTCCAACAAAATTTGGCTCTTGTCAAACTTTTGCCGTTGGAAGTTGTATCAAAACGGTCTCCCATTGAAATTATGATGACCCAAGCTATCATAAATTTAATCCACATGGGAAAAAACACTATTGGAGGCCTCATCATATGTTCAACATCCAGGCAATACGAATGTTGCGGATTTGACGACTAGCTATTGTACCCACCTATCACAATAGTGATAGCTAGGTGGCAACAATGTTGTGGAACCAATGGCTAGCCATTAGAATTATGATGAATACATGGTAGGAAAATAAAATAAAATGTGTGACATTGGAGAGTGCACTTTCTTAAAAAACCTATTTCTAAATTTCAACTTTTTCTATGAACATTATTAGGAGACTGCAATGCTCTTACCCCTATAACTAGTTTTATTGTTATTTTTATCTTTTAGGAGAGACTGGATGATTCTTGTTAGTCACAAGAATCATCTGACCTCTCCCAAAAGATTAAAAAAAATAGGAAAACCAGTTATAGGGGTTTGAGTGTTTCAGTTTCTTGATAATGTTCATGACCAAAGTTGAATTTTAGAAATAGATTTGTTAGAAAATAACTCTCTCCAATGCCACACATTCCATATTTTTTTCTATTATGATTGGAAAATAAGTTAGTATTGAGCTTCACTTGGTTTTGAGAATAGTTTAATATTCTCTACTAATCAAGGCCAACCATGTGAAGGTGGAAGCTCATTCCCTCCCTCCCCCCAATGTCTAAATTTCCCATTAACATTTAAAATATTCAAGAAAGGATCAATGTTTAAAGAGAAAAAAAAGGTTCGATACCTGCAAAAGTGACATCATTTTCCCATCTTTTGGTGCATGTCATTTTTCTATTGCATACAAAATAAGATTCTACCACTTTGAATTGAGAATGCATGTTGCATTCAAATGCATGGACATTAGGCAAAGCTAATGAAAAACAACACAATTACATTTATTTAATACCTAATTAAAGATATCAAACAAAAATTCATGTATTTGAACATCTTCATCGCTCCACCTATTGTCCACGCATTTGAACATCTTCATTGCTCACGAATAATTCATCACATGGGTACATCTAAGAATTTCCTCATTGCCTCTTGCAAAAAATGAATTCAATATTAGAAAATTCCCGCTAAGAAATAATAGTTCAAGTGAAATAAACACATGAAAAATGAGAGAGAAAAAGAGGAATCTACTTACCAATAGGCATTACCATCACATCTGTGGCCATGCTACCTATTGAGTGAGTTTTATTATTTTCTTGTTGTGCCAAGATCTCTCTGTTTATATATAGACACACACACACACACACACACACACATACATATATACATACATGAATACATACATACATACATATATACATATACAGAGATCATAAGGGCACAAGAATGAAATCCTAGATCTCTACATGATACACACATACATCCATACATAAATACATACATACATGTATGTATATATAGAGAGATCTTTTTTAAGGTGTTAAGTGATGACTTACTTCAATATCCTTCATCAAAAAAATGCAGACCAGGAAAAATGAGCAAAGTTTGCAAGAAATTTTATAAAAATATATCATAGAAGATACTTTTAGAAAGAAGCAAGTCATTCCAATAGTGAAAATAGTTTCTAAAAATTCTTGGGAGCTAAGGGACCTTGAACCTATGCTATTTTTTTTGGAGACATGGGAGAAATTACTATCAGCTTCAGTACTTCATAACATTCTAGATCATATAGTGATTCTGAAATTAACAATAGCAGTAGATACTTGGGATGTAGAGATCACAAAGGTATGACAACAAATTCCTATAGAATTGTCATCATATTAGGTACAATAAAATGAATGAGATGCAAAGATCATTAGGGAATGATAATGAACAAGATGCAGATATCACAAGGGTATGTCAATGAAATATTGCAATTACAAGGGCATGACAACGAAATCCTAGATCTCCACATGATACATGGATGCATGCATACATACATACATACATATACACACATAAATATACATACATATAGATACATACATACATACATATAAACATACATACATATACATGTATGCACGTATGTATATAGAGAGATTTTTTTTAAGGTCCTTATTACATCTTAGCACAATACAAAAATTGATCCAGCTGCATACACATTTCATAATCCAAATAATTAAACAATAAAAATCACTCATCCCATGCTAAGTGACTAAGCTCAAGATCCTACACAAAAATAATATAGAGTTAATGGGCAATATGTATATATATAATGTATGTATGTAGGGAAAATATAATGCCCATTAAAAATGACATTAACTCTACCAATACATGCATGGTTACATCCTTGGCTTCCATTGTTGGGCCAATATATGGAGCCTTTATATCCAACCATTTGTTATAAATTGGGGAATGTGCTTCATGCCTAGCATTCAAGTGATGCATCTGTATATGAAATTCTATCACCTTGGAAAATTGTAGTTGATCTTGTTAGCTGGGAATTGCTGAGTGTTCATTTTATTGTACTTAATCTGATGACTTTTCTACAAAAATGTGTAATCAACCTATCTAATCAGCAACAAGACCAATTTAAATAGGTTATGGCTTGGGAATGCGCTATTCCCATTTATCATATGGTTGCAATGTTGGAGGAAACATTTTTTATTTGTGCAGGATATGGAGGAAGAGCAGTGGTGTTGGCAAACATAAAAATTTAGTAATGCCAAGTCACCTTGAGCAACTTGTGCATGCTCTTGGCAAACACGTCATTGAAAATGTTCATCATGAAATTTTTTTCTTCTACATGTTTTTTCATGGAGCCTTCACACACTTAGTGCTCACAAATGTCTACTTAAGATTGTATGTGAACTTGCAGGATCTAATTTGAAGTCATAGTTTTTTAACTTGAATGCCATCATTTCTTTCCACATTAATCACTTGCATAGTAATATCATAAGAAATAATTTTTGATTACTTAAGAAATAAAATACATAATATCAAGGAGCTAACAATCTATTAAATATCATCTCAATAGATCAAATCTATCAAATTAATGAACTAGGTATCCAATCCCATTACTGATTGAAATCAACCTGGCAGAGACTTCAACAAGGAAAAGATCATCATTTTCTTGGAAAACTGTTTCAAACTTACTCAAATCATATTCTTTTACAACCCCAAATTTGAAAAGTGACCAAGCTTTCTTCATCTTTTTCTTCTTTCCCCAAATTTAAGAAAGAAAACACTCAAAAGACCCCCTCCATCCAAGTTTAATCTATCAGATCTAGAGCATTCATCACCTCTAGATAGAGATTTTCAAAAATCATCCTCCTAGCCACATGATATGTAGATATAGAATGACTCAAAATTTGTATTATAGGCCAGAATAATTCAAATACCATCCCATCATTTTGAACATGACCATAAGACCAATAATCTACTCCCAACAACATAATGATCATATCCTTCTCCTACTCATTGGCCTTCTTGAAGATCCTTGCCACTTGAGCTTTTGGTGCCTCCTCCACCACCACAACCTGCACACACCTACACTAAATTCCCATTAATGCCATTTGATTTGAGATAAAAGAAAAAAAAAGAGGCCCAAATAAATAGGAAAAGACTATTACAATCTCCTATCAATCCAAGCAATATTGATAGAATACTGCAGAAGATCTAAGAGAAATATTATCAATTCTAAGGATGATAGACATAGCACCAAAAATTCATGAGAACACCATTGACCATATACAAGGGGATTCTTTTACATTTTAACCAATGCATTTACTAAAAAATGCCTACATATCTTCTGACAGAATATCTAGCAATCTCTATGGAATGCAATCTCCACTCATCAAATTTGTCTCATCATTTCAATCAATCCCCACATCATCCAAGAAGTGAACAACCTTGTTACCCTCTCAAAAAATATGTTGGAGCTAGAAATTGTAAAAAGAACAAAGGTGATTCAAGATAAAGTGTCTACCAATATCATCTTCACACAAACACACTTGGAGAATGTGTAGAATTCAAATTGGGTAGAGATGGGAGGAAGTCTTCCCCATAACTAGTTAACTAGGTCAAATGTAGTTATGCAAAACTTCTCAATCAAACATATTAAATCTTTAGCCTCCCACAACTCCTCCTATCTTCATAAAACTCTAAATTTTCCAACATTCTCTTCCAACTCTTACATACTTCCTTCACTCTCTTGTGAGATACAAAAGGAAAACTCATTAAGATTTTCCTTACCAATTCTTTAGGAATTACACTAAAATACTCCATCACCACCAAATATTGTATACACTGCAGAAATGATTCTTAAATAATCTTGATGCTTTCCAAATATTACCAGTGCTCATGTGAATTTGAAACAAGTTTGATAACTATAATGTCTCAAATATATAGTTTTCCAAGCATAATCCATGTTGTTTGTACCTAGTGGAAAGTGCCTTCATACCTCTTTTTTTTTCTATATTTGCTCACATTTTATAAAATAGTTCTAAACATAGAATACATTTGATGTTCTAATTATTTTTAATCAATCTCACTATTTTTAAAATATAAGTTGCATTGAAAAATTAAATTATAGTTTTTACTACTTTTATTATATCAAGATTATAATTATATTAAATATAATAAAGATCAATAAGTTATAAATTATAAAACCATGATTTTATATATAGTGAACATGGTTTTTAAAGCCAATCTAATACAAAGAGAATGTAGTCACCAAATAATGAATTCATGTTAGTAAAACTATATCTACTTAGCCAATGAGTGACAATATAGAAACATCAGTGAACAAAAGGAATGAAAAGAGTATTGAATAAAAATAGATATTATTA
Organism: Cupressus sempervirens; assembly: GCA_028749045.1. Classification (NCBI taxonomy): domain Eukaryota; kingdom Viridiplantae; phylum Streptophyta; class Pinopsida; order Cupressales; family Cupressaceae; genus Cupressus; species Cupressus sempervirens. The sequence continues at coordinate 424,210,418 of CM053793.1, read as the reverse complement.
ATTACAATAAATTTTAATCAAAATCACACATGATTAGTTAGTAATCATATATTTATAATAAAAAAATCAGAAATAATCCCCTCAAACATCAAAGAATATCCTATTAATATCTTTCATATATATCTTTTTCAAAGTGGTCAATCTAAGAATTTGGTATATTATCAAGATTAGTTACATGTTGAATGAAGTATTGTAGAAGGTGCAAGATCAACTACTTAACTATGTCCAAGGTGTCTACACACTAGAGGCATACTCTATCTATTAGGTTTCCTACTTACCTATAGCCATGGGATCAAGACCCTTGAACTACTCACTCTAACGAATATGTAGTTCTAGTTTCTAATTTTGAGCTTCACTCACCTAATACAACTCTTCACCATCATACACCCACTCGGGTGAATCATGTAGTTTTCTATAATTACAATACTATAATACCCTACTACAATCTTTATGTTGTAGTTTATGGTTATTTAATGTAAGGTTAACCTATATACATCCTAACTCACACCTTATAAATTTATGTTTAAAAGCTTGTGAAAATAATCAATGGGTCTAAAATTTAAATAGACTAGTCAAGTTAATGTTGAAACATAGAGTTTAGCCTTCTATTTTCAATAGCTAGGTACACTAGCTAATATCATGTTTAGAGGTAATGTCATTGTGGTGTAGAGGCAATTTGTCATGTTTAGAGGTAATGTCATTGTGGTTTAGAGGTAATTTGCATGGTTTAGAGCATAATGCCATTGTGGCAGTGATGATAACTTTAGTGAAGAGTTGAGTGTAAGGAGTTACTATCATGAACCTATGCTACAAATTCCTCGGAGCCAAGGGACTTTATTCAAAACACTAGTGAGCATACTTGTGTCCATGCTACTTGTTGAGAGACTTTTATTATTTTTCTATTGTGCTAGGATATCTCTATTTATATACATACATACATACAATATACATAGATCATAAGGGCATGACAATGAGATGCAGAGATCATAAAGGCAAAAAAAAATGAAGCAATTATAAGGGCACATCAACAAAATCCTAGATCTCCACTAATCTCCACAATCCATAAGATCTCTCTATACATATCCATATGCATATATATGCATGCATACATACATATATATACACATATATATACATATGTACATCTACATATGCAATTTTATCACCTTGGAAAATAGTATTTGATCCTGCTAGTTGGGAAAAACTCATTGTTCATTTTATTGTACCTAAACTAGTGACATTTTTATATGAATTTGTAATCAACCCATCTAATCAGCAACTAGACCAATTTAACTAGGTTATAGCTTGTTTCTTTCTAAAAATATCTGCAATGATATGTTTTTCTAAAATTTCTTATGAACTTTACCCATTTTTCCCGGTCTGCATTATTATTGTGTAGGATCTTAAGCTAAGTCACTTAGCACAGGTTGAGTGAGTTTTATTGTTTTATTATTTGGATTTTGGAATGTGGGCTTTGTTTTATCATTCGATTTATTCAAATCCTAGTTTTAAGGAAGTAACAAAGTGGTTTTTAGGGTGGAAAGGACTATATAATGAAGAGGAAACTTGAAAACTTGAATGTTGAAATGCTTAAATGAAAGCTATCAAGGATCAAACACCTATGGAAGAGCTACAATAATAATGTAACGTTGATCTTAGATATATAAAATAAATAAATAAAACATGACATAAATCATTCCCCATTTATTTTAATTGTGGAGAGCTACGTGTGAAATAGGGTGGAAATCTCTAAATGTTGGTGGATATTTCATTGCTATGCCCTTGTGATCATTGCATTTGATTGCTATGCCCTTATGATCTTTGTATTTCATTATCATACCCTTGGTTGAGATCAATGGAGATCTAGGATTTTTTTTCCATGTCCTTGTGATCTCTACATTTTGTTGTCATGCCCTTGTGATCTTTGTGCCCTTTGTAGCAGCTCACTATAACATTTATATCAAATTGTGATGGAAATTTGTGGTATTTAGGTCCAAATGTAGTAGTTCTTTCTTTGCAATTTTCTTTAAGGGGGGAAGAGGTACCTATGTAAATGTTCTTTTCTTTTCCTTCTAAACATGTATCTCTTTATATTTCCCCTAGCAGTTGATCACAAGGAACAAAAATGAGATGTAGAGATACATACATACATATACATACATACATACATACATACATGCATACATACATACATACATACATACATACATACATACATACATACATATGCATATGCAATTTTATCACCTTGGAAAATTGTATTTGACCTTTATTCAATCACCAAGAGATAATATAATTTGAATGTACATATTTCTACATACTTAGTTTGTTATGAATAATTTTGATTGAATTTTTCTGAGGAGAGTGAGTCTACTCATGATGATAATAGCTCCATTTATTGGGTCTTTAGAGGAAAAAGACTTACAAAAGATTATATGGTGGGGTAGGAGGAAGATGGTTGTGTGAACAACTAATGGAGCAAGTTGTAGAAAATTAGAGTGTCAGTTGCAAGTAGTTTCATTAATTTGATAAGGGGATCAGCTTTGAAAGTAGGATGATTAAAATTGGCATGTGCATCCTTATGATAGATGTCTCTATCTCATAATAGAAATTTAGCTCAAACAACAAGTGACAAATTATTAAATATATGGAAAATCATACGAATATTCACCTATAATATTTTTGAAGGACAAAAAAGTAGAATAAAAACATAATTTGGTGGAAAAAGCCATGAGCTATGGGGCTCCAAATTGTGGCTATTCCACTATCCAATAGTGAAAACTCTTCTCATTAAATATGAAGATCTTGAGATTAAAAAAGATAACTATTAGAGATCTATATTTGTGTTTTAGTGATAACAAATATACAGTCTAATTTTAAGAAAAATAATCGTCTTAAATGTATATGATTAAATAAAATAAACAAGAGTACTAGTTGTAGCTACATAATTATAGTATTATTGAGTATGTTAAACAAAATTTTCAATAAAGCAAGTATGAAGTAACATAAATAGATCATTTTTGCGATCCTATTATGACTTAATGTGAATCCATTTGATTGTTACCTGGATGATATTATACATGAGATCATTACCCAATCACCAAGAGATAATATAATTTGTAAGTACAAATTTCTACATACTTAATTTGGTATGAATAAATTCAATTAAATACAAGGATAATTTCTTGTGTGAATTGAATACATGAATGATTAATTTAATTTAGCACAAGTACTATGCAAGTGTATGAGTATACATGTAAAGTAATCCACATAGTGAACTGATTTACATACATACATGCACATATGCATACAACAATCATAACCAATTATCATTGAATTTGACCAAAGCTATTATATGAACAAGAGATACATGTTTAGAAGGAAAATAAAAGAAAATTTTCATAGGTACCTCTTCTCCCTTTGAAGAAAATTGTAGAGCAAGGGCATAGAGATAAAAAGGAAACTACAAAAAAATCCTAAATCTCCACTGATCTCCACCAACATTTAGAGCTCTCCACCCTCGTGTAGAGATTTCCACCCTCTTTCGCACGTAGCTCTCCATAATCAATCAAAACAAATGGGGAATCATTAATGTCATGTTTGTACTATGACATTGGAAATAATAGTTATATTGGTGTAGTTGATGATTAACTAGGTTGATTGCTTCATTATGATATGATCCAATGGTAATATTAGTTATTATTTAACATAGATGAAAACATTATTATTATTCATTATTATATATATATATATAAATGAAAACAAAAATGCACTTTCTAAGAGTTTACAATTTTTCACCAAAATTAATGTTTTATAAGAAAATGCACTTGAAGAACTGTTAGCTCAGAAGCAAGAACATGGTGTTGAAATAGTATAGAAAGTGCTTGACATGAGAGGTTTGTAATTGAGGGTGTTGACCAATCTTGAAAACTTGAATGCTAAAATGAAAGCTATTGATGATCCAATACCTATGCTAAAGTTTATAACACAATGTGAAGTTGATTTTAGATAAGGTAGAGGGAAATGTTTAGAAGTTTGATATTCAAAATTTAAGGCACGAGAGCAAAGGAAAAGGAGAAACTTTAGAAAGAGATGGAGAAGGAGTGGGTTTAGAAAGAGACTACACGATAGAAATAACATGTAGACAACATAGAGGATATTATAGGATCCACTAGATAGAATCTAGTAAAGTTTTGTAGTAGGTATTATGATATTGGAATCACTTGAAAGTGTCTTTGAGAATTTATAGTCCAAATATCAAATGCTTATAAGAGTGTTTCAAGGTTGGGAACTACTTCAACATCCTTTGCATGGTTTAGAGGTAATGTCATTGTGTTAGAGGCTTCTACAAGGGAATGGCCCTCATAATTATGGCATTTATATAGAAGCAAAACTTGCTTCTTCAACTCCCTATACACAACTCTTCACTGAAGTTATTCTTCAATTCCTTGTGTATGCAATTTTATCACCTTGGAAAACTATATTTGATCCTGCTAGCTAGGAACAACTAATTCTTCATTTTCTTGTACCTAATACAATGAGGGCTCTATAGGAATTGTAATCAACCTGAAAAATTAGTAACTAGATCCATTTAACTGGTTAAGGCTAGTTTCTTTCTAAAAATATCTACTATGATATGTTTTTTGTAAAATTTCTTGCAAACTCTACATGATAATGAAATGCAGAGATCACAAGGGAACAACAACCAAATGTACCAATCACAAGGGTGCCATGATGATGTTCATACCTCTCCACCTCTTTCATGCATAACACTCTCCAAAATAAAAACAAATGGAAAATTAATGTCATGTATTTTTTTGTTTTATACTCGTGACAGAATTATGATGCCAACATCAGTATTGTGATGTCATTGGGGACAATTACAAAAAGAAACATGAAAATCACCACAAATTACACTACCATTGCAAATTTTTGTCACAATTTAACCCCAAATGTTGTAGTGTCAATTATCCCATGATGTTTATTTTATCTTCTCTATATAATTATATTGTTCTTGTTGGATATCAAGTATTTTCATTTTTTGCATGGCTATTAGTTTTTGGTTATACCTCATCCTTATATCTTGCAAGATTTTGTTATATAATCCACCATAAATATCCTTTCTATCTCATTCTTACGGAGAAAGAATCTTTGTCTATATCTTTTTCTCTAAGGATCTACTTTCTTTAAGCTTATGTTGAACTTGTTTATCATGTGACATTGCTCTTTCTTTATAAAGAATTGTGTATTGGTTATGGATTCTCTCTTTTGAAAGAGTTTCATATCCTAAGTCATCACCTCTTCTTTATCAAGTAAAACTATGCCAATTATATATACTTTCCCTTAATTGGAGATTGTTATCCTTCATCCAAAGATCCTATATATAGGGGTCTAAATAGGTGCATTCTTGTGTTTCTTTTTTCTTTCTTGGAAATTTTATCTTAATTAGGTACTCCTCTTAGGTGGGCATCTTGTTATAAATATTTTTCCCTTTTCAAGATCCTCTTTCCATAAGTGATATATCCTTTTAAAGATAGTCTAAATTTTTAGATTGTAAGAGTTAAGGCTCTTCACTATGAATATAGTCTACATTGTTTCTTTAAGGATATGTCCATTTTGTGTAAGTAGATATATTCATCTTTCTATTTCTTCTCATGTCTACTGTACATAGAAATGATAAGGAAGGGGGAATACATACACCCTCCTTTTACACAGTCTTGCTTTGATGGGGTAGAAATATAGATTTTGAGCATGGTTTAGAGTAATTTACCCCTAGATATTAGGTATGCTTTTTAAGTCATTCTCAAATCTATGTACTATTCCTTCATCTCTTTTTAGCACATTTTAACACATATGTGAAATCTTATAATGAGTAACATAGATAAAAGTGCTAAATCTCATTCATGGGTAACACATCCATACACATATATGCTAAATCTTGTATTTGGGTAACATATACCAACTTACTAAGTCCCAATATAGGTAACACATTCAAACACAAAATGCTAAGTAGCATACATGGGTAACACATCTTTTTACATTAGACCATACCACAATGATAAATGGATGTTGATCTATGGATGAAACTTTGGGGGGTTGACTAGTGTTTTACCACCCCATTAAACTATTTTAATGCCATATTTTCTAACAACTCTCTTGATGATTCATAGTGGAGTGGGCACTCTACTTGGTGATGTAATCACTCTTTTTCTATCTTTACTCTCTTTTTCTTTCATGCTAGTAGATATAGATCTATAAGCTATGTTATTTGATAAGCAAATGCTAGGGCAAAAATTAAGAAATAATTAATACTTTAAATGAGTTTTAGCTTGGTCTAATCATGTCAATCTGAGAGCATAAGCTTGTGAAAGGTGTTTAAGCAATATGTCATCAAGGGATGCTAGATATAAATTGAGTACTTATGAATGCACTTATAATGCATGAAAATAAATCTTCATCGAACCAATGCAATTCTAGTGATAGGAACTGTCATCGCTTAGCAATAGAAATAAAGACATCTTCTTGTAATAAAATTAACAACAACAATATGGTGAAAAGAACTACACAAAAATCACTACAAGAATTATTAATTACTAATAAAATATTAATTTAATTAAAATCTCATACTTTTAATTTAATTCAATACTAACATTAATTAAACATAAATAGGCTAATGCACACCAATATTAATAAAAATTAGCAAATACATACCACACAACTGAAAATAAAAGATCATCAGACAATTTTGAAGTGGGGCCTACCTCCTAAATATATCCGGTGATGCAGAAAATATATCTTCTACATTTCTCTAATGAACAATGTTATTATCTCCATTGAAAAATGTTACAAATGTGCACAAATTTTCTCTTTCAGTGATAATCTACCAAGAGAGAAATATATCATACATAGACTCCATAATACAATATATATATATATATATATATATATATATATATATATATATATATATATATATATAATCAACTTCTCTATTCCTAGCCATTGCCATCTATGAGACTATGTCATTAGAACTATTTCCACCAATTGTGTGTGATGCAATGGTGAAATGGTGGTAATTGTATTGGGAGGTCAATGGTTCAAATTGTTAGCCCTCGTATTTTCTTTTAATGGGCACACCACATGTCATTAAATAAAGAGTGCACAAGATTATTATCGAAGAATATGGATAGTTGAGTGGTGAGGATAGTAAATAGGATGGGGGAGGTTATGTTTCAAAGCTCACCCCATTATTTTTAACAAATAATATTCCCCACAATTTTAGTTATAATCATAAATAAATAATATGCAATTATATTTCATGTAGTTATTAATGGCCTCATTTATTTATGTTTTTCTTCTCCATGTGAAATATTAAATTCCATGGAATAGTAAATATTAGTAAAATAAAATCTAATATTAATCATTTATTTATTTTATCTAAAAACTTAAATAAATATTATTTATATATATTGAAATATATGTAAATTTAAAATGGTAAAATAGGATATAATAGATTGGAAATGGAATAGGGAAGCAATTGTGAAAGCTTATATGAAGGTTAAAATAATGGTGTGATTTAGGATTTAAATAGCTCTCATCATTCCCCCAAACTTAATATATTACATGCCCTCATGCAATCATTATGATCAAGAGCTTGTTGGTGTGAATTAGAAGAACTTTGAATTTATGGTTATCTAAACACAAATCCCTTTCTTTGCTTCACATGACAAGATTTTTTATTTTTTTCTTCTTCAATAGGGATCTCTTTCAGCTTTTCATAAGTTTTTTCTCTTTTCTCTTTTCTTTTTCTTTGATTTTCATCTTTGATAGCATCATGGTTCAAAAGGTTACATATAGGAGAAATTTATCTAAATTTGTACAAGAGGAGTTTAAATGGTCAAAATAGGAAAGATGAGAGACAAAAAAAAGGCTATTGTATGATGGATATAATGGATAGTATGGTGGAATTATTAAGGAAAATTGATGAAAAATAATAGGATGACATACCTCCCCCCAACTTAAAGGTTGGTTGTCCATGAGAAATAGGGAGAGGGTAGGGAGGGGGTGGTGCATAATGATAAAATATAATAAGAAATATAAATAAAGTTAAGAGATAAAATAAAATTTATTGTTTTACCAATAGGCATGTCTAGAGAGGCCCAAACTGGAAAGAAGAGCATCTCAACAACATACATGATGAATTGACAACAAGGAAATAAAAATGGCATCGAAGAACTATAACACTAGAAAAGATCACCATCTAACTGAAATCGCCAAAGAGCATACCATTGGAAGGAACCAAAAATAGTACTAGGGACTATAGTGCAAGGAGCAACCATCATCAAACTAAAGCATTGTAGAACAAACAATGAGTGACACATTCTATGGAAACACCTCAACTAAACATGTATACTATAGGTGATCAAAGTGTTGATGACCACACTAAATAAGAGTAGAGTCACAAGAGTGAGTGACAAGAGATGCCAAGAGCTAAAGAACCACAAAATCCATTGGGTGTTCCTAAAAATAATGATTAGTAGAAAAACAAAGAACACCAATTATTGCATTTTTTCTATGTTTTTTTTTTTCATTTTTCATTTTTCATTTTTTTTCCAAATTTTGATAATGAAAAGTGACTATTGGCAAGCCAACTTTCACCGATAAGAATTTATTTTGCAATTAATATCTGCCAAAAATTGGTTTTTAGATATTAATTGGCCAACAATGCCTGAAGGTTTTCATTGTTGGATCTTTTATTGCTTTTTGTCTTCTTTTCTTTCTTTTTTCTTTTTCAATAATTGCATAGAATGACCAAAGAACAATAAATACTTACATGGATGATGAAAAATGATACCATCCAAAAATTGAGTTTTGTCAATGACCTCACAAATGACACTATTAAAACTTGATTGCATAATGAACTTGGAATGATGACTATGAATAATCTCCACAAACTTTGGAATACTAAAACACTTCATAGGTCAACCTTAATCCATGTATCTCACAACACTTAAATCTAAAATCTTCTTGGATAAATATGGAACACTAGCACACTGAGGTAAGAGAATCACTCATAGTGAAGGTGATACTCACATTTCTTTATGATAAACCAAGATGACATGAACATATTAAACCCTATTCTTTTGAAGCTTGAGATATCCATTATATAAAATTTTAAATTTGCAAATTACACACCTTTATTACCAAAGACACGAGTATGGAGTGAAGACTAATAGTAGTCACCAATGTGTCCATAAATTTTTAGAGAAGAGGAGACACATCTTGAGGAGGAAGTTTGGCAGTGGGAAATATGTTAAAGATTATTGTACATATCTTCAAAGAGTTTTCAAAAGTGTAGCACAATAAAATAGTATGACATTGTGCATGAATCTCATAGACCAAGTTGCACATTGTCCTCTACTTTACCAAGCACCAAAGAAATCTCATCTCAAGGTGATAAGTACCCTATGCCATGTCCATTTTGTGATCTCAAATGTTTAAGCATGAGTGAAACTAGTATGTGCTAGATAGCTAACAAGCCCACACAATGTTAACAAAGAGAACATAGTGTGTTATGAAATGCTTGTGTAGAGAAGCATCATTAATTGGTATTGATGCTAAGATCATCTCACCATAACAAGAGACCTATAACTATATTCTCAAAACCAAGCATATCAAGTCTAGTAAATCAATTTTATCCAATTAATAACCCTACCATTAAGTGAGTAATGCATTTTTATTAATGATAGGTAGAGTTATTAATGTGAATAAACACCTGATAAAAACAAATGAATATGAATTATACCAATGTCAATCAACATAGGAATACATACCTTGATGTGGTCCAAGAATCACTTAATGGTATATTAGAAGCATCAATGAACATTTATTAGGAATCAATCAATAATCAAAAAAGTCAAAGGATTCCACCCAACTTAACTCCATACTACAAAGGGCATGAAAATATTGAGATAACCAAAGAAATCATGTAATCCATTAAAAATACCTTATATCATAAATTAATCAAATATTTCAAAAATTCAATGGATACCCCCTAGAGCATGAGATCATAGGAAAATCCAAGGAATTTAGAAATATAATAACATTTTTCAATGAATGGTCATCATAGGATAATACAAGGAATCAAGAGTGATATGGATATTTACTTTTATTATTTTTGAATTCATGATCATCCATTAATAACTTTATTTTGTTTGGTCATTAATGCATAGAATCCCTTAGAAATGTGTTGAATCAATTACTAATGGTCCCAAATCAATAGGAATGTGAGTAATACAAAATTTAACCATAGGCCTCCAAAGATCAGTATGCTTAAGTACAAAAGTAATAAAATATAGATCTTTGAAAATCTGACAACACATGTGTGGAATGCAAAAAGCATATAGTTTAATATTTCTTAGTGCATGATAAATATCAACACACATAGTTATGAGTTTGATGATTGACTCACATTGAAGTATGACCTCATTTATGTTAATTTGTGATTCACTAAGTAGAAAAGAAGAACAAAATTGACTATAATTTAATAAATTATATTGTTCTCCTAATCTAATCAAACCAAAATTACATCTCATATGTGTATCAATGCATTGCAATGTTGATTACCAATTACAAGTACATTATCAAATGGTAAAGGGATCCTTGAGAGTTTAGTATTATATTCCATTTCAGCTACCTTATTATGAAGTGTGTTATGAGGAATTATAGTTTCCCTTGGTGGATACGGAAGAATGGGTAGAATATGACACAAATAGGATGGAAAGAATTGTTGAGGATATAAAATGTTGACTAACTAGTCATGTTTGTTATTAGTGAGATACACTTATTTAGATTATGAGTTCATACTAAGCATATTGTACAGTAAATAGTGTTAACCAAGCATTTCAATTGCTACTAAGTCCTATATTTGCTTGCAAGTCCTATGGATAGATTTCAATTTGAACCGAGTAGTTATTATAGAGTTGAAGTTCAACAATGTAAACTGAGCATTATAGTGTATGCAAATTTTATAAGTGTAAGCCAAGTTGTGTAGTGTTTATTGAGTTCACAGTTGATGTGATTTGAGTCTAGTGTTGATTGATCTACTCAGTGTTAACTAAGAGACTCGGTATATATTGAGCTCAAGATGATAGTGTTTACCTACCTATGTAGTGTTAACCAAGTGATTCAGTTTATATGCTAAGTTTCATAGTATTCATCGAGTCACTAGTGCAAACAAAATTCAAGACTATTTGGAAGTGATTAGTATGGAGTGAGCTTCTATGTTTATCAAGTGCATGATGATGTTGAGCATTGACAGTGGATGCCAAGTACTAGAACCTCACTTGAGTCAAACTTTAGAGCTTGAGTTTCTAGACATTGGTCAACTTTGTCATATTTTGTGTAAACTTGTATTATGGATGACTTTGTAATTATGTAATTGGATTGATAAATATGTAACGTATTGTATCACATCCAATGTCTATATAGAATCAATAAGAAAGAAATGTAATCATCGTAAAGAAGTAGAAGAGTGAATTACAAAGGCTAAAATAGTATAAGGAGCAACAAAGATTCATCTATTGTAGCAAGATGATTTTTACACTCAGAGGAATCTCATTCAGCAAACCAAGTTGCAGATTAGAGATTAGCTATTTTTTCATCGTAACAAGTGGATTAGTCAAATCCTTTAATAAGGTAGACCTAATAGCCTTATATAAATATCTTTACTTAGTGCATACTTTATTGTATGTTTGTAAATCTTTTCACAAGGTGGACTTAGCAGTCCTTACTGCTCCTAATAGGGCAGATCATCAGAAGTGACCAATGTAATGCTTAACAAGAAAACTTTATATTGTAGTACTAAAGCTTGTGGGTATCATCCCCACCCTAGCTTTACTTTCTATTTGGAAGGTTTCTAGATCACCAAATCTTGTGTCAAAGTGTTATGTACGCTTTCATGTTTTTTAGTTTCTCATACATGAAGTTAGACCAAAATTTATATAAAGGATTAATTGCTAACTGGGATAAAAAATTTAGGAGTTATTGATTCAACCCTCCCCTCTCAGTAACTTAGCTTGTCATAATATTTCCAATAATTAGTATTAGAGAATTATGGTTATCAGTAAAAAGTTTAACAAGCTTGAGAAAAGATTAAAGGCAATGGAGGTATTCAAACTTGACAAGGCTATTGACAATGAGAAGCTAGATTTTGAATTGGCCATTAGAGAACTCAAAAAAGAAAAAGAGCAACTCTCCCAATCCCTAAAAAGAAGGAAAGATCTTGCAATCTAGATGAATGATTCACTCTATATTGAAGAAAGAATTGAAGACATCATTCCAAGAAATTCAGATGAAGTTGATGAAGCAATCAAAGAACTACTAGAAAAGAATAATACTCTCCAAGAAGAAGTAGGAAAACTAAGAAGAGAGCAAGAAATTCAGTCAATGAGATTGTGTGAAGTCATGGAAGAGAAAAATAAGATAAAAGAAGAGATATAAGGAAAGAACAATGAAATCCAACACCTATCCCTTCAGCAAGTAGACTTCATTGATCAACTCACCAATGCAAATGAAGAAATCATGAACTTGAAATCATAGAATGAAAGATCAAAGAATAATATAAACATTGAAAGGAAAACCAATGAAAGAATGTTGAAATCCAAAGTAGACATGAATCAATTAAATGAACAAATTCACTTCAAACAAAAAGGAAAAGTAGGAATTGGATATATAGAAGAAGAAGAATCATCTAAGCAAGGAGCTCAAAGCAACCAAAAACTTACTTGCAGTCACTATGGTAAGATAGATCATACTTCAAACAAATGTTGGAGTAATGGGAAGGCAAAATTCAATGGAAAATGCTACAATTGTAATCAACATGGTCATAAAGCAACTAAATGCAAAGAGAAACCAAGTTTTGAAGGCAAATGTCAAAAGAATGGGCACAAATCATTAAAATGCAAAACCAAGATATTGAATCTAGTAGAAGAAATTGTGAAATATATATTTGATTGGACTACAAAACCTAGTATAGATGTCATTACTGTGAAGAATTTGGACACATTGGTATGAATTGTGTAAAACATCACATGAGGAAGAGAGATACTACCAAAAAATATTTCATTTGTACATAAATTGGTCATCTTGCTAAGAAATGTATGAACACTAAAAGAATAGAAGATGAAAAGAAGGAAAAAGTTGACAACATCAAAAAATAAATGAGACAACAATGGGTTCCAAAATCTACTGAGAACACAAGTCCTATCAATGATGATCAAGTCACTCAAGAATTGGGTAACTCCACCATTTCAACTTGATTTCTCAAAGGAGAACTAGAACTAGGCTACCAAAGAAGACATATAAATTTTCTAGTTGACAGGACAATAGATCCATATCATTATTCAAGATACAAAGGGATCACCAAGTAAGAGGTATCAGTTACTACCAAGTTACCTTCCTTACTAAGTGAGGTTGGGTCCTAGACTATATCGAGCAAGGTCAGGAATAACCAAGTCTTACATGTGCTCATTGAATAATAAAAGGCTTTACCAAGTAATCAATGCAAGCAAAGTGGATGACAGTCTGTCAAATTCATCTAACCTTTATACCAGGCATTTATGTTAAAATTTGATAAAAGGAATGAAATCAAAGTCATTTTTACTATGAATTTTCAAGAGAAAATTATGCAAAATGATCTTCAAAAGCATTCAAGTGATTTCAGCAAATTGTTGTCAAAAATTTCAAATTCTCTCAAACCCTACTGAGTGAAGATGATAGCTACTAGCAGCAAAGTAAAATGAGGATCATACATGCTAGCTCATGGTGTAGAATGGAAGGCATCAGACTTCAAGCTCACTCCTACAATCACTAAAACCCTAGACCCGAGTGCAGCTCAGTCGCAAATCCCTTCCAAAGTACTGTTAGTCAATGACATTCATTCTCATTTTAAATGTATGATTTAAGATATTGGCACCCTAGAAATGGTTGAATTTTTAAAAGAGTTATGTGTTGATGGTATTTTGAAACCTAAGCACCAACATCTCAAAGCTAAAGGTCTAACCCATATTCCTTGTATGCCCTATGATTTCCAAGTCAAATGAATTTGGTATATTCTTATCCATGTACACAATGGATAGTTGTGGTTAGAAAAATCTATTTTAAATACCAAGAAGATGATTCATAGGATCAAGGATCTTCCTATGCTAGCTTAAAGCTAAAATGACAAAAACCCTAGGTCAGGTCAAACTGGAGAAGAAAACCCTAGCCAAGTGAGATGGTAGGGGAATGAAGATTAGCAGTATCACTAACATGGAATTGAAGTTCAGCATTCATTTCATTGTACACAAGATCTCCAGTTTGAGTAGGTTGAATAGTGTGTCATGTGAAGTAGTTGACTAGGCATACAAAGTTGTCAAGAATAACCTTTTTCTTGACCTTGTTGAGCTACTGTTAAATCAATTCAAAAAGAACATGGAGAGCATCAGAACATCAAATAAAAATCCATGGAATTTTGGCTCTCTATTGACATACTTATTCATTTATGTTTAGAAATTCTTTCCATCAAAAGGCACTGTTGTATGGAGAAAAGATGTGCCTATACTCTATCAAATTAATGAGTACATTGCTAAGATGGGTGAAAATTATAATAGTATTATGGATAATTATTTTGATGCATTCAAAGAGAAAATTATTAATAGATACTGAATCCCCAAGAAACTAGTTGAAGATTATAAGGATGATATATGTTTTATGGTGGATAGTGATAAGGTATATATTCAGGCAGTTAGGCTTAAAATTGCATCGGTAAAACCTCTAGGATATGAGGTAAATATTGATGAAACAAAGGATATAATTGAGGCACTTATTAATTAACCATTTGAAGCTAAGGCTACATATTTTGGAATATGTGATGAGGCTAAGGCTTGGATAGAACTAGAGATCAAGCTCCCTCAGGCAGTTAGCAAAGGCAAGAAAATGATTGCCAAATTGAAAACAAGTTCTACTCTTTTGTTAACCAAGGGAAAAGGTAAAGATGAAGAAGCAGAGGATAAAGAATTAGTGGAAGAGGAACCACTAAAGAAAAAGTGCAAGGTAATCATTACCAAGCCTACCAAGACATCCACTATAGTGTTTGCAAGGAGATCCTTTAGGAAGAAGGTAGAAAAAGAAGGGGGAGACATAATTTTCAAGAGGTCTCCACGCACATTTGAAGAGAGGATGAAGGAATTGGAATCAGGTTCTAGGATAAAAAATTTCAAAGCATTAAAATATGAGACTAGAATAGATGATGAGAAAAGGTAGATTGAAGATATTTTGATATCTAAAATTGGGAAATGGAAATACTCTCCTAGCTAGCTCACTCAATGAATTCCAAATGCTTTAATAGATAAAATCAAGCCAAGATGGGAACATGCAAAACAAACTGCTAAGGACATTCATGAGTAGACCTTGAGGCAATTTATGCCAAATTTGACTAACAAGGAAATCAAGGAATCTTTAAAGAAAAATGAAGAAAATTTGACTTTAAGTTTCAATACTTTTCTAATTTTGTTGAATGAAATAGAGCATGTTGTGAAGAATGTAAAAAATACATGGAAGAATGTATATCTCCTTCATAAACTGAGTGATTTTTTAGTCAACATAAGTGACAAAGATGAAGATAATGATCAAGAGAAGGATGAAGAGGTAACACATTTTGATATCATTGATGATGAAGAGGAACATGAGCAAGAGGCTACTAAGGAAGGAACATAGGATGTTGAGGAAACTAACCCAGTCAAGATTGTTGCAGTAGTTATTACCTCACTTCCTCACTCTCCAAGAAAAATAGTGACAACATCAAGCATGGAGACAGTTTCTACAAGATTGATTGTGTCCAACACTCCAAGCACAATCACCCAATCAATCTTTGCACTAGTACAACTCAACACATCATTAACTGAAGTATCAACTACTTCATCTATTGAGCTGCAATCTATTCCCTCTTGAATAGTTTTGGATACATCAATTTTTACTCTAACAAGTACTTCTACTAGCATTTCTACAACAAGTATAGTATCAATTTTTGTAGCAAGCCCCACTATTTCTACTATTGTTTCCATTCCAAGTACACAAGCAATAAGTGCAAGGAAATTTGAGACCAAGCCTCAATCGTGCATAAAATATTTGGGAAAAAATAAAGAGGAGGATGTTGATCTTGATGAGGAAATTGTGATTCCAAATTGGGATATTCAAAACTCAATCCTGATCAAATGTGTATACCTTTGGAGAATTACTTTGCAAGAAAGCCAGGCAGCAGAGACTAAGAGAGGAAAGAGATAAAGAACTCAAAAATATTGAGGATGCCAAGAATATTTTGGCAAAGGATATAGGTATAGTGATTAATTCTTCTCAGCTAGTTTTGTATCA
The DNA here is from genome assembly GCA_028749045.1 of Cupressus sempervirens. Classification (NCBI taxonomy): domain Eukaryota; kingdom Viridiplantae; phylum Streptophyta; class Pinopsida; order Cupressales; family Cupressaceae; genus Cupressus; species Cupressus sempervirens. The sequence continues at coordinate 424,194,008 of CM053793.1, read as the reverse complement.
AATGGAAAAAGTAGTCCAAAAGTTTAATGAAGATCTAGATGGAAAAGATAAATTATTATAGAAAGTAAAAAAGAAGTTTGAGAATAAGATCTTAGAACTTATTGCTCAAAATATTTCCATTTACCAAGTAGAGTTATCTACTATTTTGGGTTCTCTTGAAACTTCTTGTACAAATGTAACTTTACTTTTTGGTAAATTATGTGATATTCCAAGTTTTAAAAAGGAAATAAAAGACAAATTGTATAAGATTGATGAATATCTTAAAGCAAGTGCTTAGCAATTGCATCTTGACCCAAGTTCAAGCTCTGGCCATTTCAAAAGGATCATATTTTTGACAAACATGCAGGTAGAATTACTTAAAGAAGAGGCCAAAACCAGATCTACTTTTGTAGATATTCAAAATATGATACTCCCTAATATGGATGCAGTGCCTACACATTTTACTTATTCAAAAACTCTCATCCATGATAATAATTTCTCTATTGCAGACCATATGATTGAACTTTTAGTGTAAGTGCAGGTAGCATTACACATAAGCAAGGTCTTACAAGAGAATTGGGACAAGACTTTGGAAATCATGTTAAAGGTACATTTAGATTTCTTGTCTCATTTTGGCATTGCTATGTAAATACATATAGTATAAATCTTTGGCATTAATGTCAAAAAGGGGGAGAAGATATTGAAAAGATATAACATGATATAAAGAGGAGAAAAATGTAAAAAGATAGGGGGAGAAAATTGTAAGAAAATGTTGAGAAATATATACTGTATGAATAGTATATTATATATTATCTTTGGAGGAAGAATTACCATGTACAAAAATATATCCTTTACAAAAAATTTTTTGAAAAATCTCAAAATTTGTATACTCTACCAAATTGGAGATATAACATCATGAATAATTCTCAGCCAAGCTGGAAAATGTCAACTAGTTAAATCCATCCTTCAAAACTTGCCAATATATGCCCTGAGCCTTTTCACCATACCTGGGAAATACACCGAGAGGATGGAGAAAATCCAAAGGGATTTTTTATGGACGGGAACTAAAAGGAATAAAAGGTACCCCCTTGTTGCTTGGGACAAAGTTTGTCTCCCTAAAAAGAATGGTGGTCTAGGAATCAAGAAGCTCACTCATATCAACAAGGCCCTCCTGGAAAATCAAATCTGGCGCATCTTTAATAGCATGGGGGAATGGAGAGACACTGTGGTGAACAAGTATATAAAAAGGCCCTCTTTTCAGTTCACTCTTTTCAGTGAGCATATCCCTAGAGGCTCAGTTGTTTGGAATGGCTTCTTAAAAGCCAGGGATTTGGCTAATTCTAAAGTCTCCTAGAAGCTGGGAAATGGGGAGAACATTCTATTCTGGTCAAACTACTAGCTTTCTCAGGGCCCCCTCATTAATAACCCCAGCTATGGAGTTTGGGCTAATGATTGCATCAACCTTTTTGGGCACAAAGTCAGCAATAATAGGACTGAACATGGATGGAAGGACCTTTCTATTATCTCAGAGGACCTTAAACCAATTATGATCATGCTTAATTCCTTATCCCTTAGCATCAACAAGGATGAACTGGTTTGGAGGGATAATGCCAATGGGCTCTATTCGGTTGTCTTTGGGTACTCTACTTTATGGAGCACAAAAGTATCCCCCCCTTGGTTGAGGGCCTAGCTCCTAGGCCTAACGCCAAAAGTCAACATGTTTTTTTGGTGGCACTTCAAGACAAAAATATCACCCAAGAAAATCTCATTAAAAGATGTCATATCATGCCTAGCAGATGTGTTTTATGCAAAGAAGAGTCAGAGACAGGTAATCATTTGTTCTTTCTTTGCTCTTACTCCAAGACAGTATGGGACTTTCTCACCTAGGACCTTGGCAATAGCTGGTGCATTCCTTCCAACCTTTTGGACTTTTTTTGCCAATTGCAAGGTATGTTCAATGGGTCTACCTTGCAGGAAATCAGCTCCTGGCTCTTGCCCCATTTTTGTTGGAGCATATGGAAGGAGAGAGAAAATTAGATTTTTAGAGATAGGGAAGAGCTAGCTTTGGTTGTTGGAAGGAAGATCCTTAGTAACATAAATGAAAAATTTTCCGTGAGGAAGGGGGGAGCTTTTGAGACAGGATGCAGGAATAAGGAGAAGGTAAAAGATAAAATGAGGAAAAGACAAGAAGCCAAGTGGCTCCTCCCCCCTAAAGGCTAGCACAAAACCAACTTTGACAAAACCTCCAAGGGAAACCCTAGATCCTTGAGTAGTGGAGGTGTGGTTAGAAATGAAAATGGAGATAGTGTTGCAGCTTTCGCTCTCCCGTTGGATTTCCAAACAAACCATTTTGTGAAAGCCAACACAACATGCAATGTTGTTAAACTGGCTTTTGAAATTGGGGTCACCAATTTATGGCTTGAAGGGGACTTGAATAACATTATTAAGTGCATCAATGGTAATTCGTATCCATCTTGGATGATTGCAAATCTCATTAATGAGACTAGAGAGACCCTTGCCTAATTCAATAAATTCCACGTCACCCATACTTTTTGGGAAGCAAACCCGGTTGCTGACAGGTTGGAAAATATAGGGGTCGACATAGACCAAAAAATGACGTGGCTTCCCGAAACTTGTTTGCCGACAGATGTCAAGGGTCTGATCAATTTGGATAAAATCCAAGGAAGTACAGAGGATATCAAGTTGTAATTATGAATATGAAAGGGTTAAGATATAAGGGTGCTTTTCATAATAGAAGCTTGGGAATTCATAAATGCAGATATCCTTTATTGATTAATTGCCATGCTTTGTGGGTTGTTTATTGCAATCGTTTCAGGGGCAACAATAGAGTTATTTTTCTCTGCTCTTTGCTCACTCTCGATGGTCCTTTCTAGTCACAGAGTGAAGAGCACATGAGTAAAGTGGGTTTGTAGTGTGCGGAGATGGTGGGTGAGAGATGTAAAAAGGAGCTGGTGGGGGATTTTGAGAAATGGAGAAGTAGGTCGAAAGTATGGGAAAAGCTTGAAGAGGGTGGGGTAACCAAGTATTTCATGAAGCTGCACGGTTTTGATCAGGAGGTGACCAACAATATGGTGGGGTCCTGGAAGGATGGCAGGGTTAAGGTGAATGGCATCAACTTTTAAATAATAGAGGAGGTGATTATGACTATCACCAAGATCCCTATCAAGGGTTTCAAATTCTTCAGGGATAAGAAGCTCTCAGCCAATGTAGTTAGGGACTTTGTGGAGAGTGAGAAGGAATTGATGGTGTTGAAAAAGATTGACACCTACTATGTCCCTGACTCCAAGAAGAAGCGATGGAGGTATGTTCTAAAAGCTATTATTGAGTACATCACTTTGGACCCAATCTTTGATAGAGCTCAAACCTACCACTTTGTTATTTTAAATCATTTCTAGAAGAAAGCCATAATTTTTTTTCCTTTTATCTGTTAACCTCTATGAGTAAGGCGATGGATAGCTTCAAAAAGAAGCCCATTGCTAACCTAGCTCTGCATGAGGGGCTGCTGCTACTTATCCATGAGCACTTCAATGCTCAGATTATTAGCAATGCCCCCCCTTAGATAGAGATTGTGGAGTCTAGAAGTTCTAGTTACTCCTCTCACTCAAATGAAATTTAGAGCCTCAATTCTGAGAAAGGTGGGATCTCTTCTTCAGGGAAAGTAGTGACTTACCATGCTAAAAAAGCCCCCTCCCCCATAAACCCAAGCAGAAAAAACCCTAGGGATCTCAGGCAGAATTAGGCTGAGAAGGTTGAGGAGGGAGGTAGCGACGATGAGGAGGATTCAAAGTTTGAGGAGGTGGTTAAGGAGATGCAGGAGAAAACAAAGGAGGAAAGTGGAAGGAAGAAGTGCAAGAGGGAGAGTTTGGAGGATGTGGGCTCTCAATTTGAGGAGGCATTTGTGCTGCCCCTTTCTCCTATCCATCTTCACCCTAAGGAGTAGAAAGAGGAGAAAGTTGGGTATATAGAAGGGGAAGTGCAGACCAATGATAGGAGGAAAGCATGGATCAACTTCAATGTCAAGACTGCCAAGATGGGAATCTTTAGGGAGGCCATGAATCCCCAAATCCTCATGGATAATCAAGAAGAACAATGGCTAGAAGAATTAATTAATCCGATGATTGTGGCTATTTTGGATAGAGCTAGGGAGACACAGATGAACCTTTTAAATAATTCTTGCAACAACATGATTGATAATTTCAGATCAATCAAATGGCTTTTCCATGAGCTTGAGAAGGTTAAAGATTAAATGAAACATACTGAGGCAACAAGGAAAGGAATGGATGCCAACAGGAGGACAAATTCGACTGACAAGCTCAATCTAGTAGAACAGAGGATACACAACCTAGAAAACTACAATCATAACCTTGCAAATCATATTTTTTCCTTGTTAAGCTCCATCAACAACAACATCATCTCTCTCATGGGTTGGATCAAAGATAGAGACATGCACAATGATGAGGATGAAAATGATAGGGATGAGGGTAGAAAGGAGGATGACCCTACAAAGGAAAACTCCATTCCTGCTCAGGACCAAGGGAATCAAAGGGCTCAACAGATGGAAATGGAGGAGAATCAACTGGCCTTTGAGGCTACTTAGGTGATGCATGATCTAGAGCGAAAGAATGAGGAATAACTCTCACCTATTATTTTGTTTATCGCTGTCTTTTGGCTTTTTTTCTAGCTTTGCTTGTTTCCTTTCCCTAGTCTTTTCTCAGAACTCTTTCCTTTGGCTAGGCTTAATGCTTATTATCAGCCTTTGAACTTATACTTTTTTGGTTGGGCTATCACTCTTATTATCAGCCTTCTTTTGTACTGACTATCAGGTCTCAGGTTCCCTGTAAAACCTATTTATCTAATAAAAAACATGATGAATAATTCAGTTTTGACGGATAAGTATTTTTGTCACTAATGCCAAAGGGGGAGATTGTTGACATTCCAGTCATGTTTTTTATTAGTGACATACACTTATTCAGATTGTGAGTTCTTATTGAGCATATTGTATAGTTAATAGTGTTAACCAACAATTTCAATTTCTACTAAGTCTTATAGTTGCTACCGAGTCCTATGGACATATTTTAGTTTATAGAGTTGAAGTTTAGTAGTGTAAACTAAGCATTACAATGTATGCCAAGTTTACCAGTGTAAACCAAGTTGTGCAATGTTTTCTAAGTTCATAGTTGATGTGATGCAAGTCCAGTGTTGACCGAGCTACACAATGTTACCAAAGAGACTCAATTTATACCAAGCTCAAGGTAATAGTGTTTACTAAGCTATGTAGTGTTAACCAAGTGATTCAATTTATATGTCGAGTTTCATAGTATTCACTGAGTCACTAATGTAGACTGAGTTCAAGACTACTTCGAAGTGATTAGTATGGAATGAGCTTCTACATCTATTGAGTGCATGACAATGTTGAGCATTGATAGTGAATATCGAGTATCAGAATCTCACTTGAGTCAGTCTTTGGGCCCAAGTTTCTACACTTTGGTTGACTTTGTAATATTTTGTGTAAACTTGTATAGTGGCTGACTTTGTAATTATATAATTGGATTGAAATATATTTAATGTATTATATCACATCCAATGTATGTATGGAATCGATAAGGAAGAAATGTAATCATCATAAAAGAGTAGAAGAGTGAATTAAAAAGGCTACAATAGTATAAGGAGCAACAAAGATCCATCTATCATAGCAAGGTGATTTGTACACTTAGAGGAATCTCATTCAACAAACCAAGTTACAGATCAAAGATCAGCTATTATTTCATCCTAACAAGTGGATCAGTCAAATATTTTAACAAGGTAGACCTAACAATCTTATATAAATCTCTTTACCAAGTGCATACAAGATTGTATGTTTGTAAATCCTTTCACAAGGTAGACTTAGTAGTCCTTATTGCTCCCAATAGGGAAGATCATCAGAAGTGATCAATGTAAGCCTTAACAGGCCAACTTTATATTGCAATACTAAAGCTTGTGGGTATCATCCCCACCCTAGTTTTACATTCTAGTTGAAAGGTTTTTGGGTCACCAAATCTTGCATCAAAGTGTTATGTATGCTTTCATATTTTTTAGTTTCTCATGCATGAAGTTAGATTGGAATTCATATAAAGGATTAATTGCTAATTGGGATAAAAGTTTTAGAAGTTACTGATTCACCCCTCCCCTCTCAATAACTTAGCTTGTCATAATATTTCTAACAATAAAGTGGATGGAAATAGAGATGATAAGGATCAATATGGTGGAATATAAGAGGAATATATGGGTTATTGTGAGCATGGATGATTGAATTTACTATGCATACTATGTGGAGAAGTATGTTTTGAAGAATATGTTGGTTTTGTAACGAACTAGAGTGACAATATATGTTACCAACATAATGCATACCTTGATCTTCTTGGGTTGGTATTTGAAATGGAGTACAAGTACAAGGTGTAATTATTCACTTGCATCCTTATCATGGAAAGGTTCATAGATGTCTTGTACTTCATGTATAATATGTTCTTGTTTGTTCAAGAATAGGCACTAGTCATCTTTCCTAAAGCAATTAGAACAGCAAGTGGTTAAATTGTCATCCTCAAAATCACATTGTTCTTATAATTCATCAATGATTTTCTCATGTTCAAATATAGATATAGAATTCTTGTAATTCCCCACTCGAGAACCCAAAATAAATAAACCTAATATGTTACAAAGTATATTGAACTATTTTTTTTCTAAAGTTTATCCAACATCAAAGTGACAATGCAAAAGAAATATACAAAAACACAACATTTACACATGCAATTACAATATAGATTTCATTCCTCAAGGGTTCCTTCATGTTGAGTAACGTTTAAGATTTTTTTATTATTATTTTAAGTCTTAAGCACAATGTTCATTATTATAAAAAATATAACATAGTAATATTATAAGAAAATTCATGAATACAACTGATATAATGAAATACATCTAATAGATAGCATCCACTACACATGTTGCAAGGTATGTGAGAATAGATACAAGTACATCAAAATACAAGATACATGATAAGATATAAATGTATCAAGTGAATATAATTCTCCAAGATAGGGATAAGAATGATAAAAGTACAACTACATCATCAAACTTCCAACATCTATATAGATCTAAGGGGGACCCAAATGGTAAGAAGTCACTATCTCCTGATCGTGTGGTTACCTAGTTAGGCTTCCACTTCCACCATGTAGGGAAGATAATGAAAAATCCACATATAAAAGATCAAACCATAAAATACTCCTAGCTAAGGAATCCTAATAGCGACATCTACCTCAAGGGTACCACAAACTACTCAAGAAGATAAGATAACCAAAGATGAAAGAAGACTCATCCAAAACCAACACCACATACCAAGTCAACATGAATATACCAAGTATGTATCAAGTACCAAAATCATGAGATAAACTCCAAAAAAGACATCCACCTCAAGTCAAAGCCACAAGTCAAAAGTGCGATCACCATGAATCACCAATCACCATCAATGCAAGTAAATACCAACAATGACTGCACCACTAGAGGCAAATAGTAAAAAAAACTATGAAGGAGACCTAGGCTACATACTATTGAGTCTCATCACATGAGCCAACTCTAATGTTACCCTAGTTGTCTCTTAGGACCTTGGCCCCCTAGTGACTCTATGCAGAACTAGAATACCCTCTCGTGAAGATGAGGAGACTAGTCATACCTCTCAAGGTATCATCTCATTCTCATCCTTAGTCTATAAAAGCACCTCAAGACATGGATGAGGAAATATCTCTAAATTATTTTTTAAATTTATCTCAAGGCATGGGGGAGGAAAGTATTTTAATTACTATTTTATCACTTGTTACACAACTTACAATGATTTACCTTGGTAGCCACTTTGGGCCTTGGCCCCCATTGCAAACCACTCCCATAGACATGCACCTAGACTACATTCCTAAAACTCACATAAAATTGGAAATATTATGATAAGCTCATTTATTGAGAGGGGAGGGGTGAATCAGTAACTTCTAATTTTTTTATCCCAATTAGTAATTAATCCTTTATATGAATTCTAATCTAACTACATGCATGAGAAATTAAAAAACATGAAAGCATACACAATACTTTAACACAAGATTTGGTGACCCAAAAATCTTCCAAATAGAAAGTAAAACTGGGGTCAAGATGATACCCACAAGCTTTAGTACTATAGTATAAAGTTGGATATTAAGGCTTACAATGATCACTTGTGATAATTTTTCCTATTAGGAGCAATAAGGAGTGCTTGGTGCACCTTACAAAAGAATTTACAAACATACAATAAATTATGCACTTAGTAAAGAGATTTATATAAGATTGTTAGGTTTACCTTGTTATTTAACTGATCCACTTGTTAGGATGAAACAATAGCTAATCTTTGATTTGCAACTTGATTTGCTAAATGAGATTCCTCTGAGTGTACAAATCACCTTGCTATGATAGATTAATCTTTGCTTCTCATTATACTATTATAGCCTTTATAATTTTCTCTTCTACTCTTCTTTGATAATTGCATTACTTCCTTGATCATTTGGATGTGATACAATACATTACACATATATCAATCCAATTACATAATTACAAAGTTGGCCACAATGCAAGTTTACACAAATATTACAAAGCTAGCCAAAGTGTAGAAATTCAAGCTCTGAAGACTGACTTGGTGAGGTTTTGATACTTGGCATCATCATGCACTTAGTGGACATAGAAGCTCGGTCCATACTGATCACTTCCAAGTAATATTGAACTTAGTTTGCATTGGTGACTTAGTGAATACTATAAAAACTTGACATATAAACTAAATCACTTGATTCACACTGCATAGCTTGATAAACACTATCACCTCAAGTTTGGTATAAACTAAGTCTCTTGGTTAATACTGAGTAGTTTGGTGAATACTAGACTCACATCACATCAACTATGAACTTGGTTTACACTGGTAAACTTGGTATACATTGAAATGCTTGGTTTACACTGTTGATCTTCAACTCTATGGTAACTGCTTGGTTCAAACTAAAATCTATCCATATGACTTGATAGCAACTGTAGATCTTGATAGCAATTGAAATGCTTGGTTAACACTATTAACTATACAATATACTTAGCATGAACTCATAGTTTGAATACATGTATGTCACTAATAACAAACATTATAGGAATGTCAACAATCCCCCCCCTTTGGCATTAGTGAAAAAAACACTTATCAGTCAAAATTGAATTATCCATCACCTTATATCTCCAACTCAGAAGAGTATACTATTTTTGAGATTTTTCAATTTTTTTTTGTAAAGGATACATCTCTGTATGTGGTAATATATAATATACAATATACTATACATAAAATATACATTTTCTTTACACTTTTCTTACAATCTTCTCCCCCTATCTTTTTACATTTTTCTCCTCATGACTTCTATAGTTTTTCCCTTTTATGTCATCTTATATCTTCTCCCCCTTTTTTACATTAATGCCAAAGATTTATACTATATGTGTCTACATAGTAATGCCAAAATGAAATAAGAAGTCTGAATGTACCTTTAGTATGATTTCCAAAGTCTTGTCCCAGTTCTCTTGCAAGACCCTACATGTGTGCAATGCCACCTCCACTTATGTTGATAGTTCAATCATATGGTCTACATTTGAGAAATTAATATCATGGATGAGTTTTTTTAATATACAATATGACCAAAGTAGATCTAATTCTAGCTTCTTCTTTGAGGAATTCTACCAATATATCTATCAAAAATTTGATCCTTTTGAAATTGGTAGAGCTTGAACTTGGGTCAAGCTACAATTTTTGAGCACTTTCCTTAGGATCTTCATCAATCTTAGAGAATTTTTCTTTTATTTCCTTTGTAAAACTTGAAATATCACATAATTTACCAAAAAGGGAAGTTATATTAGTACGATAAGTTGCCAGAGAACTCAAAATAGTAGATAACTCTACTTGGTAAATGACAATCTTTTGACCAATAAGTTCTAAGACCTTATTCTCAAAATTTTTCTCTACTTTCTACAATAACATGTCTTGTCCATCTAAATCTTGACTATACTTCTAGACTGCTTCTACTAACTGATACAAAAATGGTTGAGAAGAATCAACCTCTATACCTATAGCTTTTGCAAAAATATTCTTGGCATCCTTAATGATTTTAAATTCTTTGTCTCTTTCCTCTCATAGCCTCTACTACTTGGCTTTCTTTTGGAGTAATTCTCTGAAGGTTTGCATTTGATCAGGATTGAGTTTTGAAATATCCTAATTAGGAATCACAATTTCCTCATCAAGATCTACATCCTCCTCCTTTTCTTTATCTTTACCCAAAATTTTTGTGCTCAGTTGAGGCTTTATATCAAATTTCCTTGCACTTATTGCTTGTGTACTCAAAATGGAAATAGTATAGCTTGCTAGAAAAATTGATACTGCACCTATTATAGAAATACTAGTAGTACAAATACCTAAAGTATCCAAAATTGATGTATCCAAAGCTATTAAAGAGGGAATAGTCTATAGCTTGATAGATGAAGTAATTGACACTTTAGTCAATAATGTGCTAAGTTGAACTAGTGTAATGACTGATTGGATGGTTGTACTTGCAGTGCTAGTCACAATCAGTCCTGCTGAGGCTAACTCCATGCTTGATGTTGTCACTATTTTCCTTGGAGAGTGAGGAAGTGAAGCAATAACTACTACAATAATCTTCACTAGGTCAGTTTCCTTAACATCCTGTGTTCCTTCCTTGGTAGCCTTTTTCTCTTGTTCCTCTTCATCATCATTTCATTATCAAAATGTGTTACTTCTTCATCATCTTTTTCTTCATCCTTTTCTTGATCATCATCATCTTTTTCACTTACACTTATTGGAAAATCACTCAATTTGTGAAGATGATATATATTCTTCCATGTATTTGTTGCATTCTTGACAACATGCTCTATTTCATTTAACAAGATAAGACAAGTATTGAATCTTAAAGTTATTTTTTCTTCATTTCTTTTAAAAGATTTTTTCACTTCCTTGTCATTTAGATTGGGCACAAGTTGCCTCAAGGCTTGCTCATGAATATTCTTTGCAATTTTTATTTCTTGTTGCCATCTTGGCTTGATCTTAACCATTAATGTATTAGGAATCTTCTAAGTGAGTTGGTCAAGTGAGTATTTCCATTTGCCCATTTTAGATATCAGCATGTCTTCAATCTACTTCTACTCATCAACTATTTTGATTTCATATTTTAATTCCTTGAAGTTTTTTATCCTAGAACTTGATTCCAATAATTTTTATCCTCTCTTCAAATGTGGGTGGATACCTCTTGAAGATTATGTCTCCCCCTTCTTTGTTGGCTTTCTTTCTACAAGATATCTTGGTGAATACTGCAATGGTTGTTTTGGTAGGCTTAGTAAAGATTACCTTGCCCTTTTTCTTTAGTGATTCTTCTTCATCTAATTATTCATCCTCTACTTCTTCATTTTCACCTTTTCCCTCGGTTAATAGGAGAGTAGAACTTGTATTCAACTTGGCAATCCTTTTCTTTCCTTTGCTAACCACCTAAGGGAGCTTGATCTCCAATTCTATCTAGGCCTTAGCCTCATCACATGTGCCAAAATATGCAGCCTTGGGGTCAACTAGCTCATTTATTAGTGCCTCAATTATATCCTTAGTTTCATCAATTTTTAACTCATATCCTAGAGGTTTCACCCATGCAATTCTAGGCCTAACTGTCTATATGTATACCTTATCACTATCCACCATAAAACAAATATCATCTTTATAGTCCTCAATTATTTTCTTGGGGATCCTGTATCTGTTATTCATTTTCTCCTTGAATGCATCAAAATAATCATCCATAATAGTAGCATAATTTTCTCCCATCTCAACAATGTATTCATTAATCTAATAAAGTATTGGCACATCTTTCCTCCACACAACAATACCTTTTGATGGAAAGAATTCCTTAACATAAAAGAATAAACATGTCAAAAGTGAGCCAAACTTACATGGGTTATTCTTCAATGTCCTGATGCTCTCCATGTTATGGTTGAATTGATTCAACAATAGCTTGGTAAGGTCAAGAGATAGGTTATTCTTGACTACCTTGTATGCCAAGTCTACAAATTCACATGAAATACTATTCAATCTGCTCAAACAATAGATCTTATGTGCAATGACATGAATACTAAACTTCAATTCCATGTTAGTGACATTGCTAATTTTCATTCCCCTATACCATCCCACTTGGCTAAGGCTTTCTTTTCTAGTTTGACTTGACCTAGGGTTTTAGTCATTTTTTCTTTAGCCAACATAGGGAGACCAGTGATCCTATGGATCATCTTCTTGGTAATCAATATTGGTTGCTCCAACCATAATTGTCCATTTTACACATGACTGAGGATAAACCTAATCCATTTCACTTGGAAGTCATGGGGCATGTGAGGAATATGGGTTAATCCTTTGGCTTTGAGATGTTGGTTCTCAAGTTTCAAAACACCATCAACTCATATCTCCTTTAAACATTCATCCATTTCTAGAGTGCCAATTTCTTGAATCCCACATTTAAAATGAGAATAGATATCATTAACTAATAGTACCTTGGGAGGGATTTGTGACTATGCTCCACTTAGATCTAGGGTTTCATCAACTACAGGAGTGAGCTTGAAATATAGTGCCTTCCATTCTACACCACAAACCAACATGTTTGATCCTTTTTTTCCTTTACTGTTGGTAGCTACCATCTTTAGTTGGTAGGGTTTGAGAGAATTCAAAATTTTTGATAATAATTCACTCAAATTGCTTGAATGCTCTAGAAGATCACTTTGCACAATTGCTCTTAAAAATTAATGATAAAAATGACTTCTACTTCATTCCTTTTATCAAATATTTCCATAAATGCTTGGTATGAATGTTAGATCAATTTGACAAACCATTTTCTTTGCTTGCATTGATTACTCAGTAGAGTCTTCCATCATTTGGTACCCATATAAAACTTAGTTATTCCTGACCTTGGTTGGTAGAGTCTATGACCTAACCTCTCTCGACAAGGAAGGTAACTCGATAGTATCTGGTACCTCTTACTCAATGGTCCCTTTGCATCTTGAATACTAATATGGATCTTTTGTCCTATCAATTAGAACTTATTTGGATGTCTTCTTTGGTAGCCTAGTTCTAGTTCTCTTTTGACAAATCAAGTGGAAATAGTGGAGTCACCCAATTCTTGAGTGACTTGATCATCATTGCTTGGACTTGCATTCTCGATAGACTTTGGAACCCATTGTTGTCTCATTTTTTTTCTAATGTTATCAAATTTTTCCTTATTTTCATCTTCTATTCTTCTAGTATTCATACAGTTCTTGGCAAGATGACCAAGTTTTGTATAGATGAAACATCTTTTGGTAGTATCCCTTTTACTCATGTGATGCTTTACAAAATGCATTCCAATGTGTTTAAATTCTCTATAGTAATGACATCTACACCAAGTGTTATAGTCCCAACCAAATATAGCTTTCACAATTTATTCTACTAGATTCAATATCTTGGTTTCTCTTTGCATTCATTTTCTCTATGACCATGTTGATTACAATTATAGCATTTTCCATTGAATTTTTCTTTCTTATTGCTCCAACATTTGTTTGAAGTATGACCTATCTTACCACAATTACTGCAAGTAGGTTTTTGGTTCCATTGAGCTCCTTGCTTGGATGATTCTCCTTCTTCTATATATCCAATTCCTACTTTTATTTTTTTTCTGAAGTGACTTTGCTCATTCAACTGATTCATGTCTACTTGGGATTTCAACATTCTTTCATTGGTTTTCCTTTCAATATTTAGATCGTTCTACAATCTTTCATTTTCTAATCTTAGGTTCATGATTTCTTCATTTTCATTGGTGATTTGATCAATGAAGTCTGCTTGTTGAAGGTATAGGTGTTGAATTTCATTGTTCTTTCCTCCTATCTCTTCTCTTATCTTTTTTTTCTCTTCCACTACTTCACACAATCTCACTAACTAAATTTCTTGCTCTCCTCTTAGTTTTCTTGTTTCTTTTTGAAGAGTATTATTCTTTTCTAGTAGTTATTTGATTACTTCATCAACTTCATCTAAATTTCTTGGATAGATGTCTTCAATTCTTTCTTCAATGTAGAGTGAATTGTTCATCTAGATTGCAAGATCTTTTCTTCTTTTTAGGGATTGGGAGAGTTGCTCTTTTGCTTTCTTGAGTAGTCCAATGGCCAATTTCAAATCTAGCTTCTCATTATCAAATACCCTTGTCAAGTCTAAATACCTCCATTTCCTTTGATCTTTGCTCAAGCTATAAAAATTTTCACTAAGATCCATAATGCTCTAATACCAATTGGTTGAAATATAATGACAGGTGATAGATGAATCTTTGTTGCTCCTTATACTATTGTAGCCTTTGTAATTCAATCTTATACTCTTCTTTGATGATTATATTACTTCCTTACTTGATTATTTAGATGTGATACAATACATTACATATATATCAATCCAATTACATAACTACAAAGTCAGCCACAATACACACACAAATATTACAAAGTCAGGCAAAGTGTAGAAACTTGGGCTTTGAAGACTGACTTGATGAGGTTTTGATATTCAACATCCACTATCAATGATTGGCATCATCATGCACTTGGTAGATGTAGAAGCTCGGTCCACACTGATCACTTCCAAGTAGTCTTAAACTCGGTTTGTACTAGTGACTCAAAAAATACTATGAAACTCAGCATATAAACTGAATCACTTGATTCACACTAGATAGCTCAATAAACACTATCACCTTGAGCTTGGTATAAATTGAGTCTCTTGGTTAATACTAAGTAGCTTGATCAACACTAGACTCGCATCACATCAACTGTGAACTTAGTTTACACTAGTAGACTCAGTATACACTGAAATGCTTGGTTTACACTACTGATCTTCAACTCTATATTAACTTCTTAGTTCAAACTAAAATCTATCCATTGGACTTGGTAGCAAATGAAATGCTTTGTTAACACTATTAACTATACAATATGCTTGGTATGAACTCACAATTTGAATAAGTGTATGTCACTAATAACAAACATGAATGGAATGTCAACACATAAACCATCGTTGTATCCCATATCATAACATTCATAATGATCAAATCCGATTCCTTAATAGGCAACCCAAAAATAAGTTGGTTCTCAAAACACAAATCATCATAAATTCTCACCAAATAAAAATCTCATAAACATAAGCCTCAATTTTGAATCATAAAGTACATCATGACGTTTTGTCAAATTACCATCATAAGAGAAATCTTTAAAAACACCTTTGTTACACATCTAATTTTTTCCAGCTAAATAGTTCACTTAAAAGCCGTCACAAAATAAAAAATCACATTATATTTTTATAAAGCCCAACACAAAAAAAATACCACAAGGCCTTAAACAAACACACATCAAATAATACAAGGTTCTATCGAATGATTTGGATTAGATTATTTTCAGAAGTTTTGTTTGATTGTGTAAAGGTTATAAAAGTTTATATAAATTTAGTATGTTAATTATCTAATAAGTTTAAAATTAAATGTTAAATCAATAATATTTAGCAATAAAGATAAAATATTTTCAAAGTTCATAACATTGAGTTTTTTAATACATTTTCTCTATGTAAATCAACTAGTAATTTAAATGTTATAATCTCATATAGAGTAATACGGATCTACAACCTATATCAATGGAAAGATAATTTAATTTTACTCATTTTTCATTATTACCAGTCCTAAAGAAAAGTTCCTTTGAATGGTGTAAAATATGAATCTTCCTAGTAGCACTATTCAAATTTGAAGGTTACCAATTTAGAAGAAAGATCATAACTTTTGTTTGAAATATTGGATCTTCATGAAAATTAAGAAAATTATTAATAATAGAATTATTTACAATCTAAAATAATATATTTTTCTAACTACATATTTTTCAAAAGTTATAAGTGATTGTTTGTATGTCTCTAATTGAAAAATTAGGCTCAAATAGGCCTAGTTTTAGCATAACGGTCAATATTTTCCCATGTCTATACAAAACAAGCATATATGATTTTTATATATGTTAAATAAAAACCAAATGGGTGTCTAAAAGTATCCTTACATTTTTTATAAAATGTATTAAATAAAATTTATAGCAAAATCACATGTTTTAAACTCTCAAATTGACACACAAGTAACTACAAACACATTTATTCATAATCAAGAAAACACAAAGAAGACAATCTTTTCAATAGAAATTACAAAGAGATTTTTAAAACTCCTACCTTCAAATACTAAGTTGATTTTTTAAGAAGAAGAAGAAAACTCAATTGTAGATTTTACTCCCAAGCTTTTTTTTTTTAATATCAAAATCTAAATGCATAACCTATAACTTGTGTTCTAAAATTTGTATTCTAAATTATCTTATTGTTCTCCAAAAGTCTTCTCTCTCCAAATGACTAGAATGATCTCTTAATAAAAGAAAATAAATGCATAAAACTAATAAAACTAAAGTTTCTAAAATAAGTAAACTTACAAAAGAAGGTAACTCAACTAAAATAAAATAATATTTAGAAATGAGGATAAGTTCCAAGACATTGGTAGATCCCTTACTTTGTTTCAATCGAAACTCATACGATTTAAGATTGTTTCGCAAGTGTGTTGTATCATGAAGCTTGAGGAAAATAAATTGAAAAGATTCTTACATGATGGCCATGGGCTGGAACAGGCTAGCATTGTAGATGATCAGGCAACTTTCGAGACTGCCCTTAAGCGTCTGCTGAAGGAAATTAGAGACACCAGAGGCCCTTCTATTGATAGGCTAGATTTCTTTGCGCATATCCGTGAGAGCAAGAAAATAGCTTGGATGGAAGGAGAGCAAGGTTGGACTGCTTGGATTGAAGACCATGATCACATTCTGGATTAATTCTCATCTTTTTCTTTTGTATTCTCAAAAAAATTGATTCATATTGTGCGAGTTAGCTATTTTTTGGATCTCAGTTGAACTAGATGGTTGAGCTTGGTGGTTGAGGCTTGCCTCCCCTACTCTGATTTTGTACTCATTTCTTTTTGGATGTTCGATTATTTAATTTTAAAAAAATAAAATAATAGTTTTTCTTTGTTTTCTTATATTTTTAAAAATAAATAAAATCACTTTATTTTATTTTTTTAAAGAAATACATAACTTCTACTTTTTTCCCTTCTTTTAATATTAAATAAGTAAATATTCTTTATTTATCTACTTTCTTTTCAAAAAATAGATTTATCTTTTTATAATAAAATAAATAAATATCCTTTCTTTTAAATTAAATAACTTATTTCTCACTCAAAAATATTATTTTAATTTTATTAATTAATGTGCAATTAAATTACATATAATTAGTTTAATCATTAATAATAATTAAAACCCACTAATTATGTTCAACTCTAATTGTTTTTATCATTGATTAAATATTCATGATAAATCAATATTTAGTCTTCAATATTTTAATTTATCATTTTTCCAACTTTCACATTTAGACTTTTTAAATCAAGTCCTTTAAATAAAAAATAAATACTTGATTAATTTAATTTCCCAATTTATTAAATATTATGATATTATAATTATTCCTTTTGTTTAAATAATACTTAATAATTATAATACTATGTGATTGATCTAAATATAACAATTAAACCTTTTTATCAAATAAATAACATAGTCAAATCCACATAAGCAAAACTATTCAAACCTCAAACTCAAACAACACATGCAAAGACAAACTCATAGGTTTAAAAAGGGGCTAGATAGTCAGTTATGAGTCCTCCTTGCAGGACAAGTATTTAGGCTATGGCTAGGATTGGACCTAATCATTATAATCATTATCTTCCCATTCTTACCATTGAGTTATTGTGATAGGGCACACTCATCCTGGCAATTCAAGGAAGTCAATGTTTGATATATATATATATATATATAGATATATATATATATATATATATATATATATATATATATATATAATAGGCAATGATAGGGAGCGGTACATTGTGTAGATCCCGACTAGCAGGTAACTATGACTCTCTCCTTTAACCACATCAGACACGTCAAATAGAAAAGTAAAATAGACATGCACACCATACACGTGCAAGCATGGGGTAAGTACTATAATGAGTCACAAGTCAACTCATCAAATGTGCAGATATAACAATGCATTACTATGAATATAAAATAATCATCATTAAAGACATATCATCTGACATTGTTATAAAAGAAATCATATTTACTAACTAAGAATCATTAAAGAAGCTTTAACAAGAAAGTAATCATAATCATTAGACAACATGTGAAATATAATCAACTATGTAATCATAAATGATATTTTGAAGTTATAAAATAACATCATACCATATATCTATGAAACTAACACATATATGAAATATGCCTAAAAGAGTTCAACATATATAATATAAAGAAAACTATGGATGGGCATTACAATTATTGCATAGATGTGATAATGGAAGATTAAGATTGTTTAAGTTGCATTCATTAAGTAGATAGGGTATAAAAAATCACCTTTGGTTAACACAATTTCCCCACCAGTTTCTTCTTTTATTTTTCAATTTGAAAGTAGGGATCTAGAGGCAGCAACCCCTAGTGGGATCAAGGGGCAAAACCCCTTGCGGGGTCCTAGGGTAGCACCCAAGGTGTTCTCCCTATTGTAGTATAGGGCATGGTTGAGGGGTAGCACCCTTGATGCCAAGAACGTTTTGCCTCTTGTGTTCCCTTCCATTTTTTTACTTTAAAATTTTATCTTACCCAAAATTGATGTAATTGAAGAACCTTGTAAATGTATCATTTTTAACATTTTTTCTTCACAATATCTTCTTTTCTGTAACAATAACTCACAACAACTAGTGATAATCTAAAATTGAATCTAATTTCTAAGACCTACTTGCAAACTCTAAAACAATGCATCTATATGATTTATGCAACACAAATTAATATTAACTTCTTAAGCAAGACTAGCAATTGAAAAATCTTTCATCCTAATGAATTATTCCTCAACTCATCAAGCTAACATGCTTTTGACACCTTTCCTCACCAACAATGCCAAAATGATAGGCCAACACTGGAGAAAATGATTAATACTTTAAACGAGTTTCAGCTTGGCCTAATCATGTTAATCTGAGAGCATAAGCTTGTGAAAGGTGTTTGAGTAATATGCCATCAAGGGATACTAGTTGTAAATTGAGTAGTTATTAATGCACTTATAACACATGAAAATAAATCTACATCAAACCAACACAATTCTGGTGATAGGAACTGTTACCTTCTAGTGATAGAAATAAAAACATCTTCCTGTAATAAACTAACAACAACAATATGACAAAAAGAATTACACAAAAATCACTATAGGATTTTTTTATTTTTTTATTTTTGAAAAATCACAACAGCAATGGTCAAAGGCCCAAAATCACACTACATACTCTTGTCCTCTAGTAACAATTGATCAATAATCTCACAATACTCATAAGATAAATCATCCCTACCATTAATATCCCATCTATCCACCTTCTTTGAAGCCCACTTTGCCAGACAATCTACCACTCTATTCCATTCATGAGGGATATGAAGAAAGGAGACAGAATCCAAGGAGCTATAATGGCTAAGAATTTGTCTGGCCAAAGAGGCAAGTTGCCAATTGACATCCTCCAACCTCTAGTAATTCAGCGTATCAACAATTTGAGAGTTTGACTCACAGATGATCTTCTGCCACCCTAAAGAACAACCATGCTCAATAGCAACTTTAAGAGGCAGGGCTTCCATAAGATTATTAGAATATTTTCCCTTATACATAGAGAGGAGAAAAATTGCATCACCATCATTACCTCTACCAATAGCCTCAATACTAGCATGACCAGGGTTCCCTCGAGAAGATCCAACTGTATTGATCTTCAAGAACCTAGCCGGGGGAGGAGACCACCTCCCATCTTGACAAACCCTTCACTTAACATGGCTAGGTCATTTTTTGGGAGTGCATCCTCAGCTATTATCTCCCAGGTTCAAATTCCTCACAATAGCTTGATCTCTAGGATCAATAGTAACAAACATATCACACTTTGCATAAATCATCTCCTGAAGCCTATTGAGAATCTTCTCCCATAGTTGGTAGCTTCCTAATTTAGAAGCACAAAAAATTCTGCGATTCCTTTCCAACCAGAGGTTCCAAAGAATGAAGATCGGTCCAACTATCCAAGAAACTTGTAAGAAAGGAGTCTTCGCTGGAGGTCTGCCCAAACTTTCCTAGAAATCAATAAGAGAAGAAGCATGAATACAACCATGAAACTAAGCCTCCCACCATTTGTGCCATATCTCTCTCAAAAAGGGGTAGAGAAAAAAAAAATGAGAAGCACACTCCTCATTGTACCAACAAAGAAAACAAACCAAAGGTCCCTAAAAACCTCATTTATGAAGATTCTCCCACGTGAGGCATTTCTTCTGAGCCAACAACCATAAGAAAAAGTTACATTTGGGCCATGAAAAGCTGCTCCAAACTTTCTTCCACTAGTGCACTTCAGTTAGCCCATGTAAGTTCTTGTCAAGAGTAGTATAGCCTTAGGCCATTGTAAATTTACCTTTTGGACTAGGACTCCAAGCCAAGTTGTCCCTCCCCTTGAGAGAGTTGCAAAACCTATTCACCAAAACTCTAGAGAGAAGGGCATGATCCTCATCAGAGCTTCCAACTAGCCACTCTTGAGAATCCTTCTAGCAAGCCACCTCAACCTGACCTAGGCATATGATAGTCTTAAAATGCTCCACTTTAAGTGATCTTGTATTAGTAGAAGAATGAGAAAGGGGAAGATGCTAGGGAAAACTAGAGAGAATGGGAGGATGGTCATCCCAAGAGTCTTTCCAAAATAGAGTATTTGAGCCTCCATTACAAATCCAAAAGAGACCCTTCTTAATTAGTTGGGCTCTCTTCTTAAGTGTATCCCAAATATAGGAACCTTTACCCACCAAAGGAAGTCATGGCACCTCAGAGCAATCTGCACCAGGAAAGTACTTCTAGGAAAAAATCTTGGCCCAATCTTGATCTTGATTATTACACCATCACCAATACAACTTGGCAACCAAGGCCATGGCAACAAGAGCCATTGAGTGAAGCCCAAGACCACCAACCTGCTTTGGTCTACACACAGACTCCCACTTGAATAGGCTCCATTTCAAGGATAGAAGACTACCAGACCAAAGGAATTATCGGGATAAAGCATCAAAGTCCCTTACAAAATTAGAGGGGGGGAACCTAAACACAACACCTGTAAATGGGGAGAGACTGCACCATAGTCTTTAGCAGAACCACTCTCCCAGTAGAAGATAATCATCTATAAATCTAGTGACTAACCTTACTCTTGAATTTGTCCAAAATCACCTACCAATAGTCCCTTCACTGAGCACCCTAGACCAAAGGGACCCCGAGGTACATCAGCGAAAGAGAACCAATTTGGAATCTAAGAATTCTAGCAATCCTATTTTGAATCAGCCGAGGTGTGTTAAAGAAATAAATAAAAAACTTATCATCATTAATTCTCTAACTTGAGGCTTTTAGATAGGTATCTAGAGCTTTCTTGATATTCACTACCTCACTGATTCTAGCCATGCCCATCAAAATAGTATCATTCACAAACTGAAGATGAGAATATGAAGAAAGGTCATTTTTCTAGCTCCATCCTTAGATAAGACCCTATCGTACTTGAGCTTTTAAAAACCTGCCAAGACCCTCTGCCATGATAATGAACAAGTATGGAGATAGCGGGTCTCCCTGCCTAAGTCCTGAGAGGCCCCAAAAAAATTGAAGGTTCTCCATTAATAAGAACCAAAAAGGAGGCCAAGGTCACATAGCTAAGAACCCAATCAACCCACTCTACAGCAAATCCAAAAGTCAAAAGAATTTTTTGTAAGAACTGCCAACTCATACGATCATAAGCTTTGACCATGTCTAGCTTAATGAACACAAATTTCTCCTTAGAAGTAGCCATAGAGTAGACTACCTCCATTGATATCACAACCCCATCCAAGATTTTTCTTT
This sequence comes from Cupressus sempervirens, assembly GCA_028749045.1. Classification (NCBI taxonomy): domain Eukaryota; kingdom Viridiplantae; phylum Streptophyta; class Pinopsida; order Cupressales; family Cupressaceae; genus Cupressus; species Cupressus sempervirens. The sequence goes on along the minus strand of CM053793.1, from coordinate 424,171,924 downwards.
CATCAACAAATCCCCCCTACTAAATAGAGATCAAAGAACCAAGGATAGGCTTGAGCCTCTCAGCAATCAATTTGGTGATGATCTTGTAGACAACATTACATAATGCTATAGGCTTGAATTGATATAGTCAATTAAACCCTTCCTTCTTAGGTATGAGAGCCAAGAAAGTGGAATTCAAAGACTTCAACATCTATTTATTACTATATGATTCCTAGACCACATCTAGGAGATCATACTTAATTATCTCCCAGAATTCTTGGAAAAACTCAATCAAAAACCCGTCTGGACCTGGGGCCTTACCTTTCTTCATATTAAACACAACTTTCTCCAATTTTGGGAGCAAGATAGGGCATAAGAGGGCATCATTCATCTCAACAGAGACTAGGTGAGGGATACAATCAAGGATGTCCTGCACCTCAGGCCAAGCAATACGATCTTCCCTGGAAAAGAGATCAGAGAAGTAATTGACAACTTCCTTGGAAAATATCATCACCAAAATAGATCTAGGTCCCATTAGTTTGGACTAGAGAGGGTAGAGAGTTCCCATGCCTTTGTGCCTTAACAGAGTTGTGGAAAAAAGCAGTGTCCCTATCCCCCTCTTGAAGCCAATCAATAAGAGATTTTTGCTTCTAGAAAATCAACTCCTGGAGCTCTCGTTCTTCTAGATCCTTAAGAGCTGAGGACTTAGTTATACTCAACTCAGAGCTCAACCCATGGTCATAAATCTGGCAAGTGATATTATCTAGCTTGGTTTGAGAAGCAACCTTTTGCACATGTAGATACCCAAAACACTATTTATTCCATCTCTTAAGTCTGTACTTCACATGTTGGAGCCTCTTACTAAAAGTATACATGGTCGTACCATGATTAGGCATCCCCTCATACCACCAATCCACCATATGATTATTAGGTAAAGACAAGTTTTGGAGCCACATCAACTAGAATTTGAAAGAAGGATTCTTGGTGACTCTGTACGAAGTGTGGAAAGCTTAACGGGCCAATGGTTTGATCCCCTCCATTCAAGAATTTTAGAACTAGTAATCCACCTATTGTCCATCCAATAATAGGATACCAAAAATCTGTCTAGCATTTCTAAGATAGCCTCACCACCACATCTCTGATTATTCCATGTAAAGACACCATTGGTTGGCTTCACATGAATAAGAAACAATGAGCCAATCATATCTCTGAGAAGATTTGAAGATGGGTCTAGCCTAGCTAGCCCACCTCTTTTTTCTTCTAGGCTAGTAACTGCATTAAAATCTCCTGCCATCATCCATGTTAAAAAAGGTTCCAGAGATCAGATGAATCTAATGTGAGCCCATAACTGGGATTTACTTGCAAAGTCCATAGGAGAATAAATATTGGATAAAAGGCACCTTTCTCCATTCTCAAAGCTAGTGATGATCAAAGACATGGAGGACTGACTAGAGCTCCACCATACTGGTGAGACTTTCCTTGGGTCCTAGAAGCAAGCCATCCCACCTGAGCTATTCAAGGCCCCTACCCCCGGCCAAGAGCCCTGGGGCTAGATATACATAGCAAAATTAGCCAATCTATCCAAAGAAAGTTTGGTTTCCTGAATAAAGACCATATCAGGAGACTGAGACTCAATTAATCTGCAAACAACCTTTTGTCTAGGTATGCTGTTCAACCCCCTTACATTCCATGAAAACATAATCATTTATGGGGATGGGTGAAATGAGAATCAATGGGTTTTATAGACCCAAACTCAACCAAATTCTCATGCATTATCTTCACTTTCTCCTGATTAGTCTTCTTGCCACTTTTTGACTATTTATCTAAAGGCCCCTTTTTGAAGGGTTTCTAATGTATGTCTAAAACAAGAGGAGCCTTATTACTCTTTGTAGAATCAGAGGTCCCCTTAGGCATAGGGGGGTCCAGAGCCACCAAAATTGGGTCCTTTGAACCCTATGATCCACGAAGATCTCCAATATCTTGAACAAGAGGGAGCAAATTGATATCCAACTGCCCAGCCTATAGGTCCCCTGTAGATGGAATCTGATCCTCTCTCTACATATCCCCTACTTGAATCTCATGCTAACTTTTGGCCTCAAAAGAGAAATCAACTGGGATGCCTTCCTCTTGGACCATGTCTCCAAGAGCCTCAAACCTGTTAAAGGTGTCATCAGTCCACCTATCCATCCAAGTTCTCTTCTTACCTTTGCCCTTATTGTGAGATTTAACCTGCATAAATCCTTCACTATCAATAGGTCCATTAGATACCTTATCCTTTCCCTTGTCCTCCCTAGGGGGTCCTGGAGCATCCAAGGGGGGCTCTTATACCTGGGACATCTGCGAAGTAGATTCCCATATTCATGGTAGATTCTACATCTAAATGGTAAGGTCTCATAGTCCAACTACTAAATCCATGAAATTGAGCCCATACAAATCTCCAAAGAATTTGGCAATGGATTATTTAAATCAAATTCTACACAAATATGAGCAAAAGAGATTACCTTACAATCTTGAGTCTGTGAAGTTGACCCCACAGGTTTTTCCAGAAGCATTGAGATTGAGTGGAGAATATCTTCCCTTCAAAATTATAAAGGAAGTCTCAACAGATGAACCCACACTGAAACTCGAGAGGGGATTTCTTTCACAAAGTTCAAGCCTGTGTGCCAGAGTTTGATAAAGAGCCCCACCCGATTAAAGAAATAAGAGCTACCTTCAAAAGCCTCATTCCTATCTGACATGCATGAGAAGATAACCATAAAATAATTATTAGCTGCTACCAGAATCTCCATATCTCCTTCTGGGTTCCACACCTAGTGGGCCCAAGAATCCAACATAGGCAATGAAAGGTGGAGGCCTAGAAATTTGCAAATAAGAGCATGAGTTCTCCATTACTTGACATCCTCTAAAACCTATTTTAGTTGGATAACCAAGATTGGTCGGACCTCATCTTTCTACAAACATCCATTGATTTTTTGTAATCAAATCTTCCCATTTGAGGAGGATTCTCCTTCCCCTGATTGGGGTAAACCATTCAAAACCTTACTACCTACATGCACCACTGAAGTTGGCTCACCCATCTCCAAATCTTCAGTAGGAGGCAGGGGAGAGGCAACACCAAGATCTCCCATTCACCCCAAACCCCAATTTAATAAGCAAAAGAGGGAAGGATGGGGCAAAATCCCCTCAACCCACAACACCACTAATTCCCCCTCGCCAAAAAAAAAAATGTAGCAATGGCCAAGAAACAACTAGCGTTTTCCCATAGTAAGAGGGAGAACCCCATTTTGAAATAGGAGCATGCGAGCAATGGCCCCCAAAATCAGAGATAGATGCCACCAAGACCAGGATAGATGCAGGCTAGGGCACACAGGCCCTAGCAAAGCATGAAAAAAATGCCCACAACCTTCAATTATAGTCGTAGCTCCTCCACAGTCATTGCCACTCCCATCCAATCACTTTGTCAAAACATCAATTTCTGCAACAGATATCAATGTTGGAATTCCTTGTGTAGCAAAACCACATTCCTGTGAAGATAGGAAAGGCTCAATGATGGATGCATAGATAAAAACTCATCACTACATGAATTATTAATTACTAATAAAATATTAATTTAATTCAAATCTCATACTTTTAATTTAATTCAATACTCACATTAATTGAACATAAATAGACTACTACACACCAATATTAATAAAAATAAGCAAATGCATACCACATGACTGAAAATAAAAGATCACCAAATAATTTTGAAGTGAGCCCTACCTCTTAAACATATCAGGTGATGAAGCAAAGACATCTATATTTCTCTAATGAACAATGTTATTATCTCCACTAAAAATGTTACAAATGTACACAAAGTTTCTATTTTCAATGAAAATCTACATAGAGAGAAATATATCATACATAGACTCTATAATACAATATATAAGAAAAATATACTTCTCTATTCCTATCCATTTCCATCTATGATACTATGTCATTATAATTTTTTTTTTCCAAATGTGTGTTGTATAATGGTGAAATGGTGGCAGTTGAATTGGAAGGTCAATAGTTCAAATTGTCGACCCTCCTATTTTCTTTTAATGGGTGCATGATATTGTTACTGAAGAATATTTATGGTTGAGTGGTGAGGCTAGTAAATAGGATGGGGGAGGTTACATGTTCAAACCTCACCCCATCATTTTTAACAAATAATATTCTCCACGATTTCTATTATAATCATAAACAATTAAAATGCAATTATATTTCATGTAGTTATCAATGGCCTCATTTATCTGTGTTCTTCTTATCCATGTGAAATATTAAATTCCATGGCATAGTAAATATTAGTAAAATACAATCTAATATTAATCATTCATATATTTTATCTAAATAAATAAATAAATATTACTTATATATTTTGAAATATATGCAACTTTAAAATGGGAAAATGGGATATAATAGAATGGAAAGTGAAAGATTATATGAAGGTTAAAATAATGGTTTAGTTCAGGACTTAAATAGCTCTCATTATTATTAATGATGTTTCTTTTTCATTTCTTATGTCATCACTTATGGTCTTATAATGAATTTTTAAATATGATATTAGTGGCTGACATAGTTTCCTCAAATAAGGTATCTCCTAATAGTTGATTTGGGTTTGTTTTTAATACTAACCCCTTGATATATCATTTTATCTTTCTATGTACCCTCGTGCATGCACGTGGAATTTGGACCCTAGGTCTTAGGGGTTTGTTCTCTTTGACTAAGTGATGTCCTATCTCTTTGAGATTTGTTGGAATCTTCTTGACTTCTTCTTTCTCTCTCTACTTTATCACAAGAATGGGTTGATCCACACTTTTTTAAAAATGGGGGCTAAATATACCATGTTAAATTGGAGACACTCTAATTTAATAAAGGTACAACACTCATTTAATGTGAGATCATCAATCTTCTTGTACATATCCTTATTTCTTCCCTTTTCTATCCTTTCTCCTAGGTATAATTGGATGAAACCTAATAGATTCTCTTTAAAGCTCCTATTTTCATGATGTTAAGCTTGAGGTTGGATCTATCCTTGTAGGTCCTTCCTTCCCTTCATCTATTCACTTAGAATCTACTATCTACATCAAAATGGCTATGTCTTTAACATTATGCCTACTTTTGGGGATTCAAGATCTATTTTGGGATCCCAAAGGGATTTTGATGTTTTTGGGCCCTGGTAATCACTAGTGCAATGTGCCCATGATTGGGCCCTATATTGGGTCCTCTACTTGGATCTTGTGCCCAATTAGTTTTTGGATGCAAAATTCTATGTAGGTCATCTTGGAGGAGTTAGCTATTCTGAGCCCTTTATAAATCCTTCCATTTTCTCCATTTATCAACCATCAAGTTCAAGTTCAAGTGCTCTATCTCAAGCTCTTAAGTTCTCAAGAACTCTTCAAGTATTCAAAGCATTCAAGAAATATTTCCATTGTATATTAAGGATTTATGCATTCAAGCCATTGAAGGAATTTATGCAAGATCTAATAGTTTACAACATTCAAGATCTCCCTTCAAACATTCATCCTCTCAAGATCTACATTCATATAAATGCATTCCTATGGTAGATTTCAAGAACATTCATACATGAATTTTTTGATGTCACTTTGGTTTCCTCTCTAGATTTTTTGAAGTTGAGTCAAAGACTACTACATCTACATACTTGATTACATTCCAAATTCAAGAGCATATTCATAGATTTACAATTATTTTATGTTATATCTATCATTGCTAATTGCAAGCATTATATTTTAATTATTTCAATTCAAGGTTAATTCCTAAACAAGGGTTTGAATGAGGCAACCCCCCAAACAACCAACAAATAAATCCTTTATTTTTTAGGTTTCAAATCTTGGACAAATAGGTTGTAGATCTAGATACCCTTTTTAGGTTTCTATAGAACTACAAAATCAGAATTAGTATCGCACACCTTTCATTAGGGTCACACTACACCCCTAATGCTCTAGTTTTTCTTTGATGTACATGTTTGCCACTAACAAACTATCAAAGAATTTCTATGTGTTTTTTCTTCCGTAGAATAGTTTTTAGTCTATTCAAATAGAATTAACCCATTTGGAGGCTATTTGACAACCCATTATCAAGTTTGTATCCCACAAGGTATATCATCTTCCTCTCTTTCATTTCTATACACTTCATCATTTTGTCACATCTTTATCTCTCAGCTCTATATTGCATATCTTCTTGGTTAAGACCTCTTGAGGTGGAAGTGAGAGGGAAACAAATTTGGATTATTCATTCTTTTTGCCATTAGGTTTGCATTGATACTTCCTCATGTATTAATCAAATATAATCCAAGGAGTGGATCTTAGTTTTCCTCCTTCTAAATGTATTAGGGTGATGCATCTCATTTTAGCCCTACACATTTGGCTGAACCTAACTTAGTTGTATCTCTAGTTTGATTTTGGGGTTAGATTCTTTGCATTATGTTTTTACCTCCTTTTTGGTGGACCGAACTTCATATGCACTTTTCTTATTGGAGTTAGATTTTTTGAATTAGGTGTTTACCTTTTTTTGGTGAATCAAACTATTTCACTTCTTACATTTTGGATTTATATTTCTTGATGTATCTAGATCTACTTTGTATTTATATCTCGTTTTGCATTGTTTTCATATAGATTTAATTTCATATGTTTGCATTTGGAAAATACAAAAAATTGCATCTAGCTCATTGTTAGATTGCATTTTATTTCAATGGGCTTGTTATATTTCTTTTCAAGTTTCATTCATAATATTCAAGATGTTTCATTTCATTCATATGATGACAACTTTGTTTTCCCTTTCATTGATCATTCTCATTCTCCTTTAAAGGATAGTCTTTTAAAAGATGTTGTTGATCAACCTTTAGTGATCCATGATGTTCCTACCCTTGATAGTGATACTATTTTGGATGAGCCCTTGGCTAAGAATATTTATTACTCTCTCCTTCTTGAAACTTTTTTTAGTCATGATTTTTCCTCCTCTAATGTGTGTTTTCTTGACTTTGTAGATGCTTCTACTTTTTGGGATGAACCTTTAGACATGGATATGGATTACTCTCTTCCTCATGAGGTGCCTTTGGATGATTTTATGGTTCTTTCTCATATTGATCAACCTTTTTCTATGTATTTCATTGATATTCCTTCTATAGATCAAGTCTTGATGAGTTTTGTTTTCCCTTCTTATAGAGTGCCTTAGTCATAGAAAACCACACCCTTCATCCTCCTCCTTGTTACTTTCAAGATAATTTTCAAATTAATTTAGGTATTGTTGAACATGATAGTCATTGTGACCTTCCTTTCATTAATTCAACATTAGATCTTTAGGATCCTATTCATATTTTACCTCAAAGTGGCTTATCAACTCTTTAATATTGGGACACCTTAGATTTCACACCAACATCATATATTATCAATTTTTTGCATAAAAATATTCTAAATATTGATTATATACATATTCATTGCTTCTCTTTACATTTTCATCTAATTACATCTAAGAGCTCTTGTTCTTCTATGATTTTTCAATGCATTGTTTATATTATGTTTCATATGAGTTGTAATGATGCATGGTATCTTTTTCATGATCACTTTACTTGACACTTATGTATCCCTATTATGTTGCTCCTTGGTTTATAACATTTTAATCCTACTCTTTGGGGGCTCATTGTCCTACTTTTTGAGTAACATAATAGTCATCTTCCCTTATGTCCTCTCTTGTGGGGAAAGGGCCATATTTCCTCTTTCTATATATATCATAGAATCTATTATCTCCCTCTATTAATTTACTTTCTTTTATATGGTAATTTACTTTCTTATATTCTTATGATTACTTGAAATTACATGTCTAGTATAAATTGGAACCACTTAGGGAGACACAATGTATCCTTCTTCCCATCTTTGATACATCCAATATTCTTTATGGATCTACATTCTTTTATTTGATGTTATCTCTTGCATGCATAAAGAATCTATCATTTAGGGATTATATTGGATTTTAATTTCTCTTTTCTCTCTAGGATCTATTATCTATTTGTTGTTCCTTTCATGATAACTAAGTGGGAATAGTGTGGTATCCTTTCATCTCTTTATTTTATTTCTTTGTAGATTTGTATATTTTATGGAACATTCTTATCTATAGTATGTATTACTTTGTTACATGCATGATCATGTGACTTCTCCTAGCAAGTTTCTTTCCATACCTTTGATTTCAATGCTTCTTATTTAATGATCATTTATAGCTTACTTCATGTGTGATATTTGTTTCTAGCATCTTACATTGTTTAGAATTGATTATCCCATGATGTTTCTTTTTTCCACTCAATGGTGTAGAATTATATCCTTCTTGTTGGAATAAGTATAAGGGGAAATAATATACTGATAGTGGGGAGGGGGTGAATCATGATCTTAAACTTTTATCATAAAAATAATTCCTTTAATTCATTTCCAAATCATTTCATAGATCTATCAATAAAATTGTAATGCTAAAAAAAAATGTAATACATCACATCCATAAAAGTTAAATGCATAACACAATAATTTGGTTAGCCAAAAACACTTCAAGATGAAGGTAAAAATGGGGTAGGGATGAAACTCACAAATCTTCATTGTTGCAACAATAAAGATAACTAGTTAAGGATATAATGTTTGACCATAATATATAATATACCCTGTAAGCGGTCTATACTATTAAAAGCATAATAGACTATTAAGTCTCACCTTGTTAAAGGATTCTACAATCACAATAAAGTAAGGAATCTATTAGGAGATTTACATAGGCATGTTAGGACCACTCTATTAATAGATTTACCCTATCTAAATTACAAAATAACTGATTCAACACCTAATCTTCAATTTTCTCTGGAAGTTGATCTTGGGTCTCCTCTTTCCATTATCTTTGATCTGATTCTCCTAATATGATAAATATGTTCAGTCCTTCACTACTCTGATTTCTCTCTATTGGATCTTCCTCTAAAACTTCGCTTCACTCCTTCACATGAGCATATCCCTTAATGCATTATTATTGTTCTTGATTCTAGGGTCAGAATCCTCCCTAAATAGACATCATGATGAAGTTTCTATATCTTGATCGATGACTTAAAATTCATCATCTCTTTCTATTTACATCCATTTTTTTGATTGGTTGAATTGTACACCTAGGGATCATTACCATCTATAATTACATGTAATCAACATCTGTTATAGCTCTACAAATATTGAATGTCGTAGAAATGTTGGTTAAAATGGTTTATATATGAGTTTGTGTCATTACAAACTCATATATCAAAATTGAATTACTCAACACTTGAATGTTCTAACACTTGATCATGCATAAACCTGCATGCTATTACTCAACTTCTATATGCCTATTTTCTCATCTCTTAATAACATTTCAATATGCTTGGGATTCATTATATTTCTCAACTCATACTATATTCCTTGAATCACATATCTTCTTGGTCTCTACTGAATGCTCGATAATCATTATCTCACTCAGTATAAGTGTTGTATTCTTAGGTGTTACTAGATAACTCAATCATAGTGATGACCTTGTAATATTTCTTATAAAATGACTTGAAAATGACTAAGTGTTGTGATACTAATTAGAAACATAGGCTTAGACATAATTATTTCCCTAAGCTAATGTGGAACTTGTTTATTATGTTACATTATTCTTTCTTTATAAAGAATTGTCTTGGATATTGCTTCTCTCTATTTCAAGAGATATATGTCCTATATCATCACTTATTCTTTATCAAGTAAAGGTATTCCCATTATATACACTTTCCCTTGCTTGGAGATTATTATCCTTTATCTAAGAATTCCTATTTTATCTATATATAGTGGGTCTAAATAGGTGCATTCTTATTGTTCTTACCTTTTTCTTGGAGATGTTATCTTAATCAAGCACTCCTCTTAGATGGATGTCTTGTTATTAAGATTTATCCCTTTTGAGAATCCTCTTTCCATAAGAGAAATATAATTTTCATGATTTTCAATGTTCTTAGCTTGCAAGAGTTAAGGCTCTTAATTATAAATATAGTCTACATTATCGCTTTAAGGATGTCTCCTTGTTACATAAGTAGGTATCCTATTTCTCTTCATTCTCATGTATATTGTACATAGGCATGATAAGGAGGGGGCATACGTACACCTCCTTGTACACAATCTTTCTTTCATGGGGTAGAAAATACGTATTATGAGCATGGTTTAGAGTACTTCAGCCCTAGATGCTAGGTATGATTTCTAAGTCATTATAAACTCTATGCATTGTTACTTTATCTCCTTTTTGTACACATGAACACATATGTTAAATCTCATAATTAATAACCTAGATAAACTTACTAAATCTCATTCATGGGTAACACATCTAGACACATATATGATAAATCTTATATTTGTGTAATGCATAACAACTTGATAAGTCCCAATATAGGTAACACATTAAAATACAACATGCTAAGTCCCATACATTGGTGACACACTTTTTACATAGGATCATGTCATGGTGATACAATGGATTTTGATCTATGGATGGAACTTTTGTGTGTTGACTAGTAGGTTACCACTTTGCTAGACTATTTCAACACCATATTTTGTAGTAGCTCTCTTGGTAATTCAAAATGAGTTAGGAACTCTAAGGGCAAGGTAATCACTCTTTTTATCTCTTCTCTTTCTTTTTTATTTAATTCTAGTAGAGATAGATCCAGAAGCTATGTTATTAATGATTTTTCTCTTGCATTTCTTATGTCATCACTTATGATCTTGTAATGGCTTTCCACATATGATATTAGTCTGTGAGACATTTCTTAAGGTGAGGCCTATCCCACTAGTTGGTTTGGTTTTTTTTCAATACTAACCCCTTGTTATACCTTTTTATCTTTCTTGGTACCCTTGTGCATGTATGTAGAGTTAGGACCCTTGCTCTTGGGGGCTTGTTCTCTTTTATTAAATGATGTTTTATCTCATTGAGATTCATTATGCTCTTCTTTTCTTCTTCTTTCTTTCTCTACTTTACCATAAGCATGGGTTGATACATAAACTGGGGTTTGATTTACTCGAACCCCCCAACACTCCTTCCCCAACAACCAAAAAAAAGAATCCTTTATTTGATAGGTTTTAGATCTTAGATTAAAAAATAGGTCATAGATCTGGATACCCTTTTTGGATTTTCCTAGAACTACAAAATCAGAATCAACATCACACACCTTTCTACTAATAATTTGGTTATGAGGTTGTGGGATTTGATCCTCCCATTTCTTTTTTGGGGTGTTTGGAAGGAAAGAAATGATAGGGTGTTTAGGGGCAAGGAAACCGATTCAGGCTAGTTTACCCCAACGTACCAGTTTCCCCTTAAATATTGTTGAGTGATTTTTGGGTTTTGTTTGTAGCATAGTTTTTAGTCTATTTCATGAGAATCAATCCTTTTGGAGGTCATTTTCCAACCCATTTTTAGGTTTGTATCTCACAATGTATTTCATCTTCCTCTCTTTCATTTGTATACACCTCATCATTTGGTCACATCTTTATATCTCAACTTTGTATTGTTAGAAATGCTTTAGAATAATTGAGAGGGGGTGGGGGTGAATCAGTTATTCAAGGTCCAAATGTCTTAATAAAACCTTCTTTTTTAACCATGTAAAGTAAGCCCATTAAACTATTTATGCATCCAAGCTTAAACTTTCCTACTTAGCAAGTTACTGAAAATCAACACGCAAGAATAATACATGAAAAATCAACACATAACATAGTGATTTATGTGGAAACCTAATTTGGGAAAAACAACCAGTAACATGCTACTCAATTCTCACTCTTCTGAAGTGATGCCCTGTGAAAGGCCTACCCTTTTAAAGGCTACAACACACTGTTAAACGTGACTTGGTTAAAGGATTTAACCACCTTGTTAGATGTGGGTCTAGTTAGAGGACATTAGAACATTCACTTGGAATGCCACCCTATTAAAGGATTTACAAATGGTTGTTAAACCAACCTAAGTCCATAGGATTTTTACCCTAACTGATACAATTGTTAGAGAGTAACAACAAGAGCTTTTGCCTGATACATCTCACAACTTGTAGATTTTAGATCTCTATTCAGCTCACAACATTGCCTAACTTTCAGTCTCTTCAACTCTGACAGTGTGTCCTTCTTTCAAGCTTTGTCTCCTTGAGTCTCCATGCTCAATTAACTAGTGCAATCTCCTATATGGACACTTATCAAAGCAAAGCCGCTGTGCTCTATTCTTCCTTCTCAATGCCTTCTCCTTGATATACTTCAACAACTTTACAACTTGGCACCCTAGCCACACTTGCTTCTTGGCCCATGACTCCTTAAATAGAAGTCTGGAATACTTTTCCCTCTCAAATCTTCCCACTTTTAATTTCAAATTGAATGGATTAGGTAGGATTCAATAAATCTACCCCATATCTTGTTCCTTCTAGAAACATCATGAAGAACCCTCCTAAATTTTCCCAAAATGGTTTGCCTAAAATTTTGTACCACTAGCTCATCATCCTTATCCTCCATCTGGTTCACAAAATTCAAGGTATCAAACTTGTCAGCTTAGATTTGGCAAATCTTTGACTTTTCAAATATTGCAGTAGCTCGGCACTATTGAAATTTTGGTGCTTAGCACATACTGTGTTACTTAGCACCAACTACATTTTACTAATGCTTGGCACCTACTATGGATTCACTTAGAATCCACTATGTTTCTCTAATGCTCAACACCTATTACTTGCTCGGCTCCTTCTGTATCACTCGACACACACTAGATTTTTCTTTTGTTTGGCACTAACTGAAAATCTACTTAGCATGAACTAGCTTTCTTAGCACTCACTAATGAACTTAGTCAAGCTTTGCAGATAGCCTTGTTACAACTTATTCTTCCAAGGTTTTTAAGTGTGGCCAACCTCTATATTTTCATGTGTATTATCAATACATCATTTTACCATTGGCTTGACTAATCCTTGCACTTAATTACAAACCATAACTCAACCTTTCCCTTAGGTAGTTTTGTTACATCTTGTTGATTGAATCCTCTTTATCAATCAACTAAGTGATAGTACTTGGATCTTATAAGCAATTTTCATTCCAACAAATAGCAGGTTTGACATCAGTAACAAAACAATGATTGAAAAAATTCTTTATCAACAATCTCCTTCTTTGCAAACAATCTTCCTTCTTCAACAATGATCTTTTCAATCAGATTTCCAACAATCTCCCTCTTTGGCATTGATGGAAAACCAAACTGATCAACCAAGTTATCAAAATGCTAACTAGGTTAAATAGTAAATTAAATGCCAAAAAGAAATTTTGTTACCATTTCTATTTTCATCAGCTTTCACATCCCCATCTCTGATCTGCTATCCTAATTTCTTTGCTTCTACTTCTCCCTCTTAGCTATTTTTTCCTTTTTGCTATTTATTCTCCTTTTGCATGTCTAGTAAGTTCCTATATGACTCCCTCTTTCATGTAGCTCACCACTCTGATCAATTTCTTTAAATGTGCCATGCCATTTCTCCCTCTGCACAATATTTCTTCCTCTATATGAATTGATCAATTTCTGATATTTTGGTATTAGCTACTTCTCCCTTTGTCCATTTGATTTTGTGGATTTGATCAGTTTCTACTATTTCTCCCTCTTTGAAAACAATACCAAAGACACATTATTTTAGCATCTTAACATGTAAGTATAGCATCTTCAGGAACTTCAATTTATCCATCTGTCACCTTGCTTGTGACTAATTTGGAACTTCAACACTTTAGTTACTTTAGGAAAAAATCTAAAGTAAGTATCCTTTGCATCAATTTGTAACATTTCAATATACAACTTGCTTGATGCAAGGTAATTTTTCTATTGCTCAAACAACCTTGGATAGGGGTATCACCCCTAACTTACCTCTAAGATACTCAAATGCATCTTTAGGTAGTGCTTTTTTGAAGATGTCAGCAATTGTTCCTTTGAGCTAACATATTCCATCCTTGCTTGTCTTCCACCAATTCTCTTACATAGTGATACTTAATTGCAATATGCTTTGTTTTGGCATGCATCACAAGATTTTTTGATATGTTGATGGCACTTGTGTTATCACAATAGAGTATCACAGGTTTAGTTACTTCTTCCTTCATACCTTGCAGTAGATGTTTGATCCATACAATATTAGTGTAGTTGATAGCAGCACCAACATATTCAACTTTTTCTATAGACTATGAGGTACAACTTTGCTTTCTATTGGTCCAAGTAACCAATATTTTACCTAAGAAAAGTGCTCCTCCATTAGTGCTCTTTCTGTCATCAATATTACCTCCCTAGTTTGCATCAGTGTAGGATTTTAACTCAAACTTTTCACTCCTCTTGTAGTATAATCCAAAGTCATCTATTCCTTTTAGGTACCTCAATATTCTTTTTACTACCATTAGATGATTTTCTCTTGGATTTGCAAAAAATCTTGCCACTATTCCAATAACTAATGCAATGTCTAGTCTACTATGTACAACATATTGTAACTTTTCAATTATTGATCTATACATTGTCTAATTTACTTTAGCTGACTCATCATTCTTGGATAACTTATGTCCTATTACCATTGGCGTACTAACTGGTTTCGAATCTTCTAAGCCAAATGTCTTGAGTATCTCCTTGATATATTTTGATTAGGTCACAAATATGCCATGCTTCAGTTGATGTACTTGCAATCCAATAAAAATTTTTATTTCTCCAAACATTGACATGTCAAACTCATGTTTCATTTGATCAAAAAATATTTACATAAGACATCTTTTCTTCCAAATATTATGTCATCAACAAAGATTTTAGATATCAAAATATCATTACCTTTTTCTACCTTGATATACAAGTTGTTGTTGTCATCTATTCTCTCAAATCCAATCTTCACAAGATATTTGTGCAGTCTCTCATACCATGCTCTAGGTTCTTGCTTCAAACCATAGAGTTATTTATGTAGTTTGCAAACCATATCCTTGTTATTGTCATCAACAAATCCCTCTAGTTGTTCTATGTAGACTTTCTCTTCTAGTATACCATTAAGAAAGGCCGATTTTACATCCATTTGGTAGACTTTGAAACCTTTGTAGGTAGCATATGCAAGTAGTGTTCTCAATCCTTCCATCCTTGCTACAGGGGAAAATGTTTCCCCATAGTCCAGTCCTTCTTCTTGTGCATAGCCTTTGTAGACTAGTCCAGCCTTATTTCTTGTAATTTTACCATTCTCATCTATCTTGTTTCTAAATACCCATTTATTACCAATCACATTTTTATCAGCTGGTCTTGGAACTATGGTCCATGTTTTTTTCTTCTCTATCTAATCTATCTCTTCTTCCATAGCTTTATGCCAATTATCATCTTGTAGTGCATCTTTCACTATTTTGGGCTCAATCTTGCTCAGTAGACATGATTAATTTCTTAGTCCATTCCTTATAATTGGTCTAGCTTTCTTGTCTCCAATGATTTTTTCAATAGGGTGATTTCTTCTCACATACTTGGATAGTCTTGGTTCTATCCTTCTTTCCATGTTTGATCTTTTAGTTTCAGTGTCAATGTGCACATTTCTTTCAAATATTTCATCATCTCTTTCATGTGTACTAATTTTAGAATCAGAATATGCATTATCTTAATTCTACAACTTAGTTTCTGAATGTAGCTTGACATTCATTGGTTGTGATTTAGCTAATACTAAAATTTGTTGTTGACTTCCAACCTGATTGGTAGCTTCTTCTTCAATAGGCATCCCTTCATAGAAGTATACAAAGGATTTGTATTCTTCTAGTTTCTTGATTTCATCAACCTGAGCTTCTACATGCTCATCAAAATTTACATTTGCACTCTGCACAATCTTGTTAGTGTTAGTATTCAAACACTTATATGATTTACTTCTAGTAGAATATCCAAAAAATATGCCTTCATCACTCTTTGCATCAAACTTTCCATTTCTAGAATCTTTAAGAATATAACATTTACAACCAAATACTTTGAAATATTTTACATTGGGTGAGTGACCATACCATAATTCAAAAGGTGTTTTATTTGTACCTTTCTTAATTTGTACTTGATTTAGGGTGTAGACAGCTATGCTTACAGCTTCTCTCTAGTACGTCAGAGCAACATTTTTCTCTATCATTAATGTTCTAGCACAGTCTATCATTGATCCATTCCTTCTTTCTGCAATGCGATTCTAAGGTGGAGTTCTTGGTGCTGATGTTTGTCTTTTAATTCCTTTGTTATTGTAAAATGTTTCAAACTCTTTTGATGTGAACTCTCCTCCTTTGTCTGATCTTAGGCACTTAAGACTCTTTCCTATTTCTTTCTCAACCCTAACCAAATACCACTTAAACATTTGAAATGCATCAAACTTTTATTTTAAGAACATGGCAGTCATCCTCCTAGAGTAGTCATCCACAAACAATATTATGTATTTGTCTCCTTGGTAACTTTGCACTTCTATTGGGCCACATAAATCAATATGCACTAACTCTAGTACTTCTTTAGAAGTGTAGGTTTTGTTTTTGAAACTTGATTTGGTCATCTTTTTTAGTTGACATTATTTGCACATTGTATTTTTAGGCTTCTTCAGCTTAGGCAAACCTTTGACTTTCTTCATTTTGTTGATGCTAATCAAATTATCAAAATTAACATGACATAGCCTTTTATGTCATAACCACACATCATCAAATCTTTAAAAAAAATAGGATGCATCTTCCATATCTAGGTAAAATAGATTACTCCTAGTTTGTTTGCCTTTTCCTATCAGATTTCCATCAATATCATAGATTTTGTTAGATTTTTTTCCAAATTCTACTTTGCAACCTATATTGCCTAATTGTGACACACTTAGCAGATTATAGTTCAATCCTTCAACAAAATATGCATTATCACATGAAATTTTCTCTATAAGTTTAATAGAACCTTTTCCTTTGATTTGACATGGAGCATCATTTCAAAATCTAACATTATTTCCATCATATTGATTAAAGGTGACAAACTTACTTTTGTCTCCTGTCATGTAATGTAAGCATCCACTATCTATGATCCATTTGTCATTTTTGTTCACACAAGTTACCAGTGTTGTTGCCTCATCTTCATCTAACTCATCCTTCATGGCTACATAGACTATCTCATCATCATTTTCATCAAAATCCTCTTCTTCAAAAATGTAACACTTTTTGCCTTTGTCTTTGTAATCTCTGCTATCATCTTCTCTTATGTTCTTGTTCTTGTTGCCTTCTCTGTAATTTTTCTTTTGTATGCATCTTACTGCAATATGTCCTACTTCATTGCAATTAAAAAAATAATAGGAAGCTTACCTTTGCATTTACCTTTCCCTCTATGAAATCTTCTAGCCAGCAATGCTTCCAATTGTTCCACATCTTCTTCATTAGTGCTGCTATCACTGGATGCATATTTTACCTTTTTCTTCTTCTTCTTTGTTTTCACCTCCTCAGTTTATTTCAATGATATCTTGGCCTTGAAAGTAGATTCAAGATTTTTAGGTTTGTAGTTGTCAAAGTTGGACAAATCAAATGCAGTGAGTCTTCCTACTATACCTTCAAAAGTTAGTGTATTTTTTGGTACACATCTTAATTCTTGAATGGCTGAAACTCTAATAGCGTAGATGGGGAGTAAGGTTCTTAAGAATTATCTATTAACAGTTTCATCATCTAAATGACCACCCAAAATTCTTATCATACTTACTAATTCTTTCCTTCCAAAGGCATATTGAGCAACATTCTTACCTTCCTCCATTTTCATGTCATCAAACTTTCCTTTGAGGCTTTCTCTTTTTTCTCTTTGAACATTTTGATCTCCTCCATAGATATTAGTCAAGGCTTTCCACATCTTGAATGGAGAGTCACATCCCTTGATGTCGCCAAATTCAACATAGTTGAGGGTAGAGGCAATCTCCAACATTGCCTAATTGTGCACCTTTTTCTTCATATCTTTTGTAATGGGTATAGTTGGATCAACGTGTTCTACTTCAATTGAGGTTTGTGCATGATCACTTATTGATCCAAGGTGTAGCTTCATCAACTTTTTCCATGTAGTGAAGTTATCTCTATTGAGCTTGGGAACTTCTCTCTTCGACATCTTTGATCTTCCTACTTCTAGTACCTTTAAACTAAATTAGAAGATGGCTATGATACCAATTGTTAGAAATGCTTTAGAATAACTAAGGGGGGGGGGGGGGGGGTTGAATCAATTATTCAAGTTCCAAATGTCCTAATAACTTTTTTTTTTTTACCAAGTAAAGTGATCCCATTAAACTATTTATGTATCCAAGCTTAAACTTTCCTACTTAGCAAGTTACTGAAAATCAACATGCAAGAATAATACATGAAAGATCAACACATAACATAGTGATTTATGGAAAAACCCAATTTGGGAAAAACAACTAGTAATATGCTACTTAATTCTCACTCTTCTGTAAGTGATTCCTTGTGAAAGGCCTTCCCTATTAAAGGCTACAACACATTGTTAAATGTGACCTAGTTAAAGGATTTAATCACCATGTTAGAAGTGGGCTTAGTTAGAGGACTTTTGAACATTAACTTGGAATGCTACCCTATTAAAGGATTTACAAATGGCTATTAAACCAACCTAAGTCCACAAGATTTTTACCCTAGTTGATATTATTGTTAGAGAGTAACAACAAGGGCTTTTGACTTGATACAACTCATAACTTAACTTGCAGATTTCAAATCTTTGATCAACTCACAACATTGCCTTGCTTTTAATATATTCAGCTCTGATAGCTTATCCTTCTTTTAAGCTTTGTCTCCTTGAGTCTCCATGCTCAATGTACCAGTGCAATCTCCTATATGGTCACTTATCAAAGCGGAGCCTCTATGCTTTGTTCTTCCTTCTTAATGCCTTCTCCTTGGTATAATTCAACAACTTTGCAACTTAGAACCCTAGGAACACTTGCTTCTTGGACTGTGACTCCTTAAATAGAAGTCTAGAATGCTTTTCCTTCTCAAATCTTCCCACTTTTTATTTCAGATTAAATGAATTAGCTAGGATTCAATGAATCTACCCCATATCTTGTTCCTTCTAGAAACATCATGAGTAATTCTCCTAAATTTGCCCAAAATGGTTTACCTAAAATTCTGTGCCCCTAGCTCATCATACTTATCCTTTATCTAGTTCACAAAATTCAAAGTACCAAACTTGTCAGCTCAGATTTGATGAATCTTTGACTTTTCAAATAATGCAGCAGCTCAACACTATTGAAATTTTGGTGCTTGGCACATATGCTACTTGGTAGCAACTACATTTTACTAATGATCAACACCTACTATGGATTCACTTAGCATCCATTAAGTTTTTCTAATGCTCGATACCCATTACTTGCTCAACTCCTTCTATATCACTCGACACACACTAGA
Organism: Cupressus sempervirens; assembly: GCA_028749045.1. Lineage (NCBI taxonomy): Eukaryota > Viridiplantae > Streptophyta > Pinopsida > Cupressales > Cupressaceae > Cupressus > Cupressus sempervirens. The sequence goes on along the minus strand of CM053793.1, from coordinate 424,152,530 downwards.
TTTTTCTTTTGCTTGGCACTAACTGAAAATCTGCTCGGCTTGAACTAGCTTGATTGACACTCACTAATGAAATTAGTCAAGCTTTGCAGATAGCCTTGTTACAACTTATTCTTCCAATGTTTCTAAGTGTGGCCAATCTCTATATCTTCAAGTGTATTATCAATACATCAGTTTACCATTGTCTTAACTAATCCTTGCACTTCATTACAAAACCATAACTCAACATTTCCCTTAGGTACTTTTGTTACATCTTGTTGATTGAATCCTCTTCATCAATCAACTAAGTGATAGTACTTGGATCTTATAAGTAATTTTCATTCCAACAAATAGTAGGTTTGACATTTGTGACAAAATAATGATTGAAAACATTCTTTATCAACAATCTCCCTCTTTGCAGACAATCTTCCCTCTTCAACAATGATCTTTTCAATCATATTTCCAATATGTATTGCATATCTTCTTGCTTATAACCTCTTAAGGTGGATGTGAGAGGCGAATAAAGTCAAATTATTTATTCTTTTGTCCATTAGGTTTGCTTTGATACTTCCTCTTGTATTAATCAAATATATTCCAAGGGGAGCATCTTGGTCTTCCCCCTTCTAAATGTGTTAGGTTGATTGATTCTATTTTACCCCTACACATTTTTGTGTACCCCACTCACTTGCACCTCTTGTTTGATTTTGGAGTTAGTTTCTTTACATCCTTTTTGGTGAACATGACTTCCTATCCACTTTTCTTATTGGGGTTAGATTGTTTGCATTAGGTGTTTACCTTCTTTTTGGTGAACCTGACTATTGTATCTAGATCTACTTTGTAATTTGATCTCATTTTGTATTATTTTCATATAGATTGCATTTCATAAATTTGCATTTTGAAAATAAATAAATAAATGATTCTAGTTCATTTTTAGATTGCATCTCATTTCAATGGGTTTGTTAGCTTTCTTTTCAAGTTTCATTCATGATAGTCAAGATGTTCCATTTCATGCATATGATAAAAACTTAGTTTTCTCTTTCATTGATTTACTCTCCTTTAAAGGGTAATATTTTTAAAGATGATGTTGATCAAGGATCAGTGATTCGTGATGTTCCTACCCTTGATAGTGACACTATTTGGGATGAGACCCTAGATAGGAATATTGATTACTCTCTCCTTCTTGAAACTTCTTCTAGTCATTATTTTTCCTCCTCTAATATGTTTCTTATTCCCTATGTAGATACTTCTACTATTTGGGATGAACTTTTAGACATGGATATAGATCAATCTCTTCCTCATGAGGTACCTTTGGACTATTTCATGGTTCTTGATCTTATGGATCAACCTCTTTTTCTACATTTCATTGATATTACTTCTATATATGAGGACTTAATGAATTTTGTTTTCCCTTCTCTTACAGATGCCTTAGTCATAGAAGAACACACACTTGATCCTCATTCTTGTTCCTTTCAAGATAAATTTCCAATCAATTTAGGTCTTGTTAAACATGATAATCATTGTGACCTTCCTTTAATTAATTCAACATTAAATCTTTAGGATCCTAGTCATATTAACCCTATAAGTGGCTTCTCAACTCTTCAATATTGGGACACTCTATATTTCACACAAACATCATGCATTCTGGAATTTGTGCATGATTTTATTTATTGAGTATATGCATATTGATTGCTTCTCTTTACCTTTTTATCTAATTAAATCTAATATTTCTTCTTCTTCTATGCTTTTTCAATTCATTTCTTGTATTATGTTTCATATGAATTGTGATGATACATGATATCTTTTTCATGATCACTTTAATTGACACTTTGATATCCCTATTATGTTGCTCCTTGCTTTGTGAAATTGTTAGCCTAGTATTTGGGGCCTTGTTTTCCTACTTTGGGTGTAACCTAATAATAATTTTCACTTGTCTCCTCGCTTGAGGTCCAAGGGCCCTATTTAGTCTTTCTATCTATATTATAGGATCCATTCTCCCTTTGTTGACTTGTTTTCATTTATAGGATGACATATTTTCTTGTCATCTTATAATTACTTGGAATTTCACATCTAGTATAAATTATAACCACTTAGGGAGACATAATGTATCCTTATTTCCTTCTTCAATGCATCCAATATCCTTTTTGAATTTTCATTCTTTTATTTGATGTTATCTCTTGCATGTATAAAAAGATCTATCATTTAGAGCTTATATTTTATTTTTCTTTCTCTTTTCTTAGTAGGTTTCATCATCTCTTTATTGTCCCTTTCATGATAATTAGATGGGAATAACATGGTATCTTTTCATCTCTTTATTTCATTTCTCTATAGATTTTTATTGTGTTATCAACCATTCTTATCGATGGTATATATTTCTTTGTTACATGCATGGTCATGTGACTTTGCCTAGAAATTTTCTTTTCATACCTTTGATTTTAATACTTCTCATTTAATGATCATATCTATATATAAAACTTCATCTATGATATTATTTTCTAGCATTTTACATTTTTAAGAATTTATTATCTATATATATATATATATATATATATATATATATATGTATGTATGTATATGTATATGTATATATATATATATGTATGTATATGTATACATATATATACATACATACATATACATATAGATATATGTATATGTATGTATGTATATATATGTATACATATACATACATATATATATATATATATATATATACATATACATATACATACATATACATATATATATATATGTGTGTGTGTGTGTGTGTGTGTGTGTATATATATATGTATGTATATGTATATATATATGTATGTATATGTATATATATATGTATATATATTTATATATATATATATGTATGTATGTATGTATGTATGTATATATATATATGTATATATATATGTATATATATATAACTTCATCTATAATATTATTTTCTACCATCTTACATTTTTAAGAATTTATTATCCCATGATGTTTCTTTTGTCTTCTCTATGATGTATAATTATATGCTTGTTGGATATTAGGTGTTTGCATTTTTCTATACAGCTATCAGTTTTTACTTATGAGTCATCCCTATATCTTGCAAGATTTTGTTATATAATCCACCATAGCTCTCCCTTTTGTCTCAACCTTAGCAAGAATCTTTGTATATTATTTATCTTTTTCTCTAAGGATCTACTTTCCCTAAGCTTATGTGGAACTTGTAGATTATGTGACATTGTTATTTCTTTATGAAGAATTATGTCTTGGCTATGGATTCTATCTTTTGCAAGAGGTGCATGTGCTCAATCATAACCTCTTCTTTATTAATTAAAGCTATGTCCATTATATACACTTTCCCTTTCTTGGAGATTGTTATCCTTTATCAAAGGATCCCTATTTAACCTATATATATGGGGTCTAAATAGGTGCATTCTTGTACTTCTTCCCTTTTTGTCAGAGATGTTTTCTTAATCAGACACTCCTCTTAAGTCAAAATCTTGTTATTTAGATTTCTCCCTTTTGAGGATCCTCCTTCCACAAGCAATATATCATTTTCAAAATTTCTTATGTTCTTAGATTGTAAGAGTTAAGGCCCTTTACTATGAATATATTCCACATTATTTCTTTAAGGATATATCCTTGTTTCATGAGTAGGTATCTTCTTTCTCTTCCTTCTCATGTCTATTGTACATAGACATGATAAGGAAGGGGTAATACATACACCCTCCTTGTACACAAGCTTGGTTTCATAGAGTAGAAAAAATGGATTATGAGAATGGTTTAGATTACTTTATCTCCATATGATAGGTATTCTTTCTATGTCATTCTCAAATCCATGCATTGTTACTTCATCTCCCTTTTGCACACAAGGATACCTATTCTAAATCTCATAATGAGTAGCATAGATAAACTTGCTAAATCTCACTCATTGAACTAAATCTAGATAGATATATGCTAAATATTATATTTAGGTAGCACATAACACATATTATTTAGGAGGGATGGGGAGTGGAGTGGAAGAGTAGGGTATGGTTAGATGGAAAGATGGATTCAAAAATTTAGGAGGGAATGAGGTAGGATCATTTGGATCTAAAGATTAGGAAGGAACAACTTTGGACTTTGAAAAGGGGAGGATTCCAATGAAAGTGGGACAATAGAGGATCTAGGGGGGGTCCTAGGCTCATTATTTTTCTGGCAAAAAAATGGTCCAATTTGTTTGGTATCAAGCTGGTAGGTAAATCCCCTTTCCATTAGTTAAGAATATTTCTTCTAATGAGCAAGGTACATTAACATTGGAGATCCCAAATAAAATCATAGATAGAAATATTTCTAGAATGGATTCGACTCTGGTGGGGAGTTTTTTAGGAGCTAGGACCAATATTAAGGTTGTTTGTGCCTTTGTTAGAAGGAAATGAGTTTTGAAAGGGCAAGTGGACATTGTTGCTATGGCTAAAGGATGTTTATCCTTTAGCTTTTCCTGTGAAGAAGATAAATGTGAGATTCTATCCAATAGTCCCTGGGTTGTGGGTAAACATACCATGATCTTACATAGATGGTCACCAAATATAAACTCTCATGATGAATCTATGATTCAACCACCTGTATGGATTAGAATTCTAGGTTTACCTCTGGAGTTTTGGGTAGAGGATGTGTTTCAAGGTATTGCTAATTATTTTGGTGAACTTCTTTCTATGGACCTAGTTACAATTTCTAGAAGAAAATTGACTTATGCCAGAATTTGTGTGGGAGTTCTTCAAGGAATAAATATGCTAGAGGTCATTTCACTCAAATATAAAATAGGAACTTGGTAGTAGAAGATAGAGGATGAATCTAGCCCCTTTTCCTATTTTCATTGCAAAAGATATGGTCATTGGTTGAAAAATGTCCATCTTTGATTAGAGTTCAAAAAAGTTTTTAAAAAATTGGGTTTGCAAAGGATTGAATGATTCGGTAGAAGCTATGAAATGATGCTCTATGGAAGGAAATACTCAAGAGGACATTGGTAATGAGAAGGGGACTTTGGTGTCTAATGTTTTTGAATATGTTGACTCAACCCAACAAGATGAGAATTTTGGAGTGAAGAACTAGGAATGGGTACCTTTGGATCATAAGAGGGAAGATGAGAATATCATGATGGCATCACAAAGAGGTGTGGGAAGTCTAAAAAATGGGGATGAAGAATTTGATGGTGACATTCAAATTGAAGGAATTATCAATGACAATTTTGATTCCCATGAGAAACATGGTTGTATCATTGTAAGGAAGGAATCTCAAAGTTAGACCTTTTTCAAATGTTATAGCTATAGAGAGTAATCTAAAGTGGGGGGATACTGAGAACATCTTTAAAGCTTTGCTAGGGGAGGATGATGACTCTGGTGTAGACTAGACGAAAGTGGGGTCTAAAAAAATCTCAAAATAAAAAATGAAAAATGAGGTTTCATTTTCTAAAAAGAATAAAGAGAATGCTCTATTAAGAAAGAAAACTAGGATTAATAAGACAAAGGATATCCTCATCATGCCATTTGAAAAGACCATTAAAAAGGTGATCTTAAGAGAAACAAAGCTAGGGACTATTATTTACCTCCAACACCATCTATGAAAGGTATCAAATCTAGAGATGTTGGTCTAACTCCTACTTATGCAAGAAGACCCTCTAATGTGCAAAAAAGAATAGTGGAAACTAATACAAGTATAGTAGATGGTAATTAGAGGACTATCTTAGATTCAAAATATTTCAATAACAAATGAAGTTTATATCATGGAATATCATAGGATTAAATAATCCTTATAAGCAAGATATAGTGCAAAATATGAATAGGGATAATAAGCTGGATATTGTTCTTCTACAAGAAACTAAAATTTTAAAGGATAAAGTTGAAGGTCTTTTGGTTTTTTTGGGGAGACAGGGTTCTTGGTAATGATTTTGATGGGGCCTTGTTGTGGTGTTCACAACACACACCCCATTCCTTGCTAGGAATGGGGACCCCCTACTTTTTTCGACTCCTGAACTCGCAGTTCAAGAGTCAAGAAAATAAAATTTGGTTAAAGTTAGAATTTTAGAGTCAAAAAGTTGAAAAATCAAAAAAAAAAAAAAAATTTAAAATTTAAAAATTAAAAAATTTAAAAAATTGAAAAAACACAAAAACATAGAAAAAAAATGAAAAAACACAAAAAAAAAGTTCAAAAGAGAGAGAGAGAGAGTGAGAGAGAGAGAGAGAGAGAGAGAGAGAGAGAGAGAGAGAGAGAGAGAGAGAGAGAGAGAGCATGCACCACAAAGGGTCACGTATGTGTGTTGAAACACTGTGTGCATGCATGCCACAAAGGGGCCACATGTGCCAAAGTGTCGCACGTTGTGGCACCACAAAGAGCGCTGCATGCGTTGTGGCACCACAAAGGGTCATGCGCATGTCAAAGGGCACCATGCACCATGACACCACAAAGGCCTGCGCGTGCAAGCACCAAAGTGCACCACGTGCCACAGCACCACAAAGGGCCATGCACGTGCTGAAGGCCCATGTGTGTGTGCCGAAGCATCTCATGTTGTGCCACATTCATGCATGCTAAATATCACCACTGTGCCCACACCTCGCCACAGCACACTTGGATGTGCAGTACCACCAAGCTCATTCTACGTGCATGTCACCCCTCCCATTCACCTCTAGTTTTGTTTGAGTAACTAGTATTTGGAGTTTTTGGTTTTGGTGTCATTAGGATGTGTCTTAAATTAAGTATTTTTTCATCTCTATAGACTAATATTTGCTTCTTTTTGTAGGTAAAAAAGGTATCCTCAACTTGTCGGGGTCATAACTTTTAACTCAGAGCTCAGAGTTCAGAATTGTTTACACCATTGGAAAGAAGAACTGAAGATCTAATTTTAGTCCCTAAAATAGTGAGCCTTTAGTTGCCCAATTTTAGGGACCAATGAAGGTCTTGACTTGAAATTTTGAGCAGAAGACCTCTGAAAAAGTTATTTAAAAATGCCTAGAAAAATTTCACTAGTACATCTGAGACCATTTTTCGACCATTATTGGTCAAAAATTTTGACCCACTTTTTGACCAAAATTTGACCAAAGTCAACCAACCCATTGGTCAGAATTTTTCCAGTCAAAATTTTGACCAACCTTCTGGTTGGTCGAAATTTTGACCAATACTTTGGTCAAAAAATGTCCATAGCCATTGTGTAAGTTTTGTCAGGAATTGGTCAAAATTTCGACCAAAGAAGGTAGACATTTCGACCAAAGAAGGTAGAAAATCTTGGCCAAGAAAGGTAGAAATTTTGACCAATGAAGGTCGCAAATTTTGACCATTGAAGGTGGAAATTTTGACCAATGAAGGTTAAAAATTGTGACCATTGAAGGTAGAAATTTCGACCAATGAAGGTCAAAAATTTTGACCATTGAAGGTAGAAATTTCGACCAATGAAGGTCAAAAATTTTGACCATTCAAGGTAGAAATTTAGACCAATGAAGGTCAAAAATTTTGACCATTGAAGGTAGAAATTTCGACCAATGAAGGTAGAAATTTCTACCAACGCGTGTGTGTAAATTTTTTTTAGGCACTCTATAAAATAGTTCACATGCCTTGCATATGATATGAGATTTTGCATGCATCCTGCACTCTCTCATCCGGCTGATGATGGATTACGGAGAGTGATCTGAAACGATGACGCTAAAACACACACAATCAAATCCATAATGAACTTGCATTACAAATGGATTGTGGAAATATGATATTGTTGATTTTGCATGCATGTCTACTAAGACAATCACAACTTAAACATATATATGTTTAAGTTGTGATTGTCCTAGTAGACATGCATGCAAAATCAACAATATCATATTTCCACAATCCATTTGTAATGCAAGTTCATTTTGGATTTGATTGTGTGTGTTTTAGCGTCATCGTTTCAGATCACTCTCCGTAATCCATCATCAGTCGAATGAGAGAGTGCAGGATGCATGCAAAATCTCATATGATAAGCAAGGCATGTGAACTATTTTATAGAATGCCTGAAAAAATATCGACAGTAACTAATATGCTTCTTCATTAATATGCCCAATACAATAAGAAAACTTGGCAACTATGCATAGCAAGTTATACACTAAAAGGAAATCATTTAGGAGATATAGAATTTGAACAACCATATGTTAAGATTCTACAATTTATATCACTTTTCTAAGTTTGACAGTTGAGAATAAGTTCATCATCCTCCCTACAATATGTTCCAATGGTCTGCACATCCACAAAAGTTCCAGCGTCTCAAATTTGTAGAATATGAATTTTTTGATAGCGAATGGACATGATTGACAATAAATCATCATATAGAAAGACTCCCATGTGAAGCATAAATAGCAAAGGAAATGAATATGGATGATAGGGAAGAGAATTCAATAATAGAGGCTCTTAACTTTAGTCACTCTCTAGGTCTGCTCGCCAAGTCACTCCCACCCAGTCACCTCAGTGAGTTGACTCTTTCAGTCAGCTCACCAAGTCTACTATTTAAGTACGCATGCCAGGTTGGCTTGCCAAGCCAGCCCACCAAGTCATGTCACCAAGTTGACTGTTCGAGTACCCTCACAAAGTTGACTCTTTAAGTTCGCTCATCAAGTCACCCCACCAAAGCACCTCATCAAGGTCAGTCTTTAAGTCCACTCACCAAGTCAACTCGCCAAGTCGCCGCACCAAGTCGACTCACCATCTCGCCTCACCAAGTGGACTTGCTAAGTCGGCTCACCAACTTGCCCCACCAAGTCAACTATTCAAGTATACTCACCAAGTTGACTCTTTGAGTTTGATCATCAAGTCACCCCACCAAAGTGCCTCATCAAGGTCAATCTTTAGGTCCACTCATCGAGCTTTCTCACCAAGTTAGCTCGCCATGTCGCGTCTTTAAGTGGCCTCGCTAAGTTAGCTTGCCAACTTGCCCCACCAAGTTGTCACTTTAAGCCCACTCACCATGTTAGATCATCAGGTCAGCTCCCCAAGTCAGCTCGCCAAGCTGACAATTGAAGTACGCTTACCAAGTCGACTCTCTAAGTTCACTCACCAAGTCTGCCCCCTAGGCCAACTCTCCAAGTCAACTCACCAAGTCACCCCCACTTGCCCCACCAACTCACCACTTTAAGTCGACTCGCCATGTTAGCTTGCCAGGCTGACTCCCCTAGTCAGCTCGCCAAGTTGACAATTCAAGTGCGTTCACCAAGTCAACTCTTTATGTTCACTCACCAAGTCTGCCCCCTAGGTCAACTCACCAAGTTACAAACTTATCTTATCTTGTGTAAACATGGTTGTGAAGTTTTGTTTTTCCAAGTCTTGTACTTGTGAGCTTATCTAGCATTGTAGGAGATGTTCATACTCTTGACTAACTTATTTGGGCCTAGAATGACCAAAAAAAACAATTCCAAACTCTTTTTTCCAATCGCTTTCCAAACTAGTTGTATATTTCTTTGCAGCCCTTTTTGTAATTAGCCCTCCTATGTAGGTTTTTGATCATTATCTTGCAAACTTTCTTAACAAACTATAAGACAAACAACAATTTAGGATACCCATTTGGACTTTGTAAAGGGTTTTGGTGGTTTGGACCTTTGATACTGCCTGTACAACACATTTCCCAAAAATAAGGGTTTTGTGGCTTTACAAAGATCTTTGTTGTATCCTACAATGCTTTTGACCACTAATGTCAATAAGTCATAATATAAGTAACAATTATGAAGCTATCTATTACTGATACTAACTCAAATAAAAACCAATGCACCAGAGAAGACCTATGAAGTATACTTAAGAGTGCCCTCAACTATTTTTAATACATTTGAGGACACAGAGGAATAGAAAAGAAGCATAAAATAGATATCTTCGCTGCTACTCATAATAAACAGAAGACATACTCAGCCATGGTTGCATGATATAATCACAATGTTACACCCATTAATAAATAGTATGAAATGCTTGCTATAACAATAATCAATATAGTCTTAATCAAAAACAATAATTAATGTTGCCTCAAAATAACCAATATTTAAGATAATTATATGAGAGCTTCTAAAAGTAGAATGATTTTTCACCACCCACACCGCCCAATTAGCAAAAGGAAATTCAATGTAATAATGTTATCAAATGTATATAGAATGGAAATCTCTCTAGACTAAAGGCAGGCTTACGGGTTACAACAAAAAGAACCTAATGCCCACACTTATTCTCAATATGGTAGAATGAGTTGCAATCAACTCTGTCGCTCTGATAATAAAACTTCCTGGAAAAAACTAAATTACTCAGAAGTTTCAGAAACATCAGATTCGGTAGCTGTATAACTATTATTTAAAAGGAAAAGCTTATAATAATCCAATAGCAAAATTTACAATATCTTCATATTGATTGGTATCCATGTACATTTAAATGAAGCATAGAAAATGAAATTGGTACATATAAGAACTTCTAAAGCTAGAATGTATACATCAAGCACCAATATAATTCTAACAACCAATTCTAATGGCACACCCCCAACATCACTTGAGGAAAGGCAACAAACAATTAAGTACGCATACATCACAGACTTAGGAATTAAATTTCAATACAATAGTCCCATAGAAGAACAACCATGCACTGATTCGTGGCAACGAACCTAGAAATTCCTTGTGGTAGTGGCAACGCAGCAGATACAGCATTCAGTTGATTTGAGAATCCATTTGTTGAAGGGTTCACTGGCTGGCCTTGACTCTGATTTGTCTGATATTGTGGTACTTGTTGTCACCTTTTCTGCTCCTGATTCTTGGGCTTATCACCTAAAGGTGAACTTCCTAGCAGTCTTCAAGAAGCACAAAGTGAAGGTTGAGCCTTTTTTGCTTGATGATAATAATTGTTTTGCCTATGCTGAGGATATCTATTTGGGTAGGAACCATTTGTCACTTTTTCCCACTGCTGAAGTTTCTGGAAAACTTCTTCTATAGGAGGAGGTGGAGGAGGCATCTTTTGGTTCCTATATCGACAATCAGCTCCATTCGGACAGATACCATGTTTATACCTATTAAACAATAAAATTCAACATTCATTTAGTACTATTACCATTTAGGTTCCAAATACATGACAGAAAAATCTTAATCACTAGCATGAATGTAAGAAATATTCTTGATCAATGATTGGAATCATAGCACAATCAAAGACCAAAATGGTAATTCAATATATTGTACACAATTATTTCTTAATCAGTCCTTTCTTGTAATTATCTTTGACAAAATAGGATAAGCCATATTCTTCAACAAGACACTAGCAAAAAAATGATATAAAATTTAACGAAATACTCAAAATAAATTATCAGCACATCTAATGATCTACTGGTAAAAGCTATGAGTGCTAATCAGAAAACGTGCTACCACACAACCAGTTTATTGAGTACAGAACAAAAGTTTAGATTAGAAGCTAAGATTGTTTGAACAGAGCTATATCAATTTAGGTCCATAGTTTACAAACACATAAAGTTCTTGCTGGAGGTGTGACTTTTCTTGCCAGAGACTCATGGATCAAATCAGTGGAAGAAATTCACAGTTTGCTCAGTGGGAATCAACAAATTTTGCCAACTTATCTCATGGTAAATAGCACCACAAATCTGCAAAAAAAACAATTTTCTAGTTCTTTTCATATTTGCCAAATCAAAAAGTAATTGCATGTCAAAGAGGAGTGACAAGGAGCAAGTAGAAGAGGAGGAAGATTTGTCACCTTGTTGAAAAGATTTTTTAAGCAAACGGTAGAGTTTATAAATGATTTTATTTTTTTTCCTAATTTTCAAATGAATGTCCAGTGTTTTAAAGTTCTTAGTTTTCCATTTTTTGTTGTTTCATTTTCCTATAGTTATTTCATTTCTAAAATTCTTCTTGTTTCATTTTCTAAATCCTTGATGTTTCATTTTTTGAATTGTTGTTGTTTAACTTAAACTTTTCAGTGTAACCTGGGTGCACGCACTCGCCCTAAAACCCCCTTGCCCCGAGAGCGCGTACATAGTTTTAGTAGTGTACAATGCACTACCAACATTAGCAACTCCATAGGACTAAATTACACCATGCGTGTTGCAGAGAAGATAAATCAGCATTCAAATCACAATGGAAATATTCATACCTTTAGCGACTTAAAAAAGTGAATACAGCAATTCCAAACCTATGCTCTTGTCAACTAAATCATAGTTTGCAAAGCTATATATATATATATATATATATATATATATATATATATATATATATATATATATATATATATATATATGAAAATCTGGTATAGTCGCAGATGCATGTACTGAACAAACTTTTAAAACATGGCAAACTGAACATAATTAAAAATGAGAAAGCTGGTAAATGCCTCCAAAGCAATAAAAAATGATATGTCCAAAATCGATAGAATTCAAAAATTGTCAACTGCAATGCTCATATTTAACCAAATCCAGGACCTGAAGCTAGTGGATATCATAATGCATGAGTGTCCAACAACACAATTCACAGCTCATCACTGAACAGATACTAAACATAATCCTAAGTAAAACTCACCAGTGAGCTAGAAGATGGGGGTGTCATAGATGCTGTAGGAGGCCTTTGTGCAGGAAGAGGCATCCTCACATTGTTCATCTATTATAAGAAAATGACCTAGCAGTGAGGAATGAAATAGGAAAAATAGTCACATGGATAACAAACATGCACAAATAGCAAAAACAATAGATCGACATGCAATAATCAATGAGTCTCAAACATAACAGGGTCTTGAGAAATGTGATTGCTACAACAAAACACCCAGCATCGCAATGAAACTTGTTTCAAAGTGAAAAAATTGCTCAAATACAAATTACATAATTAAAATTTCAAAATTAACTTACTCCAACTACTGTCACAAAATGATAGAGTGCACATTTTACAGAAGGTGCTCCAAATGGACACATAAGTGTTGTGCAACAATTCCCGCAGTTCACATGTGCAACCTGATTTGCTATTTCAAATGCACATTGTCCATTGCCAAATTATTATAAAAATTAATAGGACATTTCAGAATAACATATTACATATTTTACATATTACATTTCAGAATAAAATATTACATGTATTTTCCTTCTAATAGTTCTTAATTGGAATATTAAAAATTCATAAAACTATCTCAGACAAAACCCATTTTTCACAGTCATGAAGGATTTATGCATCATGCAGACATTTCTTAATGATATACCCTTGTTGGCAAAATAGTCAATTACTTCTACTAGCTGGAAATATTCTGGCAAAATTATTGAATTTTTTAAGTGACTAATACAAGGGGGAAACATAGAGATATAAGATGTGAAAGCTGCAACATACCAACCTGCACCTACTTATTTATCATTCAGTGAACTCCAAGAATCCACTGGCAATGCCTAGCTGGCTATAAAAATAGTGGGTTTACCTGTAGTAGGAATAGGTCAAACATGTAGCAATTTCTTTTCAAATTGATTCTTCAATAGCGCCTTGAAAATTGGGAATTGTTTGACCTATTCTATCTAGAAATTGTTATTGCAATCCTTTCCCAAATATTCATAGATAGATAGATGATTTTCCCAACTCTAATTGCTAACTTAAAGAAAAGAAAAACATTAAAGGAAAAATGCCAAAAAAAAGTGATTTCTATTGGCAACTAAGATAATTCCCAATGTTTTATTCATAGATTTTAATTATCAACTTGGGTTTGCGTCCAATCCTTAGTTTTCCAAGGGTTTCGTCCTAGAAAAGCAGTGTCTAGTCAATGAAGCACAATTCTTCCAAAGCTAAGCTTAGAATATGAGAAATCAATAACTATAAGGTAGTGCTTCCTTAATATCACCAAACTAAATCAAAACAAAAATGGGAAATCTACAGAAGAGGATTCTATTTGAAATTTTGAATGTTGATTTGTATCAAGCAAACAATAATAAAATAGAATTCAATAAAATTGATGCCGGCCTAAACCAAAAGACTAGAATGGGAATAACAGAATTAATACTAAAAATGAAATTTTCCTCCTAATAAGCCTACTAAGATGTGCTACTCATTGTGATAACTGGAACATCAAAGACTACATAGTAAATCCCTCCATATATCAGATAAAATTTTCAAACAAATAAAACAGAGATTAGCCAATAACTGCCAATAGGTTCTTGAATAAACAAGTGTAATAAGGTATGGGGACACAGGATGACCATTTTTCCATTCCCAAATTGGAGAACAAAGTGGATGGTACCTAAAATGGCCAGCAAATTTGTTAGGGGGCTACTGTGCAGAAAACTTTACCAGGACGACCTGGCTATCTGGATTCCCATCCCCAATGACCCAGCAACGAAAGTAGTGTTGCAAACTTTTAAAAAAAAACCTTTTTTGTAACTTATCTTCATTTGGTTAGTCCCAATAAGATATTAATGTATTCCAAACCCTTTTTGAGAAAATAAAACACTAAAAAATTGTACCATTTTTTTTTCTAAGCCATTCATTTCTAGCCGGATTCACTGTCAACCTGCCTAGGGCTTGTTGGTAAAATTCACAAACTGAATGTTTTTACCTCCAACCTTTTGCATTGTAAAGTACAATGAATCTACTTCTTTTCCCCAAGGTTTCATCTATTTTCAGCTGTCAAAAATAGAGATAAACTGTATTTTGTAAAACCTACCAAGTTATGAAGGAAAACTGGTAGTATTCAATAACTTTGAAGAAAATACATATGAGGCTCAATAAAATGCAATCAAAACCTATGAAAAACAAAGCTAATACATATTACTAACCCCTATTCACAAAGAAATTTTAGAACTAATGACTGTTCACATGATTGAAGATTACAAACAACATGAAATCTGTCAAAAACTCAGCTTTGGCATTCAATCTTCTGCAATAACTTGCTTCCAATCCATACAACTACCTTTTGAAAAGTCTTATATATGTTTTAGTGATCATTCCAACTTTTAAAAGGGCAAAGATAACTTTTATATGAAATCCCACCAAGTTGCACAAAGTTGCAACATTGCAATTTTTCAATTTTTGCAAAGTTGACATCTTCATGACAATTTTTGGCTCCCTTGCCACAAATGGATGTAAAATGCATGTTTAAGACTTCTCCAATCATATTCTACCTATCTCTATGTTTTTTGCCATGTTTTTGCTGTTTCACCACCTTTGATCGCCTAGGAAGATCTAACAAAGAATATTTTTGTTAGAATATCTATTGCAATTCTTCTACTAGTACAAGTAAAGTGAGTTTTATGCTCTCACCAGTAATAATTGTCTAGCACATTATAGTTACAATGATGTGACTCCAAGCATGGAAAGGGAGAAGTTTCTAACCCATGTTATCAAGAGCATAAAATATCATATCATAAATGAAGAACATAAGGAAGGTGCGAATGATCATCTCAAAAATCCAATTGCAACAGATAATGTTGAATATGAGGAGCTGCAACAACTTGATTTGGTAAACAATGTAGAGGTTGTACATGTCTTGGGAAAGACCATACTAAGACTGCCAATACAAAGATATTTTTTTCAAGAATACTTATTTATGAATATCATTTTCTTCATGACAACTATCAATCCACTATTTCTACCTAGAAGGAACCACCAGATCATCTACTTCAAGTTGGAATTGTATATGAAATCCAAAGTTTAGTGCATAATATTATGTAATACTAAAATAAATGGTTTGAAGATGGACACGATAGATATTTCAAATTGTATCTTTGAGTCTTCAAGTAATAATTTTCTACTAAGAAAGTTTATTTCTTAGAAAAAAAAACTACAACATGCAAAAATAGAAGGATGATCTTACCTCTTTAATACTCTAAAGCCTACTCCCTTTGTATCTTGGAAGCCCTTGTGTGTATGAATCAGTAAATACCCATAGCACCTTTGTCCTTTAGTTGGATACAATGAAGCCAAGAAGTAGGGGGATGACCTTTCTTCTTGCCCCCTTTGGCCTGAATAAAATACCTAAACAATTAAGTCCGTTCATTGTAGCAATTTTTGGAGGGCAATCAAAATGATGAAATGTAGACATGGCTGGCAAAGAGAATTTTACTGGTGACTTGGATGCAGCCAGTCATGGAAAGAAATCAAAGTCTAGCTCACAAGTTTGCCTTTGAACTTGGTCATGAATCATTTCCAAAAATCTTCAAGAGAGACTCTAATAACAAAGGGTATACCAAGCTATCTGGTAATCAAGCCATGCTTACGTAGCATTTTAAGGTATCCAATGGGGATGTGAGTTAGGGCAGATCATAATAAATTCAGTTTAATGAATTGCAAGCTTGGATCCTGAGATAGTGCAGAAACGTTGTCGAATATCTAAGGTATGTATTACTTCATCAGCTGAATTTTAAATAAATGTGTTGTAATCAGAACATTGGGAATTAGGCACTGTAGCATTACCAAGCAATGAGATACAATGGACAAGTTTCGAAGAGAGAGCATGTTTGAAAAGATAGCCAAGGGCATCAGCTGCTAAAAAAAAAAAGGAATGACCTGGGAAGCAATATTGGCAGACAAAGTTTTTGTGAGTGGCATTGGAGGGGCAAGGTTTTGTTGACAAAAAATCTGGCATTATCATCAATGAGCATGATCTAAAATTCTGATAGTAAAATTGGAAGTGTGTTGTCATTCTCAAGAGCTTCTTTCAACGCAAATCTTGTGGTTCATAAAAAGTCCATTTTCAACTATTGATGATTGATAGTAACAGTAATGTTCCTTGACAAAAAAATTGGGCATTAGCTTCAATGGAGGGATAAGGTCCCATTGACAAAAATACTTGGCATTAGCATCAATGAAGAGGAAAAATGATAAAGGGGTAGAAAAACCAAAGCAAATAAATGATAACCGATTAAAAGAGAACAGGAGATTATAAAAAGAAAAATCAAAGAACAGGAAAAGTGGTAAAATACTAAAACATGATATGGTGGGGAAATAATAAGGAGATTGCTATGTTGCAAATAATACACTGGAACAAAATGTAAAAATAAATAATGGAAACATAAACTAACAAGATTGAGATTACAAAATGGATATAAAGACTAAGATTACATGATGGAGATATAGATGATTTCTCCTTTTAGTTCAGTATACATGCACAATAAATGATTTCTTCTCTTCATACCCTCTTCATAACATTTTTTACAACATTTACCATTCTTTTAACATATTTTATATTCCCATTCTTCCTCAATTGGTTATCAGCTATTTCCTTAGGTTTCTGTGGTTCCACCACTCATTTAGCATCTTGTGTATACATATGGCTTTTTTTGGCAACCTTTTTATCACAGTCTTTTCATAATGATAGATAACAAAGTGTGAGGCAAAAGTTGATAGTGAATTTTCAAGTGCATGGTTACTTTCCATCTATTACCATTTTTGGTTTCTTTTAAAGAGGGCTTTCCATACCCAAGTCATTTTTGCAACCTCATTCAGAAGCACAAGTCTAAGATAATCTCTTTAGCTAAGAGTGAGAGATTGAACAAAAGCAATTTTGCCAACGTTGTCCTTTTAAGCTTTAGAGCCTAAGAGTTAAGGATTCAAATGTACCCATTTCACAAAAGTTTACCTTTTAGACTAAGGGCCTAAGAGTAAAGGATTGAAAAGTACCCATTCTGCCAAAGTTTCCTAGGGCATGATCCCAGCCTCAACCCTTATTGCATTGAGGGCCTCATATGTGATATTTGACCTCTACTGAGCCCATTCCCAACCATTCGACTTCAGTAACAAGGAAAGGCCTTTTGACATCTATTACCAAGAATAATAAACCTTGTTGAACAGTTCACCTATGTACTTACCATATACCCACTTCCATCTCAAATTCATAGGCTATGCTGAGAAGATAATGGTTGAAAAACTACTGAATAGTTATCTAATTCATACTATGAAGATCCTGTCAGAATAACAGCGAATCAAACTCAAAATATCAAATTGTGAACCGGAAACAAACTTCAAGAACCATATTTTAAAAAGACCAAAAGCAAAGTTACCTCAAGATATAAAGATTCAAAAACTTCTATCAAGATGTTTATGGAAGAAAAATTAACAAGGAATATAAACAACAATCAACTCATTTTTTAGCAAAGACCCTCAATCAACAAAAGAACAAAAGAAAAAAAAAAGCAAACTTCTGACACAACTAACTCCTCTTTGAAAAACAACATCTTTTTCAAGCAAAGAAGACCATGAAGTACTCTTTAGCCATAATGGACATGTCAGCAAAGCCCAATGGCTTCCTGTATTTTCCTAATTAGGCTTTACAAGGCTTGAGCCATCAAAATTATTGGGCATGAGCATCTTTATGTAAAACCCCATTGCCATTCTGAGATCCAAATTTGTACTCCACAATCTACTTTGGAAGTGGAAGCCAAACTCTGATAGACTTACTAGGGGATTTCTATAGAGTTGAAAGCTGGAGATCACTACTTAATATATATAGGCATGATATATTTGAAAAGAAAAAATCCTTAGAAAATAAAATTATTTTTAGCTCTCGAATGAAAGATGACCATAAACTACACCTCAGGCATTATTGGTAACAACAGGCTTTTAAAATATTAGATGCTCAATGCACTTCCATGAACCTACAGGTAAATGTTGTTTTCCTGAGAAATTAGAGCCTTTTGTGTACATATTCCAAAAGAAAATGAATTTTTCTCAAGCTAATCATCTTTATATAGAACACAGTTACCATTTTGGCCAGGAAGTTTGGTAGGGCCACATTTTTTTGAGTACGGTGTTTTAGGAACCTCCACTATCATCTCTCAAAACCTTAACAGTATTTTGTGTATCGGATTCCTTCATTGATGGCATAGGCTTTCATGATGAGAGTATTGCCTCTCTTCACTAGAGATCAGCTAAACTAAAATGGTAGAGGATGAGACATGGATATGCAATAGGAAAGATACATGGATGTGCATACACTGATGTTAAGTAAATTCAAGCTACAAGTGTGCTTGTGTCCATAATTTCTATCAGATTTGGATCACTAATTTCCACATTTTCAACATATAGCACATTCAAAATAAGGATTGAATATTAGACCATAAATAGTCATTGTTAGAAATAAGGAATACTTGGGGGTGAATCAGTACTCCGCTAACTTTTGCCCAACTATAGATATCGTTAACAATCTCTATACATGCATATCACACAAACCCTTGATCCATCAATTGAATGCTACTAGAGCACATTGTTTGTGTATTATAAACATGCATATATTAAACATGTGTAAAATAAAAACCATATGTAAAACCTCCTAAAAAGAAAGTGTTAAGTTATTGTGGCACTTTTTAGATGTGTTTACACATGCAATTTTTTTTGAAAAGCACATCATTATCAACTTTAGTTATAAAAGACTCCAAAGTGTCAATTTTGAATGCATATACATGTGTGTTTCTCATTTAAAACCCCGTCTTAGTAACTAAGAAGACTAAGTGTCAATTTTACATACAAAAACAAATGCAAAGTGCTTCAAAAAAAACATGCCTTTATGACTTTATACCATGCATTTTGAACTCTAAAGGTAAAGTGATGATTTTTGGAGCAAATTTGTATGTATTGCTTCAACAAAAATGCATCATTATTCCTTGCATAGCACTGTTTGGATGCAAACAACTTGGGCGATGATATTGATTGCATTTGCTGTTGGAAATATTCAAGATATAACAGGTTGCTGAGAGGGGAGGGGTGAATCAGTAACAATACACCTTTTAATCAAATCAACATAAACCAGTAAAGTATTCATTCACCTAATCTGCAGCATGTAAGAGATAAATAAACATCCAAAACATATATACACAAAGATTTTGGTGACCCAGAAACCTTCCAAAATAGAAAGTAAAACTGGGGTGGGGATGAAACCCACAAATCTTCTTTACTGCAATAGGAAGTTAGCCGGTTAAGGCATACAATGATCACTTCTGGTGATCTGCCCTGTTAAGAGCATGAAGGATTGCTAGATCCACCTTGTTAAAGGATTTGAAACACACTTTATAAGTATGCACTCTATTAGGAGATTTTATACAAAGACTGTTAAGTCTACTTGGTTAGAGGATTTATAAGATGATTCACCTGTTAGGATGAACCAATCAGATCTATATATAACTTGATTAGATCTTTTACAATTGATCACCTCTTGTGATTGATGAAGTCTTTGCTGCACCTTGTAGACCTTGCTAATATACTGTTCTGCTGCTATATTCACATCACACATCCTTTCATTGTTATTATTATTATTGTTGTCTCCTTTTTACAAAATGTAAAGCATTATTTATACCATTCCAGTAATAATAGATGCAAGGTCGGCTGAACACAAGTAAACAAAATACAACTGAGTCGGCCAAATGGTAAAATAAACTTGGGTTCTTCATATAGACATGATGACCTTCTGATACACGACAACCACCACGTTACACGACATCGTCATGCACTAGGTAGAGGTAGGGGCACGGTTCATACTAGTCATACAATGTTGCCTGGAACTTGGTAACCATTGGTGACTCGGTAGATATAGTGTCACTCGACAGAAACTAACTTCTTTGCTTACTGACTAAGCTCGGTTAACGTTGAGTCCTTCTTTACTCGATTAATACTACTTCCATCTTCACTCGGTTAACACTGCTTCCGTCTTCACTCGGTTAATACTACACTCGGTTAACACTAAGTTCTTAATTAACCGACTGAACTCGGTTAATACTGAGTCCTATGTTAACCGACTGAACTCGGTTAATACTGAGTCCATCTGCTCGATTTGAACTATTGTCACCAACGCTCAATTTGAACTGAGTCTTCGATGCTTGGTTTGGACTGTGAGAAAAGTGTTGTCACTAATGGCAAATAACTTTATGCCAACAATCTCCCCCTTTGGCATTAGTGACAAAAACAATTATGAATCAAAGTTTATGTACAGAAATTGACATACAGTTCAAAAGTTTTCAAAAATGCAAATCTTATTAGATGTGTCTACATATATGTCTCCCCCATACAATATGCACAGTATTTACAAGTCAATACATATGTCTTTGCATAGTTAGCTCTTGAAGTTCTATCTCCCCCTTTTTGACAATAATGCCAAACAATTTACATAGAGATTCCAAAATGAGAGATAAATCCCGAATGTACCTTGAGAATAAGAGCCAAAGTCTTATCCCAATTTTCTTGCAAAATTTTGCTGGTGGAGAGTGCTATTTGAATTTCTACAGAAAGTTCAATCATATGATCTACAATTGAGAAGTTGTTGTCATGGATCAATGTTTTGGAATGGGCAATATGCTTCTGCATTCTATCCATGATAGGCAGAATCATATTCTAGATATCAATGAGAGTAGACCTGATTCTTGCTTCCTCTCTCAGCAATTCTACCTATTTCTCTAACAAAAATCTTATTTTATGATGATGGGATGAACTTGCACTGTGGTCAGATTGCAGCATTTGGGCACTGACCTTCATGTCCTCATCAATTTTATTCAACTTTTCTTTGATTTCTTTGGTATACTCGGTAACATCACAAAGTTTGCCAAAAAGTGAAGTTACATTATTAAAAGAATTCTCAAAATTACTCAGAATTGTAGACAATTCTACCTGTTTTAATGCAATGTGCTCAAGCACATTATTGTCAAATTTTTTCTCTACCTTTTCAATCAATTTTTCTTGGCCGGAGGTATCCTCATTGAATTTATATACAGCCTCTTCCAACTGAATCAAAATGTGTTGAGTAGAATCTACTTCAACACCTATAGCCTCTATTATTATATTTTTAGCACTTTCAATAATGCTATATTCCTGGTCTCTTTCATGCCTGAGCTATTTTTGCCTAGCCTTATGCTCTAATAGCTAACTGAGCATTCTCATTTCATCAACAGATGTTGTATCTAGATCTATTTTAGGAATGACAATGTCCTTATCCAAGTCAATTTCCTCATCCATTGTCTTGCTGGAAAACATGTATCTTTTTGCTTTTCCTGCAAAGACTTCACCTTGACCCTTGGAAAATGAGATTAAAGTTGATGAGACAGGGTTGGCTGACAAAACTAGAATAGGACTAAGTAGAGGAAGACTGAGAGATGTGCTAATAGTATCAAAAATTGATGTTACTCCCAAAATTGTTGTACAGGATGGAGTGGGAGAACTAACAGTTGCCAAAATTGGAGTAGGAGAAGTCAAAATTGTAGTACTTGTAGGTACACTTACTATACACTCTGTAGTAGAAGTTGATGTGCTTGATGATCTTACTGTTGTGACTGAGGAAGACTCGGTCAATGAAGGTGGCTACAGCTCGGTTGATGAAGTGGTTGACACTTTCATAGATGGTACCCAGAGCTGAGAGGAGACAGGTGAAGATTGATCAATTGATGAGGTCAATGAGCTCACAATCTCACCAGTAGAAGCTGTAACTATTTTAGGTGGAGAGTATCGAAGAGATGCAATGACTTTAGCTGTAATTTTTACTGGATCTTCTTCCTCTTTGTCTTGTTCATCTTCTTCTTCCTCCATTTCTTTTTCAGCTTCTTCTTCCTCAATTTATTTTCTAGCTTCTTCTTCAACTTCTAACATTATTGAATGGAGATCCCTTGGAATATCTTCAATATCATCATCATCATCATCATCATTGTTGTCAATGTCCTTGATTTCAATAGTATCATCACTAGATTTGTGTAGATGATAGATATTTTTCCACATGTTTGTTGCATCATTTACCACATGCTCAATATCTTTGACAAGTATCAAACAGGTGTGGAATCTAATCATCATGTTACCTTCGTGGTCTTTCAGTGATGTCTTCACTTCAGCATCAGTGAGACTCGGCAGGAGATTCCTCAGGGTCTGCTCATAGATGTCTTTGACAGTCTTGGTTGCAGCTTCCCATCTTGATTGCAACCTCTCCAATAGTTCTTTGGAGATCTGAGAGGCTATCTGATCTGGTGAGTATTTCCATTTACCCATCTTGTTCAGTACTAGTTCCTCAATCTGCATCTTTTCCTGTTCTGTTCTGGTTTCAAACTTCAATGCTTTAAAGTTTGTGAAGCTAGCACCTACTTCTAATTGCTTCAATCTTGCCTCAAATGTGAGTGGAGGCTTAACGAGTATAGGTTCCTTCTTCCCCTATCCTGTTCTCCTAGAGAAAACTACAAAAGTTTCCCTTTTAGGTTTGGTGATGATCACCTTACCTTTCTTTCGTTGAGGCTCTTTTTCTTTTTCTGACTCGGTTTCCTCTTCTTCTTCATCATCTTCTCCTTTTCCTTCTGTTATCATAAGAGAACCAACTTCTATTTTTAGTTGGGCTACCCTTCTCTTTCCTTTGCTAATGGCCTGAGGGATTTTAATTTGAAGCTCAATTTTGGCCTTAGCTTGATCATATGTTCCAAAAATTGGTTTCCTTGGGTCTACTGGTTCATTCACCAGTGCTTCTATGATGTCCCTAGTTTCATCAATATTTACCTCATAGGGAAGAGGTTTCACCCATGCTACCCAAGGCCTAACTGCCTATATGTATACCTTGTCGTAGTCTACCATGAAGCATACTTCTTCCTTGTATTCTTCAACAAGTCTGGGTGGAATTCGGAACCTATGGTTCATTCTTTCCTTAAAATCTTCAAAATAGTTATCCAAAACACTGTCAAAATTTTTGCCTAATTCTGCAATGAACTCATTTATCTGATAAAGAATTGGAATATCTTTACTCCATACTACTGACCCCTTTGATGGAAAAGACTTTTGAATATAGAAAAATAAACAAATTAAAAGCAAACCGAATTTGCAAGGATTGTTTTTGGAAGTTCTTATGCTTTCCATATTCTTATTGAATTGGGACAAAAGCAATTCTGATAAATCAAATTCTACATTATTCTTTACTATTTTGTATGCCAAATCCACAGCTTCACAGGATACACTGTTTGGATGGCTTGAACTGTAGATTTTGTGAGCAATGACTTGAATACCAAATCTCAATTCAACGTCAGCTACTGTACTGAGCTTAAGTCCCCTACCATCCCATTCTGCTTGGGTTAGTCTCTACAATTCTTCCCGACCTAGGGTTTTGGTATTCTTGGCTTTGCTCAACATAGGGAGTCCAGTAATTTTGCTAATCATTTTCTTTTTGATGGGCACTGGTTGCTCTAACCACAATTGGCCATTGTGAACCCGACTGAGTACATACCTAACCCATTTTACATGAAATTTCCTTGGCAAGTGCGAAATGTGGGTTAACCCTTTTGTTTCAAGATGTTTATGTTCGGGTTTCAGGTTTCCATTTATGCTCATTTCACCTAGGGCATTATCAATTTCTAGGTTTCCAAGTTCTTGAATGGAGCATTTGAAATGAGAGCAAATATCATTAATAAGAAGTACCTTTGTAGGGATTTGAGATTGAGCACCGTTAGGGTCCAGTGATTCTACAATAGCTGGTGCCAATTTGAAGTTTGACACCTTCCATTCTTCTCCTTTAACCATCATTTCTAAACCTTTCTTGGTCTTGGAGCTGCCACTTCCGGATGCCATTGCTACTCGGTAGGTGTAGAAGAATTCTGAACTTGTTCTTTCTCCCTTTTGAAAAATTCGCTCGAGAATGTTTTAAGCTCGCTCTGAAATCGCAGAAGATAACTTAGCTCTTTTTTCGCAATAAAAATTAAGATCAAATTTTGCCCCTTTTGTTAAAAAATTCACCATAAATGTTTTGGTACGATGGTAGATGAAATGACAGGTTGTCATCCACTAGCTCGGTAGATATTATCAACTCGGCGATCGAATGAAAATATTGAAGTATCGACCTAACTCGGTTAGGTCACAAACCGACCTCGCTTGGTTGACACAACTTGGTTAATGAAACTTTTTTGCATCCGACCGAACTCGGTAAAGTCTCTTACCGACTCAACTCGGTAACTGCTACTCGGTTAATGAAGCTTTGTTACAACCGATCGAACTCGATAAAGTGTTGAACATACCTGGAATCAAAGTGTATCTGAAATACTAATTTGATCATTCTTCTTCCTTTGGATCTGCTTAGGATAAATCTTGGAGGATGCAGTTCCAATATTTCTTATATGAATATTAATTGGAAATGGTGGAGTCACCCATTTCTTGAGTGACATTTCTATCTGACTTATCTTGCTCGGTAGATTTTGGAATCCATTGCTGTTTCATTTGCTTTCGAATGTTGTCTACTTTAATTTTCTTCTCATCTTCAATTATTTTGATATTCATGCAATTTTTAGCTATATGACCAAGTTTTGTACATGTATAGCACCTTATATTAGTGTCCTTCTTCCTTAGGTGATGTCTAGCACAATTTATGCCAGTATGTCCATATTCTCCACAATAGTGACATCTGCACCAGGTGTTGTAGTCCCATCTGAATATAGCTTTGACAAGTTGTTTAGCTGGATTGAATGATTTGGATTTGCACTGGAATGCCTTATGATCATGCTTTTTGCATTTGTGACAATTGCCCTCAAATTTTGTTTTTTCTTTACACTCATTTGCCTTGTGACCATGCTGATTGTAGTTGAAGCATTTACCATTGAATTTTGCTTTCCCATTGCTCCAGCATTTTTTTGATGTATGACCTAACTTTCCACAGTGATTACAAGTGAGTCTTTTATTCCTTTGTTCACCTTGTTTGGAGGATTCACCAACTTCCTTCTATCCAAGACCAGCTTTGCCTATTTGTCTATGAAGATTCTACTCATTTAATTGATTCACATCTGCCTGAGATTTCATCATCCTTTCATTGACTTGTCTTTCAAAGATTAGGTCATTTTCCAAGCTTTCATTAATTTGTCTCTTAGATCTTAAGTCACTCTATAGACTTTCATTGATTTGCTTTTCAATGTTTAAATCATTCCTTATTCTTTCATTTTGTGCTCTGAGAATCTTGATTTCTTCATTTGCATTGGCAAGTTGGTCTATAAGATCATCATGCTAATGAGATTGATTGTAGATTTCATGACTTCTATCTTCCAGTTCTTCTTGTGCTTTGTTTCTTTGATCCAAAACTTCACATAGCCTGATTGACTGTATTTCTTGTTCTCTCTTAGGCTTTCTTACCTCTTCTTGCAAAGATCCATTCTTTCCTAGAATTTCTTTGATTGCTTTGTCAGCTTCTTCTGAATTGCTTGATGGTAACGGATCTTCAATCCTTTCTTCAACATAAAGATGGTCATTCATTTGTTTTGCAAGTTCCTTTCTTCTTTTTAGGGATTGAGAAAGATGTTCCTTTGCTTCTTTGAGTTGAACCATGGCCATTTCTAGATCTAACTTTTCATTTTCTATAACTTTCTCCAGTCTGAATATCTCCATTGACTTTGATCTTTGCTCAAGTTATCAAGCTTTGTCTCGAGAACCAAAAAAGATCTAATACCAATTGTTGGAAATATTCAAGATATAACAAGTTACTGAGAGGGGAGGAGTGAATTAGTAACAATACACCTTTTAATCAATTCAACATAAACCAATAAAGTATTCATTCACCTAATCTGCAGCATGTAAGAGATAAATAAACATCCAAAACATATATACACAAAGATTTTGGTGACCCAGAAACCTTCCAAAATAGAAAGTAAAACTGGGGTGGGGATGAAACCCACAAATCTTCTTTACTGCAGTAGGAAGTTAGCTGGTTAAGGCATACAATGATCACTTCTGGTGATCTGCCCTATTAAGAGCATGAAGGATTGCTAGATCCACCTTGTTAAAGGATTTGAAACACACTTTATAAGTATGCACTCTGTTAGGAGATTTTATACAAAGACTGTTAAGTCTACCTGGTTAGAGGATTTACAAGATGATTCACCTGTTAGGATGAACCAATCAGATCTATATATAACTTGATTAGATCTTTTACAATTGATCACCTCTTGTGATTGATGAAGTCTTTGCTGCACCTTGTAGACCTTGCTAATATACTGTTCTACTACTATATTCGCATCACACATCCTTTCATTGTTATTATTATTATTGTTGTCTCCTTTTTACAAAATGTAAGGCATTATTTATACCATTCCAGTAATAATAGATGCAAGGTCGGCTGAACACAAGTAAACAAAATACAACTGAGTTGGCCAAATGGTAAAATAAACTTGGGTTCTTCAGACAGACATGATGACCTTCTGATACACGACAACCACCACATTACACGGCATCGTCATGCACTAGGTAGAGGTAGGGGCACAGTTCATACTAGTCATACAATGTTTCCTGGAACTCGGTAACCATTGGTGACTCGGTAGATATAGTGTCACTCAGCAGAAACTAACTTCTTCGCTTACTGACTGAGCTCGGTTAACGTTGAGTCCTTCTTTACTCGGTTAATACTGCTTCTGTCATCACTCGGTTAATACTACACTCGATTAACACTGCTTCTATCTTCACTCGGTTAATACTACACTCGGTTAACACTAAGTTCTTAATTAACCGACTGAACTCGGTTTATACTGAGTTCTATGTTAACCGACTAAACTCAGTTAATACTGAGTCCATCTGCTCGGTTTGAACTGTTGTCACCGATGCTCAGTTTGAACTGAGTCTTCGATGCTCGATTTGGATTGTGAGAAAAGTGTTGTCACTAATGGCAAATAACTTTATGCCAACATTTGCATGGTTTCAATACTAGCATTTTGGTGAATACAAACCGTCTAGGGCATTTTAGGGCCAAAAATACAAGCAATTTCACACAAATTGTGATGCGACCATTGCATGAGTTCTAAACAAGCTCATAGGCATTGTACTATTTACACATACAAGATATCCAAACCAAAGCATCAAATTATACGATAAACACAACATACAATTGTATATAATTTTTAAGAACTTTAGAAGAAAAATTCACCCTACTTTAAATTTTTAGAACAATAACTTCAAGCTATAGACAGGGAGCTGGAAAGTACCATTTGGATGTCATAAGCCGCTGGACAAGATGCATATAGAACAAAACAGAAAATGTATGATAGGATATTTCATTATAAACATATATCATATATCTACATATTAAATCATTCTTATAATTGAATATTAGATCATTCAAAAATATAGGATAGGATATCCAGCTATATAAATGAAGACTAAATAGTAAGTAATTCTTAGTCCCACTAGGAGTAAGATATAGCATTTGGTAAATCAACATTACTCATAGATATGTTATAGAAGTAATTTGCTATTAGACAATGCTTACCAGAATTGTAAATACTTTTTTTCCTTATCTCTTTGTGTACTCTTCTTCCCATTGATCAGAGTACCAATTCTATTAATATATATATGTAGTCCTTTGATCAGTACAGTATATATGTAACTGATATTCTATGGTCTTTTATTGATTTCCTGATATATGTGCTCTGACTTCTGATCCTTTGATAAGTACTAAAATATATTTTCTAATCTCTAGTTCTTCCAAATATATATCTTATATTACCCTATTCTTCCATCGAATGCCCATATTCCTCCCTTCTTATTCCTATTGTCTATCTTTATTATTATTGATATCTTTTATGAGCCGTATGCTTTTAAATGACCTTTTCTCAGTGTAGAAAACTAAGGAATATGAGAGCTCATGGGATGGGATTGCTTTCTGCTATAGAGAATCAAATCAAATGATAGCCAGAAGCGTCAAAACAACATCCCCAAAACTTTCTTTAGACAAATTAAAAATCAGTAATCACCTTACCTTACCTTACAGTCCTTTGGTTTGGCTTCATTTTCCTTTTTATCAGCTATCAACTCAGTTTCTACTTAGGTACCTATTATTTTACTTGAATAGATTGGAGGCACTATTTGTCTATTACTATGGGTTGGAATATGGAAACCCCCTAATTTCTATAGCTGCTTAGTGGATGAAACTCCCTGAACTAGTCATGAGTAATTCCACATAGGTATTGGAATTGAGCTTCACAGATTTATGGTTTGGGTGACTCTTACAGCACTTGATTGTCGCTCAAAGGTATTTCTTTTAGTGCCTAAGGTTTGTAATTCTAAGGCGACCTTCTATAGCACCATTTTATGTAGATCCATCATAATATTGCTGCTACTATTCCCCTAAAACTGAATAGTTCATTTTGCTAGAATTTATAAATTAACAAAATTAATTAAGATAGAACACGATAATGATGACAAATTTCTCACCTAATGCAACATTATAAACAACTGATATCTAAAAAAAAATGTTCTTAAAAAATTAACTAAATAATGCAACTACATATGAAGTAACTACAACTATATCCTCTGGTGCTAGAATATCTAAGACATAATCTAATATGTTAGGTTGACGAGAAGGTCCCCTCAAGCTAGTGCAAAAAGTGTGATTTTTAATGGGCAGGCCTCATAAATAGATGAGATGCTTTGAAATTTCTTTTGCAGTTAACCAAAACTAAAAGAATATGTGGCTATGTGTTAAGAATAATGTGGAGAAAAAAATTGGAAGGCTGGAACAGGCGATGT
This sequence comes from Cupressus sempervirens, assembly GCA_028749045.1. NCBI lineage: Eukaryota > Viridiplantae > Streptophyta > Pinopsida > Cupressales > Cupressaceae > Cupressus > Cupressus sempervirens. The sequence goes on along the minus strand of CM053793.1, from coordinate 424,123,164 downwards.
CTCTCTCTTATTCAAGTTCATCAAAAGATTTTATCATCCTACTATCTGTGGCAGTGAACCTTGTAAAGTGCTGATGAGAAACAACATTTCTCTTGCTGTTTCTAAGTGTGCAAAACACTATAAACTTAAAAAGACTTTTCTTTTAGTGATCTCCTTACATATAGGTAGGTCATTACCCTATTGGGTCCAAGGTCTTCAAACAATGTTGCTTCACAGGTAACTATGACAATGGAAATCATGTTAAGTTCCTGAAGTTGCTTGGAGATGGGATTGTAAGGGTCACACAAGTAGGAGATGAGATATGGCCATACATGATCATACAAAAAAAAAATGAATCCCACCTTCCATAATCAAACAATGGAATGCTAGACCCAATCCAATGAAAAGTTAAAGGAAACAGAGGAAAAATCTAAGAAGGATATAAGAAGAAACATGGAAACAAGATCTTCTTCAATAGAAAAAGGTATTCTGATATGAGAAGTTGTCAATTGTTTCCCATCCTCATGGACATTGAAGTTGGGAAGATTACAATGAAAGTAGTAACTAAGCTTTGATGGATAGTTTCAAATAGTTAGTGATATTTTATTTTGTTGATTTTCTGTTACAGAAAGTCAGAGATGTTATTTATGTATTGATCATGATGTAATATGTACTAACATATTTTGGATTTTTTTGTGAGATATATCAGCTGATCTAGTCTCTTAAGTTGATGAGCTTGATATCATTGTGGACTTCATCTATATCTAGTACAAAAAAAATTAAAAATTAACATTGCTACTCAGATTTCTTCTTACAACTTAGCAAAAATACTGTCTTTAAATAGCATACAAAACTTGTGAGTAAAAGATTCTCAGACATCAAGAGATGAGTGGATTGCTTCAAAACCAAATTCATCATTGTCAACACATATATTACATATGTCATTCACATGTAATAGAACCAAATTCAATCCCATAAGTACACTCCATTAGAGGCCATTTCTACAAACTTATAGAACATAGATACTACATTAACAACTGACAGGGGAGATGTGCACAAAAAAAAGTATTAACTAATAGGAGAAAAGAAAATGATCCTCATTCCCCTGTGGAATGCACAATAATTTGTTTCTAGTGGAATGTCAAAATATATTGCAGTTCCACATAGCTTCATATGTTCCATAACTATTTAGCCTATACATTACACAAGAATATAACTCAAGTAAGCTAGATAACAAATAAATCAACTCAAGAGCAGAAAAATGAATTGATTGGCAAATTTTGGTTTTGAATTGGAGTATTTTTTAATTTTTTATTCAATTTCATAAACTTTTCTTGAAATGGATTACAAATCTTGGTCTAAATGCTATACACATCTTGTAATAGAATAATATGGCAGTAGATAGGCACTTCCCAGCTTTGTCATTTAGCCACATTATGCCTTTGTGTTCAATCACTCCATGGAACTTGACTGAGATACTACTCAACACCATAGTTAATAATTAAGAGCCATGTCCAAATGGATATGTGATGCTTCCTGGCTTTTTAAGTGAATGTAGCAAAATGGTTCAATGTTGGAAATAAGTGCTAGTACACTAAAAATTTCTCCAAGGATAGGAGTGACCCATGTCTAGGAATGCCTATGGGTAAAGGATAGCTATGGATAAAGATAAGTATCAATTCAATCTAGAATAAGTTGGTCCTTCCATTCTACAATACAGACAATGCACTTTTAGTACCTGTTATATCTGTCAGAATTAAAAGACACTTCTGCATCTTGGAGGCAAAGTCCTGGGTAACATCATCATGCAAGCCTTTGCCAATAGGAACAAACTTGAAGAACATGCAATGAATAAGGCCTTTGGAATGGCTCAAATATATTTATATCTTACAGAAATGATGGAAGAATCAAGAACTTAAGATATCTGGTATACCTGTTAGAATTAAAATACACCTCTGCATCAGAATGGCAAAGGCCTGGGCAACATTATCATACAAACTTTTATCAATAGGTCTAAACTTGAAGAGCATGTAAATCAGGATGCTTTTTGAATGGTTCTTAATTTATCTAGATGTGATCTTAATTATGTTAGTGTAACAGACAAGAACCAAGCATGCATACTCAAAAATTGTGCATAGATAACCTTTTAAGTAGGTTTTAGGCATGAATAAAGAGAACCGTGGCATAAAATTGTTGTCTTAATGCATTTTTATAGGTTATCTGGTCCTTAAATCCTTCTATGAGAGAATAGTCTGTATGCATTGGTATATGGTTGCAATGTCTTTGAGGGGCTCTCCAATTAAGTGATTTGAAATCATGATGCATTCTTATAGCAATTATCTTTTTCCCAAAAGATGAATCCTTATGTGACATGTGATAAAGCCTCAAACCTACATTGTATGAGGGATATGCTTCAAAACATAATCAAGTACCATCTAAAATGCCAGTTTTCCCATTTAGGTATGACAAGTAGATATAGATCTTTTGACAAAGGTAGACTACTTATTGCAACATATGTTCCTAACATCCTATCAAGTTGGTTACAACTTGTGAGCACTCTAATTAAGTTGCCATACTTAAATGTATCCATGTCATTCATTATTGATCAGATGAACAAATATAAGCCTGAGATTTGACTAGTTGCACCAATTGAGATTTAAGTTTGTAAATTATTCGCTTCAAAAAACTAATCTATAAAAATACACACAGAGATCTTTCAAAAACTTGTCAAATCGGTTGAAGCATCTAAAATTTGCAAGGCTTGAATATAAATTATAATTACCTCATCTTCACCAAAAGAATGTTTGTGCTGATGAGCAAGGCTATCTGAAAGATTTGTAGGAATTGCATTCTTTGTAGATAATAAGATCAGCTTGGTCAGCCTCTGGATTCTACTCATAAGTGTTTCCTTAGCTTGCTCCTCTTCTTCTAACCTTGACTGCATTTTGACTTGGCCAACTTCAAGCTGTTCACAGTGTACAACTCTCAGACTCATTAACAATAGAGTATAACTACCTAAAAGGCTAAATATATATAGGTGCAATGAGATAATTCACTGTTGACCAATTTGTGATATGAATAAGAACTTCAAAATAGATTAATTGTAAAAAAAGGGGGAGAAACACAATTTATAATCATTGGCTACCATTAAAAAAACATTCAAATTGGATCACAGAAAAGTAACTCAAAAATGCAATACACAAGACATCCCAATGTCAGGGAGAAAGTAACAAATTGGTTAGAAGAAAGGACCTATTTCCTTAATGTCATAAGCTCCTCCTAACTAGTTGTCACAATAATACCCCTCCTTAATTGATCAAGTTCATCCTTCAGACTCGAAATTTCCTTTTGGTACTTTTTTTCACATATTTTACTCATTAGTTTGTTGTTTACCCAATACTCACCAAAGGGACACAGTTTTTTTCCAAACTTCTCTTACATATTTAGTTTTATTCCCAAACTTCTCACATATTTTTCTCATTAGTTTGTTGTTTAGCCAATACTCCCTTAGTTTTTTTACAAAATTCTCTCACATATTTTACTCATTAGTTTGTTGTTTAGCCAATACTCACCAAACGGACACTTAGTTTTTTTTTTCAAACTTCTCTCACATATTTTACTCATTAGTTTGTTGTTTAGCCAATACTCCCTTAGGTTTTTTTCAAACTTCTCTTACCAAAGGGACACTAGTTTTTTTTTTGAACTTCTCTCACATATTTTGCCAATACTCCCTTCACACATCTCTCAAGTCCCTTTAAGATGAATTTTAAAGTTGCTCTCCACCATCATATGGCCAATCTATGTGACTATAGCATCCTTGGTTGACATGATAGTGTAAATTTTCACTAACTACGGTCTCATCTTTTCTTGTGTCCTACCGATCAAGAAAAGGAGAGAAATGGATACAAGCATAAGCTTATTCTATGGCCAAGGCCTCCAATATGGCTAGGGAAACCTCCTCGTTGTGACCCTTATCTCCTATTTAACTAGCTCCAGTAACAACAATCCAACTAATTCTCTTTTGTCTACACTTCACCAAATAGTTGGTTTGATTCTGTTCTACCTATCTTTTACTTAAATAGCTATATATCATATTTTTAAGTATTTAATATAACAAATACACTACTACACTATTTTATCGCAAGAGGGACATTTATACCATGGTCCATCAGATAATCCATGTTATTGACTATTGCTTAAACAAATTTGGTGACAACGTTGCTAAAATAAGTCTTCAATTTGTACTAATAAAATAACTGAGATTCAATAAGGACAGGTCATTATGTGCTAAGAAGTTATTTGTAACTGGTATCCCTAAATATTTGCTTTTTTTACTCTTTAAAAAGTATTCATCTTAGATTTTTATTAATGGAAGGCAAATGTTAAAGTTAAAAGAAAATATTGTAGAGCCTATGTACCATAACCTCAATCATATGATGAATATGTGTTTTATTTAGGGTTTAATTGATGAATCCCAATACTTCCCCTCATAAGTATTGAATTTCTTGCTACTGCTATTTTTTTTCCAGTAGGCTTTGCTGGTTTGCTATTGCTACTTCCAACAGTTATATTGCCATGCTGCTTGATTGGATTAGTGTTTTATAATTGTATATAGATCATTCCATCTAATTAGAAAACTAAATTATATTTCTTACCTTTTGAATGTGTTAGATTATTGCAATTTATGTGGCATTTTTGATACATTGATTAAAGCCATAGCCAAATGTCATCAACCATCAGTAATTATCTCCGCTAAATATCAAGAAAAGTTACAATTGCTTCTGCAGCTTATGATGAAAAATTTTCAACAAATAAATAACAGAGACAACACTTACTACCAGATTTGGGTTGGTTTAGCTTACTACTCTGTCTTTGAATCTCAGTTGAGCTTACAACTTTGCATTCAAAAATAACTATTCATTCACAAACAAATTTTTAGCTTGCTTACATTTGACTTCTAAACGGTATGGAGAATTACAACATTTGTAATTGTAATAACTAATTATACAAGTACAGTTTCTAATTAGTACCAAAGCTAGTTAGCAATGGAAAACATAATATGACACAATATTTAGCCATAATTATGTTGGGTTCATTGAAATGAGGATTCGATTCCCAATGTCCTTGTATGATGTCAATGAGTGAATATTGTTCTAAAATGAACTGGTACAAGAATATTTCAAGAAAAAACTAGCTGATGCCATATTTGGACATAAAAAGAACTTAATTGAAATGGGTATTTTCCACACAATCAAAATGTCAAGGAAGAGAAAACATACATAAAATGGGCTCTTGCCCTGCATTATCATTATTTTATTTACAAACACAACATAATCTACATAGTGATAATACACAGTGATAATACATATGTATTTAGAGAAGTACAATCCTGGGCTCAAAACAAAACTGAGGCTAACCAAATGTGTACAATTTGCAATCCACACTACAAAAATAGGAGAGAAACTCAATTCAACAGGACAACAATTAGCTAGTGGTCTGACAACTGGTTGAATTTATTCATCTTCTAAGTGCAGCTAGTAATTTTCCATCTGTACCTGAATAATTTTTTATAAAAAGTATCAATTTTTTTGACTAGAAAACTACAAGTTCTATGAAATAAGGACTGTTTATAGAATAAACAAGAATGAGGCAATGATAGTAAAAGACCATTAAATAGGATTGTACAATTTAGGACCATGGATTTTATATTCATATCTTAAATTGTAATTAATATGAACAATAAACATATCCTGTCACTATGAGACAAAATAATACAACTACAATTTTACTAATCCTAGTCTTAATGAATGAATTAAAAAGCTAAAAATTAAGCAGTTTCCATGCTATTTCTTCCTAGAGAAAGTATCCATTAAGTAGTTATTCAAATGAAATTTGATAAATACAAATAATTCAAACATACCAAATCTAAAGTTGTATCTAGACATAAGTTGTTTATTAACCATTATGATCCCCACAGAGCTAATTACCTTCATTGCCCAAACCTTGACATTTGATAAGGATGCTTTTTTCTCTGAAGCCATACTAAAAACCAAAGAAACAAGATTGAATCCTTGTTCTTCTACTCCCAGCTTAGATCTATACTCTTCTGACGTTGAACAATAGGACAAGAAAACACCTGCATATGATAAGTCTTTATTGATGCTGCTTCTTATGATTATTTGACCTGAAAGTGAAGATTACTAAAAAAGTCAATGCATATGGAGTTGCAGGAGGAGCCAGCGTGACTTAGGCGTGAAACACTCCTGCACATCTTCATCTTTCTATTCATCCTTTTCCAAAATAAAAGGATCATGTGAGCTTGCGATTGTATTTGACATCAAACAACAACCCTACCCTCTGCAAAAAAACAAAAACCCAAATGAACCCGTGCGTGAAAGACGAACTAAGAAATGTTTTTGTTTTTTTAAATTTTTTTATTCAAAATTTCAACCCCCACCCCCATGTTGGTCAAAATTTTGACCAACATGGGGCTTACATGTAAAAAATATAAATTTTTTCCTTAACATTCCAACCAACCTAAACTTATTTAGTTGATGGTCAAAAATTTTGGTCAAAAATTGAGGTTAAATGTAGTAGGGTTTGCGAAAAAATATGAAAAAGTTTCAAACATTTGATCATTTTGGATAATTTGGACCACTTGGTTTCTCATCGAGAAGGATAGGGCAATTAGAGAGAAGAAAAAGGTCAAAGATACAAAGGTTGGACACATGAAGCATAACAAGTTCCTCATCTTATGCAGCTATTAATGACAAGATTCAATGCAGGTGCCTTGGGATTTTAGATCGAAGAAGCAAGAGTTCAAGTTTATGAAAGTGATTGGCTATAAAGAGGGTATAAATAATCAAAAAGGGGTGAAGAATGTACACAAAAAGTGATCTAAAACCCCATCTGAGCAAAACCCAGAAACCATTTCCAAAATTGAGAACTTTGATTTTTTGGTGAATTGAGCTTCTGAGGTGCATAGGTCCACAGCTCTACATTTTCATGCAGCTCCGCATTTTCATGTAGCTTTGTAGGTTCATGGCTCTACATTTTCATGCAGCTCAATGGGTCCATAGCTCCACATTTTAATTTAGCTCCGTAGGTTTGCAACTCTGTAATTTAGAGGTGCACCGATAGTTGACTGCTAGTTTCAAAAATAGCACTTTCCATGCATTAAGAGCACATTTTGATGGCAAGTTAACTCTGACACACACCTAGTGAAGGGCTAGCTTTTATTTTTGGTGCCTCCATGCACTTCCACTTTGACTAATGGCTTCCTCCTACTTTCTCTCTCATGCTTTCTTGATTTTTGACATGTAAAGGGCTCATGCATCCAATTAATGAATAAAATATGGATGGAGTCCCTCTGAAGCACCAGTTACTCAACACAAATTGAGGAGATGATTTCTTATAAATACCCCATTGTAAGATGTTACAAAGGCCTCCATTATTATGCAATAAAATTATGCTTTTGGTGCTCACATTTGGAATGTAGTTATTCTTGCCTGAATGTGTCATATTTTTGTGGATTTTATTCATGAGATTGTGATTGAGCCAAAGGTTTATTGTGTTGTTTTTGTTTGTACAATCTTTTAGTTTTGGTGTTTGCTACAGATATATGAATTTTGCTAACGTAACGAGCTTGAGAAGAGATCACCCGATTGTGTCTACATAGCTTTTTGTCACACATGAGCACACTTTCCATGGCCTTGCAATTTGATGAAGATTGAAACATCATTCAATTTGTTAAAGACTCTCACTGACGATTGCATAAGTGGATTCTAGGAATTGCTAATCCTATTTTCATTAGTTTCCTACCGATTTTTTCAAAGGTTTAACTCGTAGCATGTTGTGTTCTGTAGCTTATGTCCATTTAGGAATTTCAATTTCAAGTCATTTGATTTCATGTTATTTGCTTTCAGTTTTTTTTATTTTCTTTGCTAACCCCTTGTTAGAATAGGAATGCATTTTAGTTGCATGCATTGAAAAATAGAAAATATAAAAATATTATTCTTTTGGTGTGATATTTTCAAACAACTAACAGATTTACTTTGATTCTGAGATAAAAGAGTTTTTTAGAGCCAGCAAAGGCCTCCTTGTGAACACTCACATTTATCTTCTACTGAGCAAATTTTGGTATGTCGCAAGACAAATACTGACCCTTAGAGTGGATCCGTATAAATATTTTCTTTTCAAGAGAGGAATTATGCAATGGATTCTTGTCGTTGACCTCATGCAAAATGAATGTCCAACAGGCCTCTAGTATGGTAGTTTATTGAAATGATAAATGTATTAATGGGGAATTTATCTCTTAGAATAAAAATATGATGAACTAATGATTTTCCAATTCTAAGGATGGTTCTTCTAGGGTGTTTACTAATGTTTATGCCCCCAATTCCAAATGGTGTAGAATGGAGCTTTGGGAAGCCCTTGCTAATTAGAGAAAAAAAATTGCAGATGAAAATTGGATCATTACGGGGGATTTTAATACTCCTCTAAAAGAGAACAAGAAGATGGGAGGAAGTTAGACTAATTTGGATAATAGATTGGAGTTGATGGATTTTATTGATAGTCATCTATTGCATGATATGGATTTTCATGGGGTTGATTATACTTGGACCAATAGAAGATTTGGGAAGGACCTTATCCAAGTTAGATTGGATAGAGCCCTTATTAGGAGTGACTAGTTTTTAAAATATAAATGTTCTCTTTCTGCTCAAGTTTGAGTTGGATCGGATCACTACCTCATTTTCCTTGTGGCTGACCCCTTAAATTTTAAGAAGAATTATCCCTTTAGGTTTGAAAAGATGTAGACTCTTCATCCGAGGTTGGAAAACCTTGTCAAGGCATGGTGGAGTATCCAAGTGGAGGGCACAATTATTTTCAAAGTCACTAATAAGTTGAGAAATGTTAAAAAGAATATCAAAAGATGGAATAAGGATACCTTTGGGAACATTTTTGACAATAAGAGGAAGGTAATTGAAGAACTTAAAGAGATTCAAGATAGTATTTAGGTAGAAGGGTATGGGATAGTTTCTAAGGAGGAGGAGAGCTTGAAACTGACTGAGATGCATGGTATTATCACTAAGGAGGAGATGTATTGGACAATGATCTAGAAATGTTTTTTTGAAGGAAGGGGATCAAAACACTGAGTATTTTCATATGACTACTTTGAAGCATAGAATGGTTAACAAAATTTCTAGACTTATTGCTAATGGGTTTCCTACTAAGGATGAGGAGATTATAAAAAGGGAAGCTATGGATTTTTTTAGTAATTTGCTAAAAGGTGATCCCAATCTAGATAAGGATAAGCAAAAAGTCTTTCTTGATTGTATCCCAAAATGTATTTTAGAGGATCAGAATAAATTTCTCACTATTATTCCATCTAATGATGAAATTACCAAGGTTGTCTTCTCCTTTGATGGTGACAAGGCTCTTGGTCCCGGTGGGTTCCCTTTCCTATTTTGCTACGCCCTTAATTTTGGTGTATATAGGGTTATGAATAGTCAATGTGTGGCTATCTCAATCCTTAATTAAGTCATGTTATCATTACTGTAGTATTATTTAGGTAGGTAGGTCAGCCTAGGTGTTATGTAGGGTTGTGTCTATTCAACCTAAGCATAATTAGGTATATACAGGAGGTTGTGAGTCTTATTTCAACATCATATTGTGAAGTGTGTTTTCATTGGAGATATTTGGAGGTCTCCCCCTCAAGGTGGCCTATTACTATTAGTTATTATCAAGTATTTATATAATATTTCATATAATTTCTTCTATTGTGCAAGTTATTTCATTACAAGTGGTATCAAAGCATGATCTTTGTACCATAGAGGCAGGATTTTTTCTCGACATTGCGGTGATTTTGGGAAGAACATAACTTTCAAATTTTAGAAAAATTTTCAAAGATTTTTAAAGGGTTTTTGAAGAATATATTAAAGAAGATATAGTCCAAAATTCAGAGGAATTGGAGAAAATTTGAGCAAATTATTACAGAATTACTATTTCTACACAATTTATTGAGATCTACATATCTCTCAGATCCTACTGAATTAGAGTATAACTTGTATTGGGTTTTTTAATACATAGTAGAGGAGCCTACATTTTAAAGCTTGGATAAATTGAAGCAAAAATAAGAAAGTTATTACAAAATTAGGAAAATTTGATTTTAAGGCAGAAAATTTGCCATTTTTTTTGGATTTTTCGTAAATAAGGATATCTTGGCCCTAGTAAGTTGCAATAAAAATAAATTAAAAAATTAGAGAATTTATATTTTATTTGTGTGATTTATTTCAAAAATATTAGTTTCCATCATGACAGGGCCTCCAATAAGAGGCAAAAAGAATGCTACCACACCAAGGAAATCTTTTGATCAAGATTGGGAAACAATAGAGGATAGTAATCCTAATGAGGAAATAAGTAAGTTTAAAGAAGAGGTTAAGAGGGATATGTGTGACCTACGAGTAGATATATTAGATATACAAAGCATGTTAAGCACCTATATGAATGAAACAAGGAAGGAGTTGTCAAGCAATCAAGGTGAAACCTTCAAGTTGACTAATAATAACATAAATTTTAATACTCCTATGGGATCTAGGAATATTTTTCCAAAGGTGGATACGCACAAATTTGATGGAAAGGATCCTCTAACATGGATAAATCAAATGAAGATTTTTTTGAGGTACATCAAATCCCATATGGACATAAGGTCACACTTCCTTATATCTAGAACTAGATCAATTCATTTGGTATTGTTGGCTTTATACTCATAGGAGGAAAAATGGTCTCACCATATCATGGTCAATTTTTGTAGAAGAACTCTAAGCACAATATAGCAATAGTGTCATAGAAAACTTCTTTGGCCAACTTGCTAAGCTTCAACAAATAGGATTAGTTAATGATTATATTCTAAAATTCTAAAATCTATCCTTAAGAGTGGATACTGTTGGTCTAATCTTTTTCATGATGAAATTTCCCTAACATAGTTACAAAACAAATTAGACTGAATCCATCGTTGGTGAATAGGGTTTCTTGTTTAGTCTTCTAGATTTTGTTTAATCCTGTTAAACCCTATGTCTTGTTCCTTTTAAAGTCTTGGGCACAAAATCTTCTTAATCTTTGGTGAATATTTTGTTTTCATTTTAAACTTTTATGTTCCCCCAAGTAGTCTTGTTCTCTTATGTCTCTCACAATCTGATTTTGACAAAATCTATGGCTATCGCTACTTCGCTATGGTGAGTTGTGCACTTCTTATGTATAGTGAGGTAGTGAGTGCCACGAAACTAAAGAACGGCAATGTAAAATGGAGATTTAGTAGCCATAAAATATGTTGCGGCTGCAACATATTTTAGTCACATGCATTTTGTCAGAACTATCAAAGTAGGAAAAGAAACCCAATAAAAGGCGGGCAAAGGATATCACCGAAATATTGATTTTTTTTAATGATTCGCTACTTCACTAATCAAAAAAACTAAGCATCTCACTATCAGCAACATAGCGAGTGGTCGAAGAATGTATTACACAGCAAATATCAAACTTCTCGATGGTCATTAAGAGGTCCAAGTGGCATAATAAATGATGATATCATTGTCATGTCAGAACCACAAAGTGGGTAATTATGGTGTGACATGCTTGTACTTTCTGGAACCAAGTTTTGTTAATTCACAGAGCTCACTACCTCGCTATCAAAAAATTTAGGCATCTTGCCATTGGCAACATAGCTAGCTGCCTTGAAATAAACAAATGGTGGGACCCAAGCAATGTGGAAAGGTGACTGGGATTAAAATATGGTTTTATTTTGCCACCTGTGTAGGATTTATCACATCATCAGTAACCTAGACCCATACCCCATTCATAAAACATATGAGATTTTCTAATCGTCAGATCAAAATGGAATCAATGATCCTTACTGTCTCACTATGGAAAGATGTGCACTATTTACTCTATGTGAGATAGCAAATATGGGACCCACTACTCATTAAGAAGTTCATGCAATTTCTATGCCATTAGATCAAGCTCACGTCAACTATTCTCGCTATCTCACTATGAAGAGTTGCTTGGAGGATATATACAGTGAGATAGCGAGCAAGGGGCCCACCACTATTCTTATAAACATTGTAGTAATGTGTCTAACACAGGATCAAGATTGAATCAAAGGCTATCACTACTTCAGTATGGTAAGGTGCTTGTTCTTTATGTATAGTGAGGTAGCAACCTATCAACACGTGTCCTCAATTGTCAATGGGTCTAGATGAAAATGCCATCAGAGAAGGAGTTGTATATGTGGTTAGTTCTCATTGGACTGACTGGCCAACTTGTCAAGTGGAATGTTGGTCAACTTTTTCCACATCCCTTGGTCATAGGATTTGTAAAGATCGATGGCGCAGATTTAAAAACAAAAGGTGGTGCTATTTTGAGTATTTATTAGATATGAAAGCTTCACATGTGTAAAAAAAAAAGAGTATACACAGAAGATTTTCTCATCTCCACCTTGTGCAAAAAAGATTTTGAGTCTTTTCTAAGCAGAAGTAATTAATAAGAAGATTGTATTGATTTTGGCAAGTGTGTGAAGCAATTTGTTCAAGGAGAAGCTGCAGAATTACAGAAAAGAATATGAAAGAATTTCAAGTAAGTAACTATACTATAATTTCTATTGTGCTCTAGTCCTACAAAGAATATTCAGAAAATGCCTCCAATGGACTTAGTAGATCCTAGGTTGTGGATAGTAGAGGGATTGATTAATGAAGGTAACTAGGTTCGGGATGCTAATACCTCGCAAACTGGTTTAATTTTGTTCAAAAGTTGGTTTGTAGAGAAGAGGTTATTTTCTCCACATGCTAGTGTATGGAATTTTGATCGAGGAAGACTAGTAGTCCCAAGTATTTTTATGGATTATGATCTCCTTAAGACTATGGTAAAGAGCTATGATCAAGCCACTAAGGTAGTGAGAAGAGCAAAGGGTGAACTTGGAAAAATTAGAACCTTGGCAACAATAACATCTTTCTCTAAAGATTTTTTCAAGAAAGTATTCTTTAATGCCAAGGCAACATAGATGTATAGGGCACTATGTAGATTTTTTGGAGAGGGTGAAGAAGATTTTATACCCATGAGTTTCATGTGTATAATTGCTCTAACTTTTTGTTAATGCACGTTTTTTTATTTAATGGGGTGACACATTTTGGTAGAGGAATGGTTTTGAATGCAAATACAATAGAGGAAGCAAAAAATTCTTGTTTTGTTATATTTGATAGCCACATCACCTCCAAGCATAGCTGCTTCATATTAAGTGATAATACCATAAACCTAGAATGCTAATATAACTAGGGAAGAGTAAAAGGTAAAAGTGACTCTCACAGTATAGTATAATGATGGTGAAACCCACAGGTTGAGGTTAGTTTGCAATTTTTAGAATAGATTTCATCATTAGTGGGCTTAGCAATTGCATACATAGAGAAATTAGAGTAGCAGCCAAACCAGCGTAAAGAGATGTAACAGAAAGGGACTCACAAAAGAATATTTGATTTTCATGTCTTTTTGTTATTTATAATTTTGTCTTTTCTGATAGGTGTATGTAAATCTCTTGTGTAAAGGATGCCTGTTAATCACATTTTCCTTTTTCTTGTTGCAACTCATGCCTATATAAATGAGTTTTCAAGGCATTGTGAGGGTCCAAAAATTTTGTATGTTTTTCAGTCTTTCAAGAAAATAGATTTGATCCAGTCATATGTAGTTGTTTTGAGTTTATTTTTAGTGATGTACTTTTCTGATGACAAATAGAAATGCAGAACCAGTATGATCTTCTAGGTTCTTTACTGAGTTCCTATTAGTTGTTGTATTAGTCAGCAAAAAGGATAATACAAAGGGGTATTTACACTAAATCTATGTGACCATTTTCTATCTCCTTTTCACATTTATCAGTTTTGAGATCATTTGGACAATGTTCATTTGATTGAATGCATTTTAGATGGGGTGTGTACTAGTTATATTGTTGCATTTAATTCAATGAATTATGTAAATGCTTCAGTAAATTAGTAGAATTCATGATTTTATGAAGAGGATATCATGTAAGAATGGAAATAGGTGATTATAGTTGATAGATTCAATTACAAGTTAATTGAACAAGGTCTGTTGCCAATAAGTGATTCTTTATGCCCAATGGATAAGGCACTGGTCTTCTAAATTAGAGATGATTGAGAATAAATTCTGCCTCTACATGCTAAAACTATTATAAATTCAAAATCATTCATATTCTATTTTGTACAAGGTTGCTAGTCATCACTCATTTACATTTAGTTTTCTGAGTCACAGGTAGCTACTATTCTCAGAAACACTTGTAAATTCTCAGAGATTTAGGACCAGATCTACTTATAAGGGATGAATATGGACTTGAAAGCATTCAAAAAATGGGTAAACTATGTATGTGAATGAGGATAAAGGATGAAAATCAGAATGAAACTAAGATAGTTGTAATACATTAGTTTGCATTAGAGTTATCCCTGGGTATACCCACCTTGGTCTAGTAGAGGCTAAGGAGTAGGAAACCATCCCTGGTTTTATTGAAGTTGGGTCCAAATGATCTACTTGTGTAATTGATTATAGGAATTGGATAATCTTTAGATTATTTGAGTATTATCATTATCATATTGAACATTTTTTTGATTCAGTAGTTTTAAACACGAACAAAATGGCGACTCTATTGGGAACAAATGTTAGTATTAACTACTTGTGGTTTTGGTGGACTTTTCTAATGAGAAACCTTGAGAATTTAACAAGAGAAATGAAAACCCCACTTTTCAGGTCTACACTGACATGTACCATCCTTGTAAAGGTATCTTATCCACTAGGAAAGAGTTATAGTCCCAAGACAAATTTTGATTGGTGCACTTTATTTTTCCTTTTGTTTCATAATAATCCTATGATAATCTATTAGGTCAGTAAGACTATTGTAGTACTTTTCCCTAAGAGGGTTTTGACTTAGAAAGATGTTAACTAGTGTCAAGTCTAAGAACATTTTGTATCATGGGAAGTGTGAAAAATATGTAGGCAAATGTGAAGAAGAACCCAACTATTAAGTTATAGACTGATCTTCCTCCTAGAGGAAAGAAAAACTAGGCTATGAAAGGAGCCCAGATTCACAAGGGAAATTACTCCCAAGAGAAAATGGCAAGGGAAAATAATACCTACATTTCATTTGCAAAGGATCCTTTCTGCAAGGGGCCTAAATCCCATCTTGTTTTGTCTGATGATGATTTCTATAATATTCTTGAAATGATATGTCAAGAAAAGGTTGTCCAACCACATGCACTTGGTCTATAGGATAGGATGAATAACAATATTTTCCAACATAGCACAAAACCTTTCATGTCAGATTACTCCCCTAAAAAGGAAAGACCAAAACATTTAGATCCTAAAAGTTTTAATGATGAGAAGACCTCTGGTTTTGAGTTTACCATTCCTGACCACTATGAGAATGAAATTTTGAGAATGTAGCTTGTTGAGCAAGAAGCCATTGATAAAAATTTTAGAAGGAAAAGGAGGAAAAAATCATGAAGGCCTATGAAGAAAAGCAAGAATTACTTATAAATATTGTTGCTTTGAAAAAGAAAAATGAGATAGCAGCTAGTGCTTGGCAGCCTAAAATTGTGGGTCAAGTAGAATAGATTAAAATACAAGAGCAAAAGTTGTTTTAGGATCAAGATCTAAAAAAAGAGGGTCCTGTGATACAAAAAATCAAGAATTATAAGACCCTAGATGTTAAACAAGATGTAGAACATGTTTTTGGCATTCAAGATAAGGGAAAACAAAAGGAAATTGGTGTTAGGATAAATGAACCAACAAAACCCATCCATATCCATGATGCTTGCTCACCTTCCAATGTTGAGCTGGAAAAAAGAAGGAAGGAGAAGGAAGCTTTGGCTAAGAAATTGGAAAGCAGCCATAGTTGAGATGAATAACAAAATTAAGTTTCTAGAAAATTCTAAGAAGCAGTCTGTATTTTCCCCTGAAGATAAGGATAGAACAAATATTGCAAATTAGAATAATACTAAATTGTCTACTTCCTTCTTATCTTTTTCATCACTAAAAATGAATCCCAATAAATCTACTGTAGATCCTAGTACTAGTAATGCTTTTAATAATAATGAAAGAAATTTTGTTAATGCTTCTAAGGTTGATTTACAAAGAAGACCTATTCAGTTAGAAGGCTATTGCAAAATATGCTTTGAAGGAATTCCTAGTTTTCCTAATCCCATCCCACAAGAAATGAGGAAAAGATTGCCCAAGTTTGTTGGAAATAATGCTATTACTTGTGAGGACCACTTGAGAAATTTTCTTGAGATGATGAGTGATTATGAAGTTGAGGCTAAAGATGTTATCATCAAGTTATTTTTTTAGTCATTAACTAAAGATGCTAGAGAATGGTTGAAGAGGCTTCTTGAATCATCCATTTTAGATTGGAAAGATATTGAGTATTGCTTTAAAGAACAATATGGTGATAAACAAAACCCAAGTTATATTCTAAGTGAGTTCAATAATATTAAGTTGCATAATGAATTTGTTCTAATTTCAACACTAGGTTCTAGAAGAGGATGTATAAGCTAATGCAAGCCATGAAAGTTGACGATAAGGTATGTATGATTACTTATTTGAATGCCTTTGATGGTAAATGGCATATCAGCTTAGGGGTAAGGAGCCTAGGACTTTGAGAGATGCTTTCAAAATTGTTAGCAATATAGAAAACAATTTGAGGATTTCAAGAAGATTGGAGAACAAAAAAGATGACCCTAGGTTATTTGGGAGTAAGGGAAATAGAAAAGAAGAGCACAAATCTATAGGAGGAAAAAGGTAGAAGCCTAGTGAGATAAATCAATTCTTGAATGCTATTAAAGGTTTGAATCTTCCCCAAGGAAAAAATGATAGGAATTCCCCTAAAAATAAAATCCCTTATCAATCCAATTTTGGTAGACATAATAGATTGCAAAATTTCCCTTATAATACTACTTGGAAGGATGGTCATCCCAATGTTTCTCCTAAAAATACCAGTAACAAGGTTACCCCTAACCCTTTATCCAAATATTCCATAAATATGGTAGATGACCCTAAACCCACTACTGAACCTACATGGTGCTTTTTTTTTTAGTTACCTCATGCTCCTGAGTATTGTGTAGTAGCTTTGTCATTTTTTGGAAATCAAACTATCAAGAACATGAAGAAAGTAGAGATGATGTAGGATGTAATATTTTTGAGCCACATTATGACCATTATGACAGTGATGACCCTAATAGAGATGTAGTGGAACAAAGATAGTTTCAAAGTCATATGCAGTAGCAGGTATTTTTTGATGAAGAGAATGATGCAAAGGACAATGTATGTAACATGGCATCTACTAGAGAGGAGGTGATACTAAGGAAGCCTTCTAGAGAAGAGGTTGATCAGATTACTGCTAGCATGGTAGCTCAAGTACATACTAGACATATGGCTTAGAATATTGATAATGGTAAGGAGGCTAGTATATTTATCAAGAAAACTGACCCTAAGAAAAAGGAAATTGTAAAGCCTAAAGAAATTCTCATTGTGAAGGTCAAAATTTCAAGTAAAAAGTGGGAACTAAAGAAAGGAGGAAATCTTAAGGAGTTAGAATGTTCAAATAATTTGCCTAAGAAGTTTGATAATAAAGTATCAAAAGTAATCATTGTAAGTGATAAGAATCATCAAGGTATCTCTAATACACATCATGAGAAGAAGGATATGACTATTGATGATTCCTTAAGTTCCTTTATAGATATGCTAAATGTTCTATCATAGATCACTATTAAAGTTCCCTTGTCTAAATTGTTAAGGATCCCTGAACATAGAAATAAAGTCATAGCATGGTTGGGAAATACTGATGCAAAGATAGCACAAGATTACAATAAAACTCATGATCCCAAACAAGGAAGCAAAGAAAAGGAAAAAGATAAAGAAGCTAAAGTAGTTGTGTCTCAAATTCCACAAATGTTTTTTGATAGCTCTATTAATGAATGTTTGGGAAGTGTTGATCCATTTTTCTTGAGTATCATAGTAAAAAGTTAAACATTAAAAAATTGCATGATTGATTCTAGTGCTTCTAACACTGTTATGCCTTTTGAAATAATGAAGGAACTAGGTTTGAAAGTTGATACTAGTTAGGGAAGATGTTGTGCCATGGATAAAAGAGAAGTGATAGTCATAAGTACTATTAATGCTTTACCTATAGACTGATAGCCTGTCCAGACAAAGAACTTACTATGAGTGTGTTGGTTGTTGATATTCCACCTCAGTATGGTACATTATTCTCTAGAAAATGGAGTGCTTCCATGGGAGGAAGTTTATAATGTGCTCTATCATTTTCTACTTTTAATATTGATGGGAATTTGGTAAAAATAAACAGAGAACCAAAAAGCATATATATGATAGAAGAAGATATTGAGGATGATATGACAAACTTTGTGGATACAAATGTTAATGCATTTAGAGAAGAAGATTTGAATTTGAAGAAGGAGAAGCATATATCTCATATTGAAGTAGAAGTTAATACAAAAATAGATAAGGGAGATTTATGGACCATGTTCTTTGATGGTGCTTGCTGCAAAGATGGAGTAGGTGCAGGTATTTTGTTGATATCTCCAGCAGGGGTAACATACAAATTCTCTTTTACTTTAAGTTTCCCTTGTACCAACAATATAGTAGAATATGAGGCTTTACTATTAGGCCTTAGACTAGCTCATAAGCATGGGATAAAATATTTACATGTTATAGGAGATTCTAAATTGGTTGTATCCCAAGTGAGGAATGCTTATGTTTCAAAGAATAAAAGATTAAAATAGTACAAAAATGTTGTATGGGATATGATTGAATGTTTTGATGCCTTTGGGATAATTTGGAAAGATAGAACTAACAACAAAATGGTAGACTTGCTAGCTAATCTAGCAATAAAACTTGATGATATCACATTCACTAGTATGTCCAAAGTTGAGACTCAAACTAGACCCTCTATTCCTAATAATGTCCATAATTGGCAAGTGTTTGAAGATGATAAGGATATTCTGAGGTTTTTGAACTGTGAGAATATGTTTTCAGGACAAGAAATTGATTGTGCAGCTTATGTAGAAAATATAAATGGAAAGGATCATGTTTTTGGGTAGGAAGTTGTGTAGTTGAACATAAATAAAATCCCAAAGGGTCTAGTTGTTTTAGAAACTATTTTTGACAACCAAGATAGGTCACAAATAAATACCAGTGAATATAATGCCAAATATTTAGAGGTAAACTTAGGAACTCAGGAAACACCTAAAAAAGTATATATTGGTAAGAAATTACCTCCTAAAATTAGGAAAGAGTTGATAGACCCGCTAAGGAAGTATAGACATGTGTTTGCATGGTCCTATGATGACTTAAAATCCTATAGGGAAGTTTTTTTCAACATAAGATCCCTTTGAAACTAGATGCTAAGCCATTTAGAAAAAAATAGAGGCCAATAAATCCTACCCTGGGCCCCAAGATGCAAGAGGAATTGATCAAGTTAAGAGATACTAGGATTATAAATCCTATCAGGTATTCCTCTTGGGTATCCAATTTAGTCCTTGTTAGGAAGAAAAACAGAGACATGAGGTTATATGTTGATTTCAGGAATCTTAATATATCCTCATTAAAGGATAATTATGGATTGCCAAATATGGAAACCATGTTGCAAAGGGTTACTAGTTCTGAACTAATGTCTATGATGGATGGATTTTTAGGCTATAATCAAGTGGTTGTTAAAGAATTAGAATAGTTCAAGGCTGCCTTTACTACTTTGTGGGGTACTTGTGTTTATGTTAGGATGCCCTTTGGGCTTACTAATGTTGGAGCTACTTTTCAAAGGGCTATGGATGTGGCTTTTGCTGATATTATTGACAAATTTTTGGTTGTGTATCAAGATGACCTCACTACTTATTCCAAGGATGAAAATGATCATTCCCTGCACCTTGAAAAGATATTTATCAGAGCCCTTAAAAATGGAATATCTTTAAATTCAAGGAAATGTATCTTTGGTGTTACTGAAGTAAAGTTGTTAGCACATTTAGTTGGCAAATATGGAGTAAGGATTGACCTTGAAAGGGTAGAAGCAATAGACAAGATTTAGAAACCCAAAAAAGCTAAAGGTATTCAGTCATTCTTTGGATAGGTCAACTTTCTTAGGTGATTTGTGACAAATTTTGTAGAAATTAGTAGGCCTATATCAAGGATGCTAAAGAAAGGATCTGAGATAAAATGGGATGGTGAACCTAGTATTGCATTTCAGAAAATTAAGCAAGCTATTAAAGATGCCCCTGTTCTCAAAGCTCCAAATTATGATAAACCAATGCATATATTTTCTTTTGCCTCATTTCACACCATTGTTATAGTATTGTTACAAAAATGAAGAAGGTTATGAGCAGCCCATTGCATTTTTCAGCAAGTCTTTGCAAGCAACAGAACTTAAGTATGACACCAATGAAAAATAGGCATATGTACTAGTGAAAGGAGTAAAGGCTTTTAGATGTTACTTAATAGGAGCTATTGTCATTGCCTTTGTTCCTACTATTGCTATGAAGGATATCTTTTCACAACAAGAGGTATCTGGTAGGAGGTGTAGATGGACTAATAGGATACAAGAGTTTAATATTGATATTCAAATTATCAAATTGGTTAGGGGTTAGGATTTGGCCAAATTGATGATAGAAGCCAATCTAGAGGCGAACAAAATTAATTAACTTGATGATAGTTGCAAGGATAGTCTTTGTGATATGGATAACTATGACTTGTATAAAGATGTAATTTAAAGTGTGTGGATGAGATTGAGTCTGAAAGAATTTTGAAAGATATGCATGAAGGTGTGTGTGGTGGTCATTAAATGGCTAAAACCACTGCTCATAAAGTTCTTAGGGCTGGTTTTTGGTGGCCAGCACTTTTTAGAGATACTCATGAGTTTGTAAAAGTTTGTGATGCTTGTCAAAGGTTTAGTGGAAAGTTAAAATTCTCTGGGAATTTTCCATTGAGACCAGTTGAAGTACAGACACCATTTCAACAATGGGGAATTGATTTTATAGGTGAGATCACAAATAAATCTAGTGGTGGACATTCATGGATCTTAGTAGCCACTAATTATTTCACCAAATGGGTTGAGGCAGTCCATACTAACAATGCAACAAGTAAGGTAGTGATTAATTTCAGTCTAAATCATATTGTGACCAGATTTGGATGCCCATAGAGAATTTTAATTGATAATGCTATGTGTTTTAGACTAGAGAAATATAAAAACTTTTGTAACAAGTATGGCATTACAGCATACACATCATCACCCTATCATTCCAAAGGAAACAATCAGGCAGAATAAAGTAATAAGAGTATATTAAAAATCATCAAGAGGATTTTAGGAGAAAATAAGAAAGCTTGGGATTCAAAATTTCCATTAGCTCTATGGGCTGATAGGGTTACTATGAAAAAGGCCATTGGATGTGTTCCATTTGACTTGGTTTATGGTATACAAGCTAGACTTTCGTAGAATAACCTAAAAGAGATGTATAAATTTGTTTAGTTGTATGAAGATGATACTACTAATGAAATACAACTCAAAATGGATGATATCTTGCAACTAGAGGAAGCAAGGAGAGCGTCTTCTATTCAAAATGCCAAATTACAATCACAAATGAAGCACATATATGACAAAAGAGCCATTGGGAGAAAATTTGAAATATGTGACATAGTACTGATGTGGAATGCTAGAGTCAAAGATAAAGGAAAGCATGGTAAATTTGACCCAATCCGGCTTGGCCCATATAATATTTGTGATACAAATGGAGAAGATTCATAATTCTTGAGAAATCTAACTGGAGATATTCTGGAATTTCCAGTTCATGGACAATTCTTGAAGAGATACTTTTCTTAAGGTATCTGCTTTTCCATGAACAATAGTTTAGGGTCTCTTGTACATTTTGTAAATTCTTGGTCCTTGTTCAGTTTCATCTATATAGTCTTCCTATGTTTTTTGGTTCTCCTATGGTGGTTAGTTTGTAGGGAGTTTGGTTGCTCTACTTCTCCCACAAATTTTGAGCCCTCATTTGAATCTACATAATTCAATGTCCCCAGGAAGACCCACTGATGGTCTAATTTTTTGCATGATGAAATTTCCCTAACATAGGTACAAAAAAATTAGACTATATCCACCATTGGTGAATAGGGTTTCTTGTTTAGTCTTCTAGATTTTGTTTAATCCTATTAAACCCTATGTCTTATTCCTTTTAAAATCTTGGGCACGAAATCTTTTTAAACTTTGGCAAATATTCTATTTTCATTTTAAACTTTTCTGTGCCCCTGAGAAATCTTGTTCTCTTATGTCTCTCACCATCTGATTTTGACAAAATCTATGGCTATCGCTACTTCTCTATGGTGAGTTGTGCACTTCTTATGTATAGTGAGGTAGCGAGCACCGTGAAACTAAAGAAAAACACTGTAAAATGGAGATCCAATAGCCAAAAAATATGTTGTGGCCATAACATATTTTAGTCACATGCATTTTGTCAGAGCAGGAAAAGAAACCTAGTAAAAGACGGGTAGAGGATGGCACCGAAATATTGATTTTTTTTTATGATTCATTACTTCACTAATCAAAAAAACTAACCATCTCACCGTCATCGACATAGTGAGTGGTTGAAGAATGTATACACGAAAGTCATCAAACTTCTCAGTGGTCATTAAGAGTTCCAAGTGGCATAATAAATGATGATATCATTGTCATGTTAGAACCATGAAGTGGGTAATTGTGGTGTGACATGCTTGTACTTTCTGGCATCGAGTTTTGTTAAGTCACCAGAGCTCACTCCCTCACTATCAAAAAATTTAGGCATCTTGCCGTTGGTGACATAGCGAGCTACCTTGAAATGAACAAATGGTGGAACCCAAGCAACATGGAAAGGTGACTAGGATTAAAATACGATTTTATTTTGCCAACTATGTAGGATTTATCACGTCATCAGTAACCTAGACCCACACCCCATTCATAAAACACATGAGATTTTCTAATCATCAGATCAAAATGGAATCAACGATCCTCACTATCTCACTATGAAAAGATGTATGCTATTTACTCTATGTGAGATAGTAAATATGGGACCCACTACTCATTAAGAATTTCATGTAATTTTCACACCATCAGATCAAGCTCACATCAACTATTCTCACTATCTCATTATGAAGAGTTGTTGGGAGGATATGTACAACAAGATAGCAAATTGGGAGTCCACCACTGTTCTTATAAGCATTATAGTAAGATGTCTACCACAGGATCAAGATTGAATCAAAGGCTGTCACTACTTCACTATGGTAAGGTGATTTTTATTTATGTATAGTGAGGTAGTGTCCTATTGATACATGTTCTCAATTGTCAATGGGTCCAGATGGAAATGCCATTAGAGAAGGAGTTGTATACGTGGTTAGTTTTCATTGCATTGAACGACCAACTTGTCAAGTGGAATGCTAGTCACCTTTTTTTGCATCCCTTGGTCATAGGATTTGTAAAGATCAATGGTGTAGATTTAAACACAAAACGTGGTGCCATTCTGAGTATTTATTAGATATGAAAGCTTGGCATGTGTAAAAAAAATAGAGTATACACAAAATATTTTCTCAACTCCACCTTGTGCGAACAAAGATTTTGAGTCTTTTTTGAGTAGAAGTAATTATTAAGAAAATTGTATTGATTTTGGCAAGTGTGTGAAGTAGTTTGTTTGAGGAGAAGTTGCGGAATTATAGAAAAGAATAAGAAAGAATTTCAAGTAATTATACTGTAATTTTTGTTGTGCTCTAGTACTACAAAGTATAGTCAAAAAATGCCTCCAATGGACTTAGTAAATCCTAGGTTGTGGATAGCAGAGGGGTTGATTAATGAAGGTAACTAGGTTCGGGATGCTAATACCTCACAAATTGGTTTAATTTTGTTCAAAAGTTGGTTTGCAGAGAAGAAGTTATTTGCTCCACATGCTAGTGTATGGAATTTTTACTGAGGAAGACTAGTAGTCCCAAGTATTTTTATGGATTATGATCTCCTTAAGACTATGGTAAAGAGTTTTAATCATGCCACTAACGTAGTGAGAAGAGCAAAGGGTGAACTTGGTAAAATTATAACCTTGTCAACAATAACATCTTTCTCTAAATAATTTTTCAAGAAACTATTCTTTAATGCCAGGGTAGTAGAGATGTATAGGGCCCTATGTAGAGTTTTTGGAGAGGGTGAAGAAGATTTTATACCCATGAGTTTCATGTGTATAATTGCTCTAACTTTTTGTTAATGCACGTCTTTCTATTTAAGGGGGTGACACATTTTGGTAGAGGAATGGTTTTGAATTCAAATACGACTAAGGAAGTAGAAAATTCTTGTTTTGTTATATTTGATAGCAACATCACCTCCAAGCTTAGCTACTTTGTATTAAGTGACAATCCCATAAAACTAGAATGTTGATATAACTAGAGAAGAGTAAAAGGTAAAAGTGACTCTCACAGTATAGTATAATGATGGTGAAACCTATGGGTTGAGGTTAGTTTGCAATTTTCAAAATAGATTTCATCATTGGTGTGCTTAGCAGTTGCATACACAGAGAAATTGGAGTAGCAGCCAAACTAGCATAAAGAGATGTAACAGAAAGGGACCTGCAAAAGAATATTTGATCTACATGTCTTTTTTTTATTTACAATTTTTTCTTTTCTGATATGTGTATGTAAATCTCTTGTGGAAAGGATGCTTGTCAATCACATTTGCCTTTTGCTTGTTGCAACTCATGTCTATATAAATGAGTTTTCAAGGCATTGTGAGGGTCCAAAAAATTTGTATGTTTTTCAATCTTTCAAGAAAATAGATTTGGTCCATTCATATGTAGTTGTTTTGAGTTTATTTTTAGTGATGTACTTTTCTGATGACAAATAGAAAAGTAGAACCAGTATGATCTTCTGGGTTCTTTACTGAGTTCCTATTGGTTGTTGTATTAGTCAACAAAAAGGACAATACAAAGGAGTATTTACACTAAATCTGTATCACAATTTTCTATCTCCTTTTCAAGAGTTTATCAGTTTTGAGATCATTTAGATAATGTTCATTTAATTGAATGCATTCTAGATGGGGTGTCTACAAGTTATATTGTTGCATTTAATTCAATGAATTATGTAAATGCTTCAATAAATCAATAGAATTCATGAGTTTATGAAGAGGATATCATGTAAGAATAGAAATAGGTGATTATAGTTGATAGATTCACTTACAAGTTAATTGAACAAGGTCTGTTTCCAATAAGTGATTCTTTATGCCCAATGGATAAGGCACTGGTCTTATAAATCAGAGATGATTGAGAATAAATCCTACCTCTACATGCTAAAACTATTATAAATTCAAAATTATTCATATTCTATTTTGTACAAGGTTGTAATGCTAGTCATCACTCATTTACATTTAGTTTTCTGAGTCATAGGTAGCTACTATTCCTAGAAATTCTTGTAAATTCTAGGAGAATTAGGACTAGATCTGCTTATAGGGGATGAATATGGACTTGAAAGCTTTCAAAAAATGGGTAAATTGTATATGTGTGTGAGGATAAAGGATGAATATCAGAATGAAACTAAGATAGTTGTAATACATCAGTTTGCATTAGAGTTATCCCTACGTTTACCCACCTTGGTCTAGTAGAGCCTAAAGAGTAGGAAACCATCCCTCGTTTCATTGAAGTTGGGTCCAAATGATCTACTTGTGTAATTGATTATAGTAATGTGCTAATATTTAGATTATTTGAGTATTATCATTATGGTATTGAAATTTTTTTTGATTCAGTAGTTTTAAACACCAAAAGATACAATTACAAAGGAGAAATTAAATGATTTATTCCTGGGTGGTCTCAAAGATCACATTCAATATGAAGTATGCATGTTTAGTCCTAGCTTAGTAAATGAGTCTTTTATATTGGCATGCAGGGTAGAGGAGAAGTTCTTGATTCCTAGAAAGAAAGGGACTAATGTGATAAGAGAAAATGGTTATTCAACACTTTATCTTCCTCAACCTACTAGGTTGACACCACAAAAAATAGAGGAGAAAAGAGAAAAAGGATTGTGTTTCAATTGTGATAGAAAATATAATCGAGGACGCAAATGTAGTGAAAAGAAATTGTTCTATATTGAAGGTCCAAGTGAGGAAGAAGAGGATGAGATCATATTGAAGGAGGATAGGGAGTCAGGTAAGGAATCACATGATTTTCAACCAATCATTTATTTTCATGCACTTTTAGGTTTTAGTACACCACAAACTCTCAAGATAGTGGGTCTCTTAAAGAAGCAGAAAGTAACAATGTTGATCAACTTAGGTAGTACTCATAATTTCATCAATAAAAATTTGGCAACTCCTCTAAATTATATTATATATCCAACCCCAAAGTTTTGAGTTTTGATTGCCGATTGGGGCATAGTTAGTTGTTTAGGGAAGTGTCATAGCATCAAATTATCCATGGGAGATTATCAACTTGATACCCCAATTTATGCAATGGGTGTGGTAGATATTGTTTTGGGAGTACAATGGCATACTACATTGGGAATAATTTAGATGAACTTCTAAGAACTATTCATGTGATTTCAACAAAAAAGAAAGGTGGTGGAGCTAAGGGGATTGAAGAAAAAATCCCCATAGATGCTAAGCTCTCATCAAATGCAAAAGTTTGTTAAGAAAGGAGTGGATGGATTTGTGGCCTAGATATGTTCATTAGAAGTGCTTTTACTCATCCAAATTTACAATCGATAATTGATCGTAACTCATTGATTCTTGGAGATATGCCTAAAGGACTTCTTGCTAAGAGGGATCATGACCATGCCATACAACTAGTTCCAAGTAGGAATAATCATGCATACCCAAAGTCCTTACTCCTCAACTATTGTGATGGTGTATAAGAAGGGTGAAACTTGGATCTATGTATTTTACCAAGTTAGATCTTAGATCGAGTTATCACCAAATTCAAATTAAGGAGAAAGATATTTGCAAGAAAACATTTTGAACTCATGAGGGTCATTATGAATTTTTGGTGATGTCATTGTCTTACCAATGCACCATCTATATTTCAAAGTTTGATGAGTTCTATTTTTAATAAGTTCTTGAGAAAGTTTTTGTTAGTGTTTTTTGATGATATATTAATTTATAGAAAGACTTGGGAAGAACATTTGAAACATGTAGATCAAGCATTGCAATTACTTGAAGATCATCAACTCTATGCTAAGCCATCCAAGTGTACTTTTTGTCTTAAGGAAGTGGAGTATTTGGGACACAATATTTTCACATGAAGGAGTAAAGGTGGCCCCTAACAAAATTAAGGCTATCATGGAATGGTCTATTCCAAAAACCATTAAGAAGTTGAGGGGTGTCTTGGGATTGATAGGGTACTATAGAAGATTTGTGAAGAATTATGGTCATATAGCAGCACCCCTTACCACTTTATTGAAGAAGGATTATTTTTATTGGAATGAATATTCTAATGTAGCATTTGAGAAATTAAAGAAGGCTATGTGTACAACTCTATTGCTTGTCACTTTGGACTTCACCAAGAATTCATTGTAGAATGTGATGCTTTTGGAAATGGGATAGGAGCAATTCTCATGCAAGAAGGTCGACCAATTTCTTTTGAGAGTCATCAATTAAAAGGTAAAAATTAACTCAAACTTATTTATGAGAAGGAAATGTTAGCAATCCTTCATGTAGTTAAAAAATGGAGGTCTTATTTAATGGGTCAACACTTCAAGGTTAAGATAGATCATGATAGCCTAAAATATTTTTTGGTATAAAGACTATCTTTAGAAGAGTGACAAAAATGGGTCACTATGATGTTGGGATATTACTTTAAAATTGTATACAAGAAAGGAAAGGAAAATATTAAGGCTGATGCACTTTCTAGGAAGAATGAAAAAGATGAAGCCTTATTGTGTTCCCTTTCAACATTACAAGAAAACTAGGTGGTAGAAGCCAAAGAAGAGTGGAAAAATCATGGTGCAACAAGTAATCTCATCTAGCAAATAAAAAGTGACCCTAGTAACTCAAATAAGTTTTGTTTAAATGGAGATATTCTTTGGTATAAAGAGTGCTTGTATCTCTACAAGAATTCCACTCTTAAACACAAGATTCTTAAAGAACTACATGAGTCTCAAATTGGTGGTCATTTATGATTTTTGAAGACATATCGTTAGGTTAGGCAAGATTTTTTTTAGGAAGGGATAAAAGGTGATGTTCAAAAATTTGTGGCTGAATTTTTGGTTTGTCAAAGAAATAAGGGGGAAACAATTAAGACACTAGGGCTTGTGCAACCTTTATTTATTCCTAGCCAATGTTGGGAAGAGGTATTCATGAACTTCATCACAGGGATTCCCAAATCTAAAGGTAATAATATCATCATGGTAGTAGTCGATCACCTCACTAAATATGCACATTTCATTGTATTATCACATCCTTCTATAGCAAGTATAGTGGAAAAGGTTTTCTTGGAGAATATCCAAAAGCAACATGGTACACCTAAGGTTATTGTTAGTGATTTTGCTCCTATCTTTACTAGTCACTTTTGGAAAGATTTATTCTCATGGTTGGGTACTCAACTAGCTCATAGTTCTTCATATTTTTGTCAATCATATGGGCAAAATAAGGTTGTTAGTAAATGTTTGGAAGGATATCTATGTTGTTTCACTTTAGAAAAACAATCTAAATGGGTAGATTGGCTACCTCTTGTAGAATGGTGGTACAATACTTCTTTTCATAGCTCATCAAAAATGTCTCCATTTTTGGCACTTTATGGATACCATCCTCCTTCCATCACATCATCATTAAAGGTGTCACCAAGAGTTTAGGAAGTAGAAGACCACTTGCTTCATCAAAAATAGGTACTTTCAAGACTCAAGGAGAATTTAGCTATAGCATAAAATTGAATGAAACAACAAGCGGACCAACATCGTAGTGAAAGAAATTTTGAAGTTGGTGACTGTGTCTTCTTGAGATTGCATCCTTATAAATAAATCTCAATGAATCAATAATAATAATAATAATAATAATAAGTTCTCTCCAAGATATTATGAACCATACCAAATCATGCAAAATATTGGTAGTGTTGCCTACAAGCTTGAGTTGCCACCAACAAAGATACATCCAATTTTTCATGTTTCCTATTTGAAGAAGGTAACTGGGAAAAATATTCCTACTCAAACAGTACCACCAAAACTTGATGAAGAAGGAAGAATAATTTTGGAACTAGAGTTCATTCTTCAAACATGCATGAATAAGTTGAGGAACAAAACCCTAACTTAGTATCTCATCCAATGGAAGAACTTACTAGTTCAAGAGGCCACATGGGAGGATGAGGAGTTCATTCAAAACAATCCACACTTGGTTAGAATTTGTTAGAATTGTTTTAGAATAATTGAGAGGGAGGGTGAATTAGTTATTCAAGGTCCAATAATGTCCAATACAAATTTTCAAATCCTAAATGGAATATAATTGAAATTATCATGCATGCAATTAAACATTAAACAATCATAAAAAGTAAACATGCACCACCACATAACACTAAGGATTTTGGTGACCCAAAAACCTTCTAGGAATAAGAAGGTAAAATTGGGGTGGGGATGATACCCACAAAATTATTGTGCAATAGATTTCAACCACTTATGGTGGTTTGCCCTGTTAAAGGCTTTACACACTGTTAGATGTGACCTTGTTAAAGGATTTCTACACCCTGTTAGGAGTGTTCCATGTTAGAGGACTTAAAAACATTCAACTTAGAATGTCACCTTGTTAAAGGATTTACATAGAGCTATTAGGCCCACCCAAGTCCATGGGATTTATAGTCACCTTCTCAAAAGAATCTTTTATCCCTCTCTAAGGATCTTGGCCTATCCTTCTCTTCAGGATCTCTTATCCTTCTCCTGGGGATCTTCTATCCTTTTTCTAAGGCTTATCCACCCAACTATTAAGCTAACCTAGCAATGTAGGATTTCAATGTCTAATAAAATGGTAAGAAAGTATTAGAAAGGTTTTGACCTTATAAAGATTGCAACTCTAACCTTGTAGATTTTAGATCACTCTTCAATTATTTTCTTTGCTTGGCTTTTCTTCCTTGCAGTGTTGATAGCTTGTTCACCCTTCAAGATCTATCTCCTTGAGTTCTTCCACTCATTGTACCAATGCACTCTATGGTCACTTGATCAACTTAGAGTCTTAATACTTACTCCCCACTGTGTCCTCCTTTTGACACTTCACACTAGCCTTCTCTTAGCTTCTTCACATGACCACACTTGTGACCAACTCACTCTCTCACTCTTTTGATCTTTGACCTATAGCTCCTTATAAAGAAGTTTTGTTCTTCATTTCCCACTTAAATATTCCCACTCATCAATTTGATTTGATCTAAGAGAATGATATTATTTTCCCTGCAAATTGTTTCTTTCAAAAACTTCATGATAAGTCCATCAGTATTCGCCTTGAATTGGTTTGCATGGTTTACATAAAATTCTGTGACATCTACTCATCATCCTTATCATCCAACTAATTCACAATATTCAATGTAACAAACTTATCATTACTGATCTGGTGAATCTCTTGACTTAACAAATAATGTAACAACTTAGCATCATTGGTTTACTGATGCTCGACATTAACTGGGTTGCTTGGCTTCTATTGCTATTTACTGATGCTCGACACCATCTAGCTCTAGATTGCTCAGCATCCTTTGTAGTTTCTACTTTACTCGGTGCTTGAAGCTTTCCTATATTGCTTGGCTTCTATTATTTTCTTGAATCACTTGGCTTCTATTTACTTTGTAGTGCTTAGCTCCTATTGGATCCTGAGTTACTCGGCACATGTTGAATTTTGTATAGCTCGGCATATGAACATCTCTATTACTCGACATATATAGTTTTCTAGATCACTCGATACTTGAATGATTCTTGATTTTCTCGACATCCATTACCTTTTTCTTATGCTCAACACCTAAAGGATTTCTTAGCACACACTAAAGTTGAGCTTTCTTGGCACTTACAAATGAACTTAGTCAAGTTCTACACATGACTTAGTTAAACCTTACATATTTGATGTGTCTTAGTGTGTCAATTCCCTATGTCTTAGAGTATGTCATCAATACACTATTTCATCAATGGCTTAGCTGATCTTTATACTCCATTACAACATCATAACTTCAACCTTTCTCTAAGTACTCTAGTTACATCTAATTGATTGCCTCCTTTTTGTCAATCAACCAATTGATAGTATTTGGAACACTTAAACAATTGTCATTCCTACAAGTAGCAAGTTTGATATCAATGACAAAAAAATGATTGAAAACATTCTTTACTAGTTCCATCATTCTTCATTCATGATCTTTTCAATCATTTCCAACAATCACCCTCTTTGGCATTGATGGCAAACCAAACTAATCAATTGATTGATCTCATCAACTTAGTTACCACCAAAATTATATACCAAATAGAAAACTTGTTGTCATTACATATCTTCCTTTGGCATTTATGTCAAAGAGGGAGATTTATAAGAAACTGATCAATAAAAGGTAAGAGGGAGATGTATGAGAATGTATGAGATGGTGAAAGATGGAGATTCAAAACAGATAAGAAATTGATCAGCAAGTAGCTATGAAGGATTAGGAATACAGAGCAAGGATGCAATGGTCAAGAGGAAGAAGAAAAACAAAGGACAAAAGAGGGAGACATGATACAAAAAGGAAGATATGTAATGACAACAATCTCCCTCTTTGGCATTGATGGCAAACCAAACTGATCAATTGATTGAGTTGATCAACTTAGTTACCACCAAAATTATATACCAAATAGAAAACTTGTCGTCATTACATATCTTCCTTTTTGTATCATGTCTGGTCTACTATGTACAACATATTGTAGTTTTTCAATCATGGATTTGTACATTGTTTGATTGACTTCAGCCGATTCATCATTTTTGGATAGCTTATGTCCTATTGCCATTGGTGTGCTGACAAGTTTGGAGTCTTCCAATCCAAACATCTTGAGTATCTCTTTGATGTACTTTGATTGTGTCATGAATATACCATGTTTTAGTTGATGTACTTGCAATCCAACAAAGAACTTGATTTCTCCAAACATAGACATCTCAAACTCATGTTTCATTTTGTCTGCAAAATTTTTGCAAGGTGCTTCCTTTCCTTCAAAAATTATGTCATCCACAAAGATTTCAGATACAAGGATATCCTTACCTTCTTCTAATTTTATGTACATTTTTTTATCATCAATTCTTTCAAATCCTATTTGCACTAGATACTTGTGAAGTCTCTCATACCAAGCTCTAGGGGCTTGCTTTAATCCATATAGAGCCTTATGTAATTTGCATACCTTGTTTTTTTAGTTTTCATCAAAAAATCCTTCTAGTTTCTCTATGTAGACTTCCTCTTCAAGTATACCATTAAGAAATGTGGAATTAACATCCATTTGATAGACTTTAAATCTTTTGAAGGCTACATATGCCAGTAAGGTCCTTACTCCTTCCATTTTGGCAACTGGAGCAAAATTTTCTCCATAGTCTAGTCCTTCTTCTTGTGCATACCCTTTACAGACTAGTCTTGCCTTGTTCTTTGTGATTTTTCCATTCTCATCTAACTTGTTTCTAAACACCCACTTCGTTCCAATTACATTCTTGTCAGCTAGACTTGAGACTAAGGTCCATGTCTTGTTCTTTTTAATTTATTCTATTTCTTCTTTCATAGAATTGTACCAGTCATCATCTTTTATGGCTTCACTTACTATTTTTGGTTCTGTTTTACTGAGTAGACATGTCTCACTTCTAATTCTATTCCTTTTCATTGGTCCTGCCTCTTTGTTTCCAATAATGTGATCTGCAGGATGATGTCTTCTTACATACTTTGCCAATACTGGTTCTTTCCTTGTTTGCATGTTGTCTCTTATAGAATCTGAATCTTCATGTGTATTTTTATTAGATGTTTCTTCATTTCCTTCATGTTGACAGTTCTCAAAGTCTAAATGAACATTCTCTATATTTTGTAGCTCGGCTTCTGAATGTGTCTGCTACTCGGCATTCACTATCTGTGACTCGATAAATACTGGATTTTTTTGCTGATTGTCATTTTGAGTTGCAACTTCACCATTATTAGTTATACCTTCATAAAAGTATACAAAGGTCTTGTATTCTTCTCCTTTCTTAGTGTCCTCAACACTTTGAACTTCTGTAAGCTCATCAAATTTCACATTTGTGCTTTCTACTAGTTTGTTAGTGTTAGCATTCAAGAACTTATAAGCTTTGCTTCTAGTGGAATAACCAAGAAATGTGCCTTCCTCACTCTTTGCATCAAACTTTCCATTTCTAGACTCTTTATATATATAGCATTTGCATCCAAATATTTTGAAATGTTTTACATTAGGAGAATTCTCATACCATAATTCAAAAGGTTTTGCATTTTTACCTTTCTTGACTTGAACTCTAATGAGTGTGTAGACTGTAGTACTTATAGCTTCTCTCTAGTACTTGAGTGCAACATTTTTCTCCATCATTAAGGTTCTGGCTCAATCAATAACTAATCTATTCCTTCTTTCTACTATACCATTCTAAGGTGGAGTCCTGGGTGCTGATGTCTGCCTTTTGATTCCTCTGTCATTGCAGAATTCTTCAAATTCTCTTAATGTGAATTCACCTCCTCTATTAGATCTGAGACATTTTAGGCTCTTCCCAGTCTCTTTCTCAACTCTGGCCAAGTACCATTTGAACATTTGGAATGCATCTAATTTTTGTTTCAAGAACATGATTGTCATCATCCTTGAATAGGCATCCACAAATAGCATTATGTATTTGTCACCTTTGTAGCTTTGCACTTCAATAGGACCACATAAGTCAGTATGAACTAGCTTTAATACTTAATTAGAAGTATAAGCCTTGCTTTTGAAAGTTGACTTGGTCATCTTCCCTAGTTGGCATTGTTTGCACATGGTGTTATTAGGCTTCTTCAACTTTGGTAGACCTCTGACTTTCTTCATTTTGCTGGCACTTATCAAATTGTCAAAATTTACATGACATAGCCTCTTGTGCAATAACCATACATCATTAGTTTGAACAATGAGACAAGAAGCATCATCCATGTCTAGGTAGAACAAATTACTCTTAGTCTGATCACCTTTTCCTATTAGACTTCCTTGAGAATCATAGATCTTGGAAACTCTATTTTCAAATTCAACCTTGCATCCTATGTTGCCTAACTATGAGACACTTAACATGTTATAATTTAGGCCTTCAACATAGTATGCATTATCACATGATATCTTTTCAATAAGCTTGATACTACCTTTCCCTTTGATCTGACATGGTGCATTGTTACCAAATCTAACACTATTTCCTTCATATTGAATAAAGGTAATGAACTTATTTTTATCTCCAGTCATGTGATGAGAGCATCTATTGTCAATGATCCATTTGTTATTCTTGTTCATGCAAGTTACCAGGGTAGTTGCTTCATCTTCATTGGATTCATCTTTCATAGCCACATAGACTACTTCATCATCATTCTTGTCAGAGTCTTATTCAATAATGTAGCATCTTTTTCCTTTACCTTTGTAGTCCTTGTTGTCCTCTTTCTTGTTCTTGAGGTTGCCTCCATCCTTGTAATTTTTCTTTTGCGTGCATTTGGCTACAATGTGACCAACTTCATTACAATTGAAACAAATGATTGGCAGCTTACCTTTGAATTTGCCTCTTCCTCTGTGAAATATTTTTGCTAGTAATGCCTCCAATTGGTCTACATCATCTTCATCAGTGCTACTATCACTAGATACATACTTTCCTTTTTCACTCTTTTTCTTTGTTTGCACCTCCTCATTGTCTTTTACTGTCATCTTGGCTTTGAATGTAGATTCAAATTTTTCTGGCTTGTAGTTGTCAAAGTTGGATAGCTCAAAGGTAGTGAGTCTTCTAATTATTCCTTCAAATGACAATGTGTTTCCTGGTATACACCTTAGCTCCTGGATGGCTGATACTCTTATAGCATAGATAGGAAGCAAATTTCTCAAGTATTTATTACATACTATTTCTTCTAATAACTATCCTCCTAGGCTTCTTATGGCACTTACCACTTCTTTCATTCTTGCACCGTATTGAGCAACATTCTCTCCTTCTTCCATTTTCATGTCATCAAACTTTCCTCTTAGGCTCTCTCTTTTGGCTCTCTTGACATTATCATCTCCTCCATAGATGTTTGATAATTTTTTCCACATTTGATGTGTAGTATCACATTCTTTGATGTCATCATACTTGACATAGCTTAGTGCTGAAGCAATATCTAACATCACTTGATTGTGCTCGTTCTTGCTCATGTCTTCTACAGTGAGGGGTCCTACAGGGTCTACATGATCAACTGTGATTGAGGTCTATGCATAGTCACCTATTGATCCAAGGTTCAACTTCATCAAACTTTTCCATGCAACAAAGTTGTCTTTGTTTAGCTTGGGAACTTCTCTCTTGGACATCTTGATCTTCCTGCTGCTAGTACCTTGAAACAAATCAGCAGTGAGCTTTGATACCAATTGTTAGAATTCTTTTAGAATAACTGATAGGGGGGTGAATCAGTTATTCAAGGTCCAATAATGTCCAATACAAATTTTCAAATCCTTAATGGCATATAAATGAAATTATCATGCATGCAATTAAACATTAAACAATCATGAAAAGTAAACATGTACCACCACATAACACTAAGGATTCTGGTGACCTCAAAACCCTCCAGGAATAAGAAGGTAAAATTAGGGTGGGGATGATACCCACAAAATTACTGCACAATAGATTTCAACCACTTCTGATGGTTTGCCCTATTAAAGGCCTACCCTATTAAAGGCTTTACACACTATCAGATGTGACCATGTTAAAGGATTTCTACACCCTGTTAGGAGTGTGCCCTGTTAGAGGACTTAAGAACATTCAACTTAGAATGTCACCCTATTAAAGGATTTACATAGAGCTATTAGGCACACCTAAGTCCATGGGATTTATAGTCACCTTCTCAAAAGAATCTTTTATCCCTCTCTAAGGATCTCCTATCCTTCTCCTGAGGATCTCTTATCCTTCTCCTGGGGATCTTCTATCCTTTTTTTGAGGCTTATCCACCTAGCTATTAAGCTAACCTAGCAATGTAGAATTTCAATGTCTAATACAATGGTAAAAAAGTATTAGAAAGGTTTTGACCTTATAAAGATTGCAACTCTAACCTTGAAGATTTTAGATCACTCTTTAGTTCTTTTCTTTGCATGGCTTTTCTTCCTTGCAATGCTGACAGCTTGTTCACCCTTCAAGATCTGTCTCTTTGAGTTCTTCCACTCATTGTGCCAATGCACTCTATGGTCACTTGATCAACTTACAGTCTTAATCCTCTATACTTACTCCCCACTGTGTCCTCCTTTTGACACTTTACACTAGCCTTCTCTTGGCTTTTTTGCATGACCACACTTGTGACCAACTCACTCTCTCACTGTTTTGATCTTTGACCTATAACTCCTTATAAAGAAGTTGTGTTCTTCGTTTCCCGCTCAAATCTTCCCACTCATCAATTTGATTTGATCTGAGAGAATGATATTATTTTCCCTCCAAATTGTTTCTTCCAGAAACTTCATGATATGTCCATTAGTATTTGCCTTGAATTGGTTCGCATGGTTTACATAAAATTCTGTGACATCTACTCATCATCCTTATCATCCAAAAAAATTCAATGTGGCAAACTTATCATTACTGATCTGGCGAATCTTTTTACTTAACAAAAATGCAACAACTTGGCTCATTTGTTTACTGATGCTCAGCATTAACTGGGTTGCTCAACTTCTACTGCTATTTACTGATGCTCGACACCATCTAGCTCTAGATTTCTCGGCATCCTCTATAGTTTCTACTTTACTCAACACCTAAAGCTTTCCTGTATTGCTCAGCTTCTATTTTTTTCTTGAATAATTGGTTTACTGATGCTCAACATTAACTGGGTTGCTCAACTTCTACTGCTATTTACTGATGCTTAGCACCATCTAGCTTTGGATTGCTCGACATCCTCTATAGTTTCTACTTTACTCAGCACCTAAAGCTTTCCTATATTTCTTAGCTTCTATTGTTTTCTATAGTTTCTACTTTACTCAGCACCTAAACCTTTCCTATATTGTTCAACTTGTATTTTTTTCTTGAATCACTTAGCTTCTATTTACTTCGTAGTGCTCGGCTCCTATTGGATCCTAAGTTACTCAGCACATGTTGAATTTTGTATAGCTCAGGATATGAATATCTCTATTACTTGGAAAATATAATTTTCTAGATCACTCAGTACCTAAATGATTCTTTATTTTCTTGGCATCCATTACCTTTTTCTTATGCTCAACACCTAAAGGATTGCTCAGCACACACTGAAGTTGAACTTGCTCGGCACTTACAAATGAACTTAGTCAAGTTCTGCAAATGACTTAGTTAAACCTTACATCTTTGATGTGTCTTAGTGTGTCCATTCCCTATGTCTTAGAGTATGTCATCAATACACTATTCCATCAATGGCTTAGCTGATCTTTATACTTCATTACAACATCATAACTTCAACCTTTCTCTAGGTTCTCTAGTTACATCTAATTGATTGCCTCCTCCTTGTCAATCAACCAATTGATAGCATTTGGATCACTTAAGAAATTTTTATTCCTGTAAGTAGCAAGTTTGACATCAATGAAAAAACAATGATTGAAAACATTCTTTACCAGTTCCATCATTCTTCATTCATGATCTTTTCAATCATTTCCAACAACATTTAGGATAATGTTTCTTTCAAGAGAGGGGGCATGCTATACCCTTAATATTACTGTATATAGGGTTATGAATAGTCAACTTGTGGCTATCTTAATCCTTAATTAAGTCAGCTTATCATTATTATAGTATTATTTAAGTAGGTAGGTCAACCTAGGTGTTATGTAGGGTTGTGTCTATTCAACCTAAGCATAATTAGGTACATATAGGAGGTTGTGAGTCTTATTTCAACATCATATTGTGAAGTGTGTTCTCATTGGAGATATTTGTAGGTTACCCCCTTGAAGTGTCCTATTACTCTTAGTTATTATCAAGTATTTATATAAAATTTCATATTATTTCTTCTATTATGCAAATTATTTCATTACATATTTTTTCCTAAGTATCGGTGTATCATTCAAGAGGATGTTTGTAATGGGCTTAAGGAGTTCTTCAGATCTAGAAAACTACTCAAGGAGCTAAATGGCACTTTCCTCGCTTTGATTCCTAAAAATATTTGTGCTGATTACATGGATTAGTTTACACCAATCAGTCTTTGTAACTCTTTTTATAAAGT
The DNA here is from genome assembly GCA_028749045.1 of Cupressus sempervirens. Taxonomy (NCBI): domain Eukaryota; kingdom Viridiplantae; phylum Streptophyta; class Pinopsida; order Cupressales; family Cupressaceae; genus Cupressus; species Cupressus sempervirens. The sequence goes on along the minus strand of CM053793.1, from coordinate 424,084,792 downwards.
TATTTCTAAAGTTCTAACACTCATAATTTTATCTTTTCTTCCTAATTTAATTTCCAAATAGTATAATACGTTTTTTCCTAGCAGGCAAATTTTGGATTCTATGATCTTGGTGTATGAGAATATTATTTCCTTTACTATGTCCAAGAGAGAGGGGTTTCTTCATAAACTTGATTTATCTAAAGCATATGATAGGGTGGATTGGAATTTTTTACAAAGAGGGTTGGAAGCTTTTGGATATAATAAGATATTTTTCGAGTTGGTCCTTATGCTAATTTCCTCTACCACCTTCTCTATTCTTGTCAATGAATCTCCAACTCCTTTCTTCTAGGCTTCTTGTGGGTTGAGGCAAGGGGATTTTATTTTGCCTATCCTCCTCATTCTTATGGTTAAATGCTTAGGTAGATTTGTGAAAAAAATGGTGTTTGTGCAGGATTTTGTAGGGCTTAGACCTTCATCTAAAGATTTTACCTGTTTTCATCAACAATTTTTGGATGATTCTATTGTGATGGGAGAAGCTTCTATTAGGAATGTGTGGAACATCAAGAAAGCTCTTGAGGATGTTGATAATAGATTGTTAAAGAGAAAGATTGTATGTTTCAATAATTATTTTGTCATTGATGTCAAACTTACTATTTGCTGGTAAGAGAACTACTTATATGATTTAAGCACCATCACTTATTTGATTGATGAAGAGGATTTGATCAAAAGATGTAACAATAGCACCTAGACAAAAAGTTGAGTGATGATTATGTAAAGAAGTACAAGAATCAATTAAGATAGTGATAACATGATGTATTGATAATCTACTTTACGTTACAAAGGCTAATTACACTAAGAAAGTTTAGAAGAAAAAGTTACACAAAGTTTTTCTACAAAGCTTGATCAAGTGAATGCTAGGTGCTGAGCAAAGTCAATACAAGCCAAGCATAAAATTAGTTGGAGCAAAGTAAAAGTCTATTTTAGTGTAAACCAAGTAGAATAGTGGATGGCAAGTAAATTTTAGTTGATGTTGACCACTAGTAAACTTTAGTTCATGCCGAGTGATTTTATAGAGGATGTTGAGAAATGTAGTATGTGCCAAGCATCAAAAACCAGGTAATGTCAAGCTGCTGAATTATTTAAAAATTGTGAATTGAATGAATCTGATCTGACAAGTTTGTTTTCTTGAATTATGTGAACTAGATAGAAGATAAGATTAATGAATTGGTGGCACAAAATTCAAGGTAAACCATTTTTAGGTGAATTTAAAGAGGATTGAAGGAGAAGTTTCTAGATTCATTTTATCCTACCTAATCCATCCTAACCCTAAATTGGAAGATGGAGAATGAGTGGGAAAATATCTTAATTTCCTATTTATGGGAATGGTTGGTCATGAAGCAAGGTCGTCATGTGTGAGAACCTAAGGAAGACAAGGAGTCAAGGGTTTTGCTTCATCAAGTGACCTAAGAGAAGATTCTGAATTGGCATGTTAAGTAAGAAGGCTTAAGGATATAAATGCTTGAAGGGTGAACAAGCTATCAGAGCTGAAATGAGTGAAGGCCAAGAAAAATGGAATACTAAAAGAGTGATCTATAATTTGCAAATGGAGTTGTAAGTTGTTATCAGATCAATCCTTACTGTTACTCTCTAATAATTGTATCAGTCTAGGGTAAAATCCTTTGGATTAAGGTTGACCTAATAGTCATTTATAAATCCTTTAACCAAGTGAAATTCCAAGTGAATTGTCTAAAGTCATCTAACAAGGCTCATCCCTAATAGGGTGATTGAAATCCTTTAATAGGGTCACATTTAACAGTGTGTATTGTAACCTTTAATAGGGTTGGCCTTTCATAGGGCATCACTTCAGAAGAGTGAAAAGGGTAGCATGTTACTGGTGGTTTTTTCCAAATTGGGTTTCTACATAAATCATTGTATCAAGTGCGTTGATGAATCTGTTATGTTTACATTTATGCAAGTTGATTTAACAATAACCTACAAGTTTTAAGTGATTGCATAATCTTATGGATGCATGCATGATGATAAATTTTTTATGGGTTCACTAAGCTATGAAAAGTTTTATTTATACATCTAGACCTTGGATAAATGATTCACCCCCACCCCCCCCAAGTTATTCTAAAGTATTCCAAAAATTGGTATCAAATCCATCTACTCAAGAGGACTAGTTTGAAGGTACTAGAAGCAAAAAGATCAAGATGTCAAAAAGAGAAGTGCCCAAGCTTAATAGAGATAACTTTCCTACATGGAAAAGTTTGATGAAGCTACACCTTGGAGGGCTTGGAGATCATGCACAACATACCATTACCACTAAGCATGTTGATCTTGTTGGAGCCCCAACTACTAAGGATATGAAAAAGAGGAAAGAACATGATTAGGCCATGTTAGAGATTGCCTCTGCTCTAAGCTATACCAAAATTTGATGATCTCAAAGGTCTTGACAATACAAAGAGAATGTGGGATGCCCTAACCACTATCTATAGACTAGATGCAAATGTTCTAAGAGCCAAAACTGAAAGTCTCAAAGGTAAGTTTGATGATATGAGAATGTAGGAAGGTAAAAATATTGCTTAATATGTTGCAAGAATAAAAGAGGTTGTTAATGCAAGAAGAGGAGCTAATGGTAAATTAGATGATGATACTATACTAAGAAATTTTTTAAGGACACTATTGTCTATATATGATATTAAAGTTTATACAATTCAAGAACTAAAATGTTTACTAGGGAATGATCTATCACTTGAAGGTTTGGTAGGTAGACTCAGTGCTTTTGAGCTATCTAACTTTGATAATTACAAACTTGAAAAGATTGAATCTACTTTCAAAGATAAGGTGTCATTGAAGGAACTTGATGAGAAGAAGAAAAAAAAGATAAAGTATGTGTCTAGTAACAATGATACAGATGTAGAACAACTTGAAGCACTACTAGCAAGAAGATTCCACAAAGGTAAAGGCAACTTCAAAGTTAAATTACCTATCATTTGTTTCAATTACAATGAATTTGGTCATATTGCTGATAGATGTCTAGAGAAGAACAATTATAGAGGTGGTGACAAGTATGAAAGATAGCGAGGACTAAAAAGACAAAGGCAAGAAGTCTTTCTATATTATTGAAGAGGAAACAAGAGATGAATTTGATGAACATGATGATGAAGTGGTATATGTTGCAATGAAGGATGAATCTAATGAAGATGAAGCAACTACACATGTGACTTGTGTGTACAAGAATGATAGATGGATCATTAATAGTGGGTGTTCACATCACATGACTGGAGACAAAAGTAAGTTCACTACCTTGAATTGTTATGATGGAAATAGTGTAAGATTTGGTAATGATGCACCATTTTTGATAAAAGGAAAAGGTTGTATCAACCTCACAGATAATATTTTATGTGACAATGATTACTATGTTGAAGGTATTAAATATAACCTCTTGAGTGTGTCGCAATTGAATAATTCAGGATGTAAGGTTGAGTTTGAAAACAATATTGCTAAGATATATGACATTGATAGGAAACTCATTGGAAAGCATGATCAAACAAGGAGTAATCTATTCTATCTTGATATAGAGGATGTTACTTGTCTAGTTGTAAAGTTTGATGATGTATGGCTATGGTACAAAAGGTCATGTCATGTCAATTTTGATAACCTGGTCAATATTAGTTACATGAGAAAAGTTAGAGGTTTTCCTAAGTTGAATAAGCATAATAATATAATGTGTAAACAATGTCAATTAGGAAAAATGACAAAGTCAAGTTTTAAGAGTAAAACTCATACCTCTAAAGTAATACTAGAGATTGTTCATACTGACTTGTGTGGTCTAATTGATGTGCAAACCTACAAAGGAGATAAGTATATTATACTACTTGTTGATGAATATTCTAGAATGATGATAATTATATTTCCAAAAAAAAAATATGATTCTTTTCAAATGTTTAAGTGGTACTTAGAAAGAGTTGAGAAGGAAACAAGTAAAAGTCTGAAGTGTTTGAGATCTGACAGAGGGGGAGAAGTCACATCAAATTAGTTTGAGATGTTCTATAATGATAGAGGAATCAAAAAACAAATATCTACACCTATAACCGCTCCACAAAATAAAATAGATGAAAGGAGAAATAGATCTAAAATGGACTATGCTAGAACACTCATGATGGATAAAAATGTTGCTTTAAAATACTAGAGAGAAGCTATAAGTATAGTTGTTTATACCTTGAACTATGTACAAGTCAAGAAAGGTAATCATTCAACACCTTTTGAAATATGGTATGGATACTCACCCAATGTGAAATATTTTAAGGTATTTGCAAGCAAGTTTTACATTCTTAAAGACTTTAGGAATTGTAAACTTGATGCAAAAAGTGAAGGTATATTCTTAGGATATTTCACAAGAAGTAAATCTTATAAGTGTTTAAATACTAACACTAACAAAGTTATGAAACGTGCAAATGTGAATTTTGATAAATATACAAAAGTATATGAGGTTTAACCTATGAATGAACCAAAAGAATATAAATCATTTGTATACTTTTATGAAAGTATGCCTACTGAAGAAGATGTTGCAAATCAAGCTACAAACCAACAACAAGTTTCAGTGATTGTTAAGTCACATACTATGAATGTTGACTTGTAATCAGGAACTGAGCTACATTCAAATGCCGAGTTATAGAATGAAGTTGATGAACATTTTGATTCTAATATTAGCGTACATGAAAGAGATGTTGAACTTCTTGGTAGAGATGTATGCAATGACTCTAAAGTTGAAAAACAAAATGAAGAAACTAGATTTGAACCAAGATAATATGTCAAGAGACATCATCCTACTACAAAAATTATTGGAGATAAAGATGCTAGACCAATGACAAAAAATAGATTGAGAAGTGATGCATGATTGCTAAGCATAAAGGAACCCAAATCAATGAGTGATTCTTTAGAAGATGTAGACTAGAGTAAAGCCATGGAAGAAGAGATTGAACAAATTGAGAAAAATAAAACATGGACTCTAGTTCGTAGATCAAAAGATAAAAATATGATTGATGCCAAGTGAGTATTCAAAAAAAAGTTAGATAAAAATGGTAAAGTCACAAGGAAAAAGGAAAGATTAGTTTGTAAAGGATATGCATAAGAAGAAGGAATTGACTATGAAGAGACATTTTCTCCTATTGCTAGGTTGGAAGGAGTAAGAACTTTACTTGCTTACTTTGCATACAAAGGTTTCAAAGTTTATCAAATGGATATTAAATCTGCATTTTTGAATGACATATTAGAGGAAGAAGTTTACATAGAATAGCCAGAAGGATTTGTTGATGTTGACAATAAGAACATGGTATGTAGATTACACAAAGCTCTATATGGTTTAAAACAAGAACCAAGAGCATGGTATGAGAGACTTCATAACTATCTTTTGAAGATTGGATTTGAAAGGACTGATGATAACAAAAATCTATACATGAAAATAGAGAAAGGCAAAGGTATTTTGTTATTTAAAGTTTTTGTTGATGATATCATATTTGGAGGTCACAATGCCTTATGTAAGACTTTTACGAATGAAATGAAGCAAGAATCTAAGATGTCTATTTTTGGAGAGATCAAATTATGTGGGTTTACAAGTATATCAAATGAAATATGTTATATACATCACTCAGTCAAAATATATCAAGAAAATACTGAAAAATTTTAGATTGGAGGATTCCAAACCAGTAGGTACACCTATGGTGATAGGACACAAGTTGTCAAATAATGATGATTTAGTTGAGGTGAATCAAACATTGTACAGATCTATGATTAGAAAATTGCAATATGTAGTACATAGAAGACTTGATATTGCATTATCTATAGGGATAGTTGCAAGATTCTCTACTAATACTAGGGAGAATCATTTGATGGTTGTAAAGAGAATAATGAGATATCTAAAAGGAACATAAGAGTTTGGTCTATACTATAAGAAAAATGAAAAATTTGAATTAAGAGCCTATATTGATGTTGATTGGGTTGAAAACATTGGTGATAGAAAGAGCACCAGTGGAGGAGCATTTTTCTTAAGCAAGAGGTTAGTTACATGAACTAGTAAGAAACAAAATTACACCTCACAATCTACTACTAAAGCTAAATATGTTGATGTTGCTTTAAATTGTACAAACATTGTATGGATCAAACTATTACTCAGAGGTATGAAGGAAGAGATCACAAAACTAGTGATACTTTATTGTGATAATAAAAGTGTTATCAATATATCAAATAATCCTACGATGCACACAAAGACTAAGCACATTGCAATCAAGTATCATTACTTGAGAGAGTTAGTTAAAGATAAAGAGATGAAGATGGAATATGTTAACACAAAAGAGAAAATTGTAGATATCTTTACAAAAGCATTACCTAAGGATGCTCATGAGTATCTAAGAGGTAAACTAGGGGTGATACCCCTATCAAAGGCTATCTAAGTAACCAAGGAGTGCCCTGCATCAAACAAGATGATGTTCATATGTTACACATTGATGTAGTGGATCTTACTTTAGGAGCTACCTAAAGTAAACAAAGAGTTGAAACTACAAATTAGTCACAAGTAAAGTGATAGAGGAAGAAATTGAAGAAGCTTATATTTACATGTTAAGATGAGAAGTCTTTGGCATTATTTTCAAAGAGGGAGATAATTGAAGAGATTTATTGATTAGAGGAAGAAATAGAATATGTTAACTGATCTTAGAGGGAGATAGTTGCTAATCAAGAGAACAAAGAAAGAAAAATTATAAAGAAATTATAACATGATGAGAGGGAGATATAAGAAGAAATTCAGAGGATGAATCAAAAGAGTTTTGTAAGCTATTTAGACAATGGAAGTTGCTGATAAAGGGAGAGATTTTACTATGAGGACAAGGAATTATTATCTTTTTGGTATTTGTTGGTCTTATTGTTTTAACCTAGTTAGTTTGGTTGATCAGTTTGGTTTGCCATCAATGCCAAAGAGGGAGATTGTTGATAATAGATTGTTAAAGAGAAATATTGTATGCTTCAATCATTGTTTTGTCATTGATGTCAAACATGTTATTTGTTGGCACTTTTTTCTAGATTATATTGTGTTGAATTTTTTATCATCAACATTTCAAATCACACTACGTGATTCATCATCATAATGAGAGAGAAAGAGTTACAAAACAAAGTGGGCTATAGGTTGGGACTAATTCCAAAGAAATAGGGGACTGGAGAGAGAGAGGAAAGAGGCACACAAACCAAGGGTGGAAAACCTAAAAAATAAAAATGGAAATGAATAAATAAATAACAAAAAGAATAAGAAAAAATAATAAATAAGACAAAAGAGCACACCGAACAAAACTCCCATTCAAAGAAACTATATATATAAGAGTTTATACAAAGGTGTATATATATAAATATAAATATATATGAGTGTAAGTATAAGTACAAGCATAGGGTTCTAAATATAACGATATATATATACATACATACATACATACATACATACATATATATATATATATACATACATACATACATATATATATCTATATATATATATATATAAACATATATTCATGTGTGTGTGTGAAAGTATATACACACACATACATATATGTGTACATATGCATATATGTATACAAATATCAGATATGTGTATATATATATATATCAAATATATATATGTATATGTATATAAAACTATATTTATATACATACATACAAAAAGATATATATATATATATATATATATATATTTATAAATATATAAATATAACTATATATATACCCATATATGCATGTGTGTGTGAATGTATATACACACACATACATATATGTGCATATACACATATATATATACATATCCAATATGTGTGTGTATATATATGAAGGCCTTGGGGAATAAGAGGCTTTAGAGATAAATGCCCAAGAGTTAAAGAGAGAGAGGACACTAAACCGAAGAGGGAAGGAAAAAAATCAGATAAAAAGTTTAAATAAATAAATAAATTAATAATAATGATAATAATAATAATAAGAAAAGTTAACTGAAGCAAGCCAATAATGACCAACGTGGTGGCTCTCTCTCTCTCTCTCTTTATATATATATATATATATATATATATATATATATATATATATATATATATATATATATATATATATATATATATATATATATATATATATATATATATATATATATATATATATATATATAACTACCCACACATGCGTGCGTGTATAAATATTGATACCCCATAAACATATATATGCATAAAAAAGTCTAAATGCATATATATATATATATAAATGTAAATGTGTGTGTATGCATGTGAATTTATATATGCATAAAAAAGAAAGAGAAGAAAGTGAACAAAAACAAGCACAAAACCCACAAAAAACCAGGAAAGGAAGAGAGAGCCTAGGACCTAGACCCTAAACCAAAGACCTGACACCTGGAAGAGTATTTTGCATGAGTAACAAACCCACAAGACATGCATGAGACACTACCTAAGTAGAAGGGAGCATAAACCAACCAAGCAAAGGAGGGGTGAAAAGAGACAGCCAAGCTAGCCCCTACCAATGGAGAGGAGGTGCAAAATAAGAGGAAAAAGGGGATGGGCAAATATTAGCCTTGAAGATGCTCCTTGGAAGTAAGCATAGGCTGCCAAGCGGGGTTAAGGATCCAACCAAGGTTGATGGGGTGGTTGTTGATTTCAATGGCTTCCTTGAGCTTTCTTTTAAAAAAGTTATCCTCTTTGGCAAGGATTTGTGTGTTTCCCATGGAAATGTGATGTTTGGTAGAAAAGGAATGCTCAGATAAGGCTGACTTGTAGACCCTATCATATCTAATGTTGAAAATGTGTTCTTTGATCCAAGTGTGGAATGAGTGGCCTATTTCACCAATATAAGGTGTGCCACAAGAGTAGGGAACTTTGTAAACTCTAGAGTTTGAATGAATATCTCTGGAGTCCTTGATAGGAGGGACCTAGTTCCTGAGCCTAGAGAGAGGTTTGAAAGCTACACAAAGACCTTTTTTGGACAAGAACTTAGAGATTTTTTGGGATATTCCTTCCACAAAAGGGAGGGAGGCATTCAACACCTAAGGAATGAGGGAAGGTTTAGGGTTAGATGAGGAGAGATGGAAGACCTTCGCTTGTTTGAGAGCCCTCAAAATTTGTTTGAGGGAATAGCCATTGCATCCAAAGACTTAACAAAGATGGTTAAGATCCATATTAAGGTAGTCCACATCACAAATTCTATGGGCTCTCAAAGCAAGATTATTAAGAATGCCAACTTTTTGGCTAGGGTGGTGGTGGGAGGATGAATGGATGTACAAATATGTGTGAGTGACCTTTCGAAAAACATGATGACTAAGGGAACCATAATGTTTCCTAATGAGAAGGATGTCAAGGAAAGACAACTATTTATCAAATTCAACCTCCTTGGTGAAGGAAATACACTGAGCAATGTTTTTGATGTGCTAGTGGAACTCATCCAATTTATCCAATCCATGAGGCCAACAAACATTAGTGTCATCCACATACCATTTCCACCACTTAGTTCTAAGGGGGAAATATCGAAGTGCTAGCTCTTTGAAATGCTCCATGTAAAGATTGGCAATGATAGGGGAGAGAGGCAAGCCCATGGCTACTCCATCAACTTGCTCGTAGATGACACCTTGGAAGGAGAAAAAAGTGGATATGAGGCACAACTCCACCAAACTCACAATCTCCATATTGGTCTTACATTTCACAATCTCAATGGTGTCAGGGGTTGGGACCTTAGTGAAGAGAGAGACCACATCAAAGCTTACCAGGACATCATTATTATCAAGATGTGCATTCTTAATGAATTGAACAAAGTGGGTTGAGTCCTTGACATAGGAATCATATTTTCCTACCAAGGGGGAGATTAGTTTGGCCAAATGTGCAACTAAAGGGTATGTGGGGGATTCTATGGTGTTGATGATTGGTCTCAACAGTATGCCCTTTTTGTGAATTTTTGGGACACTGTAGATGCAAGGGGTGACATCCTTGGATGGAACCAACTTCCTCTTGATGTCATCATCAAAGAATGAGGCTATAACACTTTCTTTGACTTTTTTTAAGATTTTGGCACATGGGTTATAGGACATAATTTTGTAGCTAAGAGGATCTAAGAGAAGGTATAACACTTGGTGACATAATCTTGCTTGTTCATAATAGTTGTACTATTTCCTTTCTCAACTTTGATGATAGCCAAGTCATTGTGTCATAATAAGCTTTTAAAGACATTAAGCTTGACTCTAGGGATGTTACATCTAGGTGGTTTGGTACAAAAAAGAGAAATCGCACAATCCTATCTAATTTCTTTAGCAACATCATTGGGACGTTTGTGGATAGCACTCTCAATTTCAATAAGGAAGTCAACATGCAGAATGTTGTGAGGTGCCACAACAAAATTAAGACCACATTTCAAAAAGTTGAAAGAATGGGGGTCTATGGTGGCATTGGATAAGTTGACTACCAATTTACCATCCCAATAAGGTATGGATGGAGAGGAGTGGGGGGAGTCAAGGTGGTTGGTAGGAGGACCCACCAAGAGAGGAGAAGGGTTCATGGGACCTTGAGGAGAAGAATCAAAGATGTGAGGGGGTAACATTGGCAAAGAGATTGGAGGCACTAACTCCCTACATCCTATCAATGGGCAAGGATAAGAAGGTCTCAAAGGGGAAGGAGGCATGCAAGAACAAGTGCCTAGGTGGTTTCCAATAAAGGGGTCAAATGCTACCACTGGCAACCAAGGATTATGAGTGACAAGCTAACAAGACAAGGGTGTCATTTCACCATGGGAAGAAGTACAATGCAAAGTAATTGGGGGACTCAATGCACAACAACATCCTAATAAACTTCATTAAAGAAATTAATGAAAAACATAGAGGACATGCTAGAAGAAGATGTACCTATGACTACAAGGGAGGAGCTATTGGAGGGAGTCTACCATTGTGCTACACTAGCACAAAGAGGGGAGTCTCCATGGATAGCATAGAGAGAACTCTTGAGCAAGTGTGAGACTCTTTGCACATAGGTAAGGGAAATAGATTGTAGAATCAAGCAACTAGGAGGAGATGACTAGTGCTTCTATAAGATTGATGAAAAAATCACACTCACTGCATCCATAAAACCTAGATAATGAGGAGGCACAACCTGCAAGAACGAGGTCTCACAGTTGTCTAAAGATGACTAGTTTAATGGAGGAGAGTTGGGCATCAAGGGTTGGGCCCCAATGTGATAATCAGAAAGATGGAGATGCTGACCCCTAGAGACAATAGTGGGAGACCCTGACAAATGGATAGGTGTGGGAAGCCCCTGAGAAAGATGGGATTTGTGCACCATCCTTGTAAACTTTTTCATTTTCCTATTGATACTTTCTTTTTTATGTCCTAGTGCTTTGGCATGAGAAGTCATGTCCAGATGTATCCATAGGTCTGGTCATATGGAGGATGTGAGCTCAAGATGAAGGGGCAACAATCTGGTATTTAGTTGATTGATCAACCTCCTAGTAGACTAAGGAAGAGACCTAGTCAGATGAAAATATGATTGGTATGTGCTCTCCATAGGTAGTGATTGACTTTGACAAAGGAAGGAATCAATTGAGAGTTCTGCCATCTTTTGAGCAAAGCCAAATCTACAACCTTCTTTATAAGTTTGATCCTCAACAACTCCAACTATTTGGAGTTGTCTGGATTGACACTCTTCATGGGAGGGAACT